>CM060198.1:9315833-10700000 GCA_030549335.1 Pontederia crassipes
TATATATATATATATATATATATATATATTCTCATAATTAAATATTAGTCTTTGTGCATAATTGAATATTGCCTTTGAGGGAGATTCAGGATACGGTATGCTTTAATCACTAGATATTTGCCATATTAAGTATTTTATTTAATATATATATAGGATAAATTTTATATTTGTTTATATGGAATAATACGAAAAGTTAAAGAATATGTATGAAATTCTTGATTAGGTTCTTGTATTAATTTAGTCCTTCATGATTATATACGACCAGTTTATAAAGTCACATTTTAAAAAAAATTATCCTACTTAACGTCCCAAAAGTAGACGCGCAAAACCTGATATTTTTGTAATAATTCGTTATTAAAAAAGGATTAGACAGTTTGATAATTAGAGATGATGATGGCTGTTTGAACAGGAGGATGATGATCGGCCGAATTTCCGGGACTACACACAAGGTGCAATATTGAAGTCCGTACAAGGAGACAGATAAAGGGCCTTTATATATGTAGGACAAATTTTATACTTGTTTGTATGGAATATGAAATACGTAAGATAAATCCAAGAATATCAATAAATTCTTTCATTAGCTTTAACTTAATCCTTTGTGATTATATATTGACGATCTATAAAGTCACTTCTTAAATAATTATCGTATGTTTAAAAAATTAAACGTGAAAATTTTAAATAATTTTATAATTATTAAAAAGGATTAGACAGTTTGATGTCTAAAGAGGGTGTGGACTTGTTGGACAAAGGATGATGCTCGATCATCATCTAAGACCGTATACAATGCCCAATATTGGAGGCTGCCCGTGGGGACATATATAATGAGCCTTGCTTTGAGAATTCATCGGCATCCGGTTACCTTGCGCAAGCAAGGCGATGGACATTGCTAGTAAATATATTTCTCAAATATTACCGTCACAATGTCCGTCCGGCGAGCCAACCAAACTCACAAAGTCCCAACCCAGCAATATCATCATTCGCATCAATCTCTAATCCCTGCTTAGGTTACAAGTCGCCGCTACACAACTCGACGTTAATTGAAACTATGAAATAAGTTTAACAATAACTATTTGACGTTGATAATTTACATTGTGGGACTAAACTAACTTTTAAAAAGCAAATAGTATTCTAACCTTTTAAAATTTCCTTATCAGAAATTGAGTAATGATAAATTTTAATTAGGCATATTATTTAAATACCCAGGCGGCCGGCCACATCCTTTTGTATTCGCCTCAGCAAATTTAAAAATATCATAAATTCTAATTGAGGAATTAATTCAACCAATCAGTTGGGAGAAATCTTTAAGATATATTTAAACAAGAAGTCGCTGCATGTTCAAGCCATCGTTCGCTGGCAGAAAACCCTAGCAGGCTAATTGTTAATGGTAATAATCAGAAAAAGAAAACAAAAAATAGATTAGCATTCCCCAGGCACGACCAAAATAAAAGATAAATTTTTAACCCGAATAAAAAAGACAAGAGAAATTCAATGTCTAATGGTAGATATAATATTATTATGAGTACATCCAACTTCCTGGCCGTATTTTTTTATTACTGGATCTTTTCCATATTCAGTATTTTCTTTAACATATATATATATATATATATATATGATAAATTTTATATTTCTTTATATGGGATAATAATAAAGTTTAAAAAGATGTATACATTCTTGCTTAGTTTCTTGTAGCAATTTAATTTTTTTTACGATTGTACGAAGAAAATCAATTAAAATAACGAAAATAATAAGTTATTTTTTTAAAAAAAGATTAGATGGTTTTATGATTAGAGGGGGAGGAATATAAGGCCCATAATTAGACACCACCTTCATAGCAAGGTTATGAGCCTTGTAATCACATTGATTCGTCCAATGATATATGTTTAATAATAATTATTTCATAACATTGTAATTTCGGATGTGGGACTAAATTCTTTTTGGGATTGGCCCAGAAATTCCTAAGAAAATAGTGTGCATACACCGAATCATATATGTACACGAAAATAATAGTGTAAAACTGAATGGAAGATCCAATATTTATTAGCATTAATTGCGTAATGAGAAATTTTAATTATGAATGCATGATGTACTTTAAATATCTGGCATGCAGACCCTCATCGTCGCCGCCTCCGGTGCATCATTAAATATTAGTCTCGGTGATGAAAAACCTTGATTTGTTACATGTAAACAAAATCAGAGGTGCAAGCAAATGAAACGTGATTTTAATGTGATTGCATGGAATTAGAAACTTCGCAGAGGATTTTGATCGTTCTGTTAATATATAAATATATATATTTATTTATGGGTATAATGTATATGTGAAACACCCTTTGCTTCACACGCTGTGAAGCAAGATCTCAACTGTTCAGATCAAATCGAACGGTTCAAATCAGATCTAATCGGATGTCGTCCATAATTGATCCGACGATTGAGATTCATCTCGTGAGATAAACAGTCGCGAGCTCCATCTCTCCTACATCTCTCTCTCTCAGTCGACAATTGAGTGCCGCAACATGGACCTCGATCGATCGCCGGCCTTCAACGTCGTCGCCTTCTCCCGCATCATCCCGTCATCGGCAAAGGAGGAGGAGGCTATCCCGGCGAAAGAGGAGTAGGAGAGAGATCGAGAGAGGGAGGGAGAGGGGGAGATCGAGAGAGATGCAGGCCAGCCGCTGGAGTCCCTCTAGTCATCGCCTTCTTCTGCGTCATCACGTCGCCGGCGAAGGAGGAGGAGGTGATCCCGGCGGAAGAAGAGGAGGAGAGAGAGAGATCGAGAGAGGGAGGGAGAGGGGGAGATCGAGAGAGGCCGTCTGGATCGCCCACTCTCTCTATCTCTTTCTCTCGTCCTGCAAGGGCTTCGACGATGTTTGCCTCCATGGCTGCTGCCGCTGTCGCCACCCGCCACCCACCCACCCTCCCTCTCTCTCATTCTGCGAGTGCCTTCAACGAAGCCGTCGACTACCTCCGGGGGGGCCGTGACCGTCATCACCCGCCCCCACCCTCCCTCCCCTTTATCTCTTATCTCGCAAGGGCCTTCGAGTGGCCCCTAGCTCTCGCGTCATCCGATCGTCATTGACATTGTCGGAGAAGGAGAAGGCGATCCTCCGACAGTCTTCGTCGGAAGCTGGGGACTGAACTACCTAGATCGCTTGGATTTGGGGACATTGGGGACATCGCTCATCGCCGGAGCCCTCGCTAGAACCACCAACCACCGGAGCCACCCGCTGCTTGGATTGCTGGCCACCTAGATCGAGAGAGGAAGGCAGATCGCCAGTCCACGCTCACCTAGACCACCGTCGGAGCTCTTGCCTGAACCGCCAGCCACCGAAGTCGTCGGCCGCCTGGCTCGACAGAGGGAGAGAAAGGGGGGAAAGAGAGGGAGAGTGGGGGAAAGAGAGAGGGAGGAGGAAGATATCGTGAGATGTAATGAAAATCTCACGAGATGTAATGAAATTCTCGCGTGTTTTAGTACCGGCCATAAGAACAAATATGAACGATTGGGATCGTGCTTCATAAGGTATGAAGCAAATGGTGCTTCACATATACATTATACCCTATATATATATATATATATAGGTTAGGTAGCATGCAACCAAATTTTGTACAACCAATGTACAACCAACAAATCAAGACCGTTAGATCACGATTAGATGATTGAGATTCAACCTCTATTGAATCTAATGTTAAGTTATTAAATTTAATCTTAACCATCTAATCATCATCCAACGTTCAGATTCATTGGATGCATATTGGTTGCATATTATATATGTATGAAAAAAGATGGTCCTACCACCCAAAACTGAGTAATTCATGGGCATAAAATACAAGTCCTTCAAGCTTCTTGAAGTCCAGCTTATACTATTCGTAGAAACTACATATTATAATAAGAATTTAATGGGGTCCTCCCCCTACGTGCCTGTCGGATCCAATTGTTTTTGCGGTTAGATGTGTAAAGCTCATTTTTTCTCATTTTAATTTTTGGTGATTCATGTTCGGCAGCGGCGGCGATGACCTTGTGGCAGTAGCAGGCGACGGCGACGATGAACTTGTGATGGCAGCAAGCGGTGGCGGGCGACAATGATGTCGCATTGAAGAAGTCAGACCTCGCTGTGAAGATGACGATGACGAGGGTCACGTGGCAGGGAAACGACGACGGTCGTGTTGAACAACGAGGGTCGCACGGTGAGGACAACAACAATTTGCATGCGTGGCAGGAAAGATTTCGCTCGGGGGGGCAGTGGGGACGACGATGGACACACAGCGGGGGTGACGGGATGACGAGGGTCGTGCGCCGGGGATGACAATGGTTCGCGCGGCACGGCGGGGACGAACGACGCTTCGATGGGAAGACGATGGGCGGGGGCGTGGACGACGATGGGTGCACGGCGGGGATGAACAATGATGGGGCGGCGGGGATGGCGAGGGAAAGATTTCTAGGGCCGATCGTCGTGAGAGATGACGCGAGATGACGAGGGAGGCCAATCGGTGGCGTGGGAGGCTGGTCATTGGCGAGGGAGGACGCACGGCGGCGAGTGAGGACACACAGCGGAGGGAGGGGGGACATCACATCTCCACACTTGAACCGATAAAAAACTAGGAAAAAACCGGAAAATGGATCTGAACTGCAAAATCAACCACTTTATTTTCGATTGCCATCAGAGTAATGCTTGAGACGGGTAAAAAGAGGAAGCTAAAACAATAAATTTTTTTAAAATTTCAGTGTTTTGAAAATGACTTTAATCGTGATATCAGATTAAAGTATATAATTGAAGAAAAAAATTGGCACTAATTATCAGAGTAACTTATCTGGCTTTGCAGGTATTTGGTTTCCTTGATATCATATCTGCAGAAAACACTGTTCAAGCACTTCTTCTAGTGATGGTGAAACAGCTAAAAGAGGACACTAAAATAATAATCTCTTCTAACCCTCCGCTGGTTCCCTCGCCGCTTTGCGCTTCCAAATCAGGAGAGACGACCGGAGACCTCACACGCCTGTGAACCGACGATCGCCCTTTGTGGGCCGCCACCCTCCGCCCTCCATTCACTGATCGTGCTATGCGAGCTGCAAGCTGCCGCTCTGCGCTCGGCGGATCAGGAGAGACAATGGAGACCTCGCGCTCGTGCGCCTATGAACTGCCCTCTGCTCGTCGAACCGCCTCCCCCATCTTGAATCGACACACATAAATCTCATTCATCCATCGCAGATCTAATGGTTGCACAGTGCTCCCATAAAATTAGGAGGACTTAATGGGCATGTTAAAGGAGGGACACTATGCCTCCCCTCTTTTTATTAATCAGATCAAGAATTAATGAATCAGATTTAAAGTATTTAAATAAAAATGAATAAAATGATATCCATAGATTTCTAATTCAACGAATAAAAACATAGGAGATACGGTATCCCTTCTTTAAATATGTGATACTTTCATTTTTTTAAAATTATGATAGCACGCTAATATTTCATATATATATATATATGATAAATTTTTTAGTTGTTTATATAAAATAATAACAAAGTAAATGAAGATATATAAATTCTTGATTAGCTTCTTGTAGTAATTTTTTATTATATACGGACTACACGAAAAATAATAAGTATTCCATTCTTAAAAAAATCTCAAACATCGCGAAAATTAAATATGTAATACATAACCTAATTAATATTTTTTATAATAATTAATTGTTAAAAAAGATTAATTGTTGAGTTATTTCTCTATTTTGCTCTGGAGCCGTCCATGGCTCGTTCGAGTATACATTTAAGCACCCAATTAATCATTAATGGGGCAACGATTAATTATTTTATTAGTTTAAGACTTAGAGCAAACGTTTAATTATTTTACTAAGTGAACATTATTCAAGATCTTATAATCTTTGATAATTTTTACTTGTTATTATTTTAACATTAATTCGTTTTAGCTTTTTTTATGTTTTTAGCTACCTTTTATTACCTTTGTAATCTAAGAAATAATGAAACGCTTGAATCCATAGTAAACATAAAAAAAACAAATGCCTTTATTCCCTCTTCCTTAATATGCATGACAATTATTCGGACTAAACTTTAATTTTATTTTTAAATTTTTTTTATTTTTTAAATTTTATTGAAGCGAAATTTAATTTGAAACACTTTTTGTGGGTTCGTATGAAGTTGGAATTTTATTAGTTGAACTTTTCGTAGTCCTACACATAATTTGTTTATTATCTAAGTAAATTTATTTGAAAAATATTTATATTAATATTTATTTAATTATCTGAGTAAATTTACAAATTTATCTATCAACCTTTTGAATTTGATCCGTACGTACAAGAGGTTTTCCATTTGTTACTTTATAACAAAATAGAATTCTTTTTATTTTCGATTGCCATTAGAGTCCGGAGTGATAAAGTCTACATCTACTATCATTCGACTAATTTACGTCATTCATGCTTAAATATTTGAGATTTGAAATAAAAATATTCTACATTTGACAAGTTTAAATTTTGAGACCTTGCTTAACTAAAAACTTATGTAGAATATAGGATAAAAGTTTACATTTCTTTATAAACTTCACTAATTTACCCAACTCACTTAATTAAATTCACTATTTTTTGTGCTAGATCTTTTGCTTGTTTAGTATTTCGAGTATTTCATATATGTATAGAGTTTATATTTCTTTATGTTGATATAGGATAAAGTTTATATTTCTTAAAAGGATTTTATATTACTGAGAGTGCTCCAGATGACCAAGCCCGGAAAGCCATGATTCATTCATGAAGCACCCACTGCATGCATGCATGCATGCTCTATTCCTTCAACACGTACGAAATATTAATTGTTTTTAATATATATATATATATATATATATATATAGAAATGCTAAAATTGCTAAGTTATAACGAATTAACTTTATATATATAAATTTAATGACACGATTACATTCATGTTACAAACCGTCTGATGCCATGACCGTTATTAATAACTCCTACTAGTACATATGTTTTCACATGTAGATTATTTCTTAAAAAAATGTGTAGTGATGTTGTTCAACTGTAACACCCTCGAGTCAATCAAGATATTATTCGTTTTGAACTTTTAATCCACACAAATTTAAAATACGTCTTAATAGATGAAGATGATAATCACTGTCGTGTTTTGTTCTGACTATTCAATAAAATTATTTTAGTCCTTAGACATCATGTCCTCGGTGCAAGAAAATCCTTTTAAGTTTCTAACATGACCTACCTTTAACACACTATATCAAAGAAATATAAACTCATACATGTATAGAGTTTATATTACTTAATTAATATATGATAAAGTTTATATTTCTTTATGTTGATAACAAAGCTAAAAATGGTACATAAATATTTCATTAGCTGCTTCGTGGATCAAGGAGACCTCCGTGGAATCGAGCCGCAATAATAATAAAAAAAAAACAATTCATCACGTCATCGTGCTATACGATTCAGTCAGCATGGAAACCCAGAGACGCTCGAGCTCCGTCTTCCGGAGCTCGACGTCCTCGGCTTCCGCAAGCTTAAAGCCGTTGTCGAGCAGTCGGGATGAAATTTCCTCCAGCGCGTCCTCCAGTCTCTTCATTTTTGCCTCATCGATCCCCAACCTGACGTTCGTCTTCCGGAGGGCGCTCCTGATATTGTAGGCGTAATTTTCCAAGGCGTTCTTGGCATACGCCTTTTTCTGCTCCCTCGAGTCTTCGAACTTGTACCTCGCCGCGTCGCGGACCATCTTCTGGATCTCCTCCTCACTCAGTCTGCAGCCGTCGTTGGTGATGGTGACGCCGGCCTTGTTCCCTGTGTTCTTCTCCTCTGCGGAAACCTTAGCTATGCCATCGACATCGATTTCAAAGCAAACCAAAGCACTGGGCACTGCTCTTGGAGCAGGAGGGATGTCATTGAGTGTGAACGAGCTAAGCAAGTTGTTATCCTTGACCATGGCCCTCTCGCCCTCGTAGACGTCGAACTTGATAGAAACTTGATCGTCGACGGTCGTTGTGAATCTGTCCTCCTTCTTCGTCGGGATAGGAGTATTCCTTGGCACCACGACAGACATGATTCCACCTTGGATGCGGACACCGAGAGATAGAGGAGTGACATCCAAGAGTTGTAAGATTTGCACCTTCACCTTGTCACTTCCTGTGCCGCTCACATTGGCTGCAAGAATGGCGGCGCCGTACGCGACGGCCTCGTCAGGGTTGATGCCCTTCGCGAGCTGCTTCCCGTTGAAGAACTCCTGCAGCAGTTGTTGCACCTTGGGGATTCTTGTGGAGCCTCCAACGAGTACGACGTCATCGACGCATGCCTTATCCATGCCTGCGTCTTTCAAACAATTCGACACTGTGTCCACGCACCCGGTGAACAAGTCCCTGTTCAGCTCCTCGAATTTGGCGCGGGAGATGGTGACGACGTAGTCGATGCCGGTGACCTCAATGGTGGCCTCAAGAGCAGATGAGAGGATCCTCTTCGCCCTCTCGCACAACGTCCTCAGCCGCCTCAGAGCTCTGGGGTCTTCGCTGATGTCCTTATTGTATTTCCTATTGAGCTCCTGAACAAAATAATTCAGCATTCGATTATCAAAATCCTCGCCACCAAGATGGGTGTCGCCGTCCATGGCGATCACGTGGATGATGCCATCTTCAATGCGAACAAGGGAGACGTCGAAGGTACCGCCACCAAGGTCGAAAATGAGAATGTTCTTCTTCCCTGCACCACCGGCCTTGTCGAAACCATAAGCAATGGCAGCGGCGGTCGGCTCGTTGATGATTCGCATCACGTTGAGTCCTGCAATAAGTCCGGCGGCTTTTGTGGATCGCCGCTGAGAGTCGTTGAAATGGGCGGGGACTGTGATCACTGCATTCTCCACCGTGGTTCCGAGAAAAGCTTCGGCGATTTCCTTCATCTTGACGAGGATCATGGAGGAGATCTCCTCAGGCTTGAACAGCTTTTCCTCGCCTTTGTGCTGCACGACGATAGAGGGGTGATCGTCAGAGCTTTCTATGACCTTGAAAGGCCACATCTTCATGTCGCTCTGGACGGAAGGATCGCTGAATCGCCTACCAATCAACCGTTTGGCATCTGTATGCAATAAGAATGCATAACTTGCATATAAACATTAGAATTAATACAAAATCTAACGCAAAATTCAGATGAACTTGTTATTGAACCCGACCGTAAACTTCACAGTCGAGAGGGTATATAAGTCTACAGACAGATTAAAAAAGGTTGCATACCAAAGACAGTGTTCTTCGGGTTCATAAAGGCTTTGTAGCTGGCAGCATCGCCGATAAGACGCTCTGTATCGGAGAAAGCAACATAGGAAGGAGTGGTGCGATTGCCTTGGTCATTGAGGATGATCTCGACACGATCATGCTGCCACACCGCGACGCAGGAAAAGGTGGTGCCAAGGTCTATGCCGATCGCCGGAGCTCCACTTTTTTTCATCTTCATCATCTACTTCTTCTTCTAATATATACATTTATCGATGACTCTTCTAATTTATAAGTAGTTTGACAAGGCTAAAAGATCATTAAATTATCGATGACACTTCGTAATGCACGTAGTTTGAAAAAGGAGATGGACAGCATGGAAAAGTCGCGAATAGATTAGAACGTACTTCAATGACAGGGCGTTCGTAAAGTTTAGCACCAGTGTTGACAAGGCCGGACCGGACCGGACCGGTCTGTCGGACGCCGGTCCGGTTCGACCGTTGACCGGTCATCAATCCGATCCATTTGGAGTTTCAAAATCGGACTTCTATTTGGATCGGATTCAACCGGATTAAATCGGTAAAAAACTAGTCAAAACCAATTAAAATTGGCTAAAACCGGATTGAACCGGGTTGAACCATATTTTTGGACCAGTCAAATTTTTTTTATTTTTTTTTTTTTATGAGATGATTTGATAAGAATTATTACTATAAATTTAAAAAATAAACTTTCTCCATAAATATTTATATTGGCTTATTAATCTCCTTCTTCATTTATAGATGTCCATTGACTCTCACTTTCCTACTATTAGCAATGTGGGACTATCTTTGTACACTTACTTGTTCTTTCTCTCTTCATTTAGTTTTGAATTTATTAAACTTTGAGCTTTAATTCATGATCTTATTTTATTTTTTAATATCATCAATGTATATTATAATATAAATTAATTATATATTTATTATATTAATATAATATTTATCATATTAGATAAATTAATTATGAATGAATAGTGCACACTTCTTTCTTATATGTATAATACACAACAATGCTATAATGTACTTAGTATAGTATAATATTATATATACACAACTTTAAATTTCTTTAATTTAGTATATAATAAGTCAAATTAAGTAGTTAACCACTCATTATACCATGTATTTATTTACAGAATATACAATCTTGTCTTAATATTTTGAAAAAAAATACGTAATTTTTGCTTCTAACATAAAAAATAAAGATATGAAATACATAAAAAAATAATCAATAGAAAATTTGTATATAATAATCAAATTCATAATATTTTAATTTATTAAGTGTATAATTTTAAAATCAAATCCTAAAATTAATTATAAACTTATTATTTATTATTTATGATTGTTATTTTTTCTTTTGTATAATACATTTTAATATCATATATATACTTATTTAATTGAAATATCATAGCTTAATTTACTATTATCATATTAAATATAATATTTTATTACTATCCGGTCCGACCGATCGGTTGGACACTTTTTCGAGTCGTCGTCCGGTCCGGTCCTAACAATATTGTTTAGGACGTTTGGACTCTGGAACATTTTAGATAAAATTGTTGTTGTCTTGGGAATATGAAGTGTCAAACGCGGGAACGAAAGGTGAATGATGGATTAATAAAGAGTCATAGTCTATAATTTTTATCTATATAAACTTCTTACACGTTCGAAGAAAAATAATTTATAATCCTCTTTTATTTTTCATCTTAAAATTAAAATTCTCGTACCTTCATTTGATGCATAATATCTTTCGCACAAAAACCTTAACATAGACTAAATTGATCATTAAGGGAACATTGAAAACACGTATTGTTTTAATCTGAAAATTGCTGTGGTGGACTCTTATATTATCGTGATTATAGTTTTAGTCTTGATTAATTTTATTAGTTAAAATTTTAGAGCAAACTGATGCATGCATTTTACAACATATAATTAGACTTGTATTTAGGTTTATTTTGTGTAATTTGTCCATAGCATGACTCCATTTTTAAGTTTATTTCTTTAAAATTTTTGAAGTAGCCATCTACCTCTAGTTGGTGTATTTTGCAAAAATTATTAATGAAAAATGACGGAGGAAGGGAATAAAAGAAGAATCACGCAAAATAGAGTCGAATTAACTTTCGAAAATTCAAGATTAGCATCTCATTGGTCATTACATTTTTCTCACAGTCGTGAAAAGCACTATCTCACGCACTAGTACCCAACTGTCATGGCTCTCACAAAGCTGCTTCACAAGAAACCTTGATTTAACGAGTCGTTAGAAATGTCTCATGGTCGTGAAGTGCAGAGTTTCACGCACCAACTCTCCCATTTCACGGACCGCATGAACTTTACTTCATGACTTAAGCATCAGTAGGCGCCAATTGACGTCGGCCATAATTAAGGGAACAGGCGTGAACACTATGCGCGATTAATATAAGACAAATCCCACAGATAACATAAGATTTTCGTACCACTCGCAATGGAAACTATATTAATTCAAAAGAATAAAACACTATGAAAATTAATAGTCTCGATCATCTATAATAAGTAATACTAACGCTAATATATTCATGGAGAAGACTTTGGTGTATATATTAGCTATTCAATTTCTTAAAGCCTAATAATTTGGAGTGCACAGAATGTCCACAGATTCGTGTAATTAATCGAATGACGTGAAGATAGATTTAGATAATTTTTCTATGTACCTCATAAGACGTGATCTGATATCAATGTGTCCACCTCCTCCGCATCTCCTTTGACCCTGGTGTTCCCTTCGTCCTTCTTCTTCTTCCGCCGGCGTCCACAGATGAGCGAACCCCCCCCCCTGCGTCTAGGATTAATGGATATAATATAGATAGGATTTCGTGGGGTTGGTTAGAGACCAAGTCATAACTAATTATTTATTTATTTATTTTCTTTTTAACGAAATTGGCAGCCGTTACATGATGGTTGTAGAAAACTTTGACTCTGAGTGAGCCGTTAAAATGTAGTCGGGGAGCATGACGAACACCGAAATTGGTAAGGAAATATATTTTCGAAAGAATTCTCAATGCACAAGGACTCCAAATCTTATCATACATCCCAGAGATTAATTGGAAACAAATTAGAATCACCTTGTACAATATGAAAAAGCACAAAAGTACCAAATCAGTGAAAAGAGAAAAATAAGAGATGTATAAATGTGTTATTCATAATATTAGTGAGTCCGGGTGATTAGACTCGTATGAAATTCTTGCCTGACGACCTAAGGGTAACTTCACTGAGATTCGTCGGTCGAAAGCTCATTAGATGGATCACTTTGTGCAGTATGGAGAAGCACAAAATCTCTAATTCATGGAAAAGAAAGATAAAAGAAAAATAAATAAATGAAAGCTCATTCCACACTTGTCTATTCGATATATTTATTATCAAGCTTTATTTTCTTACTACTTGAAATTGAACTTGGAGGAGCTTAAAAATATCCTATATTCAGAACTTTCACAAAGTTGGAATATTTTAAAATGTTGCGAGACACTTTGGCGATGGATGTATAAATAAGATGTTAAGAACATAGCTGAGGGACATGGTGGAAATGATGAATATACGATCATTGCATGAGTTTTGCCTTGAACATTGCTTGAGGATAAGCAAATATCTAAGCTTGGGGAGTTTGATGCATGCATTTTACAACCCATAATTAGACTTGCATTTAGACTTATTTTGTGTAATTTTCCCATAGGGACCCTGCCCGCAGTCGAAACAATAAAAAACCCATCGGCCAAGTGGAACCTGGGCTAAGTAGGGTGTGAACCTCGGTATGGTTGGCTGGTTCACGCCCATGACGTTTGGTCGATAAAACACGGTCTGTGTTCGAAAAACATGCATGGGTCCTGTCCTTTGATACTCGGACCGCGTTCTCGCTGACCCGGTCCGCGTCTGAATCCAATTTAGTTTGCGGGACCCGGGTCGTGTCCATACTGAACTTGGGCTGATTTAGTTGCAACTCGGGCCGTGTTGATATAGCCCGACTTGGATTTTGTCACCGACGGAGAATCGTGTTCCAGCACAATTTTTCGACCACCATAACTATATCATATAATGTCCAATTAAACAATGCATAATGTATACCAAAAAAATCTCGATACAAAGAAGATGATGATAGGGTTCGTGTCATGGGAAATCGACGACACAGAGATTCTCCGTACGTACCTAAAGTTGATTGAAAAAAAATTATAATCTTCTTTTTGAAAAACTACACAAACATTGAACTTTAGCCAGCAATGAAATAAAGGGCAAAATGGGGCTTGTCGTGTAGACATTCTGTTTGACTAAAGAGGATTTTTAGCCACCTATTTAATGTCTATTTATAGTTCGGCTAGGATTGCCACTTCTATTAAACGTTAGACTATTTTAGAATTAATCTTGACCATCCATCACTAATTAAACGCCGCATAATTTCTCAGATTTAATTAAATTTGAATTAACTTAATAATATGGTAAATATCTCCATAATAATTCCAACTCTTCTCAAATTCTATTTTTCCTTTCCCCATAATTTCCATATATTTCAGAATTAAATAATTTCACAATATTAAATCATGATTTTTCAAATCGCATCAATAAATAAAATATTCATTTATTTCTATCAAGAATCGAGGTCGTTACATAAAAGAATCTGGTTAGCAATTACATATGAGAACTCGTATACCAATCAATTATAGTTCGTGATATATTAATTCTAGCTCGTGAATTGGAGGTTGATGCCCTAGGGACGTTGGCCCTTATGGAGGGCTTAGCAGATGTTTTCTTGATATCTGCAACAAACATTGTTCAAGTTCTTCTAGTGAAGCAGAAACAGCTAAAAGAGGAACCTAAAACTAAGCCATGTTCTAACTCCAGGCCTCTCTAATTACGTGTGTCGATTAACTCATTTTGAAAAGTATTAATAGATAATTAATCATAACAAATTTTACGCTTATATAATTCAGTGAATATATCACCTGAAAACAAATTGGATTATAATCTTTAAAGTTGATAATTAATTAGCTTAAGTATATGTCGACATGCCGAATGCTGAAAAGTGTTTCTGAATCAAGGACCGTATGTAAAAGAATACAAGTTTTTAATTAAGATCTGTAGTTTACTATTTTCGGTTGAAAGGAGGGTTGATGGCTTTGTTAGAGGAAAAGATGGCCTAGCCTTGTTGGACATTTATAATTTTAGCAGTGAATTTTAATCTATTAAAAATTATTCTTGGACCCCCAAAAATTTTTTTCGAATCGAGTAGATTTTTTCGAATTAGTCGAATTTTACTAAATTAAACTATGCAAAATTTATTTTTTTTATAATAATAATTAGACAGAGGTCGATGGCGATCATCATTTTGGACCGCATGTGAGGCCCAATATTGGAGATCGCTCATGGAGACAGATAATGGGCCTGGCCCATAAGCTAATGTTGACCCAACCAATTTTTTTTGCCATTATTATATTTCTATGGAAGAACATCACGAATATCCTCAGCTAATGAGTAGTGGGTGACGTTATTTATTTAAATTTATTATGGTTGAGACTTGTTTAAATTTGAGTTAAAAATGTAGAACAAACACTTAATTATTTTACTAAGTGAACCTTGAATTTGTTTTATTATAACTTTAATTTTGATAATATTTATTTATTACGTTTTATTCTAACGTTATATATAGATATAGGATAAAGTTTAAAAAAATTGTCTAAATTCTTCTGCTCCTACTAATTTAATCTTTTGTGATTATATAACATACTAAAATATCATAATTGTATTATTAGTAATAAAAGAAGGATTAGACGTATTGATTGACCTTGTCAGGAACTTCGCAACGTTTCGTCCTCAATCAAGATTGAATAGAAATATTAACATAATGATAAATGTTGAGCCATCATCATAAAATGTTTTCGAATTTTTTTATTTAAATTTTTTTTTGTCCGATATATTGGGGGAGATCTTAATGGACATGTTAGTAAAGAGGCAGGACCACATGCAAGAGTTCATGGTGGTTTTGGTTTTGGGGAGTTGAATGAGGAAGGACAAACTATTATTGATTTTTTTTTTAGCATACGACCTTAAGATTATCAACACTTATTTTAGGAAGAGAGAAGAACATTTAATCACATATAAAAGTGGAACTCATAGGTCTCAAATCGATTTTTTCTTGACAAGAAATACTGATAAAAGACGCTGTGCTAATTGCAAAGTAATTTCTGGGCATGGGGTGACTACACAACATAGATTGTTAGTTCTTGATATGCAAATAAAATGTGTAAAACCAAAATCCCGAACAGTTTTTGATCGAAAGATCAAGTGGTGATAGTTAAAGGGGGAGAAGCGAGAGACTTTTAGAAGTAAGTTATTAGAGGAAAGTGTGTGGGAGTTAAAAGAAGATGCTAGTATCATGTGGGAGAATGTGGCAAAAAAGGTTGAAATGGTTGCTAAAGTCATTTTAGGAGAATCAAAAAATTTTGGACCACGAGATAAGGAGACTTGGTGGTGGAATGAGGAGATCCAAGAAAAGGTGTGTAATAAGAAGAATTATTTCAAGGCGATACACTTGGACAATAGTTTTGACAATTGAGAAAAGTATCGTTTGGCGAAAAAGGAGGCTAAGAAGGCAGTTAGTGATGCTCGTGCTAAAGCATATGAGGAGTTTTATAAGGAGTTAGGGACAAAGGCCGGTGAACAAAGGATTTACAAGATTGCAAGGAATAAAGAGAAGGAGTCGAGAGATTTGGATCAAGTAAGATGCATAAAAAATAAAGTTGGCAAGGTTTTAGTTACTGAAGGAGATATTAAGAACAGATGGGAAGAGTATTTCTATAAGCTATTTAATGATGGATGTAAAGGTTCCCGTTGTGATTTGGAAGACTTGACAGTTAGCGAATGTGAGCTTAATAGGTAATTTTATCATAGAATTAGAGTCTCGGAGGTTAGCGAAGCTCTTAAGAAAATGGAGAATGGTAAAGCCGTTGGACCGGATGGTATACCAATTGAAGTTTGGAAATGTTTAGGAGAAAATGTGTGTTGTGGTTATGTAAACTATTTAATGAGATTTTACGGTCGAAAAAGATGCTTGATGATTGGAGATTAAGTACATTAGTTCCTATTTACAAAAATAAAGGGGATATTCAGAATTGTGCAAATTATAGAGGGATTAAACTTATGAGTCACACAATGAAATTATGGGAAAAAGTGATTGAGCATAGATTGAGAATGGAGACTAGTATTTCTGAGAGACAATTTGGGTTCATGCTAGGAAGATCCACTATAGAGACGATTTATTTACTAAGGGGGATGATGAAGAAGTATCGAAGTAGGAGAAGTGACTTACATATGATTTTCATTGACTTAGAGAAGGCGTATGATCGGATACCAAGGGATGTACTTTGAAAAGCCTTAAAAAAGAAGAGGGTGAATGTTGCCTACATTAAGGTAATACAAGATATGTACGATGGGGCATTGACTAGGGTTATGACACCCGGAGGTGAGACAAATGAATTTTCTATAGGAATTGGCCTACATCAAGGATCAGCTTTAAGCCCGTATCTATTTAACTTAGTTATCGATGCTATAACCGAGAGTATCACAGAGGAGGTACCTAAGTGCATGCTATTTGCGGATGATATAGTACTTTTAGCGGATTCAAGAGAAGAGATTAATACAAAATTAAAAATATGGAGAAATACATTGAAGTCAAAGAGTTTTCGTTTAAGTAGGAATAAAACAGAATATATGCATAGCAATTTCACAAATAAACAACTTAGAGACGATTTGAAAGTTAGGCTAGGGGAAGATATAATTCCTCAAGTGACAAAATTTAAATATTTAGGATCAATTGTAAGACAAGATGGTGAGATTGATGACGATGTTAATCATAGAATTCAAGCTGGTTGGTGTAAGTGAAGGAAAGCCACTAGAGTTCTTTGTGATAGAAAAGTACCCAATAAAGTTAAAGAAAAATTTTATCGTACTGCTATAAGGCCAGCAGTGTTATATGATAGTGAATGTTGGGCTATGAAGGGACAACATGAACGTAAAGTGGGGGTAGCCGAAATGAGGATGTTGAGATGGATGTGTGGTCATACAAGATTAGATAAGATTAGGAATGACCATATACATGAACGAGTCGGAGTGGCTCCTATTAGTGAGAAAATGGTAGAGAATCATTTGAGATGGTTTGGTCATGTTCAGAGAAGACCATTAGATGCGCTACTAAGAAGAGTAGATCAAATAATTTGGAGTCCGATTAAAAGAGGAAGAGAGAGGCCAAGGCGGACACTTGGCGAACTAATAGAGCAAGATCTATTGGTGAATAATATACCGAAAGGTTTGGTTACTAATAGAGCGGAATGGCGTCGTATGATCCATGTACCCGACCCCACCTAGTGGGATAAGACTTTATTATTGTTGTTGTTGTTGTTGTTGGATTTTTCTTAGACTCCTGGCTGCCATCATCATATTAATTGCAGAGAAGTTCTGTTCTAATGTACAGTTAAACATCGAATTGATCATTAAGGGAGTATTGTTTTAATCTGGAAATTGTTGTGATGGATTCTCGGAAATCTTCGTGAGCTTTTCCTTTGTTTTATATTTTTATTATCATTTATGTCTTGTGTTACGAAAAGAAAGAGGGATTGAACGAAAATACAGAAGAACGCGAAGAAGAAAAACGACGGCGGCTCTTTGTTATAGAATAACGATGATTACAATGATGGGTCTCTGTTTAGACCTCTAGGGAGTTTATATAGGTACTTCCTTTGATAAATGATAGGAATTACATACGGACTGAGACTCTAAATAAATCCCCTGAAAACATGACACCTATCTCGTGATAAGGAAATAAATCAAATCCGAATCACATACAGAATATCCCTGAAAGCGAGATCCCGTAGGAGAATTCTGTTGAAGCGCTTGACTATGTAGGGGGACCATTTGAGTTCAGATTCAAGGCATTATTAACAAATCTCCACCTTGACTTGAATCATCTTCAGAGCACACAAAATCATGCCACGCCGCCTCCAGCCCCACTTCGGGAGTATTACCAAGTATTGATATTAAACAAGTCCAAGCAGTGCTGAAACTTGACATGAGAAACAGATTTGGTGAACATATCAGCTGGATTGTCTTCTGTGCTAATCTTCTTCACCTTGATCCTCTTCTCAGTGCGGATGAAGTGATATCTGACATCAATGTGTTTGGTTCTTTCAAGATGTACTTGATCCTTGGCTAAACATATTGCACTCAGACTGTCACAGTGCAATATATCCTGCTCCTGATGTAATCCGAGATCTCCAACTAAGCTTTTTAACCAGATGTCTTCCTTGACGGCTTCTGTCAGTGCCATGTATTCAGCTTCTGTGGTGGACAATGTAACTCATGGCTGAAGTGTGGAATTCTGCGAGACCCCGTAGGGAAATTCTGTTGAAGCGCTTGACTATGTAGGAGGACCAATTGAGTTCAGATTCAAGGCATTATTAACATCTTGGTTGATTTTATTAGTTAAGAACTTAGAGCAAATGTTTAATCATTTTACTAAATGAACAATATTGAAGTTTTTTTATAACTTTAGATTTGATAATATTTATTTGTGATATTTATTTTAACATTAATTTGTGTTACATTTTTCTATTTTTTTAAACTACCTTTTACTTAGTCCTAAATAATAAATAAAACACTTGGATAAATCGTAGGGCTATTGTGTCAACGATTCGGACTAAACTTTTTTTATTATATTTTTGTTTATTTTTCTATTGTTCAACTGTAGAAGTCGAATTTGGGTTGAAGTCAAATTTAATTTGAAATACTTTTTGTGGGGTCCGACTCAAGTCGAATTATTAGTTGAACTTCTAGTAGTCCTAGATCTAATTTATTTAAATATTTAGAAAAAAATAATCATAATAACATACCTAATTTGTTTAGATGTTTTAAAATTAGAGAATAATAGAAAACAGAACAAATATTGAAAACTTTAATAATGCAAGTAAATCTATCGACTTTCATTTTATTCGACTCGACATACTATATCTTTTCCATATCTAGTATTACAAATATTTTATTATATATATATCGGATAGAGTTTATACTTCTTTATATGAAATAATAAAGATGTCTAAATTCTTCATTAGCTCCTTTAGTAATTTAATCATTTGTGATTATAAAAACAAATATCATAGTTATATTATTATTAAATAAAAAATATTAGACGGTTTGATTAGAACCTCTTGGACACCCAAAGATCGACATTTATTAGCCTTGTCAGGTATGGAAGGGCCAAAATTATTCGACCTCAAGCCCGATTAATACTTTTCAGTTACACAATATGAAATTATGTATCATAAGTTGTCTAAGTCAAATCTAAGATAAGATTGGCCTATAGGCCCAATATCATTCACATCAATTCATGGTCCCTGCTTAGGTTACAAGCTGTCGCTACACAACCTGACAATGACTCAAAATATCAAATAAGTTTAATAATAATTATATGATAATAAAAATTAACAATGTGGGACTAAACTAACTTTACTTATAGAAAAGAAAAATAATGTACTAATAATTAACATACTGATAATTAACTTTACTTACAATTTGACCGTCGCGGCCACCTCTTCGTCCGTCGAGAACTCACATACGTGAGTGTAGAAGCATAACACGTTTCCCTCTAACAGCAGCTGCGAGCTTTGGACGAAGCCGATGTCCCTCGGTATAGATCTCGTGCTCCACCAGCAATCCACATTTTATGATTTGACCACAATCCACATTTTATGTTCTCATTGTTTCAAGTTGGATAAAAAATCTTGATGGACCGAATGTTTTCAAAAAATATACACTTTATTATTTTCTCTTGGAAGATACCGTCGGATCCAATCATAGGTGGTCAATTGTTTTTTATATTTAAAAAATCAAAACGTTCGACGAGTAAGATCTGTCAAAAGTTCATAGGGGTTCCCTTCGGAACTTCTCATGAGAGGGAGCTGTCGAAAGTTCCGAAGGGGGCTCCCCTTCAGAATTGATGGGAAGTCGTCATTGGGAGTTTCGAAGGGAAACACTCTTGGGAACTTCCAATAGCTGCAGTCAAAAGTTCCAAAGGGAAGTCCCCCTTCGAAAGTTGTAACCGTTGGAACTTTCGAAGGGCATCCCCCTTTATCCGTCGAAACTTCCCACGGTATAAATGTGTCGTTGATAATCATGACACATTACAAGAAAGATGACAATTACAGACGGTGTCGACCGTCTGTAATTTCCAGAAAAAACGTTGGAAATGATGATTTCTGACGGTTTTTTGACGGAATCGATTCGTCCCAAAAATGGTCGTCGCAAATTAATTATCGATGATTGGAAAAAAAATGTCGGAACTTCCGATGGAAGACCGACGTGAGAGGGACATCGCCGGCCGTCGATGCTTGTCGATCGGTCGGGAGAGACTCGCCAGTAGGGAGAGGGAGAGGGAGAGGGACAGGGAGAGGGAGAGGAGAGGGGGAAAGAAATAAAGAGTGGGATTAAGGAAGATTACATATATATATATATATATATGTGGAAAGATGAGAAAATGGGAAAACGAAAAAAAACAAAGAGTGGGATAGTGAAATTTTAATTACCGATGGCTCTGACCGTCGGAAAACTTAGCAAATATTAATAATATATTTTATCATGATATATATATGAATATGATATTAATTATTTTAAATTTACCGACGACCATGATCATCAAAAATTATTTAATTATAAAAATAAAATACTATATTTAGTTATATATAATATTTATTTATTAGTTTATAGATGGTTTGAACTGTCGCTAATTATTACCGACGGTCTTGACCGTCAAAAATTACGACGGTTCAGACTATCGCTAATTATATTAATAAAATACTCGTTACTTTATATTACTTTTTATTTATCGACGATCGGAACAGTCGGAAATTGCGACGGTCTAAACTGTCGCTAATTATATTAATAAAATACTCCTTATATTATATTATTTTATATTTACCGATGGTCTAGACTATTAAATTGTGACGGATAAATACTCGTCAGAAATTTCGACATTCCAAATCATCGAAAAATAAAATAATAATATAACAAATTATATAATTTATTATTTTAATTTTCGATGGTTGTGGCTATCAAAAATTTTGACGGATAGCTATCCGTCGCAAAACGATCCGTCGGAAAATCCCATTTTTCTTATAGTGACATACTTTATCCGACCCTCTATTTTTATTTTTTTGTTCATTTTTGATCATATATTTAATTTAAATTTTAAATAATATTAAAATAAAAATATTTAAAGTATGAAAATGATATTTAAATATCAAGAAAACTTATTCTTTATACATATTTCTTATATTAAAAATGTAAAAAAGCAAGGAAAAACTTTTAAAAAATGATTATCAAATAATCCCACTAATCAAACCAAATTTAATTGGATCATATCCATGAAGAATTCTAAAAGAGAAGGAAGACCAAAATGACCAAAATGTTTATTTTTCTATTGTTCAACTGTTCAAGTCGAATTTGGGTTGAAGTCAAATTTAATTCGAAATATTTTTTGTTGGGTCCGAATCAAGTCAAATTATTAGTTGAAAACTTCTAGTAGTCGGTAGAACTAATTTATTTAAATATTAGGAAAAACAAAAAAATAATCATAATCACATACCTAATTTGTTTAGATATTTTAAAATTTGGAAATAATAGAACCAGGAACAAATATCGAAAATTTTAACAATGTAAGTAAATCTATCGACTTTGATCCAAAATTTGTCTCTTATCTCATTTAACTCAAAAGCTTTTGAATTTGATCGGAACCAAAGATGCATCTCTGGACACGTTTCCATTAATTTGTTTTGTTTCTTTATAACAAAATAAAATACTATATTTCCTGTGCTATATCTTTTCCATATCTAGGATTACGAATATTTTATTGTATATATAGGATAAAGTTTATACTTCTTCTTTATATGGAATAATAACAAAGTTAAGAAAAGATGTCTAAATTCTTCATTAGCCCCTCTAGTAATTTAATAATTTGTGATTATAAAAACAAATATCATATTTATATTATTATTAAATAAAAAGGATTAGATGGAAAATATGTCTAAATTCTTCATTAGCTTCTCTAGTTATTTAATAATTTGTGATTATAAAAACAAATATAATTTTTATATTATTATTAAATAAAAAGGATTAGATGGTTTGATTGGAACCTCTTGGATGATCACATCCTTATTTCATCCCATACAATCGGCCCAAAGACCGACATTTATTAGCCTTTTCAAGGTCAAACCCGGTTAATATTTTTTAGTACATAATTTATCTAAGTCAAATCCAAGATCGGATTGAATAATTTGAAATAATAACAAAGTTAAGAAAAGATGTCTAAATTCTTCATTTGCTCCTCTAGTAATTTAATAATTTGTGATTATAAAAACAAATATCATATTTATATTATTATTAAATAAAAAGAATTAGATGGTTTGATTGGAACCTCTTGAATGATCGCATCCTTATTTCAGCACAATGGGCCCGAAGACCGACATTTATTAGCCTTGCTAGGGTCAAGCCCGATTAATATTTTTCAGTACATAAATTTATCTAAGCCAAATCCAAGATCGAATTGACCAATAGGGTTCAATATAATTCACATCAATCCATTGTTCTTGCTTAGGTTATAAGCCATCGCTACATAGCTCGACAATGACTCAAAATACCAAACAAGTTAATAATAATTGTTTGATAATAAAAATTAACAATTTGTGACTAAATTCTTCTCACATATATCTACTAATAATTAAGGCCCGCCAATCACATATATGTGCACGTTGCCACAATTCGAACACCTCTTCATCCGTGGAGAACTCACAGCGGCTGCGAGCTTTGGACGAAGTCGACATCTCCCGTTGCGGATCCCGTAGTCCACCAACGAATGAGTAGATATTCTTAACATATGTCGGCGCTGGTCATCATCGGGGTCCGCATCTTTCCACTGGAGTACAAAAAAGAAAATTCTCATTCTTGCCTTGAGAACATTTACGGGAGAGCCAATGTTTCTCATGATTGAAAATTAAAGTTGCCAAGCAAAATACTTGGTTGTTCCTATTCTACCGGATTAACAACTTTAAAATACAATATCATCTGGAGAATATATATTTTATTTCAAGAACCAATTAAATAAAAAAATACAATCGAAGGCACATACCGATGCAGCATCATGAGTCTTGAGCATACCTTTCACAAGTTTTATTTCTATTCATTGTTTCGGGTTGCATCAAGAATTTTGGATTAATGATCTATCAATGCATAATTTATAAGATGATCCGAATACGTTGTCAAAAAAACATATACATTATTATTTTATCCACCGGTAAAAATATCTATAGAAAGTAGACCAAACTAAGTACTGCACGAGTATCTATTCCTCCACGTTGGCCACACCAAAATGATTACTGCGTAATTAAAAAATAGTTATTAACTTGTAATAATTGAATCTCAGTCATTGGATCGACGATCAATGGCTCAGATCCTTTTTAATCACACATTTCTTTTATTTTTATTTT
Source organism: Pontederia crassipes (assembly GCA_030549335.1). NCBI lineage: Eukaryota > Viridiplantae > Streptophyta > Magnoliopsida > Commelinales > Pontederiaceae > Pontederia > Pontederia crassipes. The sequence goes on from CM060198.1 coordinate 9,339,606, forward strand.
TTCACTTGTTCACCAGCATCCGGATCTAAACAATTGATCAACGATCCAACGTTTGAAATCGAATGGATACACATATATATGTAGGATAAATTTTATATTTGTTATGTGGAATGATAACAAATTAAAGAATATGAATTCTTTGATTAGCTTCTTGTAGTATCTTTGTGATTTATATATGGACGGTCTATAAAGTTCTTAAACAATTATAAATTTTAAATAATTTTATAATTATTAAATAGGATTAGACGGTTTGATGTTTAAAGAGGGTATGACTTGTTGGACAAAGGATGATGCTCGATCATCATGTAAGACCGTATACAAGGCCCAATATTGGAGGCAGCCCATATGGACATATAATGGGCCTTGCTCTGAGAATCTATCGACGTCCAATTACCTTGCTCAAGGAAGGCAATGGACCTTGCCAATAAATATATTTCTCACGTCCCAAAGTCGAGTGAGCCAAACTCACAAAGTCCCAACTCAATAATATCATTATTCGCATCAATCTCTAATCTCTACTTAGGTTATAAGTCATCGCTACACAACTCGACATTGGTTGAAATTATGGAATAAATTTAATAATAACTATTTGACGTTGATAATTTACATTGTGGGACTAAACTAACTTTTAAAAACTAAATAGTATTTGATGCAAAAATTGATAACAGTAGCTAGCAAGTACACTAATCGCTCAAGTAATAAAGTGAAAGTATAGGTTGTCGATCCCATGAAGAACTAATCTACTTCTCTATCAAATGTCAGAGGCTAATAGGAGACGACATAAAGTTTTCGGATAAAAGTTGTGCAGAAAGTAAATAAATTACATGAAGATAAAGAGGTATAAGATAAAGAAAACTAAAAATAAACTACCAATGCATATAGGTCCGTAGGATGATATGTCTGAAGACAGACAAACTTATAGCACAAATCGAACTATCTCAATTTCGATTGATGAATTAGAATCTACTCCAGGTATCGATATTCTACCAGAACAAATCCAACTATCTCAATTTCAGATTTAATATAATTACTCTATCTACGATCATATTTAAATCAAACAGACATTGAGATGCATTAAATTGCAGATCCTAAACTATTGATACCCATATAATGATAGTATTTAATAGACTGCACAATACGTAATTTCATCGAGGATCATACGATTATGTTATATAATGCTCTGACATCTGAATCTTAAATCAATTCCAGAGTTATCATGCAAACTCAAGACAACAATTCCCACAAGGATAATAGTCGATTAAGGATAAGAATCAATCTCTGAAAGTATTAAGAATAGCATATATAATCAAAGGAAACTAACTTTATTCAAATAAAACAGAGGTCTGTGAGTCTGCCTGTTTAACAATAGAACTATTACAAACCTAGAAAATGGACTCGAAATTAAAAGCTAAAAATTGAAATAATCTTAAACTACAAGAAAGAGTTACAAAAGAACTACAGTAATATAATATCATCCCAACATAATTTAGAACAGATAATGCTCTTTGGGAATCCCCGATGAACTATGACTGAACTCTCGTCTAGAGTCAATCCAGCCGAAATCTTCTCACGTTCTTGGCTTTGAAGAATAGGTTGCAGGCCCTAGCATGATCAATTCTGGCTATCAGACGTCTCTTTTTATAGCGTCTCCGATTTCCAAGTGGTTTAGGAAGAAACAAAAATATTTTCCATATGAAATAAGGTAAATTCGGAGTCCTATTGGTTTTGAAAGTTTTGCCTTGTAAAATTACGAGATTTCTGACTTAATTAGTTTCCAATTGATTCTTATGACATCTGATAGGATTTGGAGTCCTTGTGCATTGAGAATTCTTCCAAAAATACGTCTTTGTGTTGATTTAGGTGTCTGTCACGCCCCCTGCAATCATTTTAACGGCCTAATTTGAGTCGGAATAGAGATTTTTCTATCCTTCACGGGGTGTGAACAAGACTTCACGGTCGTGAATCAGGCAATTTATCTTGGTTACGCGACTTATATATTCTCACGGCCCGTTAGAATGCCAACGACCCGTGAATCGTGATCCCAAAATCTTTAATCGTTCTGTGATATCCGTAAATAGGCTGTAATGTCCCGTTAGATATTTGCCTTGTTGTCCCTTTGACGTAATAATGGCCCCTTAAATATCTATCACGGCTCGTTAGTCAATGGTATGTGGATTCCAAAGTTTCTGTGATGTTTGTGAAATCAATATAACGGCCAGTGATACAAATGCCTGAAATGTGTAACGACCCGTTAGGCTTCTCTCACAGCCCGTGAAGTCGTCGAAGATCTGGTTGCTATAGGAGCCGTGAGTCCTGCATAGGGATGACAATATTCCCCGCACATGCGTGGCCCTGCAGGGAATCCCCGATCGGGCCCCGAACTCGGGGAATTTTTTCCCCGCAGGGTCGGGGATGGGAAAAAAATTATCCCCGAACCCTCATTCATGGATCGGGACGGGGGAGTTGTCCTCGTCCCGCCGCCCTGCGGGGCCCCGAATCCCCACACCCCAAAGAAAAAGTAAGTGTACAACAATAGTCCCACATTGATAGTAGTAGAAAAGTGAGGGTGAATAGACAAGTAGGGGTCGGGGCGGGGGTGGTGTTCCCCGCCCCGAACAGTGTCGGGTGCCTTCCCTAGTCCTGCATGACCCATGAGTTTCAATCTTCACGGTCGTGAGTGGCATTTCACGACCCGTTAAATCTTTCTTTCGCTTCTGCCAGAGTTGTGAAGTCGGTTGTTTGAGGCGTGAGTTTACACCTCACAGCCTGTGAAATACGACTCACGGCCCGTTAAAGTCGTTTCTTCTTTACTGCTTCTTCTGTGAGCATCGTGAGCAACGAATAACGGGGCGTGAGCGCCGTCGTTATGAATGCTTAACGGCCCGTGAAGGAGATTAATTCATATTTCAAAAGCTATTTGGACTTTGTTTTGCATTATTCTTCTTTTCTTTCGATTCTCCATTATTTTTATCCATAATTCCTACAAAATCAGCCAACTAAATGTAGATGGTTGCTTCAAAGAATTTATAAGAATAAACATAGAAAGAGATGCATTTTATGATCAAATTATATGAAATAAGCCTGAATGCAAGTCTAATTATATGTTGTGAAATGCATGCATCCTGATTCTAACTTTTTAAAGTTTTCTTGTCATGAATTGAGTAATGATAAATTTTAATTAGGCATATTATTAAAATACCCAGCGACCGGCCTCCTCATCCGTTGAGAGATGCATCGCCTCAGCGGGCATGTCCTGCAGTACCACATCCTTCTTCGTATCCCCCATGCAAATATAAAATTATCACGAATCGAATTGAGGATTTAATTCAACCAACCAGTTGGGAGAAATCTTTAAAATATATTTAAACAGGACGTCGCCGCATGCATGCAAATCCTTGTTAATTAAAACACGTTTAGTTTTAATCTAGAAATTGTTGTTATGGATTCTCATAAAGCTTTCGTGAGCTTTTCCTTTGTTTTATATTTTTTGTTATCGTTATAGCCTTGGTTGATTTTGTTAGTTAAAAACTTAGAGCAAACGTTTAATTATTTTACTAAATGAACAATATTGAAGTTTTTTTATAACTTTAGATTTGATAATATTTATTTGTGATGTTTTATTATAACATTAATTTGTTTTACCTTTTTATATTTTCTTAACTACCTTTTACTTATTCCTAAATAATAAATAGAACATTTGGATACATCGTAGGGCTAATGTGTCAACGATTCGGACTAAACTTTTCTGATTTTATTTTTGTTTATTTTTCTATTGTTCAACTGTTCAAGTCAAATTTGGGTTGAAATCAAATTTAATTTGAAATATTCAAGTCGGATTATTAGTTGAACTTGTAGTAGTCCTAGATCTAATTTATTTAAATATTTTTAAAAAAATAATCATAATAACAGACCTAATTTGTTTAGATACTTTAAAATTAGAAAATAATAGAAACCAAAATAAATATTTAAAATTTGACTCAAAGCTTTGTATTATTATTAAATAAAAAAGGATTAGACAATTTGATTACCCATACAATCGGCCCGAAGACCGAAGAAATTATTTGACCTCAATATCATTTACATCAATCCATCGTCCTGCTTAGATTACAAGTTGACGCTACACAACTCGACAATGACTTAAAATATCAAATAAGTTTAATAATAATTACTTGATATTAAAAATCAACAATGTGGGACTAAGCTTAAGCTCACAAAAGAGAAAAATATAATTGCCCTCTATATGTTCATGTTACAAAGCATAACATTACTAGGTAACAATAATGTAAAACCAATTGAAAGATCAAAATAAACTGAATCCAATTATTTATTAGAATTGAGTAAAGCATGAATTTTAATTTTCATTTTGTTACAAACCCAACCGCCGCCACAATTCGACCATCACGGCTACCTCTTCGTCCGTCGAGAACCCACAGCGGCTGCAAGCTTCGGTACTTTTTTGTATCAATATTAGGGAGAAGACGGTGTACGTGATGGACTAGGAGCACATAACCTAATATCTTTTGTAACAATTAATTGTTAAAAAGGATTAACTGTAACAATTAATTGCTATGACGGATCTTTTGAGCTATTTCTCTATTTTGTTCTCGAACTGTCCATGGCTCGTTAGAGTATACAATTAAGCACCCAATTAATCATTAATGGAGCAACGAATACAAGTGTTCTTTTGATCTGGAAATTGTCGTGATGGATGCTCATAAAAAACGTCAAGAATGATCTTTTCCTTCGTTTTATATCTTTATTATCGTTTAGTATTGGTTAAATTTATTTGTTTATAACTTAGAGCAAACGTTTAACTATTTTATTAAGTGAACATTTTCAAGATTTTATAACTTTAAGTTTGATAATCTTCATTTCTTATGTTTTATTTTATTGTTTATTTGTTTTTACCTTTTTATGTTTCTAGCTACCTTTTATTACGTACCTTGGTCTTCTAAATAATAATGAAACACTTGGATCCATAGTTAGCAGGAGGGATGCCATTAAGTGGCAATGAGCTGAGTAAGGGGCTAAGCTTATAAGTCACTTATAAGTTAATTTAAAAAAAATTAACGTTTGGTAACTTAAAAATTTGACTGATAAGAAGATATCAAATTTACTTATAAGTAAAAAAATAAGCAGGGGAAGATGTGCTTATTTTCTTTCTAAAAATAAGTCAGTTAGTTGTCTCATAACTAACTAGTTGTTATTAATATAAGTAGTTTTATCGGAACGTGTAACTATTTATTTTTAAAAATAAGTTTTAGCCAATAAAATTCTTATTAGCACTTCAACTTATCAGTTATTCTGTATCAACTAAGCCAAACGACCCCCAAGTTGTTGCTCTTAACCATGGCCCTCTCGCCCTCGTAGACGTCGAACTTCATAGAAACTTGATCGTCGACAATGGTTGTGAAACTCTTCTTCTTTGTTTGATACTTCTTCCTTTTCTTCTCCATCTAACTCACATTCTATTTTCAATTCCTATGTTTCCACTAAATGAGTTTCTAAATCACCTACCTATTTAAAGGGTCATGTAGTTCTATGTAACACTCCCAAAATTTAAAAGAATTTAAAACTTTTATTAATGTTGACGTCGAATTTTTTGGAAATTGAAACTCAGAACATGGCGCCCGATAACACGACAGATCGACAACTTCAATTGACAAAATATCGGACGACCGAAATACTTTCGGACGCCCAAAAGTGCAATAGGCAGAAGACGAAAGGGCGATTGTTTCCTTTACTCTTCCCCACTCACTTTTCTCCTTTTCCCTGTCTCTCTCTATTGTTTGGGTTCCCATAGGATGATACCCCAAGGCATGAAACCCCTCCCAACTCATGAGATGGAAGGCCAAGGGACAGATCCACCAAAAAATATTTCACCTCCCTCCTTCCTCTCTCATTTTCACTTCAATTTTCTATTATTCTGTAATGCCCAAAGACTCACGTGACTTTCACATGCTCAGAATCGTCCCAGAGGCGTTATACAATTTTCTATAAAATATTTTTGCGGAATGAAAATAATAAATGTGGAAGACTTTTCAATAATATAGTAACTAATAATCCATAATAATCAAAATGCTAAAACATCCATGAGTTTACAATTCTAAGAAGTGCGGAAATAATAAAACTAAATAACTCAATCTAATGCCATGTGCAACATCTATCTAGCCACCTGCAAGACCATCATCTATAGCTCTCTCACCTGCACGGGTCCAAGTACAGGAAAATATCCATGAGTATAAAAATACTTAGTACGTAGGATCTAATAGACAATCAATAAGCTCAATCGAAAATAAGGCATAATTAATAATGAGTCAATTGAGCAGTCAATACAATAACCAATTAACAATTTATGAACAATATATGAGGCTATGGTCAAAAGACCAATATAAATCAATAACAATTTTTCAATTACCAATTATCAATTGCCTGATCAATAATCTATATTCAATTAACAATTTTTAATTCAATAATCAATGGTCATTGGTCAATAACAATTCGATTCAATAGGACAATAATAATTACCAACTCAATGCCAATATATCCAAATGACCATGATTCAATTCTATTCAATTCAATTTCAATTTCAATTCGATTCCATTCAATTTATAATGTTCGGAGTTATCCAATTCAATAAGGAGCGCTCGATCAATTAAGGGACACCATGCCACTTTCATGCAGGTCAGTGGGGGATTAGTGCCACGACAAGCCCGATATAATTCAATGGGTTCGTGTGTGGTGGGGTACGAGTGGCCATACACGGGACAGTCATAGCTTTTACACTATCTGCCCCATTCAATTCAATTCAATTGGTCCCAGCTTAGTGACAATCAGTAGACATGGGTTCAGTAGCTTTCAACTTTTATCTTGTTTACCTAAAATGTCTATCTTTGATAAATTATCAATTAGGTTAGACAAGACCTGAACAAAAAACTCAATAGGCCAACAATACAATCATCAATAAGATCAAATATTATAATAATATAATCAGGAAAATCAATAATTAATATAATTCATAAATCGCAACAAGATAAATAATTATAAGATTGATAATTAAAATTGCCAATCCCAATAAGTAACTCTCGGTTCCCATTTCTCCCTATATATATTTTTATTTCTTTTCTTATTAACCCGAGTGATTAATAATTAATTTTTCCTTGTCGGAAAAACTTAATTGAAAAAGTAAATATTTTACTTCTTTGGCAGCCATGAAACAAAAATCCCCTTTTTTTAACCTCTTCTATTCCTCCTTTTGCGGGCGTAAGACCTCTTTTCCCTTATTTCATTTTTTTAAATCTCTCTCCAAATCTTCTCTCTATCCCCTTTGTGGCCGTAAACTCCAAACACTACAAGAAAAACGCTCATTACTGATGGTCAAGACCGTCGGTAATCAGTCCAAAAACCATCGGTAATGAATTACCGACGATCTTTCAGACGGATTCGATCCTTCTGAAAAACGGTCGTCGCAAATTAATTTGCGACGGTCGAAAAAAAATCGTCGAAACCGTCGGTAATTATTACCGATAGTCGAAACCGTCGATAATTGCGACGGTTTGAACCGTCACTAATTATATTAATAAAATACTCCTCATATGATATTATTATACATTTACTGACGGTTATGATCGTCAAAAATTGTGGCAGATTTTGCAACGAATGGGTTTTCATAGAAAATATCGACGTTCCTAATCGTCGAAAAATTAAATAATAATATAATAAATTATATAATTTAATTTTTTATTTTTGACGGTCGTAACCATTGGAAAATCCGTTGAAAATTTCGACGGATGAATATTCGTCGAAAATATCGACGTTTCTAATCGTCAAAAAATTAAATAATAATATAATAAATTACATAATTTATTTTTTTCATTTTCGACGGTCATAACCGTTGAAAAATCCACGCAAATTATGACGGATGGATATCTGTCGGAAATATCGACGTTCCTAGTCATCAAAAAATAAAATAATAATATAATAAATTATATAATATATTATTTTCATTTCCGACGCGTCGGAAAATCTGTTGGAAATGAAACCGTCGCAAAATTCATCGCAAATTGCGTCAGATTTCAAACCGTCGGAAATTGCCCGTTGGAAAATGACAATTTTTTTGTAGTAAATGTCTTTTTTTTCCATAGTTGATTGGTTTTTGGCCGCAAACGGCCAATCCGTTTTGACCGTAATATCCCACCTTTATTCTTTTTTTTATCGGCCGCAAGACGTCTTCTCTCTTTTTTTTTCTTACTAATCCTTTTTTTCTTCACCTTTTCTCGACCGTAATATGCACATTCCCTTTTTTTAGTTCTCTCCTATTGCGGGCATAAACTCTCTTTCTCTCTCTACCTCCTTTATGATCGTAAAACTCTTCCCTCCTTTCTCTCTCTTAAATGTCGGGAACATCACATCATAATATCAAATAGAAAATTACAGCCGTAATAAATCTAATTGAAAATTGCACCATAAAAGATCACGGCAAAATAGCAAACAGAATCCCCTCTATGTACGTGTCGCCCCTTTCTTACTGTCCTGCCTGCGTCGCCGTGGAATCACGTCCGCCGTCGCCGCAAGGGACACCACATGCACGCAGAAATAATATCTTGGGATGGCCGGCTCCAATTCTTTATTTATGGAGTTTATAGATTCTTAATTATACTCTAACTATATTATCTAATTCCACCCAAATTTTATCTTCTTTTTATCTCTTTAACTAAGTTATAAAATTCTAAAATTAATCAGATAAATTTCATCACTAATCCAACTCCTCTTCAATTTTATTTTATTTTCGGAATTATTAAATATAGTAATATTAATAACAATATTTCCTAAAATAAAATAATAAATTAATTATCTATTTATTAAATCTTGAAAAATCAGGGTCGTTACATCATAACCTCTTTAAAAATAAATTCATCCTCGAATTTGAATAAAAGAATTTACATTATCTTATCTAAATAATTCCGAAAAATCCTTTCTCATCTCTTCTTCCAGTTCCCAGGTGGCATCTTCATCTCTATGATGTGTCCAAGCCACCCTCATCATGGGTACCATTTTATTCTTCATATGCTTAGTTTGGTACTGCAAGACTTCTATAGGCTGCTCAGCATATATCATATCTACGTTTAAATTTGGTTCCTCCATATTCACCACAGTAGCATCATCATGTTGGTACTTGCGCAACATTGACACGTGAAAGACATTATGCACATGCCCATATGATGGAGGCAATGCCAACCTGCAAGTTGCATCTCCGATCAATGCATTCGAAGGGGCCAACATATATTGGACTCAACTTACCCTTCTTGCTGAATCTCATTACCCCTTTCATTGGAGAAACCTTTAACATAACTCGATCTCCCACTTTAAAAATTTGTTCTCTTCTCTTTTTGTCAGCACATGTTTTCTGTCTTGTGAATGTTGCTTTCAACCTCTCTCTAATAAGGCGAATTTTTTCAGCATCTTCCATGGTTTGCTTCATTAACTCTTCTGACAAGAATTGTCGTCCTCCCACCTCACTCCAACAGATGGGGGAGCAACAAGGCCTTCCATACATGACTGCAAATAGTGCCATACCTATGCTGGAGTGGTAGCTGTTATTGTATGCAAACTCGATCAGTGGGAGGTGCATGTCCCAACTGCCACTCCAGTCCAATGCACATGCACGGAGCATATCTTCTAATGTCTGAATCGTTCGTTCAGATTGCCCATCTGTCTGAGGATGGAATGCAGTACTGAAATTTAATTTTGTTCCAATAGCACTCTGGATGCTCCGCCAAAATTTGGTCGTAAATCGTGGATCTCTATCCGACACAATGGAGACTCTCATTCCATGTAGTTGGATAACCTCCTTAATATAAATGTCCATCAGACTTTCGACGGACTGTTTCCATTTGATGGGGATGAAGTCCTTGAACATCTTCGTGCTTCTAGGATGAATGGCAAATTCTGACTTGTGGCATTCATCCAACACTTGTCTTCTCAATGCATCATACTCAGGGATCCACAATCGTCCTCTATATTTGATCACTCCATCTGTGACCAAAAAATTTGTAAGAATCTTTTCGCACAACTTGAGTAGGTGGTTGTACTCATTATCGTTTGGTTATGCTTTGCTTATCTTTAATAGTAGCTAAGGTTGCATGCCGAGGTGTGCCATAATTCATATACCATCGCTGCTAGTCATTGGACTGACCTGGATGATGCAGTCAGTCATGTTCTAATGACTCACTCTCAGGCATGCGAGTGATCCTCCCCATTTTCTACTAAGTGCGTCAGCAACTGAGTTTGCCTTCCTTGGATGATAGCTGATAGCAAACTCATAATCTTTCAAAAACTCAATCCACCTCCTCTGACGCATATTCAAGTCTTTCTGAGAGAAGATGTATTTTAAGCTCTTGTGGTCTATGAAAATTTTGAACTCCTTACCATATAAATAGTGTCGCCAAATTTTGAGGGCGAAGACCATGACTGCTAATTCGAGATCATGCGTCGGATAATTCTTCTCATGCTGCTTTAATTGTTTTGATGCATACGCAATGACATTCCCATGTTGCATCAAGACGCATCCCAAACCAGTGCCTGACTATATATGACATAACCTCCTTGGCCTGAAGGTATGGTCAGAATGGGCGCCGTTGTCAGTCTCTTCTTTAACTCTTGAAAGCTATTTTCACACCTCTGTGACCATTCATACTTGACGCCTTTCTTAGTGAGGTTTGTTAGTGGCGATGCAATTTTGAAAAAGTCCTGAATGAATCTCCTGTAATATTCTGCAAGTCCGAGAAAGCTTCTAATCTCTTACGCATTTTTCGGTTGTGCCCAATTGGCAACTGTTTCCACCTTTGCAGGATCTACCGATATTCCATTTTCACTGATAATATGCCGAGGAACATAATCTCTTTCAATCAAAACTCTTATTTTGAAAATTTGACGTACAATTTGTGCTCCCGTAAGGCCTGTAGCACAACTCTCCTTCCATACTATATTAAAAAAATGTACATGAGAATAAGTTGACACATATTTAATTCATGCAATGCCATATGTTAAAGTCAAACTAAACATATCATTTTAAATTTAAATTTGTGTATTAAGTGTTTGACCAAATAACTAATCATGCGATTCTTTCAATACAACACTAAACATGTTATGTTATTCAATTTTAATATTAATATTTTAGAATTATTTTGTTAACTAATTATGTTAAGTAATTCATGATTTTAGAATTATATTAGTTAAGATAAAAATGTATAGATTTCATATGCCACATAAAAAATGGTGCATAAACTTCATAATATAATAATTTGTCTATCTTTTCATATGGATATGTGGCCAATAAAATAGTTAATAAAACCCAAATTTACAAATATATTTAAGTATTTTGAAAATAGCTAATTTGAAATATATTTTCATATGGAAATGTAGCCAATAAAATAGTTAATCATATGTATTTAATAATAAAATGGATCGCAAAATCTGTAGTAACAAACATATTCAAAAAAATAAAAATAATCAAGAATAAATGATTAAATCATATATTGCAAAAAATATTTAAAACCCACTAAAATAAACAAGACATGAAAAAAGTTGTCCACAAAAACTAAAATATAGTATATTTAAAAATACTAAATATAGTCACACAAAACAATGAGCGCATAAACTTAATAAAATAATATATTAATATATCCATGTTTGACATATTGATACTGCACATATGTATCAATTAGCTTCTCAGTCATTTTGAATACAAGAAGTTAATTCTTAAAAGACAACCTAACTAATTGTTATAGTTATTTATCATGCACAAAAATTAAATTATCTAAAAATTATTTAAAACTAATTAGTTTTTATTTTCATAAATGTTTTATTTTGAATTTTTTGACACATCATGTGGAATCATATATTATACATCATGACAATTTTTTTACTTCTCATCTAAATAAGTAATATTTTCTTTCATTGCTTTTCACGCATCGCATGGGTTCTATACTAGTTAATATGAGAGGGAAAATTCTAACCGAAGAAGAAGATGTATACCAAATAACGCTCAATGCCTCAACACATTTAAAAACTTCAAAAAATGTACAAAAAAGATAAATGACTTTGGTGGAAGGATAGAAGTTTGAAACTGATATCAATCCTTACAATTATATATATATATATATAATATCTATATAGATTAGAAGCTAAAAGGAAAATATCATTCATTTACTAATATTCCTTTTACATTAATTCTAAGTTAATACTTTATTAGCTGACAGTTGGCACTTAATTAGCACCACAGGTATCCAATCACATGCAATTAATTATTACCATAATTATGAGGAATCTGCTCTCACTTTCCTTGAATTCCACTGACTCTTTAAAAAAAAAAAATCAAATTGTGTCTTGCTCATATTTAAACGCCAGATAAATCAATACATATACTTAACTCTTTTGGCAATCATGGATTTTTCCATATTTTAAAATTTTTCCGCAAATTTAATTGAAAAGTAATTGAGGAAACTCGATCGATCAGTCAATTACAGACTGATGCAATTAAATAGATGGATGCACATTCATAACGACACAAAGATTAATTTAAAAAGTACTAAATACTTAATTGTGCATATCCGAGAAGAAAGATATGTACTTAATGTTTCTCCATACTTCTTATATTGATGAGAATTATACAATAAGAAATTAGAGTCATGCAATAAGTCAGCACGTTCTTGGATATATGATTTTAGAATCAGAAAAGAGAAAATGCATCCAATATTACTGTTTTTAGAAAATAAAAATAAACCTCAGAAAATTGAAACACAATAACACTACTTTTTTCTTTTGAAACTTCATCATCCAAGACTCGAATGATGATCAGAACAGATAATTACAATAAATATTTATTCTCATGATATGCATTATGTAAATTATTTAAAACACAATAATCTTTTTTTCTTTTGAAACATCATCATTCAAGATTGGAATTATGATCAGAGCAGATATTTACAATAATATTTATTCTCATGATATGCATTATATATGTAAATTATTTAAAGAGATAGTTATGATGACCAACCTTTTGTTGCACAAGTTCTTTTTTATGAGTAATACTTAACAATTATTGAGGCTAAATCAAAGAGCCGCAATTGATATGTTGGAGGAAAATATTCAGAATACCTTTCAGATGAAAAGGAGACTCAAGAGGAAAGTCAATCACCACCAGGCATGGCGAAGTTCATACTTTCGAGTTTGTTGGTTGAAGATGTAGGCCCCGTCCGCTCTGATGCTCCATAGGCAATTAGGCGGCTGGCATACCCACCAATCCTTGTACTCGTCGTAGACTACAAAGCTCCCAGAGACCCAACCAGTTGCACTCTTCCATTGCATGGTGCACCAGAACAGCGTCGACTTGTACCACCAGTTGGGCTTGAATGTCCAGGTTAAGGTCCTATGGTAGGTCAACTCATGCTCACCAATATCATCATCTCTGGATTTGCAATGGAGCTGCAATGGAATATTGCTGCCCAAATCGTTTTCGATGATCATCTGGATATCAGGGAAGCCCGTGCCCTCACCCACTGGAACATGGCATGAAAAGATGAACAAGGAAAAAGAAAGAATGATCATGGAAGAGAAGAGGCTGTTGGAGGCGAGAGAAGCCATTGAAGTTCTTGTGAACGAAAGGGAAGAGGAAATATGGTGAAAGAGGGAAAAACTATAGAACAATACGGGTTACAATTCCCCCTTATTTATTTACAAGGATGAAAGAAAAAAGAAGAGAAATAGAAAATTCAAATTAATGAACAAAATATTATATAATATATATTTATTTATCAAAAAGGAAAACCATCATAAAATTATATGCGTATATATATTTATTTATCAAAAAGGAAAACCATCATAAAATTATATGTATATATATAGCTTTATTCATAAATTATTTTTACATTTAATGGTATTAATATATATTCCAATTTAACTTATATATTAAAAGAATGATCGTTAGATTGTTAAACATTAAAAGAATGGAAATTATATAAACATTTTTTAACACAAGAATGATTTCACGAAAAAAAGTTAATGTTGTACCACAAGAATCTGAGCCACTAAAAACTCAATTCACATTTGGTGCATGTATTGTTTATCTGCAGGACACATATGTGGAGGTGAGATAAGATTAACTAAAGTAAGATAGGATAAAATGGGAAGCACAAAGTGGCATTAAGTGTTAGAGGAGTAACATTAAGGACACTCTATATATAATTTTTTATAATGCAATATTTATTATTCATGAATATATTTTTAAAATATTTAACAAAAATTACTTTATGCTTAAAATAAATCATATTATCTTATTTTTTTATTGAAATAGACAGTATTCTTAAAAAAAATGGTTATAGTTTTGAAAAACCACTTGGAAGGATCAACTTGGGAGTTTCTATGGTCTCCCGTGATTGTGACTGGGAAATGGAAAGTTATAAAGGTCAAGATTAGTTAAGAGACCATTACATTGAATGGAAAACATCAAGACATTTTTAAGCATTAGTTAAGAGACCAGAAACGTTTATTGTCCAATAAAAGCATAATAAAGAAACATAAATTTATGATTTAAAAATAATGTTTCTTTAGGTCTAAAGGAATAAATCTATAGAAATATAAAAAGGAATATTTTGGCATGTGATAAGGGGAATATAGACGTTTATGTGTGGACCAATAGGGATTGAGGATTATGTGGACCCAAGACTACTATTGATTTACAAATCAATGATGGTCTTAAATCTATTTTAAATTCACTCAAAAAAAAATTATCAAGGATCACCATTAATTTATCAATCAATGATAAGTCCATATATGTCCACATATTCCTTCTTTCCTTTTAGTTATTAGGGTTGTGATTTTATGGTTACAAGGTGAAAGAGTTTTTCATTATTGGCAATGGTTGGAACATATATATCATTTAAGTACGTAAAGTCGGGAGAAGTGTAACCATCCGAAAGTCCACCTTAAAAGTTTTGAACATTTAGGGAAATTTTGCGCCGTTAGCCCATTTGTCATACATCATTTAACAGCGAAAGACTTGATAATTTAGGGAAAATTATTATAATTAAAAACTTCGTCAAATCATTTTATGACTAATACTTCGTAGGACATTAAATGTCTAAAATCTTCATTACATCACTGGACTCAATGCTCAACTAGAACCATAACATTTATTTGAACCTAAGCATGTGCAACTCTTCGTCATGAGCTTGAACTGTCATCCATCACTTAATCTTAGTTACCTGCACAGATTCAAAGTGCAAGGTTTCCCAATTAGAGTATGTAAAGATCATGTATGCCATGATAACCTATCACATGCTTCTACATGCGATGCATCATTTATCATTATAATAATATAACATATTAACATGCACGCCATAAACTATACTATGATCCTTACATGATAATACATCATGCTTATCATTCATTCATAACATATCATTCTTGAAACGTAATCATTTTAGCATACCTGCCTTACCTTAAAGACATCATCAAATACCATACCATAAAAATATACATTTATAACATACATAACATACATGACATAAATGTATCATTACAATTAATTTCCTTTGTCATGTGTATTCTAGGAGTTTCTTTATAACTCCTTAATCCTATTCATTACTTGATATTACTTTTTCTTTCTTTTCGTTCTTTACTTTATATTTCCTCGTGATTATTTTATAATCCTTTGGATATTTATCCATTCATCTTTCTTTCTTTTATTTCCCTATGATTTCATTGGGGCACATTATATCCTTGCATACATTAACATTATCATATGTATCTTCCATCTTTACATTGGAAAATCTCAAACACCTCTAAGGTGATGGCATTATTTTTCGAGAAGTCTCAATAACCGTGAGGTGAAAGACATCTACTTTTCATCCTTACATTCATGACTTATTTTCATTACATTCATCCTATGACATTATTCTTCTTTGCCAAATAGTCAATATAGTTTAACATCCTTACATCAGTTAATTAGGCACTGAAAAATCTCAAACACCCTTTGGGTGATGATATTATTTTCCAAAGAAGTCTCAGTCACCATAAAGCGAAAGGCATTTACTTTTGGAAAACCCCAAATACCATTTGGTGACGGCATTATTCCCCACGAAGTCTCAATCACTATAAGGTGAAAGGCATTTACTTATTACCATATCTTTCATCTTTACATCATCATTACTTTTGTCCATAAGGCACTAGAAAATCTCAAACACTTTTTAGGTGTTGACATTATTTCCAAAAAAAGTCTCAATCACCATGAGGTGGAAGACATTTACTTCTTGCCTTCATCATTCATCATTACATTAGTTCATAGAGCACTGAAAAATCTCAAACACCCTTTCAGATGATGGCATTATTTTCCTAAGAAGTCTTAGTCACCATAAAGCGAAAGGCATTTACCTCTGGGAAACCTCAAACACCCTTAGGTGATAGCATTATTCCCCAAGAAGTCTCAATCACTATAAGGTGAAAGGCATTTACTTCTTGCCCACATCTTTCATCTTTGCTTAGTTGAAGGCTCAGGGTAACATCATTACATCTAGGCCAATGGCTTCTAGGAAATATCAAACACCATTTCAGGTGATGGAATTATTTCCTAAGAAATCTCAATCACCCTAAGGTGAATGATATTTACTTTTTAACATTAATGAGTATCGAGGTATTTACTTCAATTTTATAATTTATTAGGATCATCAATGCATCAATCAATCATCTCCTAGCTTAATTATGACTCACCATGCATTTCTTGTATCTCCGTTCATACACAATTAACCATCATCGATCATCAATCATCAATACATGACAATGATATCATGAAAATACTTTAAATACATCATAAAACCTATCTTTCGCTCGATCACGACCGTGATAGGTTGGTCATAGCCTTCTTGTCATTGTCACAGCCGTTCTTGTCATTGTCACGGCCATGACAATAAATGTCACGGCATGACATAACGTTATTTCCCTTTTCATTTTCCTTCCCGCTTATGGTTGTGATTGGGAGTGTCACGACCATTCTTAATTGGTCACGGCCGCGACAAAATATGTCACAGTCATGCTAGTGCCTTGGACGATAGGCCGATTTCAGCCTCTCGATCATGGCTATTTCGAGGGTCGGCATGGCCATGCCGGCGATCCAGAATCTGATCTTCCACCCAAAATTTTTATTTTTTGAGATGAAAACTTCAATAAAAATAATATAAAATATCATAAATATTTCAGGTATGATCTCTTAGAATCTATGCATCATAGAACACATTAAAACATGTCATTTTCATTCATTAACAAGATTTAGGCTTTTTCCTAAAAATTCATACATCTAACAGAATCTATTCTCTACGCAGTATTCTTACAACATTCACTAAAATATTAATAACTTAATTTATACTTATTTTTTTCGATTCTAATTTTCACAGAAAGATAACATGAACATTTAACTCGTGAATTAATTTCAAATCCTATCTCAGTATTTTCAATTTACTATATGTTTTACAATTTGGTACCACTGTTACCCGACACAACATGATAGTAGTCTGATGTTTGTGTAATAATTATTTGTGTAGAACTCCAAATCATATGAAATAGTTTCTTTGGAAAGTAGACTTCTGGGGCTTTCTGTCAATATATTATTTGTAATTTTGGAATAACAAAAAGTCTATCCAAACATTTATTATAAAACAGTCATGAATTCCCGAGACAACATGACACTAGTTCGATGATTGGATTATAACTATTTGTATACAACTCCAAATATAGGAAACCAATTTTTGTGTAAACTAGACTTTGAGGGATTTCCATTCATATATTATCTATAATTTTTGAATAAGAAAAAATGTATCCAAATAATTATTACAACACAGTCACGAATTTAACAGATTTTGCAAACATTAATCATGAAACCTTCAATCATACAAATCCTTATTTATGCAACCTTCAATCAAAATTCTTATCAAGAATAGAGTGTTCATGAGTCTCTCAATCCAAACAAAACATCACTGAGAGGGGAGAGAAGGGTTTGGATCCCCTTTAGATACCTATGATCTTATTCTTCAATATTAATCCCCTTTCCCTTGTCCATGTCTTCTTCCTCTTTGCCCTCTTTTTCTTTCTCGTTCTCCTCCTTTTTCCTCCTCTTAGGTTGCAACTGTCATGTGGGAGAAATAAGAAAAAAATAAAAAGAGGGAGAGTTTGGGGAGTTTTTATAGAGCCTAATCTAAGGTTTTAATCAAAAGGCCCAAATAAATTTGGCCCAAAATTGAAGTTGTTACAAGAAGGATATAATCAATTGTAGTAATGATAGGGAGAAGAAATGCATTGTATTAATAGGAGAGAGAATGTTCTAAGTAGTGGTAGAGAGTAGAATGCACATACAATAAAAAAATGATTTTTTTTAGAATTTTCTTTTTCCCGTTCATTGCTATGAAAAAATGATCATTGGTTAAAATATAGGGAATAACATCTTAATCTTGATGTTATTCTCCAATCAAATGGGACATAGTACTTAATGAAATAGAGTGAATAGTGGAAACAAAAAATATCTAATATGTGCATGCACCCATATATAACATGCCACTACAAGAAAATTAGGATTTTTTGACAGACAATCTCCGACGGATAGAAATCCTTCGTAATTTGTGAAGGATTTTGTGATAGATAGAAATCCATCAGAATTTTTGACGATTGAAACTATCGGAAATAAAAATAATAAATTATGAAATATATTATATTATTATTTTATTTTTTAACGGTCCGAAATGTGAAAATTTTCGGCGGATACGTATCCGTCGAAACTTCGGACTGTCACACCCGTCGGTAAGTGGAAAATAATTTAATATTACATAATATATAACATCATATAATATATAATATAATTATTTATTTATTCTTATAATTACCGACAATTCCGATCGTCAGTAACTTTAAAAATAATTAAATATTATACAATATATAATATGAGTACTATTTTATTATTTTAATTATCGACAATTCAGATCATCAAAAGTTTTCACGATCTGAACTGTCGGTAAGTTTAAAAATAGTTAAATATTATATAATATACAATATAAGTAATATTTTATTATTATAATTATCGACAGCTCAAATCATCGATAAATAAAAAAAATAATTAAATATTATAATCGTATATATTATTAATATTTTCGATAGTTCGGATCGTCGAAACTTGCGATGGTCCAAAATCCATCGGTAGCTTCGATGGTCATGACCGTCGATAATTAAAAAATATCGCTCCCGCTAAATTTTCCTTTCCTGGCTTCCCCCTCTCTACCCCCTATATATCACATTCTCTCTCTCCTCCCTCTCTCCCTCACCGGCCGCGACCGGCGACCCGGACGACTACCCTCCGGCGACCCTCTCTCTCTCTCTCTCGTGTCTCCGTCTTTGTCTCCCTCAGTAGCTCCGTCTTCCTTCTGCTCGCTCGGTCTCCATCTCCGGCTCTGGCTCCGACTCCCTCTCCGGCCAAATCTCCCTCTATCTCGATCTCCCTCTTCTGGCGGCCGATCCATCCACCCACGGCACCAATCGGCCGGCCGGATTGGCCTCTGGCGGCGGGCAATTTTTTTATATTTTAAAAATTCTTTGCGACCGTTGCCACCGCTGGAAAATTTCTACGGTTCTAACCATCGAACCTTTCGACGGTTGCAATCGTCAAAACTTTTTGATGGTTGTGGTCGCCAGAGTTTTGCGACGATTGCAACCATCGAAACTGTCGATGGATTTTTTGGAACCGTCAGAAATCATTTTGTGACCCCCACTTTTTTGATAGATCATTTTCATCAGTAAACTCGTCAAAAATATTCATTTCCGACGATTTTTTTTACAGATGAAACCGTCGGAAAATACCATTTTTCTTATAGTGTATGATGTCCCGAAATTCGACCTTGCCATGTGGCGAAATCTCCTCTCGGTCGTTACTTTTATCAGTCTTCCTTTGACTTTTTCATTGATCCAAATAGTCAAAAAAATATGACACGTAAGTGGAAGACTTAAATGATAAAATAATACAACAATGAAATAGAATGCGAAAGCAAAATAGATAAAGGTGTGTCAACCTATCTCAGTATGAAGAAAAGTGCGGAAGCTAAGGGTACAACCAAGAGTCTCAGTATGAGGTTGACAAAAGTAAGGTACAAGTGCTAACCATAGAAGAGCCTACGATCAGCCATGAAATGATATATCTCGTCCAAATAAATGTACCACCTAACATAGTAAAGACATGCGACTCGTACTGGTCTCAATCATGACCATGTGCACATGACACCCGAACCGCAGTTGTCGCACACACGTCAACACGTCACGCATCATCATAATGTACTTATGGGAATCACACAGGGAGCAAGCTCAACCATTAGCATAAAGCTAAGTGTGAGTTTGTATAGTTTATAAGATAATTTCATTAGAAAAGTGCATGAAGCAAGCTACAAATCATGTATGAAAAATGGATCATTCGAAAGAATTAATAAGGGGATCATGAGTACATATTCATTCATTTTGTCTTCATATTCATGTTCATGGTTCGTGTTCATGTTCTTAAGAATAAGGTCCTTCCATTTCTTTTTTGGCCATTCATATTCTTTCATTCTTGTTCTTTTATTCATGTTCTTTCATTGGAAGAGCTCTTCTTCTTTTAAGGAATACAATTATAGACACACGAAGGTGCAGCTATCTAGACCATAACGGGCCAATGGGTGATCAGTGCCACGACCAATCTTATCAGGCGGGATGACCTCGCGCGAGGCGAAAACATCCGTACGAGAGATACTCCCATCTAGATAGGGAAACTAGTAATCCTTAGGGAAGTGCCTCGCACAAGGCTGTCATAACTTCCCTTCATCATCAGTGACTTCTCTTTCAATCCGTAGATTGATCAAAGCCGTATGGAGCATAACCCCATTTCATGATTCTTGGACCTCTCTTTCAATCCATAGATTGGTCAGGCCGTATGGGGCATAGCCCTATTCCTTCTTTAAGTTCATGTTATTTGTTTCCAATTAAGTGGATAGAAGTTCATCAAATCATGGGTTCAATTAAAAGTCATATGCTTTCTGTTCAAATATCGGACGCCCAAAAGTCAAGCGTCCGTCGGATTCAAGTTCATTCAGCAGTGGTCTGAAAAGGGAGAGGACGCCCATTTGTCATCATTCTTCGGTCAACCAAAAGGGGAAATGGTCGACCATCTATTGAGTTCTTTTATTCTTTTCGAGATCGTATATTCTTGGCCGTCAGAGGGAAGTTTCGAACATCCATTTTTAATGAGTAATCTTTCGGGCGGTCAGTCGTAAGTTTCGGTCGGCCGAAATTGGATTGGTCGTCCATTATGAATAGGGTCATCTTCCTCCTCGGTCGATCGAATTCCTCCATCGATGATCGGAAGTTTTTTCGATGAGACAACCCAGATCGATTGACCGATAAGGTTTTGATAGCACAACTAGTTATCCTCGCCCCTATTGAGTCTCGATGTTTTCCAGTTTGATCGTCCGAAAGGATTTCGGACTTCCATTCTAGTCTATATCGATCAACCGATCGAGTTTCGATCGCCCGATATAGCTGTCTCTATACTCTCGTCAAACTAAATCGGACGCCTGAAAGAGTTTCGACCATCCATTTTTAGGTCGATAGAGCCGCAAATTGTTGCGAGATCCTTATGTTTTCAATAAGTTTTTCAATCAAACATGAATCTAAGCATACCCCATACAATCCCTAACATATAATATGATTCTGAAGCATTCCTAACATCAATCTTACTCTAAACATAACATGCATATCATTTTCTTTCATAATTTGAATCTTATCGGTCTTTCTTATCATCAAGCAAAATATGATATCTAATCTATCTTAATTCCGGTCAGTATGAAACATCATCTTAGAGACATGAAAAACAAACTATCTAACTCATACATCAAGAGATCAAATCATTCATCAAGAGAACAAGTCAAAGCATCATGCTTTTACATTCGGCCGAGATAAAAATCATTAAAATCATATGTTAAAACTCTATGAATTCGCATATCAAAGTTCCTACTCCCAATTAGCATAAATTCTATGTCTAATAAGATCATTAGATCATGCAAATTTCATCAAGAATCTACCCCATGTCCTAGATCCCGAAAACACACCTTAAAGCCTACGACTATCGGTTCGTCGGTTCGTCCTGGTGGTGGTTCATGCCTTAGCTCTTCTGCTGCTGCCCTCTGAAGTCACCTGGAAATGTTGCCAGTGATGCCCTTCCATCATTTGGCTGTGCTCGATGATGGAGAAAGAGAAAAAGAATAGAGGTTGAGAGCTCGTGGAGAGGAGAAACCGTGAGAGGGAGAGGGGGAGAGGGATTTTAAGGATGTGGAGGTGTCCCTTGGCCTCCCCTGCCTCTTCGTTTTGTGACTGGTCGACTTCATTGATGAGGGGAGAGGAAGAGAAAAAATAGTCATTGCCCCCCCCCCCCCCCCCCCACAAACATTTTGAAGTATATTATATATAATAATATACCAAATTTTCTTTAAAATGGGGTGGACACTCCTTTCTAGTCATGCTCCCGTGTGATACCATTTGGACGGTGGATGTGATTTGCCTGGTTCAACGTGCAAAAGGGCGGAGGTTGAAATTCCTAAGCCGGCTGGTTTAGCATGTGGGTATGACGGAAACCACAGCGAGAACAGCGATGACAACTTTCGAAACACAACAGTGAAGGCTAGGGCATGGATTGTGACCTCCATCAGGGGCGGTGCCAGCAACAAGGTTGAGGGCGGCGACGGTGTGCAAAATTAAGGTCGAGGGCAGGGAGAGAGGTCGATGGTCGAGGTCAAGGATCATGGGCAAGGGAGACGATGGCGGCAAGGTCGAGGTCAGCAATGGTGGGTGTAGTCATGGGGGACGAATGAGGGAGATGACGACAATGATAATGGAGACGATGGGCGAAGTCGAGAGTGGCGAGCGAGGGAGATGACGACGGCGATAATGGTGATGACGGGGTCAAGGGCCGCGAGCTAGGGAGATGATGGCGACGACAGGTGAGGAACGTCAATGAATTGAAAGAGCACCGGATGTGGCCAAGCATCGTTGTCGCTGTCGCGTGAACCGCCTGAACCATTGATGGAGCAGCATCGTCGAACATTGAAGGAGCCTGCCTGAGGCGCCGACCCTTGGTCCGCTAGGCCGCGAATAGTGGAGGAGCATCGCCTCCCTCAAACACCGCCTGAACGCCTTGCCGCCGACCTTAATCCGCTGGACTGTTGCCCTCGAACAGTGGAGGAGCATCGTCTCCCTCGAGCATCAACTAAACTGGCAACGACGACGTGAACCACATCAGCATCCCTTAACCAGCCTCATTTTTCTTGAACCGTGCCAACTCCATCTAGCCATCCATTATGTATCGTGTGGGTCGCACTATATATTGGAGCCTCCAACCATTTTAATGGGGATGCCCATTAAATCCATTATTTAAATACCCAACTGCCGCCACAATTTGGATGTCCATCGCCACCACCGTCAACGTCATCTCCCACTTGAGAGCCATCGCCTCAGCTGGCATGTCCTCCACCACATTCTTCTCCATAGCCCCCATGCAAAGTATAAAACCACGTCGATTTAAAACCAGAGGTTAATGCTGAAATGTAACGTGTTGTTTAATGCAACCATGTCGATTGAATCTTTGAAGTTTTGATGATACATAGGTAGTGTTTGGCATGATAATTTTTAATTCCTGTTTGTTTTAAAAAACTAATTGATTTGATAAAAAAAGTTTAGTTTTGGTGTTTGGATGAAAAATGTAATAATGAGAATTTGAAAAGTTAATTTGATAGATAAGTTTTAGTAGATATTTGGATAAAAAGTAAGAACTAAGGATGCAATTTATTATTTTATGAGTTATAAAATAATACTAAATTAAAATATTATGTCTTCATTTAGTTAAAATAATAATTTATGAAAATCTTTATATTAATATTATAATTTAAATTTTACAAAAAATATTTATATTAAGTTAAAAAATTTATTTTATAAGATGAATGATAATATATTAATAAATAAAACATTATAATTAATAATTATTTAAGATAATATAAAAATAGTTTAATGAATAATATTAAGATTAAATAGTAGTTAAAAATATTTTACTAATTAAAATATAATAAAGAATTAAAACAAAAAAAAGCAAAGGCCAAGTTCTTGCTTCCAACGAGAACTTGGCAAAGTTATGATCAGAAATGAGAATTACAAGTTCTCCCTTGAAGAAAACTTGCAACCACGCGACTCACTATATGTGTTTGGGATCAAGTTCTGCCCAAGTTATGTCTTGCTAAACATAATCATAAAGTTTTGAATCTTTATTGAATCATATTTATACGTAGCTTCAACCTATATAGACATGCCCGACTTTGAAAAGCTTAACAACATGTTTATGGAGCAAGGACCATAAAATAGAAAAACCAGAAGATATCAGTAGCACCAAATTAAGGAGTAATGCCCCCAAATCGACCCTCGCCACATGGCGAAGACCAACCTGGAGACGCTACATACGCTATGACTTTGACTATCATGTTGATCATATCTCAGTCAAGAACTAAGACACGTCAGTAGAAGAAAGAATAAAAATAAGAAAGAAAATATAAAATTTGCAAAAGTCTAGGAAAGGGTTACATCATCTCTAAGGAATATCGTAAAGTTCTACATCATGAATGAATAAATGAGGAAGGAAAAAGACATCATGAATGAATAAATGTGGAAGGAAAAAGAAAACTAATAAGCCCTGTGGTTCCTGTGCTTTCTTGTCGCCAGAGCTTCGTCACAGCCCACTTGTGAAAATCAGACATAGGAGAGGAGGTCCTCCCATAAACTTTATAGCCTAGTGGCAAACCACATAAGTATACAATGCATAATTTTGAATAGAGAAATAAGAAGTAAGGTAGAGTACTTATCTTGAATAAAAATGATACATGACAGCATCATAAATCATAATAAGAGATGAAAAAGTAGATATCATAAATCACTAGAATCAAATGATGCTTGGTAAATTTGGAATCATGAGCATGCTTGAGAATCTAACTTGACTTGTCTTAATCATATTTCTTAATCTTGGTTCATACTTGAAAATTAGAGTGACTTTAGGTGCTTTTAATTTTTGGGGTATGCCGAGTAAACGATACAGCCTTGTGTAGGTCAATGATGATCAAACTATGACCAAGAGAGCAACCCTTATCTTGAGACACTTGGCTTGGACTGACAACTTATTATTCATCTTTCATCTTAACTTGTTAACTACTTTAGAAACATGTTATTCTTTGTTCTTCATACAATGGGAGCGATAAGATCAATAGGAAGTAAATCAGTAAAAAGCATTCATGTTGAAATCATAAGGTAAATCGACAACGTTCAAATCAGGGTCAAGGAAAAAGTATGGATTCAATAGGGGTTGTTCTATGGCTTGGCACGGCCGTGCCAACACAGTGGCACGGCCGTGCCGATAAGAGAGGTACAATTGTGACCGTAGTAGTACAGGCATGCTAGCGGGCATGTGAGAAGGCACGTGCGTGCCCTAAGGTGGCACGACTGTGATAGAGGGTAAGGGCGGTCGACTGGTTCAAAGGGGGCGGTCATGGCTGTTGGGAACTTGGTCATGGCACGGGCATGCCAGAAGGGTGGCACGGCCATGACCGGTTGAGCGCTCGGTCGACCGGTGCCGACCAATGTTTTACTTAGCATGGACAGGCAATGGTACGAGCGTGCCCACTGTGTGGCACGGCCACGACAGAGGTGGCTCGGACGTGCCTTAAGGTCGGCACGATCATGATGACGAGATTTCCTAGCCAATTTCAATACGAAAATCACCAGAAACATGAACATACTTTAATTCTAGACTAATTACTACATCCTAGAAATCAATCAAGTAGAAACATAACAATCAGAACCAAATCCTATAAGCAATAAATTAAACAATCATAAAATCAAGAATCAAACAGGGCAAACCAGGGCTTCCGTGACTTCTTTCTTTACGTAATCAATTAGGGTAGGATTTGAATTTATTCAAAGGTCATGCAAGGTAATTTCAACTCACCCACCTCTAATCACGATTGATCCTTGCTTCGATCCAATGAAAACCTATTGGTCGCGTCCCCTGTTCTCTCTCTGCTCTCCCTCCCGGTCTCCGCCTGCAATTCGTCCAGTGTGAAAGGGGCGTGAGAAAGTGCAGGAATCCAAAAACACAATAGGAAGAAGGGAGAGGTTCTAGTGCTACTTGCAGTTGGGAACAATAGGAAGAATCCCTCTGCTCAAGGCGAAGGCCAGGTCGTGAGAAGAGAACAAAGAAGGTACGAGAGAAGGGAAATCATTCATCAATCCTCTTATCTTTTTCTTAATCTTGGAGATCTAAGCCCCTTACTATTCGGTCCTTATCCCTATTAAAGATAAACTCTAGGTCCGTTTTGATTTAAGTTTGATTCTTTTTTTTTGTCGGTTGTTACAGTTGAGATAGGGAAATTTTGCATGTACCTAAAACAAAATGTATTAAAAGTATCATTCGTTATCACTGTCACTGTAGTTTGTACGCCCCAAAAATTAAATATGTAACACATAACCTTTTTTTTTGTAATAATTAATTGTTAAAAGTATTAATTGTTACAATTAATTGCTATGGCAGAAAGTTTGAGCTATTTCTCTATTTTGCTCTCGAACCGTCCATGGCTCGTTAGAGTATACAACTAAGCACCCAATTAATCGTTAATGGAGCAACGAATACAATTAAGTGTTCTTTTGATCTGGAAATTGTCGTGATGAATGCTCATAAAAAAACTTCGTGAATGAGCTTTTCCTTCGTTTTATATCTTTATTATCGTTTTATATCTTTTCCTTCTTTTGATCTGGAAATTTTCATGATGGAAATTGTCAGGCCCAACCACCGACCCACTCACAAAAATTAAATCGGATCGAATTATCGAGTTCATCGGATCGACCCGATCCGACGAATATATTTGCACCTCAGTTTTCTTTGTTTAATTCAGTTGACGTTATATAAGCTATGTGCACAGGCCATAAATTAAAATTGTTTTCACAAAAAAAAAACATTCAAAAAGTTCGAATTTGAGATATTTTATTCAAACGTTTGTGAGGAACCGGTAGTGTTGGATCTCAACTAGAACGCTTTTGAATTTGATCGATACTCAAAGATGCATTATTTTTTGTAACAGTACAACAGACTTCCATTTGTTTCTTTGTAACAAAATAAAATTCATTATTTTTTGTGCTAGATCTTTTCCCTATTTAGTATTTCGAGTATTTCATAGGATAATAATACCATGCAAAAACCCAAACTTGGATATCTCAAAATGATAAAAATAGAAAAAAAAAAAAGGAGAAAAGCGCTGCGCACAAGAAATTTTCTGAAACTTCTGCTCTCGCGGATCAGAATTCAACATGAGAAGCTAAACTCATCACGTCATCGAGCTAATCCGCTCCCGAGTTTGATTCATTTTGCATGGAAACCCAGAGACGCTCGAGCTCCGTCCTCCGGCGCTCGACGTCCTCGGCTTCCGCAAGATTAAAGCCGTCATTGAGCAGTCCTACCGAAACTTCCTCCAGCGCGTCCTCCATTCTCCTCATATTTGCCTCATCGACCCTCGAACTGGCGTCCGTCTTCCGAAGGACGCTCCTGATATTGCAGACCTAATTTTCCAAGGCGTTCTTGGCATACGCCTTTTTCTTCTCCCTCTCATCGTCGAAATTGCAGCTCTCCGCGTCGCGGACCATCTTCTGGATCTCCACCTCACTCAGTCTGCAGCCGTCATTGGTGATGGTGACGCCCGCTGTGTTCCCTGTGTTCTTCTCCTCTGCGGTCACCTTAACTATGCCATCATCATCGATTTCAAAGCAAACCAAAACACTGGGCACTAATCTTGGAGCAGGAGGGATGCCATTGAGTGTGAACGAGCTCAGCAAGTTGTTGTCCTTGACCATGGCTCTCTCGCCCTCGTAGACGCTTAACTTGATAGAAACTTGATCATCGATGGTGTTGACGATTGTGTCGCGTCCGTCATGGTTGTCGCAGCTAGCTGAAGAAGGTGCCACATAGCAGTGTTAATATCAGATTAATACCGGTTTAGTTCATGCATATATCGTCTCTTTCTTAGTATAAATAGGTGTAGAAAGATGTAATTAGTGGACTATCGTAATTTCAACTTTCATATTCAATTTGAAGTTTTCTCCTCTCGTTTCTTCCTCTGCATTTTCCCCCAATACTTTCTCTTCTTCTTCTCCTACTCCGGCACCTTCTCTCCAGCAGAGCTCGACTTCGTTTTCCAACAGACGGTTGTTGTGAATCCTTTCTCCTTCTTAGTTGGGATCGGAGTATTCCTTGGCACCACAACAGGCATTATCCCACCTTTGAGGTTGACTCCAAGAGATAGAGGAGTGACATCCAAGAGTTGTAAGATTTGCACCTTGTCACTTCCTGTGCCGCTCAAATTGGCTGCAAGAACGGCGGCACCGTACGCGACCGCCTCGTCAGTGTTGATGCCCTTCGCGAGCTGCTTTCCGTTGAAGAACTCCCGCAGCAGTTGTTGCACCTTGGGGATTCTCGTGGAGCCGCCAACGAGCACGACTTCATCCACGCAGGCCTTATCCATGCTTGCATCCTTCAAACAATTCGACACCGTGTCCAGTGTCCACGCACTTGGTGAACAAATCCCTGTTCAGCTCCTCGAATTTGGCACGGAAGATGGTGATGACGTAGTCGATGCCGGTGACCTCAATGGTGGCCTCAAGAGCAGAGGAGAGGATCCTCTTCGCCCGCTCGCACGACATCCCCAGCCGCCTCAGCATCCTGGGGTCGTCACTGATGTCCTTATTGTATATCCTTTTGAGCTCCTCAACATAATAATTCATAATTGGATTGTCAATATCCCCGCCACCAAGATGGGTGTCGCCATCCATGGCGATCACTTGAATGATGCCATCTTCAATGCGAACAAGGGAGACGTCGAAGGTACCTCCACCAAGGTCGAAAATGAGGACATTCCTCTTCCCTGCGTCACCGGCCTTGTCGAAACCATACGCAATGGCAGCGGCAGTCGGCTCGTTGATAATTCGCACCACGTTGAGTCCTGCAATAAGTCCAGTGGCTTTTGTGGATCACCGCTGAGAGTCATTGAAATGGGCAGGGACTGTGATCACTGCATTCTTTACCTTGGTCCCGAGAAAAGCTTCGACGATTTCCTTCATCTTGACGAGGATCATGGAGGAGGTCTCCTCAGGCTCGAAAAGCTTCTCCTCGCCTTTGTACTGCACGACGATAGAGGGGTGGTCGTCAGAGCTCCCTATGACCTTGAAAGGCCACATCTTCATGTCGCTCTGGACGGAAGGATCGCTGAATCGCCTACCAATCAACCGTTTGGCATCTGCATGGTGCATGCATTAAGAGTGCATAACTTGCATATAAACTTAATACAAATGCTTCAAAATAGTGTAACGCCCTAGATTTAATTGGGAAAAAGAA
Organism: Pontederia crassipes; assembly: GCA_030549335.1. Lineage (NCBI taxonomy): Eukaryota > Viridiplantae > Streptophyta > Magnoliopsida > Commelinales > Pontederiaceae > Pontederia > Pontederia crassipes. The sequence goes on from CM060198.1 coordinate 9,369,133, forward strand.
AATAAATAAAAAAGAAAAAGAAAAAGAAGATAAAATAAATAAGGAAAAGATAAAATCTGAAATCAGATTTTAATCAGTAGTTGATTTTCAACCAAACTCAAATTTCTCCTTTATTAATAAGAGGTCAGACCAAACGAAAATCTCTTTTCGTGAGTTTTATCATGAAGCCAGCCCTAATTCCTCTTCTACGTGCGCCCTTTTCGTTCTTCCTTGTCCCTGACGGCTGCCGCCATACAGGGAACACACCGGAGGACGTGGACAATGTCGGACATGCATCTGGATAGAGAGGAGCGGGCAGAGGAAGAGGAAGAAGAGGACAACAGTAAAGTTTTTCGGACAGAAACTTCGAGGTATGAAACTAGGATAGATTCATACTACAATCTTGATTTTAGACTTGAAGCATGTTCTAGGTAGTTCCTGGTTAATGCCTGAAGTCCTATGTTATTGAATTGTGCCGGCCATAGCCGGAGAAGATGAACGGAACGCGAATTGCGCGCTTGCGCAGTTTCTGCGCACGATGAACCCGGCCCGGGTTCACTGGAATCTGGCCCGGACAGGTCCCTCGCCAGTCCGAGTTCGGAGGAACTCGGCCCGGATCCGCCATTGCCGATGCTCTCAGAGCTCTGCAACCGGACGAACTCGGCTCGGATTGAAGATGACCCAAACCGAGTTCTGTGTACGGAAGTTTGTCGGGCGCGACGGCCGCCCCGACTCGATGACGAACCGACCCGGCCCGGGTGTAACCCGAGCCCGGCCCGGGCTCCTCTCTGATTTTCCCACAAATGATAACTACGAACTCAGCCCGAGTTCTCCCTACTCGACCCGGGTTCCGACCAGATTATGCTCATGCTTATGATCTTTTAATCCATGTTCCACATGATTTATCCTAATCTAAGTATGATGATGATGATGTCGATTTTATCCCTAATTTATTCTCCATGATTATGTCCTTTATCTTAATTTAAAGTTCTTATCAAAATATAATTTGTTTAATTAAAAGATGCAAGATAAAAGACGTAAAACATTAAATAGAGAGCTCTTTTTATGATGGACTGGTGACGATCAATTATGGACTGTCCTCGGTCAGTTATGGGCTGGCTCTGCCAATTGTGATGATGATGATGGACGGATTGAGGCAGACCTCCCCGTGGGTTGAAATATACCCCAAATAAGTCAAAGATGAAATTAAGATGATGAAGAAGATGAACACATATGAATAAAGAACATTTCTTATGATGACCGGCTTGATGCCTTTCTTATGATGTTTATTTATGATCTTTTATTCATATGTTCCTATGCATGCTCCTATCATTCCATATTATGATCATGATCCACTTTCCTATCTGATGATGATGTTATCTTATGATGTTACTTTTTATGATTCATGTCTAGTATCATGATCCTACTATGATGTTTATCTTACTTTCATACTGAGTTGTAAAACTCATAGGGAGGTTTCTCCCCTGTATATTCTTAAATGCAGGCCAAGGTCTCAATGATGTTGGTGCCCAACGGTGACAGATCGATCTCGTAGGTGGCTGCACATGGTTATCGAGTCCTTTAGATGATGGATAGCTTTTCCTTTTCTTTTATTTATTTGATGTATTAGCTTTCCTTTGGAATCCTGTGAAGCCAGTGTCAGTCTTCCGCATTTCATGATGTCACTCTATTTTATTCTTAGTGATGATTTAATTATTCCGCATTTATCGATATTGAGTTGACTAGTCAAAGTCTTACTTTCGGTCAACATGATGTACACGTAAGGATGATCCGTAGCATCTTCGAAGCATATTCTGCCATGTGGCAGGGTGCGATTTGGGAGCGTTAGAAATAGCATCATCCTCCTAATCAGATAATCAATCGTTTGGAGAGATTGAACTTGTTATTGAACCCGACCAGAAGCTCCCCAAACGAGAGGGTATACAAGTGCACTTTGAGTTATGAAGGCTTGGTAGCTCGCAGCATTGCCGATAAGCAGCTCAGTATCGGAGAAAGCGACGTAGGAAGGAGTGGTGCGATTGCCTTGGTCATTGAGGATGATCTCAACACGGTCATGCTGCCACACCGCGACGCAGGAATAGGTGGTGCCAAGGTCTATGCCGATCGCCGGAGCTCCACATATCTGATGGGAAAATTCGAGAACAAGAGTAGAAGATCGCAAAGAAATCACAAAAAAATTATTGGAGACACAAGATTTACTCAGTTTGATATTAAACTACAAGAAAAATGCTAATCAACGGTCACGGTAATCTGCTCAAAAACTGTCAGTAACACAATTACCGACGATTTTTCAGATGGAATCAATCCGTCGAAAAAACGCTCGTCGCAAATTAATTTGCGAGAGTTAAAAAAACCATCGATAATTGCGACGGTTTGGACCATCGAAAAATTCCCGGCAGTTCCAGCCGTCGAAGCTTTCCGACGGTTATAACCGTCGAAAAAGTCCAGCGGTTCCAATCGTTGAAAATTTTTGACGGTCGCAACTGTCGAACTTTCAACGGTCGTCGCAACCGTCGATCTTTCGACGGTTGGAACCGTCGCAAAGAATTTTTTATAACCGGATCTTGGAACCGGATCTGGCAAAGAATTTTTTATAACCGTCGCAAAGATCGTCGCAACCGGATCTGGCCGTCGCAAAAGGATCCGAACGCCCACGGCCAAGAGAGAGAGAGAGACACCGGCGAAGAGAGAGACGCCGGCGGGAGAGGATCATCGGCGGTCGATGCTTGATGTCAGGCCAGAGGCTCGCCGGTCGGGAGAGGGAGAGGGGGAGAGAGAGAGGTGAGGAGGAATTATAATAGAGGTATATATATATATATATATATATATATATATATATATATAAGGGGAAAAGATGAGAGAAAGCGGAAAAAAGAAAAAAAATGGGATAACAAAATTTTAATTACCGATGGTTCCGACTGTCGGAAATGTAAATATTAATTATTTTTAAAGTTACCGACGGTTGTGACTGTCGAAAAAATATTTAGTTATATATAATGTTTATTTTTTATTTTACCGACAGTTTGTACCGTCGATAATTATTACTGACGGTTTGGACCATCGCTAGTTATATTAATAAAATACTCCTCATATGATATTATTATACATCTATCGACGGTTAGGACCGTAAAAAATTACGACGAATTTTGCGATGAATGGATATCCGTCGAAAATTTTATTTATTTTATTTATTTCCAACGGTTGTAACCGTCAGAAAATTCATTGCAAATTGCGACGGATGGATATCCGTCTGAAATATCGGCATTCCCAATCATCGAAAAATAAAATAATAATATAAAAATTATATAATTTATTATTTTTCTTTTCGACGATCGTAACCGTCGGAAAATCCATCATAAATTGCGACGGATGGGTATCCATCAGAAATATTGACGTTCCTAACCGTCGAAAAATAAAATAATAATATAATAAATTACATAATCTATTATTTCCATTTTCGACGATTGTAACCATCGAAAAATCCGTCAGAAATGGAACCGTCACAAAATCCGTCGCAAATTGCGACGGATTTCAAACCGTCAGAAATTGCTCATCGGAAAATGGTAATTTTTTTGTAGTGTTAGGGTTACGTCCTGTGTTGCGGAATATCCTCGATATCAATTTTGTGTGGAAGAAATCAAAGAACAGATGGTGGAAGATGCGCGTAAACCAGAGTGTTTCAGAATATCCTCGTCCACCGCCTGAAGCTCTCATCCATCGCCTGAAGCTCTCGTCCGCCGCCAGGTCGCCGCCACGACTGCAATCTCCGGCGCAGGTAGGCTCCGATCCCCGCCCTCTATGCTCTCTCCGCCCTCCCAGATCCGGCCGCCCTGCGCACGCGATGGCCAGATTCGGTTATTCCTGAAGATTGCTTCTAGAATTTATGGTTCATTAAAACTATGTTATTTTGGTTGGATGCAAGAAACTAGTAGATTTATGCATCATCGTGTGTGTTCTTTGGAGGAAAAATTACATGCGTATCCTAATGGATGTAGTGCGTCATTCTTGTATTCCTTCATGTTTTGCTACTTATAATTTGATGTATCAAGGCTTTGCGCCAGTTGCTACTTATTCCCATTGCGTAAACTATTTATGAACAATTTTTGAGGTGGCTAGGTAATAATATCTTTTAAGTGAGTGCATAAATGATTAACCTTGTACATATTCAAAGCACATTCAACAATTTCAACTTACGCCTTTGGATGTGTAGGAATTTGTAGCTTATATTGAATGGCAATGCCTTCATGATAAAAGGGTATTGCAGAAGTTGCTGCTTGTTCTCATCCATTCATGAACTGTTTATCTCCGAAGAGTTTCTGAGGTGACAAGGCATCTTGTAAATGTGTGCATAATAATAGGTCTTTACAAATTCCATAACAGCATATTCAACTTAGTGACCTACAACTTTGGATGTATCGTAACTGATAACTTATATTTAATATCAAAGGAATCATGATAAAAGGCATTCCTTGAAGTTTAAAAACTATCGTAACTGTGAAATCCTGTCGTAATAATCATAGGTGACAATAGCCAGAAAAACTATAGAGAACTGTTCCTTTTTTGGTGGAAGAAAGGATTTTTCTTTTTTTCTTTTATTGGTCTTCATAATCTTGCTTTTATGCAAAGCATTTAGTTATTCTTTTATGTTATTCCTATGGAGTTAACTCTAGATCATTTCTTACAGGATTGCGTTGCAATTCTCTCAAAGAAATTTCCTAGTAGCTTGCGAATCAATGAGTATTTTAAGATATTGCGAATCAGTGAGTATTTTAAGATATTGGTATCCAAAATAGTCCCCTCAAACAAACATCAAAATGAAGTATTTCAGATCGCTATACGTGCATGACTGTAGTTTCATAAACACTTTATTTTTCGCTATACATGCATGATTGTAGTTTGTCGCTGTCACTCTAAACGACGTAAATTTTTTATGATTTGTTCCTGTTTAGTTGTAATTAGTGTTTATGATGTATCTTCGATGTTTTTTTTAAATGACGGAATATGTGAACCGTTGAATTGATTTACAATTTTTGACCGGTTTTATTACAAATTTTATAGTTACTATAACTTGCAAATAATGCAGACATTATGCCATACTTGAACGATCGTCGATGGATGTACAATAGAAATAATCCTGGTCGTAGAGGTTTGACACAAGAATTCATAGATGGCGTTGACTATTATGTTAGTGTGGCTTGTCAGTTTTTCCAATATCAACGGGAGGGAACAATTAGGTGTCCTTGTTTGAAATGTGCGAGCACAAAGTTACAGACGCTAGAGACAGTTAAGGTTCACTTATATAGAAAATGTTACAAACCCAATTATTGGCAATGGGATGATTTAGGTGAAGGAGCATCTTCGACAAGCGTCCTAAATCCAGGTCTCCATTTTGTCGATCCTGAAGCATGTTTTACTTCGCAATATGAACAGTTAGTTTATGACGTAGCTGCAACTGAGTATGGCAATATTAGATTTGAGTAGGATAAAGAGGCACCAAATCTAGAAGCAAGAGATTTTTATGACTTGCTAAACGCATCGAGCCAACCCTTATGGCCTGGGTGTGAAAGTCATTCGGAACTATCACTTGCTGTTAGATTATTGAATCTGAAAGCCGACCACAATATTTCACAAGCATGTTTTGATGCATTTCTAGATATTTTAAAAGAGGTCACACAACTGGGGCTCGCATTCCTGAAAAGTTTTACAGGATAAAAAGATTGGTTAGTAAACTTGGTTGTGGCTCAACTAAAATAGATTGTTGTCGTGATGATTGTATGTTATATTACGACGACGACATCAATTTAAATGAATACAAATTTTGTGGAGCCGAACGATATAGAGTGACTAACAAGACTCAAGTGGCTGTGAAAAGAATGCATTATTTGCCTCTTATTTCAAGGCTTAAAAGACTATACTCGTCTATAGGGTCAGCGTCGCAAATGAAGTGGCATGCACATCATAATACTTCTGAAGGTGTCATGCTTCACCTATCGGATGGTGAAGCGTGGAAATATTTTGATCGTAAGCATCCTGATTTTGCTAAGGACGAAAGGAACATAAGGCTCAGATTATGCACGGATAGTTTTAGACCATATGCTCAAACTTCAGTTCCTTATTCATGTTGGCCGGTCATAGTAACACCTTATAATTTGCCACCTGGAATTTGTATGTCCGCACCTTATATGTTTTTGACATGCATTATTCCTGGTTCTCACAGTCCTAAATAGAGGATAGACATGTATTTACAGTCTTTAATAGACGAGTTAAAAGAATTGTGGGATGGTGTCGTCACTTATGATGTATCGACCAAACAAAACTTTACCTTGAAAGCTGCCTTATTATGGACCATTAATGATTTTCCTGCCTATGGGATGTTGTCTGGTTGGATGACCGTAGGAAAACTAGCTTGTCGATGTTGCATGGAACACTCAGATGCGTTCACTTTGAGAAATGGGGGTAAAAATAGTTGGTTTGATTGCCATAGACAGTTTCTTATAGTTGATCATTCGTAAAGAAATAATCGATATGCATTTCGACGGAATAGGGTTGTAGAAGACATGGCTCCGGTCAGACGCTCAGGAGCTCAATTACGTCGCATTGTCAATGCTTTATGTAAAATTATCGACGATCCAAATGTCACATACAATGAGTATGGTGTTTGTCATAACTGGACCAAACGAAGTATATTCTGGAATTTACCTTATTGGTCTGATTGTTTGATACGTCATGCACATTGAGAAAAATGTGTTTGAAAATGTATTCAACACCGTAATGGACATTAAGGGTAAAACAAAGGACAACCTAAAGACGAGACTAGATTTGAAGGAGTACTGTTGAAGGCCAGAGTTGCACTTAGCTACTTTACCTGGAGGTAGATTATCTAAGCTGAAGGCAAGTTATGTTCTCACTAAAGAGCAGAAGACTCAAGTGTGTCGATGGATCCAAGAGCTGAGAATGTCGGATTGTTATGCATCAAATCTGACCCGATGTGTGGACATGAATAACCTACGTTTGTTTGGCATCAAAAGTCACGACTGTCACATATTCATGGAAACTTTGTTTCCTATTACATTTTCTTCACTGCCGGACAAGATTTGGAAGCCGATAACGGAGTTGAGTCAATTCTTCAAAAAACTATGTTCTACAACATTAACGGTAGAAAATATGACCCAATTGGAACGTATTATTCCGATAATATTATGTAAGTTGGAACGAATATTTTCACTGGGATTCTTTGATTCCATGTTGCACTTACCTATTCATGTGCCATATGAGGCAAGGGTAGGTGGACTAGTACAATATAGGTGGATGTATCCTTTTGAAAGATATCTTAATCAAATTAAAAGGACGATTAAGAACAAAGCACGTGTCGAAGGATCCATATGTGAAGCGTATATGATTCAAGAGATTTCGTACTTCTGTTCTTACTACTTTGAGTGACATGTTAAGTGTGCGAGGACCAGGGTTCATCGAAATGATGAAGTTCCAAAAGAACAGTCTGCTTTGACATCTTTGTCGATCTTCAATCAGTTAGGACAATATTTTGAGAAGCCAAGAAGTAGATGGTGAGTGATGCAGAATTCAAGTCTGCCACGAATCATATCCTTCTAAACACGCAGGAGGTGCAAGACTACATTAAGTAAGTTTATTCGCCATGCGTTCTTTTCTTTTTTGTCTTCCAGAACTATCATTTTGATTTAGCCATCACTTTGTATGTAGTGCTTTCTTGCAGTACTACAATGTCCCTGAAGAACATGTTCAAGATAGAATCGAGAATGACTTCGCACCGTGGTTTAAGGATCAAGTAACTCTTACGATATTAAAATCAATTTGAAGTCTTCAGCATCTACTCTTGACTTTGAGTCCCATTTTAGGTTCTCAGTACCGGCACGACGTCTGGTCTCCATAATTTGGCATGGGGACTAGCTCAAGAGGTGAAAAGTTGGCTGGTGTATTTTATGAACGGTTATAAGTTTCACACGAAAACTTGGTCGATCGGGAAGAAAATCGTGAACAGTGGAGTATGTGTTGTAGGATCCACGGACAGAGAAAATGAGCGTGACTACTACGGTATTCTCAAAGACATAATTCAGCTACAATACACTGGAAGTAATAAGGTCACATTGTTTGAGTGTAATTGGTTTGATCCAAAGGAAAGGAGAGGGATGCGAGTTCACAAAGATTTCAAAATAGTTAAAATATGTCACAATAGGTGTTATGATCGTTTTGATCCTTTCATTATTCTGTCTTCTACAGGACAGGAATATTATGTGCCATATCCGGAGAAGACCATGGGTTCTAATGAAGACGAAGGCAAGAAGCAGGATAGAAGTTGATAGTGCATTGCAATGTGCATATCAAGATGACTCACATACTTCTGTGGCCCCTATTGTAGACACTGAATTAGTCGACGATCTACAAGATTCAGAACAAGTATTTGAAGACTTTGATAGTGCCGACATACAAAATGATGAGAACGGTTCGGACGAAGATGAATTTGAAACTACGTCATCTTTAGATGATGATGATGATGATGAGTACCAGTCATGTGGTAACTCAGATGATGACTAATGTCACGCTCATGTTGTATTTTTATCTTACGACTATCGAGATCTTAAATTACGACTGTTGTTATCTTATGGATTGTTCGTTTACGACTAATATTGATGTTGTATCATAATGGTTTATTCAAATTATCATCTCGCCATATTGTTTGATACGTTAGCGATGCATGTTGACAATCAATCGGAACGACGGATGCCTGACGAGGACGGTGCATTTTCATATTTGTTTCCATCTCGTGAGTGTTTGATATAATGATCACAATTTCACGCATAAACTTATTCGAATTAATTTGTTTATTTTTTATAACCGCCTCCGGATATTAGGAATTGATTATCGAGTTATACATACAATTTCGTTCCTAAAGATGCGACACAAGGCGTAGCCAAACATAATCAGGTCGAGACGTTGTGACATTAGAATTTTGTATCAATTATAAATTTGACTTGAATTAAATTTTGTATCATGCAGATGTTTCATTTTGGCAAAAGAAAAAATAAGGGAAAGGAGCCGGTCGTCCCTAGAGCCGTGACTACTCCGTCGGCTCCTAGATCAGTCATGGGCATTCGCATAATAGAACGTTCATCTCCTCCGCCGGCTCCTTCCTCTCAAGCTGATATTGCGGACCTAGAGACACAATTGCCGGAAGAACCCGTTAGAGCTCCTTGTTCCATGGAAGGCTCAGACCAGGCTTCGTCAAATCGTGTGCACAAAGCATAGGTACAGCCAGATGGAAATCTAGGGCAAGTGTTATTTTATGTATTTCGATTCCTTATTCATTTTGTGATTCACCCATCGCATTTTATAATTTTGTATTCTTTCAGGTTTGTACCGTCGAAACCCACGGCTATGGCAGTTACTAAAGTGTTGCGACATAGGTATACTGAAGCGTGACTTACATGGAGGGAAGTTCCTTATGCCACGAGACATATGCTATTTAATGAATTTCAGGTATCCTTAGAAGCCAACATGGTCATTAAAATTTATCTTCATAATACTTTAATTATTTTTATACACATGTAGGCTGATGTGTGGTGGGAGCCCGAGAATATAGAACAAATGTGGAAGGCTTTTAATTCCCGGTGCTCAAAGAGATTGTCCGCGATGCTTTCGGAAGCTCGAGCTGCTGGAGAATGGTCCAATTGGATCCCCGAGGCCGTTTGGATCGATTTGCTACGAAAGTGGTCCACCGAGGAGTACAAATTGAAATGAGAAAAAGCAAAAACAAGTCGAGAGTCCGACCAGGAAGCATGCTTGCATTCGGGCAAATGTGTATCAACGAGCGCGATTGCTAAGAAAATGGTAAGGTCTTTCAATATTGGGTCGACAAAATATTATACTTTATTTGACAAATTATTATCCTATTGCAGGAGAAAGAGACGCATAGACCACCTACTCAAGATGAAGTATTTCTCCCAACTTATCAGAAGAAGAACAAAGAATGGGTTTCGAATTATGCTCGGGAGACATATGTATGTAAAATTATGTGCCACTTTTTTTTCTAAATTTCAAGTAAATCTATAAGATAGTAAAATCGTCATTTATAGTTAATTATTTTTTAGGCTCGTTGATTTTTTTCCTAATTTCAAGAGTCTTTCAAAACAAAAGAAGTCGATCACATTACGCAAGCCATGCAGGAGGAGACCACACCGCTGACCCTAAGAAAACTTTGGACGGATCACGTCGGCGTGAAGAAGGGTCGCATTTACGGCCTCGGATCTTTTGTGAGTACAACAGATATTGGATATGGTCATAAATCTACTTCAAGTTTAGCTTCCTCTGGTCAAGGTATGCAACAAATGATGGATGAGATGAGGCATTCGATTAGGGAAGAGGTCAGACAAGAGGTTACGCAAGAGCTCAGAAAGGAGTTCGAAGAACGTGAACGTCGTACCAAGTCTGAAATGAAGAAAATGGTGCATGCCATCATGCGTGGCGAATTCAACGATGAGGACGCCGCGGTAGATTCATTATACTTAATTTTTTTGGAATTTGCTTTAATCTGTAGTCTAATATATGTGATGTAGAAGATGCATTAATAGTTTGGATGAAATTTGCATTAACAGAAGATGCATTATACTTAATAAATGCTCTCACTAATATATATATATATATACATATTTATGTTGGCCTATGCATATGATTAATTAATGTATTAAATATAACTCCATCGAGGAAGATAATATTTGAGTTCTGCTATAATTACTTTTGTCTTCGTAGAAAAATATTTTTCTGCACTGGGAAACCATAATTCAGATTTCCTATCTTGGTTATATATTCTCAAGTGCATGTTTCTTGACTTTTTCACTCATCTTTACTTTTTTGCTGCGAGGATGTTTATTCTGCGATTTAGAGGTGTATGATGTTATTGCTTCAGAGCAGAACTCAAGTTGCAAATGATAACACAAGAACTGTTATAATTACTTTTGCTTGTAACTTTATGAATGCAAGAAAATCAATATTTGAGTTATTGAACTTTTCGTGCACTAAAGTGGAACAATTTGATCAACAAGGTATATGGATGCTAAAAAAAGCTGCAATTGATGTATTGTGTAGCGAAGTGATGTATTTGAGTGATTGTTCCAGGGTTCGAATCCTTATTCATGTTTTCTTTGCAGGTATATGGGTACTAACTTTCTCAATTCTCTTTGTGTTGTGCAGTGATGTTCGAATTATCTTGTGAAAAGCTCTTCAGATCTGACGGGAAAGGTGTTTGGAATGGTGACCAAGACTTCTTTGTTTGTGTTTGAATGGTGTTTCTAAAACATTAAAATGTTGTAATATTATGTTTGGATATTATGTTTGGATAGTATTGTGTTTGGATAGTATTATGTGATGGTTATGCAAATATTGTGATCCAAATTTCAGCATTATTGTTGTATTATCTGTTCAGACATTAAATTTTAGCATTTTTTAATATTTTTTGTTTCCGAAGGTTCTGACCATCGGAAATAGTTGAAAATTAATTATCGAGAATGGATTTTTTGATACTTATCGACGGTTCTAACCGTCCATGTAATATTATCGACGGTTTGAGCCGTCTAAAATCAGTTGTGGAGTCGATGGGTTAAACCGTCGACATGAGTTTGTCGACAGTTTAAACCGTCGATAGTATGGACGGTTACATATCGACGGCTTGAATCGTCCATACTATCGATGGTTTAAGCCGTCGATATATATCGACGGCTAGAATCGTCCATAATATCGACAGGTTAAACTGTCAATAAATATCGACGTCTTTAACCGTCGATAATATCAACGGTTCTAGCCGTCGATACTCAGGCCGTGCCCGCCAGCTAGACCATCTGTAATATCGATGGTTCAGAAATAACTGTCGCAGATAGTTTGCGATGCCTTGTTTTTGCACATACGCTATCATCGAAAGAACCATCGAAAAATGTCATTTCCGACGGCTCTGGCCAATTTATAGATGGTTCAGATCGTCTGTAATAGCCTATTTTCTTATAGTGAATGGTACAGATGGCCCGCGGTTGATTAGGTATGCCGCTTTATTCATTGCATCTGCCCAAAATGACTTCGGTAGACCTGCATGGATCCTCATGCTCCTAGCACGCTCATTCAGCATCTTATTCATTCGTTCAGCAACCCCGTTCTGCTGTGGCATCCTCGAAACTGTCATCCAAAGTACCCAGCTTGCTTCCCCTGCGATCACCATAGCTCCTTTGGTGACCTTCCAGGTGTTACCTACAAATACCATAGTGTAACCTTCTGTGTCAAGCTGTCCTACTGAGATCAAATTCCTCTTTAGTCCCGATATATGTTGAACATCTTTCAGCTTCCAAGTTGTTCCATTATCAATGACAATCTTCACGTTTCCTTTTCCCACAACATCTAAGGCTTTATCATCGGCCAAATAAACCTTGCCAAAATTACCAGTAGTGTAATCTTCCATACACTCCCTTTGTGATGTGAAATAGTATGAAGCTTCAGAATCCAGGATCCAAGATTTTGCCGGACCGTCAACACTCAAAATCAATGCATTTGAGACTTCTTCTGTAGCAGCGTTCACCGACTCCTCATTAGTTTTCTTCTTAGGTGTTCTATAATTCTTCTTCATGTGACCTTTCTTCTCGCAATTCCAGCATGCGAATTCACCAGATCATGACTGACTTCGTGGCCTTGCATTTGATCTTCCTTGGTTTTGTCCTCGCTGATGCATTCTTCCTCTTCCCTCTGCACTCAACGTCGAGCTTGAGGTTTCTTCTGATTCTCTCCTGCAAACGTCTTCTCTCTGAATCAGATCTCGAATATCATCGAGCTTCAACTTTGTTGAACCGGAAGAACTGCTGACCGCCATTATAATTGTACCCCAACTTTCTATCAAAGAGGACAACAAGATCAAAGTCCTCGCTTCATCATCAAAAGTGATACTTACCGAATTCAACTATGTAATGATAATGTTGAATTCATTGATGTGATCCGCAATCGAAACTCCTTCAGACATCTTCAGGTTGAATAATCTTCTCATCAAATACACCTTATTTGATGCAGACGGCTTCTCATACATGTTTGATAACGCCTTCATCAAACCCGCTGTGGTCTTCTCGTTCACAATGTTAAAGGCTACGTTTCACGCCAACATCAGCATGATAACACCAAGTGTCTGTCAATCGAGGAGCGCCTAGTCTGCGTCGCTCATCGCCTCCGACTTTTCTCCAAAGAAAGGCCCATGCAATTTCTTCTAATACAGATAGTCATCGATCAATATCTTCCAAAAGCCGAAGTCTCTACCATCGAACTTCTCGATCTTCACCTTCTCGTCATCTGTCGCCATCGCTCCCATAGCCCACGAACTCCTTCGCTGAAGCTCTAATACCAGTTGTTGCGGAATATCCTCGATATCAATTTACTATTGATACCGTGTCTGAGAGAAATCGAAGAATAGATGGTGAAAGAATAACAAGAAATCACACATAGAGAAAGACACAGTTTTTACGTGATTCGAAGATTGTCTCCTACGTCCACGACCATCACAGAATTTCACTCTATTCAAATATGTGCCTTGGGTAACAACCCAGGATAACTTCATATCTTATCCTAATTCCCCATAACTCCATATCTAATAAATAAGGTAGTTATTATAACCACTCAATCTCTCCAGATTATGGCTATAAGGAAGTTACAATCTCTCAAATTCTTCTTATCATATCTAACAACAAATTAGTTAGGCCTAACTCCAACATCCTGCAAGAGGTTCCACTATATCTTTTGTTTGGTTACAACCACTTCAAATTACATCTGAAAAATAAGCAATAAATATGTCTCTCCCAAATAGATTCAAAACCTGAACAAAAATAGAGAAACTCGTAATCCGCACCACACGAGCCGTCTAAACAAAAGCCCATTTGGATGACAATGTTGTTCCTAGGACCATTTGGATGACATTAGAACTAGAGAATTTGATTTGATAGATAAATTCTAACAAGTTTTCAGTGTGTTTGGGAGAAGAGCAAGAACTCTACAATCTGTTGTGATCTTGGACGATGCCGAGATCATTCGGGATATGAAATTCTTCGATCCCTTGGATGAGGAAGACATCACCAGAGATCTTGACCTTCCAACGGCGAGCTCGAAAGAAGTTCGTAGAGAACTAGCGGCTGCTGCCACCCCCCAGCCCTGCGGAAGCTCCTCTGAAATGCATATGCAAAACAATGGCGGCAGGAAGAGAAACAAGATGAGACCGACGGGAGAAGAAGAATCCCCATCATCTTCCTCTCGCAACATCAAGATGAGTCGACCATTTGGACCTCTGACTCGTGTGCTTTCCTTGCGAGTACTTGAAAAAGGGATTTTCCACTGTTTCCATCCTCCGCCACCACTTCTCCAAGCATCGGTGGCTGCACCTCAAGCCCCTCCACCCTCCAGCGGCCCTCTCCTCTGCTGAGCTCGTACACATCCTCCACTGCCTCCGCTCTGCCACCCTCGAGGTCCTCATCTTTGCTTGTCATTGCCTCTGTTTTGCTGCCTTCACGATCCTCCACTCAGCCGTCTGCTCCCTCGACCCTTCTTCCTCATGTTCTTCCGATGACATGGATGGCGACCACCCATTGAAAATCTTCCATTAAATCATGATTCGGGGTCACTGCAAGGTCAGAGATGTCGATGGAGGGAGGCGACATATGGCACGAGTGGAGAGAAAAGAGGACGAGAGAGGAGAGAGAAATAACAAGTTCTCGCACGTTATAAAGTTCTTGCAATGGCTGAGATTTTTTTTCCACGAACTTTTGCAAAAAAGTTTGCTTTGTCATCACGTGATGGGAACTTGGAATGTTCCCATTACTGTTTGGTAGAACTTGAGCAAGTTCTTATCCAAGTTCTGCATTCAAAACTGCCGTAAGGAATTTAGTTAGCAATTACAATACGAGAATTTGTATACCAATCAACTACAACGTAGATTAGGTGGACCTTGATCTGGATTCCAGTTCTGATATCTAATTTAAATTTATTGTAACATAAAAGATTCAAAGCTTTTCATTATCCAAACAAGTAGTTAAGATTCGTAGCTTACGATTTTCCGGTAAAAGGAGGGTTGAGGTTGATGCCCAGGGACGTTGGCCTTTAAGGAGGGTTCAGCAGATGCCAGATATTTAGTTTTCTTGACATCTGCAGCAAACACTGTTCAAGTTCTTCTAGTGAAGCAGAAACAGCTAAAAAAGAAACCTAAAACTAAAATATGTTCTAACTCCAGGCCTCTCTAATTACATTTGTCGGTGTTCTCTTTTGAAAATTATTAGTAAATAATTAATCATAACAAATTTTACACCTATATAGTTCAGTGAATATACACCTGAAAACAAATTGGATTATAATCTTTAAAGTTGATAATTAGCTTAAGTATTAGCTGCTCACTCATTGAAATTAATATTAGTAATACAAATATAAATTAAAAAGATCATATGCTCTTGTGAAGCCCAACCAGTAGATTGCTAATGTAGGCTAACTCTATCTGGGCCATCCCATAAGCTGATGTTTGATCCAACAACATATTTCTAAAGAAGAGCATTCACGAATAACATAATGATTTTACTACGCTTAATTATTTAGAGAATAAACATTGTCTGAAAAAAAAGTGTCATATATATATGGATAACTATTAGATCGTGATTTGACAGTTCACAAATAAGCACTTATTTATATAGATACTTATTTGTGAAATCACGATCCAACGATAATCCATATATATGGGTCTCCTTATTCCCAATTATTTATTATGGTTGAAGCTTGTTTAAATTTATTAGTTAAAAACTTATAAAAAACGCTTAATTATTTATACTACGTGAACTTTGAAGTATTTTATAACTTTAAGTTTGATAGTATTTCTTTATAATGTTTTATTCTAACGCTATATATAGATATAGGATAAAGTTTATATTTCTTTGAATGGGTCATATATATGCTCTTTAAAGTTGGATTGTACTATTTAAAGTTGATAATTCAATGAATATTAGCTGCTCATTCATTGAAATTAATATTAGTAATAAAAAATGGAAATGGGTTCATATATATGCTTTTGTGAAATCTAACCAAAGTCAGGAATATAATACTGTCATCTTTCCGTTCAGCCAGTAGATTGTGTCCGAGCAATTAATAGATTCAGGCTGCCGCATGCTTTCATTACTAGATTTTTACCATAATAAGTATTTTATTTAATAGATATGTATATATATATATGTAGGATATAATAACAAAATTAGAAAATATGTATAAATTCTTGATTAGCTGTAGTAACTTAATCCTTTGTGATAAAGTCACTTCTTAAACAAATATCGTACATCCCAAAAATTATATATGCAAAATTTAAATAATTTTATAATAATTATAGTATTAAAGTCTTATGGGTCGAACTCACAAAGCCTCCACACAACAATATCATCATTCACATCAATCACTTGACCCTACTTAGGTTATAAGTTGTCTCTATATAACTCGACGTTAGTTGAAACTATGTATGGAGGATGATGAAAATCTTGCTATATTCTTATTATACACATGAACATGAGTTATACAAAATTAATCTATTATATTTGAATGCAAATTGCTGTTGCAACTAATGAGAGTAGAGGTTGTTATAGAATATTGAGTACAACAACATTCTATTCCAACATGCCCCCCAAGACCGACGTTACGATGGTGAAGACGAAGCTTGGCATACAAAGAACGAAAATGATGACTAGATAGTGGCTTTGTCATAATGTCAGCTAGCTCATCCCAAGAAGACATAAAATGCACTTGTAAAAGTCGTTTAGTGACGAGATCACACACAAAATGAAAATTTACCTCAATGTATTTCGTACGTGCATGAAATATCGGGTTTGTTGTAAGATAAGTCGTGTCGAGGTTGTCATACCAAAGAACTGGGGGTGAGGCTGAAATACTGAGTCCACCGAGGAGAGATCGAAGCCACAACTGTTGCATTAGCAAAGGCATGATATTCAGACTCAGTAAAGGAATGACTAACAGTGTGTTGCTTGCACGCAGACCAGGACACCAAATTGGCACCAAGAAAAATTGCATAGCCACGTATAGGCTTTTTGTCATCAAGATTACCAGCCTAGTCAGCATTAGAGGATGCATGTAATGTGAGATTTACATAGCGAGTAAGCTATCGTAGTATTCTTTTCACGGCCTGCCAATAAGAATTCTTGGGATGATGCATGTATTGACACATTGTATTGACTGCAAAGGATAGATCTGGCCTTGTTAGCGTAACATATTGAAGAGAGCCCACAAAGCAAAGTCGTCAGTAGTAGAAGCAGACAACTTGGTGGCTGGCGCAAGTGGAGAGATAGCTGGCTTCGCATTAATCATATTAGTGAGAAGTAACAAATTAGTGATATAGCGCTTTTGAGACAAGAGCATGCCAAAAAATAATGAAGATCGCCGAGGTCTTTAACAACAAAGAAAGATTTGAGATGACACATAAGATCGGATATTAGAGAGGAGTCAGAACTTGTGAGGATTATATCATCCACATAAATAAGCGCTAATAGACAAGAAAATTCCCGTTGGAAAATAAAGAGAGATGCATCTGTTTGTGATGGGACAAAGCCAAACTGCTGAACATCATAGAGCTTTGAGAACCAAGCTCGCAAGGCCTATTTAAGGCCATAGAGACTCTTGTGCAAAAGACACACGTGATTAGGAAATGTTGGATGTTGAAAATCAGGGGGTTGTGCCATATAAACTATTTCATGAAGAACACCATGGAGGAAAGTGTTGCTGATGTCCAATTGTCTGAAAGACCAATTATTTGTCACTACAAGAGACAACACAACTTGAGTGACTGTAGGTTAAATGAAGGGGCTAAAAGTGTTAGGACACTTCGTGTTAGGACAACTTGAATGGTTGTTGCGATGTGAGCCGAGCTTTATAATGAGCCAGCGAGCCATCTGCATTATGTTTAACACGAAAAACCCATTTGCAACCCACAACATTCATGGAAGGCCTACAAGGCATTAATGTCCAAGTGCCATTAGAAAGAAGTGTATTGAGTTCTTCAGCCATTGTAGAGCGCCATTCAGGATATTTGTGGGATTTAGTAAAGAAGAACATGAGGCAGAAGATGTTTAGAAGGATGAAGGCCTGCTAAATGGTGATAGTCAACAAGGGGTTTTTGTTGTCGGAGAGATCGGCCAGATGGTGCAAGAGGAGAAGGCGCAGGGAAAGGAGCAGATGATGAATCGTTATGATCAAGAGAAGCAATGGAAGGGGTAGAGACAGAAGGTGGTGACAGCGAAGAAGGTGAGATAAGTGGGAGAGAGGCTAGAACCATCATCCATGGATATGTAGTCGGAGGTGATGGACGAGGATTGAAGAGAGATGACGAAAAGGAAAATCATTTTCGTCAAAATGAACATGTTGTGCGATATACAAACATTCAGAGTTAGGATAAAAACAATGGTACCCATGAAAGTTCGAGGGATAGTCAAGAAAAACATAACGATGAGATCGAGGAAAAAATTTATGGGGTTGGTATAGGCGTAAAAGTGGGTAGGCAGCACAACCAAAGACCTTGAGAAAATTATAATTAGGAACTTGATGAAAAAGTAACTGGTAAGGGGAGGATGTCAAAAGAGAGGAAGAAGGAAGACAATTAATGAGAAAGATGGTTGTTTCAAAAGCAAAATGCCAATAACGAAATGGTATAGAAGCATGAGTGAGAAGACTTAGACAAGAATCAACAATATGTCTTATTTTTCGTTCCGCGGCACCATTTTGTTGATGTGAATGAGGACAAGTTGGAAGACGATGAGCAGCAATAAGATGATGGCTAAGATGGACAGACGGATGACCAAAGCGTTGGTGCCAATGATCAATAGAAGGACCAACAGCAGCAAGCGCATCGAATCAGTAACACTGTAGAGACCATCCTTAGTGCACCCCTATAGCAGAGGATGATTGGATTGCAAGTCCTTGACAACAAAGGAAGTTGGCTAAAATTCAATGGAGCATTTGTTATCATAAGAAAGTCATTGGACGCATTGGCCAATTTTGGCCGGGAAGAATTAACCGACATTTTTTGGGAGGACAACCCTTCTCAGGGCCTACGAGAAATTTTATATTAAGAACAAGCAAGTGCCTGCCTATGGTTGCACATGCAAGCACTCAAATATTCATTGAGCTATTGTAGTTACATGACTTTGTTGTTGGTCTTATGGTGACGAGGATTGAATCCACGATCGATTTATTATCAATTCATTTTGGGGGCATTTGCCTATTTTCTAATTCTTTATATTTTTTTAATCTAACTTCTATTAACCTTATTAATATGGAAGCATCTGCTATATATTATAAACAAACATGAAAAATAGATTAGATTGTTATTTTTTATATGGAAGCATTTGCTTATTTTTTAATATTTTTATATGCTTATTTTACATAACTTCTATTACTTTCTTAATTGATACGGAAGAAGGCTCTATTTGGAAAAGTTAATGGTTTAACTAGAGGATAACGGTTCGACTAGAGAATAGTGATGGTTATTAACGAATATATAGAGGATAGCAATTTGTTTATAAATTCAATAAAAAACTAATTGGTAAACATAGCGATTAAATTAGTGTATTGAATAAATTGACAAGAAAGAGACATAAAATATAATTTATGATTATTTTTATACCCATATTCATAATTATTAATTTATAATATTTTTATTCCAAATAGTAATATTTTTAAAAAATATTTTTATAAAAAAATATTGATTATTTTAAAATAAAATCTTATTTGGGTTGTAAGTAAAATTAAATATGTGATATTTTAAAATAAAACTAATTTATGATGTTTACTATTAAATAATTTTTTTTTATTTTAAAAAATAAGAATGTAATAGGAATAAAATATGAAACCGAGTACATCTATACTCTATGAACTAGTAGAAATAGCTTATAGCATTTTGTGTTTAAACTTTTAAACACTAGTGAAAATAAATATTTACGCTATGTGCTATTAAATACTCTATTTTTACTCTATGCGCTACTAAATACTCTATTTTTTTATGTGCCAAGCATGCCTATATACAAATAAGAGAATATATTAGATTATTACTTTTATATTGAAGCATTTGCTTATTTTTTCTAATATCTTTACATTTTTTTATTACTTCTATTAATCTTATCTAATATGGATTCATCTTTTATAGACTATAAACAAATATGAGAAATATATTAGATTATTATTTTAAAAAATATTGAAATTAGCTCAACTTTTTTTTTACTTTACATGTAATAGATTATAATTATTTATCTTTTTATGTAATATTTAGCCAAATTACAAGTGAAATATATTTTCCATACTTTCATACCATACAAAAATTTTAGCAAAAGACTTATGACAATATAATACAAAATATTAAATAAAAGATTAATTGTGACATTTGTTGAGTTTAATGTCTTCATGGTTTCATTGAAGAAAATTAAATTTACACAACAAAAACATGAAATTCGAATAATAATTAAAAAAAGAGAAAAAAATAGAATGGCTAAAGGAGATAGCTTCAACTTTATTTCATGAAAATGACATGATGCATGTGTTAATATTATTTATAAATATAGATAGATATGGAATGCAGGTACAAATATAAATAAATAAAAATATATATATGGAATATAGATATATAGCGATATAATAAAAAATTAAATGCAATAATCATTGTGAAAAGCGTGGAGTTTAATGTCTTCATGGTGTCATCACACCAAATTCAAGATCCACAACAAAAGATTGACTTAAATCAAATATATTAATTCAAAAAGGAAAAAAATTATGAAATGATGGAAGGAGAGATATTCAAATTTATGTATGAAAATTCCATGATGCATGACTATATAGAATATAGATATCTGTCAACATGATAAAAGATATTAGATACAACATTAACTGTGACATTATGGAATATAATGTCTCCATGGTGTCATTAAAGGTTAATATACATAGCGAAGATGAAATTAAATTGCATAAAATATAAGGAATAATTTTTTTAAAAAAATGATAGATTGAATGGTTGAAGGAGGGAGCTTCTTATCTATTTTGGAAGATGCATGATTCTTGGCTATATTATGTATATACCAATATATTATGGAGTTTAATGTACATTAAAGCAAACTAAATGTATGCAACAAAAATTGAAATTATATCAAATAAAAAATAGCAATCCAAAACATGAAGAATATATGGTGGAAGGAAAGAGCATGGAATCTGTTTAAAAAAATGTTACGATGCATGACATTGTATTATATAATACAGATAAAATATATCTATTTGTATACGTGTATGTAATACAATATCAAATTTGATAAATACTATTCTATGCATGATGCGAGTAAAATAATTTAAATAGAGAGTTAGAACACTATTATTTAGTCAAATTGAATAAATAATGCAAACATGTGTATGTGTGTATTAGAAGCTAAAAGGAAAATATCATTCTTTTACTAAACTTCCTTTTACATTCTATGTTAATACATGCAATATTGGTTTATTAGTTGGCATGCACTTAATTAGCACCACTGGTACCCAATCACATGCAATTATTCATTACCTTCATCATGGGGATTCTGCTCTCACTTTCCTTCAATGACAATAAGATTCTTTTTTACAAATATACTTGCTCTTTTTGCAATCATTGTTTTGCTCATATTTAAATGACTGATAAATCAATATATATACTTACTCTTTTTGCAATCATTGATTCCATTTTTTTTTATTTTTTCCGCAAATTTATTGAAAACTAATTGAGGAAACTCGATTAGTCTTTTACAGGCTGATTCTCTCTCTCTCTCTCTCTATCTCTCTCTCTCTATATATATATATATATATTGATATATATATAATCTAAAAGGAAAATATCATTCTTTTACTAATCTTCCTTTTATATTCTATGTTAATACATGCATACTTATTCGTTTATTAGTTGGCACTTAATTAGCACCGCTGGTATCCAATCACATGCAATTAATTATTACCTTAATTATGAGGATTCTGCTCTCACTTTCTTTTAACGTTAGTATGCAAATGTGCCCGTTCTTGTATACATGATTTTGGGGGTCATTTGAATATTGGAATCATAATTTTTTGTCTAGGTCAATATTTGAATTGATATGTTAGTTCGGTGTGTGTTGGGATAGCATAGAACGTATAAATAACGAACGAGATAATTGATGCGATAGGAAAAAATGAATATGATAGATTAATTTTAGTAAGTGTTTGAATAAAAATAAATATTATAAATATAAAATATAATTTCATTAAAAAAAATAAAATAATAGTATAAATCTAATTTTTACTACTTTTTTTTGTTAAAAATATATTATTTAAATATGAAAATAAATTATATTTAATGACATATTAAATTTTTTAATGAAATAATAAGTGATAAATAATACTATATTATTCCTTTAATAAAGATTTTATATTTAATAAATAAATTTATTTGAATAAGAAAGATAAAAGAAAGAAATGGTAAAACAAAAAATTGTAAAACAAAAAAAAGAAAAAGAAAAACGTCTAGTAAAAAAGTGAAAAAAAGTAGGAAATATGGTTGGTTCCACCAGAACTAGCACATTGGAAACAGGGTCAGGTGTTTGGAGAACTAGGGGGATTTATTTTACTTACTTTGAGTTGTCGAACACCTCCTTGAAATTTCAAAAGAGAAAATGCATTCAATATTGCTGTTTTTAGAAAATAAAATTAAATCCCTTAGATGAAATAATATATATATATATATATATCTTCACCTCGAGATAGAACCTTTATTATTGCATTATGTTAATTATTTCGAGCGTCGGATTCGTTGACATTTTCTCGATGAATGAAGGAAAGAAATAAAAAGAAAATACTGAAAAGTGCCAAATCAAAGAGATTTTGTTGCACAAGTTATTTTTTTATGAGTAATACACAACACTTATTCGAGCTAAATCAAAGAGGGACAATTGATGTGTTGGAGGAAAATACGCTTTCAGATGAAAATGATACTCAAGTGTAAAGTCAATCACCACCAAGGATGGCGAAGTTCATACGTTTGATTTTGTTGGTTGAAGGCGTAGGCTGCGTCTGGCCTGATGCTCCATAGGCACTCGGTCCAACATTTATCGAGATCCCATTCCTGGTCATAAACGTTAAAGCTCCCAGTGACCCAACCAGTTGCACTGTTCCATTGCATGGTGCACCAGAACAATGTCGTCCTCCAGAAATACCTGGGCGTGAACCTCCAGGTTAAGGTCTGATGGTAGCTCAACTCATGCCAGCCACCAATATCATCATCCTTGGATTTGCAATGGAGCTGCAATGGAATATTGCTGCCCAAGTCATTCTGGATGATCATTTGAACCTCAGGGAACCTTAAGCTTAAGCTCTCACCCCATGCAGTCTGAATATCATGGCATGAAAGGATGAACAAGGAACAAGAAAGCATTATCATGGAAGAAAAGAGGCTCTTGGAGGTGAGAAAAGCCATTGATGTTCTGGTGAACGAAAGGGAGCTACAATTCCCCCTTATTTATAAGGATGAAACAAAATGAAGCGAAATAGAAAATTCAAGTCAATGAACAAAAATGTTATATAATATATATGTATTTATCAAAAGGAAAACCATCATCAAATTATGCATATACATATTGCTGTTCCCAATTTTTTTACATTTAATGGTATTAATATATACCAATTTAATATTATATTAATTAATGGGTTTAATATTTTTGCTACCCATTTTAAAAAGTTGCATCATCGCACCTTTATTAATTACCATATAGATGGATGATTGTCTAATTGAATAATTTTTTTATTCACCGTCCATGAATTGGATGGTGACAAATAGGGTTATGATAATGCGACCTCTGAAAAAGGGTAGCACAATCATTTTTTCCTATATTAATAGGGTTTAATTACCATGCTACCAAGGTGCTACCATCATCTGGGCCGCCCGATCCTGCATCCATCGGGTACATTCGTTGATCTGTCTCGGTCATCCCATCCTTGATCGACGGTCGAGATTAAATTTTTTTTTCTTTTTTCAATGACCTCGGGCAGAGCCTCTCCTCTCTACCCTCGCCTCTCTATCTCTCTTCTTCGTCCCGATCGCGCCCTCTGCCGGCGACGTGTGATCCTCACCGCCACTCTCTCGCCACGTCGCCTTCCGCCGTCTCGCCGAGATCGAGAGCCGCCATCCGCCCCGTCACCTTCCACCATCTCGTCGAGATCGACCGCATCCGACGCGCGATCGGGCCAGATCTGCGATCATCTTTGACGGGGTGAGATCTGGCCGCTTCTCCGGCCAGATCTGCACGTTCTCCGGCCAGATCTGTGCCCCACCGTTCTTTTACCCCCGTCGCCGCTCTCTCGCCCCCCTCCGCTGTTCTCTCGCTCTGCCGCAGCCGTTCTCTCGCCCTGCCGTCGACGTTCTCTTCCCCCGCCGCTGCCGCTCTCTCACCCCGCCGCCACCGCGATCTCATCCTGCCGCGTCCCGTTTTCTCGCCCCGACACCGCCGCTCTCTCGTCCCGCCGCCACCGATCTCTCGCCCTGCCGCCGCCACTCTCTCATCCCGCCACTGCCCGCTCTCGTCCAACTGCATGCTTGCTCGCCCCGCCACCGCCGCCCGCCCCTCGTTTCGCCGCTCTCTTGCCCAGCCACCGCCTCCCGCCCCTCATTTCGCCGCTCTCCCGCCCAGCCGCCGCCGAGGTAGCCCACCACCTCCGCGACCCCGGCGACTGCTGCCGCGCGACGTCCCCTGCTGCACCTCGTGCGTCGTCCCCTGCCGCAGCACGCCGACCACTGCTAGACCCCCGCGCGTCATCCCCTGCCGCAGCGCGCCGACCACTGCGGCACCCCCGTCGACCTCGTACTACCATACTGCCACACCCATCCCCTGCATTGCTATTTAATTCATCTATTCATGCTTAATTCATTAATTTATTTGTAATTTTTTGATTTATTTCGGACGATTATCGTCATATGAAGTCCTTATGAAATCGAATGTAATGATCTTTTCCGTTCTAATAGATGAACAAAGTCGATTTTCTTTATTCGGGACGAATCGTTCCGCTAATTGAGGCGAAGATATCAGCACTCAGAAAAGATATCAGAAGATGATATCACTTCGACGACACTACTCACGCTCGCCTGGATGATAAAAATCAATGACCTTGCATTATGATAAAAATCAATGGCCTTGCATTGCATTTCTATTTTGTTCATACCAATGAAGATCTCATTTGTTTTGAAATTTTTTTAAAAATCAATATCCTTCCCACTCTAGATTGCAACTCAACATTTTTTTTAGAACAGAAAATTTTGGAACAAAAAATTGTAACACAAACATCCTTGCATTACAACTCAAAATTACAATAAAATGTACATGTTACAATTACAACATTACAACTCCAACCCCAAATTGCAACTGACTCTCTTATGATTACACAAATTAGACAAAAATTAGGACGACGAGGGGTGCGAGGGTTCACGGCGGCGGTGGCCAGGGGTCACGAAACAGTGGCGGCGGCCAGGGGTCACGAAACAACAGCGCCGAGCGATTGCGAGGGTTCCTGTGCGTCGGCGAGGGATGGCAAGGCGGCGACGATGAGGGGTCACGGCGGCGGACAGAGGCGGGGTGTGCGAGGGTCGACAGGGCTGCTTCTTCTCCACAATAGCATGAATATCAATGAAATTTTAATCAGATAATACAAGTTCAACTATTCAATATTAATGAAATTTTAATCAAATTATAACCTCTGGAGAACAATGGTCGGCGCGAAAGGCAAGGGAATGGCGGCGGGGCGAGAGAACGGTGGAGCGAGGCGAGGGAACGGCGGCGGGAGGCGAGGGAACGGCAGCGGGAGGCGAGGGAACGGCGGAGGGAGCAAGAGAGCAGGGGCGGGGGTGACAGAACGGCTATGGGGGGCGAGAGAACGGTGGTGGCGGGGGCGAGAGAATGGCAGGGACGAGAGAGCTGCGGCGGGGGCGAGAGAGCGCACGGCGGCAGAGGCGAGAGAGCGCACGGCGGCAGAGGCGAGAGAGCGCACGGCGGCTGGGGCGAGAGAGCGCACGATAGCGGGGGCGAGAGACCAGCGGCTGGGGTGAGAGAGCGCGGGGGGGGGGGGGGGGGGGTGCGAGAGAGTGGCTATGGGGCGAGAGAGCGCACCACGGCATGGGCGAGAGAGCGCATGGCGGCGCAGGCGAGAGAGCGGCGGCGGGGGTGAGAGAATGGCGGTGGGGCCGAGATCACACAGATCTGGCCGGAGAACGTGATAGATCTCGTCAGGGGACGAAGATGACCGCAGATCCGCGCGCCCTCTCGCGCGTGGGTGGCCGGATCGTGCGGTGGCTGCTGCCGTTCTCAGCGAGATGGTGGAAGGCAAGAGTGCTGCGGCCGATCTCAATGGCGGTGGTCCACCTAGGCGTGAGAGGGGGTGGTGGTGGTGGTTGAGCTGGGCAAGAGGGCGGTCGGTGTTGTCGAGGGATCTCGGAATGCGGCGGCGAGGGATCTCGGCAACAGATCTAGCGGCGGCGGCGAGGGCCCTCGACATCAGATCGGGGGACGGCAAGAGATCGGCTAGCGGCGACCGATCTCGACTGGCGGAGGGCCGATCGAGCGCACGTCGGCGGAGGGAGAAGGCGCTGTCATGGAGAAAGGAGAGAGAGGAGAGTGCCGCGCGATCGGGAGGTTTTTAGGGAAAAAAATGAAAGTAATCTCGGCCGTCGAGCATGAATCGGACGAGATGATTGGAATCGTCTACACCGTGGATTCCATCATCAGCGGCCGCGATTTTAGCATGGGAATTAAACCCATATTAATATCATTAAATTGGTATATATCAATATATAACATTAACTAATATATACCATTAAATACCATTTATTAGCATTAATATGTACCTATTTACTGTACCAATGAGCAATCCATCCTCATAAAATTAATTAGTATAGCATTTATCCGAAATTATTTGGACACTTGTTACAATTTAATTGTTGAACAATATTAGAAATTGAGTTTTCTTTTTTAATGCAATATTTCATTAATTATGTTTAAAAAAATTGATATATATATACTTACTCTTTAGGCAATAAATGATTTTCTCATTTTTTTTAAAAAATTTCCTCAAACACTACAAGAAAATTGGAAATAGCGACTCAAAGTCGGAGACGCTAGGGAGGCCCTATTACGTCTCTGTTGTCAAGAGCGTCTCCTTCGCGTCTAACTAGCGCCGCAAAATTGAGACGATGAAACTCGGTGGCTAGTGGCGTCGCACTAGAGTCAGTGATGTTGAGACGCAACTAGCGCCACATATTGACGCTATATTGACGGTATTAAGATGCAATGTTTGGGGCTGTGCGAAGCAAGACCGCGTCGCTAAGTCGACGTGCAAGGGGGCGGTAGACCTGAGACGTCCTTCAGGCGCCCACGTGCGGCTAAGTTAGGCGCTAGGAAGGCACTAGATTGGCGCAAATATGATCATGCATTTGTTGCCAATGAGACTCTAAGATGACGCGAAGTGCGATATATCTAAATTAGCATCGACATGCGTTTAGACGCCAATGAGATGCTATGGTGTCGCTACATGTACATTTTTTTTACCCGCCCCAGCCTCATTTTTTTCCCTTCCCACGCCATACAATTTATAATGCATCTCAAAATGCATTGATATTCATCACAGGCAATATAAAGCATCACATGCAATATAAAACTATCACAGACAATATAAAACCATCACAGGCATAATATATAACATAAGAATATGAAAACTACTAAACCGAACTAACAAACTATATGTATGTTTAAGTCTATAAGTAACAAATGCATAGTTTATTTTCTATCCTAGGTTTGTGAGTTATTGTTATCATTCCGGATGTTCGACCCAGATGTGCTCGGTCCATGGCCTCGCGGGGATGGATTCTGCGTCGGGATCAATCCCTGAATCACCTGCAATAGAGGACCCAACTGCTGCGACAATACTGCGACACCTGCTGCGACAACTACTGTGACACCTACTGCGATATCTGCTTCGATAATTGCTACGATAGCTGCTGTGATAGCTGCGTCAGATCAGGTGCAGCGGATGAGCTCGGAGTAGATGCACCTCCTACATATCCTCCGATCCTCCTAGGTATCTGAGCGGCTGTGCCGAGGCCACACAAGTATCCCCTCGTGTCGTGCCGGCCACCTCTTCCCAATCAGTAGGGTCCTCTACGAAATAGAAAAATTATAAAATCATATAATATATAAATTATATATCAAGAATCATGTAAATTAAAAACATGACTAAACCAATGAAGAAACATTACCTGATGGCTGAGTACTCGGATCATCTCCATATTTTTCAGCCATTTTTGCATTATACTCATCCTAAAAAATTTAAACGTTGTGTATTTCAAAAATATTGCACTAACGGCAACAACCAAATGACCATATCATGAGACTTACCAGAAGCCTACGAGCAGTGGGCGTGACTAAGTCGTTTGTCTTTCGACTCTTATGCGTGGCCTCATAGACCACACGAAAGTCTACGGGACCGCCTTCTTTCTCCTCCTACAATAAAGTTTCAAATTTGATAACATAAGTATAAGTCAAAAGTTTGATTAATTGAATTTATATATAAATTATCATGCGCCGCCGATGCTCGTCAAATCGCATCGATCCCCTCGTGTGGATGTGGGCCTCGGGCTTCGAAAGTCGGTTAACTCTTGCCTTTTCCGACTTCCTTTGCCATCGTTCATCCGTCCTTTGTGAACATCAAATACTTACACTTTTAAAAAACTATAATTTTCATAAAAATAATGTAAAAGTATAGATACTTACCACTTCCTACAGAGGGACTCCCAAACCGAGCGCCTAATATGTCTTGGGCATCTTTGTATGCCCTGCTCCAAAGTAAGGCCGGCGGACGTGACGACGTTGCGAAACTTGTATAATCAATTTCGGAGGCATTTCGCAGCGACCTCCTCAAAAGCTCTCCGGATCGTCCCTAAACTAAGATCCGAATGAAACTGATTTGCCTCCTACAAATAGAACGTTAAAACTTAGTAATTTTAAAATAAATATAAATCAAATTATGTAACCCAAATAGAAGATCGTACCGTAAAGGCTCGAAAGATGTCATCTCGCACTTGAATTGGGACATCTTTCCAGGATCCTGCCCCTTCCGGCAAGTGGGAAAGAACGAGAGCACTGACATCCCGCACGGTACTAGTGGGTAAGAAAGTGGTCCTGCCAATTACAAAGAAGAATTAATTTTCAATGATAACCAAAACTATAACAAAATTTGTACAACTTATTTAACTTACGATCGAGCAATATTATTCACAGTGACCACCCCATTATCGTGTAACCCCTCTTCATCACTCGAAGAGGAATCATCATTTGGTATAGCTGGGGCAGGCTGTGAAGGTCCGACATCAGCTATGGGTCCTAATACATAATAAATCATTAGTGTCATACCAAATTAAAATTGTGATAATTGATAGATACAGTAATGTTCTCACCTCAATTGATGTGTACCGCATGATCAGTAGCAGTCCGCTCGTCTGAATGAATTGAGTCATTAGCTTGTGCTATCGGCGGCGTAGCAACTGACATTATTAAAAAATAATTAATATAATTAATTGAAAAATGTCAATAACAATAAATATATCACCTAGCGTAAGATGTCGCTCGCCAACGCTAGATTGTGGTGAAGCGTCTGGTATTCTCGGCGGTGGCGGTGGGGTAGCAACTCCCATCACAAGAAAATACATAAAATTTGGCTCCTACATAAAATTAAGTAATATATAAAAAATAACCTGGTGTGACATGACGATCATGGTCGTGCGATCGAGACGTACCGACTATATTCCGCGTCGACGGTGGAGCAACTGTCACAAAAGTAAAATATTTAAAAAACTCTATCTCCTACTGTCTATTGCCCAAAATGTGTCACGTACCTGGAGTGATACGCTGAGCAGACCCACCAATGGATCGCCTACTATGTGAGGATCCGGCTACGTGCCCCGTCGGCGACGGAGGAATTGATATTATTAAAAAAGGAATTTAACTATTATAATCAACTATAAATAAGTAGCTCATAATAAATATATTACCTGGTGGTTGTGATGGCTGACTCATCTGGAGTGAACGCCTGGAAGAGCGAGATGACCCAGATGCTCGACCCCTAGTAACCATGACTAAAAAAAAAGAAAGAAACTTCTATTATTAAAAATAACCATATATAACTTTTAAAAAAAGTAAAAAGCTTATGTCATTAGAATAACTACGGGATTCATTCGCTTGTTTCGTATTCTGATTCATTTTTATCATCTTCATCATCGTCGCTATAATTTTGGTTCTAGTCATCATCAATGAAATTATCGAAGTTCACATCCAAGAGGTCATTTGAATTGAACTCTTCCATTGGCTCAGCGTCATCGACCAATTGAAAATTTTTAACTCCATCGGCCACATCAATCGTCTCGTTCACTCTATCTTCTTAATAGTGATCATCCATGGGCACATCGTTGTGTACGGATGATGTTTCATTCTCATCTACCATTGTTTCTGCTAAGAATAGTCTACTCCTCACCTTGCATGATGCCCACCATTCATCCTTGGTTCTTTTCGATGGATACTTAGTGTAGTACACTTGTTGTGCTTGTTCCGCCAATACGAATGGATCGTATGACTGAAGTCTCGATCGAGGGTTAATATCCACCAATTTAAACTTTTGATCGATCCGAACTCCTTTCTCTGGATCGAACCAACAACATTTTAGCACCACGACTTTGTTAGATTTTCCCAAATAAGATAATTCTAGGATGTCTTCTATAACACCGTAGTAATCAAAGTCGTCGTCCCCGTACATGCTTCCTAGAACACATATGCCGCTATTAATAGTTGAACATTGTCGGCTATATTCTTCTGTATGGAATCGATATCCATTGACTATGACGCCGCAGTAGCTAAGAACTTGTTTCTTCGGGCCATGATCGAGATCTCGTATTTTGTTCTCTATGACTGAGCCATTAATAACCTACAAAAAAATAACTAAAAAGTTGAAGTGAAAGTTACGAACTTATAACAATTAAGAACAAGCGGAAAGATTTCTCACTTCACATCTCAACCAATCGGCAAAATGTTCGTCTCGTAGTTTCAATAACTCATCGTTTGAAACTAACGGATTGATTTCTCGTTGTAATTCTTCAAATTTCCTGAATTCATAGTTTTCAATTAATACAATCATATAGCAACAATTAGCTTTAAATTATATAAGAAATCAGAACAAATTACCTTACTCGAGATACGGTGTCACTTCGCTACAATTTGCAAGAACATAATTCTCAACGGCGGTGAGATCTCTGTCATTCAAGATAACTTTGCGTCTTGCACCAAGAAGTCGACATGGGTACTTGAAGATGGATAGAATATTCATGTCAACTTCTCCTTCACCACCATCATCGTTTCTTGGAACTTGGGTGTGTCGTAATTGTATGTGCGACTCAAAGTATTTTGAAGTGAAGTTTGACACCTCCTCAATGAAATATGCTTCACATATGGAGCCTTCAATTTTTGCCTTATTTTTCACCTTCCTTTTCAAATATAACATGCACCTTTCGAAAGGATACATCCATCGATACTGAACCGGACCAGCAATTTTTGTTTCATATGGAAGATGTACAATCAAATGTTCCATCACATCAAAGAAAGAAGGTGGATATCTTCTCAGCCTTGCACACGGTAATCACAATAGAAGCCTCTAACCGAGATATGTCTTCTTTCCGAACGATGAATGCACAAAGCTCTTTAAAGAACATAGACAATTCTGTTAAAACCTCCCAGATGGCCTTTAGCAAAAGTTCTTTAAAGGCAATTGGAAGCAGTCTTTGCATAGAAATATGACAATCATGACTCTTCATCCCGTGTATCTTCCCATTGTCCAAGTTAAAACAACGAGATTTGTTTGATACATATCCGTCGGGGAATTTTAATTGCTTTACCCATTCAAAAACCACTTTTCTTTGATCATTGCTCAAGACATAAGTAGCTTTTGGCTTTTTGCATTTACCATTTTGAAGATGAATGATATCTAACTTTGGTCTTTTGCATATTAATTTCATGTCTTCGCGAGCCTGTATGCTATCTTTTGTTCTTCCTTTAACATCCATAATAGTGTTGAAGATGTTGTCAAATACATTCTTCTCCACATGCATGACGTCTAAGTTATGACGTACCAAGTTTGAAGACCAATAAGACAACTCCCAAAAAATACTTCTTTTCTCCCAATTATGTTCACTTCCAAACCCAATTTGCTTATAATTACCTGCCTTCAGTCCGAATGAGACTTCACTAAGCTTGTTTACTTGCTCTAGCAATTCTTCTCCCGTCAAATGAGTTGGAGACAAAATGTTCTCGGATGTATTATTTTTAAATGAGTTTCGATCACGGCAGATCGAATTCTCCAATGGTAGAAACATCCTATGACAATCAAACCAGCAAATTTTCCTACAATTTTTCAAATAAAAGGATTTCGTGTTCTTTCCACATATGGGACAAGCAAGTTTTCCTTTTGTACTTCAACCACTCAACATTCCATATGCTGGAAAATCACTTATGGTCCACATTAATGCGACTCTCATAATGAAATTTTGCTTTTTAGATTTGTCATAGGTAACCACGCCATCCTACCACAACATCTTGAGTTCGTCAATCAAAGGTCTTAAGTAAATATCTAAACTTTTACCAGGAGATCGAGGACCCTGGATGATACAGGTAAGCAATATATTCTCTCGTCTCATACACATGCTTGGAGGCAAATTATACGGTGTCACAAAAATAGGCCAACATGAATAAGCAGTACTCGATGAGCCAAATGTGTTGAAGCCATCGGTGCAAAGTCCTAATCTAACATTGCGAGATTCTATAGAAAAATCCGGATGAAGTGCATCAAATCATCTCCATGCCTCCGCATCCGAAGGATGTGTAATTGAATT
Source organism: Pontederia crassipes (assembly GCA_030549335.1). Lineage (NCBI taxonomy): Eukaryota > Viridiplantae > Streptophyta > Magnoliopsida > Commelinales > Pontederiaceae > Pontederia > Pontederia crassipes. The sequence goes on from CM060198.1 coordinate 9,402,158, forward strand.
TGGATCTTCACGCGCCCCTTCATTGTGCCACCTCATAAATGATGTAGTTTTTCATAAAGAAATAGTCATTGTAATCTTGGAACAATGGGAAAGTATCTAAATATTGCATTTGCCACATTTTTTTTCAAACTTTGAGTATTCTTTTTTGGCTTGAATCTGGGCTCGCCACAAATAGAACAACTCATAAGTGAGTTGTTTTCCTTGTAGTACAACATGCAATGATTGCAGCATGCATCAATCTTCTGATATTCCAACCCTAAATCTCTCATCAACAGTTTGCACTTGTAAAAATTTCCCGATAATTTCTCAAAAACTGGAAGCATACTCTTAATAATGCCAAGCATCCGGTCAAAACAACTTTCGCTCATATTAAATTCTGATTTTAAGTTTATTAGTTGTGCCACTGCAGAAAGTGTAGTTTGCTTCACGCATCCATCCCATAAAGGTTCATCTGCCTCTTCGAGAAGATTATAAAACTTAGAAGCCGAAGGATTCGGGTCTTCTTCAATCGATGTTTCGCCAACATTTTCTCGTAACATTGCATCTCGTATCATGTCCCTGTACGGATTGCTCGAGTCGCCCACAACGGTATCTACATTACTTGTTTCTTTAGCCCATCTTTCTTCGCCATGAAAGAACCAATTGGTGTATGTAAGTAAGAAACCATTGTAATATAAATCCTTCTGCACATCATATCTTACTTTCCACTGATAACATTTGCACTTCCGGCATGGACATAAGATTTCGCCATATGAAGAAACAACACATTTATTTTGATATGCCACATTAATGAATTCATCAACACCATCCTTATATTCTTCAGTTATGACGTCATGTTTATCCTTCCAACGATGAATCCAACTACGATCTGGCTTTATCATTTCTATAACGGAGAACATTAAGCCAAGTAAGAAATTTCTTGTACTTGAAACGTGTGATTTTGAACTTACGAATTAAGTCCAAAATCATATGTTTCAAGTAATATTTAACTTAAGTACTACTTAACTTAATTCATAACATGAATAAGTAATACTTAACTTAAGTACATGAATTACTTCATAAGTTAACTTAACAATTAACATAAGTTAACTTAACTTAAGTAATACTTAATAAGTAATACTAATTAACTTGATCCTAAGAGATGATAATTAACATAAGTACTACTTAAGTTAATTCATAACATGAATAAGTAATTGCTATCTTAATTCATAACATTACTTCATAAGTTAAGATAACAATTAACATAAGTTAACTTAACTTAACTTAAGTAATACTTAATAAGTAATACTAATTAACTTGATCCAAAGAGATGATAATTAACTTAAGTACTATTTAAGTTAATTCATAACATGAATAAGTAATAATTAACTTAAGTAATACTTAACTTAATTCCTAAGAGATGATACTTAATATTATACTTAATAAGTAATACTAACTTGATCCAAAGAGATGATAATTCACTTAAGTACTACTTAATTTAACATGATAATAACATGAATAAGTAATACTTAACTTAACATGAATAATTAACTTAATTTAACTTCATGCATTAATAATTAACTTAATTTACATGGTGGCGGCCTAGTATCTTCGGCGAAGGGCGGAGGACGGCCGAGACGGTAGTAGAGGCGGTGGGCGGTGGCGACGGAGGAGGACGTCAGCGGCGGTGGAGGACGTCGGCGGCGGTGGAGGTCGGACGAGGCGGCGGTGGACGCGATGGGCGGTGGTGGAGGCGGAGGGCGGCGGAGGACGCGACGGATGGCGGTGGAGGAGGAGGCAGCGAACCATCGGGGAGGGCGGACCGTCGGAGGTCAACTGTCGGGGAGGGCGGAGGAGGAGGACGTCGGGGGCGGTGGAGGACGTCGGCGGCGGTGGAGGGAGGACGCGGCGAAGGGCGGACGAGGCGGCGGTGGACGCGACGGGCGACGGTGGAGGCGGAGGGCGGTGGAGGCAAAGAGCGGAGGGCGGACGACGCGGCGGAGGATGCGGCGGAGGACGCGACGGACGACGGTGGAGGAGGAGGCGGCGAATCGTTGGGGAGGGGGGACCGCGGCGGAGGTGAACCGTCGGGGAGGGCGGAGGAGGAGGAGGCGGCGAAGGGCGGCGGCGAATGCAGAGGGTGGCGGTGGAGGGCAGTCGAATGCAGAGGGTGGCGGAGGCGAAGGGCAGCGCCGGCGGTGGAGGGCGGTCGTCGGGCATCGGGTGAAGGCCGGAGGCGGCAGTGGAGGGCGTCGGAGGTCGGGCGACGGGCCTCGGAGGTCGGGCGTCGGGGCGCGTCGAAGGTTGGGTGTCAGACCGAGTCGGGCATCGGACCGCGTCGGGCGTCGGGGCGTCGAGGGTAAAAGATAAACAGTAAAAAGTGAAAACGAAGAAGGGGGGTTAGGGATTTAAGTAATCTTTAGCGTCGCACAATAACGAGACGCTACGTAGACGCCATGTAGGCGTCGAACTGTCACAATTCGACTAGCGTGGCGCTATAGAGAAGCTAATGTGTCGCTAAGACAACGTAGCGACACCATCGCATCGTCGGGGCGTCGCAATATTGTAGCGTCTCAAAATAGCGACGCCATTGAGACGCTCAATAAAAGTTTTTTCAAATTTTTTTAGTATGTATGTAATTTTATTTATCAATGTAACGTCTCATCGCATTATGCTCCGTTCCAATTATTTTATTTTCTTCCGATAATCTATCATGTATGTATATGTGTATAATATAACACAATTGTGTGTATATATATACATATGTCATATATGTGTACGTATATATATGTATATGTATGAGAGATTAAGTTACAACAATGTGTTTCGTCTATATGTATTATAAATATATATGTGTATATATATGTCTACACATATATATAGATAACATGTATATGTATACGTATTCGAAGTGAATATATATATATATATATATGTAGTTGTTTATATGTGTCAGAGTAGGTTATAATAATATGTATATATGCACTTATTATATATAGAGATCAGCATATACGCGTATTTATATGTCTATATGTGCCCGATTGAGTGACGAGTAAAAAGTCGGCTTAGGAGGCGCAATACAGACGCCATTGAGTCGCTAGATTCATTTAGCAACTCCGTAGCTCCGAATTAGTGTCTAAAACAATATGACATCTCGAACGTGCGACGCTAGAGAGACGCCCATAGTGTCATCATCGACAATAGCTTCGGCGCTCGTTAAACGCTAGGTGGACGCTATTGTGTGTCTACTGTGATGCTAACATATCACTCACTTAATCAACCATCGTAATCCCATGATTAAGTATATAATAATATATGCATAATTAATTAAGATATTATATATATTATATGTATACGTAACATAAATAATATAGGTAAAAAATTATATATTTAGGAACACTCTTATAATGTAAAAATACATATATATATAATCGTGTAATTAATACATATATATATTGATATTATGCTATTGATAATATGTTTATAATCGTGTACTTAATACTAATATAATATTTAATGAATTTATTGATTGGCATATAATATATATAATATAGTGTTTAAATATATATACAGTAGCGTCTCATTAGCATCTCTTTTGTTTGAGACGCCATATAGCATCGCTTCACAGTCTTCAGACATGAGACACTAGTGTCGTGTCTAAAGTTATCGACGACAAAACGGCGCTAGGTGCTGCCGCGCATTAAGAATAGTGGCGCGAAATAATAGCGTCTACGTGCGTCTCGATTACAGCACTTAGAGTTAACGTCAACCCGGCCGCTGAATAGCTAAGAAGACGTATAATTAAGATATATGCATAATAAAGATATTATATATATTATATGTATAGATAACATACATAATATAGGAAACAATTTATATATTTAGGAACACTCTTATCATGTAAAAATACATATATATATAATCGTGTAATTAATAATCTATATGTTGATATTATGCTATTGATAATATTTTGATAAATGTGTAATTAATACTAATATAATATTTGATGAATTTATTGATTGACATATAGTATATATAATATAGAGTTTAAATATATAATGTCGCGTCTCATTAGCGTCTCTTTCTATTGAGACGCCATGTAGCGTCGCTTTAGAGTCTTCATACATGCGACGCTAGTTTCGCGTCTAACGTTGTCGACGCCATAATGGCGCTAGGTACTGCCGCGCATTTGCGATTCCTGGCGGAAAAAAATAACGTCTACGTAGCGTCTCGATTGCGCTACTTTTAACGTCAACTCTCTGAGTAGATAGGAAGACGCTAAATGCTATTGAGAGGCAAGTGGCGTCTGAATCTGGTGACGCTAAAGAAGCGCAATGAAGGCGCTAGTGGCGTCTGTATAGCGTCACACACTTTTGAGGCGCTACATGACATCGCTAATCGCCAATTTTCTTGTAGTGAAATTTAATTGAAAAGTAATTGAGGAAACTCAATGAGTCAATTATAGGCTGATTCAATTAAACGGATAGATGCACATTTCGTAATGACACAAAGGATAATTTAAAAATTACCAAATACTTAGTTGTACACAAAGGATATTCGCATAAATTGTTCATACTTCTTATATTGATAATAACTATATAATAAGAAATTAGTCACGCAGCATGGCAATGTGCCCATTCATGTATATATGATTTTAGGAGCCATTTGAATATTGAAACGTGATTCTTATGAGTTCTACTTCAATAATTGAATTGATAGGGGATGTGTTGGGATGAGATAGAATGTAATAATGATGAATAAGATTTGATGCCATAGAAAAAAGTAGATGTGATAGATTAATTTTAGTAAGTCTTTAAACAAAAAATAGATATTATAAATATAACATATAATTTTATTATAAATAAAATAAAAATAAAACTATAAATTTAAAATCTTTCACTAAACCTTTTTGTTAAAATATATTACTTTAAATATAAAAATAAATTATATTTAATGAAATATTAAAAATTTTAATGAAATAATAAGTAATATACAATATTATATTAATTATTTATAATAAATATTTATATTTAATAAAAAATTAATTTATATAAGAAAGATAAAAGAAAGAAATGGTAAAACAAAAAAGAAAAATGTCAAGTAAAAAAAAGTGAAAACAAAAAAAGGAAACACAGCTGATTCCATCAAAATCAGCACATTGGAAGTAGTGTACTCTCATTCCAAGGTATTGTGGCGCCAGTGTGTTTGGAAAATTAGGGGGCTTGATTCTACTTAGGACAAAATTGATTAAGGGAAAGGGAAGATAAAGTGTGGGAAGGAAAACAATGGGAAGAGAATGCAAGAGAATGAATGTGAATAGTTACTTCTGTTTCATTGATATATTTAAAGAGAAATCATTGATATATTTAAAGAGAAAGAAAGGGAATGAATTTATTTAGACGATTTTATTCTTTACATATATAATTGTATAGTTGATTTATTTAGTCAAAATTAGAAATACATACTAAATATGTCTTTTCTTTTCTTTCTACGGGAAAATAAAAATGGAACATTGGAGGAGAATAGAAGAAAAAGGAGAGAACTTTCCCCTTCTTTCCCCTCCAACTTAAACTCAACCATACGAGGAAAATGGATTCTCCTCCTTTCCCTTCTCACTCTTTATCTTCCGTTTACCCCAACCAAGCAAAGTTTTCAGTTGCCTAACGCCTCCTAGGAATTTGAAAAAAAAATGCATCCAATATTTCTGTTTTTAGAAAATAAAAATAAACCTTCGTATGTAGATCACCCCCCTTTACACCTCAGGATATAACTATTATTTCTTATCATTTAATTAATTTAATATTTATAATTCATGATTAAATTAATTATATAGTTCTTAGAAGAAATAATATATCTATATATAAAATGGGTTTTTTTTTACGGGCGGTTCAAAATTAAATTGGATCGGGCCGTTGGAGTAATAAAAACCCTCTTTCAACTCTCGCAACTCTCTGTCTTTCTCACTCTCTCAACTCTCTCTCGCTCTCGCTCTCCGATCTCTCGCTCTCCGATCTCTCGCTCTTGACCTCATTCGACCAGACGCCGACCAGATCTGGTCGTCGGCGGCCTCGTTCGATCAAATCTGATCGTCGGCGACCCCATTCGACCAGCTCTGATCAGACGCCGACCAGATCTGGTCGTCGCCGGCCTCGTTCGACTAGATCTGGTCGTCGGCGGTCTCGCTCGACCAGATCCAGCTGCCCTGCCGCGCTCGCACGACCCCGCCCGCATGCCGCCGGCCGCTCTGCTGTGCTCGTACGACCCGCCCGCACGCCGCCGCACGCACGCCCCCGTCTGCCCTGCCGCGCTCACATGACAACGCCCGCACGCCGCCGCACGCACGCCCCCACCTACCCTGCCGCACTCACATGACAACGCCCGCACGCCGCCGCACACACGCCCCCGCCGCCCTACCGCGCTCGCATGAACCCGCCCGCACGCTACCGGCCGCCCTGCCGCGCTCGCACGACCCCGCCAACCGCGCTCTCTATGCTAATTAATCAACTTAATTGTGGTTGCTTCCTCCTCACGAAGTTTAATTTCACATTTATGTGATAATTTTGTTAGTATGAACTATTAAGTTTGATGTATCTATACATATATGTGCATTTTATTTTGGTGTATTCTCGATTAAATGAGTTATATGTGTAGAAAAAGGACCTGTTATTCTTGATTAATGTTGATTGAAACACCTTTAACTTTTAAAATTAATTCCCAACGACATATATAGATTAAAAAATGTTAATTTTTGTTTTTTTTGTCCCACGCATAATTAACAATTAATATTAGTGAAATGGCTCAAAGAGCACGATGCATGGATCAATGCCTTGCTTTATCCGGCAAGCAACTAATTAAATTTCAATCATCACATCGACAACTAATTGGTTGATTTGTCCATCACGACTAATGCTACATGTTAGATAGATAGCTAGTCCACCAATTATAAGTGATCTAAACATGCATATACAGCTTTAACGATACATATATTGACTATATCATATCATATCGTTAAACGTCAACATATATAGGCTAAATTCCGTGATCATACTTGCATAACTAACATAGATAGATAGATATAGATAGATAGATAGATAGAGAGAGAGAGAGATCAAAGGGATGTGCAAATGTACTAGTTATGCTCATATATTATAATATGAGAGATGAATGTAGACAAGAGAGAAGCTTGCAAACAGCAAGCGTCATGGATAATGTAATTAATTAATGAAGTGAGATAATTAACTTGGTACAACGATGACTGAAATACTCTTCGGAAGAGATGGCTGTGGAAAATTATGAGTTGAGTGCATGAGTTGAGCTTTTAATTAAAATCGTGCATATATCTGTAACTAAGTACCTCCAAGAAACCCTGCATGCTTTACATACTCGATCGACTATATATATACAAGAAGATCGACTATATATGTACAAGAACTAAACAGACATTAACGAATTAACTGCAAAATAAATTATAATAATTTGGATCTCGATCGTGTGCTCATGAGCTTATACATCGTGACATTTGTATGCATGGGGATTCTCACACTAGGGTCGTGCGAGCGCAGCAGGGCGGCCGGCGGCGTGCGGGCGGGGTTGTGCGAGCACGGCAGGGCCGTGCGAGCATGGCAGGGCGGCCTGCGGGCGGGCGGGGTTGTGCGAGCGCGGCAGGACGGCGGGGGCGTGCGTGCGGCAGCGTCGGACCAGATCTGTCAGCGAAGACAAAGGTCGGTCCGAGGATAAAAAATGGAAAAACGTAGATGACATACGAGGGGAAGGCACCTTAGGTAGTAGATCCGTGTCGGAAAAACACACCTTAGGTCGGCGTCGGACCAGATCTGGGACAGTCGCACTCGCCGGCGATCAAAGTCGCGTGGATTTGTTCGGACGTCATCGGGGAACTCGCCGGTGGTCATCTTCGCAAATATCTGGCGGCGCTGATCTGTTCGTTGGGGCTCGCCAGAGGTAAGAAAGAGAGATAGAGTGAAAGGGACTTGGCCGACGGTCGTTTGGCTGCGCCGATCGCGGTCGCTGGCGATCGTGGATGCCGGACACACGAGAGAGGTGAGAAGGAGAGAGAGTAAAAAAGGGGAAAAAATGATGCCCTGCCCCCTTTTTATCTTCGGTTCAACACCATCGTTGAACCGTCGGCCGAGACACCCCCATTTTCCAGTTCGAAAAGCCGGTTCAAGCGAAAAAAACCACATTTGCATGTGCGCCCGTCCGATCCGAATCGGACGGGCACATTTCAAATGGGGGGACAGTCCCCCCCATTTTATCCTATATCTATATATATAATTGGATAATTTGATAATAAAAAGTATCATCTAAGACTAAATAAACTAAAACCATTGAATTATTCATATTTGTTAACATGACTTGATCACAATAATCAAATGTGATTATCTTAAACTTAATCACATTTACTATTTAACATATATTTAAATTAATATATAATTATTTTATGAATCAAATAAATAAAATTAGTGTCCTACACTCGTTCTACGTTGATGGCTCTACATATACATTTTCTCAGTATGAAAGAGGTTAATGAGTATCTGGAGCAGCTTACTTTACACCTCGGTGTAAGATATTTATTTTTTATCATTTAATTAATTTAATAATTATAATAATTTATTATTAAATTAATTATGTATTTTTAGATGAAAATATATATTTATTAGGATAATTGTATAATAAAAAGTATCATCTAGTGTTAAATAAATCAGAACCATTGAATTAATGATATTTGTTAACATGGCTTGATCACGATCATCCGATATTCCAAGAAAAGAGATATGTACATAATTTCTTCATACACTTTATATTGATAATAATAATTATACAATAAGAAATTACAGTCCTGCAATATGGCAATGTGCACATCTTGTATATATGATTTTAGAATTAGAAAACAGAAAATGCATTCAATATTATATTATTTTTTGAACAAACACTGTTTAAATTCGAACACAATAACTCTTCTTGATCTTGTTGTTCTTCGTATTCTTCTTCTCCAACTTCATCATTCAAGACTCGAATTATTCAGAATAGATATTTACAATAAATATTTATTATCATTGTTGCATTATGTAAATTATTTTATTACTATCGGATTTGTTGACATTTTCTTGATGAATAAGGAAAAAAATAAAAAAGAAGAAGATACTGAAAAGTGCTAAAGTAAGATATAGTTTTGATGATCAACCTTTGTTGCACAAGTTATTTTTTTTATGAGTAATACACAACAATTATTCGGGCTAAATCAAAGAGCGACAATTGATGTGTTGGAGGAGAATACCCTTCCAGATGAAAAGGAGACTCAAGTGCAAAGGCAAGCACCACCAAGGATGGCGAAGTTCATACATTTTACTTTGTTGTTTGAGGACGTAGGCCCCTGATGCTCCATAAATTGTGCATATCCGAGAAAAAAGATATGAACTTAATGTTTCTCCATACTTCATATATTGATGAGAATTATGCAATAAGAAATTAGAGTCATGCAATATGGCAATGTGCACGCTCTTCTATATGTTATTTTAGAATCAGAAAAGAGAAAATGCATCCAATATTACTGTTTTTAGAAAATAAAAATAAACCTCAGAAAATTGAAGCACAATAACACTACTTTTTTCTTTTGAAACTTCATCATTCGAGACTCGAATGATGATCAGAACAGATATTTACAATAAATATTTATTGTCATGATATGCATTATGTAAATTTTTTAAAGAGATAGTTATGATGACCAACCTTTTTATGAGCAATACACAAGAATTATTGAGGCTAAATCAAAGAGCCGCAATTGATATGTTGGAGGAAAATATTCAGAATACCCTTTCAGATGAAAAGGAGACTCAAGAGGAAAGTCAATCACCACCAGGCATGGCGAAGTTCATACATTCGTGTTTGCTGGTTGAAGATGTAGGCCCCGTCCGCTCTGATGCTCCATAGGCAATTAGGCGGCTGGCATACCCACCAATCCTTGTACTCGTCGTAGACTTCAAAGCTCCCACTGACCCAACCAGTTGCACTCTTCCATTGCATGGTGCACCAGAACAACGTTGACTTGTACCACCAGTTGGGCTTGAACGTCCAGGTTAAGGTCGTATGGTAGGTCAACTCATGCTCACCAAGATCATTATCTCTGGATTTGCAATGGAGCTGCAATGGAATATTGCTGCCCAAATCATTTTCGATGATCATCTGGATATCGGGGAAGCCCATGCCCTCACCCACTGGAACATGGCATGAAAAGATGAACATGGAACAAGAAAGAATGATCATGGAAGAGAAGAGGCTGTTGGAGGTGAGAGAAGCCATTGAAGTTCTTGTGAACCAAAGGGAAGATGTAATATGGTGAAAGAGGGAAAAACTATAGAACAATATGAGATACAATTCCTCCTTATTTAGTTACAAGGATGAAAGAAAAAGAAGAGAAATAGAAAATTCGAATTAATGAACAAAATATTATATAATATATATTTATTTATCAAAAAGACAAACCATTATAAAATTATATAATATCTATATTTATTTATCAATAAGGAAAACCATCATAAAATTATATGTATATATATATATATATCTTTATTCCTAAATTATTTTTACATTTAATGGTATTAATATATGTACCAATTTAACTTATACATTAAAGGAATGATCGTAAATTGTTAAATATTAAAAGAATGGAAATTATATAAACATTTTTTTAAGACAAGATGACTTCTCTTAAGCTTGAATAAAAGTTAAGGTTGTACCAGAAGAATGTGAGTCACATTTGGTGCATGTATTGTTTATCTGGACATACATGGGGAGGTGAGAGAAGATGAGGATAAAATAGGATGGAGTGACATTAAATGTTAGAGGAGTGACAACACTCTATATATAATTTTTTATAATGATATATTTATTATTCATGAATATGTTTTTAAAATATTTAACAAAAATTACTTTATGCTTAAATGTTATCAAAAATTGATCGTTGGTTAAAATATAGGGAATAACATGTTAATCTTGATGTTATTCTCTAATCAAATGGGACATATTACTTAATGAAATAGAGTGAATAATGGAAACAAAAAATATCTAATATGTGCATGCACCAATATATAAAGTGTCAAAGGATTTTGCGACGGATAGGAATCCATCAAAATTTTCGAAGGTTGAAATCGTTAAAAATAAAAGTAATAAATTATGAAATATATTATATTATTATTTTATTTTTTGACGGTCTAAAATGTCAAAATTTTTTACGGATACGTATCCGTCGAAACTTCTAACTGTCACACCCGCCGGTAAGTGGAAAATAATTTCATATTAATATATAATATAATTATTTATTTATTATTATAATTACTGACAGTTTGGACCAGGACCATCTGTAACTTTAAAAATAATTAAATATTATATAATATATAATATAAGTACTATTTTATTATTATAATTATCGATAGTCCAGATCGTTGATAGTTTCGATGGTCTCGACAATCGGTAAGTTTAAAAACAATTAAATATTATATAGTATAAAATATAATTAATATTTTATTATTATAATCACGTATAGTTCAGACCATCGATAAATAAAAAAATAATTATATATTATAATTATATATATCATAATATATATATTATTAATATTTTCGATAGTTCGGACTGTCGATAATTAAAAAATAACTCTCACGCTACTTTTTCCTTTTCCCGCTTCCCCCTCTCTCTACCCCTATATATCACCTTCTCCCTCTCTCCTCTCCCTAGCTCTCTCTACCTCTTTCCCTCTCTCTCCTCTCTCTCTCCCTCACCGGCTGTGACTGGCTCCCCGGACAATGACTCGCCGATGACCCTCTCCCTCTCGTGTCTCCGTCTCTATCTCCCTCTGCAGCTCCGTCTTCCTTCTACTCGCTCAGTCTCCCTCTCCGGCCAGATCTCCCTCTTTGATCGGGGCGGTCGGATCTAGCCTCGGGCAGCCGATCCGTCCACCCGTGGCACCAGTCAGCCGGCCGGACTAGCTGCTAGCGGTGGGCAAATTGTTTTTATATTTTAATAATTCTTTGCGACGATTGCGGCCGCCGGAACCTTTTGACGATTTCCACTGTCGAAACTTTTCGACGGTTGCCATCGCCGAAAATTTTCGACGATTTCGACCGTCGGAACCTCTCGACGGTTGCAACCACCGAAACTTTTCGACGGTTGCGGCCACCAGAGTTTTGCGACGGTTCCAACCATTAGAACTTTCAACGGATTTTTTAGAACTGTCAAAAATCATTTTGCGATGCCCACTTTTTCGACGAATCATTTCTGTCGGTAAACTCGTTGAAAACATCCGTTTCTGATGGATTTTTTTTATTTTTCGATGGATGAAACTATCGAAGAACACCATTTTTCTTGTAGTGTGTAATGTATCAAAATTCGACCCGCCACGTGACAAAATCTCCTCTCTGTCGTTACTTTCGTCAGTTTTTCCTTGACTCTTTCATTGACCCAAATAGTGAAAAAAATATGACACATAAGCGGAAGACTTAAATGATAAAATAATACAATAATGAAAGAGAATGCGGAAGCAAAATAGATAAAGATGCGTCAACCTGTCTCAGTATGAAGCAAAGTGCGGAAACTAAAGGTACAACCAAGAGTCTCAGTATGAGGTAGACAAAACTAAGGTACAAGTGCTAAACATAGAAGACCTTGCGATCAGCCATGACATGATATGTGTCATCCAAATAAATTTACCAACTAACATAGTAAAGACATGCGACTCATACTGGACTCAATCATGACCATGTGCACATGCCACATGAACCACAGTCGTCAGACACACATCATCACGTCACGCATCATCATAATGTACTTATGGGAATTACACGTGGAGCAAGCTCAACCTTACATAAAGCTAAGTGTGAGTTCGTATAGATCATAAGATAATTTCATTAGAAAAGTGCATGAAGCAAGCATACAAATCATATAGGAAAATTGATCATTAGAAAAATTAATAAAGGGATCATGAGTGCATATTCATGTTCATGTTCATGGTTCATGTTCATGTTCATGTTCTAAGTCGTTAACGGAAAAAGTAATTAAATATTATAAGAGTATATATCATAATATATAATATTATCAGTATTTTATTATTATAATTACGGACAGTTTGGACCGTCGGAAGTTCAGACGGTTCGGACCGTCGGTAACGAAAAAAGTAATTAAATATTATAATCTTATATATCATAATATGTGATATAATTAGTATTTTATTATTATAATTACCGACTATCCGAACCATCGGTAATGTAAAAATATTATTTTATTATTACATGTTTCGACGATCAAAATCATCGATAATTAAAAATAATTCCACCCCATTCGCCGCCTTTTTTTCCTTTTCCCGCTCTTCACTTTCTTTTTCCTCCTATTTATTCACGTTCTTCACTCTATTTTCTCCGCCGTCCACTCTCTCTACCTCCTCTCTCTCTCCCGGACAAAAACCGAAGGACGACCCCCGACAACCCCTCTCGTCGGCTGCCTGCGACCCCTCTCTCTCTCGCCCGTGGCCGGCGAGCCCTCTATCTCTCTCTCTCTCCCCCTCTCGCGGCCGATCAAGCCGCCTGACGGCCGATCCGGCGATTGGATCGGCCACCGGGCAGCTTGATCAACCGCCAAGCGACATGATCTGGCCGTAGCCAGTTCGACCGCCAGGCGGCTCGATCAGCCGCAACCGACAAGATCGGTCACTAGGCGGCCGCACCGGCAAGATCGGTCGCCAGGCGGCCGCAGCCGGCCAGATGGACCACCTGGCGACCTAATCCGGCCGCTGGCGATGGACAAATTTTTTTATATTTTAAAATTTATTTAAAACGTTCGCAACTGTCGGAACGTATCGACGGTCAGCAACCGTCGGAATTATCGACGATCGCGTCTGTCGGAACATTTCGACGGTCACAACCGCCAGGAATCTTTTGACGGTCACAACCGTCAGAAGTTTCGATGATTGCAACAGTCGAAACATTTCGAGCGGTCTTTTTCGACGGTCGCAACCGCTTGAACTTCTGACGGGTGTTTTTCGAATCGTCGGAAACTATTTGCGACGCCATCTTTTTTGACCGATTGTTTCCGTCGAAGACCTCTATTTGAATCATATTTATACATAGCTTCAACCTACATAGACATGCCTAACTATGAAAAGCTTAACAACATGTTTATGGAGCAAGGACCATAAAATATAAAAACTAGAAGATATCAGCAGCACCAAATTAAGGAGTTGAGATAGGGAAATTTTGCATGTACGTAAAACAAAATGTATTAAAAGTATCATTCGTATTCATTGTCACTGTAATTTCGTACGTCCCAAAAATTAAATATGTAAGACATAACGTAATATTTTTTGTAACAATTATTAATTGTTAAAAAGGATTAATTGTTACAATTAATTGCTATGACAGAAAGTTTGAGCTATTTCTCTATTTTGCTCTCGAACCGTCCATGTCTCATTAGAGTATACAATTAAGCACCCAATTACTCATTAATGGAGCAACGACTACAAGTGTTCTTTTGATCCGGAAATTGTTGTGTTGGATGCTCATAAAAAAAGTTCGTGAATGAGCTTTTCCTTCGTTTTGTATATTTATTTTATCGTTTACTATTAGCTAAATTTATTAGTTTAAAACTTAGATCAAACGTTTAATTATTTTACTAAGTGAACATTATTCAAGGTTTTATAACTTTGAGTTTGATGGTCTTTATTTCTTAGGTTTTTTTTTAACATTAATTTGTTTTTACCTTTTTATGTTTTTAGCTACCTTTTATTACCCTTGTCATCTAAATAATAATGAAACTCTTGGATCCATAGTAAAAGAAAAAAGAAAAAAACAACTGCCAACTATTCGGACTAAACTTTTAATTTATTTTTGTTTTTTTTTATTTTATTGTTGGATCATGTCAAATTTGCGTTGAAGCCAAATTTAATTTGAAATATTTTTTGTGGGTTGTATCAAGTTGGAATTCTATTAGTTGAACTTTTAGTAGTCCTAGACATAATTTGCTTATTTTCTAAGTAAATTTATTTGAAAAAGTAATTGATATAATTTGTTTTTCATTGAATAAATTTATGCATGAATCCAAAGAGAAGTAATTTAAAAATAGGATAAAAAAGAAAATAGAACAGATGAAGCATAAAGATGCTTGATGTCTAAAATTATATTGTTATGATTAAAAAAATTAATAGATGAAGGATACAATACTATTTTTTATGATTAAAAAATATAGAGAATATAACAACTCAACTTGTATCTTATAAAAAAATTAATCATGATGCTAAATTTAATTCATATTAATTAAGGATTTTATTTATATATTATTTATTATTTTAAATATAAATGGTCAATACAATGAAATATAAAGAGGAAATATTTAATATGTGTACATTTAATCATGAAATTAAAATTTCATACACAAATTATTAACATAAATCAAAGGACATATAATTAATCTATGTGGTCTTTTAAATTCAAACTAATTATGACTCTTCATATTAATAAAAAATAATTAGTGAAGTTAAGTAGATATACAAGATGTGACTTTTCAAATTCAGAAATAATTGATAGACTTAAGTTATTATAATTGATAGATTTAAATTACCATATTGGATGAAGTTAAGGAGATTAAAATAATTCAAAAAAAGGAGAAAAAAGAAAATGAAGAATGGAGGAAGGATAGAGGTTCTTGGTGCATGTAATTATATAAATGTAAGAATTGTTGTTGTCTTGGGAATATGAAGTGTCAATATATTTTATAATATTTGAAATTATTATATAGAAATACTTTGTCTTCTCTAATATTTGAACAAGTATTTTACTCAATTTACATTCATGCATTTGTCTTAGAAAAATATATTACAATTTTGAATTGATAAAGGGTAATTAATAAATTGTTTTATCTAAATTAATATTATATATTTAGAACGATGATATTAATATTTTTCAGGATAATTTCACTAAATGCTCTCTAACTTCGACACTTTTCCAATTTTATTCTTCAAATTCACCTTGTAACTAGATTGTCTTTCAACTATTAACTTCCTTCACTAACTATCAGTTTCATCGTATAGTAGGTTTATTCATTGTGTGATCTACATGGCATCCACATGTCATATTTCTCTCCTTTACGTGTTCATGGCAAGTGATTAAAAATTAAATTAAATATAAAATACTATTAAAACAATATAATAATTAAAAAGAGAAGGGGTGTCGCCCCCTCCCCTCGACCTTTTGACGGCCTTGACAGCGCCAGAGGGAGAGGGCAGGCACCTCCTCTGCACGTCACTAGCCCGTCGGTGACACAAAAAATGGGTTGGGGGGGTGGTGGATCGCCCCATGTGAACTCCAGCGACGTGAAAAACAGGGGCATCACGATGCAGGCAAAAATTGATATAATTTGTTTTTCATTGAATAAATTTATGCATGAATCCAAAGAGAAGTAATTTAAAAATAGGATAAAAAAGAAAATAGAACAGATGAAGCATAAAGATGCTTGATGTCTAAAATTATATTGTTATGATTAAAAAAATTAATAGATGAAGGATACAATACTATTTTTTATGATTAAAAAATATAGAGAATATAACAACTCAACTTGTATCTTATAAAAAAATTAATCATGATGCTAAATTTAATTCATATTAATTAAGGATTTTATTTATATATTATTTATTATTTTAAATATAAATGGTCAATACAATGAAATATAAAGAGGAAATATTTAATATGTGTACATTTAATCATGAAATTAAAATTTCATACACAAATTATTAACATAAATCAAAGGACATATAATTAATCTATGTGGTCTTTTAAATTCAAACTAATTATGACTCTTCATATTAATAAAAAATAATTAGTGAAGTTAAGTAGATATACAAGATGTGACTTTTCAAATTCAGAAATAATTGATAGACTTAAGTTATTATAATTGATAGATTTAAATTACCATATTGGATGAAGTTAAGGAGATTAAAATAATTCAAAAAAAGGAGAAAAAAGAAAATGAAGAATGGAGGAAGGATAGAGGTTCTTGGTGCATGTAATTATATAAATGTAAGAATTGTTGTTGTCTTGGGAATATGAAGTGTCAATATATTTTATAATATTTGAAATTATTATATAGAAATACTTTGTCTTCTCTAATATTTGAACAAGTATTTTACTCAATTTACATTCATGCATTTGTCTTAGAAAAATATATTACAATTTTGAATTGATAAAGGGTAATTAATAAATTGTTTTATCTAAATTAATATTATATATTTAGAACGATGATATTAATATTTTTCAGGATAATTTCACTAAATGCTCTCTAACTTCGACACTTTTCCAATTTTATTCTTCAAATTCACCTTGTAACTAGATTGTCTTTCAACTATTAACTTCCTTCACTAACTATCAGTTTCATCGTATAGTAGGTTTATTCATTGTGTGATCTACATGGCATCCACATGTCATATTTCTTTCCTTTACGTGTTCATGGCAAGTGATTAAAAATTAAATTAAATATAAAATACTATTAAAACAATATAATAATTAAAAAGAGAAGGGGTGTCGCCCCCTCCCCTCGACCTTTTGACGGCCTTGACAGCGCCGGAGGGAGAGGGCAGGCACCTCCTCTGCACGTCACTAGCCCGTCGGTGACACAAAAAATGGGTTGGGGGGGTGGTGGATCGCCCCATGTGAACTCCAGCGACGTGAAAAACAGGGGCATCACGATGCAGGCAAAAAGGTAGAGATGGGGTGACCCCCCCTCTTCCACCACATGCTGGCGCCGGCGACGCAAGCAAGAAAAGGGGGCGACGTCGTCCCCCTTTTGCACTTCCCAAACCAGTGCTGCCCCTGATGTAAAAAAGGGGGGCATCATACCACTTTTTGCCTACGTAATCGATAATAGAAGAATGAGTCAAGCAACTTCTTCTTCCAACGTGCGTTATTTTATGCCTAGTTATTGCTTTTGTAACAACTATATATATATATATATATATATATATATAATATGTACACAGGGGAAACATAGTGAATTAATATGGCATCAATGCATTGAAAAAAAGGGGCGACCCCATGGTTCCACCGTCCTCAAGAACCTCCTGCTCTACGCAAATATTGAAACATCTTCCACCCCTTCCGACCCTCTCTCAAGCTCAGTACTACTTGTCCATAAAGTTAACTCCCACCAGCTACCTATTATGGAAAACTCAGATCCAACCTATGATTAAACGCTTTGATTCACAAGGATTCCTCGATGGCAGTTTTCCACCGCCCTCGTCTACTATTGCAGTCACGTCTCCTTCTATCTCTTCTCCACTACATGAGTGGACTCATCAAGACCAAATGCTCCTCAGTTGGTTCCTTGCATATCTCTCTGTGGAAGTCATTCCACTGGTCGTCGAGCTCGACACTTCCTGAGACATTTGGCTCGCTGGCACTCCCTCCGAAACACACCTCCTCTTGCTCAAAATGCAACTGCAGAACTACAAACAAGGCGACAACCCTCTAAGCACCTTCTGTAACAACTGCTTAAAAATAATTAATTAAAATCAAATCAAAGTCAAACGGCCAGAGAGATAAATAAAAGATAAATACAATAGATGAGACAGCCGTAGGGGGCAGTTATGACATAAAAAGAAAGGATTACAGGTAGAAAATTTCAGATATAGAAAATTAATCATACCCAAATCACCTATAGTTCTCCATGTCGGCAGAGAGTGCCTCTTTTTCCCCTAGCACTGTTCATCTTCGTTTGACCTCAGGAGAATCGTGTCCACTGCTAGTAAGGAAAACCAAACATCCCTCTTATGTTCTTCATGTATTATAGCACCTCTGGCATGTCCTTACGTCTTCTGTGCATCCTTGAATCGGTGGCAGAAGAAGGACGCCCAGAAGAACAAGGGACGTAGAGAGGACCGGGAGGGCTCGGCCGAACGATTTTTAACGAACCAAAATAAGGATTAATCGCAAACAGAGGTGAATGAATCGAAATCACCTTGCATGACCTCTGAATTGTCTCAATTCATGCCCTAATCGTTATGAAAACAAAAGAATAGGAATAGGGCTCAAGTTATCGTTCTAATTGTTTGATTTCTTGAATTTTTTGATTGGTTGATTAACTACATACATAATTCATTCTATGTTGTGCTATTGTTGTGTGTTTGATTTTCTAGGAGATAGGAAATAGTTTAGGTGGAGATTGCATTGGATAATTGATGAAATCCAAAAGTTCTGCAACTTTCTGGATGCCGATCGGTCGACCGGTTCATAGACAGCAACCGATCGATCGATAACATGCCTACCGTTGAATTCTGCATACGTCGACCGGTCGACCGATCCCTGTCACCGGTCGACCGATCCCTGCCCTCCGGTCGACCGTTCAACTGAACGGACCGACCGCTCTGAATTACCCACCGATCGACCGATCTTAACAGACCGGTCGACCGATCAACAGACCACCAGTCGACCGTTCCCCTGAACCGGTCGACCAATTTTCAGAAACCTTTTTATTAGATTTATTGATTATTTTCCTTTTTAATCCTAATATCGCCTATGTACCATTGATCATATTGTCTGACCCCACAGAGATTTCTCACTGATTTTAATGATCTATTCTTTCATTGATTTAATTTCTCATTGATCTTATCGTATACATTGAACAACAAACAAAGAGTCACAAGTTATTAAAAGTGATTAATAAGTTCAGATGAAAAATTAACAATGGGTTGCCAGTCCAAGCCAAGTGCATCAAGGTAAGGGTAGCTCTCTTGCTCATGGTTTGATCATCCACTGACCCGCACAAGATTGTATCGTTTGCTCGGCATACTTCAAGAATTAAAGGCACTTAAAGTCATCCTGATTGCTAATTAATAATCAAGATCAAGAAGCATGATTAAGTCAAGTCAAGTTATTGTCATGATTTTCAAGTATACCATGATTCCAAGTTTATTATGCATCATTGATTCTCATGATTCATGATACCTTCTTATTCTTAATTCTTAATTTTATTATGATCTATGATGCTGTTATGTTATCCTTTTCAAGTCCAAGTTAAGCATGATTATTTATCGTTGATTATTCTATTCATGTCATGCATGTGGTTCCTCACTAGGCTGTAAAGCTTACGGGAGGACCTCCTCCTCTGTGTCTGATTTTCACATGACCAGGTCAGAGAAGAGGTGGAGTAGGTGTGGGGTGACGAAGCTCCGGTGACAAGACAACACATGAACCACAGGGCTTTTTAGATTATTTTTCTTTACCTTTCGCATTATAGATTCATGATGTAAGGCTAATTTTATTTCTTTGAAATGATATAGCCACTTTAAACTTATCCTTTTTCTTTATTTTCTTTATTTTATTACTCTTTCGCTGACGTGTCTCGATTCTTGACTGAGATACGATCAATATTATGGTCAAAGTCATAGCATGTCGTAGCGTCTCCAAGTTGATCTTCATCACGTGGCGGAGGTCGATTTGAGGGCGTTACATTTATAGTATCAGAGCCTAAAGTCAGGACTCTCTTGACGTCCTAGTGTATAGAATAGTATGGTATTGGTTCATGTGCTATCGCCGAGCAGTCGCCACACCCTCCACCGTAAACTACAAGTAAGATTTTTTGCTTTGAGTTATTCTTTAGTGATGTATTGATATGTATTTTATATGAGTGGTTGATTCCTAAAGAGGTTATTCTGTATGGTAGGAATCAACTTAAATGTTATTAGTGATTAGACAAAAAGGGTCATAAATGTTACAAATAAATTGGAACAGAATAAGTAACAAGCATGTGGATAAATATACCTACGTAAAAAATGAATCTTATAGATATTTAAAACATAAAATATAAGAAATGATTATGTTTCTTATAATTCATGTTTTCCATCTCTTTCATGATCGCTCTATTCACGGACTTCTTCTGCTGACTACAGCAGTATGAAGAGAAAAATGAATAGGTATATCAGTTGCAAAGAGATGTAGATTTAAAAAAGAAACGAGAAAATTATAAGAGTAATTAAAGGATTCGACTCACACAACACGTAGGTGTGAGATGATTTCAAATAGTAGAAGTGAAATCAAGCATGTCTTATGATTTATCATTATGATCTATCGTTATGACTTATGGGGTTCCATTGGTCTACCAATATAGGGGTTTAATAAATCATCTTATATGTTTATATTGATAAGTATGGACCCATAACGCTTCTTGCGCCTTAGACTTCATATGATCCCTTTATTATATTGATAAAGGTCCGATAAAGGTCCTAAGCAAAATTCAAATTAGTTATATGAATTTCTAATTAGATTACCTTATATTGGAAATAGGAATTAGAATTATTAATCATGTTCAAGTTATATGATATTGGTTAGCTAAGAATTTAAGTATTAGTGAACTGTCCAAGAATCATGTATAATGTATGGATGGGCAAATATAGAAGTTTAAGGGTTCAGAGGTCAAATTGATTTGAATAATTGTTAGAAGAATTTTTCAATAAGTAAGTGACTATCTGAATTAATCGAACATTTAGATCTAACATACTCATACACATATGTACATATAACATAGTATGCTTATAAATATATAAAGATAAATAAATAGATTTAATTAATTTAGTTTAGTATATAGTAGACTTGAAATTTTATTAATATGAAGTATATTTTTATATAGCCATTATTAAAGCTCTATCATTGCAATGTAAATATATTTCCAAAAAAAATAGATTAATATGGTTGATAAAAGAATTATATGGTTGATAAAAGAATGTTCTCTAAGATGCCTCTACGTCAATATGATGAAAAATGTTCAAGATTTTGTCTTGATCAAGTGGACCACTTATGATTTGATCATAAGTCTTATAAATGGATTAGTTCTCATTTCCAACTTTAAAGTTATCCCGACCCTTTCCCATGTGCTACAAGATATCGTTAATGCAAAGGACCATGAAATGATGTGTAAAGAAGAAGAATGATTGCTTGTCTTCCGTTTTGTTGATTATTTTGTTTTCCTATCTTATTGTTTGAATTCATTCCATGCGTTCATTTGCATTCATGATGTTTTACTAAGGACTTATGTTAGAGAATGTGCACAAATGGTTTTGTTCATTAAGAACTAGATTGTACCATATGATCGATCCCTCATCGTAAATATCATTCGATCTTAACATTGATTCAGAGTGCTTCAAGATACTCAAGGAAAGAACTTATAGTGGTAAAATATAACCACTAGCCTCCTATAAAATTATATGATCTGACCTTGCATGAAATAGATCAATGTAAGTCAAATAAGTTATGATTTCCACTCAAAACCTAAATGATTATGATGATGACTCTTAACTCATGATATTTGATTATGTTAGATTCTTAGGATTCTTTCCTAAATGATCCAAAAAAATTCATGATGATTAAGGATGAAGTACTCTATGAATATAGGACGATCTCAAGATGTGACAATTGGCATACCTCATATGACCACTTCGTATCTTTTTCATATCACACTTACATTAAATGATGAAGTATTGATTCAATGACTTGATCAATACCTATTCTTGATCTTATGTGTGATTCCCTTTTATATCATTGGTCTGATCATCAATCAAAGAAGTATTCTTTTTATGATGATGTTTATAGTAGGGTCACATCAACCATAGGTCATCGTGAAAGTGATTGATCTAAATTGACATGATTCTGTTATCAATTTTATCGAATCATATGATGATGCCATTATCTACGATGATGGACAATGTTCTAAGTGAACCTATCGATCCTTGCACGACATGCTACCCAATAAGGACGACCCTATGGAAATAACTTCATACCATAAAGTCCATGCTAATGATACTAATGACTATTGAAGATAAGATCTATTCTTCACATCGGCTAGAAACTTCTTAGGAGGATTATGATGAGATTCCTATTTGATTCTTCCTTCTAAGAGGTATAGGCATTATGCAAAAAGAAGAAGATAGTTGCCAATATTCAAAGATCTAAAAGTATAGTTAGAAGTTGAGTGTCATATCGACCTCCTTTCAAGCATGACCTTGATTTTCAAGGCCCCATGACACACGAACTGAAAAGACAAATTTAATAACTGCAAGACGAGGGATTTATGAGACGGAGGGTCTCATTCTTTTTTTTTTATGTTCCACTTCTTTTGTAAAGAAGAATGATGACTATGAATCTAGAGATTTATTAATAATTGTTAAATAAAATAACCATCAAGACATAAGTGTTTGTTACCATGCAAAGATGACCTATTTAGGCTGTGTTCTCAAGATCGATCTATGGAGTGAGTACTAGCAGTTTCGAGTTGCTGAAAAAGATGTAATGAAGATAATTTTCTTGACAATGAATGATCACTATAAATTGAGCGATGTCATTGGACTAAGAACACCCCTCAAACTTTTAGGTTCTCATGAACATTGTGTTCAAACTATGCCTACATTTATGTAGAAAAGATTGAAGTGTTCATCGATCAAAAGAGTCCTAGGTATGCTTTCTTTTAGTAGTACGCTAATATGAGACAATGAAGATGACATGAAGTTTGAAAGACTATGAGTTCTCCATGAAGTACCATTCTGGTAAAAAAAATGAACTCGATTGCACATACACTCAGACACAAGTGATGCTCGCTAGGCTTCATGAGGCTGCATATGAAATGTTGGAGGAACTAAGCATGTGAAAACAAAATAATAGAGTCCTAAAGAGAGGAATATGAGATGAATAACATAAGCTTGGATTGCGGTCCATTTAGGAATACGTCTTATAAGAAGTATTAGATGAATATTATAAGTCTAGGTTACGATCCATTTGGGAAGTACACAGATGTATAAGAATGAACATATAGTAATGACATGAAATATGGAGATACAAAAATATGTCCTAAGTACCTAGCATGTCAATGTGGAAAAAGTAGAGCATCATAAATTCTATGACATGATGATGCATGACGTTAAGAATTCGTAGACTTGACCTTCGCTGAGTATCCAACACATATAGTGGAGCGTAAAACGCAACGATAGAAAAATAAGGATGTACCCATAGTCAGAGTAGCTTGGCGTTTCCATCAAGGCGATGATGCGACGTGGGAACTCGAGTTGGAAATACGCCAAGAATTTTCACATCTTTTCAGTAAGCCCTCTACTTAGTGCAAAATTCGATGACGAATTTTCTTTCAAGGAGGTAAGAATGTAACAACCGCTTAAAAAATTAATTAAAATCAAATCAAAGTCAAACGGCCAGAGAGATAAATAAAAGATAAATGCAATAGATGAGACAATCGTAGGGGGAACAAATCCTATTCAAATACGATTTATTATGGGGGGGCAGTTATGAATAAAAAGAAAGGATTACAGGAGAAAATTTCAGATATAGAAAATTAATCATACCCAAATCACCTATAGTTCTCCATATCGGCAGAGAGTGCCTCTTTTTCCCCTAGCACTGTTCATCTTCGTTTGACCTCAGGAAAATCGTGTCCACTGCTAGTAAGGGAAACCAAACATCCCTCTTATGTTCTTCATGTATTATAGCACCTTTGGCATGTTCTTACATCTTCTGTGCATCCTTGAATTGTTGGCAAAAGAACGACGCCCAGAAGAATAGGGGATGCAGAGAGGACCGGGAGGGCTCGACCGAACGATTTTTAACGAATCAAAATAAGGATTAATCACGAACAGAGGTGGGTGAATCGAAATCACCTTGCATGACCTCTGAATTGTCTCAATTCATGCCCTAATCGTTATGAAAAGAAAAGAATAGGAATAGGGCTCAAGTTATCGTTCTAATTGTTTGATTTCTTGAATTCTTTGATTGGTTGATTAACTGCATACATAATTCATTCTATGTTGTGCTATTGTTGTGTGTTTGATTTGCTAGGAGATAGGAAATAGTTTAGGTGGAGATTGCATTGGATAATTGATGAAATCCAAAAGTTCTGCAACTGGATGCCGATCGGTCGACCGGTTCGCAGGCATTGCCAGCAACCGGTCGACCGATAACATGCCTATCGCCGAATTTTGCATACGTCGACCGATCAACCGATCCATGTCCTCCGGTCGACCGTTCAACTGAACGGACCGACCGCTCCGAATTACCGACCGGTCGACAGACCGGTCGACCGATCAGCAGACCACCGGTTGATCGATTTCTAAAAACATTTTTATTAGATTTATTGATTATTTTTCTTTTTAATCCTAATATTGCCTATCTACCATTGATCATATTGTTTGACCCCACATAGATCCATCACTGATTTTCATGATCTATTCTCTCATTGATATATTTCTCACTTATCGTATACATTGAACAACGAACAAAGAGTCACAAGTTATTAAAATCGATTAATAAGTTCAGATGAAAGATTAACAATGGGTTGCTAGTCCAAGCCAAGTGCATCAAGGTAAGGGTGGCTCCCTTAGTCATGGTTTGATCACCCACTGACCCGCACAATACCGTATCATTTGCTCGGCATACCCCAAGAATTAAAGACACATAAAGTCACCCTGATTGCTAATTAATAACCAAGATCAAGAAGTATAATTAAGTCAAGTCAAGTTATTGTCATGATTTCCAAGTATACCATGATTCCAAGTTTATTATGCAACATTGATTCTCATGATTCATGATACCTTCTTATTCTTATTCTTAATTTTATTATGATCTATGGTGCTGCTATGTTATCCTTTTCAAGTCTAAGTTAAGCATGATTATTTACCGTTGATTATTTTATTCATGTCATGCATTGTATATCATGTGGTTCCCCACTAGGTTGTAAAGCTTACGGGAGGACCTCCTCCTCTGTGTCTGATTTCCATAGGACCAAGTCAGAGATGAGGTGGAGTAGGTGTGGGGTGACGAAGCTTCGACGACAAGACAACACATGAACCACAGGGCTTTTTAGATTGTCTTTTAGTTTTTTTTTTTACCTTCCACATTATAGATTCTGGATGTAAGGCTAATTTTATTTCTTAGAAACAATATAGCCACTTTAGACTTTCGCAAATTAAAGTTATCATTTTTCTTTATTTTTTTATTTTATTACTCCTTCGCTGACGTGTCTTGATTCTTGACTGAGATACGGTCAATATTATGGTCAAAGTCATAGCGTGTCGTAGCGTCTCCAAGTTGGTCTTCGCCACATGGTGGGGGTCGATTTGGTGGCGTTACACCTTCCTTCGCCAATTAAAATACCTCACTCACGAGATCAATGTCAGCGACAACCCCTTTCTGCCTCCACCTTAAATGCTATCATCTTCAACAACCTCCACCTAGATCATGCACCCCTCATTGCTTCCCTCTTTGCTCGTGACACTCCTGTATCTTTTCCTGAGCTCCAAAGTCTCCTCACAAGCCATGAAATTTGCCTCACCAATTCAGCCCAAGTATTAAATACACCAAAACAGTCTCCTGCCACCCCATTCTTTACACGCTACTTCTCCAACCCCTCGTGGTCGTCACCCTCACCGCGGACATGGCTGTGGTTGCACCATCTCGAACCGCAAAGATCTCTATCCAGTATGTGGTATTGTCAGCCAACCCTATGTTCCACGTCTGGACAAAGAATGTTGAAGTTGACTTCCACTTCATTCACGATGATGTGACCACGAAGAAGCTTCACGTCAAGTTCATCTCCACCAAGGATCAGATAGCTGATATAATGATGAAGCCTCTCACTGGTGCCTGGTTCCAATTCATGCACAACAAGCTCTGACTTGGTCCGCAACCGCGTCGAGCTTGAGGGGGATGATGGAAGAAAACAACTGACGAGCAATAGCCTCTTCCAACGTGCCTTATTTTATACCTAGTTTATTGCTTTTGTAATAACTAGTACAACTATATATATTATGATATGTATACAATGTAAAGACAGTGGAAACATAGTGAATTAATAATCGGTACCCATAACACTACAAAAAGGGCATTAACTCTGTGGCTTGTCATTATTATGTTACACTTTATTTAAACACATTTCGAACTAATATCTTAATTCAATTATTCACATAAAATTGGGAACATGGTTGTCAGATCACTTTTCGGATCATAAGATTGTAAGATTCTACGATCCAAGACTGACAATCTTGATCTCAATTCGGAGATCGGAAATGTAAGATCGTCCTTGGATCGGTCGTTGGATCGTAAGATTGGTGGGATTGTGAAATCCTATGATTTTGTCCTTTTTAAATTTTTTAATTAATTTTCTATTGAGAAAACTAAAAAAATAAGATATTAAAACTAAAAAATGGCAAGGAGGAGGAAACTTTCTTTGTCTATCATATTATTCATATGATTTTATTTATTTAAATTTTAGTTTTTTAAAATAAAAAATAAAAAATAGAATATTAAGAATAAAAAGTGACAAGTAATTAAGTTTAATTCCTTTCCATTCTCTCCCTCTCGATAACCCCCTCCCCTGAATGAAAATTAAAAACAGTGAGCCCCCTTCTTCATCAAAGGGGGGGTGACGACCCCCCCTCTCTTTCCCGACGACGACGACGCAGGGGGCAGCGACCCCTCCCCCCCCCCCCCCCCCTCTCTTTCCCGGTGCCGGGAAAGAGAAAGGAGGGGGG
Organism: Pontederia crassipes; assembly: GCA_030549335.1. Taxonomy (NCBI): domain Eukaryota; kingdom Viridiplantae; phylum Streptophyta; class Magnoliopsida; order Commelinales; family Pontederiaceae; genus Pontederia; species Pontederia crassipes. The sequence continues at coordinate 9,429,708 of CM060198.1, forward strand.
TCGCCGCCCTTGCGTGCGTCGTCGTCGTGGACGACGATGCAGGAGGGGCGGCGACACCCCCCCCCCCCCCCACGTGTGTTTTTCTTTTTCTTATTATTTTTTATTCATTATTATATATTATTTTACATAAAAATATAATTCAATTTAAATTAGGGGTATAATGGACTTTTCACAAATGCAAAAATAAAAAATAACGAAGAAGTCGATGAAATTGGAAGGAAGGACCAAACTAAAAAAATCGTGATAGTTTAGGTATCCAAAAAATGAAGTTCGTAGTCTGGGATTAGATGTGGTAATTCACGATAGTTTGAATTGATAAAGGGTAATTATTAAATTGTTTATCTCAATTGATATAATATATTTAGAAAAAAATGATATTAATATTTCAATATAACCCCTAGATTTGAATCCAATTATCTAAGGAGAGCTTCTCACAATATCCTTGAATCATCAAAGCAAAAGTAATGATTAATATCGATGCATTGAATCCTTAACTTTGATGTTTACTATATTAAATATTTTAGTATTACTCGTCCTTATAGACATATATATTGTGCATATATATACATATTAAAATGTCTTATATTTTAGTAATATGTTTTTTTAAAAAAATAATTGATATGTGCTAGAATATTAAAGAGATAAGAAACATTTTTCATTACTGTTTTGCTTTTCCTTTCATTTTATTTCAAATATAATTAATTATATAAATGTGAAGACTTAACCTCCATTAATCCATATATTTTTTATTAAATCACAAATGTTTTTTTCATTATTAATAAAAAATATAATTGAATTTAAAGAGTGAACTTGTAACTTATGGAAAATTAATAATGATGTTAGAGTTAACATAATTAATGAAATGCAAATATATTAAATAATGAAAATAAATTAGAAAACACACATAAAAAAGAAGAATGACAGCAAAAGTTGTCATTATGAAAATAAAAAAGGAACATGCTCTTGTGAAATCTAACCAGAGTCAGGAATATAATATTTTCATAGTCCGGAAATGGATTCAGGGTGCCGTATGTTTTTATTACTATATCTTTAACATATTAAGTATTTTATTTAATATATGCATATCTTTATATAGGATAAATTTTATATTTAATTAGTTTATATGGAATAATAACAAAACTAAAGAATATGTATAAATTCTTGATTATACATTTGTTTATATGGGACAATAACAAAACATTTGTTTCTTGTAGTAATTTAATCCTTCCTGATTATATAACATATATATATGGGCATTATCCAAAAAAGTAATTAAAATCTGTAACTTAATTACTATTGAATTATGGTGAGGAAGATGGCTATAGGGGTGAAGGTGCTGGTGGAGCCAATTTTTCGATTAAAAATAATTATTCATTATTTTTCTTATTGATGTTTAAATCACAAAAATCACTCCAAGCATTTGAGAAAAATAAATAACACCCTCTATTGGATCAATTTTTCGAGTGTTTTTCTATCGAACCCCTAACTTAATAGACTAATATTTTCAAAAAATATATAATAAATCAAAATTAATATTATAACTAAATATAGAATATTATAATGTGATAGGAACATATTAAACTATAGAAAAAATATTATACCACAGCCTCTATCCCGTTACAACTTCTTTACTCATTGAAAAAATGATTAGTTTTAAATTAATTATATAAATAAAAATTTGCTCGATGAGATCCAATTGTCTTTTCAGGTGAAGTTTTAGTTTAAGAAAATCGATTTTGTTCTATTTACAAATCGTCTTAAATCATATTCGATATTTTTTATTATTTAATTTGATTTTTTTTTGAATCGGATCAGATTTTTGTTAAATCATGTTCTCTTATACAGTTAAGCATCGAATTGATCATTAGTTTAGTTTTAATCTGGAAATGGTTGTGATAGATTCTCAGAAAGCTTCGTGAGCTTTTCCTTTGTTTTATATTTTTATTATCGTTTTAGTCTTGGTTGATTTTATTAGTTAAAAATTTAGAGCAAACGTTTAGTGATTTTACTAAATGAACAAAGTTTAGTTAATAAATATGATATTTGTTTTTATAATCACAAATGATTATAAAAACAAATATCATATTTATATTATTATTAAATAAAAAAGATTAGACGGTTTGATTGGAACCTCGAATAGATGATCACATCTTTATTTTAGTCCATATAATTCAGTCCGAAGACTAACGTTTATTAGTCCTGCCAAGTATTTAAGGGCCAAATCCAAGATTGAATTGACCCGGTCCAATATCATTTACATCAATCCATTATCCCTACTTAGTTTACAAGCTGTCGCTACACAGCTCGACATTGACTCAAAATATATAACAAGTTTAATAATAATTCTTTGATCATAAAAATTAATAATGTGGGACTAAACTTTACTCACGTAAGAGAAAAACAATGTACTGTTAATTAACATAATCATAGACATGTGCACGTTACAAAACATAAAAAACCGATTGAAAGATCGAAATAAAACTGAATCCAATTATTTATTAGAATTGAGTAATGATAAATTTTCATTTTCGTTTTGTTAAATACCCAACGGCTGCCACAATTCGACCGTTACAACCACCTCAGTTCGTCCGTCGAGAACTAACGTGCGAGTGAGTGTAGAAGCATAACACGTTTCCCTCCAAATAATAGCGGCTGCGAGCTTTGGACGAAGTCGACGTCCCCCGCTGCGGATCCCGTACTCCACTAGCGAATGAACAGATATTCTTAACATGTTTTGGCGCTGGTCAACGTTGCCGTCCGCATCTTCCACCGGCGGCAAAACGCACAAAAAAAAAAAAGGGAAGAGGCCAGAAGATGGACAAGCTCACGGCCGACGGCGTTGTCTACCACAAGTGCTGGCGTGCTGCTTCAAGTGCAATCGCTGCAAAGGAACTCTCACGGTATGTCTCAATCTGTGAACTTTTTTCTTCTTCTTGTTTTTTCTCTGATCTTTTGCATACGAAAAGCATGAGGAGTTGGACATTTTCACATTACGGCAAATTGGCAAAGACCACAAACTGGCTGGATGATGCAGTCTTTTTTGTATATTTCAACTCGTTGTCCTGGTACAACTCGATCTACTGACCACAAACGAACTCGATCTTTCTGTACACACACACACTCGAGATAATATCAACTAATGGGTGAAACTACTTGTAAGGAATTTAGTTAGCAATTACAATACGAGAATTTGTATACCAATCAACTACGACGTAGACTAGGTGGACCTTGATCTGGATTCCAGTTCTTCGTGTTATATAATTTAAATTTATTGTAACCTAAAAGATTCAAAGCTTTTCATTAACCAAACAAGTAGTTAAGATTCGTAGCTTATGATTTTCCGGTAAAATTAAGGAGGGTTGAGGTTGATGCCCAGTGACGTTGGCCTTTAAGGAGGGTTTAGCAGATGCCAGATATTTAGTTTTCTTGACATCTGCAGCAAACACTGTTCAAGTTCTTCTAGTGAAGCAGAAAAAGCTAAAAGAGGAACCTAAAACCAAAACATGTTCTAACTTCAGGCCTCTCTAATTACGTTTGTCCGTGATCTCCTTTTGAAAATTATTAGTAGGTAATTAATCATAACAAATTTTACGCTTATATAATTCAGTGAATATACACCTAAAACAAATTCGATTGTAATCTTTAAAGTTGAAAATTAGCTTAAGTATTAGCTGCTCACTCATTGCAATTAGAGGATAAGGATTATTTGAGACAAAAATGATCCATATATATGGATTATCGTTGGATGACGATCACAAATAAGTATCATAAATATGTATATAAATAAGTGATTATTTATGAACCGTCAAATTACGAATCAATGGTGACCATATATATAGATCACTTTTTTCAACACAATCTTTATTCCCTAAATAATTAAGCGTAGTAAAATCATTATGTTACTCGTGAATGTTCTTCTCTAAAAATATGTTGTTGAGTCAAACAGCTTATGGGCTGGCCCAGATTGAGTTTGCCTACATTAGAAATCTACTTGTTGGGCTTCACAAGAGCATATGATTCTTTTAATTTATATTTTTATTATTAATATTAATATTAAGGAAATAAGAATTGTATGAGAAAAAAAATGACCCATATCGTGATCTAATAATTCGCAAATAAACACTTATTTATATACATCTTTATGATATTTATTTGTCAACCGTCAGATCACGATCCAATGATAACTCATATATATAGATTATTTTTGTCCCACATAATCTTTATCCCCAATTATTTGTTATGGTTGAAACTTGTTTAAATTTATATTAGTTAAAAACTTATAAAAAAACTCTTAATTATTTTAACTACGTGAACCTTGAAGTATTTTATAACTTTAAGTTTGATAGTATTTCTTTATAATGTTTTATTCTAACGTTATATATAGATATATGATAAAGTTTATATTTCTTTATATGTATTAATTAAAAAGCTAGAAAAAGTTGTCTAAATTTTTCATTAACTGATCATACTAATTTAATATTTTGTGATTATATAAACATACTGAATATCATAACTATATTATTACTAATAAAAAGATTAGACGGTTGGATAGGGAGCCTTTTGCCAAGGATTTACCAAGATTTCGACCTCAATCAAGATCTACCAAGATTATATTTATTTTTCTTGATATTTCAAGATTATATTTGAAAACCCTTTTCTCGATCTCCTCGCTTTCTCTCTCCTTCCTTCCCTCCGCTGCTCTCTCTCTCTCTCGATGTTTTGTTTTTCCCCAATGTTCAGATTTTTGTTTCTTTTTTGCAAGCAGATGCAAGACATCACAACTGAGGTCGAGTATTGGCGAGTTCACTGTGCATGTTGTCTTCCTTCGCATGATTTGGATTTTCCTTATGTGATATAATGAAACAAAAACAATTTTGCTCAGAGTCTAAGATTACAAGTGTGCCACAGTGCCAGGACAAACAAATCCGACGAGAACGAAGTACTATACTATCATAGGAGGAAGTTGCAACCCAAGTAATGAAGTTGGTACTCACATATTTTTAAAATCGGACCGGTCATCAAATTGGTCGACAATCGAATTCAACCGAGTTGAACGAATCTGATTGAAGCGATTTTTTATTAAAATAATATTATTTTATTACTTTTAATAAATATATTACAAATAAAAGTATAAAAGATAGAAAAATAATGAAATAAAATTATATTAATCATCATTTAAAATTAATCAGATATTAATAAATTATTTTTTCATTTTAAGAATATATATTATTTATAGTTAAATATGTGATATATAAAAATAAAACTAATTTATGATGTTTACTATTAAATAAATTTTTATTTTAAAAATACGAATATAATAGGAATAAAATATGAAACATGAGTACACGTATATTGTATAAACTAGTAGAAATAGCTTATAACATTTTATGTTTAATCCTTTAAACACTAATGGGAATAAATATTTACCAAATGCTTAAGGTAATACAAAATGTTATGTGATACTAAATACTCTACTTTTTTATGTGTCGAGCAGTGCCTATATATAAATATGATAATATATTAGATTATTACTTTTAGCATTTGCTTATTTTTTAATATTTGTACATAATTTTTTATTACTTATATTAACCTTTTTTAATATGGATTCATCATTTATAGACTATAAACAAATATGAGAAATATATTAGATTATTCTTTTAAAAAAATTTGAAATTACCTCAACTTTTTTTTTACTTTACATGTTATATATTATAAGTATTTATCTTTTTATGTAATATTTAGCCAAATTACAAGTGCAATATATTTTTCACACTTTCTTCCCATATTAAAAATTTTAGCAGAAGACTTATTCTCTTTATGAAAAATATTTAATATTTCTTATGTATTATATTATTTATTATTCTATAGTGAAGCCACTGATGATCACTCCACCACTGTTTAGAATATAGATAGATATATGACATCAATTGTGACATTGTTGAGTTTAATGTCTTCATGGTTTCATTAAAGAAAATTAAATTTACACAGCAAAACATGTAATTTTGAATGATAATTAGAAAAATAAAAAAAGATAGAATGACGAAAGGTGATAGTTTCAAATCTATTTCATGAAAATGACATGATGCATGTGTTAATATTATTTATAAATATAGATAGATATGGAATGTAGGTACAAATATTAATATATATATATGGAATATAGATATATGGTAATATGATAAAAAATTTAATACAATAATCATTGTGAAAGCGTGGAGTTTAATGTCTTCATGGTGTCAGTAAACCAAATTAAACATGCACAACAAAAGATGAACTTAAATCAAATATATTAATTCAAAAAGGGAACAATTATGAAATGATGAAAGGAGAGAGATTCAAATTTATCTATGAAAATGCTATGAGGCATGACTTTATATAGAATACAGATATCTGTCAACATGATAAAAGATATTAGATACAACATTAACTGTGACATTATGGAATTTAATGTCTTCATTTCATTAAAGGTTAATGTACATAGAAAAGATGAAATCAAATTGCATAAAATATAAATTTCTTATGTCTTCATGGTGTCATATAAAATATCCGCCTTTCGAAATTATCGATGGATGCTAAATCCTTCAGTAATTTTAAAGACACTATCATTCCGTAAATAAAATAATAATATATTATTAATATCTATAATATAATACATATCTCTCTTCCATTTTTATAAAATATTTATAATATAACATAATATTACTAATGTCTATAATCATATATATATATATATATTAATACATATAATTAATATCAATACATATACTATTATTAATGTTTAATAATATTATTATTTATATATTAATATTGATAATAAATGATATTATTTTAATTACTGACGAATATTTTTTTTGAAATTATCGACGGATATTAATCCTTCGGTAATTTCAAAGACATTATCCTTCGATAATTACCGACGAGTAACGTCCTTCGAAATTATCGAAAGATGCTAAATTCTTCGATAATTTCGAAGGCATTATCCTTCGGCAAATAAAATCATAATATATTATTAATGGTTATATTTAAATCCTTCGATAATTCCGAAGTCCGTCGATAATTTGTCGACGGAGATTTCTCGTCCATAGTAACGAAGGATGTTTTGGCCTTCGGTAATTCGGAAGGATTTTCTTATCCGTCATAACTGCCGTCAATAAATGAGAAGAATTTATTTTCTTCCGAAAATGTCCATCGCAAATTAATCATTTTCTTGTAATGATTCTTTTACTAATCTTCCTTTTACATTCTATGTTAATACATGCAATATTCGTTTATTAGTTGCCACGCACTTAATTAGCACCACTGGTACCCAATCATTATGAGGATTCTGCTCTCACTTTCCTTCAATGCCAATAAGATTCTTTTTTACAAATATACTTGTGTTTTGCTCATATTTAAATGACTGATAAATCAATATATATACTTACTCTTTTGGCAATCATTGATTTTCCCATTTTTTTTATTTTTTCCCGCAAATTTATTGCAAAGTAATTGAGGAAACTCGATTAGTCAATTACAGACTGATTCTCTCTCTATATATATATAGAAGCTAAAACAAAAATATCATTCTTTTACTAATCTTCCTTTTACATTCTATGTTAATACATGCATGCATATTCGTTTATTAGTTGGCACTTAATTAGCACCACTGGTATCAAATCACATGCAATTAATTATTACCTTAATTATGAGGATTCTGCTCTCACTTTCCTTTAATGCCAGTATGCAAATGTGGCCGTTTTAGTATACATGATTTTACGGGCATTTGAATATTGGAATCGTAATTTTTTCATCTAGGTCAATATTTGAATTGATAGGTTAGGTGTGTGTTGGGATAGTGTAGATCGTAAAAATAATGAACGAGGTAATTAATGTGATAGGAAAAAATGGATGTGATAGATTAATTTTAGTTGGTGTTTAAATAAAAAATAAATATTATAAATATAAAATATAATTTTTTTAATAAAATAAGAGTATAAATCTATTTTTTTACAGATTTTTTTTGTTAAAAATATATAATTTAAATTATATTTAATGAAATATTAATTTTTTTACAGATTTTTTTTGTTAAAAATATATAAAAATAAATTATATTTAATGAAATATTAATTTTTTTATTTTTTAATGAAATAAAAAGTGATAAATAATACTATATTATTCCTTTAATAAATATTTTATATTTAACAAATAAATTAATTTTTATAAGAAAGATAAAAGAAATAAATGGTAAAGCAAAAAAAATGTAAAACAAAAAAAACGTCAAGTAAAAAAGTGAAAAAAGTAGGAAATATGATTGGTTCACCAAAAATAGCACATTGGAAACAGGCCAATGTGTTTGGAGAACTACGGGTTTGATTTTACTTTTGAGCAGTGTTTTTAAAATCGGACCGGATCGGTCTGTCGTTAGTTCGGTTCAGTTTTCTTTAAAATTAGAAATGATAAAAAATTCGGATAGAATCGAGTTGAACTGGGCAAAACCGGTTGAACCTGTTCAATCCGATTTTTTAATTATTGTGTGAAAAAATGTAAATTTAGAAATTTTAATGATAGAATGAAATGAAAAAGGAAAGTAATCAATCAAAAGGTAAAATTCGGTTTGTTTTATTTTTGTATTAAAACATGTAATTTTTGAATTTTGAATGATAGAATCAAAAGGAAAGAAAATAAGTAATTTTGAAAGGAGAAAAAGATAGGTGATGGTGTATAAATGAAGTGAGAAAATTAAGGAGAAGAATGAAAGGAGACATTTCAGTAGGAAAAAAAAGGAAGTGAGAGAAAAAATAAAATACAAATAACTAATTGAAAAAAGGAGAAATAATTTAATAAAAAGATATATAAAAGAAAAGTTATTTACATAAGTAATAATTAAATTAAAATATATATTAACAACAGCAATAAAAGAATAAAGATATTTATAAATTTAAAGAATATTGATCAATTTCATTTCCTTGATGTAATATATACATTTGAATAATAAATCTAAATAAAATTAAATCATTCAGCTTACTATCTTTTAATTATAATAAATATTATAAAAAATTGACATATTTTTAATAGTATAAATATTTCATATTATTTTAATATAACGAGTCTATTTTTTTTGTTTCTATTTGGATTCAAGTATACTAAAAATCATATAAAATTACAATATATTTTGGACAAGTTTATTAATTAAAACATTTAGAAAATATTTAAATTAATGTTGAATATTAATAAAAAGATATTTTGTGAGTATTTTTTATATTATTCTCAAAGTTTCATTCAATTCAATTTAATTTGGTTGAATCTGGTTAAACCGATCGAACCACGACCTAGTTGACACACCGGTTCAATGTTCGGTCCGATTTTAAAAATATTGTTTTTGAGTTGTCAAACGCCTCCTTGAAATTTGAAAAGAGAAAATGCATCCAATATTGTTGTTTTTAGAAAATAAAAATAAACACTTTAGATGAAATAATATATATATATATATATATATTCACCTTGAAATATAACCTTTATTTCTTATCATTAATTAACTAATAATTATAATTCATGATTAAATTAATTAGATACTTCTTAGATGAATATATATATATATATATTTATTTATTAAGGTAATTGTATAATCAAAAGAATTATTTAATGTTAAATAAATTAGAACGTGATATTTGTTAACATGACCCGATTACGATCATCGGATATTCCAAGAAAAGAGATATGCGCATCATTTCTTCATACACCTGATATGGATAATAATTATACTCTTGCAATATGACAATGTTGACAGTCTTTTATATATGATTTTTGAACAAACGTTGTTTAAATTCAAACACAAACCTTCTTCTTCTTCTTCTTCTTCTTCTTCTTCTTCTTCTTTTGAAACTTCATCATTCAAGACTCGAATGATGATCAGAATAGATGCTTACAATAAATATTTATTCTCATTACTGCATTATGTAAATTATTTCGAGCGTCGGATTCATCAACATTTTCTCGATGAATGAAGGAAAGAAATAAAAAGAAGAAGATACTGAGAAGTGCCAAAGTAAGAGATAGCTTTGAGGACCAACCTTTGTTGCACAAGTCATTTTTTTTATGAGTAATACGCAACAATTATTCGAGCTAAATCAAAGAGCGACAATGGACGTGTCGGAGGAGAATTACCCTTTCAGATGAAAATGATACTCAAGTGCAAAGTCGATCACCACCAAGGATGGCGACGTTCATATGTTTGATTTTGTTGGTTGAAGGCGTAGGCCGCGTCTGGCCTGATGCTCCATAGGCACTCGGTCCAACACTTATCGAGATCCCATTCCTGGTCATAAACGTTAAAGCTCCCAGTGACCCAACCAGTTGCACTGTTCCATTGCATGGTACACCAGAACAATGTCGTCCTCCAGAAATACCTGGGCGTGAACCTCCAGGTTAAGGTCTGATGGTAGCTCAACTCCTGCCAGCCACCAATATCATCATCCTTGGATTGGCAATGGAGCTGCAATGGAATATTGCTGCCCAAGTCATTCTGGATGATCATTTGAACCTCAGGGAACCATAAGCTCGCACCCACTGCAGTCTGAATATCATGGCATGAAAGGATGAACAAGGAACAGGAAAGCATTATCATGGAAGAGAAGAGGCTCTTGGAGGTGAGAAAAGCCATTGATGTTCTTGTGAACGAAAGGGAGTTACAGTTCCCCCTTATTTATTGATAAGGATGAAACAAAATGAAGCGAAATAGAAAATTCAAATTAATGGACAAAATGTTATATAATATGTATTTATTTATCAAAAGGAAAACCATCATAAAATTATACATATACATATTGCTGTTCCCAAATTATTTTTACATTTAATGGTATTAATATATACCAATTTAATATTATATTAATTAATGGGTTTAATGATAGGACTATCCATTTTAAGAAGTAGCAATTATCATACCTCTATTAATCATCGTATAATTCGTAATGGATGGTGGATTGTCTAATTGAATATTTTTTTATTCACCGTCCATCATGAATCGGACGGTGACTAATAGGGTTACGATAGTACTTCGTCTTAAAAGGGATAGCCTATATATCAATATATAACATTAACTAATTTGACATGACAGTTTTATACTTGTATGAATTTGATGTGATTTCGATCAAAATTGTCCCCATTCTTTCCACTCACACTGATGTATCAATGTTATATGTTATAATACTACTTATGTTATATGATATAATAAATTATGTTTTTATTTAATTATAATTATAATTTATATCTTATTTTCTACTTCTAATATAGATGAATAAAATAATTATGATAGAAAATAAAGAACATAATAAAAAAAATAGAAAACGCAAGTGGAAGAAAATATAGAAGTGAAAAATAGATTTGCATGCACTTAATTAGCACCTTCATTATGAGGATTCTGCTCCCACTTTCCTTCAATGCCAACAAGATTCTTTTTAAAAAAATCAACTTGTGTTTTGCTCATATTTAAATGACTGGTATATCAATATGTGTATACTTACTCTTTTGGCAATCAATATGTATTATTTCCCAATAAATTTTTTCCGCAAATTTATTGTAAAGTCAGACTGATTCCCCACCCCCCCCCCCCCCCCCCCCCCACACACACACACACCCTCTCTGTGTATATATATACACACTTACTCTTTAGGCAATAAATTATTTTTCCCTTATTTAGAATTTTTCCTCAAATTTAATTGAAAAGTAATTGAGGAAACTAGATTAGCTAGTCAATTATCGATATTCTGATATTTTTTCATACTTTTTATATTGATAATAATTATGCAAAAAGAAATTAGAGTCATGCAGTATGCCAATGTGCCCGTTCTTGTATACATGATTTTAGGGGTCATTTGGATACTAGAATCATAATTTTTTTGTCCATGTCAATATTTGAATTGATATGTTAGTTCAGTGTGTGTTGGGATATGGTAGAACGTAATTATAACGAATGACGTAATTGATGCGATAGGAAAAAGTGAATGTGGTAAATTAATTTTAATAGGTGTTTGAATAAGAAATAGATATTATAAATATAAAATATAATTTTGTTAAACAAAAAAAGTGAAAGTATAAATCTAATTTTTTTACTAAATTTTTTTGTTAAAATATATTATTTAAATATAAAAATAAATTATATTTAATGAAATATTAACATTTTAATGAAATAATAAGTGATAATTAATACTATATTAATCCTTTAATAATTTTTTTATATTTAATAAATATACAAGAAAGATAAAAGAAAGAAATGGTAAAACAAAAAAAATTGTAAAACAAAAAAAGAAAAACGTCAAGTAAAAAAGTGAAAAAAGTAGGAAATATGGTTGGTTCCACCAAAACTACATGGCCAGTGTGTTTGGAGGACTAAGGGGATATGCATCCAATATTGCTGTTTTTACAAAATAAAAATAAACCTGTTAGATGAAATAATATATATATATCTTCACCTCGACATAGAACTTTTATTTCTTATCATTTAATTACTTTAATAATTATAATTCATAATTAAATTAATTAGATACTTATTAGATGTAAATATATATATTTATTATGGTAATTGTATAATAAAAAGTAACATCTCATGTCAAATAAATTAGAACGTGATATTTGTTGCTCCATCATGATGATCGGATATTCCAAGAAAAGAGATATGCGCATAATCTCTTCATACTTCTTATATTGATAATAATTAATACAATAAGAAATTAGAGCCATGCAATATGGCAATGTTGACGTTCTTGTATATATTAATTTTTGAATTAGAAAATAGAAAATGCATCCAGTATTATATTATTTTTGAACAAACGTTGCTTAAATTCAAACACAATAATTCTTCTTCTTCTTCTTTTGAAACTTCTTCATTCAAGACTCGCATTATGCAAATTATTTCGAGCGTCGGATTCGCTGACATTTTGTGGATGATGAATAAAGGAAAGAAATAAAAAGAAGAAGATACTGAAAAGTGCCAAAGTAAGAGATAGCTTTGATGACCAACCTTTGTTGCACAAGTCATTTTTTACGAGTAATACCACGCAACAATTATTCGAACTAAATCAAAGAGCAACAATTTATGTACCCTTTCAGATGAAAAAGGATACTCAAAGTGCAAAGTAGATCACCACCAAGGATGGCGAAGTTCATACATTTGAGTTTGTTGGTTGAAGGCGTAGGCCCCGTCCGGCCTGATGCTCCATCGGCACTCGGTCCGACATCTAATGAAATCCCATTCCTCGTCATAAACTTTAAAGCTCCCAGTGACCAAACCAGTTGCACTCTTCCATTGCATGGTGCACCAGAACAATGTCGTCCTCCAGAAAAACCTGGGCTTGAACCTCCAGGTTAGGGTCTCATGGTAGCTCAACTCATGCGGGCCACCGATATCATCATCCTTGGATTTGCAATGGAGCTGCAATGGAATATTGCCGCCCAAGTCATTCTGGATGATCATTTGAATCTCAGCCAAGCCTATGCTCTCACCCACTGGAACATTGCATGAAAGGATGAACAAGGAATAGGAAAGCGTTATCATGGAAGAGAAGAGGCTCTTGGAGGTGAGAAAAGCCATTGTATGTTCTTGTGAACGAAAGGGAGCTACAATTCCCCCTTATTTATTGACAAGGATGAAAGAAAATGAAGCGAAATAGAAAATTCAAGTGAATGAACAAAAATGTTATATAATATATATTTATTTATCAAAAGGAAAACCATCATAAATTTATCAATGTTATTAAAGTCAGACCGGACCGACCGGTTCAACCGTGAACCGGTGGCAGGTCCTGTACGGTTCAACATTGAAACCGAAATCAGCTTTGAACCGGTCAATAACCGGTTGAACCGAAAAAACCGGTGAACCGACTAAAAAATCGGTTCAACTTCAAAACTTAAGAAATATAGATAAATGTTATGGAAATAAAGCCAAAAAAAGAAAAGATAAAATAAAAAAGAAACTAAAGTTGTTTGGCCGATTTAATCATACATAAATAATTTTTCACCTTTAAATCGGCCAAAAAATTTGCTTACCCTTTTAACCATATCTATTTCAAAATTTATGGGGAAAGATATTTTAATGGAAATAAATATGGCAAGATTTATCAGTAAATATATTTTAATGAAATAAAAAGGAAAGTGTTAAAAAAATAAAGAGAATATGAGTAATTTATGAGTAATTTTTTAATATAGATGAATAAAATAATTATGACAGAAAATAAAGAACATAATAAAAAATAGAAAAAGCCGGTGGAAGAAAATATAGAAGTGAAAAATAGATTTGCATGCACTCAATTAGCACCTTCATTATGAGGATTATGCTCTCACTTTCCTTCAATGCCAATAAGATTCTTTTTTAAAAATCAACTTGTGTTTTGCTCATATTTAAATGACTGGTAAATCAATATATATATATATATATACTTACTTTTGGCAATCAATATGTTTTATTTCCCAATAAGTTTTTTCCGCAAATTTATTGAAAAGTAATTGAGGAAACTCAATTAGTCAATTACAGACTGATTCTCTCTCTCTCTTATATATATATATATATTATATATATATATATTTATATATATAAGCTAAAACGAAAATATCATTCTTTTACTAGTCTTCCTTTTACATTCTATGTTAATACATGCATGCATATTCGTTTATTAGTTGGCACTTAATTAGCACCACTGGTATCCAATCACATGCAATTAATTATTACCTTAATTATGAGTATTCAGCTCTCACAATGCCAATATGACTCTTTTTTAAATCAAATATGTTTTTCTCATATTTAAATGATTGATAAATCGATATATATATATATATACTTACTCTTTAGGCAATATATGATTTTTTCACATTTTTTTAAAAAACATTCCTCAAATTTAATTGAAAAGTAATTGAGGAAACTCGATCAGTCAATTATAGACTGATTCAATTAAACGAATGGATGCACATTTCGCAACGAAACTGGATTGATTCCATTAAAATCAGCTGATTAGAAGCAGTGTCACTTGATTCCGATAATTAATGTGACAATTAGGGGGCTTGATTCTACTTAGTTTCAGTTGCCTAACGCCTCTTAGAAATTTGAAAAAACTGCAACCAATATTGCTGTTTTTAGAAAATAAAAATAAACCTTCGTATGTAGAACACCCCCCTTTACACCTCGGGATATAACTTTTATTTCTTATCATTTAATTAGTTTAATATTTATAATTCATGATTAAATTAATTATATACTTCTTAGATGAAATAATATATATATATTTAATGGAATAATTTGCTAATAAAAAGTATCATCTAAGACTAAATAAATTAAAAGCATTGAATTATTCATATTTGTTAACATGACTTGATCAGTGTTTTCAAATCCGACCCGGCTCGACCGGTCGGACCAATGTCCAGCCAATAAGATGGGTCATGGGTCAATCAAATCCCGGACTGCCCTTTGACCCGTGTTGAACTGACCAAACTTGGTCAAAATCCGGATTTGACCGCCTGACTCGTTGACCCGGCCAAGTTTTTTTTTTGAATGTTCACTCACTTTTTGAATTTTTGCTAGGGCCGGCTCTTCTAGTTGCTTGCAGCCGCTCTTGACTCCGACTCTCGCACGATGATGCGCAGCGGCCACATCTCGCAAACGATCTTCAGCAGCGTGGCTGTTCAATGAAGACTGTCGCAGATCACGACCTAGTAGCACGGGCTTCGGTGACCGTAGATCCGACGATAGCAGATCCAATGACCACGGAGTCACATATCTCGAGTGATAGCATGAGGCTCGGCGACCTATGATCTCCTTCGACGGACCTTCGATCCGACGATCACCTACGATCCTGCGGTGACCAGTGGGTTTCTTCGTTGTTAACTATTAAGTTCTTCTGTCTGCGGTCACCTAGCAATGCAAACGTTGAGCAACGGCGACGCTCGGACCAAGGCGCACCGCCCTTGACCTGACCGGCCAAGGGCACACCGCCCGTGAGGGCCATGTCCGGCCAAACGCCCTTTGGCACGGCCATGGTGACACCCTGGCCGGCCAAGGGGCGCCCAGACCAGCCGGGCATGGCCTTGGCACGCCCATGGCTGGCCAAGGGGGCACCCAGGCCAGCTGGGCACAGTCATGGCCGGCCTTGGCACAATACGTTTAAAAAAAGTAGCGCTATATTTGAATTATTAATTGCGTTGAGTTGTGATTAAAGAAATCGTTATGTCATTATCATTAGTGATACAATAGTAACAATATTACATGTTCATTTTATAAATATTTTTATTATTCATATTAATTTATTATAATTCGGTCCGACCCGACCTGTTGATCTATCCGGGTCGAAGGTCGGGCCGGGTTTTACAACATTGGACTTGATCACGATAATCAAATATTTTGATTATCTTAATCTTAATCACATTTAATATTCGACATATATTTTAAATTAATATATAATTATTTTATTAATCAAATAAATAAAATTAGTGTTCTACACTCGTTTTACATCAAAGGCTCTACATATATATTTTTCTCAGTATGAAAGAGGTTAATAAGTATCTAGAGCACCTCACTTTACACCTCAGTGTAAAATATTTATGTCTTATCATTTAATAACTATAATTTATTATTAAATTTATTATATATTTTTTAGATGAAAAAAATACATATATTATTAGGATAATTGTGTAATAAAAAGTAACATCTAATGTTAAATAAATTAGAATCATTGAATTAGTGATATTTGTTAACATGGCTAAATCACGATAATCCAATATTCCAAGAAAAGAGATATGTACATAATTTCTTCATACACCTTATATTGATAATAATAATTATGCAATAACAAATTAGAGTCATGCAATATGGCAATGTGCACATCTTGTATACATATTTTTAGAATTAGAAATAGAAAATGCATTCAATATTATATTAATTTTTTAACAAACATTGTTTAAATTCAAACACAATAACTCTTCTTGTTCTTGTTGTTCTTCTTATCTTCTTCTCCAACTTCATCATTCAAGACTCCAATTATTCAGAATAGATATTTACAATAAATATTTATTCACGTTATTGCATCATGTAAATTATTTCATTACTGTCGGATTTGTTGACATTTTCTTGACGAATAAGGAAAACAAATAAAAAAGAAGAAGATACTGAAAAGTGCTAAAGTAATATATAGTTTTGATGACCAACCTTTATTGCACAAGTTATTTTTTTATGAGTAATACGCAACAATTATTCGAGCTAAATCAAAGAGCGACAATTGATGTGTTGGAGGAGAATACCTTTTCAGATGTGCAAAGGCAATCACCCCGTCAGGTTTGATGCTCCATAGGCACACAGTCGGACATTTATCCCAATCCCATGCCTCGTCATAAACTTTAAAGCTCCCATTGACCCAATCACCCAAAACAATGTTGACCTTCACCAATGGTTGGGATTGAACGTCCAGGTTAAGGTCGAATGGTAGCTCAACTGATGCTAGCCACCAATAACATCATCTTTGGATTTGCAATGGAGCTGCAATGGAATATTGCTGCCCAAGTCATTCTGGATGATCATTTGAATATCAGGGAAGCCTATGCCCTCACCCACGGGAACATGGCATGACAGGATGAATAAGGAATAGGAAAGCATGATCATCAAAGAGAAAAGGATGTTGGATGTGAGAAAAGTCATTGAAGTTCTTGTAAACTAAAGGGAAGAGGTCATATGGTGAAAGAGGGAAAAAAATATAGAACAATGCCCCCCTTATTTATTTACAAGGATGAAAGAAAACGAAGCGAAATAGAAAATTCAAATTAATGTACAAAATATGATATAATATTCATTTATTTATGAAAAAGGAAAACCACCATAAAATTATACATATACAGATGGCTTTTCCCAAATTACTTTTACATTTAATGGTATTAATATATACCAATTTAATATATGTTAATGGGTTTAATGTTTGTGCTACCTCATCATCATATTTCTATTAATCATCATTTCACAATGGATGATGATTGTCTAATTGAATAAATTTTGTATCCATCATCCATCATCCGTCATGAATCGGACGGTAGTTAATAGGGATATGATGGTGCTATCTCTTAAAAGAGGTAGCACAATAATTTTTACCTATATTAATATCATTAAATTGCTATATATCAATATATAACATTAACTAATATATACAATTAAATACCATTTATTAGCATTAATATGTACCTATTTATACTAAAGAGCAATCCAACCTCAATTAATATATAGCATTAATCCCAAATTATTTAGACACTTGTTGTTGAACAATATTAGAAATTGGCTTTTAATTTTTTTACGCAATATTGGCATTAATTCCATGTCAAGCAAAAGTAATGACATTGTTACTTTATTTAGCTTAAGTGATTTTTTAATTGATAATTTTAGACGGCCAGATAGAGTATGATGGGTGGAATGCCTTGCATTCACATGTATTATACTAATACTGCATAGTTGGAAATGCGACAAGTACTTGATTATTGATTACATGATTGGTTTATACGATTTTGGGTATGAATTAATTATGTGGCATGTATGATTAAATTGACATGGGAAGATAGTCACCTTCCCATTTTCAAATCAACCATGATTTGTATTTTATGGGAGATAGGCAAGTAACTTAGTAACTTCATGTTCTTCAATCTATTATAGGTACGCTAATTACTAGGGCCTAGTGAAGTGGCTGGCCTTCCAATTTCTATTTACACCAAGTTAATGGAATGAAAAGGAACGATAATTTTGATCTAAAGTGTGCCCTTTCTTTGCACTCGTAGTCATATATCAATGTTACATGTTATAATACTATTTATGTTATATGATATAATATTTTTTATTTTCTTTTAATTTTAATTTATCTCTTATATTTATATATTTTATATAGATGAATAAAATAATTATGTTAGAAAATAATGAACATAATCAAAAATAGAAAAAAGTAGGTGGAAGAAAATATAGAAGTGAAAACTAGTTTAATTGATAAAGAACTATGTTATATAATTATTGGCAAATATTATAAATAATTATATATATATATAAGGTAGATATAATTTTTGAATAGATAATTGCAGGATCATATATGTATACGTTATAAGGTATTTAATGGAGGTGCTACCAACTTGAGTTGGGAGCACCCTGCTCCCAAAATATCCACCATCGGATGGTTGATCGATGACCCATAATGCATGTGTGTTTACAACCATTCGATGGTCAATCGACGGCTTCGATCAACCATTGTTTTTCCTAATTTTTTTCCTCCATATGAACCCTAACGCACACTCCCCCACCCACTTTTCGTCCTCTTATTCTCTCTCCTCGCCCACCGTCGACCTCAGACGCGATCCACGACTTCCTCACCGATGGCCGACCCTCCGATCTCATTCGATCGATCTCCTTCGCTTGACGACGCTCTCTCTCTGACAGCCGCTGCTGAACCACCTCGTCCTATCATCGTTGATTGCTCATGTCGTTCGTTGCCGCCGCCCGACCAGATTGTTCGCTCGCTGATGCTCTGATCTCGACTGATGCCCGTTCTCTCGCTAGTTCCCTCAATGACACCTGCTCTCTCACTGACGTTCAACCTCCTCGCCGACGCCCGATGCACGATCTCGCGTGCCACCGCCTGCATCACCTGTTCGCCGCCGTCGCCCGCCTTCACAGCCCTGTTGTTTTTTTCTAATCTAAGCCTTTCGTGCCGTGCCTTAAAACTCTCTACGCCGATAGTAGGTCGCCGCCCGAATGCCAAACACCCGGACGCCCTCAACGCCCTGAGGTCATCCTCCTTTTTTCAGACGAAGAGTAGTTGGCATTTCCTCCTCCCTTAGTGCAATTTGTATTAATTTTGAGTTAGAATAAAATTGTGTTTGTATGAATTTTGTAGTGAATTGTGAGCATTAATTGTGAAATGTTAAATGAGCATTAGAATTTGCCGAGAATATATTGTTAAATGTTCTATGGTTTATGAAACTGAGCATTAGAATGTTAATTTAGGGCTGAGCACGGTCCGGATCGACCCAGACCGGCTCGACCCGAGAAACCGAGTAAATAACCCGGCTCGGATTAGTTCCTGGCTGGGACCAGGTCTCTTAGGTGGAAAACTCGTCGAGTATCGGGTTATGACCGGGTCTGTAGTGCAGATACCCGACTCGGACCCGATCCGATATTACTTACTATATAAACCCCATCTCTACTCTCTCCTCTCATTTCAATCTCTCTCTTTCTCTCTCCCATCTCTCTCTCTCTCACGACGACGGTGGCACCGGCGACGCTGACGACTGTGACTCCGGTGGCCCTCCCCCTCTCCTGACTCCCTCTCTACTCTGGCCGGATCGGCTCGCCTGGTGGGGCCGGATTGGCCGATCCTACTCCGGCTCGCCTGCTGGGCGATCCGGCCATCTGGCAGTCGGATCGGCCATTGGCAGGCTGATCCGGCGTCTGGCGGCTGGATCGGCCACCAGGCGAGCCGATCCGGCCACCAGGCGTTGGATCGTCTCACCTGGTGGCCGATCCGCTCGCTAGGCGGCGGATCGGCTCGCCGGATGGCCGCGCCGAATCGTGGCCGCCAATTGCACGCGATCATCCATTTCTCGACTTAATTACGAAGTGAGTGAGTGAGTTTGATACTTTTACTATCAATGGCTCCTTCAACAAAATCAATGTTTATATCTTTCATATTCATGATACCTAAGAGATCGTCAAATTTCATAAGCCAATTTAGGGAGTAAAATTTTTCAAAACTTAATTATAACTAATTGGATCCCCAATTTAATCGAAAATTATATAGTCATATAATTTGGATTACAAATTTGAATTTGGATTACACGTTAACATTACCACTAATTTGAATTAAAAATTTTACTAACATCGATTACATCCATCCACGACTTGGTCTTCACGAGATTACATCCATGATTTGGCCTGCGAAATGATCTACCTATGACGGGCGAGGTTTGTCGGCTGGCGGGGTTGTCGAGCGGCAACTATAGTTCTCGGCCGACACCGAGTGGGCGAGGTGGTGGCGGCTAGTGGGCGAGGAGGTTGAGCATCGAGTGGGTGAGGCGGTGCCAACGGCGAGTGGGTGAGGAGGTTGAGCATCGAGTGGGCGAGGCGGCGGTGACGAGTGGGCGAGGAGGTCGAACGAAGAGTGAGTGAGGGAGCGAACAAGAGGCTTCAGTGGCGAAAGTGATGAATGGGAGGCTTCAATGGCGGCGATGAACAGGAGGATTCAACGATGGCGGTGACGAATGAGAGGCTTCAGTGGCAGTGGTGATGAGATGGAAGTATCGGTGAGAGAGCATTATCGAGATTGGAGTGTCGAGCGAGGAGATCTAGCATCAAGCGAGACCGATCCATCGGGCGAGGAGATTGAGCATCGACACGTGACGTGATCGGGCCATCGGGCAAGGAGGTTGAGCATCGAGCGTGATATGAGCATCGACGGTGCCAGGATTGACCCGACGGACGAGGAGGTCGAGCATCGGGTGTGATATGAGCATCGGACATAGATGAGGAGGTCAAGCGTCGATGAGGAGGTCATGGATCGGCTTTGAGGTTTGTGGCGGGTGAGGAGAGAGAAAAGGACGAAAAGTGGGTAGGGGAGCATGCGTTGGTTAGGGTTCAAAGGGATGAAAAAAGTTGGGAAAAACAATGGCCGATCTGAGTCGTCGGTCAACTATCAAATGACTATAAACACACATGCATTATGAGTCATCGATCGATCATCCGTTGGTGGATATTTTGGGAGCAGGGTGTGGAGCACCCCGTTAAATCCAAAGCATTATGCACTAAGTAATAATTAAAACTTTGAATCCATGCAAATTAACCTTTTTATACATTTTTTTTACTGTGTTATGCAATTGCATAGCTTATTCTCATGGACGTGAACACCAAACTGAATAAGGAGATAATATCACTACAAGAAAACTGTCATTTAGTGACGCAAAATAGTGACGCAAAATGATGCGTCGCTAATTCGCCGCTATTAGCATCTAAATAGCGACGACATTGTGTCGACAAGATGAGATGCTAATTGCCTCCCAATAGCGTCGACTGAGCGTCGCATTCGCGTTACAAAAAATGAGGCTAAACTCGGTGCCATCGCGACACTATTTAGATGTTATTACGACGCGTCGAGAATAGAAATTGCGTGATAAATTATAGTGTCATATTAGCGTCAACAAGACACGTCGCAAGTTGGCGCCAACAACGGTGCAGCACTAAATCGAAGCAAGTTCAGGAGGCGATTTTGGCGTCTGCAACTTGCGTTGTATTGACGTCGACCAGGTGTGGCGTAATGAGCTTCACAAAGCTTGCGTCATTAATGTGAAGCTAATGCGGCGCCGACATTAGAATTTTAAGAATATACAAGTATTTGTACAAGTAATGTTAATTATTATTCATATTTAGGTAATGTTAATTTGTATACATATACATATACACACATACATACATATACATATAAATTATAAATTTATATAATTTATATGTTATACATGCATTATACTCTAATTCCCAAATTTTAAAATCGGAGGAATAGTACTTCTTCATTTTTTAAGAAATTCAAATGACGATTGCTGGATATCCGACCGTTGGATCATCACAAAATTTGTACCTCCCATAGAGCACAACAACACAGATTTTTTAGTATTTTTAGGTGATTTTAGGAGGTCGTACGATAGAGTTAAGAACCTAGGAAAAAAAGTATTTTGACGGTCTTTGACGTGAGTCCAGCGGGAATTAGTCGAAATGAAAATTATGAACTCGTAGAGATTGACACAAGCTGTCCACCCGCACAAGAATCGCGGCAATCGGAGGTCGAAAGAAATTTAATAAAATGGGCAAAGTTTCGGAATAGAAACGATCGGTTCTCCGTGGCCCTAGATCGGATTGCTACGAAAAAATAGGTATTTTGAAGTGTTCAAGAAGGTTGGGCAACACACCTTTCACGTTTCACGTATTTTCTGTTTCCTCCGATTCTCAAAATATATATTTTTTATAATTATAAAAATTCCTCAAAACTTCTGTCTCACCTAAGAAATTTAAAAATGTGCGTTCTCAAAAATCGGACCTTTCGGGAGTGCTCGGAATGGTCCCATTTAGTTGACATAGAGTTTTCAAATTTTTTTTGAGAAATGCTGATTTTATTAGAATTTTTTTCTATCCAAATTTGAAAAGAGTATTCATCTATTTTCTTCGTGCGCTTAAAAAAATATTAAAAATTACTTTTCTTGAAAATCAGACATCTTGGTACTTCTTAGAATGGCCTCATTTGATTGACATATGACTTTCAAATTTTTTAGACAACGTTGATAAACATATACATATATACATATCCATATATACATATACTTACATATATGCATATACATATACATATACATATACATATACATATACACATACACATACACATATACAACATATACATATATATATATATATATATTACATATATTACATATATATTACATATATACATACATAGATACATAGTTAATAACTTTATAGTACTTTAGCACCACCTTTGCGGCGCATTAGCACTGCATATCTATAGCGACACAATGGCTTCTCAATGGTGTCGATAGTTTCGTCACTACTCCATTTTAGTGTCAGAATAGCGTCGCCATTTTGTGACGCTAGTTTAGCACTTCAAACTGTCGATGCCAATGTGATGCTATATTCCAACTTAGCATCGCAATTTCAGAGTTGCTAATCTACGACGCTATTTCACATATTTTAGAATTAATTATTTATCAGAATTGAATTAATGTGGTGCCACATTGCCAACGTAATAGCGTCTCCAAATGTGCAGTGCTAAATGGCGATCCGTGTGCTCATCGAAGAACGAATCTGAACCGTCCTTTCATTTAATCGGATGGTTCCGCTTGCCCGAACGCCACATTTTCCCCCTTTTAACCACTCCCTCCCTCCGCCTCCTCCTCCTCCACCTCTTCTCCACCGCAGCCGCCTCCTCCTCCTCCTCCACCTCTTCTCCATCGTTGCCGCCTCCTCCTCCTCCACCTCTTCTCCGTCGCCGTCGCCTCCTCCACCTCTTCTTCGTCGCCGCCGCCTCCTCCTCCTCCACCTTTTCTCCGTCGCCGCCGCCTCCGCCTCCGTCGCCGCCGCCTCCGTCGCCGCCGCCTCCTCCACCTCTTCTCCATCGTCGCCCCCCTCCTCCTCCACCTCTACTCCAACGCCGCCGCCGCCTCCTCCACCTCTTCTCCATCGTCGCCCCCCTCCTCCTCCACCTCTACTCCAACGCCGCCGCCGCCTCCTCCACATCTTCTCCGTCGCCGCCTCCTCCTCCTCCTCCACCTCTTCTCCATCGCCGCCGCCTCCTCCTCCTCCACCTCTTCTCCGACGTCGCCGCCACCTCCTCCTCCTCCATGATGCACGAAAAATCATGTATTAGTTTGGGTCATTTGATTAACACTTTAAAATGCTTTTATGTTTAGAAAAGAAGAGTTTTGATTTGTTTTTATATAATTTCCTTTAGATTTGATTTCTTCCTAAATCTAGAAATTATTGATGGTAGGATATGAGAAAACGTCGAAATGAAGGGAAGAAAAGGCCTAAAACAGCCCAGAAGACTGTCATGGCCGTGACAGTTCTGGTCATGGCCTTGACAGAAAGATTCAGCAAAGAAAAAATGGCTAAGTTATTGTCACGGCCGTGATATTTTCTGTCATGGCCGTGACAGACAATTTTCAGCAGAAAATCTGGCTAAGTATTTTTCAGCCTTGGTAGCTTTTTGTCACGGCCGTGCCGGAGCCTTTCACGGCAGTGACGGCGGTCTGTTAGGTCATTTTAAAGCCATTTTTATCTACTTTTTGAATATATTTTCGGTTTCTTTCCTTGGGGGACGAGAAAACCTATAAAAGGAGGCAGAAGAGGACCTGAAAAGGCATCTTTGGAGGGCATAATTCAGATGTTGAAGGCTTGGTGAAGGAGATCCAGAGGCTACAACGAAGTTCTGCCGGAAACTCGAGAGAGGACGGTAGAATTAGGAGTAGTTCTTCTTGTTCTCTTTTCTTTTCCTGAAACATTATTTAGATTGATGTACTCTAGTTTATTAGACTAGTTCTTTAGGATTTTCTTGATTGAACTCTATTCTTTGTGAATTCTTTGTACAATTAGTTGATGGATCAATAACATGCTTGATGGTTTTATTAATTGTTGCCTGAGATTTATTCCTTTGAATCTTTCGATTATCTGAAAAGAAGTCTTTAGATTCTATAGAGTTTTTCTCTTATTTTTCTCTTACATGCCATAATTGGGGAATTCGTAAGAGACCCAATTGTGTTGTTATTAAGGTGACTTGAGAAAGCCCTTAACTTTATATTCCAGTTGAATGCATTTTGAGATTGAATAGATTAGATTAAAAAATGAAAGGATTATTCTCTTTTATTGATCTCAAAATAGGGTTTAAAGCCTGAAATATCGATTAAATCAAATTGGAAATTTTATTTTATTATTTCATCATCTTTTGTCTAAAATTCATATGTGAGTAGCAGTATTAATCAAGATAAGTCCTATTCATCAAATCTATATTTTTAAACTCCATTGATCATATTCTTATATTTTTATTAATTATTCAACTTATTTTCACATTAAACAATTTATTCATCTTTTCTCAAGTCATAAGCAAGAGAAGTTATTAATTATTTCTTGTCCTCGTGGGAATGATACTTTATACTAATCATTTTATTACTTGAACGATTAGTGTGCTTGCTAGTGTTTCTAAATTCGCATCACTCCACCACCTCTGCTCCGCCGCCGCTGCCGCCTCCTCCTCCTCCTCCACCTCTTCTCCGCCGCTGCCGCCTCCTCCTCCTCCTCCACCTCTTCTCTGACGCCGCCGCCGCCTCCTCCTCCACCTCTGCTCCGCCGCCGCCGCTGCCTCCTCCTTCTCCACCTCTTCTCCGTTGCTGCCCCCCCTCCTCCTCCACCTCTACTCCGACACCCCGCTGCCGCCTCCTCCTCCTCCACCTCTGCTCTGCCGCCGCTGCCGCCTCCTCATCCTCTACCTCTGCTCCGCCGCCGCCTCCTCCTCCTCCAATGCACCGGTGGCCCATCTTCTCTGTTGCGGACTTCGACATCGTAGGACTTAGATCATCTAATTGTGATATATGTAATTTGATGTAATAGAAATGTATATATGATGTAATGTAATTTGATATAATGAAAATGTATATGTACATGTAATGTAATTTGATGGTGCTTCAATTGTAATATAAAAAATAGCAATCATCTGTGGATTTCAATGTAATGTAGTAATTCAATGGCTGAATGAGGAAGGTGACATATATGTGGGTGGACATATTGTTCTTAGCGTCACATTAGCGTCGTAGTAGTGACGCAGAAAAATGAATTATAGCACCACATTAGCGTCCGATTAGCATCGCAACGTAACGCCAACTCAACGTCGGATGAGCGTCGACAATTTTAGCGCCTCCTTAGAGTCGGAGTAGCGATGCATGTTGGCTCCTCATGATGACACTTTTCGCGTCATTATAGTGTCGCATTAGCGCCACCGTGTGACGGTAATTGCGTCAACATACCCATAGGCGCGAAGTCGACGCTATTAGCGTCGAAGAAATGGCGTCGCGAAGCCTCTGGCGCGACTTCGACGCTAATGCATCGCTATTGTATTTAGCGCTGAGTTAGTGACGCATTGGAGTCTATATTGATGCGTCGCTAATCGATGATTTTCTTGTATATAAAGGCGCATCTAAAGGTGACATCAACATTGCAATGAAGAGATCATTAAAGATGTAAACATTCAAAAATTAACATTGCAACAAGGAAACCCTCGCAGCAATGCCTCCCTTCTTAGATCGATGGAGAGTCCTCCACCATTTGATGCAACATTATATGATCATAAGGATGTGGCCAGCCACCGTAGTTGCCGCCACCACCTTCTTCGCCATAGCCACCACTGTTGCCGCAAGCCGTATCCTTCGCCGTCTCCCTTCCCATAGCCACCGTCGTATCCCATCCTTTGCCAAAGCCGTAGCCCCAACCTTTTCCGAAGCCATAGTATGGCCCGTATCCCCAGCCTTCCCGTACCTATAACCACTGCAGTACGTAGCCCCACTTATAAGTGCCCCATAGAAACTTCTCGTCCTCCACGTTGGCCCTCTCCGGTGCCTCCTCCTTCTCCAGCACTGGCTTCTCGACTAGCTATTGGGTAGCACTACAAGAATAATGCGATGGATAAATCCATCACAAAACCTTCGAAATGCGTCACAAATATGCCTTTGCGACGGATTTTTTGATGGATAGTAGTTTGCTAGAAATTTTTTCGTTGGAAAAAATTATCGACGGTCCTCAAACGGCCCTTCAGAGATGTTGACGGATGTGTGCAACGGAAAAATGGCTTTCGGAAATTTTGAAGGCTAAAATCCATTGAAAGTTCCGAAGTAAAGGTTGTCCTTCGGAACTTCCAACGAATTCTACCGTCAGAAGCTTCTAATCTGGCTGCCAGTGCTGGCCGAGGCCGGAGGAAGGAGTGCTGGCCCCTTCGTAAGTTTTCATGGATTTCGACGGGAGAATACTCATCAAAACCTTCGACGGGTGAAAGCCGTCGAAGGCTTCGGCGGGTCCACCCGACAAAGGCTTTGGCGGCGTTCTCCTGTTGATGGCTTCGACAAGGGTTCTCCCATCGCAGCACCGGCGGAGTGCGATGGATACGTCCGTCGCAATGTTTTAAAAAACTAAAAAAATAGGCCGCCTGCTGCCGGATCGCTAGCAGCCGGCCGGAATCGAGATAAAGAGAGAGAGGAGATAGGGGAAGGGGGAAGGGGAGGAGGCCACGGATGCGACCTGCCATCCGCACCGGATTCGGCCAACCGTGCGCCGGTTCCGGCCACGCGCATCCCGGATCTGCGCCCGCATGATGGATCCGGCGCGCGGGCTGCCGGTCCGGCCATGGGTGACCGATCCAGGCCTGCAAGCCGGATCTGGTGCCTACGGCCGGATTGGCCACCCTCACGCCAGATCCGTCAGCCTGGGTGCTGGCGGCCGAATCGGCAGCCCGTGCGCCGCATCCGGTGCCTACAGCCGGATTGGCCCGCTCTCACGCAAGATCCTGCCGTCTGGGTGCCGGCGGCCGGATCGGCAGCCCCCGCGCCGGATCCGGTCGCCTACGAGCCGAATCAGGTGCCTGACTGCATCCGGCAGCCTGTGCGCTAGATCCGGCCGCACTTGCTGCCAGAGTCGAGAGAGATGGAAAGGGAGAGGGAGTGGAGGAGAGCGGTCAGAATCATCGCCGCCCGTCGCTGGTGTCATCATCCATCGGCACCGTGGGAGAGAGATGGAGAGGAGGAGAAAGAGAGGGAGGAGAACGAGAAGGTGGATTAGGAAGTGGGTGGGAAATATAAGGAGAGAGGGGACGTGGGAAGGAGAGAGTGGAGGGGGCAAAATTGGGCGGGAAAATATTTGAGTTAGCCAGAGGTATATCTTTCGAAATTAGTGAAAGATTTGACATCCGTCAATAATTCTGAAGGCAGTACCCGTTGGTAATAATATTATTTTTATCACTATTTATATAAGAAATTTTTTTTAAAGATTATAATATATATATATATTAACGTATACGACTAAAAACATTAATAATCATAAAATTTATAGAAGTAATAGAATTTTGAATAAAATTAATTAAAATACTTAAAATATATACATTTATAATTACGGTGGATATTAAGTTGAATTTGATAATGTTAACATACATATAATACTTATGTTAATCAATATGTGTATAAAATGTGTTGAAGACTTATGTTTTAAATTAGTTATTGATTTTTTTATCTTTTTATCTTTAATTTTCTCATATGTGTTATATTATAAATATTGATAATAAAATATTAAAATAGGTGATCACAGTAAAACTTATGCAAAAGTACAATGTCGATGAATGAAATATGATCACCTCTCAGTTAGATGACCTCTCATCAATTGAACAATGTAAATGGATGTTTGTATTGTTTTTAATTACTAATGTTTATAATGATATATATGAATACATATAATTAATATCAAGACATATACTATTATTAAAGTTTAATAATATTATTATATATATAAATATGTAGATTAAATGATATTATTTTAATTACCGATGAGTATTTCCTTCGAAATTATCGATGGATGCTAATCCTTCAATAGTTATTCATGGGTAATGTCCTTCAAAATTATCTAAGGCATTATCCTATAGTAAATAAAATAATAATATATTATTAATGTTAATAATATAACACATATCTCTCTTTCATTTTTATAAAATATTTATAATATAACATAATATTGCTAATGATTGTAATCATATATATCAATACATATAGTTAATATCAATATATATATTATTACTAATGTTTAATAATAATTATATATATATTGAAAATAAATTATACTATTTTAATTACCGAAGGATAATGCCTTCAAAATTACCGATGGATATTAATCCTTCGGTAATTTCGAAGACATTATCCTTCGGTAGTTACCGACGGATAATGTCCTTCAAAATTATCAATGGATGCTAATCCTTTGGTAATTTCGAAGGCGTCATCCTTCGATAAATAAATATTAATATATTATTAATATTAATAATATAACACATATCTCTATTTCATTTTTATAAAATATTTATAATATAACATAATATTACTAATGATTGTAATCATATATATATTAATACATATAATTAATATCAATATATATACTATTAATAATGTTTAATAAGAATATTATATATATATATTGATAATAAATGATACTATTTTAATTATAGAAGGATATTAATCCTTTAGTAATTGCGAAGGCATTATCCTTCGGGGTAATGTCCTTTGAAATTACCGACGGATGCTAAATCCTTCAGTAATTTCGAAGGCACTATCCTTCAGTAAATAAAATAATAATTTGATAATAAAATACTGAATATATACTTATATTATATTACATATATATTGTTATAAATACTATTACCGAAAGGTATTTTCTTCGAAATTACCGACGAATTTAATTCCTTCGGTAATTTTGAAAGCTCTAGCCGTCGGTAATTTATCGACGGAGGTTTTTCGTCCGTAGTAAGAAGGATGTTTCGACCTTCGGTAATTCGGAAGGAGTTTCATATCCATCGCAACTATAATCAATAAATGAGAAGAATTCATTTCCTTCGAAAAATGTCCGTCGCAAATTCGTCATTTTCTTGTAATGTAGTGGCTGCACAAATCATGGCGGCGGCTAGGTGCAGGTTGAGGAAGGAGGGGGAGGGGAGTAAATTACACGGATCGTCCCTCAACTTTGGATGCGGTAACAACTCAGTTCCCAAACTTCAATTTGTAACTAGAATATCCTCAACCTTTAATTTTCTTACACGCTTGATCCTCTTGATCGATAATAGCTAGTTTTTTTATTGATGTGATACAATAAAAGTAATATAAAAATATTAAAAATAATAAAATAATGTTGGGGGCCATGGTACGCCGACCTCCCCTTTTTTTCATCACCGCGCTCAAGGAAGAAGGAGGGGTCGACAACCCCTATGCAAGTTCATACGCCGGTGAGCTTGCACAGGGTGCGTGGGCCCCCCTTTTTCTCCTTCGCCGCATGTGAGGAAGAAAGGGGGGCAGCGCCCCCAGTGCGAGCTCGCACCGATGAGTTCGCACAGGGGACACCGACACCCTTTTGCCTACGCCCCTATGCGACCTCGCATGTTGGCGAGCTCACAAGGATAGAGTCGACGATCGTCATTTTTATTTTTTTATTAATTTTATAATATTATATTATTTTATATTATGTCAAGTCAATAATATAATCGGGAAACTGAATATCACTGGTCGGGAGGATGATGAAAAATAAAATTTGAAGACAATTTAGGTATAAATTAAAGTTGATATTGACTTAAAGTTGAAAGATAATATGTGTAATTTACTTCTAGGAAAGCCTTCGCCATAGTTGCTTAGCTACAGTTTGATGTGAACTGTGGCGGATTCGGGAGTGCATGCGGGGGTTTGGTGGTGCAATGCTGCATGGATGTTTGATTGCGTGGTGGCGCAGGCAAGAGAGGTCCTGCATGAATTTGGCAGTTGGGGGGATGGAGTTAATTAATTTTGATTGATAATTGGTCTTCTTTATATTGATAATAACAAAGCTAAAATTGATATCTTCATTCTTCGTTATACTAACTTAATCCATTTTGATTACATATGGACAAGCAAAAAATAAATGTGAAATACGTACAAAATATCATATTTGTATAATTAGTAAAATAAAAAGGATTATAAGTTTTGATAAAGTTTTTTGGATCATCCATTCGGGCCGTACAATCGACCAAGTGACATATTATAATGAGTTGATTATAATAATGTAAGCAATGAAATATGTTTAGTAATAATTAGTTTATAATAATAATTGATGGTGAGGGATGAAATTTTTGGGGTTTGGTTAATATGCATTATATGTCGAATTATGATATTAAAAAAAGAACTTTCAGCTAGAATATTTTAGGTAAGATAGATTTCAAATTCGAGATAAAATAAGCTGCTTTATGATTTGACCACAATTCACATTTCATGTTCTACTTGTATTCATTATTTCAAGTTGGATAAAAAATCTGGATGGTCCGAATGTTGTCAAAAAATATACACGTTATTATTTTCTCTTAGAAGATACTATCATAGGCGGCCAATTATTCTTTATAGTTTAAAATCGGAACGTTTAACGTGCAAGACCTGTCAAAATATAGCGAGGGTCCCTTCGGAACTTCTCATGAGAGGGAGCCATCAAAAGTTTTAGAAGGAGCTTCCCTTAGGAACCGGTGGGAAGCCGCCGTTGGAAGTTTCGAAGGTAAACTCTTGGGAACTTCCGACAGCAGAAGTTCCGAAGGTAAGTCCTCCTTCGAAAGTTGTAACCGTTGAAACGTCCCAAGGGCGTCACCTTTTGAAACTTTCGACGAGTCTATCTATCGAAACTTCTGACGGTGTAAACGTGTCGTCGATAATCATGACATCGACCTTATCCGACGCTTTATTTTTATTTTTTGTTCAATTTTAATTATATATTTGATTTAAAATTTAAATAATATTAAAATAAAATATTTTAAGTATGAAAATGGTTTTTAAATATGAAGAAAACTTATTTTATACATATATCTTATAATAAAAATGTAAAAAAGTAAGGAAAAAACTTTTAAAAAATGATGATCAAATTATCTGACTGACCAGACCAAATTTAATTGGATCAGATTGTTGAAGAACACTACTCTTCTAAAAGAGAAGGAAGACCAAAATGAGTATTTCATGATCCTAAATCACACGTCCTTGATGTAGGTTGAGAACACTAAGCATATATAACACAGAGACACAGAGAGGAAGGAGACCAAATTAAAATTTACAATTTAGGCCAGAATTGATAATAACTAACACGTTGACTTATCTCCTTATGATTTTGCAGATATTTGGTTTCCTTGATATATGCAGCAAACACTGTTGCAGTTCTTTTGAAGTGGAAACAGCTCAAAACGAAACTAAAAACAATACCTGAAAACAAATTTGATTATACTTTTTAAAGTTGATAATTATCTTAAATATTGGTTGCTCTCTCATTGAAATTAAGATTAGCAATAAAAAAATAAATGTAAAAGGATCATATGCTCTTGTGAAATCTAGCCAGAGTTAGGAATATAATATTGTCATCTTTCCGTTCACCCAGTAGATTATAGTCCGAAAATGGATTCAGGCTGCTGTATGTTTTTATTACTAGATCTTTATATTTGTTTATATGGAATAATAAAAAAAATTAAATAGAGAAAAATGCGTATATAAAACATTTAATTGGTACGGATGTAGAGCGCTTGTTTTACTCATGAGATTAATAAAATAATATATATTAAGTTATAGTATGTGTTAAATAATAAATATAATTAAAATTAAGATCATTGTATAATGATCAAGCTATTTTAATAAATATGACTAATTCAATGGTTGTAATTTATTTAATCTTAGGTGATACTTTTTTATTATCAAATTATCTTAATAAATATATATTTCTTGATCTAAAAAATATATGATTAATCTAATCATGAATTATAATTATTAAATTAATTAAATAATAAGAAATAAATGATCTACACCAAAATGTACAGAGCGTGTTCTACATATTCATTAACCTCAATTAAATAATAAGTATAAATTTTTTATTAGCTTCTTCTGGTAATTTAATCCTTCGTGATTATATTTACAGACGTTCTATCAAGTCACTTCTTAAATGTGAAAACAATCTGAAATTGTGTATCATAATTTTTCTTAGCCAAATTTAAGACCGAATTGACAAATAGGGCATAATATCTTTCACATCAGTCTATTGTCTTTGCTTAGGCTACAAGCTATCACTACACATTTCGACAATAATTCAAAATATCAAACAAGTTTAATAATAATTATTTGATAATGAAAATTAACAATGTGCGACTAAACTTTACTTAAAGAAGAGATATATAATGTACTAATAATTAACTTCCACCAATCACATATATGTACACGATACAAAACATAACGTACTAGGCAACAATAATGTATAACGATTGAAAAATTAAAATAAACTGAATCCAATTATTTATTAGAATTGAGCAATGATAAATTTTAATTTTAATTTTGTTAAATACCCAACCGCCGCCACAATTCGACCGTCATTGGCCACCTCTTAGAAAAATATAATTTAAGATAAAAGTTTTGACCTACATGCTTTATGATTTTTTTTTCTGATTTTTTATGCTTCCGTCGCATGCCATGTATTCAGATATTTGAACTTTTGGATTAGAGAAAGCTTGACTTTAATTAAAACACATTGTATTGGTTTGTCCTATCCTCTTTGTCTCATTGATAATTCATGCGGCAAGTAGAAATTTAAACAACTTACAATCATTAAATGATGCGTTGTTCCACTGATGGGCTGTCCACTATTTTTTTATGTGCATCTTGTTCATTTATCTTATTAAAAAATTTGAGGAATGAATTTTCTCTAAATTTTGACTATTGGCGACACATACATTTTTTCCCCTTGTGATTTCAAAATGTATGGTCCATTTTTTTAACTTCTCAGTATTGACTTTGAGGGCAATCCATAAAATGATTTTATTATTATCATTATCATTTGCTTCAAGGTGTATACATCAGTGCATTACATATTAATTGATAAAATATGTATAACTTCAAGTCCTTACAGTATGGCATGCAACATGGGGATTAGAGATGGACATTCGTGTCGGCCGTGCCATGTTCGGGCCGGTCATACCAGGTTTGACCAGGCTTCGGACTAGGCCATGCTGAAATTGCTTCATGAAATTGCTTCATGTCAGTTGAAAATTCGGCCTAGTTGAATTTTTTTATTTGTTATTTTTTTATTTAAGCATATAAAGAAAAATATGTCAAAAACTCAAAACAAATAGTATAAGGTGGAAAAATTGAACCCATGACCTTTGTAGTAAATTTTAGGTGTAATGATCACTAATTCAAAGTAGAATATTTGTTGATGTACCACATTAAATATATTAAAAATTGTTAGATTTATTTTTTTATTTATTAGTTTATATTAATGTACCTGATTAAAAATTTTCAATATTTTGGGAGGACCCGGGCCCTACATGGGTCCGCCCTGTCCTTTTATCATCTTCTTTTGCTTAAG
Organism: Pontederia crassipes; assembly: GCA_030549335.1. Lineage (NCBI taxonomy): Eukaryota > Viridiplantae > Streptophyta > Magnoliopsida > Commelinales > Pontederiaceae > Pontederia > Pontederia crassipes. The sequence continues at coordinate 9,464,377 of CM060198.1, forward strand.
CCAAATTTAGTTTAGTATAATTATATATTAATGCATATGTTTAACAAAAATTAAAACTTGTTGAATTGGTTATTCCTCTTTATAAATTGTAAGAGGTTGAGGAATCAAAACTAATCACATTCTTTTTTTTCACTCATAACAATAATATATATAAATAAATAAATACAAAATCGTGTTACACCGGATCGTGTCGGGCCGTGCCCAGCACCTTGCTGGGCAGCCCAACATAGTATGGACCAGGCCCGACCCAGTGCGTCCCGCACGGATGTCCACCTCTAATGGGGATCCTCTAATTTTGTTATGCATAAAATTATTTCCATGCGTTCCGAATGTCTATACATATTCAATGTTTCGATTGTTCAAGTATTTTATTATAAGGACTTAAGTCCATTACGTATTCCTTTATTTTTGTATGATTGTCGTTAATTTTAATGATTGGAAAATAAATATGAGTGTGGTATATATTTTGAAATAAATTATTATTGCACAATACGTTACCAAAGTAGCCTCTTTTGTGTAGTTTAATTTATTTTGAAATGTAAATAGTGAATGTTACTAATCAAATATTGAGTAGCCCAAAGGAAACTTAAAATTTAAAAACGTGACATATAGAATTGTGTTAATATTTGTGATAATTATTTAGTGTTACATGTAAGTAATAAATTAGTTCAAAGGAAAATTTATTATTTGACATGTTATTTTATTATCATTTTTTATTATCATGATCAAGATATTACTTGCAAATTAATACTTCTGTCCAAAGACTAAATATTAATGTTGTATGGATATTTTATTATAAGGTTTGCTCATATTTATATTTTGCAAGTTTCTTCATCTCTCACTAATATCAATGCAAGCATCAATTCCATTTCAATGTTAAATGGCACAGATTTTAAGGCATTGCAAGAGAGTATTAATATTACTCTTGGAGTCATGGATTTGAATTATGCTTTGAGGATCTCAAAATCTACATCAATTACTGACGTGAGTACCTCTAATGAAATGAGGGAGATGAAGAAGTGAAAACAATCTAGGTCTAATGGTAATTAAGCGTGCTATTCCAGAAGCATTCAGGTTCACTATGCCAAAAGATGTGGACACAGTGAAAGAATTTCTTGAAGCCCTTGAGAAAAGATTTGTTAAGAATGAAAAGGTAGAAACTAATACACTCTTAGTAAATCTAATCTCAATGAAAGATCAGAGCAAAGGAAATATTATAGAGTACTTCATGGAGATATCTCATATTGCTTCAAAATTGAAGGCACCCAAGCTAGATTTAACTAAAAATTTGCTTGTGCATTTGGTTCTTTTATCCCTTCCTATACAATTTGGTCAGTTTAAGGTGGGCTATAATTGTCATAAGGACTCTTGGTCCTTAAATGAGCTCATCTCACATTGTGTTCAAGAAGGGGAAAGATTGAAGCAAGAAAAGACAAAAAGTGCCTACCTCGCTACCACTTCTAAGAAAGGAAAAATGGACTAAAAAAGAAAGTTCAAAAAGATGTTGCGGGTGTAACACCACAAAAAGAAGCAACATAAAGAACAAAACAAAAAGTGGATGCTTCTTCTATGGTGCAACAGGTCATTAAAAGAAGGAATATACCAATTATCATGCTTGGCGTGCAAAGATAGGTACATTCTTAATTTGATTTGTTCTAAGATTAATTTAGCTTTAGTACTTGGACACATGTGGTTAGATTCCGGTGCAATAACTCATTTAAGTGTGTATATGCAGGGTTGCCTGAATTACCGAAAGCCAAATGATGGTGAAAGATACATCTTTGACGGTAATGGCAAGAATGTTGAAGTTGAAGCAATTAGAAAGTCTAGAATATTGTTGAAGTCTCGAACATATTTGAATTTACATGAAACTTTTATTATACCATCTTTTAGAGAAATTTAATTTCTATTTTTGTATTGGACAAATTTGGTTATTCTTGTTCATTTGGAAATAGAAAATTCAGTTCGTTTCATGATTCAAAATTAGTTGGTTTTGGTTTTTATCTTATTGTGATTATCTTTACTTACTTGATTCACTTCATATCATGAAACTCTGCATACTACTCGAGGTATTAAGAGAAAGTTAACCAATGAGAATTCAATTATGTTATGGCACAAGAGATTGGGTCACATCTCCAAAAGGATAATAGAAAGACTTGTGTCAAATGAAATCCTCGATCCCTTAGATTTTTTAGCATTCAACATATGTGTTGATTGTATCGAAGGAAACAAATCAATAAAAAAGGATTATGAGCTAACAAGGCTACAAATCTTTTGGAACTTATACATATAGATATTTGTAGATCATTTTCTTCGGTTGGTTAACTATATTTTATAAGTTCATAAATGACTATTCTAGACATGACTATCTCATTCATGAAAAATTTTAACGTTAAAGTTGAGAATCAACTTGGCAAAATGATTAAAACTGTCAGATCAGATCGTGGTGGTGAATACTACGGTCGATATGATGGTCCAGGACCTTTTGCTAAATTCCTAAAGGAACATGGTATCATCCCACAATATACCATGTTAGGTTCATTTAGCATGAACGGTATAGGTGAAAGACAAAATAGAACACTTAAAGACATGGTGAGAGCATGATTTGTCATTCTATTTTACCAGAATCACTCTGAGGAGAAGCACTTAAGACTACGGCATATATTCTGAACAGAGTTCCAACAAAAGCAATAATAAAAATTCCATATGAGATTTGGACTAGTAAAAAACTTAGTTTAAATTATTTTCATATATGGGGATGTCCAACTGAGGCTAGGCCTTATAGGCCAAATGAAAGAAAATTAGTCTCTAAAATAATTAGTTGTTATTTTGTTGGATATTCCGAAAGGTCCAAGGGGGTATAAGTTTTATGATCCCATAAGCAGATTAATTTTTGAGACGCGTAATGCTCAATTCTTTGAGAGTGTTGAGTTTGAGGGAGGAGATAATATTAGGAACATTATTTTTTAGAAGAAATCAATTGAGATTTCTGCTGACATTATTCAAGAATTTATTTTTGATAATGAGAATGTCGCTATTCAAGATAATGTTGCACAACCTCTTTTATTGAATGTTATTTCAGAGGAACAAGCTCTACAACCTCAAGAACAATTTCCATTAAGAAGATCCACTAGAGAGAGGAGAAATGCAGTGGCACATGATTGCATTGTGTATCTCCAAGAACATGAGTTTGATATTGGTATAATGAGTGATGGTCCAATCAACCTCCGTCAACCTTTGGAAAGTTCTAATTCTCAAAAGTTGATTGATGCCATCAATGAGAAAATGAAGTCCATGTATGACAATAAAGTTTAGGATCCCATCCCATTGTCTAAGGGTGTGAAACACATTGGTTCTAAATGAATATTTTAAAATAAAAGAGAATCAAAGGAAATATAGAAAAATATAAGGCGAGACTTGTCGCTCAAGACTTTACACAAAAAGAAGGTATCGATTATCAAGAGACTTTCTCTCCGATTTCATCGAAGGACTCTTTAAGAACTATAATAGCATTAGTAGCTCACTTTGATCTTGAGTTACATCAGATGGATGTAAAAACATCATTTCTTAGTGGTGGCATTGATGAAACAATTTATAATACTACTATTTTTAATAACTTATGTTTTTATTTAATTATAATTATAATTGATATCTTATTTTCTATTTTTAATATAGATGAATAAAATAATTATGACAGAAAATAAAGAATATAATTAAAAAATAGAAAAAGCATGTGGAAGAAAATATAGCAGTGAAAAATAGATTTGCAAGCACTTAATTAGCACCTTCATTATGAGGATTCTGCTCTCACTTTCCTTCAATGCCAATAAGATTCTTTTTCAAAAATCAACTTGTGTTTTGCTCATATTTAAATGACTGATAAATGAATATATATATATATACTTACTCTTTTGGAAATCAATGATTTTCCCTTTTTTTTAAGTTTTCTCCGCAAATTTATTGAAAAGTAATTGAGGGAACTCGATTAGTCAATTACACACTGATTCTCTCTTTCTCTGTCTCCCCCTCTCTCTCTCTCTCTATATATATATATAAGCTAAAACGAAAATATCATTTTTTATTAATCTTCCTTTTAAGTTTTACATTCTATGTTAATACATGCATGCATATTCGTTTATTAGTTGGCACTTAATTAGCACCACTGGTATCCAATCACGTGCAATTAATTATTACCTTAATTATGAGGATTCTGCTCTCACTTTCCTTTAATGCCAATATGACTCTTTTTTAAAAATCAAATTGTGTTTTTCTCATATTTAAATGACTCATAAATCGATATATAGATATATATATTTACTCTTTAGGCAATTAATGAATTTTCCCATTTTTTTTAAAGTTTTCCTCAAATTTAATTGAAAAGTAATTGAGGAAACTCGGTCAGTCAATTATAGACTGATTCAATTAAACGGATGGATGCGAGATGGTGCAATGTAATCCACATAATATACCTGTACGTTATGAATCTCGATGATTTGGTAGGATATCTTGTGCATCACTTTTTTTCCTTGAAAATGAATTGACGAAGAAACTAACGAGGAGACACTTTCAACTAAAAACGAAGACTTTTATTTGTATTCATTGGCTTTAAAGACAGTAAAATCGACTGGCTGGCAGATTAAGCAATTAAGACTACATTGGAGCGAAAATTAATGCCTGCACTCTGCAGCGTGCAGATAATGACGGATGGAAAGAGGCACGCGATGAGGTAATGCGATCCGGATTCACTCAAATCACACGAGGGGGAAGGGAACGAAATGGAAGTAGAAGAAGAATAAGAACGGAATGAGTGCAGCCGCCCAACTGCCACTTAACTCGACGCCTGCGCTAGTGCTGGCTGGGGTGGCAGACGCGCAGTCGGCGTTGGCTGTAATTGTGCGGGGGCGAGTCCCATTGCAGTCGACGCTCCTGAAGGATAACGTCTCGTTCTGCAGATCATACATGAATTGCATGTTTTGCTGCACGAAGTTGCCCAAGACAGAGGGCCCATTGACTCTTCGCTTTATGGACAAGCAAATCACGCTTCCCAAAGCATCATAAGTATACAGAAACAAGTAGTTCCTGCTGGGCACATTCATATTGGCACCCTCAAAATTGAACGTAATTTCAGTCATGTTAAGTGGACAATTTGAGTATTAGTAGAAGCACAGGTTGTCCGGGAGGACATCTCGCACCGGTGACGCACTAATGTACTTACCAAGTGCTCCAATGAGTGTGTCGTAGACGCTGCTCTCCAAATAAGAGAACGGCGTTGACGAGTCGATCACCAGTACCGTTGCAGGGATTTGTGGGGCGCTTCCGTCAACTGATATCCCCGTCAATTTGATGCAGTAGTAGTCTTGACACAGCTGAAAGGGTGTCGTCGCGACACTTGCTCCCTGGTCCAAGTCCGCGTAGGAGCCGAAGAACATCTGGCTGGAAAGATGAGCGTTAGCGTAGTCAGGGAGACAATATGAGAACTTGGACACCTGCAGTTGAGATATCAGAGAAAGAGGCCCTCGTGCCAGCCCCGCGACGCTGTTGAAGCCCATGGTGTAGCTGCTGGTCATCATGTCGCTGCATCCGAAGAACAAGTTGAATGGCTCCGAATTGGTCATGTGAACGTGGAATTGGTAAGACGACCTTGCATCATCGATGGGACTCCGTATTGGCATAACGAGCTCATGCCGCATGTGAACTTAAGGAGTCGGCACTGTTGGCTGGTGCATGCAAGCGGCTCGGGCGCCGCCGACGTCGGGAACGAAGAACATTTATCTGTCCATATGAAGTTGCTCCCAGTGGCAACGAGGAAGTCGTTGAGCATGCCGCTGACGCCGAGCTCGAGGACGTATCCCATGTTATCAGACCATCTCAATGGAGCTTGGAAGCCAATTGTGGGGCAAGTAGTAGTCGTGGTGCTTCTGCTATTTCTGTTCTCGGGACCGGACGGAGACGTCGACGGACTTCCGCCGAAAAGGTAACCTCCAATCTCGAGGCCATTCTCGAAGACTTTTATGAAATCCTTAGGGTTGATCGCTCGGAAAAGATTAAGCCATTGGGATGCGACCAACAGCTGAGAAGTGAATAAGAGTACTATGACCAGCGCAAGTCCTGGTTGCACCAATCGCGCCATGAGAACCCAACCCAACCCTAACTGGCCTGGCCGTTTGGAAATTAAAAAATAAAAACTTTGTTGGATACACAAATAGATATATCTCTGCCTTTCACATGCATCTAAGTACATATATATAGGCTACTTCACGTCTGTGATGGAAATATAAACTAGAAATTGTAGAGTAAGGGAAATCTTTGCTATTTTTTTTAGTAGTTAGCACATCGGTGATGTCCACGAAAAAACGCACTGCTTTTGCTAATTTAAAAAGGAAATTAAATTGTACAGAGGGCATATAACGCAGCGACATAACCTTTTGTAGTTTTGTGGCCCGGTCCTGTTTTTCTGTACAAGTTACATCCTGATTGGCCCTACATTTTTTTTCCGGATCAAAAAATGAATACTACTTGACTTATGCAATGAATACTTGACCCCTTAGTCGTCTTAGGTCAGGTGCATTCGTTACTGTGCTAAGTCCACTCTTCTAGTCAATAAACCTACTTCGTAGTTTGCAATTAAATGCTAGATCTGGTGCTAAGTCCACTCTTTAGTCAACAAATTTTGTAGGTTGCAATTAAATCCCTAAGCAGTGGCGGAGCAAGTTGTTAAGTGGATTCATAAATAATAAATTTTTAAAATATTTATCAATGTAAAATATAAAAGATTATTAATTTATCTTTCAATTTTAACATTTGTCACAAAATATTTATTTAAAAACATTCATTTTTTAGAATTAACAAGAAGACTAAAATTATTATAATTTTAATTTTATAGACACATATATAATTAGAAATATTCTTAAGCATTTTAAATATGAATTGATATTAAAAATTATTTAGTCAAGTGCACGATGAAGAAATGTATTCTCCCCATGATATAGAAAATAGGATTAAATAATAGTTTTAATGTAACATTATACAATGAGATCATTAAAATAAAATTATTTATGATATTTTCCTAATGGATTTTCTTAAAAATATATTATTTCACATTATTGTTAATTACATTAAAATTATTTATTGATGTAAAAATAATGAATATGAAATAAAATAATTATTAAATGTATATATAACATATAAATTATTTGATTATGATGATATACAATTGAATATTTTTGTAAAGATAAATCAAAATATTATATATTCACATAATCTTCAATAACTATGACCTCAGGCCCAATTAATATTTTTAGAGAAACTAAAAAATATTAAGTTGGGAAAATTAAACTTTACAAAAGTAGTTTAGATATTAAACGAATAATAAATGAACATATATAATTTAGCATGTATATATATTTTTTGTGAAAAGAATAAAGTAGAAGGTGAAAACAGTTCAAAGTGTCCAAATGTTAAGAAGCTATACAAGTACATTATATTTAAAAGTAAATGCAACAAAAAGGTGGATAGTTGCAAGGTTCAATCGCTGAACCTTTAGGAGAGAATAGATGTTGCAAACCAGTCGACCAAGCTACTTATCTAGTGGGTGCATATGCATCCACCGGTACCCATGTGGCTTCCCCACTGTGCCTAAGATATACGTTAGCTTTAACATTATCTTTCGGTATTAATAAATTGAAAGAATACATAAATTCACCAAAAACTCTTATTGGACCTCTAAATTGTCTTAGATTAGGATGCACTCTAACACTCCGAGACTCACATGATTTGCTCAAAGTCATCACAAAAGCGCTACGCAATTCTATATAAATAAATTTTGCGAAAAATAAACTCTATAAGATGCGAAAATAACTATAGGAACATCTAAATATTCATAATGTCAAGGAGCTGAAAATGTTCTTGACTCCACTGTACTAAATATGCGAAAAAATAAAAGTTAATTCAATAATCTAGTATGACTTAATCCTACACCATGTGCAATAACTCTGCCACTGAGCCGACCACCTACATCACTACCTTCTATCATTTCACCTGCATGAATCTAGATGCAGGAAAAAACCCACGAGTATAAAATACTCAGTACGTATGATCTAACCATAATAATAATCAAGAATCAATAGTGCAAGATAAATCAATAACAAAATAGAACAATCGATAATATAGCACTGGATGAAACAATAGGACGAGAGCTCAATGGTCAATAAGTCAATATAGCCACATGTCATGGTAGAATATCAGGAAAGAGGTCAAAAGATCGAACAATATCAATTAGCAATTAATCATAATCAATTATACCTCATCACTATGATACCTATCCAATTTAATAATTTTCTATTCAATTATCAATATTAGTGATTATCGGTCAATATCAATTTCTATTCAATTCAATGGGCGGAGGCAAAGCTAGTCAACGCCAAAAATCCGAATGACCGAGATTCAATTCAATTCGATTTTATTCAATTTCAATTGAATCTTTGAAGTTATCCAATTCAATAATGAGCGCCCGGTCAATTAAGAGAAACACCATGTCTCTTTCATATAGATCAGTGGGAGATCAAATCACGGCAAGTCGCCCTCCACTTCGCGATGGCGGGGGACCATGACCATCACAGGACAGTCATAGCTTCTCTAAAAGATGATGTCTCATACCTCTAGGTACACTATATGCCCCATCCAATATTCATAAAAATATCAATATAGCCCAGGGGGCTTAGAGATATTGGAGAACATGAAGACCCAATAGTTTTCATCTTTTATCTTGTTTACTAATAGATCTATCTTTAACAATTTATATTTAGTTAAAACAAGGACCCCATCAGAGAAAAACTACTGGATCGATACAATGAAGAATCACAAAATCTGATGAAAATTACAATAACAATAATCTCAAATCAAATCTAATAGATATGATGAGGTTAGATCTATGAACAATATGATCAGGGATGATCTAGAATAATTTTTCATAATGTCTATTTAATTATCCATAGTAAAATATCCAAAATAAGTTTTCTGTCCCTAGAATCCGGCCCGCGTCGGATGGAATTCGGGCCTTGTTCAGAAACCCTCAATATCACCCGGGCCAAATGTGTGGTGAATCCGAGCTAGGTCAGCCAGTTCACCCTCAATCACGATCGCGCCGAACCCGTGCTGCGCCGAAGCACAACCCGGGTCGGGCCAATAGAAACCCAGGCCGGGTTGGTCAAACCGATTTGGTTTCGAGACCAACCCGGTCCGGCTTCAATGAAATCCGTGCCGGGTATAGTAAAATTCGAGCTAAGTTCTGCCGCCAACGAAGAAGTTCGTTCCGACGCAACTTTCCGACCACCGTAACTATGCGTTCAAACTATGCAGATGATATATCAATGGAATCTTGGTACAAAGGAAAAGAGAATAGGGTTCCATGTCACGAAAAACCGACGACATAGGGATTCCCCCTACGTACCTAAAGTTGGCTGAAAAACCAACTGGTTTCCCTTTGGAAAATTGTATGAACGCCGAACTTTGGCCGGCGATATCTCTCTATCCACGTTCCGAAACTCACGGTCACCACTTGGAAGAACTTCTCCTATGTGCCAGCTTCGAAACCAGCCGCCGCGTGCTCTCGGGGTGCCTCCGTTTGCATGAAAATGAGGGACAGAGAGTGACTCATGGGAAAAATTATGTTTGGCAGAAAAAAGGATTTCCAGCCACCCTTTAATGCCTATTTATAGATGTAGGCTTGAGATTTCAATTCTATTAGGCCTTGGACTCCTTTAGAATCAATTTTGGCCATTCATCAATAACTAATCACTTCATAATTATTCAGATTTATTTAAATTCGAGTTTACTTAACAATCAAATATTTATCTTCATGGAAATTCTATCTCTTTTCAAATTTCTTCGTATCTCTCAAACTTATTTCATAATTCCCATCAATTTCGAAATTAAATAATTCCAAAATATTATAATAGGGATTTTCAAATCTATCAAAATAAAATAAATATCTTTTATTTATTTCCTAAAAATCCAAACCATTACTTCATAACCTCCTTAAAAATAAATTTGTCATCGAATTTGCTTAAGGGAAAATTACATCAAACTGGTATAACCATTACAATTCTGAGAAATCTTTTCTCATTTCATCTTCCGATTCCCAGGTGGCGTCTTCATCTCTATGATGTGTCCATGCCACTTTTACCATGGGTACCATCTTATTCTTCAAATGTTTAGTCTGGTATTCCAATATCTCTATAAGTTGTTCCGCGTATGTCAAATCTACATTCAAGTTCAGTTCTTCCATATTCACTATATTAGTTGTTGGATCTAAATTTTAATGACATATAAAATTATATTTTGATGATACAAACCTCGAAAGATTAAAGTTAAAATGCTAAAAAAGTCTAAAGAAAAAGAGAAAACTTTATGCACTACACTTTGATTAAATAACTGACTATGATCCTATTAGATTTTGGATTAATCATATATATCAAAGTTGTAGAGAATTTTGTTAGCTTTTCGTAGAATAAAAAATCATCTCATTTGAATAATTATACAAAACGTTAAGCTTAAAATAGTGCAGGAAGGTCGACCTACCAACTGGAACATCAATCGACCTACCTGCTAACACCGGTCGACCGGTCCAGAACACAGATTGATCAGTCAGTGCAGAAAATGCACGATTTCAACAAGAAAAATGTCAAAACTGCATTGTTCGAGGTATCGATCGATCGGTCCAGAACACAGGTCGACCAGACAGTGAAAAATTCGCCAACGGACATATTTTTCATAAAAGAAAGTGTACCGGTCGACCGGTCAATATGTGCGGTCGACCGGCCTCAGAGTCAAATGAACAGTAATGGTTAAATTTGAAGAAGAAAAGTGTGGAATGATTTTTGAATGACTTTCTTACTTGCTGCAGCCTATAACAGGAGTGCCAAAGCCAGACGGAAATGCATCCATCCAAGCCTTGAAGAAAAACTTCAAGTTATCAAAAGGAGATCATTCTTTGAAATTTTCATTTTAAGTTTTCTCTTATTTCTCTCTTCTTCTCTTGTGAGAGCTTAGCATTGTAAAAGAGAGAAACATTTTATTTAGAAAAATAATGAGAGAGCTCTTGCGTAAAAGAGATTCAAAATCTTACCTCTTGAGCGATAGAAAATATTAACTTCATTCGAGAAGAGGTGAGCCTTAACTCTCGAAGCAGAGAAAAGATGGTAGTGTAAAGGGCTTTTTTCCCTTACCCCATTTGGAACAAAGGAAGAGATTCTAGTAGAATTTCCGACGGTCTCGAAGTCGAGAAGTCGGAGTGTGGATGTAGCCAAGGTGTGGTTGAACCTCTTCAACAACCACCGCGTGCATTGTGATTGAATTCTCTCTCTCTCTCCCTCTCATATTGTTTGATGTGATCTGATTTGTGTTGATTGTTGAATATAAATGTAGTTGGATAACCTCTTTAATATAAATGTCCATCAGACTTTCGATGGAATGCTTCCATTTGGTGGGGATAAAGTGGGCCGCTTTGCTAAATCGGTCCACTACTACCCATATTGCATCGTGCTGCTGGGTTCTTGGAAGCCCAGTAACAAAATTCATCGTTATCTTTTCCCATTTCAAAGTCCTACAGTACTCCATATGGCCTATGATGTTCAACCTTTATTTGTTGGCATACTATACACTTTGCAACGTACTCAGCTATATCATTCTTCATATTATTTCACCAGAAGGTTCGTTGCAAATCCTTATACATCTCGTGCTTCCGGGATGAATGGCAAACTCCAATTTGTGGCATTCATCGAGCACTTATCTTCTCAATCCTTCATGATCAGGGACCCACAACCATCCTCTATATCTGATCACTCCATCTCTAACTGAAAAGTCAGCAGGAATCTTTTCGCACAACTTAAGTAAGTGGTTGTACTCATTATCATTCGGTTGTGCTTTTCCAATCTTCAACATTAATTCAGGTTGCATTCCGAGGTGTGCCACAATTTGTACACCATCACTGCTAATCATTATATTGACATGTATAATGCAGTCGATCATATTCCAGCGACTCACTCTCAGGCATGCGAGTGATCCTACCCACTTTTTGCTGAGTGCATCTGCGACTGAGTTTGCCTTTCCACGATGGTAAATAATGACAAACTCGTAATCTTTCAAAAACTCTATCCATCTTCTCTAATGCATATTCAAGTCACATTAGGAGAAGATGTACTTTAGGCTTTTGTGATCTATGAAGATCTCGAATTCTTCACTGTAGAGATAGTGCATTCATATCTTGAGGGAGAAGACCACCGCTGGTAATTAGAGATCGTGCGTCAGGTAGTTCTTCTCGTGTTTCTTCAATTGCCTTGATGCGTAGGCGATGACCTTTCCATGTTGCATCAAGACGCACCCCATGCTGGTGCCACATGCGTCGCTATATATGACATAACCTCCTTGACCTGAAGGTATGGTAAGAATAGGCGCCGTCGTCAATCTTTTCTTCAACTCTTGGAAGCTATTTTCACACATTTGCGACCATTCATATTTGGCACCTTTCTTTGTGAGATTTGTCAGTGGCGACGCGATCTTAGAGAAATCTTGTATAAATCTTCGATAGTATCCTGCAAGTGTGAGGAAGCTCCTTATCTCCGATACATTCTTTGGTCGCTCCCAATTGGCAACTGTTTCCACTTTGGTAAGATCCACTGATATCCCATCCTTACTAATAATATGTCCGAGGAACATGATCTCTTCCAACCAAAACTCACACTTAAAAAATTTGGCGTACAACTTATACTCTTGCAGGGTCTGTAGCACGACCCGCAGATGCTCCTCGTGTTCCTCTTAGTTCAACAAATAGATGAGTATGTCGTCGACAAAAATGATCACGAACTTAGCTAGGTATGGCTTGAACACCTGGTTTATCAAATTCATAAAGACTGTCGGAGCGTTGGTCAACCCAAATGGCATCACTAAAAACTCGTAGTGGTCATATCTTGTCCTGAAGGTTGTCTTCAGCACGTCGTCATTAGCTATCCGAAGCTGATGGTAACCACTTCTTAAATCGATCTTGGAGAACACCTTTACCGAAGACAATTAGTCGAACAGGTCATCGATTCTTGGTAGTGGGTACTTGTTCTTTATTGTGACCATGTTCAATATCCGATAGTCTATGCATAGTCACATAGATCCGTCCTTTTTCTTCATTAATTGTACCGGAGCGCCCCATGGGGAGACGCTCGGACGGATGAACCCTTTATCCAACAACTCTTGGATTTGAGTCTTCAATTCCAGCATCTCATATGAAGCCCTTCTATATTGTGCTTTCGAGATGAGTGCAGTACCCATCACCAAGTCGATGCGAAAGTCAATCTCCCACCGTGGTGATAGTCCTGAGACATCATTTGGAAAAACGTCTGAAAATTTCTTTACCACTTCAATACTATCTCGATCTATCTCAGCCCAGTCCATATGCATCTTAATCACACTTGCCAAGAATCCTCGGCATCCTTTCTTCAGTAGCTTTTGAGCTTTGATAGTTAACATCAGGACCTTGTCTTGCTCTAGTGGCGTGCCCTTGATGATGATCAGAGGTTCTCCTGGTGCTCCGATCACTATCTTCTTTGCTCGAAAATATAGGTAGGCATCATGGTAGGACAACCAGTTCATGCCCAACACTACGTCATAATCCCTGATCGAGATGACGATTAAGTCTGCCGAGAAGTTCTTGCCTTCCACTTCGACTGACACCTTGAGGATGTACTTTTGGGTGATGATGGATCCCAAAGGTGTGCTAATGTCGAGTGGGAATCCTGTTGCTTGTGGTTTCATACTCAATAGAGGACCAAATTGCTCTGAAATCAAGGAGTGTGTAGCTCCTGAATCAAATAATATATTAGCATGAACGCAATCAATTTTAAGCGTACCTTGAATGGTGTCATTTGCTCTCTGCTCGTCAGTAGACCGCACATTGTAGACTCGACATTGCACCATTTTTGGTGGCCCATCATTGCGCTGAGGAGGTGGTGCAGGGCGCCTTGGTTCCTTACATTCTCGGACGAAGTGGCTCACCTTGCCACAGTTCAGGCATGCGCCCGTCTTCTAGTAGCACTCACCGGGATGGAATCGGTGGTAGAAGACACAGACCTTCTCTTGCTCCCTCCTCTCAGGATAGGGCATGCCCCTATTTCAGCCATTGCGATGATAGTTGTCACGTCTATCGTCATTTCTGTGATCCCCATAACGATTCTGCTGTTGGGGCTGATTTGCATATGCGTGACTCTACTGTTGAGCTCCAGTCTAGTCGCCACCCTCCAGATATATGGCGAACTCTTCAGCAAATTGGAGGGTCTAACAATTCCCTCCCTTAACTCTTTCTTTGAGGCTAGGCTTTACGCCATCTACCCAGTGCTTTACACGATCCAGTTCTGTCTGTTGTAGGGTCGAGTACCTTTCCAAGCTCAGGAACTTGGTCAGGTACTGCTTTGTAGTCATGTCGCCCTGTTGTAGTGTGAGGTACTCCTTCTACTTCCTGCACCTCTCATAGGCAGGGATAAATCTACCTCTAAAGGCCTTCTTAAAGTTCTCCCAGGTGGCATGATCCTGGCCTGAGAACGTTGTGAAATTAGCGGCCTTCCACCAGTCTCTGGCCTCACTATTCAGCTTATGACTGGCGTAGATTAGCTCACGAACCTCGCCGCAATCCATCTCGAGGAAGATTTGCTCTACTTCCTCAATCCATCTTTCGGCGTCCTCGAAGTCGTCCTTCCCATCAAATTGAAGGGGGCTGTAACTTTAGAAACCTTTCAATCGTATCCTTGCAGTCCTGAGCAAGCTGCCATGCGTGACTCCTACGGTGAGAGTACGTAGTGTGAACAGAGTGGGGTCTATGAGGTAAAGACCCCTGCCTCAACTGCTCCTCCTGTTATCTGTTTATCTGAGGGCCTTGGATCTGTCATGAGATTTGGGCCTGCTAGAGAGCCTGTTGCGATCCACTCCTGAGGGTCATTGGGATATGATCCAGAAATGTCATATCAACATACAATAACAATAACAATTCTATTAGTGTGAGCTCCATAATCCATATCACAATATGATACTTACTTTACACTACTTGATGGCTATAGTGGTTGCTCGTGACAGTTGCACATGGACTCGGTTCTATCTATTAGAGACAGCTAAGAAGTGCCTCTCCTTAAGCTTTGATACCTTTTGTAATACCCCAAGACCCATGTGACTATCACGTGCTCAGAGTCGTCCCAAAGGCGTTACGCAATTCTATATAAATAAATTTTATGGAAAATAAACTCTATAAGATGCGAAAATAACTATAGGAACATCTAAATATTCATAATGTCAAGGAGCTAGAAATGTACGCCACTATACTAAATATGCGAAAAAGTAAAAGTTAATCTAATAATCTAGTAGGACTTAATCCTACATCATGTGGAACAACTCTGTCACTGAGCCTGACCACCTACATCACCATCTTTTATCATCTCACCTGCATGAATCCAGATGCAGGAAAAAACTCATGAATATAAAATACTAAGTACGTAAGGTCTGATCATAACAATAATCAAGAATCAACAGTGCTAGATAAATCAATAACAAAATAGAACAATCGACAATATAGCACTGGATGAAACAATAGGACGAGAGCTCAATGGTCAATAAGTCAATATAGCCATATGTCATGGTAGAAGACCAGGAAAGAGGTCAAAAGACCAATCAATATCAATTAGCAATTCACAATAATCAAATATGCCTAATCATTATGGCACCTATCCAATTTAACAATTTTCTATTCAATTATCAATATCAGTGGTCATCGGCCAATACCAATTTATATTCAATTTAATGGGCGCAGGCAAAGCTAGTCAAGGCCAAAAATCTGAATGACCAAGATTCAATTCAATTCGATTCGACTCATCGTGGAGCAGATCAGAGCTCCATTCATCACCGTGAAGCAGATTGGGGAGCCCCCTTCACTCAGATCAAAAGCCCCCCTTCGACAAAGTGGAGTAGATCGAAGCCCCCTTCCTCAGATCGGAGCGCTCTTCATCGTTGTGGAGTAGATCAGAGCCCCCTTCGCTCACATCCGAGCTCCTTCACTCTGATCGGAGCCTTCTTCGCCATCATGGAAAAAATTGAAGCCCCTTTGCTCGAGGACGAGGTGGTTTCAAGCGCGTCGCCTAATCGGCTTCGTTCTCATGCGCGGCACGAGGGAGGAGTCATTGCCGGATCTCGGGTGTTGATCAAAGCAGTTCATAGACCTTCGAATCTCTCGATCTTCTCGACGAACACGATGGATCTCCTCGCCGGACGCGACCTTGTCGATCTCCTCCGCCAGAGGAGATGATCTTGTCCTCCTTGCTTCCGACTGCTGCAACCTTGTTTCTTGCCTCGCCGGCCCACCGTCATCCATTTTGTTCTTGGATGAGCCGCAGCACACATTATCATCAACCTCCCGAAGTCGCCGGACAAGACTTCAATTTCAATTTCAATTCAATCTTTGGAGTTATCCAATTGAATAGGGAGCGCTCGATCAATTAGGGAAAACTTCATGTCTCTTTCATGTGGGCTAGTGGGAGATCTAATCACAGCAAGCTGTCCTCCAATAATAACGCTAACAATAGCTTCGTGATGGCAGGGGACCATGACCATCTTAGGACAACCATAGCTTCTCTAAAGGACGACGTCTCATACCCCTAGGTACACTATCTGTCCCATACAATATCCATAACAATATCAATATGGCTAAGGGGGCTTAGAGACAATCATAGAACATGAAGATCCAGTAGTTTTCATCTTTTATCTTGTTTACTTAATAGATCTATCTTTAACAATTTATGTTTAGGTAAAACAATGACCCAATCGGGGAAAAACTATTGGATCGATACAATGAAGAATCACAAGATCTGATGATAATAACAATAACAAAAATCTCAAATAAAATCTAATAGATATAATGAGGTCAGATCTATGGACAATATGATCATGGATGATCTAGAATAATTTTCCATAATGTCTATTTAATTATCCATAGTAAAAATACCCAAAATAGGTTTTCTATCCTAGAAGCCGGCCCGCGTCGGGTGGAACTCGGGTCGTGTTCGGAAACGCTCAATATCACCTCGGCCAGGGCAAACTCGGCCCAGGTGTGTGGTGAACCGGGCCGAGTCAGCCGGTTCACCCTCAATCATGATTGCGCCGAACTCATGCCGTGCCGAAGCACAACTCGGGCCGGGCCAATAGAAACCCGAGCCGGGTTGGTCAACACGATCTGATCCGGATTCAATAAAATTTGGGCCGGGTTTTACCGCCGACGGAGAAGTGCGTTCCGACGTGACTTTTCAACGACCATAACTATGCCATACGATGTTCAAACTATGCATATGATATATCAATAGAATCTTGGTACAAAGGAGACGAGAATAGTGTTCCATATCATGAAAAACTGACGACATAGGGTTTCCACCTACGTACCTAAAGTTCTCTGAAAATTCAACTGGATTCCCTTCTCTGGAAAACTACACGAGTGCCGAACTTTGGCCGGCGATATCTCTCTGTCTACGTCCCGAAACTCACGGCCACCATTTGGAAGATCTTCTCCTATGTGCCGGCTTCGAAACTAGCCGTCGCGTGCTCTCGAGAGTGCCTCCGTTTGCGTGAAAATGAGAGAAAAAGAGGGGCTCGTTGGCAGAATTATGTTTGGCAGAAAAAGGGTTTCCATCCATCCTTTAATGCCTATTTATAGATGTAAGCTTGAGATCTCAATTCTATTAGGCCTTAGACTCCTTTAGAATCAATCTTGGCCATCCATCAATAATTAATCACTTCAGAATTATTGAGATTTATTTAAATCCGAATTTACTTGACAATCCAATATTTATCTCTTTTCAAATTCCTACTTATCTCTCCAACTTATCTCATAATTCCCATCAATTTAGAAATTAAATAATTCCATAATATTATAATAGGGATTTTCAAATCTATCAAAATAAAATAAATATATTTTATTTATTTCCTAAAAATTCAAGTCATTACAATGTGAGAACATTACGGACCGAACATCTTATATGATTATAGAATAAATAAATATTTGTTTCATATATCTTACTATTAATTAAAGAAAATGTTGAGTACAAATAAAACAAGGGCAACGCAATATCCTCTAATCATCTTTCTAAAAATCTTCCTAACATCTATAAGTTGTAATTTTATCAACTTTTGATTATATTTTGCACATGTGAGTATTACGATGTAACGCCCCCCGAATCGCCCTTGCCACGTGGCAAGATTCAACCATAGAATCATTACTAACAATGCTATGCCTTAACTAAAAATCTTGACTTTGATTGGTTCCTTGACCTATCTACCATATAAGCGAAAGACTTAATAAAATCATCACTACATCCATCAATAAATGCGAAAGTCCGATAGAATACCTAATATGAATTATAATGTCGATAACATGGCGAAAGTCTAAAGTAAAGATATGAGGACAATGTCCTAAGGCTACTCCATGTGCACATCACCTTCACGAATAACATCAGTCGCTTGAGCTTATCCTTTATTGCTATGATTACTCGCAGGATTAATGCACACTACAAGAAAACTGACAAATAGCGATACAATATAGCGTCTCATATGTAGGTGGCGCTAAGTCGACGCCAAGAGCGTCCTAATAGCGTCGAAGTGGAGTCACATCTATGCGATGCTACACATCTCCCAATAGTGTTACATTAGCATTGCCTTAGCCGACGCTAATCGTGATGCTAAGAAAACAATAAGCCATGAGCTTCACAGTCCAATAGGTAGATAATAAATTATGGATAAATAATAACAATAAATAATCATGAAGCTAGTGTAAACATAAACATAATCATCATTGGAATAATCAATGAAAAGAAATCAAGATCATGCTAGAACATATCAATGTTATGCTCTGAGTATAGTAAAATTAATGATCAATAATATAAGTGGAATAAAATAATACTATGCACTAAATAAGATCAATAGAACAAATCAACGAAAAATATCAATATTATACTCTTGATAGAATCAACAGAGTGAATCAGATAGTATGACTTGAATAAAATCAATAGGAGAATCAAGGCTATGCTCTGGCAACATGCGGTATGATACAATACTCTGGTAAGTTCACCAATACAATGTCTATGAGTAACATCAAAATTCATGATAACCACTATTGGAATCTAATGGAAGAAATCAATACTCTGATTGTCAATGGATAAGTATCAATATGATGTCTATAGGCAGAATCAAGTTGAGTGGGAACAATACAATAAATCATCAGATGAAAACAATCATAATATAAGGTAGAGATTATGATCACTGAAATGAATCAGTTCAATGCTTTGGATTACTTTGTATTTCAATGTCATATGTTATGATTTATGCCTTGTACTATGCTCTGAATGTATTTTTAATGTTTTGGCTAGAAGTTGTAATCAACTTATTTGTCTCTTATATTTTTATTCAATGTCATTAATTAATATATTCGTTATAATGAGATGTCATGTACTTCATGAGTGGCCAGTAATTGTACACATCATGACGATCATCCTCTCTAAAGTTGAGGATATTCTCTTTCGTTACATGATGGGGAGAAATCATGCAATTGGGACAAGTTATGCCCCAACATTTATACCATGTGCTCTCATCAATCCATAACATGTGCACCCAAGCTTTTATCTTTCACTAATTAGATTCTCATCTTCGTCTAAATTGGGACTTAGTCATAACGATGCAATGATAATAATCAAGATCAATGAATCATGTAATCGATGGAATCAAAGAGATGTTAAACTCCAGATTTAATCTATTTAATGAGTCAATGAGATGAGATGAATAGAAATTTGGGTCTAATGATAATGTAAGATAACAATAAATTTTCAGATCATGACCCATAAATCAGTAATTAATAATAAAATATGTTTACTCATTCTCTATTATGACAATACTCTAGGTCATAGTATCAGTAGGATCAATGGCCAATTAGAAGTAATCAACAAGATAATGATCAAATGACAATATCAATATAACCTAAGTTTTCGATGGAATTAGATGGTTAACAACTTAGGGATCACAACAACAAATCACAAGATAATACTCTCTTTTAGGATGTCGATGTACCAAGGTATATCATGATTAGGCAAGTAACTTCATGTTCTCATACTAGGGCCCAATGAGGTGGCTAGCCTTCCAAGCTTTATTTACACCAAATTAGTGGAATGAAAAGTAAAGAAATTTTGATCCAAATAGTTCCCATTCTTTCCACTCGTACTGATATATCAATGTTACATGTTATAATATTGCTTATGTTATATGATATAATAACTTATGTTTTTATTTAATTATAATTATAATTTATATCTTATTTTCTATTTTTAATATAGATGAATAAAAAAATAATGACAGAAAATAAAGAACATAATAAAAAAAATAGAAAAAGCAGGTGGAAGAAAATATAGAAGTGAAAAATAGATTTGCATGCACTTAATTAGCACCTTCATTATGAGGATTCTGCTCTCACTTTCCTTCAATGCCAACAAGATTCTTTTTAAAAAAATCAACTTGTGTTTTGCTCATATTTAAATGACTGGTATATCAATATGTGTATACTTACTCTTTTGGCAATCAATATGTATTATTTCCCAATAAGTTTTTTCTGCAAATTTACTTGTAAATGTTCACACACTTTTTGACTTTTTGCTGGGGTGGCTCTTCTCTAGTTCCTTGCGGCCGCTCTCTCACACGGCGACGCATGATGATGCGCTGCGGCCACATCTCGCAGACGAACTTTAGCAGCGTGGCTATTCGACGAAGACTGTTGCAGATCCGACGATCAGGGCTTCAGCGACCGTACATCCGACGACAACAGATCCAGCAACCATGGAGTCAAAAATCTCGAGTGGTAGCACGAGGTTCGGCGACCGATGATCTCCTTCGATGAATGTTGTCTTCGATCCGAAGACCGCTGCCTATGATCTGATGGCGCACATTCGATCCAGTGACCGGTGAGTTTCTTTATTGTTAACTGTTAAGTTCTTCAGTTCAGCGAGTTCTTATCGGCTTTTCTTTAATGTGCGCGGTCGTTGGGTAGCGGCGATGCTCGGACCAAGGCACACCACCCTTGATCGGCCAGGGCATGACCCCTGACCGATCAAGGACACACCGCCCATGAGGGCCATGACCGGCCAAACGCCTTTGGCACGACCAAGGGGACACCCTGGCCGGCCAAGGCATGCCCCTAGCAGGCCAAGGGGGGTGCCCGGACTAGCAGAGCATGGCCATGACCGGCCTTGGCATGCCTATGGTCAGCCGAGGGGGAGCCCAGGCCAGCCGGGCACGGCCATGGCTGGCCTTGGCATGCCCATGGTCGGCCTTGACACAATACTTTTAGAAAAATTAGTGTTAGGTTTGAATTATTAATTGTGTTGAGTGATTAAAGAAATTGTTATATCATTATCATTAATGATAGAATAGTAACAATATATGCTCATTTTATACATATTTTTATTATTCATATTAATTTATTATAATTCGGTCCGACCATTCGGTCCAACCCGACCCATTGATCTATTCGGGTCGAATGCTGGGCCGAGTTTTACCTCCTCCAAATCACCATGGAGGAATGTCAGTTGCAACTATACTCAAAACCATCTAATAGTAGTTAGTTTCACAAGTGGTACAAATATCTCAGTATAGTCAATACCTTCCTTCTACTCGAAGCCTTTCACAACCAACCTTGCTATATACCTTTTGCCACCATCTGCCTCCTCTTTAATTCTGTACAACTACTTGTTGTGCAATGTCTTCTTACCTTTAAGCAATTCCACCAGCACCCAAGTTTTATTCTTGTACAATGAGTTCATCTCGTCCTGCATTGCTAACTCCCACTTAAAAGAATCATCAACCTATAGCATCAGTTAGTAATATAAAATTCAAAGAAGGAGAATACTTCATAGGTGGTTTTATCTCGAGAGTAGTCTCCTGATATGGGGTGGAGTACTCAGTTCAGCCTGTATCACATCAGGCTCCTGTTGAACAATCTTCTGTGACCCAATTACATCTTCATCTGAAATGCCCTCAAGTTCCACTTAAGACTTGCCTTTTTCTCATGCATCACCAGATTCTGCAACACAGTTATCTTTTTACATGATCTTTTCATGGAACACCGCGTTTCTTTCCCGGATAATTTTTCTGTTTTCATTATCCTAGAAACGATATCCAAATTCATCAGAACCATAACCAATAAAGCAACATCTCTGAGACTTTGCATCTAGTTTGTCTCTACATGCAAAATCAATATGCTCATATAATAGCAACAAAAAATTCTCAGATGAGAAAGATCTACCTCCTTATCACTTCTCTGGTAATTTGTTCTCCAATGGTACAGATGGCCCGCGGTTGATCAGGTATGTCACTGTGTTCACTGCATCTGCCCAAAATAACTTCGGTAGACCTACTCCTGGCTCGCTCATTCAGCGTCTTATTCATTCGTTCAGCAATTCCATTATGTTGTGGCATCGTTGGAACTATCATCTCCATCCTGATGCCATGTTCTCTGTAGAACTCCTTGAACTCATGGTTCACATACTCATGACCATTGTCAGATCGCAAACACCTAATTTTGACGCATGTTTCATTCTCTACCTGTACCTTCCATTTCTTGAAAGTAGAGAACACATCAAATTTATTTTTCAAAAAATAAACCCATACCTTCTTAGAATAATCGTCGATGAATGTCACATAATACAGTGACCCACCGAAGGATGGAACTGGAGATGGCCCCCACACATCTATGTGCACAAGCTCCAAATTGCTACTCTTCGGCATCCTTGGTACTTTACTGAAGGTGACTTTCTTCTGCTTTTCCAATACACACCCTTCACAAAGTCCACCATCGACTGACTTTAGATATGATAGTCGACCCAACTTGTGCAAAATCTTCATCCCCTTTGCACTCATATGTCCAAGTCTACAATGCCAGACTTCAGACATATCCTTCGAATCAATTACTACAATAATTCTCGTGTTTGATGATCTGTACAAAGTACCAGCTTTCTGCCCCCTACAATCACCATGGCTCCTTTGGTGACCTTCTAGGTGTTACCTACAAATATCGTAGTTTAACCATCTGAGTCAAGTTGTCCAACCGAGATCAGATTTCTCTTTAAGCTCGGTATATGTCGAACATATTTCTGCTTCCAAGTTGTCCCATTATCAGTGACAATCTTTACGTTCCCTTTTCCCACAACATCCAAGACTTTATCACCAGCCAAATAAATCTTGCCAAAATTGTCGGTAGTGTAATTTTTCATGCACTCCCTTTGTGATGTGGAATGGTATGAAGCACTATAATCCAGAATTTAGGATTCTGCCGGACTGTTTACACTCATAACTAATGCATCTGAGACTTCTTCTGTAGCAGCATTCGTCGACTCCTCATTAGTTTTCTTCTTAGGTGCTCTGCAATTCTTTTTTAAGTGACCTTTCTTCCTGCAATTCCAACATGCAAATTCACCAAATCTCGACTGACTTCATCGTCTTGCATTTGATCTTCCTTGATTTTGTCCTTTCTGTTGTGTTCTTCCTCTGCCCTCTGCGCTCAACATCGAGCTAGAGGCTTCTCTTGATTATCTCCTGCGAACGTCTTCTCTCAAAATCAAATCTCGAATATCATTGAGCTTCAACTTCGTTGAATCAGAAGAACTGCTGACCGCCATCACAGTTGCACTACAACTTTCTGGAAAAGAGGATAACAAGATCAAAGTCCTCACTTCATCAACAAAAGTGATACTCACCGAATTCAACTGTATAATGATAATGTTAAATTCGTTGATGTGGTCCGCGACTGAAGCTCCCTCAGACACTTCATGTTGAATAACCTTCTCATCAAATACACCTTATTTGATGTAGACAGCTTTTCGTACATGTTTGATAATGCCTTCATCAAACCCTCCGTGGTTTTTTCATTCACGATGTTAAAGACTACGTTCCGCGCCAACGTCAGCCTGATAACACCAAGCACTACCGTTCGAGGAGCGTCCGGTCCGCGTCGCTCATCGCCTTCGGCTTTTCCCCAGAGAGAGGTCCGTGTAATTTTTTTGATACAGATAGTTCTCGATCTACATCTTCCAGAAGCCGAAGTCTCTACCATTGAACTTCTCGATCTTCACCTTCTCGTCATCTATCGCCATAGCTCCCACTGCCCACGAACTCCTTCACCGAAACTCTGATACTAGTTATTGCGGAATGTATCCTCGATATCAACTTACTATTGATACCGATGACCGATAGAAATCGAAGAATAGATAGTGGAAGAGTAATAGGAAATCACACACACAGAAAGACACATAGATTTTACGTAGTTCGGAAATTATTTCCTACATCCACGGCCGTCTTAGAATTTCACTCTATTCAAATGTCTCAACTTTTTTAGTTACAAACATTACCAAATCCCCACAATATGTAGTACATAATCGTTACCAGATATGTGCCTTGGGTAACAATCCAGGATAACTGAATATCTATCGTGATTCTCCATAATTTCATATCTAACAAATAAGATAGTCATGATAATCACTCAATCTCTCCAGATTATGGTTACGAGAAAGTTACAATCTCACATATTCCCCCTACCATAACTAACAACAAATTAGTCAGGCCCAGAATCAGGCTCCACCTAATTAACTCCAACAAATTTAATATATGTTAATGGGTTTAATTTTTGTGCTACCCTTTTTAAGAGGTAGCATCATCATATCTCTATTAATCACCATTTCACAATGGATGGTGGATTGTCTAATTGAATAAATTTTGTATCCACCATCCGTCAAGAATGAGATAGTAATTAATAGGATATGATAGTGCTACCTCTTAAAAGAGGTAGCACAATAATTTTTACCTATATTAATACCATTAAATTGGGATATATCAAGATATAACATTAACTAATATATACAATTAAATACCATTTATTAGTATCAATGTGTACCTATTTATACTAAAGAGCAATCCATCCCCATAAAATTAATTAATATATAGCATTAATCCCAAATTATTTGGACACATTAAAATTTAATTGTTGAACAATAATAGATATTGACTTTTATTTTTTGTTGCAATATTGGCATTAATTACATGTCAAGAAAAATCAATGACATTGTTACTTTATTTGGCTTAAGTCATATTTGAATTGATAATTTTAGATGGCTAGATAGAGTATGATGGGTGGAATGCCTTGTATTCACATGTATTATACTAATAATGCATAGTTGGAAATGTGACAAGTACTTGATTATTGACATGATTCTTTTATACTTGTAAGAATTTGATGTGATTTTGGGTATGAATTAATTATGTGGAATGTATGATTAAATTGACATGGGAAGATAGCCACCGTCTCATTTCCAAATCAACCATCATTTTTATTTTATGGGAGATAGGCAAGTAACTTAGTACCATCATGTTCTCCAATCTATTTTAAGTACAGTAATTACTAGGGCCTAGTTAAGTGGCTAGTCTTCCAAACTCTATTTACACCAAGTTAGTGGAATGAAAAGGAATGATAATTTTGATTTAAATTGTCCCCTTTCTTTGCACTCGTAGTGATATATCAATGTTACATGTTATAATACTATTCATGTTATACGATATAATATATTTATATTTATTTCTTATTTTTTATTTTTTAATATAGATGAAAAAAAATATGTTAGAAAATAGTGAACATAATAAAAAAAGAGAAAAAGTTGGTGGAAGAAAATATAGAAGTGAAAGATAGTTTAAGTGATAAAGAACTATGTTATATAAATATTGGCAAATATTATAAATAATTATATATAAAAAAGGTAAATATAATTTTTGAATAGATAATTGCAGGAATCATATATGTATACGTTATAAAGCGGACTTAATGGGGGTGCTCGCAACTTGAGTTGCGAGCATCGTGCTCCCAAAATATCCACCATCGGATGGTTGATCGATGACTCATAATGCATGCATGTTTACAGTCATTCGATGGTCGATCGATGGCTTAGATCGGCCATTATTTTTCTCAATTTTTTTCCTCCCTATGAATCCTAATGCACACTCCCTCACCCACTTTTCATCCTCTCATTCTCTCTCCTCGCCCACCGCCGACCTCAGAGGCGATCCAAGACCTCCTCGCCAATGGCAGACCATCCGATCTCGCTTGACGCTCGACCTCCTTCACCCAATGATGCTCTCTCTCTGACGCTTCAATCTCGTCACAGTTGTGGCTGAACCACCTTGTCCCATCATCTTCGATTGCTCATGACGTTTGCCGCTGCTACCACCTGATGAGATTGCTCGCTCACCGATGATCTAATCTCGGCCGATGCCCGCTCTCTCGCTGACGCTCGACCACCTCGCTGATGCAAGATCTCGCCCGACGCTCCCTCTCTCACCGCTGCCTGTCTCTCGACGATGCCCGCTCCCTCGTCCGATGCCCGCTCTCTCACAGACACTTGACCTCCTTGCCGACACCCAACGCTCCAATCTCACCCGCCTTCGCAGCCCTGTTATTTTTTCCAATCTAAGCCTTTCGTGTCGTGCCCTAAAACTCTCTGACCCGATAGTAGGTCTCTGCCCGGACGCCAAACACCTAGACGCCCTCAATGCCTTGATGTCGTTCTACTTTTTTTCGATGAAGAGTAGTTGGCATTTCCTCCTCCCTTAGTGCAATTTGTATTAATTTTGAGTTAGAATGAAATTGTGTTTGTATGAATTTTGTTGTGAATTGTGAGCATTAATTGTGAAACTGTGAAATGTTAACTGAGCATTAGCATTTACCGAGAATAATGTTAAAATGTTCTATGGTTTGTGAAATTGAGCATTAGCATGTTGATTGAGCAGGGAACTATGAAATGTTAATTGTGACTTGTATGCATTAGAATGAAACTGTGAAATGTTAATTGAGCATTTGTCGAGAAGAATGGGTGATAAAATGCACTACCAAAATATTATTGTCGAGAAGAAGCAAACATCTTAGATCCATCGAAAGTCAGGTCATTGTCGATTTTATGGAGTGAGTGAGTTTCATACTTTTATTGTCAATGGCTCCTTCAACAAAATCAATATCTTCCATATCCATGATACCTAAGCGATCGTCAAATTGCATAAGCCAATTTAGTGAGTAAAACTTTTAAAAACTTAATTATAACTAATTGGATCCCCAATTTAATCGACAATTATATAGTCATCTAATTTTAATTACAAATTTGATTTTGGATTACATGTTAACCTTACCACTAATTTGAATTAAAAATTTTACTAATCTCGATTACATCCATCCATGACTCGGTCTTCATGAGATTACATCCATGATTTGGCTTGCGAATTGATCTACTTGTGGCAGGCGAGGGTAGTCAGCCGGCAGGGTTGTCAGGCGGCAAATACAGTTCTCGGGCGACAGCGAGTGGGCGAGGCGGTGGCAACGGAGAGTGGGTGACGCGGTGGCGGTGGCAGGGGCGAACGGGTGAGGCGGTGGCAGCGGCGAATGGATGAGGCGTCGACAGTGGCGAGGGGGCGACGCGACGATAGTGATGAGTGGGTGAGGTAGCGGCGGCGACTGGCCAAGGCGGCAGCAGCAGCTAGAGAGTGAGGCGGTGGCAGCGGGGAGTGAACGAGGCGACGGCAATGGGAGTCGGCGAGACGGCGGCATTGGTGAGTGGGCAAGGCGGCGGCGACAAGTGGGAGAGGAGATCAAGCATTGAGTGGGTGAGGCGACGAACGGGAGGCTTCGGTGGTGACGAATGGGAGGCTTCAACGGCGGCGGCAAACAGGAGGCTTCATTGGTGGCGATGACGAATAAGAGGCTTCAACGACGATGGTGATGAGATCAAAGTGTTGGCGAGAGAGCATTGTCGAGATTGGAGCGTCGGGCGAGGAGATCCAGCGTCGGGTGAGATCAGGCCGTCCGGCGAGGAAGTTGAGCATCGACACGTGATGTGATTGGGCCATCGGGCGAGGAGGTCGAGAATCGAACGAGACATGAGCGTCGGCGGTGACGAGGTCAAGCATCGGGCGAGATATGAGTGTCGGTCGTCGACGAGGAGGTCACGCGTCGACGAGGAGATCCTGGATCACCTCTAAGGTTGGCGGAGCACGAGGAGAGAGAAAGCAAGGATGAAAAGTGGGCAAGGGAGCGTGTGTTGGTTAGGGTTCAGAGGGATGAAAAAATTGGTAAAAACAATGGTCGAACGACTATAAACATGCACACGTTATGAGTCATCGATCGACCATCCGAGATATTTTGGGAGTAGGGTGTGGAGCACCCCCATTAAATCCAAAGCATAATGCACTACGTAATAATAAAAACTTTGAATGCATGCAAATTAACCTTTTTATACATAAGAAAAGAAATATATTACAAATTTTTCTGACTGTGTTATGCAATTGCACAACTTATTCTCGTGGACGTGAACATCAAACTGAATAAGGAGATAATATAAAGGCACATATAGGAGCATCTAAAGGTGACATCAACATTGCAACGAAGAGATCATTAAAGACGCAAACACTCGAAAATTAACATTGCAACAAAGAAACCCTCGCAGCAACGCCTCCCTTCTTAGATCGACAGAGACTCACCAACCTCTACCATTTGATGCAGCATTATATGATCTTAAGGATGTGGCCAGCCACCTAGCCACTGCCACCTCCTTCGCCACAGCCACCACCATTCCCGCCACCGTATCCTCCACCATATCCGTCGCCGTATCCCATCCTTTGCCGAAGTCATAGCCCCAACCTTTTCCGAAGCCATAGTATGGCCCGTATCCCCAACCTTCTCGTACCTGTAGCCACTGCAGTACGTAGTTCCACTTATAAGGGCCCCATAGAAACTTCTCATCCTCCATGTTGGCCCTCTCCGATGCCTCCTTCTTCGAAACTGGCTTCTCGACTACCTCTCGGGTGGTGGCTGCACAAACCATGGTGGCGGCTAGGAACAGGACAAGGAAGGAGAGGGGGGGGCAGCAAATTACCGGATCGTCCCCCAACTTTGGGTGCAGTAACAACTCGGTCCTCAAACTCTAATTTGTAACTACAATGTCCTCAACCTTTAATTTTCTTACACTCTTGATCCTGCTGACAGATAATAGCTAGTTCTCCGATTATAGTGTTAATGTGACACAATAAAAATAATAAAAAAATATTTAAAAATAAATAAAAAAATGTTGGGGGCTGACAATGATCTCGCACAGGGGGAGTCGGCGCCCCTTTGTCTTCGTCACCCCGTTCAAGGAAGAAAGGGGGGCCGACACCCCATATGCAAGCTCGTGCACCGACGGAGATACAAATAAGAAGTTTTATCTTGGGGGCAAAACGTCATCACCAATCAAGATTATCGGCTGTAAAAATTCAGCCATAATGGAGATGAACATGTATCATTGGGCAATAAAGCATTGAGAAGCTTTGATTATGGGGCGCAAAACACATCATCCATTAAGTTTATCGGCCGCAAAATCAAACCATGAAGTTTTATCCTTAACCAACAATTTAGCTTTGTGGCCGAGAACTCCAATCATTGGGCGCAAAAAGGTTGGTGGCCGAGAATTATCAAGAGAAGTTTGTCATTGGGTGCAAAATAGATAAAGTTTTATCTTGGCCGAGATTTAAAAGTCATAAAGTTTATCTCAAGGTTAAACTCGGCCGTATGATATTATCGATCGTGATATGTATGAAGACCATCCACACCTATAAATAGAGGACGAAACCATCAATACAACTCGTACTTTGAAGTTTGGTTTTCTTCCACGGCGAGTCGAGAGTATGCAGGCTACGACCGAAAGGAGAGAAGATGCGACGGCTGGAGGTTGATGTGACTCTGATCAAATCCAAAAGGCTGCCCCACTGTCTGCCCAGATTCGAGATCGCTGTTTTTGGTGTAATTCTTTCGATTTTTATCATTTGTATTTTATCTCTCAAGAATTTCTAGGATGCACTCCATGTCTTTTATATTATTATTTTAGGAGATTATTAATTGAAGGAAAATTGTTTGGACCTTATTTTATTTATTTTAATCTTTTCTGATCAATTACTAATTGTGCTTAATGCCTTAATGTTAGTTAATTGAATTTCTGAATTAGGTTATATTAGTTTGTGTAGTGTTTAATTTCAAAATTTATAATACTAATTTTAATTGATTTTATTTGAAATTAATAACTGACATAAATTTGATAACTAGTGTGTAGAGAATCAAGTTTGTGCGGTCTATTAATCTATATCAGTTTGTGGAGTGATTGATAGTTTAGGGAATTCAATTTAATATTAATATGATTTGATGGGATGCCAATTGTGGAGATTTCAGTTCTTATTAAATTAAGATAGTTCTACATGCTTAAGTTGAGGGATGCTAGTTGTGGAGACCACAAGTTAATCATGTTAGATTATTTTAGGGAGACACTAATTCAGTTTTAAAGATTAAATTTATCTTTTATGGTTCAAATATTTATCCTGATCTATTTTCATCCTAAGGCCTAATTTCAACACCATTATCTTATTTCATTATTATCTTATTTTTTTATTTTATAATTACAAAACCCATTTTTTCAAAATTCATGTTTTTCCTCTCTTATTAATTATAAATTCAGATGTTGAATTAATATTCTTCGTTGGTTCGACACTCTTACTCTTATTTTTTATATTACTTGAGCGACTAGTGCACTTGATAGCGATTTTATTTTGATACATCATTTTACGCATCAACGAGCTCACACGGGATGACGCTGAAGGCTGTCATTTTTTATTTTTTATTAATTTTATAATATTTTACTATTTTATATTATGCACATCAGTAATATAACCGGAAAACTAACTATAGCTGTTCAGGAGGATGATGAAAAATAAAATTTGGAAATAATTTT
Source organism: Pontederia crassipes (assembly GCA_030549335.1). Taxonomy (NCBI): domain Eukaryota; kingdom Viridiplantae; phylum Streptophyta; class Magnoliopsida; order Commelinales; family Pontederiaceae; genus Pontederia; species Pontederia crassipes. The sequence continues at coordinate 9,495,270 of CM060198.1, forward strand.
GTTACAAATTGAAATTAGGGGACCGTCGAGATATTGATATAAAATTAGAGGACGATATGTATAATTTACTCCGACGAAGGCCTTCGCCATTGTTGATGTTAGCTGTGGAGGATTCGGGAGTGCATGCGGGGGTTTGGTTGTGCAATGCTGCATGGATTTGGCGGTTGGGGAGATGGAGTTAATAATTTTGATTGATAATTGGTCTTCTTTATATTGATAATAACAAAGCTATAATTGATATCTTCATTCTTCGTTAGCTACTCCCTGTAGCTTAATCCATTGTGATTATATATGGACAAGCAATAAATAGATGTGAAAATACGTACAAAATATCATATTTGTATAACTCGTAAAATAAAAAGGATTCGAAGGTTTGATAAAGCTTTTTGGATCATCCATTCGGGCTGTACAATCGACCAAGAGACATATTATAATTAATTTATTATAATAATGTAAGCAATGAAATATGTTTAGTAATAATTAGTTGATAATAATAATTGATGGTGTGGGATGAAATTTTTGGGGTTTGGATAATATGTATTATATGCCGAATTATGACAAAAAAAAGAACTTCCAGCGAGAATATTTTAGGTAAGAGAGATTTCAGATTCGAGATAAAAGACGCTGCTTTATTATTTTACCACAATCCACATTTTATGTTCTATTTCTATTCATTGTTTCAAGTTGGCTAAAAAATCTTGATGGTGAAAGGAATATATTATAGTCCAGAAATGTATTCACGCTGCCGTATGTTTTTATTACTAGATCTTTATATTTGTTTATATAGAATAATAACAAAATTAAATAATACGTATAAATTCTTTATTAGCTTCTTGTAGTAATTTAATCCTTCGTGATTATATTTACAGGTCTATAAAGTCACTTCTTAAAAAATTCTCGCACGTCCCAGAAATTAAATGTGCAGAATCTAACATTTTTGTAATAATTAATTATTAAAAAAATAGATGGTTTGATAATTAGAGAGGCGCACAGCTTCTTGGACATGGCCCAATGGAACACATAAGGGGCCTTTGGACTCTTTATTATCATTTTAGTCTTGGTTATATTAGTTAAACACTTGGACTAAACGTTTAACTATTTTACTAAGTCATGAATATTATTGAAGTTTTTTATAACTTTAAATTTGATAATCTTTATTTGTTATGTTCTATATTTTGTTTTACCTTTTTTCTATTTGTAACTACCTTTTTACTTCATTAGTCCCAAATAATAAATGAAACACTTGAATTCATATTTGGGCTAATGTGTCAACGATTCCGACTAAACTTTTCTACTTTTATTTCTTTTTATTTTTCTATTGTTCAACTATTCAAGTCGAATTTGGGTTGGTCAAATTTAATTCGAAATATTTTAACAATGTAAGTAAATCTATCGACTTTGATCCAAAATTTGTATCTCATCTTATTAGACTCGAAAGCTTTTGAATTTGATCGGAACTAAAAATGCATCTCTGGATACGTTTCCATTAATTTGTTATGTTTCTTTTTAACAAAATAAATACTCTATTTCCTGTGCTATATCTTTTCTATATCTAGTATTAAAAATATTTTATTGTATATATAGGATAAAGTTTATACTTCTTCTTTATATGGAATAATAAAAAGTTAAGGAAAGATATCTAAATTCTTCGTTAGCTCCTCTAGTAATTTAATAATTTGTGATTACAAAAAAAAAATCATATTTATATTATTATTAAATAAAAAGGCTTAGACGGTTTGATTGGAATCTCTTGCGGCCCGAAGACTGACATTTATTAGCCTTGCCAGGGACAAGCCCGACATTTTTCAATTACACAATCTGTAATTATTATCAACAAGGTTCAATATCATTCACATCAATCCATTATCCCTGCTTAGGTTACAACTCATCGCTACACAGCTCGACAATGACTTAAAATACCAAACAAGTTAATAATAATTGTTTGATAATAAAAATTAACAATGTGGGACTAAATTCTACACACATATATCTACCAATAATTAAGGTCCACCAATTACATATATGCGCGTGTTACAAAGCATAACGTAATAGGCAACAATAATGTAAAACCGATTGAAAGATCAAAATAAACTCAATCCAATTATTTATTAGAATTGGGTAAATGATAGATTTTAATTTTGGTTTTATTAAATACCCAGCCGCCGCCACAATTAGAATTTCACAGCCACTTCTCTGTCCGTCGAGAAAAAACAAAAAAAATATAATCATAATTTAGAAAAAAGAAAAAAACAAAGGTGTTTATTTAAACTTCTAGTAGTCGGTATATCTAATTTATTTAAATAATTAGAAAAAAATAATCATAATCACAGACCTAATTTTTTTAGATATTTTAAAATTCAGAAATAACAAAACCAAGAACAAATATAGAAAATTTTAACAATGTAAGTAAAGCTTTCAACTTTAATCCAAAATTTGTGTCTCATCTTATTCGACTCCAAAGCTTTTGAATTTGATCGGAACCAAAGATGCATCTCTCGACACGTTTCCATTAATTTATTTTGTTTCTTTATAACAAAATAAAATACTATATTTCCTATGCTATATCTTTTCCATATCTACTTTTACAAATATTTTATTGTATATATAGGATAAAGTTTATACTCACATATATCTACCAATAATTAAGGCTCGCCAATCAAATATACGTTACAAAGCATAACGTACTAGGCAACAATAATGTAAAACCAATTGAAAGATCAAAATAAACTCAATCCTATTATTTATTAGAATTGGGTAAATGATAAAATTTTAATTTGATTTTATTAAATACCAAGCCGCTGCCACAATTAGACCATCACAACCACCTCTTTGTCTGTCGAGGAACAACAAAAAAAATCATAATTTAGAAAAAACAAAAAAAAGATGTTTATTTAAACTTCTAGTAGTCGGAAAAACTAATTTATTTAAATATTTAGAAAAAAACAAAATAAAATAATCATAATCACATACCTAATTTGTTTAGATATTTTAAAATTTGAAAATAATAGAAACAGGAACAAATATCGCATATTTTTATAATCTAAGTACAGCTTTCGACTTTGATCCAAAATTTGTGTCTCAACTCGAAAGCTTTTGAATTTGATGGGTACCAAAGATGCATCTCTGGACACATTTGTTTTGTTTCTTTATAACAAAATAAAATACTCTATTTCCTGTACTATATCTTTTCCATATCTAGTATTACAAATATTTTACTGTATACATAGGATAAAGTTTATACTTTCTCTTTATATGGAATAATAACAAAGTTAAGAAAAGATGTCTAAATTCTTCATTAGCTCCTCTAGTAATTTAATAATTTATGATTATAAAAACAAATATCATATTTATATTATTATTAAATAAAAAGGATTAGACTGTTTGGTTGTGGCCCGAAGACATTTATTAGCCTTGCCAAGGTCAAGCCCGATTAATATTTTCAATTACACAATCTGTAATTATGTATCGTAATTTGTTTAAGCCAAATCCAAGATTGGATTGAAGAATAGGATTCAATATCATTCACATCAATCCATTGTCCCTGCTTAGGTTACAAGTCATCACTACACAGCTCGATAATGATTCAAAATACCAAACAAGTTAATAATAATTGTTTGATAATAAAAATTATCAATGTGGGACTAAATTCTACTCACGTATATCTACCAATAATTAAGGCCCAACAATCACATATATGTGCATGTTACAAAGCATAACGTACTATGCAACAATAAGGTAAAACCGATTGAAAGATCAAAATAAACTCAATCCAATTATTTATTAGAATTTGGTAAATGATAAATTTTAACTTTGGTTTTATTAAATACCCAGCCACCGCCACAATTGGAACTTCACAGCCACCTCTTTGTCCGTTGAGAAAAAACAAAAAAAAAATAATCATAATTTAGAGAAAACAAAAAAAAACAAAGATGTTTATTAAAACTTTTGGTAGTCGATAGATCTAATTTATTTAAATATTTAGAAAAAAAACAAAAAAAAATAATCATAATCACAGGCCTAATTTGTTTAGATATTTTAAAATTCAGAAATAATAAAACCAGGAACAAATTTAAAAAAATTTAACAATGTAAGTAAAGCTTTCAACTTTAATCCAAAATTTGTATCTCATCTTATTCAACGCAAAAGCTTTTGAATTTGATGGGAACCAAAGATGCATCTCTGGACACGTTTCCATTAATTTGTTTTGTTTCTTTGTAACAAAATAAAATACTATATTTCCTACGCTATATCTTTTCCATATCTAGTATTACAAATATTTTATTGTATATATAGGATAAGTTTATACTTCTCCTTTATATGGAATAATAACAAAGTGAAGAAAAGATGTCTAAATTCTTCATTAGCTCCTCTAGTAATTTAATAATTTGTGATGATAAAAACAAATATCATATTTATATTATTATTAAATAAAAAGGATTAGATGGTTTGATTAGAACCTCTTGCGGCCCATTGACATTTATTAGCCTTGCCAGGGTCAAGCCCGATTAATATTTTCATTATTTGTTTAAGCCAAATTCAAGATCGGAGTGAACAATAGGGTTCAATATCATTCACATCAATCCATTGTCCCTGCTTAGGTTACAAGTCATCGCTACATACCAATAATTAAAATAACAAACAAGTTAATAATAATTGTTTGATAATAAAAATTAACAATGTGGGACTAAATTCTACTCACACATATCTACCAATAATTAAGGCCCGCCTATCAATATATGCGTGTGTTACAAAGCATAACATACTAGGCAACAATAATGTAAAACCGATTGAAAGATCAAAATAAACTCAATCCAATTATTTATTAGAATTGAGTAAATGATAAATTTTAATTTTGGTTTATTAAATACCCAGCCGCCGCCATAATTCAACCGTCACGGCCACCTCTTCGTCCATCGAGAACTCACATATGAGTGAGTATAGAAGCATAACACATTTCCCACTAACAGCGACTGTGAGCTTTGGACGAAGCCGACGTCCCCTGGTACGAATCCCATGCTCCACCAGCAATCCACATTTTATGATTTGACCACAATCCACATTTTATGTTTTGTTTCTATTCTTGTTTCAAGTTGGATAAAAAATCTTGATGGTCCGAATGTTTTCAAAAAATATACACATTATTTTCTCTTCGAAGATACCCTGATCGGATCCGATCATAGACGGTCAATTATTTTTTTGTATTTTAAAAATTGAAACGTTTGACAAGCAAGATCTGTCAAAAGTTCATAGGGGTTCCCTTCGGAACTTCAAAGGGAAACACTCTTGGAAACTTCCAATAGCTGCAGTCGGAAGTTCCGAAGGAAAGTCTCCCTTCGAAAGCATTCCCCTTTACCCGCTGAAACTTGCCATGGTATAAATGTGTCGTTGATAATCATGACATTCCTTATTCGACCCTCTATTTTTATTTTTTGTTTAATTTTACTCATATATGTAATTTAAATTTTAAATAATATTGAAATAAAAATATTTAAAGTATGAGAATGATTTTTTATACACATTTCTTATATTAAAAATGTAAAAAAAAGCAAAGAAAAACTTTTAAAAATAATGATCAAATAATCCCACTAATCAAATCAAATTTGATTGGATCATATCCGTGAAGTACTCTAATGCTCTAAAAGATAAGGAAGACCAAAATGAGTATTTCATGAGTCCTTGATGTAGGTTGAGAACACTAAGCACAAACAGAGAGGAAGGAGATCAAATAAAAATTTACAATTTAGTCCTGAATTGATAATAATTAAGACGTTGACTTATCTCCTTATGATTTTGCAGATATTTGGTTTTCTTGATATATGCAGCAAACATTGTTGCACTTCTTTTGAAGTGGAAACAACTCAAATTGAACTAATATTATTTATGATATATGCAAACATCACCGGGTCACGGTTAGAATGGCCTGACCAGGTTCGATCGAATTAGATTTTATTAAAATAATATTATTTATCATAATTATAAAGATATAGTATAAGTTATATGAATATTGTACTAATAACTTATTAAAAATAATATAACATAATTTTCATTAATAATGATAATATAAATAGATTATTAATAATTTAATATCTATTATTATTATTTCTTTTTTTGTCTAACACTTTCTTTTTTATTTCCTTTATTTTCTGCCCTTTGATAAGTTTCAGTTCTAATATAATTCAATTTTAAATACTTATATTTTTATTTCAATTTCTATTTAATTGTATACGTATGATGTTCTTTTCTTTTTAACTTTCCTTGTATTCCTTTCCTTTTTCTCATTTAGCTTTCCTATTTTTATCATTTTTTTTTAAATTTTTCAAATTCTACATTGAACTGAGTTGAAGCGATTCAATCGGTCCAATTCAACCGGCCACTACCAGTTTTGTCTGGTTCAATATAAAAATGGATTTCGACACCTAACCGAACTGGATCACCGGCTAATTCGTGGTTGAACCAGTTAAACTGACTGGTCTTAACAACATTGAAGGATACTAAAATAATGCCTGAAAACAAATTTGATTATACTTTTTAAAGTTGTTAATTATCTTAAATATTAGTTGCTCTCTCATTGAAATTAAGATTAGCAATAAAAAAAATTAAAAAGGATCATATGCACTTGTGAAATCTAACCAGAGTTATGAATATATATTGTCATCTTTCCATTCAGCCAGTAGATTATAGTCCGGAAATGGATTCAGGTTGCCGTATGTTTTTATTACTAGATCTTTATATTTGTTTATATGGAATAATAACAAAATTAAGTAATATGTATAAATTATTTATTAGCTTCTTGTAGTAATTTAGTCCTTTGTGATTATATTTGTATACGTTCTGTCAAGTCATTTCTTGAATGTCCAAAATCTAATACTTTTGTAATAATTAAATTATTAAAATATTAGATCGTCTGATGATTAGGTGTACAACTTCTTGGACATGGCCCATGGAAACACATAATGGGCCTTTGGACTCTTTATTATCATTTTTGTAACGCCCCGAGATCCACAGTGACTTTTACGTACTTAGAGTCGTCCCATGGGGCTATACAATCTTTTATAAAATAATTTTGTTAAAATATAAAGTATAAAATACAAAAATGATAATAATAACATCTAAAAACTCATAATATCAAAGGAGCCGGAACGTCCATAACTTCACAATACTAAACGTGCGAAAAAGTAATATCTAATAAATAATTCTACTAGGACACAATCCTACACCATGTACAATATCTTTGTAAATGAGCCTAACACCTGCATCACAATCCTCTATCATCATCTCACCTGCATGAATCCAGATGCAAAGAAAAATTCTCAGTACGTAGGGTCTAATCATAATAATAATTAAGAATTAACAGTGCTCAATAAATCAATAATAATATGATACAATAAATAATAGAGCACTGAATGGATCAATATGATAGGAACTTAATATATCAATAGATCAATAAATCAATATAGCCATAGATCAATGGAGAGGTTCAGGTAAGAGGTCAAAAGATCAATCAATATCAATCAATAATTAACAATAATCAATTATGCAATGCTAGATAATAATTCGTGATGGCGGAGGATCATGACCAATCACAAGACAACCATAACTTCTCTAAATGATGATGTCCCAAATCTCTAGGTCCACTATTTGCCCCATACAATACGATAATAGTATGACCCGGGGTTTAGAAACAATCAGAGACCCAACAGTTTACCTACATGATGACTTAACAATTTTCATCTTTTATCTTGTTTACCTATCTTTAACAATTTAGTTCAGGTTAAACAAGGATCCAATTAAGGGAAAACCCATTTGATCCATATTATAACGAATCACATGATCAGATATCATAATGATATCAATAATCTCAAAATCAAATCTAAAAGATATGATGATGTCATATCTGTGAACAATATGATCATAGATGATCAGGAACAATGAACCATAATAATTATTCAATTGTCCATAAGAAAATACTAAATTAATTTTCTGCTCCTAGAATTTGGCCCGCGTCGGGTGAAACCCGGGCCGCATTTGAAAACAATAAAAAACCCCTCGATTGGGTCAAAACTTGGGCCGACTGAAGCTAGAACTCGGGCCAAGCCAATAGGAACCCGGGCTGGGTTTCTTAACTCGGTCTGGTTTCAAATCAAAATCAGTCTAGATTCTACCAAATCTTGATGGGACACCGCAAAAGTCGGGCCGAGTTCTACCGCCAACGAGAAAACGCATTCCAGCACAATTTTTCAACCACCATAACAAGACCATACGATTTTCAAACGATGCACTATTCATATCAATAGATTCTCGGTACAAAAGAGAAGGAAATAGGATTCTATGTCACGAAAAATCGATGACATAGGGATTCTCACTACGTACCTAAAGTTGGCTGAAAATCCAACTAAATCCCTACGCGAGTTATCTAGACGTTGAAACTTTGGCTGGTGATAAGTCCACGATATGATCTTGAAACTTGCGTCCGTCACCTCGAGAGTCTTCTCTCCTATGTCGGGACTTCAAAACCAGCCATCGAGTGCTCTCTGAAACTCCTCGATTCGCATGAAAATGAGAAGAAAAGAGAGACTCGTGAGACTCTGAAATTCTATTTTGCCAACAAGAATTTCCAGCCACCCTTCTATAGTAATTTATAATTTTATGCTAGAGTTTTGACTTCTATTGAACCTTGATCTTTTTTAAAATGAATCTTGACCATCCATCATTCATCAAATCATATCATAATCTCTCATATTTAATTAAATTCGAGAGTAATTAGTTTCCCATTATAACATCTCCAACAAATCAAATATCTTTCAAATTCCTTATTTTATCTCTTGTCAGTTTTCCACTTTTTTCTTAAATTTCAGAATTAATTAATTCTAGAATATTGTCACAGGAATTATCAAATCCATTTAATTAAAATAAATATCTTTTATTTATTTTCTAAAAATCCGAGTCATTACAATTTTAGTCGGTTAATTTTATTAGTTAAACACTTAGACCAACCCTTTAATTATTTCACTAAGTCATGAACATTATTAAAGTTTTTTGCAACTTTAAATTTTTTAATCTTTATTTTTTATGTCTATTTTAACATTAATTTGTTTTACTTTTTTTCTATTTGTAATTACCTTTTACTTCATTAGTCGTAAATAATAAATGAAACACTTGAATTCATAGTTGGGCTAATGTGTCAACGATTGAGATTAAACTTTTCTACTTTTATGTTTTTTTTATTTTTCTATTGTTCAGGTGTTGAAGTCGAATTCAGGTTGAAGTCGAATTTAATTTGCAATATTTTTTGTGGGTCCGACTCAAGTAGAATTATTAGTTGAAAACTTCTAATAGTCAGTAGATCTAATTTATTTAAATATTTTAAAAAATCCCAAAAATAATCATAATCACAGTCCTAATTGTTTAGATATTTTAAAATTAGGAAATAATAGAAACAAGAACAAATATTGAAATTTTTAACAATGTAAGTAAATCTATCGACGTTGATCCAAAATTTCTATCTCATCTTATTCGACTCGAAAGCTTTTGAAATTGATCGGAACCAAAAATGCATCTCGGGACACGTTTCCATTAATTTGATTTGTTTCATTTTAACAAAATAAAATACTCTATTTCCTGTGCTATATCTTTTCCATATCTAATATTACAAATATTTTATAGTATATATAGGATAAAGTTTATACTTCTTTATATGGAATAATAACAAAGTTAAGAAAAGATGTCCAAATTCTTCATTAGCTCCTCTAGTAATTTAATAATTTGTTATTATAAAAACAAATATCATATTTATATTATTATTAAATAAAAAGTATTAGACGATTTGATTTGAACCTCTTGGATGATCGCATCCTTATTAATGATTATATTTAAATCCTTCGATAATTCCGGAGTCCGTCGGTAATTTATCGACGGAGATTTCTCATCCATAGTAACGAATGATGTTTTAGCCTTCGTTAATTCGAAAGGATTTTCTTATCCGTCGTAACTGTCGTCAATAAATGCGAATGATTCATTTTCTTTCGAAAATGTCCATCGCAAATTAGTCATTTTCTTGTAATGAAATGTTAATACATGCAATATTCGTTTATTAGTTGGCATGCACTTAATTAGCACCACTGGTACCCAATCACATGCAATTATTCATTACCTTCATTATGAGGATTCTGCTCTCACTTTCCTTCAATGCCAATAAGATTCTTTTTTACAAATATACTTGTGTTTTGCTCATATTTAAATGACTGATAAATCAATATATGTACTTACTCTTTTGGCAATCAGTGATTTTCCCATTTTTTTATTTTTTTCCCGCAAATTTATTGAAAAGTAATTGAGGAAACTCGATTAGTCAATTACAGACTGATTCTCTCTCTCTATATATATATAGAAGCTAAAACAAAAATATCATTCTTTTACTAATCTTCCTTTTAAGTTTTACATTCTATGTTAATACATGCATGCATATTCGTTTATTAGTTGGCACTTAATTAGCACCACTGGTATCCAATAACATGCAATTAATTATTACCTTAATTATGAGGATTCTGCTCTCACTTTCCTTTAATGTCAATATGACTCTTTTTTAAGAATCAAATTGTGTTTTTCTCATATTTAAATGACTGATAAATCAATATATATACACTTACTCTTTAGGCAATAAATGATTTATTCCCATTATTTTAAATATTTTCCTCAAATTTAATTGAAACGTAATTGAGGAAACTCGATCAGTCAATTATAGACTGATTCAATTTAAAAACTACCAAATACTTAGTTGTGCATATCCGAGAAAATTTTTTAGATTAATTGTTCATACTTCTTAGATTGATAATAATTATACAATAAGAAATTAGAGTCATGCAATATGGCAATGCGCCCATTCTTGTATATATGATTTTAGGAGCCATTTGAATATCGGAATCGTGATTATTTCGACTTCTGATAAATTAGTTCGAAATGTGTTGTGATGGGATGGAATGTAATGATGATGAAGAAGTTTTGATGCGATAGAAAAAAATAAATGTGATAGATTAATTTTAGTAGATATTTAAATAAAAAATAGGTATTGTAAATATAAAATATAATTTTGTTAAAAAATAAAAGTATAAATTTAAATTTTTTTACTAAACTTTTTTGTTAAATTATATAATATAAATATATAAAAAAGTAATAAATAATATTATATTAATTATTATATTGATAATAAATAAAAAGTAATAAATAATATTATATTAATTAATTATAATAAATATTTATATTTAATAAATTAATTAATTTAGATAAGAAAGATAAAAGAAAAAAATTGTAAAACAAAAAAAAATGTCAATTAAAAAAAGTGAAAACAAAAAAAAAGTAGGAAACAAGGTTGATTCCATCAAAATCAGAACATTGGAAGTAGTATCACTTGACCCTCATTCCAAGGTAATTATTGTGGCACGAGTGTGTTTGGAAAATTTTGGGGCATGATTCTACTTAGTTTCAGTTACCTAACGCCTCTTAAGAATTTGAAAAAAAAATGCATCCAATATTCTTGTTTTTAGAAAATAAAAAAATAAACCTCCGTATGTAAATCACCCCCCTTTAAACCTCGGGATATAACTTTTATTTCTTATAATTTAATTTTTATAATTCATGATTAAATTAATTATATACTTCTTGGAAGAAATAATATATATATTTAATTGGATAATTTGATAATAATATATATAAATCACCCCCCTTTAAACCTCACGATAATCCAATATTCCAAGAAAAGGGATATGTACATAATTTCTTCATACACCTTATATTGATAATAATGATTATACAATAAGAAATTAGAGTCATGCAATATAGCAATGTGCACATCTTGTATATCTGATTTTAGAATTAGAAAATAGAAAATGCATTCAATATTATATTAATTTTTGAACAAACACTCTTTAAATTCAAACACAATAAGTCATTCAAGACTCGAATTATTCAGAATAGATATTTACAATAAATATTTATTCTCATTATTGCATTATGTAAATGAGACTCAAGTGCAAAGGCAAGCACCACCAAAGATGGCGAAGTTCATACATTTTAGTTTGTTGGTTGAGGACATAGGCCCCCCGGGTCTGATGCTCCATAGGCACTCGGTCGGACATTATCCCAATCCCATGCCTCGTCATAGACTTTAAAGCTCCCATTGACCCCTCCACTTGCACTCTTCCTTTGCATATAGCACCAGAACAATGTCAATAGTTGGTATTGAACGTCCAGGTTAAGGTGGAATGGTAGCTCAATCTTTGGATTTGCAGTGGAGCTGCAATGGAATATTGCTGCCCAAGTCATTCTTGATGATCATTTGAATATCAGGGCAACATGGCATGACAGGATCAATAAGGATTAGGAAAGCATGATCATCAAAGAGAAAAGGCTGTTGGAGGTGAGAATAGTCATTGAAGTTCTTGTGAACGAAAGGGAAGAATAGAGTGAAAAAATTATAGAACAATACGAGTTACAATTCCCCCTTATTTATTTACAAGGATGAAAGAAAACCAAGCGAAATAGAAAATTCAAATTAAGGAACAAAATAATATAATATATATTTATTTATCGAAAAGGAAAACCGTCATAGATGGATTTTTCCAAATTACTTTTACATTTAATGGTATTAATATATACCAATTTAATATATGTTAATGGGTTTAATTTTTATGCTACCTCTTTTAAGAGGTAACATCATCATATTTCTATTAATCATCATTTCACAATGGATGATGGATTGTCTGATTGAATAAATTTTTTATCCATCATCCATCATGAATCGGACGGTAATTAATAGGGATATAATGGTGTTACATCTTAAAAGAGGTAGCATAATAATGTTTACCTATATTAATACCATTAAATTGGTACATAAAAATATATAACATTAACTAATATATACAATTAATTACCATTTATTAGCATTAATATGTACCCATTTATACGAATGAGCAATCCATCCCCATGAAATTAATTAATATATAGCATTAATCCAAAATTATTTGGACACTTGTTACAATTTAATTGTTGAACAATATTACAAATTGACTTTTATTTTTTGTTGCAATATTGGCATTAATTACGTGTCAAGAAAAAGCAATGACATTGTTACTTTATTTAGCTTAAGTCATGTTGGAATTGATAATTTTAGACGGCCAGATAAAATATGATGGGTGGAATGCCTTGTATTCACATGTATTATACTAGTAATGCATAATCCATAATTGGAAATGTGATAAGTGCTTGATTATTTTATATTTGTACGAATTTGATGTGACTTTCCATATGAATTAATTATGTGGCATGTATGATTAAATTGACATGGGAAGATAGCAACCTTCTCATTTCCAAATCAACCATCATTTGTATTTTATGAGAGATAGGCAAGTAACTTAGTAACTTCATGTTCTCCAATCTATTACAGGTACACTGATTACTACAGCCTAGTGAAGTGGCTAGCCTTCCGAACTCTATTTACACCAAGTTAGTGGAATGATAATTTTGATCTAGGATGGTTGATCGATGACTCATAATGCATGTGTGTTTACAGACATTCGAAGGTCCATCGACGACTTAGATCGACCATTGTTTTTCCAAATTTTTTTCCTCCCTATGAACCCTAACACATACTCCCCCACCCACTTTTCGTCCTCTCATTCTCTCTCCTTGCCCACCGCCGACCTCGGAGGCATTCCGTGACCTCCTCGCTGATGGCCGACCCTCCGATCTCACCCGATGATGCTCTCTCTCTGACACTTCAATCTCATCACAGCCACCGCTGAACCACCTCGTCCCGTCATCGCCGATTGCTCATGCCGTTCGCCACCATCGCCAGACGAGATTGCTCCGATCACGGCCGATGCTCGCTCTCTCATTGACACTCGATCTCCTCGCCGATGCAAAATCTCTCCCGACGCTCCCTCTCTCACCGACGCCTGCTCTCTTGACGACACCCGCTTTCTCATCGACGCTCGACCTCCTCACCGACGCCCGACGCTCCTATCTCGCCCTTTGCCACCTGCCCACCCATTCGCTACCACCGCCCGCCTTCGCAGCCCTGTTACTTCTTTTTCCAATCTAAGCCTTTCATGCCATGCCCTAAAACTCTCTAGGCTGATAGTAGGTCGCCGCCCGGACACCAAACACTCGGACGCCCTCAACGCCTTGACATCGTCCTCCTTTTTTCCTACGAAGAGTAGTTGGCATTTCCTCCTCCCTTAGTGTTGAGTTAGAATGAAATCGTTGTTTGTATGAATTTTGTTGTGAATTATGAGCATTAATTATGAAACTATGAAATGTTAACTGAGCATTAGCATTCGCCGAGAATAATGTTAAAATTTTCTATGGTTTGTGTAACTGAGCATTAGAATGTATTTGAGCAAGGAACTGTGAAATGTTAATTGTGACTTGTAGGCATTAGAATGAAATTATGAAATGTTAACTGAGCATTTGTCGAGAAGAATGGGTGATAAAATGCGCTGCCAAAATATTATTGTCGAGAAGAAGCAAACATCTTAGACCCATCAAAAGTCAGGCCATTGTCGATTTTACAGAGTGAATGAGTTTGATACTTTTATTGTCAATGGCTCCTTCAGCAAAATCAATATCTATATCTTCCATATCCATGATACCCAAGAGATCGCCAAATTTCATAAGTCAATTTAGTGAGTAAAATTTTTGAAAACTTAATTATAACTAATTGGATCCTCAATTTAATCGACAATTATATAGTCATCTAATTTGAATTACAAATTTGAATTTGGATTACAAGTTAACGTTACCACTAATTTGAATTAAAAATTTTACTAATCTTGACTACATCTATCCACGACTTGGTCTTCACGAAATTACATCCATGATTTGGCCTATGAAGTGATCTACCTATGACGGGCAAGGGTTGTCGGGCGACAACTACAGTTCTTGGGCGACAGCGAGTGGGTGAGGCGGCAGCGGTGGCAGCAGTGAGTGGTCGAGGCGGCAGTGAGTGGTCGAGGCGGCGTAGCGGCATCGGCGAATGGGCGAGGTGGCGGCAGTGGTGACGAATGAGAGGCTTCAATGGCAGTGTTGACGAACGAGAGGCTTCAACGATGGTCGCGAACAAGAGGCTTCAACGGCGGTGGTGATGAATGAGAGGCTTCAGCGGCATGGTGATGAGATCGAAGTGTTGGCGAGAGAGTGTGGTCGAGATTGGAGCATCGGGCGAGATCAGGCCATCGGACAAGGAGGTTGAACATTGACACATGACGTGATCGGGACATCGGGCGAGGAAGTCGAGCATGAGCAAGATATGACTATCGGCGGTGACGAGATTGGGCCATCAGGCAAGGAGGTCAAGCACTGGGCAATATATGAGTGCCGGTCATTGACGAGGAGGTCAAGCGTCAATGAGAAGGTCGTGGATCATCTCTGAGGTTGGCGACGGGTGAGGAGAGAGAATGCGATGACGAAAAGTGGGTGGTGGAGCATGCATTGGTTAGGGTTCAGAGGGATGAAAAAAATGGAAAAAATAATGGTCTATCGACGCCGTCAGTCGAGCATCGAAGAACTATAAACACACTCGCGTTATGAGTCATCGATCGACCATCCAATGAGGATTTAATGGGAGTCATATGCCTGCTCAGGCGTATGACCCCCATACGCCCAGCGCCCACCGTTGGATCTAAGCCAACGGTGGGCGCTGCTCACTTTTTTCATCATTTTTATGCGGAATGATGGCTGTCGGCGGCGCACCGATGAAAGGGCTAGGAGGAGTCGGACGGCCATGAGGGAGACGGATGGCTGGGAGGAAGAGAAGGAGGAGGCTGAGTGCAGGGCCACCGGGAGAGGAGAGGAGATTCGTCGTCGCCTCGCCGTCAATCGAAGAGAAACGGGGAGAGAAGATCGTGTCCCACGCCTCGCAGGATCCCGATCGGTCGCCTCACCTCGCCGGATCCCGATCGGCCATCTCGCCTCATAGGATCCCGATTGGCTGCCTCGCCTCGCCGGATCCCGATTGGCTGCCTTGCCTCACCGGATCCCGATCGGCCGCCTCACCTCGCCGGATCCTGATCGGCCGCCTCGCCTCACCGGAGAACAGAGAGAAAGGGGGATAGATCGGATCTAGCAGTCATCTCCGCCTAGCCGCTCGCGCCTCATCGCCACCGTCACCTCCCCGCTTCGCCTCGTAGTCGCCATCATCACCGTAGCCGCCGCCTCCTGTCCGATAGTGGCGGATCCGACACCTGGAAGCCGGCGAAGGCCGCCTCGCGGTGGATCCGGCCAGCCGTCGCCTGATCCGCCGCCTGGCGACCAGATCAGGCCGCGGCCGGCCCAGATCGCTTGGCGGCCAATCAGATCATGGCAGACCACATTGCATGGCCGGGAGAGGGAGAGGGACGGCAAGATTTGGAGAGGGAGAGGAAGAGGAAGAGCGTAGCCGGAGAGAATGCCGCCGAAGAGATCGTCATCGGGGAGAGAACGCCGGAGGGAGGCCCACCGTCCGATTTAATCGGACGGTGAAGCGCTGGGCGTAGGGAGTCATACACCTGAGGAGGCGTATGACCCCCATTAAATCCATCCGATGATGGATATTTTGGAAGCAGGGTGTGGAGCACCCCATTAAATCCAAAGCATAATGCACCACGTAATAATAAAAACTTTGAATGCATGCAAATTAACCTTTTTATACATAATAAAAGAAATATATTACAAACTTTTCTGACTGTGTTATGCAATTGCACAACTTATTCTCATGGACGTGAACACCAAACTGAATAAGGAGATAATATAAAGGCTCACACAGGCGCATCTAAAGGTGACATCAACATTACAACGAAGAGATCATTAAAGATGCAAACACTCAAATATTAACATTGCAACAAAGAAACCCTCATACCAATGCCTCCCTCCTTAGATCGACGGAGTCTCACCAGCCTCCACCATTTGATGGAGCATTATATGATCTTAAGGATGTGGCCAGCCACCATAGCCGCCTCCTCCGCCGCCGCCGCCGCCACCTCCTTCATCATAGCCACCACCATTGTTGCTGCCGTAACCTCCACTGTATCCCTTCCCATAGCCGCCGCAGTATCCCATCCTTGCCGAAATCGTAGCACCAACCTTTTCTGAAGCCATAGTATGGCCCATATCCCCAGCCTTCCCGTACCTGTAGTCGCTGCAATACGTAGTCCCACTTATAAGGTCCCAAAGAAACTTCTCGTCCTCCATGTTGGCCCTCTCCGGTGCCTCCTTCTCTGACACTGGCTTCTCGACTAGCTCTCGGGCAGTGGCTGCACAAACCATGGTGGCGGCTAAGATCAGGATGAGGAAGAGGGGTAAATTATATGAATCGTCTCTCAATTTTGAGTATGGTAATAATTTGATTCCTAAACTTTAATTTATAACTATATTGTCAACAACCTTTAATTTTCTTACATGCTTAATCATCCTGATCGATAATAGCTAGTTTTTCGATTATAGTGTTGATGCGGCACAATAAAAATAATATAAAAATATTAAAAATAAAAACCATGTTAGGGTGCCGATGGCGAGCTCGCACAAGGGCGGCGACCCTCCTGTAAATTTTTATTAATTTTTACAATATTTTTTATTAATTTTATAATATTTTATTATTTTATACTATGTCACATCAGTAATATAATTAGAAAATTGATTATCATTGGTCAAGAGGATGATAAAAAAATAAAATTTGAGGATGATTTAGTTATAAATTAAATTAAAGTTGTGTTGACCTAAAGTCGGGAGATTTACTTGGAGGAAGGCCTTAGCAATAGTTGCTTAGCTAAAATTGAAGTTGTTTGACGTGGACAGTGGAGGATTCGGGAGTGCATGCGGGGGTTTGGTGGTGCATGGATGTTTGATTGCGTGGTGGCGCAGGAAAGAGAGGTCCTGCATGGATTTGGAGTTAATTAATTTTGATTGACAATTGGTCTTCTTTATATTGATAATAACAAAGCTAAAATTGATATCTCCATTCTTCGTTAGCTACTCCTATTAACTTAATTGGACAAGTAAAAAATAAATTTGAAAATACGTACAAAATATCATATTTGTATAATTAATAAAATAAAAAGGAATAGAAGGTTTGATAAAGCTTTTTGGATCATCCATTCGGGCCGTACAATCGACCCAGAGACATATTATAATTAGTTGATTATAATAATGTAAGCAATGAAAAATGTTTAGTAATAATTAGTTGATAATAATAATTGATGGTGTGGGATGAAATTTTTGGGGTTTGGTTAATATGTATTATATATCGAATTATGATAAAAAAAAAAGAATTTTCAGCGAGAATATTTTAGGTAAGATAAATTTCAAATATCCAGATAAAATAAGCTGCTTTATGATTTGACCACAATCCACATTTTATGTTCTATTTCTATTCATTGTTTCAAGTTGGATAAAAAATCTTGATGGTCCGAATGTTTTCAAAAAAATACACACATTATTTTCTCTTGAAAAGCACCATGTAAGCAGCCAACTACTTTTTATATTTGACCGATGGACAAGACCTGTCGAAAGTTCAGAGGGGGTTCCTTTCAGAACTTCTCATGAGAGGGAGCCGAAAGGGGCTCCCCTTCAGAACTTTCCAATGGAAAGTCGCTGTTGGAAGTTTCGAATAGTGTTGTCAAGATCGGATCTGTCGGTCGGACCGGTCCGACCGCTGATCAGTCACTATTATGGCCCATCTGAAGTTCAAAAACCAGACTTCAATTTGAACCGAATTGAACCACGTCGAACCAGTAAAAAACCGATAAGAACTAGCTAAAATCGGGTTGAACCGCATTTTATCTCGGTTTTTTTGTTTAACCAATTTTTTTATTAAAATTTCTTTTACTAAGAGATTATTTAATAAAAATTATTATTATAAATTTGAAAAATATTCAAAAATGAACTTTCTCCAAAAATATTCATACTAGTCCATTAATCTCCTCCTCCATTTATAGTTGTTCATTTACTCTTACTTTGCTATTACTATCAATGTGAGACTATTTTTATACACTCACTTGTTCTTTTTCCCTTCATTTAATCTTGAATTTATTAAACTTTGAGCTTTAACTTATGGATTATGATTTTATTCATTTTTAAATATCATAAATGTATATTGTAATATAAATTAATTATATATTTATTGAAGTTTTTTATAACTTTAAATTTAATAATCTTTATTTATTATATACTATTTTATAGGGGTGTAAGAAAATCCAACCAACCCGAAAAATCCATCCGACCCGAAAAAATCGAACATAAAAAATAGAAAATTAGGGGTCCAAATATGATTTAGAGTGGTTTTTAATAAATTAAAATCCATCCATTCAAATTAGGGTCCCACCCGAAAAAATCGTAGGGTTCGTGGAACCCATTTTTCATTTATGATTTTTTTATTTATATAACTAATACATATATTATTAATTCTTTTGTTATAGATATAATATTTTTTGTACAAAATTTCATACTTTTCTATCACATTATCAAACTCTAATTTAATAACTTTAAAATTTTATTAGTATATTTTATAGTTAATATAAAATTAAATATTTGGAATATATTGTTTTAAAGTTAAAAATATTATTATCTTAATAAAAGTCCGATTCAATCCGGTCGAACCCGATTGAACCGATCGAACCATGACTCAATCCGATTTTAAAAACATTGATATATAGGATAAAGTTTATACTTCTTCTTTATATGGAATAATAAAAAAGTTAAGAAAAGATGTGTAAATTCTTCATTAGCTCCTCTAGTAATTTAATGATTTGTGATATAAAAAATATATCATATTTATATTATTATTATTATTAAATAAAAAGGATTAGACGGTTTGATTGGAACCTCTTGGATGATTGCATCCTTAATTTAAAATGACGATTAATATACTTTTATTTCATTATTTTTTTACTTTTTAAACTTTTATTTGTAATATATTGTTTTAAAGTTAAAAATATTATTATTTTAATAAAAATCCGGTTCAATCTGGTCGAACTCGATCGAACCGATCGAACCATGATTCAATCCGATTTTAAAAACATTGATATATAGACCATGACTCAATCCAATTTTAAAAACATTTGATATATAGGATAAAGTTTATACTTCTACTTTATATGGAATAATAAAAAAGTTAAGAAAATATGTGTAAATTCTTCATTAGCTCCACTAGTAATTTAATGATTTGTGATATAAAAAATATATCGTATTTATATTATTATTATTACATAATTTATCTAAGCCAATTCCAAGATCGGATTGACCGGTAGGGTTCAATATCATTCACATCAATCCATTGTCCCTGCTTAGGTTACAAGCCATCGCTACACAGCTCGAAAATGACTCAAAATACCAAACAAGTTAATAACAAGTTTTTGATAATAAAAGTTAACAATGTGGGACTAAATTCTACTCACATATATCTACCAATAATTAAGGCCCGCCAATCACATATATGTGCACATTACAAAGCATAATGTACTAGGAAACAATAATGCAAAACCGATTGAAAGATCAAAATAAACTCAATCCAATTATTTATTAGAATTGAGTAAATGATAATTTTTAATTTTGATTTTAGTAAATACCCAACCGTCGCCACAATTCGACCGTCACGGCAACCTCTTAGTCCGTCGAGAACTCACATACGGGTGAGTGCAGAAGCATAACATGTTTCCCTCTAACGCCGGCTTCGAGCTTTGGACGAAGCCGACGTCATATTTTAAGTATGAAAATAATATTTAAAGAAGACTTATTTTATACATATTTATTATATTAAAATGTAAAAGAAATAAGGAAAAAACTTTTAAAACATGTTATCAAATTATCTGGCTCATCAGACCAAATTAGATTGGATCAGATCCGTGAAGAACTCTACTCCTCTAAAAGAGAAGAAATACCAAAATGAGTATTTCATGATCCTAAAACACACGTCCTTGATGTAGGTCGAGAACACTAAGCATAACACAGAGAGGAAGGAGATCAAATTAAAATTTACAATTTAGGCCAGAATTGATAATAATTAACACGTTGACTTATCTCCTTATGATTTTGCAGATATTTGGTTTCCTTGATATATGCAGCAAATACCGTTGCAGCTCTTTTGAAGTGGAAACAGCTCAAAACGAAACTAAAAACAAATTTGATTATACTTTTTCAAGTTGATAATCATCTTAAATATTAGTTGCTCTCTCATTGAAATTAAGATTAGCGATAAAAAAAATAAATGTAAAAGGATCATATGTTTTGGTGAAAGGAATATATTATAGTCCGGAAATGTATTCACGCTGCCGTATGTTTTTATTACTAGATCTTTATATTTGTTGATATAGAATAATAACAAAATTAAATAATACGTATAAATTCTTTATTAGCTTCTTGTAGTAATTTAATCCTTCGTCATTATATTTACAGGTCTATAAAGTCACTTCTTAAACAATTCTCGCACGTCCCAAAAATTAAATGTGCAAAATCTAATATTTTTATAATAATTAATTATTAAAAAATTAGATGGTTTGGTAATTAGAGAGGCGCACAGCTTCTTGGACATGGCCCATGGTAACACATAATGGGCCTTTGGACTCTTTATTATCATTTTAGTCTTGGTTAATTTTATTAGTTATAAAGGTTTAATTATTTTACTAAACATTATTGAAGTTTTTTATAACTTTAAATTTGATAATCTTTATTTGTTATGTTCTATTTTATAGGGGTGTAAGAAAATTCCGGCCAACCCAAAAAATTCATCCGATCCGAAAACCGAAAACTAGAGGCCCGAATATGATTTAGAGTGGTTTTTAATAAATTAAAATCCATCTATTCAAATTAGGATCCCACCCGAAAAATCAAATTATGATTTTTCATTTATGATATTAATACATTTTTTTCATTTATGATTTTTTATTTATATAATTAATACATATGTTATTAATTCTTTTATTATAGATATAATATTTTTCGTACAAAATTTCATACTTTTCTATCATATTATCAAACTCTAATTTATTAACTCTAATTTTTTTAGTATATTTTATAGTTAATATAAAATTAAATATTTTGTATTAATTTCAAGTTATTAAATATATTTTTAAAATATAATTATATAAAAGTAGGGCCCTAGAAAAATCGACCCGCTAGAGGGTGGTTTTTTATACTTTCAAAATAGTTTTAGGGTGGTCTTTCTAATTTAAAAAAAGTTAATTCAAAAAATAACGATAAGTGTTTTTATACCGAATATTCGAATCGACCCGAACTACTTTCACCCATAGTATTTTAACATTAATTTGTTTTACCTTTTTTCCGATTTGTAACTACCTTTTTACTTCATTAGTCCTAAATAATAAATGAAACACTTGAATTCATAGTTGGGCTAATGTGTCAACGATTCGGACTAAACTTTTCTACTTTTATTTCGGTATATTTTTCTTTTGTTCAACTGTTCAAGTCGAATTTGGGTTGAAGTCAAATTTAATTCAAAATATTTTTTGTGGGGTCTGACTCGTGTTGAATTATTAGTTGAAAATTTCTAGTAGTCGGTAGATCTAACATTTTTAAATATTTAGGAAAAAAATAATCATAATCACACACCTAATTTTTTTAGATATTTTAAATTTTGGAAATAATAGAATCAGGAACAAATATCGAAAAAATTTTAACAATGTAAGTAAATCAATCGGCTTTGATCCAAAATTTGTGTCTCATCTTATTTGACTCGAAATCTTTTGAATTTGATCGGAACCAAAGATGCATCTTTGGACACGTTTCCACTAATTTATTTTGTTTCTTTATAACAAAATAAAATACTCTATTTCCTGTGCTATATCTTTTTCATATCTAGTATTACAAATATTTTATTGTATATACAACAGTGTATTTAAAACCGGACGGGACCGGCCGGTTCGTCCGGTTCAATCGCGAACCGGTCATCGGTTCGGTCCGGTTGATGTATAAAACTCATTTTTGCAAAAATCATATTGAACCGGGTCAATCCGGACAAAACCGGGTTGAACCAGAAAATTGGTTCAATCGATTTTTTTCAAAAACATTAAAACAGAGGTGAATAAATGGAAAAAAAAGAAAAGAAGGAAAGTTTGTGATAATAGGGAATATGGAGTAATAGAAAGGAGAGTAATATAAGTGATCTGATTGTAAAGAATAAATGGAGATAAATAATAAGGAAAGTAATTTGAATTTGAAATGAAATTGGAAAGATAGTAATAAAGATAAATTTGGAAAAAAGAAAAAGATTATCATAAACATAAATAAGAAGATGAAAAAATTTTAATTATTATGAATATTATACAATTAAATATGAAAATGGAAACATAATAATATAGTAAATTATTGTAGGATGAATTTATATAGGAAATCAAATAATATGGAAAGAAAATATGAATTTGAAAAATAAAATGAGGGCAAGATAATAGTAATGGAAATAAAAAAAGGAAATTATTAAATAATCAAATATAAAATTAATTAATGATAAATAATATATATTCTTAAAATGTAAAAAATAAATTATTAATATTTTATTAATTTAAAATGATGATTAATATACTTTTATTTCATTTTTTTTACTTTTTTACTTTTATTTGTCTTATATTATTTTAAAGTTAAAAATATTATTATTTTAATAAAAAAACCGGTTCAATCTGGTCTAACCTGATTGAACCGATCGAACCATGACTCAATCCGATTTTAAAAACATTGATATATAGGATAAAGTTTATACTTCTTATTTATATGGAATAATAACAAAGTTAAGAAAAGATGTGTAAATTCTTCATTAGCTCCTCTAGTAATTTAATGATTTGTGATATAAAAAATATATCGTATTTATATTATTATTATTAAATAAAAAGACTAGACCGAAAAGAAGGAAAGTGTGTGATAATAGGGAATTTGGAGTAATAGAAAGGAGAGTAATATAAGTGATTTGATTGTAAAGAATAAATCGAGGTAAATAATAAGAAAAGTAATTTGAATTTGAAATGAAATTGGAAAGATAGTGATAAAGATAAATTTGAAAAAAAAGAAAAATATTATCATAAAAATAAATAAGAAGATGAAAAATTTTAATTATTATGAATATTATACAATTAAATATGAAAATGGAAACATAATAACATAGTAAATTATTGTAGGATGAATTTACACAGGAAATCAAATAATATGGAAAGAAAATATGAATTTGAAAAATAAAATGAGGGAAAGATAATAGTAATGGAAATAAAAAAAAGAAAATTATTAAATAATCAAATATAAAATTAATTAATGATAAATAATATATATTCATAGAATGTAAAAAATAAATTATTAATATTTTATTAATTTAAAATGACGATTAATAAACTTTTATTTCATTAATTTTTTACTTTTATACTTTTATTTGTAATATATTATTTTAAAGTTAAAAATATTATTATTTTAATAAAAGTCCGATTCAATCCGGTCGAACCCAATTGAACCGATCGAACTATGACTCAATCCGATTTTAAAAACATTGATATATAGGATAAAGTTTATACTTCTTCTTTATATGGAATAATAACAAAGTCAAGAAAAGATGTGTAAATTCTTCATTAGCTCCTCTAGTAATTTAATGATTTGTGATATAAAAAATATATCGTATTTATTAACATAGTAAATTATTGTAGGATGAATTTATACAGGAAATCAAATAATATGGAAAGAAAATATGAATTTGAAAAATAAAATGAGGGAAAGATAATAGTAATGGAAATAAAAAAAGAAAATTATTAAATAATCAAATATAAAATTAATTAATGATAAATAATATATATTCATAGAATGTAAAAAATAAATTATTAATATTTTATTAATTTAAAATGACGATTAATATACTTTTATTTCATTATTTTTTTACTTTTATACTTTTATTTGTAATATATTGTTTTAAAGTTAAAAATATTATTATCTTAATAAAAGTCCGATTCAATCCGATCGAACCCGATTGAACCGATCGAACCATGACTCAATCCGATTTTAAAAACATTGATATATAGGATAAAGTTTATACTTCTTCTTTATATGGAATAATAAAAAAGTTAAGAAAAGATGTGTAAATTCTTCATTAGCTCCTCTAGTAATTTAATGATTTGTGATATAAAAAATATATCGTATTTATATTATTATTATTAAATAAAAAGATTAGACCGAAAAGAAGGAAAGTGTGTGATAATAGGGAATTTGGAGTAATAGAAAGGAGAGTAATATAAGTGATTTGATTGTAAAGAATAAATCGAGGTAAATAATAAGAAAAGTAATTTGAATTTGAAATGAAATTGGAAAGATAGTAATAAAGATAAATTTGAAAAAAATGAAAAAGATTATCATAAAAATAAATAAGAAGATGAAAAAATTTTAATTATTATGAATATTATACAATTAAATATGAAAATGGAAACATAATAACATAGTAAATTATTGTAGGATGAATTTATACAGGAAATCAAATAATATGGAAAGAAAATATGAATTTGAAAAATAAAATGAGGGAAAGATAATAGTAATGGAAATAAAAAAAGAAAATTATTAAATAATCAAATATAAAATTAATTAATGATAAATAATATATATTCATAGAATGTAAAAAATAAATTATTAATATTTTATTAATTTAAAATGACGATTAATATACTTTTATTTCATTATTTTTTTACTTTTATGCTTTTATTTGTAATATATTGTTTTAAAGTTACAAATATTATTATTTTAATAAAAGTCCGATTCAATCCGGTCGAACCCAATTGAACCGATTGAACCATGACTCAATCCGATTTTAAAAACATTGATATATAGGATAAAGTTTATACTTCTTCTTTATATGGAATAATAACAAAGTCAAGAAAAGATGTGTAAATTCTTCATTAGCTCCACTAGTAATTTAATGATTTGTGATATAAAAAATATATCGTATTTATTAACATAGTAAATTATTGTAGGATGAATTTATACAGGAAATCAAATAATATGGAAAGAAAATATGAATTTGAAAAATAAAATGAGGGAAAGATAATAGTAATGGAAATAAAAAAAGAAAATTATTAAATAATCAAATATAAAATTAATTAATGATAAATAATATATATTCATAGAATGTAAAAAATAAATTATTAATATTTTATTAATTTAAAATGATGATTAATATACTTTTATTTCATTATTTTTTTACTTTTTTACTTTTATTTGTAATATATTGTTTTAAAGTTAAAAATATTATTATCTTAATAAAAGTCCGATTCAATCCGGTCGAACCCGATTGAACCGATCGAACCATGACTCAATCCGATTTTAAAAACATTGATATATAGGATAAAGTTTATACTTCTTCTTTATATGGAATAATAACAAAGTCAAGAAAAGATGTGTAAATTCTTCATTAGCTCCTCTAGTAATTTAATGATTTGTGATATAAAAAATATATCGTATTTATTAACATAGTAAATTATTGTAGGATGAATTTATACAGGAAATCAAATAATATGGAAAGAAAATATGAATTTGAAAAATAAAATGAGGGAAAGATAATAGTAATGGAAATAAAAAAAGAAAATTATTAAATAATCAAATATAAAATTAATTAATGATAAATAATATATATTCATAGAATGTAAAAAATAAATTATTAATATTTTATTAATTTAAAATGACGATTAATATACTTTTATTTCATTATTTTTTTACTTTTATACTTTTATTTGTAATATATTGTTTTAAAGTTAAAAATATTATTATCTTAATAAAAGTCCGATTCAATCCGATCGAACCCGATTGAACCGATCGAACCATGACTCAATCCAATTTTAAAAACATTGATATATAGGATAAAGTTTATACTTCTTCTTTATATGGAATAATAAAAAAGTTAAGAAAAGATGTGTAAATTCTTCATTAGCTCCTCTAGTAATTTAATGATTTGTGATATAAAAAATATATCGTATTTATATTATTATTATTAAATAAAAAGATTAGACCGAAAAGAAGGAAAGTGTGTGATAATAGGGAATTTGGAGTAATAGAAAGGAGAGTAATATAAGTGATTTGATTGTAAAGAATAAATCGAGGTAAATAATAAGAAAAGTAATTTGAATTTGAAATGAAATTGGAAAGATAGTAATAAAGATAAATTTGAAAAAAATGAAAAAGATTATCATAAAAATAAATAAGAAGATGAAAAAATTTTAATTATTATGAATATTATACAATTAAATATGAAAATGGAAACATAATAACATAGTAAATTATTGTAGGATGAATTTATACAGGAAATCAAATAATATGGAAAGAAAATATGAATTTGAAAAATAAAATGAGGGAAAGATAATAGTAATGGAAATAAAAAAAGAAAATTATTAAATAATCAAATATAAAATTAATTAATGATAAATAATATATATTCATAGAATGTAAAAAATAAATTATTAATATTTTATTAATTTAAAATGACGATTAATATACTTTTATTTCATTATTTTTTTACTTTTATGCTTTTATTTGTAATATATTGTTTTAAAGTTACAAATATTATTATTTTAATAAAAGTCCGATTCAATCCGGTCGAACCCAATTGAACCGATTGAACCATGACTCAATCCGATTTTAAAAACATTGATATATAGGATAAAGTTTATACTTCTTCTTTATATGGAATAATAACAAAGTCAAGAAAAGATGTGTAAATTCTTCATTAGCTCCACTAGTAATTTAATGATTTGTGATATAAAAAATATATCGTATTTATTAACATAGTAAATTATTGTAGGATGAATTTATACAGGAAATCAAATAATATGGAAAGAAAATATGAATTTGAAAAATAAAATGAGGGAAAGATAATAGTAATGGAAATAAAAAAAGAAAATTATTAAATAATCAAATATAAAATTAATTAATGATAAATAATATATATTCATAGAATGTAAAAAATAAATTATTAATATTTTATTAATTTAAAATGATGATTAATATACTTTTATTTCATTATTTTTTTACTTTTTTACTTTTATTTGTAATATATTGTTTTAAAGTTAAAAATATTATTATCTTAATAAAAGTCCGATTCAATCCGGTCGAACCCGATTGAACCGATCGAACCATGACTCAATCCGATTTTAAAAACATTGATATATAGGATAAAGTTTATACTTCTTCTTTATATGGAATAATAAAAAAGTTAAGAAAAGATGTGTAAATTCTTCATTAGCTCCTCTAGTAATTTAATGATTTGTGATATAAAAAATATATCATATTTATATTATTATTATTATTAAATAAAAAGGATTAGACGGTTTGATTGGAACCTCTTGGATGATTGCATCCTTAATTTAAAATGACGATTAATATACTTTTATTTCATTATTTTTTTACTTTTTAAACTTTTATTTGTAATATATTGTTTTAAAGT
Source organism: Pontederia crassipes (assembly GCA_030549335.1). NCBI lineage: Eukaryota > Viridiplantae > Streptophyta > Magnoliopsida > Commelinales > Pontederiaceae > Pontederia > Pontederia crassipes. The sequence goes on from CM060198.1 coordinate 9,523,699, forward strand.
TAAAAATATTATTATTTTAATAAAAATCCGGTTCAATCTGGTCGAACTCGATCGAACCGATCGAACCATGATTCAATCCGATTTTAAAAACATTGATATATAGACCATGACTCAATCCAATTTTAAAAACATTTGATATATAGGATAAAGTTTATACTTCTACTTTATATGGAATAATAAAAAAGTTAAGAAAATATGTGTAAATTCTTCATTAGCTCCACTAGTAATTTAATGATTTGTGATATAAAAAATATATCATATTTATATTATTATTATTACATAATTTATCTAAGCCAATTCCAAGATCGGATTGACCGGTAGGGTTCAATATCATTCACATCAATCCATTGTCCCTGCTTAGGTTACAAGCCATCGCTACACAGCTCGAAAATGACTCAAAATACCAAACAAGTTAATAACAAGTTTTTGATAATAAAAGTTAACAATGTGGGACTAAATTCTACTCACATATATCTACCAATAATTAAGGCCCGCCAATCACATATATGTGCACATTACAAAGCATAATGTACTAGGAAACAATAATGCAAAACCGATTGAAAGATCAAAATAAACTCAATCCAATTATTTATTAGAATTGAGTAAATGATAATTTTTAATTTTGATTTTAGTAAATACCCAACCGTCGCCACAATTCGACCGTCACGGCAACCTCTTAGTCCGTCGAGAACTCACATACGGGTGAGTGCAGAAGCATAACATGTTTCCCTCTAACGCCGGCTTCGAGCTTTGGACGAAGCCGACGTCATATTTTAAGTATGAAAATAATATTTAAAGAAGACTTATTTTATACATATTTATTATATTAAAATGTAAAAGAAATAAGGAAAAAACTTTTAAAACATGTTATCAAATTATCTGGCTCATCAGACCAAATTAGATTGGATCAGATCCGTGAAGAACTCTACTCCTCTAAAAGAGAAGAAATACCAAAATGAGTATTTCATGATCCTAAAACACACGTCCTTGATGTAGGTCGAGAACACTAAGCATAACACAGAGAGGAAGGAGATCAAATTAAAATTTACAATTTAGGCCAGAATTGATAATAATTAACACGTTGACTTATCTCCTTATGATTTTGCAGATATTTGGTTTCCTTGATATATGCAGCAAATACCGTTGCAGCTCTTTTGAAGTGGAAACAGCTCAAAACGAAACTAAAAACAAATTTGATTATACTTTTTCAAGTTGATAATCATCTTAAATATTAGTTGCTCTCTCATTGAAATTAAGATTAGCGATAAAAAAAATAAATGTAAAAGGATCATATGTTTTGGTGAAAGGAATATATTATAGTCCGGAAATGTATTCACGCTGCCGTATGTTTTTATTACTAGATCTTTATATTTGTTGATATAGAATAATAACAAAATTAAATAATACGTATAAATTCTTTATTAGCTTCTTGTAGTAATTTAATCCTTCGTCATTATATTTACAGGTCTATAAAGTCACTTCTTAAACAATTCTCGCACGTCCCAAAAATTAAATGTGCAAAATCTAATATTTTTATAATAATTAATTATTAAAAAATTAGATGGTTTGGTAATTAGAGAGGCGCACAGCTTCTTGGACATGGCCCATGGTAACACATAATGGGCCTTTGGACTCTTTATTATCATTTTAGTCTTGGTTAATTTTATTAGTTATAAAGGTTTAATTATTTTACTAAACATTATTGAAGTTTTTTATAACTTTAAATTTGATAATCTTTATTTGTTATGTTCTATTTTATAGGGGTGTAAGAAAATTCCGGCCAACCCAAAAAATTCATCCGATCCGAAAACCGAAAACTAGAGGCCCGAATATGATTTAGAGTGGTTTTTAATAAATTAAAATCCATCTATTCAAATTAGGATCCCACCCGAAAAATCAAATTATGATTTTTCATTTATGATATTAATACATTTTTTTCATTTATGATTTTTTATTTATATAATTAATACATATGTTATTAATTCTTTTATTATAGATATAATATTTTTCGTACAAAATTTCATACTTTTCTATCATATTATCAAACTCTAATTTATTAACTCTAATTTTTTTAGTATATTTTATAGTTAATATAAAATTAAATATTTTGTATTAATTTCAAGTTATTAAATATATTTTTAAAATATAATTATATAAAAGTAGGGCCCTAGAAAAATCGACCCGCTAGAGGGTGGTTTTTTATACTTTCAAAATAGTTTTAGGGTGGTCTTTCTAATTTAAAAAAAGTTAATTCAAAAAATAACGATAAGTGTTTTTATACCGAATATTCGAATCGACCCGAACTACTTTCACCCATAGTATTTTAACATTAATTTGTTTTACCTTTTTTCCGATTTGTAACTACCTTTTTACTTCATTAGTCCTAAATAATAAATGAAACACTTGAATTCATAGTTGGGCTAATGTGTCAACGATTCGGACTAAACTTTTCTACTTTTATTTCGGTATATTTTTCTTTTGTTCAACTGTTCAAGTCGAATTTGGGTTGAAGTCAAATTTAATTCAAAATATTTTTTGTGGGGTCTGACTCGTGTTGAATTATTAGTTGAAAATTTCTAGTAGTCGGTAGATCTAACATTTTTAAATATTTAGGAAAAAAATAATCATAATCACACACCTAATTTTTTTAGATATTTTAAATTTTGGAAATAATAGAATCAGGAACAAATATCGAAAAAATTTTAACAATGTAAGTAAATCAATCGGCTTTGATCCAAAATTTGTGTCTCATCTTATTTGACTCGAAATCTTTTGAATTTGATCGGAACCAAAGATGCATCTTTGGACACGTTTCCACTAATTTATTTTGTTTCTTTATAACAAAATAAAATACTCTATTTCCTGTGCTATATCTTTTTCATATCTAGTATTACAAATATTTTATTGTATATACAACAGTGTATTTAAAACCGGACGGGACCGGCCGGTTCGTCCGGTTCAATCGCGAACCGGTCATCGGTTCGGTCCGGTTGATGTATAAAACTCATTTTTGCAAAAATCATATTGAACCGGGTCAATCCGGACAAAACCGGGTTGAACCAGAAAATTGGTTCAATCGATTTTTTTCAAAAACATTAAAACAGAGGTGAATAAATGGAAAAAAAAAGAAAAGAAGGAAAGTTTGTGATAATAGGGAATATGGAGTAATAGAAAGGAGAGTAATATAAGTGATCTGATTGTAAAGAATAAATGGAGATAAATAATAAGGAAAGTAATTTGAATTTGAAATGAAATTGGAAAGATAGTAATAAAGATAAATTTGGAAAAAAGAAAAAGATTATCATAAACATAAATAAGAAGATGAAAAAATTTTAATTATTATGAATATTATACAATTAAATATGAAAATGGAAACATAATAATATAGTAAATTATTGTAGGATGAATTTATATAGGAAATCAAATAATATGGAAAGAAAATATGAATTTGAAAAATAAAATGAGGGCAAGATAATAGTAATGGAAATAAAAAAAGGAAATTATTAAATAATCAAATATAAAATTAATTAATGATAAATAATATATATTCTTAAAATGTAAAAAATAAATTATTAATATTTTATTAATTTAAAATGATGATTAATATACTTTTATTTCATTTTTTTTACTTTTTTACTTTTATTTGTCTTATATTATTTTAAAGTTAAAAATATTATTATTTTAATAAAAAAACCGGTTCAATCTGGTCTAACCTGATTGAACCGATCGAACCATGACTCAATCCGATTTTAAAAACATTGATATATAGGATAAAGTTTATACTTCTTATTTATATGGAATAATAACAAAGTTAAGAAAAGATGTGTAAATTCTTCATTAGCTCCTCTAGTAATTTAATGATTTGTGATATAAAAAATATATCGTATTTATATTATTATTATTAAATAAAAAGACTAGACCGAAAAGAAGGAAAGTGTGTGATAATAGGGAATTTGGAGTAATAGAAAGGAGAGTAATATAAGTGATTTGATTGTAAAGAATAAATCGAGGTAAATAATAAGAAAAGTAATTTGAATTTGAAATGAAATTGGAAAGATAGTGATAAAGATAAATTTGAAAAAAAAGAAAAATATTATCATAAAAATAAATAAGAAGATGAAAAATTTTAATTATTATGAATATTATACAATTAAATATGAAAATGGAAACATAATAACATAGTAAATTATTGTAGGATGAATTTACACAGGAAATCAAATAATATGGAAAGAAAATATGAATTTGAAAAATAAAATGAGGGAAAGATAATAGTAATGGAAATAAAAAAAAGAAAATTATTAAATAATCAAATATAAAATTAATTAATGATAAATAATATATATTCATAGAATGTAAAAAATAAATTATTAATATTTTATTAATTTAAAATGACGATTAATAAACTTTTATTTCATTAATTTTTTACTTTTATACTTTTATTTGTAATATATTATTTTAAAGTTACAAATATTATTATTTTAATAAAAGTCCGATTCAATCCGGTCGAACCCAATTGAACCGATTGAACCATGACTCAATCCGATTTTAAAAACATTGATATATAGGATAAAGTTTATACTTCTTCTTTATATGGAATAATAACAAAGTCAAGAAAAGATGTGTAAATTCTTCATTAGCTCCACTAGTAATTTAATGATTTGTGATATAAAAAATATATCGTATTTATTAACATAGTAAATTATTGTAGGATGAATTTATACAGGAAATCAAATAATATGGAAAGAAAATATGAATTTGAAAAATAAAATGAGGGAAAGATAATAGTAATGGAAATAAAAAAAGAAAATTATTAAATAATCAAATATAAAATTAATTAATGATAAATAATATATATTCATAGAATGTAAAAAATAAATTATTAATATTTTATTAATTTAAAATGATGATTAATATACTTTTATTTCATTATTTTTTTACTTTTTTACTTTTATTTGTAATATATTGTTTTAAAGTTAAAAATATTATTATCTTAATAAAAGTCCGATTCAATCCGGTCGAACCCGATTGAACCGATCGAACCATGACTCAATCCGATTTTAAAAACATTGATATATAGGATAAAGTTTATACTTCTTCTTTATATGGAATAATAAAAAAGTTAAGAAAAGATGTGTAAATTCTTCATTAGCTCCTCTAGTAATTTAATGATTTGTGATATAAAAAATATATCATATTTATATTATTATTATTATTAAATAAAAAGGATTAGACGGTTTGATTGGAACCTCTTGGATGATTGCATCCTTAATTTAAAATGACGATTAATATACTTTTATTTCATTATTTTTTTACTTTTTAAACTTTTATTTGTAATATATTGTTTTAAAGTTAAAAATATTATTATTTTAATAAAAATCCGGTTCAATCTGGTCGAACTCGATCGAACCGATCGAACCATGATTCAATCCGATTTTAAAAACATTGATATATAGACCATGACTCAATCCAATTTTAAAAACATTTGATATATAGGATAAAGTTTATACTTCTACTTTATATGGAATAATAAAAAAGTTAAGAAAATATGTGTAAATTCTTCATTAGCTCCACTAGTAATTTAATGATTTGTGATATAAAAAATATATCATATTTATATTATTATTATTACATAATTTATCTAAGCCAATTCCAAGATCGGATTGACCGGTAGGGTTCAATATCATTCACATCAATCCATTGTCCCTGCTTAGGTTACAAGCCATCGCTACACAGCTCGAAAATGACTCAAAATACCAAACAAGTTAATAACAAGTTTTTGATAATAAAAGTTAACAATGTGGGACTAAATTCTACTCACATATATCTACCAATAATTAAGGCCCGCCAATCACATATATGTGCACATTACAAAGCATAATGTACTAGGAAACAATAATGCAAAACCGATTGAAAGATCAAAATAAACTCAATCCAATTATTTATTAGAATTGAGTAAATGATAATTTTTAATTTTGATTTTAGTAAATACCCAACCGTCGCCACAATTCGACCGTCACGGCAACCTCTTAGTCCGTCGAGAACTCACATACGGGTGAGTGCAGAAGCATAACATGTTTCCCTCTAACGCCGGCTTCGAGCTTTGGACGAAGCCGACGTCATATTTTAAGTATGAAAATAATATTTAAAGAAGACTTATTTTATACATATTTATTATATTAAAATGTAAAAGAAATAAGGAAAAAACTTTTAAAACATGTTATCAAATTATCTGGCTCATCAGACCAAATTAGATTGGATCAGATCCGTGAAGAACTCTACTCCTCTAAAAGAGAAGAAATACCAAAATGAGTATTTCATGATCCTAAAACACACGTCCTTGATGTAGGTCGAGAACACTAAGCATAACACAGAGAGGAAGGAGATCAAATTAAAATTTACAATTTAGGCCAGAATTGATAATAATTAACACGTTGACTTATCTCCTTATGATTTTGCAGATATTTGGTTTCCTTGATATATGCAGCAAATACCGTTGCAGCTCTTTTGAAGTGGAAACAGCTCAAAACGAAACTAAAAACAAATTTGATTATACTTTTTCAAGTTGATAATCATCTTAAATATTAGTTGCTCTCTCATTGAAATTAAGATTAGCGATAAAAAAAATAAATGTAAAAGGATCATATGTTTTGGTGAAAGGAATATATTATAGTCCGGAAATGTATTCACGCTGCCGTATGTTTTTATTACTAGATCTTTATATTTGTTGATATAGAATAATAACAAAATTAAATAATACGTATAAATTCTTTATTAGCTTCTTGTAGTAATTTAATCCTTCGTCATTATATTTACAGGTCTATAAAGTCACTTCTTAAACAATTCTCGCACGTCCCAAAAATTAAATGTGCAAAATCTAATATTTTTATAATAATTAATTATTAAAAAATTAGATGGTTTGGTAATTAGAGAGGCGCACAGCTTCTTGGACATGGCCCATGGTAACACATAATGGGCCTTTGGACTCTTTATTATCATTTTAGTCTTGGTTAATTTTATTAGTTATAAAGGTTTAATTATTTTACTAAACATTATTGAAGTTTTTTATAACTTTAAATTTGATAATCTTTATTTGTTATGTTCTATTTTATAGGGGTGTAAGAAAATTCCGGCCAACCCAAAAAATTCATCCGATCCGAAAACCGAAAACTAGAGGCCCGAATATGATTTAGAGTGGTTTTTAATAAATTAAAATCCATCTATTCAAATTAGGATCCCACCCGAAAAATCAAATTATGATTTTTCATTTATGATATTAATACATTTTTTTCATTTATGATTTTTTATTTATATAATTAATACATATGTTATTAATTCTTTTATTATAGATATAATATTTTTCGTACAAAATTTCATACTTTTCTATCATATTATCAAACTCTAATTTATTAACTCTAATTTTTTTAGTATATTTTATAGTTAATATAAAATTAAATATTTTGTATTAATTTCAAGTTATTAAATATATTTTTAAAATATAATTATATAAAAGTAGGGCCCTAGAAAAATCGACCCGCTAGAGGGTGGTTTTTTATACTTTCAAAATAGTTTTAGGGTGGTCTTTCTAATTTAAAAAAAGTTAATTCAAAAAATAACGATAAGTGTTTTTATACCGAATATTCGAATCGACCCGAACTACTTTCACCCATAGTATTTTAACATTAATTTGTTTTACCTTTTTTCCGATTTGTAACTACCTTTTTACTTCATTAGTCCTAAATAATAAATGAAACACTTGAATTCATAGTTGGGCTAATGTGTCAACGATTCGGACTAAACTTTTCTACTTTTATTTCGGTATATTTTTCTTTTGTTCAACTGTTCAAGTCGAATTTGGGTTGAAGTCAAATTTAATTCAAAATATTTTTTGTGGGGTTCGACTCAAGTCTAATTATTAGTTGAAAACTTCTATTAGTCGGTAGATCTAATTTTTTTAAATATTTAGAAAAAAAATAATCATAATCACAGACCTAATTTGTTTAGATATTTTAAATTTTGGAAATAATAGAACCATGAACAAATATCAAAAAATTTTATTAATGTAAGTAAATCTATCGACTTTGATCCAAAATTTGTGTCTCATCTTATTCAACTCGAAATCTTTTGAATTTGATCGGAACCAAAGATGCATCTCTGCCCACGTTCCCATTAATTTGTTTTGTTTCTTTATAACAAAATAAAATACTCTATATCTTTTCCATATCAAGTATTGCAAATATTTTATTGTATATATAGCTGTATTTTTAAAATCGGACCGGACCGGCCGGTTCCGGAAAATTAGTTCAATGCGGTTTTTTCAATAAAACATAGGTGAATAAATGGGAAAAAATAAAAGAAGGAAAGTGTGTGATAATAGGGAATCTGGAATGATAGAAAGGAGAGTAATATAAGTGATTTGATTGTAAAGAATAAATGGAGGTAAATAATAAGGAAAGTAATTTGAATTTGAAATGAAATTGGAAAGATGGTAATAAAGATAAATTTGAAAAAAAGAAAAAGATTATCATAAACATAAATAAGAAGATGACAAATTTTTAATTATTATGAATATTATACAATAAAATATCAAAATGGAAACATAATAATATAGTAAATTATTGTAGGATGAATTTATACAGGAAATCAAATAATATGGAAAGAAAATATGAATTTGAAAAATAAAATGAGGGCAAGATAATTGTAATGAAAATAAAAAAGGAAATTATTAAATAATCAAATATAAAATTAATTAACGATAACTAATATATATTCTTTAAATGTAAGAAATAAATTATTAATATTTGATTAATTTAAAATGACGATTAATATACTTTTATTTCATTATTTTTTTTACTTTTTATACTTTTATTTGTAATATATTGTTTTAAAGTAAAAAATATTATTATTTTAATAAAAATCCGATTCAATCCGGTCGAACCCGGTTGAACCGATCGAACTATGACCTAGTTGGTAATTCAATGACCGGTCCGGTTTCAAAAACATAGATATAAAGGATAAAGTTTATACTTCTTCTTTATACGGAATAATAACAAAGTTAAGAAAAGATGTGTAAATTCTTCATTAGCTCCTCTAGTAATTTAAAGATTTGTGATATAAAAAATATATCGTATTTATATTATTAAATAAAAAGGATAAGATGGTTTGATTGGAACCTCTTGGATGATTGCATCCTTATTAGCGCCTTGCCAGGGTCAAGCCCGGTTAATATTTTTTCTTACATAATTTATCTAAGCCAAATCCAAGATCGGATTGACCAATAGGGTTCAAATATCATTCACATCAATCCATTGTCCCTGCTTAGGTTACAAGCCATCGCTACACAGTTCGACGATGACTCAAAATACCAAACAAGTTAAGAACAAGTGTTTGATAATAAAAGTTAACAATGTGGGACTAAATTCTACTCACATATATCTACCAATAATTAAGGCCCGCCAATCACATATATGTGCACATTACAAAGCATAACGTACTAGGCAACAATAATGCAAAACTGATTGAAAGATCAAAATAAACTCAATCCAATTATTTATTAGAATTGAGTAAATGATAAATTTTAATTTTGGTTTTATTAAATACCCAACCGCCGCCGTAATTCGACCGTCACGCACACCTCTTGTCATCTTTGTTTTTGTAAATGGATTCAGGCTGCCGTATGTTTTTATTACTAGATCTTTATATTTGTTTATATGGAATAATAACAAAATTAAATATTATGTATAAATTATTTATTAGCTTCTTGTAGTAATTTAATCCTTCGTGATTATATTTGTATACGTTCTGTCAAGTCATTTCTTAAATGTACAAAATCTAATACTTTTGTAATAATTACTTATTAAAATATTAGATCGTTTGATGATTAGGTGCACAACTTTTTGGACATGGCCCATGGAAACACATAATGGGCCTTTGGACTCTTTATTATCATTTTTGTAATGCCTCGAAATTCACGTGACTTTCATATGCTCAGAGTCATCCCAAGATGCTACACAATATTTAATAAAATAATTTTGTGAAAATATAAAGTATAAAATACAAAAATGATAATAAGAACATCTAAAAATTCATAATGTCAAGGGAGCCGGAACGTCCATAACTTCACAATACTAAAAGTGCGAAAAAGTAATATCTAATAAATAAATCTAGTAGGACACAATTTTACACCATGTACAATATATTACCTGCATCGCCATCCTCTATCTTCATCTCACCTGCATAAATCTAGATGCAAGGTAAAACTCTCAGTACGTAAGGTCTAATCATAACAATAATTAAGAATTAATAGTGCTCAATAAATCAACAACATACGATACAATAAATAATAGAGCACTGAATGGATCAATACGATAGAAGCTTAATATATTAATAGATCAATAAATCAATATAGCCATAGATCAATGAAGAGGATTAGGAAAAATGTCAAAAGATCTATCAATATCAATTAATAATCAACAATAATCAATTATGCAACGCTAAATAATAATTTGTGATGACAGAGGATCATGGCCGATCACAGGACAAACACAACTTCTCTAAAGGATGATGTCTCAAATATCTAGATCCACTATCTGCCCCATACAATACGATATTAATATGGCCCGGGGGTATAGAAACAATCGGAGATCCAACAGTTTACCTACGTAATGACCTAGCAGTTTTCATCTTTTATCTTGTTTATCTATGAGACCTTTCTTTAACAAATTAGTTCAGGTTAAATAAGGACCCAATTAAAGAAAAAACAACTAGATCCACATTATAGGGAATCACATGATCAGATATCATAATGATATCAATAATCTCAAAATCATTAAATGATATGATGAGGTCAGATCTGTTAATAATATGAGCATGGATTATCAGGAACAATGAACCACGATAATTATTCAATTATCCATAGGAAAATACTCAAAAGTCAATTTTCTATTCCCAGAATTTGGCCCGCGCCGGGTGGAACACAGACCACATTCGAAAACAATAAAAAAACTCCTTGATTGGGTTAAAACCCAGGCTGAGCTGAAGCCAGAACTCAGGCGGAGCCAATAGGAATCTGTGTCGAGTTTCGCAAATCGATCCGGTTCCGAATCAAACTCAGTCTAGATTCTATCAAATCTCGACGAGACACAGCAAAAACTGGGCCGGGTTCTGCCGTCGACAAGAAAACACGTTTTGACACAATTTTTTGACCATCATAACAATATCATATGATTTTCAAACGATGCACTATTCATATCAATAGATTCTCGGTACAAAGAAGAAGGGAATATGATTCTATGTCACAAAAAATCGACCATATTCAAAGTATTTTGATGATAGAAAATAAGGAAGATGATGTATTAATTATACTTGAAGTGTTAGTATGAATATGATCAATATTTTTCGAAGAAAAAGAGTCAAAATATTTCTCTGTAGTAGAAACGATCGACCATCAGTATAATGGGCGACCGTTTTGACTTATAATGGACAACCAAAGCGAAGTTGGAATGACTGATAATTCCAGAGAGGAACGACTCCTAAAAATGGACGACCGATTTATTATCGGTCGACCGTTATATAATATAATGGACGATCGAAATTGTAGTTGGAAAGATCGATAATTTCAGAGAGCGCAATACTTCTGAATCGACGATCAAAATAATAACGGTCGACCGTTATGGGTAGCAAAGAACAAAAGAATGTTGAATCAGACGATCAAAATCAGTACATGGACGACCGTAGATTAGGTTTTTGGTGACAACACCTGGAGATATCAGAAGTGAGAATGCTAACATGAGTAACGAGAAATCCTGTGAAAAACACGTTCGCCTGCCAGGCGGTACATGGTACGGTACGCTTCCCTTTTGGGAATGTGACAAGCAAGAAGCAACGGGCGCGAAAGCCGTTGCTCATCCATTTTCTTGCTGCCCTTGGCGCGGCTTCCTGTGCTCTTTATTCCACCCAAGCAGACCTAGTGATCGATTCTTTCTTTGGGGTAGGGTTGGGCGATCCTTCCTGTGTTCGAATGATGATCGCTTTTACGCGAGAAAGGGGGACCACCCTCTAAGCCTAAGTATTCCTCAATGACCGATAGCGTACAAGTTTGCTAAGCAGTTTTTGGATATCAAGTGGCGATAGGCGTAGGATTCGAACAACTGCATAAGAACCCTTATTTCCCCTATATTCTTTGATCCCAATATAAGAGTCAAAATGGGTACAAAAATCCAAATGAGTCCATAGACTTCTTTTAAGAATTCCGATGTAAAAAAAGAATTGATAGTTTGTACTTCTGTCGTATCAATTATCATTTTAACGGTCAACTTCCCCCATAATAATATCTATACTACCTAGTATCGTCATGAAGTTTCGTTCTTCAGAGTCATTCGATCGGAATCAATCACTGCTTTCAAAAGGGCAGCTGCTACTATTCCGATTCCATTCCGTCTCTATCTATGTCATTTCGAGATACAAAAGACAACCTTCTCGAGAGTTTTACTATACACAATAAAAAAAGTAAGAAAAGACCTTGTAGCATCGATTGATTGATAATCATTGTTTCAGTGAGTAGAGCGAAGGACAATTCGTTATTCCTAGTGAGATGGTGCTGAGTGTGAGCATCGAACTTCTAAATCGGTCGACCGTTTCTCTTTCGGGCGATCATTATGGAAGCAAGAATTAATTAAATGGCTATAATTCTTCCACGAACTACGATCAACGGAAAACTGCACAAAAAAGACAAAACAATGGATATAGTTGTTTATTAAATGGATGACCGATATAATAATGTGCAACCGTTGAAGAGGCGACAAAATGAATAATGGCTAGTTATTGTGCAAAACGGACGACCGATATTAAAACGAGCAATCGTTTCAGAGCGAACAACACATTATTTTTGAATTGATTTACAACGATCATATTTTCAAGAGAAGCCTATAAAAGGGATTCAAAAGATTGAAGGAAGGTAATCCAAGCAATGCAAATCACTCTAGTGCTTCCTTCAAGTCCAAAGCATTTTTTTTTACCCAAAGTTTGCAAATCATTCATTTTCTCTTCTAGTTTCTTAGTGAGAATATTATTTGTAAGAAGAGAGCATTGGAGAAAATTTTTATTTAGATAGTTTTGAGAGCTCCTTGTAAGAAGAGGCGTGTCTTACCTCTTGAGCGAAGAAGAAGGCGTTGTGGTGTAGAAAGGATTATTCTCTCCCTATAAGAAAAGAGAAGGCTAGTGGATCTCCGATGGTCTCAAGGTTGGAAAGTCGAAGCATAAACGTAGGGCAAGGAGTTGGGCCGAACCTCGTCAACATATCGTGTCATTCTTTTCTCTTGATCTTCTCTTGCTCTTCTTACTTACCCTTTTACTTGCTTGTGATCGCATTTTCTATAAATCGACTTTAACGACTTTTTCAGTTTTAATTTTTATACACCAATTCACCTCCCCTCTCTTGGTATTTTCGATCCTACAATTGGTATCAGAACTAAGTTGCTCTTATTTTTAAAGATTTATACATCTTTTGAGCTATGGCATCAAATGGTTTTACTTTGGGTGAAGGTCAATCCACAAATCATCCTTTGATTTTTAATGCTTCAAATTTTGCCTATTGAAAAATTAGAATGCAAGCTTATGTATGCTCTATTGATATTAATATTTGCGACATTATTGAAAATAGTTTTGATTTGCATGGAAAGTCACATTTGGAATACACCGAAGGTGAAAGATTACTTGTGAAATTAGATTGGAAAATAAAAAATCATCTTTTTTGTGCTTTAGATGCAACAAAATTTAATCGTATTTCTAATTGTCAATCTGCTTATGAAATTTGGAGAAAACTTATCATTACACATTAAGGTACGGATAAGGTTAAGGAGTCTAGACTTAATATTTTGAATAATCAATATGACTCTTTTAAGATGCATGAAAATGAGTCTATAAATAAAATGGTTGTGTGTTTTAATGATATTATGAATGGCTTAGTCTCCTAGGGTGAGCCACGAATTAATTCTCAAAAGGTGAAGAAATTTTTTAGGTCTCTTTCCTCCAAGTGGCATACAAAGAGAACTATTATTGAAAAGAAAGATTTGAACAAGCTAGATTTTGATGATCTCATAGGATCCATCTTGACCTATGAGATTGGAATCAAGGAAGATGAAGAAACGAGTATTTTCAAAAGGAAGACTTTAGCTTTCAAAGCAAAGATGGAGGAAAGTGAAATAAGTGAAGAAGATGAAGATTTAGATGAAAAGAAGCTAATTTTGTGTGTCAAAAAGCTTGATAAATATTTTAGATTTGCCAAGCAAAAGAAAAAGGGTGGCTTCTCCAAAAGAAGATCATCAACAAGTAAAAATCAAATGACTTGCTTTGAATGCAAAAAGGTTGGACACTACAAGAATGAGTACCCAAATTTAGCTAAGAAAGAAAAGGAGGAAGAAAACTTGAAGAAGAAAAAGAAAGCTCCTCAAGCTACTTGGGATGGAAGTGAAGATGAAGAAGATGACTCCAATACCTCCTCAAGTAATGATGAAGAAGCTTACATATGTCTAATGACAAATAGCTATGAGGTATTATCTAAATCATTCGAATATAGTGATAGTGAATCCATTGATATGCATGATGAGTTTAGAATTCCTATACATAAATATAGATGCCTTAAAAAGAAACATGATGATTTGAAAATAGAATTCAAAAATTTGAAAAATGAACATGATTCTAAAGTTTATAAAAATTGTAATTTACTAGACGATGAGAACTCTATTTTAGAATTTATGTTTGAAGCTTTGAAAATGGAAAACAATACCCTAAAAATATCTTGTGAAAAAATAAACTTGTAGTGTTGAAATCTTGAAAAATGATAATATTGTTTTAAAAGGTAAAGTTGAAAAATTTGCAAATGGTGAAAAAATTTTAGATGCAATGCTATCAATACAAAGAAGACCTTTTAACAAAAATGGACTTGATTTTAGCTCATTTGATATTAAGAAGGAAAAAATGATTCTATTTGTTAAAGCATCACAAAATCTTCATGCAAAATCACATATCACTTGTTTTCATTGTGCTTATGAAGGACATTACTCTTATGAATGTAAAGTTAAAATGGGATAGTGGATGCTCAAGACATATGACCGGTGACCCATCAAATTTCATTACATTAGAAAAGAAAAATGGAGGAAAAGTCACCTTTGGAGATAATAGCAAAGGAAAAGTAATTGGTATAGGTAATGTTGGTAAGAATGACAAAGTATACTTGGAAAATGTTTGGCTAGTTGAAAACTTAAAACATAACTTAATTAGTATAAGTCAATTGTGTGATAAAAACTACTTAGTAAATTTTGAAAAGGATAAATACTTGATTCTAGATGGAAACAAGGAAGTTTATATATGGGTTTTAGATACAATAATGTATACAAGATTGATTTTGAAAATTTGAAAAGTGAAAAATGTCTTAGTATTATGCATGATGATATAAATCTTTGGCATAGAAGATTAGGACATATAAATTTTAAGCTGTTAAACAAACTTTCATGTCATGAATTAGTTAGAGGTTTATCTAAAATTAGATTTGAGAAAAATTATGTTTGTAATTCATGTCTTAAAGGTAAACAAATCAAAAGCTCTTTCAAATTAAAAAATGTTATTAGTACACATAGGTCTTTAGAACTTTTACATCTTGACTTATTCGGACCTATTGATGTAGTAAGTTTAGGGGGAAAGAAATATGTATTTGTGATTGTTGATGACTTCTTTCGTTTTACTTGGACTATCTTTCTTACTAGTAAAGATGAAATTATAAGCATGTTTTTTTAATTTGCAAAAAGAATACAAAATGAATTTGAGTTAAGAATTGCAAAAATTAGAAGTGTCCATGGAGGTAAATTTGAAAATTACAAATTTGAGTTGTTTTGTGAAGAAAATAGAATTACACACAACTTTTCTACACCTAGGACACCTCAACAAAATGTAGTAGAAAGAAAAAAATAGAACTATTCAAGAAATGACTAGGATAATACTAAATGAAAGTAATTTGTCCAAGTATTTTTGGGCGGAAGTCATAAACACATCATGTTATGTTTTAAATAAAATTTTACTTAGACCCCTTGAAAAGAAAACATGTTTTGAAGTTCTATATGGAAAAAAGGTCAAATATTTCTTATTTCAAAGTGTTTGGGTGTAAATATTATATCTTGAATATTAAAGATAAATTAGGCAAATTTGATGCAAAATGTGATGATGGTGTGTTTCTTGGATACTCTAGTACAAGTAAAGCATACAGAGTATATAACAAAAGAATATTAGTTGTTAAAAAATCTATTAATGTTAAATTCAATGAAACTAATGATTTTTTATGAGCAAGCAAGTGAATGATAATGAGGAAGAAATAGTTGAAGTTGAAAGACATCTTGAAGACATTCAAATCCAAAATGAAGACTTTGAAGAAAAGAGAATGAATATCTCAAATGTGGAACAAATAGAAGAACCACAAGTGGAATATAATCAAATTATTCTAAGGAATTGGAAACATGCATCATTATATCAACTTGATCAAGTTATAGGTAACATAAATGAAGGTATAAAGACTAAAAACTCTTTGGAAAGCTTGTGTGTTTTTTCTACATTTTTTGCATAATTTGAACCTAGTAACATTGATGAATCTTTGAATGATTTAAATTGGATAAATGCCATGCATGAAGAATTAAATAATTTGAAAGGAATCAAGTTTGGAATCTCATAGAAAGGCCAAAAGATTATCCAATAATTGATACAAAATGGATTTTTAGAAACAAACTAGATGAAAATGGCATCATAATAAGAAATAAGGT
Source organism: Pontederia crassipes (assembly GCA_030549335.1). Lineage (NCBI taxonomy): Eukaryota > Viridiplantae > Streptophyta > Magnoliopsida > Commelinales > Pontederiaceae > Pontederia > Pontederia crassipes. The sequence continues at coordinate 9,540,501 of CM060198.1, forward strand.
AAGACTTGTAGCAAAAGGTTATTCACAAATAGAAGGAGTTGATTTTAAAGAAACGTTTGCTCCCGTTGCTAAACTTGAGGCTATTAGAATGCTTTTAGCTTTTGCTTGTTTTAAAGGATTCAAATTTTTTTCAAATGGATGTAAAATCAACTTTTCTAAATGGTTTTATAAATGAGAAAGTCTATGTTGAACAACCTCAAGGTTTTGAAAACTCAGATTTTTCTAATCATGTATTTAAACTTTCTAAAACTCTTTATGAACTTAAACAAGCTTCTAGAGCTTGATATGAAAGATTAAATACTTTTTTGATTAAAAATGATTTTAAAAAAGGAAAAGTTGATACTACATTATTTTTTAAACATTTGAAAGATGACATTTTAATAGTTCATATTTATGTTGATGACATTATTTATGGTGATACTAATGAATGATTATGCAAGGAGTTTAAATCTCTTATGCAAAAAGAATTTGAGATGAGTCTTGTAGGTGAACTTACATTCTTCTTAGGATTACAAGTCAAGCAAAACAAAGATGGAATATTTCTAAATCAAGAGAAGTATACAAGGGAGTTGCTAAAGAGATTTGGAATGGATGAATGCAAGTCAAGTTCAACTCCCATGAGCACTACAACTAAATTAGATAAAGATGAGAAAGGCAAATCCATTAATTAAAAGAGATATAGAGGTATGATTGGTAATTTACTTTACTTGACGACATCTAGGCCGGATATAATGTTTAGTGTATGCTTATGTGCAAGATTTCAATTCGCACCTAAAGAATCACACTTAGTTGTCGTTAAAAGAATATTACGTTATTTGAACCATACTTGTGATTTAGGCATTTGGTATGATAGGAACTCATCTTTTGATTTACATGTCTACACCGATGCGGATTTTGCCTGATGTAAAGTTGATAGAAAAAGCACTAGTGGGATGTGTTGCTTCCTTGGTAACTCTCTTATCTCTTGGGCTAGTAAAAACCAAAACTCCATCGCACTCTTTACTGCTAAGGCCGAATATATTGCAGTCGGTAGTTGTTGTGCACAAATATTATGGGTAAAACAAAAATTACTTGATTATGGTATAAGTTGTTCAAGTGTACCCATGAAGTGCGATAACACAAGTGCAATAGAAATGACTAAAAAACCAATTCAACATTCTAGAACTAAGCATATTCATTTGCGCTATCATTTCATTAGAGAACATGTGATACTCAAGGACGTTGCTATTGAACATGTGTCCACTGAAATTTAACTTGCGGATATTTTCACAAAACCCCTAAGGAGAGATTTTGTATGCTTAGATGTGAACTTGGAATGTTAGGAACATGATTGCCTCTTAATTCTACTCATGAGTGACTTGATTATGCAAGTATCATTTGTGAATCGAATTGAATATAAAATTGTGTTGCACAACACAAACATTCAGACCGGTCGACCATTATCATAACGGTCGACCGGTATAGGATATAACCGGACGACCATTTAAGTTGCCAAACAACCGATTTTCTCTACATAATATGCATTTCCAGAATGGTCGCCCGAACATATTTTGGATGACCGTTAGAAACGAAACGGATCAACTATAATGTCCAAGTGATAATGGTCACTCGACATAATATCGATCGACCGTTTTCAACGCGATATAAGAAAAACTTTTTCCCAAATCGAAATCGGTCGACCCTTCTTCGCCGCTGCTGTCGGACCATTTTCTTTCGATGATTTCTCTCGACCGACACTTCCAACGATCGTCCTTGACCTCTCCGGCGATCCTCCTTGACTTCTCCGGCGATCCACATCGAAAATCGCTCAGTTGATGGCAGCGAAATCAACTTCGGCAAAGTCGATTTCAACTTCGGCCGACGACTCTCTCTCCGAAGAATCTCCACGGCTAGCCATCTTCATCGTCGTCGACTACCTCCGCTACGAGGCTCTTCTTCATCTCCGTCGTCTCCAGTCGATTCATCCCGCGAGTCGCACCCTGCTGCCGCTTCCCTCATCGAGTATCGGACACGTCCGCAAGTTGTCAAGCGACTGTGACCGCCGCCTCACCATCTCGTTCATCATCGCCATCGCCGCCTCTGCTCGGAGTACACCGCCACTGTAACTTCGGACGACCACCACCTCTGGCGAATTTGAGTTCGACGATCCCTCACAACCCCAGCAACCCGACCTGTAAGACGAATTGTGTTGAATTGCATAGAGTGATTCATCAATTGAATGTCCTAACCTAACCTATTTCATTGGCATGGATTCGAATTACAGGTGCCTGCGAAATGTGACTACATCATGATGGTATGTCTCTAAAATCTCTCGATCACAATCTAACCATCCTTGTTAGCAAACCTCTCAAATTGTCCATCGTGATATCCTTGTTGTATTCTGTAGTGTGAAATCGATTTGTGAAATCGATTGATAGAACGATAGCATTTTCTGTCCTGGAGAAAAACACCATTTCTCATAGGGGTCGATCGTTTCCTCTTTTCCAATTCTGTTTTAGTTGATTATCGCTTTTATTCTTAAGATCTGATCTTATAAACATGCCACCAAAGAAGAAGTGCATCTCTGATCCTCGCAAAAGAAAGGAAGCAGGGTCCTCTTCTTGTCCATCGTCGGACTCTCCGCCAACGCCTCCTGAAGAATTCGATTCTTCTTTATTTGCTAACGTGCCCATTGCATCCACCTTTGAAAATCTGTATTCTTCTAGAGAAGTAGCACATGGCATGAGAATAGATTGGACCTCCCTTAATATGAATTTGGTTCATGACTTGTTTGATGGCATAGGTTGGCTTCCTCCTCTTAATGTTAAAGAACATATTTATCCTAGGGTGGTCCGACTTTTCTATGCAAATATGTCTTTCCCCAAATCTAAATCTTATGTGACATCTCACATCTTTGGGCGTACCATTAAGATTACTGATTCCTTATTTTGTGAGACCTTCGATATCCTCGACCGAGGACTCACGAGCATTGTAACTCATAAGTGGCCTACTGATATTTCTATCACTGAAGCCCTTGAAGTTGTCTTTCGTGGTGAAGTGAATAACTTTCCCATGAAAGGCCTTCTCAAAAAGTTGACTCCTCAACTTCTTGTTGCACATCGTATAGTCAGACACTGACATGACCTTCTATGATTTACGTCTTTTCTATTGTCTTCTTCGAATGATCTTCCTCCAATTAACTTTGGAGCCTATATGATTTATCACTTCATCTCCACCAAAGATAAGATAGACTCCAAACGCTCTCACAATATGATTCTTCATTTTGGTTTTTTTCTTACTCGAATCCTTTGTCAAAGACATTAATATTCCTGAGCCTGAGTCATCACTTTCTGAGAGACTGGCTGATATCATTGGGAAAGTCACATTGAAGCAGAAGGGCCTTGTCCTTGTTAATAACGAATGGGTATTTTCCAATAAAGGACAAGAGACACAAGACTCGGACTCTGATGATGGAGCAGGTTCAGAGGCTCCTACGAGCACTCCTATGGAGGATATCGGACCTTCTTGGGAGCAATACATCTGTCCTCCACCTGAGCCGACGAGAGTTTGGTGCACATCCACAGTGTCTTCACGTGATGACTGGGATGGGATGATCATGCGCATGGATGGGATGGTTACACGCATGGACGAGATTGATCGGCGCTTAGATGATATGACTACACACATGGGGCACTTAGAGCTTGATCATCGTCGCACTCAGGACTGCTTATTTGCATATTTTAGATCTTAGGGTTTCGACACTTCTCCTTATGAGCAAGTTGCCCCCCCCCCCCCCCCCCCCCCGCCCGACGACGCTCCGGACGTTTAGTCTTCGTTTATTTTCTTAATTTTATTTTCTCCTTTTTGATGGTGTCAAAAGGGGGAGAAGATATGTATGTGATGGAGACTATGTATGTGTTATATTAGTTGTGAGACTATGCATGTGACACTATGTATTTTGACTTTATGTATGACAAAGATTATGCCACTAGAACTTTATCGGTTGTTTATGTGATGGTTATGTATGTCAATATGACTTTATATGTGACTCTGTGTATGCTTATGATATTGCACTTCTACTTGTATGTCATGGAAACTATGGTTATGATGTTCACTTTTATTTGTCATTAACCATGTTCTTAACAATGTATCATTGTGATTTTATTCCCTTGATATCATTACATCTTATAAAAAGAAGTTATGCTTTGATTAAGGGGGAGTAAATAATACCTTTTCATGTCACAAAATAAGCATAAATTAAGGGGGAGAAATTTACACTTTGCTATTTATTTACCTCCTCGTCACCTTGTTTGCCATCATAAAAAAGGGGGAGATTGTTGGTCCAAAGATTATATTCTAAGTATTTTGATGATAGCAAATAAGGAAGATGATGTACTAATTATACTTGAAGTGTTAGTGTGAACATGTTCAATATTTTTTAAAGAAAAAGAGTCGAAATATTTTTCTGCAATAGAAACGGTCGACCGTCAGTATAATGGGCGACCGTTTTGACTTATAATAGACGACCAAAGCGAAGTTGGAACGACCGATAATTCTAGAGAGGAACGACTCCTAAAAATGGGTGACCGATTTATTATCGGTCGACCGTTATATAATATAATGGACGATCGAAATTGCAGTTGGAATGACCGAATTCTAGAGAGCACAACACTTCTAAATCGGATGACCAAAATAATAACGGTCGACCGTTATGGGTACCAAAAGAACAAAAGAATGTCGAATCGGACGACCGAAATCAGTACATGGACGACCGCAAATTACAGTGAGCATCGAACTTTTAAATCGGTCGACCGTTTCTCTTTTGGGCGATCGTTATGGAAGCAAGAATTAATTAAATGGCTATAATTCTTCTACGGACTACGATCAATGAAAAACTATACAGAAAAAACAAAAATAATGTATATAATTGTTTATTAATCAGATGACCGATACAATAATGAGCGACCATTGAAGAGGTGATAAAACGGATAACGACTAGTTACTGTGCAAAATATATGACCGATATTAAAACGGGTGACCGTTTCAGAGCTTACAACACATTATTTTTGAATTGATTTACAATGACCATATTTTTAAGAGAAGCCTATAAAAGGGATTCAAAAGATTGAAGGAAGGTAATCCAAGCAAGACAAATCACTCTAGAGCTTCCTTCAAGTCCAAAGTATTTTTCTTGAGCCAAAGTTTGCAAATCATCCATTCCCTCTTCTAGTTTCTTTGTGAGAATATTATTTGTAAGAAGAGAGCATTGGAGGGAATTCTTGTTTAGATAATTTTGAGAGCTCTTTGTAAGAAGAGGTGTGCCTTACCTCTTGAGCGAAGAATAAGACGATGTGGTGTAGAAAGAGTTATTCTCTCCCTACAAGAAAAGAGAAGGCTAGTGGATCTCCGACGGTCTCAAGGTTGGGAAGTCGAAGCGGGGACGTAGGGCAAGGAGTTGAGCCGAAGCTCATCAACATATCGCATCATTCTTTTCTCTTGCTCTTCTTACTTACCCCTTACTTGTGACCGCATTTTCTATTGCTCTTCTATTTCTCTTGCTTGTGACCGCATTTTCTATAAATCGACTTTAATGGCTTTTTCGGTTTTAATTTTTATACTCCAATTCAACCCCTCCCCCTCTTGGTGCTTTCGATTTTACATTCAAAACCAGCTGTCGAGTGCTCTCTGAAACTCCTCGGTTCGCATGAGAACGTGAGGAAAAGAGAGACTCGTAAGACTGAAATTCTATTTTGCCAACAAGAATTTCCAGCCACCCTTCTATACTTATTTATAATTTTATGCTAGAGTTTTGACTTCTGTTGAATGTATTTTTTAAAATGAATCTTGATCATCCATCATTCATCAAATCATAATCATAATCTCTCGTATTTAATCAAATTCGAGATTAATTAATTTGCCATCATAACATCTCCAACAAATCAAATCTCTTTCAAATTCCTTCTTTTATCTCTTTATCACTTTTCCACTTTTTTTAAATTTCAGAATTCATTAATTCTAGAATATTGTCATAGAAATTTTCAGATCCATTTAATTATCTTTTATTTATTTTCTAAAAATTTGAGTCGTTACAATTTTAGTCTTGGTTAATTTTATTAGTTAAACACTTAGACCAAACCTTTAATTATTTCACTAAGTCATGAACATTATTGAAGTTTTTTATAACTTTAAATTTGATAATCTTTATTTTTTTATGTCTATTCTAACATTAATTTGTTTTACCTTTTTTCTATTTGTAATTACCTTTTACTTCATTAGTCCTAAATAATAAATGAAACCCTTGAATTCATAGTTAGGCTAATGTGTCAACGATTCGGACTAAACTCTTCTACTTTTATTTGTTTTATTTTTCTATTGTTCAGTTGTCCAAGTCAAATTTGGGTTGAAGTCAAATTTAATTTGAAATATTTTTTGTGGGTCCGACTCACGACGAATTATTAGTTGAAAACTCCTAGTAGTCTGTAGATCTAATTTATTTAAATATTTTAAAAATCCCAAAAATAATCATAATCATAGACCTAATTGTTTAGAAGTTTTAAAATTAGGAAATAATAGAAACAAGAACAAATATTGAAAATTTTAACAATGTAAATAAATCTATCGACTTTGATCCAAAATTTGTGTCTCATCTTATTCAACTGGAAAGCTTTTGAATTTGATCAGAACCAAAGATGCATCTCGGGACATATTTCCATTAATTTGATTTGTTTCGTTTTATCAAAATAAAATACTCTATTTTCTGTACTACATCTTTTCCATGTCTAGTATTACAAATATTTTTCGATATATATAGGATAAAGTTTATACTTATTTATATGGACTAATAACAAAGTTAAAAAAATGTCTAAATTCTTCATTAGCTCCTCTAGTAATTTAATCATTTGTGATTATATAAACAAATATCATATTTGTATTATTATTAAATAAAAATGATTTGCCTATTCTATTGGAACTTCTTGGACAGACTGATCACATTTTATTTCGGCCTAATGTTTATTAGCCTTGCCAAGTATGTAATAGCCTCAAATTATCCTTGATAATTTTGACCTCAAGCCCTCAGTTATACAATTTATTAATTATGTATCATAAGCCAAATCCAAGATTGGACTAGCCCATAAGTCCAGTATTATTCATAACAATTTATGTCCCTGTTTAGGTTGTTATACAACCGATGATGTCTGAAAATATCAAACAAGTTTAACAACAATTATTTGATAATGAAAATTTATCATGTGAGACTAAAGTTTAGAAAAATAATGTACTAATAATTAATATAACGATAATTGGGACAATACATATATGTGCACGTTACAAAGCATAATGTACTACGTAACAATAATGTAAAACCGATTGAAAGATCAAAATAAACTGAATCCAATTATTTATTACAATTGAGTAAATGATAAATTTTAATTTTGATTTTATTAAATACACAGCCGCCGCCACAATTCGACCGTCACGGCCACCTCTTCGTCCGATGAGAACCACCGCATCCTCCTTTGATTTAAAACTAAATTTTTGATTGTGCCATGTGGAGTATTCGAGTTTTTATTGGGTTATGTTTCTATATTAATTTCGAATATATATAGAAACGAGGAACTGTGAAAACCTAAACAAAAAGTTTAGTAGATCACAAAAAAATTTCTGGAACAAGGAACATACTTTTGACGTGACATCTTTTTATTTTTTTTAATTTGACATGAAGAAGATAGAAAATATTGACGTGGTGTCATGTAAGCATCCATGTCAGATTACTAACTATAATCAATTGTGATGATCGCGATTGAAACATTTTTAAAGTTGGATGATTGTAATGTTTCAAAGTAAAGTTGGATAGAATACTTCTAAGATAGATGACGATAGCTTCACTATTTCTTGAATCAAATTTTTAAATTAAAAAAAACACACTAAAACTGTTTAGAAAAATAAAAGAGTACTCTATATTCTGATTTTTTTGAAGCCCTACTTTTAAATAATTATATTTTAAATATATAAATATAATAAATTAAACAACAACAAAAAATAATTTTATATTAAATATAAAATATATTAATAAAATTTTAAAAGTTACCTATATACACAAATTATTATAACTATAATAAAAATTGTAATAATTAATTATTAAAAAGAAATAGGCAGTGGTCGGTGGCGATCATCGTTTCGGACCGCATGCGAGGCCTAATATTGTAGATCACTCATGGAGGAAGATAATGGGCCTTGCCCATAAGCAGATGTTGGCCGAATCATATTTTTTGCCGATTATTATATTTCTAGAGAAGAACATCACGAATATCTTCAGCTAATGAGTAAAATGGGTGAAGCTATTTATTTAAATTTATTATGGTTGAGAGTTTTTTAAATTTACGAGTTAAAAAATTACAACAAACGCTTAATTATTTTACTTAGTTAACCTTGAAGATTTTTATAACGTTAATTTTAATAATATTTATTTATTACGTTTTGTTATAACGTTATATATAGATATAGGATAAAATTCATTCACATCAATCCATAATTTCTGTTTAGATTACAAACTGTCGCCATAAAGCTCGACGTTGACTCAAATTATGAAACAAATTTAAAAATAATTATTTCATAATAAAAATTTATGATGTGGGACTAAACTTTAATTTCAAAAGGAAAAAAAATGGTTTGCTAATAATATGATTAACTTAATGATAATTGCAGGAATCATATATGTATACGTTATAATCCATAATGTCCTACGTAATAATAAAATCTTTTCCTTGTACTACGTAATAATAATTAAATAATGATAATTGTTTTTCTCGTACTAGGTTAAGAGGTGTTTTTTTAATGGAAAAGAAATTGAATAGAAATATGCTTGGCACTAATAAAACTTTTAATGCATGCAAATTAACCTTTTTATACATAAGAAAAGAAATATATTACATTTTTTTCTGACTGTGTTATGCAACTGCACAACTTATTCTCAAGTACGTGAACACCAAACTAAATAAAAGATAATATAAAGACTCAGACAAAGGTGACATCAACGTTGCAACGAAGAGATCATTTAAGACGCGAACACTCGGAAATTAACACTGCAACAAAGAAACCCTCGCAGCAACGCCTCCCTTCTTAGATTGACGGAGACTCACCGGCCTCCACCATTTGACGCAGCATTATGTGATCTTAAGGATGTGGCCAGCCACCGTAGCCGCCTCCATAACCACCGCCTCCGCCGCCATAGCCGCCGCCTCCGCCCCCACCTCCTCCGCCATAGCCACCACCGTTGCCGCCGCCATATCCTCCACCATAACCCTTGCCGTAGCCACCGCCGTATCCCCATCCCTTGCCGTAGCCCCAACCTTTTCCGAAGCCATAGTATGGTCCGTATCCCCAGCCCTTCCCGTACCCGTAGCCGCTGCCGTACCCGCCGTAGCCCCACTTATAAGGGCCCCATAGAAACTTCTCGTCCTCCACGTTGGCCCTCTCCGGCGCCTCCTCCTTTTCCGGCACCGGTTTCTCGACGAGCTCTCGGGCGGTGGCCGCGCAGACCATGGCGGCGAGGAGCAGGACGAGGAAGGCCTTGGCCATTGTTGCTCAGCTACAGTGTTGTGTGGAGGATTCGGAGGTGCATGGGGGGGGTTTTATAAGGGGGGTTTGGTCATTGGTGGTGCAATGCTGCATGGATGTTTGGAAGCGTGGTGGAGCTGGCAGAGAGGTCCTGCATGGATTTGGCAGTTGGGGAGATGGAGTTAATTAATTTTGATTAGAAAGACGTCTTAATCTCTTAATATGCGAGGTCCAAACCTTGCTGGACAGAGTTATGAGGTTAACTGCTCTGATGATGACATGCATCATATGGTGTCTCGTATGGTTCTTATGCACCGGAATGCCTCCAAGTGCATGGCGTCAAGCTGCATGTCTTGTGCTCAAGTTACTCCTTGTTCTTTCTGCATTCTATTATGTAATGTTGAGAGAATGTTTAGATGGAGTTAGTTTCATGCATTTATATGTAAATCATGATTTAGGCTATCAGATGCTAAAAGACGTGCGTGGATGGTTCGTCGATCACTCGATGTGGATGCTAAAGAAACATGTATTCGAACCACGAAAAGAACAAATTAATGCCCTTTATAAAGGTTGCGGATATATGTGTAAAAAGACAAACATTTTGGCCTTTAGGGTTGTGGAAATAATATATAAGTGGCCGTAATCTTTTCTTTTTTATTTCAAGATTAATTAGATGCATTTGTGTACAAGATTACTAGTACATGACTTTTATCGTTAAATATTGACATTAGAGCAGAATGCATGGCTCAACTCTAACATAAATGAAGAACCAATCTTAGCTTATTTGACATTGTATATTAAAATTATAGTGGGGGCGGGACTGTGTCAGCTGAAGGCACATAGTCAAGGACACAAACATACACAATTGGGCGTGTGTTTTCCTGTTAATAGTATCTATATATGCATGTATCACTATATAATATTGAAGTCCCCAATATTTGTTAAAATAATCTTTTATATGTATGTAGCAGAAATTAAAACTTTTAAATGGACATTCATCGCAAATATCATTTCTATATGTATACTGACAAATATGATTCCTTTTGATTAATTAGTAACAATCAACTAAACTAGTTAAATATATATTACCTTCAGCTGTTCAAACGTAATTGTCTAATATATATCATAATATGGGTTTTCACATGAAATTTATTCAAAATAGTGGAAAAGGAAAAAAGTTCTTTGGTTGTTTTTTTTAATATGATGTTATATCACAATCTAGATTGTGATGGCGACGAGATCTTTCAATTTTACTGTAGGGAAAAAAAGTATTATATGCTTTTACTGAAGATCAATATTTTTGGCTCTCTCTTTAAATTTTTTTTTCATACAACTTTCGCCCCTTAATTTAATTTATAAATCATGTGTATTATTTTGCCCCTTTGACATATCATTAGGATTTAGGGCTCCGTCATTACATAGTGTTCTTAAACCGCAATATATTTCTTTTACAACATGTATTCCGAGGCCCATATGTATAAATAATAGTAAAATAAATTCGTTCGCTCTATGAGGTATCCATGAGGTTACATATTTACAATAATTCATGCACTTCGTCACTAATTATAGTTATTATCTTTTTTGTTATAGTTCACCTTTTCTATATAGATCCATCAACGCCTCCCTTAAGAAAAGTGTAAATCATACTCATGTAGCTTAGCTTTAATAAGATCACATCAGAAAAGTATGGAGCATTCACATATTATCGGTATATATGATTATAGCTTTAATCCGCCATTAATGTTAAAGTTTCCTTTTCCCTTTGAAGAAGAAATGGGTCTACATATATGTACTATTAGAGCTGGCCGCATTAATTGAAGGGGTATAATTATAAAATTTGGGGCACACTGTCGCAAAAGTATAAATAGTAATCAATTCTGGAGTAAAAAATAATTCATAGGTTCATAAATTTCACGCATATGATAGATATTTTTAGTGATAAAAGATGAGAATCTGCATAATGTAAATCAAGAATGAATTCTTGGAAATTTTTTGAGGTAATGTTGAGATTGAATTAGTTCTATGTAAATCATGATTCAGGCTATCAGATGCTAAAAGACGTACGTGGATGGTTCGTCGATCACTCGATCTGTATGATAGAAGGACATGTATTCGAACCACGAAATGGACATATTAATATCCTTTTTTCTTTTTCGGTTGAAATCTATTGATTTCCATGTTCGGACGAGAACAATATAATTAAATTCTAATTAAAACAATAATTCTGAAAATCGAATTTAAAATTACTAGTATCATCAGAACACAGTTACCGATATATGTGTAAAAAAGACAAGCATTTAATTAGACCTTCAGGGCTGTGGAAATAATATATAGGTGGTCGTAAATTTTCTTTTTTTTTCCCGAGGTTAAGTTGCATTTGTGTACATGATTATTAGGACATGTTTGTTCGTTAAATATTGACATTGAAACAGAATGGATCAACTCTAACATAAATGAAGAGCCAAATAGCTTGTTTGACATTTATATATTAAAAGTTATAGGGACAGGACATGCATAATTGTGTCTCTCTCGCTAATAATATCTCTATATAATATGGTAGCCTCCCGATATTAGTCAAAAGAATCTTTTATATGGACATTTATGGCAAACGTCATTTCTATATAGTAACCACGGTTCCTTTTGATTGATCAGTAACAATCAAAATTATTTAAATATATATATTACCTTAAGGCTTCAACCTTCAAACTCAATTATTTAATAATATATGTATGTGAAAACCTTAGATAATAAGAATATTTTTGGCTCTTTTAAAGGAATAATTAACATTATTAGATTATATTTATATCTTCATAATACGGGTTTCGACATGAAATTTATTCAAAATGGTGTGGAAAAATGTAAAAGCGTATTCTTTATTTAATTATTAATATGATATTGTAGTACTATCTATATTGTGACGACAATAGGGAATAGTCCTTAAATATAATGCAATTTTATTGTAAGAAAAAACAATTATATGATTTCATACAATATTAATTTCTATAATTAATAATACATAATTGTAAATCATTATATTTTGACTATCTCCTTATTTTTTAATACAATTTTCGCTCTTTAATTGAATTTGTATGAGTCATGTGTATTATTTCTCCCCCTTTAAGTTTTCATTCGGGCTCCATATGTACATTCGTGCAATACATTTGTGCCACATATTTTCGACATTTCTTCTATTCCTACATAAATACAACATATATTCCGAGGCTGTAATAATATCAAAATAAGTCCCTACTTGTGTTTACAATAATTTATGTACTCCTTTAACGCCATTTATCTTTATGTCGCATTTTCATTTTAATCTACCTTTTTTTCTTTTATGAGATCCAACAACTTCCCTTAAGAAAAATGCAAAAATCATAAGTAGACTCTGTATAAATGTTCGTTATTAATCAGCCACTAATGTTATCATTTCCTTTTCCTTTGGAAGAAGAAAGGGGTCTACGTCAATATGAGGACCAGACCACTTAAACCGGACAATCCCGTAGAGCTGGCAGCATTAATTAAACCCACTGGTCTCATTATAAAATTAGATTAGCTATCGCAAAATTATAAATAAATAGTAATCAATTTTGGATTATGAAAGAGAACTCATTAGGTTCATAAAGTTCACGCACACAATAGATAATTTTAGTGATAAAAAGATTAGAATCTTCATGATGTAAATCATATAGATTTTTCGGAAACATATTTATGTACTGTACTACGAATATTTTTCCATCGTCTCGTAATCCGTCATAATTAATTGCATTGTCCGTCTTGTTTATCAAAATGTTTGCCTAAGGCACATTTGATTGCAAAATAAGATAAGAAATACGTACTTATTCCGATGAATATCGATAAATGGGTAAGAGAATGAGGTTAAAACGATGAAAATGCATTTTGAATAATACTGACACTAAAAATTATGATACCATCATTATATTTTTTAAAACAGTGAATTTATTATTCTAACAATTATTAAATATAGGTATTTATAATAAGTATTTTAATTATAAAATAAAATATATATTTTTTTAAAATTTATTTTTGTTAAAGAAATAATAAAATAAAAATATTTAAAAATATTATATTTTTCTAAATAAAATTTTTATTCTTCAAAAGATATTCTCCGTTCAAATTATGGTAACTCGCTTTGGTTGATGATAATTTTCGAGACAAAAATGTACAGAACTTAATTTTACTTACAAAATTAATAAAATAATATATATTAATTTAAAATATATGCTAAATAATAAATATAATTAAAATTAAGATAATCAGATAATCTAATGATGATATCAAGCCATGTTAATAAATATGATACATTCTTATTATATAATTTTTTTAAAAAAATATATAGTTAATTTAATCATAAATTATAATTATTAAATTAATTGAATAATAATACAAAAAACGCTTCACACTTTCCTGTAGAGCTGGATGCTCTAATTTTGAAAGGGTTTCCGTAATGCGTCTAATGGATCATGGTCCCCTAAACGATATAAATCGTGGGAACTACTCTTGAGATTATTGGTTATCACGGAAGCCCAACAATTGATTTAAATTATATAATTTTATTATATTGTATAATACTATGATTTTATGAAATCATATAGTTTAAAGATATGTGAAGGTGTAATTGAATTAATATATAAAGATACGTATAACTTAAATTATTTAATGATGTCATAATTAGTTTGGGCATGTAAAACAATTATAATTTTTTAAATTAAGATTCACCATCAAACATTAATTCGACGATTGGATTTACATATTTATTATGTTTACAATGATATCTACATGCAATTACGAGATTTATATATTGGAATACGTGATGAAAATAATTGGAATGTGAGGGGTATGCACTTGCTATGTTATACTTTAATTAAGTTAGAGAGAAAAAAAACATGTCACGTGGAATTTGTAATCATGATGGCAACATGACGGTATATATTAGATATACACATAATTATGATCTATATATTAATTGCATGGAAATTAAAAGACGATACATGATTTTGATAGAACATGTGATGGGTAAAATATGTAACGATAACATTATTAATAAATATAATAATTACTAGTAAATATATTGAAAGATTAAGAATATTGAATCTATGATAAATAAAAATTACTAGTAAACATAATTTTAATGACTAGTAAATATATTGAAAGATTAATTGATTATATAAGTTTATATGCTAATAAGATTTTGCAACGAATAAATTTTGAAATAAAGATTTTACTCTGAAAAATAAAAGTTATAAAAACATATAAAATAATTTAACTCTTCACGTGCTAGTTATTAAAATTACGTTAATAAATAATTCAATTTAAAGTAAAAAACATTTAACTAGAGTCGTAAATTTAAAATTAATCATTTCCCAAAAATAATATATCAATTCATAAATTTTTAACGATAATATATTCAATCATTTTTAAGTTGAACTTTAGATTCAGTCAATAATATCAATAGCCTTGAAAATATAAGTGCTAACTGCTAGTTGAGATTATTTTTTTGTACAAAAAATAAATAGACAAAGCATAATTTGAATTTTTTAGTCATCACGCAGGTTGCATAAAGAAATCCATGTGTAATCAAGATAGTCAAAATCTTAAATAAGATTGGAAGGGTCCGTAAGATCGAAGATTATAAGATCATATTGAAAATCGTAAGATCATAACTATATATTAAAAAAATAATTTAATATATAAAATAATATTTTTAAATAAATTTGTAGTGTTTTAATTTATAAATAATATTAACTTGAGTACTATTTTATTAAGACTTCCTGCAAATACATATATATTATTTATATAATAATAATTTAATATAGATTGATAAAAATGGCAATAATATGATGAATATGAAGTAGCATTATATAATAACTTTTAATATAAATTTATAATAGAGTTATTTTGTGCAAAAATATTTTTAAAATTTTAATGATAATCAATAACATTTTTCTTAATTTTATTTTCGAAAAACCACGTTGCAACTTGGTGACAATTAAAAAAAATAAAAAAAATTTAAAAATTGAATTAATAAGGTCGGCAACTTACGATCTTACTATTATCATCCTACCGATCCTACAAAAATAACCTCAAAGTTGATATCGGGATTGCAAATCCTAAATCGTAAGATCACGATTTTGATAACCTTATGTGTAATGGACTTCTCTTAGACCAAATGTTGAAGACACTTAGAACTTAGTTGCCCAAACTTTCTACTTATTAAAGATTACAAATTTAAATAGTAATTTAATATTTATGTTATCCTTTATATTGGACAAGATGATAATTGTAAATGAGCTTCAATCATCGAATCTTATATCACTAGTCATTAAGTCCTTTGGTAAAAATGCGTATGAAATGACCTAAACACATCAATATTTTGTTGAATAAAAAAGGCAAAAGAGGGGGTGGGCAAAAAAGAACTTAAAGTGTAACACAGTAGTAACCAAATAACAAGCACAATAAAGTATATTACCTAGCAATCTATGTTATCCGACACAAAAATTATTACTTATAAAATTATTTATAATGTACATTACCTTATTTACTATGTACAAGTATTCTATCCAATAATTTCAATAACATTGTTACTTATAACAAAAGATTATTAGGTAATGTATAATTTTTACTCAAATACCTTTATCATTAACGTCAAATTAAAGTTTATATAATACGGATAAAAACTCGAATAAAAATTCATAAAATTGATAAATTAAATAAATCTAATTATAAATATTTTATATATTTTAAGTAGAAATAATGATAATAAATATAAGTAATATTCAAAATAATAAGTAATAATATTATACTCGTGTGAATAATAATAATAAAATAATTTATGAAAATTAATATTGTTAATTATGATAGTGCCAATGTGATAATATTTTTTTTATTATTGTTGCCATTACATAGTTTTTTTATATTATTTCATGTTTTATTTATTTAATATTGGAAAGGGCATAAATGAAAAGAATATCAAAATAAAAAAACTGGAAGGACACCCCATCTTAGTCAATATGAATTATCATATTATAAGCAATCTGCATTGCTATACAATTCAGATTGCCTATAAATTAAAGCAAAGTAAATAAGATAATGTGGTGGGACTAAGTAATTTAACTTAAAATGTAATATAGAAAAATTAGGAAACACTCCTAAAAAGTGGGAGAGAGAGAGAGAGCAAACACGAATGTGAAAGATTTGTTGACGAAATTCGGTCACATCATAGCCTACGTTCTTGCTTTGATTTTGATCTTGAAATCGTTGGACATTACACTAACACACTTGATTCTAAACAGGGAAAATAAGAAACTTTTATACCACCTTCTTCTCCACTTTGAGAGGCAAAATAACCTCTTGTGGCGCTCATTTGCATGACTAGAAGCTTGAGAAGTTGAGTTCTCAACTTAAAAGCAGATTCGGCTAAACTTGAAATGGAGTGAATTAAAAAAAGGAGAAAAGGAGAGCCCGTGAATAGAGAACCAGGGAAAGCAAAATAAGAGGCAGGTAAGTTTGCTATCTACGACTAGAAGCGAAGTTGGAGGCGATTTAATGAACTCTCTACAACCATGATTAACAAAAAACAAGAGAAAGAGAGTAAGAACTAGATTAAAAAAAAAAGAGTTCAAGGCAATAATTGTCCATGGGTAGATGAGGCTAGTCCAAGTGCAGGCAGAAATACTTTTTTGCACTATGGCTGTCAACAGAATTAGAGGTTTCTCTTCTTCTTCTCTCTCTCTTTTTGGAGGGGAAGTTGTGGCCTTAGGATCAAATACGTCGTTAGACAAAAGATGCTCTGATACCGTATTAAATCACATGTGTTTCCCACACTGCAATCACATTGAATACAATAGTTTATAAAATCTCACGATTAGTTTTCGATCCTAAATAATAGGAGACATGATCTAACAATAGTTAAGTGGAACAAGTCATGGAACAATAGTTGTGGCATGTTGTGCTACTCTTGTGGCATGTTGTGTTGAGTGGAGAGATAACTCTTATGCATGCAAACAAGATTATTGAGAAGGATTTTTAGATTATTTGATTTCAAATCCATCAAGCTTGTTAGGTGCCTAGCACATGCATAACTTGATCATGTTGCATATTAAAAATGAAAGATGGATTGATTAGATTAATCAATAAGATATGAGCTAAATGACATATTTTGTAGTATTCACTATCTCATCCTAGTAAGATGAACCAAGTCGTGTGTATCGAGTTTAGTGCAAGTGGGAGTTGTTAAACAATGAAAAAAATATCTATCCTAAACTCAATTGAATGATGATTCAATCCAATCATGAAAGACTTGATATGACAAAGATCGAATTAATTTGTATGGTTGATACTCAAATTATTATATAATTAAAGGTTTAGTGGAGGCGGTCATAATAACCTACTCTCTTTCATCATGAATGAGATGAAAATGAGACAAAGAAATTTACAAATTCTTCATTCCATTCTATTATATAATTATGAGTTCTCTAAAAACATAAAACGATAGTTGCTCTCTCCCAATGCTCTATCCCAATTTTATGGTGCAAGTCTCTTCAACATTATGGCATGGATACTATTGGCAGGTGGAATTTGTTGGAACTCCGACGCACCAAATGATGTGACGTGTGACAAAACGCGCTATTTCTTTTTATTTTCAACCTTTTTATGTTTCTTTTTTTCTCAAACCTATTTTTTCTTTTAAGATTTTCTCTCTTACATTCCTCACATAAATATTATATAATATATATATTATAAAATGATTAATTTAATATTTTTTATTTCTTATCATTTCATAAAAAATATTTTTTAAAACATAATTTATTAAAAATATTTTTTTATCTTTTTTAACAAAACTTGTTTAATAAAAAAATAATTTATACTATTAATTTTGTCAATAAAAAATTATATTTTATATTTATAATATCTATATTTCAAACAAACACTCACTAAAATTAATCAATCATATCAATTTTTTATATCAAATTAATTTTTTAATTCTCCGTTCCACTCCATCTAAATATTCCAAATTAATTTTTCAATTCATTTCTACTTTTCGAAGACTAGAGAATTGTCGATATATATGGTTCTCCTGGCGAGCACTTATTTTACGGATTGTGAACTTTAGATAATGTTTCGGATCCATCCTTGCATTATTTAAATATTCATATATTGCTTTTAGTCTCAATCATCCCATGGACTGAACATTATTCGCGGCCCTGAGTCATGCCAAGATATGATAGTCATGCATGATGACATAGCATGGATGTCATACTCTCACTCCCCTTCCTTTGACCTCTCGGCAGCTAATTTGATGGCATTTTGTGGCCAAGCTCCTCTATAAAAAGAGCTCTCTTGCTGCCTCCAAAGGGAGTACAAGGGTGTGCATGTGTAGAGTAAAGGTGTGTGTGGAGAGTGAACTTAGGTGTGTTCATAAGCATTGAGCTTGTGTAGCCATCCTCCTCATTCTTGTGTGCTATCTTTTTTTTTTTGGCATTTGGGCTATTATCTTATGTTCCATTTTTATGTGATTTAGTTTCCGACCATACGTACGAGTGCAACTCGTAATCCATTCATGGAGAAGTCACGTGAACAATTCGCTTTCACATTGAGGTACTTCGTGAACCTCCTTTATATTATTATATTTATTAATTTTTATAATTGGTGCATGTCCACTACTCCCAAAGGTTTCTTTTTATTCATAAAAAAGAAGGGAGGAGAGCTCTCGGCTGTAAAAAAATAAAAAAAAAGAGAGAGAACTCTCGGCTGTAAAAAAATGGCCCGTGCGTGGCCTGGCTGGACGCGCATTGGCGCGAGGCCTCGCTGCTCAGCGCGTGGCCCGCGGTGCGCACAGGCTCACGGCCCAGCAGCGCACGCAGACGCGTGGCCATTGGCGAAGCGCGGGCGCGCGGCCTGGCAGCGCACGCGAACGCAAGGCCCAGCGCCTGTGGCGCACAGCGCGAGACCCAACGCAGGCCAGTGGCGCGCGTGTGCACCCTGGGCGCGCGCCCAGGCGCCGGAACGCGGCTCAGCTCACGTAGTGGCCCAGCACGGGCGTGCGGACACGAGGCACAGCAGGCCATCGCCCGTAGCCCAGCAAGCGCAGCCCGCGCGGCCCAACGTGCGATCGGGCGCAGGCGTGGCAGCGCGTTCGGGCTTGCGACCCAGCTCCGCACGCAGCCTAGTAGCGCCCAGGCTCGCAGCCTAGCGGCGCGCGCGGACGCGCAGTCCCATCATCGCGGCCCGCAAGGCTGGGCTTGACCTGTGTGCAGCCCAGTTTGTTTTTTCTTTTTCCTAATTCTGAAAAGTCAGAAAACATCATAAATTGCTAGAAAATTATAGAAGTAACGGAAAAATGTGAATTTTTTCTTAAAGTTTTTTTTATTTTATAAAATATTATAGAAATTTTAATTGCATTTTTTTGCTTTGTGACAATTTATGCAATTAAATTATCTCGTTGGAAATTGATAGAAATTATGGAAAATGAGGATAAATGTGAAAATCTTTTTCCAGAAGTTTCCTATCAGAATATAAATGCATATGTAAGTTTAATTGCATCTACAGTTTATTTCTAATCAATGTAATTAGTCTCACAGAAATTGAACATATGCATGAAAAAAAATTAATTACATAAATTTTGAGTATGTAATTAATTGTATGTGTTTTTTCATGTTTTGTAAATTTCATCATGTGTATGATTTACATAGTTATTTTTTTCCTTAGTGGAAAATACAAAAGAAAAACATGTCATGTGTATTATGTGAGAAAAATTGATAATTAGTTAATCTTTTCTATCACGTTTTCTCATAATATGTAATCATGTTTCATTAAACTTAGAGAAATAAATTTATTCTAATTTTCTTTAAATTGCTTACACTTAGAAAATTAAACATGAAGTGATTAGTATGTATGATTACTTGAGAAAACATAAGACGTAATATTTTTGGATTATCCGTTGATCCAAAATTTGGAAACGATTTGTCACATTATTAATTTAATAAATGGTAATTATCCTTGGGATAGTGGGAGATGAGTGGAGCGTAGCGAACTCTCGATTTCATTACCCTTGGATTATGCCATTTATTATTTTGAATGTTTGTGACAAATTAAGACATGCATAACATAGATTCCTCCTCTTCTCTTAATGAACATAGACTATTGATCATGGCATCAAAGTCCATAATTGCCGATCTGGACAAGATAAACGAAACGGTGAAAATTATAATATTTGGCATCAAAAAGTTTAGTATCTCTTAGAGGAACAAGATGTTTTAAAGATCATCAAACATGTCATGCCACAATCGGCATCTGATAATACTGCCCAATATAGAAGGGATGTTGATGCAATTCGAGGCCTAGTCCAAGAAGATACACATTGCTCGCATTCTGTTGCTGAGTACAATGGAAGACTCCCTCATGTGTGAATTTGAGATTTACCAAACATCATTTGAAATGTGGGTAGCTATCCAGAACAAGTTCGGTATCACATCAACTTCCAAGTTGAGGATGTTGACCATCAAATTTGATTCCTATAGAATGCGGCTTAATCACACGATGAGACAGCACCTAAGGGAAATGATGAACATGATACGTGAACTCAAGAATGCTGGACATGTGCTCACTAATGAATAACAGGTGCAAACAGTTATCCGCTCTCTTCCCAGATCATGGGAACAGATGCGCGCCAACCTGATGCATAATGACAACATCAAGAATTTTGATGATGTGGCCCGTCACATAGAAATGGAGGATGAGGTATTGGAATCTCAGAAATCCTCTAGTAAAGCATTAGTTGCTGAAATAGGTGGATGAAAGCGTGGCACAGATTTTCCACGCAAGAGGTCGCGTAAGTCGCACCATAGCCAAATGAGCGAATATAGTGGACAACAGAAAGTCCAGCAAAGTGAAAGCGTGGTGGCAAAGTGGATAAAAGCAAAGTGAAATGCTACAATTGTGGTAGTCGTGGTCACTTCTCTCGTGAGTGCACTGGGCCAAAGAAGGTTTGTCCTGACCATGTTTCCTTTGCGTATGTTTCTATCTGTGTTCTGGTTCTTGAAACTCATCCTTCATGGATTGTAGATTCCGGAGCAACAGACCACGTAGCCAATGAACATGAGACTTTTGTCGAGTTTCATCGACTCAGTGTAGGCTCTAAGTGGATCTACGTAGGAGACAATAAAAGAGTGAAAGTTAAAGGGATAGGAAGTTGCAAGTTAGAACTTAGCAATGGAAAAGTCCTTTACGTCCATGATGTTTTGTATGCTCCTGATTTTCGACGAAACTTGATATATGTATCCACACTTGATGCATATGGATATGCAATGATTTTTTGCTCTAAATATCTGAACGTCTCAATGGATGGTGTTCCTATATGCATTGACTTTCTTGAAAATGGTTTATATGTTCTTAATACTGCATGTGTTGCTAGTAGTTATTCATTTATGTGATCCGTTGATGTGAATGAAAGTGGACAAGACTTGGCATGCCAGGCTAGGATATATAGGACAAGATCGAATGAATAGACTAACTAGAGAAGGGCTCATAAACTCTCTTGCTAAAGTTGATCTGTCAACCTGTGAAGAATGCCTTGCTGACAAGCAAACAAGAAAACCATTTGGAAAAGGAAAACGCTGAGTTTCCATTGCAATTAATCCACTCGGACGTATGTGGTCCAATGACTGTCCAAGAAAGACACGATTTCTCATACTTCATCACATTTATTAATGATTATTCACGCTATGAGGTCGTATACTTGATCTCTCATAAGTCCGAGGCTATATATTGCTTTGTGCAATTTATGAACATGGTTGGGAATCAATTAGATTGCAAGATTAAGACCTTACGAACTGACCGTGGTCGTGAGTATCTTTTAGATTTATTTAAGAAGTTATGTGATGAAAAAGGAATAGTTAGGCAACTGACAATTTCAGGAACTCCACGACAAAATGGTGTTGCGAAAAGGAGAAATCGTACTCTACTCGATATGGTCCGGTCTATGATGGCACAAGCAAACCTCCAAATTTCGTATTCGGGTGATGAATTGCTTACAACTGCCTATATACTCAACCGCGTACCATCAAAGTCTGTCTCTTCCACTCACTACGAACTTTGGACAGGTCATAAGCATGACCTAAGTTACTTGCGTCCATGGGGATGTGCAAACATAAGTATGAAAAGTTGGACCCTAGAAGTAAGAAGTGTGTCTTCATCAGGTATCCTGAAACCTCAAAAGGCTATGTGTTCATAGGAGAAAGGGATGATAGAGCTATTATAGAAATTGTGAGTAGAGATGTGACATTTATGGAGGAAGAATTTCCAAAGTAAGGCGAGATTGATAGAGCACTTCACTTAGAAGAAGTCAGGAATCTCGAAATGGCAACATTTACGGATCATAGTGTAGAAGAGTTTGTCCCATCATCACCACACCCTTATCCTAGTGGGAGCATTTCATCGCCAAATGAGAATCCAGAGTGCTCACTTCGAAGGACTACTAGAAAGAGCATCCCACGCTGACGACTTGACATCGAAGGAATTCGTGAAGCTCATATAGTAGGTCCTGAAGAAGAGCTTGAGCCTAATTCAATTAATGAGGCTCTCTCGTCTTGTCATAAAGAAAAGTGAATTAAGACAATGGAAGAAGAATTACAGTCTATGAAGGCAAATCAAGTTTGGGATTTGGTTGATCTCCCACCTGGTCGTAGAGCAATTGTGAATAAGTGGGTTCTTAAAAGAAAATGAGATGGTGATTGATCCATTGAGAGGTACAAAGCTCGCTTAATGGCGAAAGGCTTCATGCAAGAGGAGGGTGTTGATTATGAAGAAACCTTTGCTCCACTTGTAAGATTTTCTTCTATTCACCTTATCCTAGCAATTGTCGCACATATGGACTTGAAATTACATCAGATGGATGTAAAGACTGTATTTCTCAATGGAGAACTAGATGGAGAAATTTACATGAAGCAACCTGAAGGCTTCATAATAAAAGGAGAATAGTGCAAAGTTTGCAGATTGCACAGGTCCATTTATGAACTTAAACAATCATCTAGGCAATGGTATATTAAATTTCATTAATCAATCATATCATATGGTTTTGAAATGATTGATGAAGACCATTGTGTGTATATCTATAAATTCAATGATATGTTCGTCATTATGACTCTATATGTAGATGACATGTTGATAGCTGAGAACAATATAGAGTTTATGGTCACCATTAAGGAATGGTTGTCCTCTGTCTTTGAGATGAAAGACATGGAGGAAGTAGCCTTCATAATGGGTGTAAAAATTCAACGAGATCGTTCTAAGAAATTTCTTGCTTTGTCGCAAGAGGCATATATTAACAAAATTTTAGAACGATTTCAGATGGATGACTGCAAATCTATTGATACTCCTATTGCGAGATGCGAGACTTTGAGTCTCAATATGTGACCAAAGACTATAGAAGAACAAAGAAAGATGGTTTTAGTCCCCTATGCGAGTGCGATCGATAGTCTGATGTATGCTATGTTGTGTACTTGGTCGGACATATGTTATGCAGTGGGTCTAGTGAGTCGATATCAGGCAAACCCAGGACGTCAACATTGGAAGGCGGTGGAGAGAATCATAAGATACCTCAAAGGAACTACTGACTTTGCTTTATGTTATCACGGAGGAAGCTTAAGGTTGATTGGATATATGGACGCCGATTGGGCAGGCGACATTGATGAACGAAAATCCACCTCCGGATATGTCTTCTTGCTCAGTAATGGTGCTGTCACATGGAGCAGCAAAAAGTAAGAATGCATAGCATTGTCTACGATGGAGGCTGAGTTTGTGGCATGTTCAGTCGTAGTGCAAAAGGCCTTATGGTTAAAAAGATTCCTTCAACATCTACGGTTTTCAGATGTTGCAATGAAAAAGATGACTTTACATTGTGACAATCAAGCAGCGATTGCTTATGTGAAGGATGAAAAATATTATTGCAAAGGAAAGCATATCGACATCAAATACAAATTTATAAGAAATGAAGATGTGAAAGAAGAGGTCTCTATTGAGTACATATATACGCACAACATGGTTGTTGATCCGTTCACCAAACCACTACCTAGAGATGTATTCTTGAGACATGTACATGCACTAGGACTGCGAGAATATAAAAAGAAATATGTACTCAAAGTCAATCACATTAATGAAAATATGTTTTTCATAAGAGAATTATGTTATGCATGTGTTAAGTGTGTCCATCAGGCATGAGATTACTCACTCACACGAATAATCGCCTTCGGTGCTTATGTGATTGCACGTGAGGAAGAAATGGTTTAGACCCAAATATTTCTTATGAGAAATGGCCTAAACCGCCTTGATGTGTTCAAGATGATGCAAACATGAGTTTGGTAACTCGGTGAAGCTTGATGATGATAGCCAGATGTGAGATTCTAGCTTTGATGTCAAATTATGGCAAGTAGTTAGGTGTCTCAAGTCAGACGCTAGTGGAGGACGACTGAACTTAAGTCTGTGCAGTGTTTGAGTTAGACACACGCTTCCTTAGTGGAAGTTTCCACCGCAATACTTGTATTGTGTACCAACTATGCTAAGTCGACCATGAGAAATGATGAATCGATGTTGATCTTCGTCATTGTGTGAGTCTCTCTAGATCTAACGATCTAGTTGTTATGCTTTGAACTTTGGCTATATTTTCAGAGTAATGGTTGGTGTTGCTACTTTAGCATGATACTCCAAGACCCAAAGTGAAGATGCTGAGTCATGTCTAGGAAAGTAGCCGATCTGAACTGAGAAATATGAGTACAAAGGAAAATTTTGTTGAGAGCTACATGAGAGTTCTGCATGCAATTGGCCAGCTATTCTCCTTGTGTAGGATAAATTGTTTTGCATATAGAATTAATTACCATGTTGTCAAACATGAGGGCCTTGTGTCTAGATGATGCAGCAAGGCAAATCTAGGACATGATGAGTACACGATGCTTGAACGATTGTGTGAGTCACGATTTGGCTCACATGATAAAGCCATGTAAGTCAGGGTTATAGCACACGCGACGTATATCGCACGATATGATGAGCAGCTACGTGTGACATAGTTTTGGCTCAAAGATCGATTGAGCAATAATGGATTCATCACAGGTCATGGCCTTAGCTCTTAAGGTGGTCGAGCGATTATGCATCCATAACAGGTCACAATTCAGAGCTCCCATATTAAAGTTATGCTCGTACTCATGGGTCGCACGGTTCACTTGCTTTCACGGGATAATAAAGAGATTGAGCATGTGTATTGAGCCAATTATGTGCGAGTGGGAGATTGTTGGCAGCACCCATAATGGGCAACCATATTTGGCATCGTGGCCAAGCCAAAGTATGGTAGTCATGCATGATGGCATAACATGGATGCCATACTCCCCACTCCCCTTTGACCTGTTGGCAGCAATTTGATGGCATTTTGTGGCCAAGCTCCTCTATAAAAGGAGCTCTCTTGCTGCCTCCAAAGGGAGTACAAGGATGTGCATGTGTAGAGTTAAGGTGTGTGGAGAGTGAGCTTAGGTGTGTTCATAAGTATTGAGCTTGTGTAGCCATCCTCCTCACTGTTGTGTGCTCTCTCTTTTCTCTTGCATTTGAGATGTGGTCTTGTGTTCCATTTCCACGTGATTTGATTTTCGATCATACGTACGAATGTAACCCGTAATCCGTTCGTGAAAAAATCGTGTGGACGATCTGCTTCCGCATTGAGGTACTTCGTGAACCTCCTTCGTATTATTATGTTTATTAATTTATACATCTATAATATATTAACCACATTGTAACAATAATATTCTTTTAAATTAGTTTTGAATGAGTTTAATGTATGTGCAAATGAAAGTAATTGATCGTCCAACAGTTCAGTTAATTTTTTCGATATCATGTATGGCACTTCCTTGATCACATTGGCCATAATATTAAAATTCAATTCGACGGCTTAACTGATTGAAATGTTGAAGTCAAGCTTATATATTTAACGTTGGAAAGACAAATGAGAACATTTGCAAAAGAAGGGCGAAGGTACGTATATCCATTTCCAATGGTTGTCCCAATAAATCACATATGCAAATCAAGTCGATTTTCAACTATCAGGTAGCTTAATCATAATAATAAGCAGATCCTATAAGTTTAACGTATGATATATGCTCGTTCTAGCATAACGAACACAACCTGATGACTACTAAATATAATTTTAATCCTCCATGACTCCATATTGACTCCATGTTGACTCTGTCTTTTCCTAATTGGTTGCTCGGGCCTAAACGCATGTGTGTCCAGCGACGTAGGCCATCGTCTCAACTACCCAGACAACGCATTATGACGTAATAAACTAGTGCATGCCTATGTCGTTACTGTCTTCCGTGTGCCTTTAAAAGGAGCATTCCCGTCGCTCCAATTGCACCAGACTTTGAACCAAGCAAGCGAGCCATGGCTTTTTCCAATATCTCTGTCCTTGTTTTGTTACTTCTCGTCGGCGGAGTCGTCATAGAATCGGTCCAAGCCCAACCCCGCCGATTCCGATACCGACCCCGACCCCTTCCGCGACTCCAACCCGCACCCCAGACCCCTCAACCCGAAGGTCCTGTGTGCGCTGCTCAAGTTTGTGACTCTCCTACCTCCAGAAGTGTCCCTCCGTGTCTCGATTGTAATGACAATGGCGGAGACAATGGTGGCAGAGACAATGGCGGCGGAGATAATGGCGGAGATAACTGTGACGTCCTTCGACTTCTTTTGGCGTCACAAGGGGTGAAATCAGAAACTCAATCGTTTAAATTCAAATTCAAATCTTCAACGAAAAACCAACGTTCCAAAAATCAACTAATACTGAAAATTTTCAAAAATTTCGGCATGACGTATGCGTAAATTCGTTCATGCATCATATACAATATTTATTCATATTTATTCACATCACAAGCAATTTATAAAATTTACAATGTATATCACTGACAATTTATAATTATCAAAGATATGAGACTCGAGCCTAAAAAGTTTCGTCTCAAAACTATTACACCAACAAAATATATCGAATGCTTTTCAAAATTTATTAAGGGTCACAAGCCCTTATCCAATTCCATGATAGGGACTCGTCCATATCATCTCATCCATAAACCATGGAGCCCCAACTCCCATCAATTAATTTCTATCCATAATAACTCATGGGCCACAACCCAAAACTAGGCGGTGTCAAGATAAATGAAAATCATAATAGTCAATTTAAAAAGAAATGATAAGTATCAAAAGAGCAACATTAAGACAGATACATTCCTCGCAGAATCTCACACACTATCCCTTTTGAATCAATTCCCATTTCCAAACAACCATGCAATATATGTATTCCTTTCCTGTAAATATTAAAAGAAAAAGGGGTGAGCATGGATTAAGCTCAGTGAGTTAAAATGACTATCTCAAGTATAAAAACTGTTGCGAAAATCAATATCTTATTTTCAGAAAAGAATTTAAATCCACTCTTCTTCAAAATGAACTCATTCACATAATGATCATGCAAAATGAATGTCATATATGCACATGCATGGTGAAATCATACATATATAATATATAAGTTGGGGAATCATCATCAAACACGGATATCCATACCACTCGTCAATCGAGTGCTTCTTCACACACCCCTCATGTTACTATATCGCCACAGGGTGGTTGTTCTAATTTCGTCCCTCGTGTCACTATATCGTCACAGGACGTTGAATCGCTCCTCGTGTCACTATATTGACACAGAGCTTGTTTTTTTCTTTTTCCATTCCATCCCTCGTGTCACTATATCGCCACAGGATGGTTGTTTTAATTTCACTCTTCGTGTCACTATATCGACATAAGGTGTTGAACCTACTCCTCGTGTCACTGTATCGACACAGAGCAAACCGGACCCCAACCGGTCTACTCAGGGTTGGCCAATCCTCCGAGGTGAAAATATTCCACCTTATGTGGGTTTTTACATGAAGTGCACATGATGCATGAATGCATATTCAAAGCGAAAGTTTGGAGTTGAAGTCATCACGCTAAAACATTTCATTTTAAAACCGAATATTTTATTTAGGAAAATAATGGAAACTTTTATCAAAATCGATAGGCTTCTAAAATTCATAATTAAACATCACAATTCATATGATGGCATACATATGAAGCACACAAATAAGTATGATTATGCATGAATAAAAAATCTTGAAATTCCGCCCCACATCGGGTGGGACAATGTTACCACTCCGAAGAGTTAAGTAATTTATATCATTTGAGATAAGTTCCCTCACCTTTGATTCCTTAAGTCTCAACTAACTTCCATCCGAATCTGTTCAAAGGGGATAAATACTTATTACATCCATTTAAACTTTATTTAAGAACATAATCTTATCATTTAAGGCATTTATAACTTCTAGATATCATTTATCTATTAATTCATTTATCACTTCATAATAATCCTTTCTAATGACATCTTAGTACCTAGAATTATAATTTATAATTTTCATGCCTAAGTTCATAATTAATGAACTATAACTATCAAATAAATTAATTTTCATAAATCAATCATCACTATAGATTTTCAGCATTCTTACCGATAGGAAAAAATAAATCGTCAACTAATAGCACCCTACTCAAAACTCATAGGACAACCACCTATCATGTCCAATTAAACATGTAATAATTCGGATTAGACCCTATAACCAATTTTAGTCAATTATAAAATTAATCATATAAATAATTTCGGTCACCAATCATATCTTTACCACAATAAACGAGGCCCTCCCGCTCTCTAAATCGAAATCATACCCGTCGAACGTCGAATGTCGTCTTCTTCTTTAGTAGCATAATAAAATTAATTAAAAATCAGTTTTATATCTAAAATCAAATTTATTGTGCATTTTCATTTGCTTACCAATACACGTTGATGACCAGTCGTCAAAAATATCGCCCGACGATCGGAACCCGAAATCGACGAACCTACAAGTAATTTATGATTAAAATTTTGACGGGCAGCAACCCAATATGTTTCTCTCTCGTGTGTACACCTACCAGGACGTCATGGTAAGGTCAGTCGGAGCCCCCATCGGCTCGTCGGAAAAGTTCGTCGAAAAAGTTCGTCGGAAAGCCCTAATTTCAGCCTCCTATGTGATTTGTAACAAGAACATGGTTAAAACCCTTCCAAATGATCCTAATCGACCTGAGAATGATGTACAACTCACCGGGAAAATGATCGGTGCGAATCGGAGCCGAATCGTCGCCGGCGGATTTTTCGGCCTCCTCGCGTTTTTTTCTTACTGAGTCGCGCACGGTGGACCGATCATCTTATACTATATTTCAAAATGTCTGTCTCGTCATCCTCTTTCCATCGGTACCTCTCGTACGAAAAATGATGGCCGGACGGAGAAGAAACGATGACCGAAAGGTGGCGGCGGCTGGGCGTTCGCGCGGGGCACTGTAGCGAGTCGGGCGTGAACTGTAGAGGTGGGGAGAGGAAGATGATGGTCTTCTCTTTCCACGTTTACACGTATATTATTATTTTTTTTGCCAAAAGACCAAACTGCCCCATTCTTTTAAAATATTTACACCCTTTTTTTTATCTGACAGGACGTTACAATAATAGTGACGGAGATAATGGCGGAGACAACAATGGCGGAGATAATGGCGGCGGAGACAACAGTGGCGGAGATAATGGTGGTGGGGACAACGGCGGAGATAATGGCGGAGACAGTGGCGGAGACGACGACGGCGGAGATAATGGTGGAGACGACGGCGGGGGAGACGATGGCGGAGACGACGGAGAAGGTGGTGATTAATTATAGGTGGTCGTGTCGTTGGAAGAGGTCGCAGCGGTGCTGGCGTTCGCGTTGGGTTGTTGCGTGAGGCAAACTGGCAACGTTCATGCGCCGGCAAAGAGGAAGTACGCATGCATGGTGGCAGCTATGGACCTGTCGGCGGTCTTTCCGTGGGTTTTTTTAGTGTTTTGTTGTAGTCCAATTTCGTTTAGCGTAATAAATTTTATGTGCTCGTCAATAAGGACTACATTTAACATTTTTTTTATCAATTTTAATTCGTTTTGTGAATCTTGTTGAGATATTTATTATGCTAATAAAATTTAGAAGTTTTATCATATATTCTAACAACGAGTTTAATGTCTTTGGCAAGCAAAAAGTTGAGTTTTTCCAAGTTTTACCTGGTTACCATCTAGTTTCGTGGAGTGTTTGGTTTGAAGAACTTAAATTAAGAAGCTAGAATATAAATGGCCATTGTCCTATGTTTCAAAATATAAGCATATTATGATTTTTCAATTTTTTCTATCTTTTCTAAAATAAATAGATGTCCAATTATATATCAAATCTTATTAGTCAATTCAGGGCCATTGAAAAACTAACACAGATCAAAATACTCTAGATAGTGTTTGGTATAAGAACTAAGGCCCGGCTTAGTTTCTATAAGTTATGCCCAAACAGTGTTTGGTATAAGAACTAAGGCTTGGCTTAGTTTCTATAAGTTATGCCCAAACAAATTTTTCATTAGCAGATGAAAATTCTGCCAAGTTCTCGCTTCCAGCGAGAACTTTTAATTTTTTATTTTTTTTCTTTCATTTCTTTTTATATTTTATTAGTAAATATTATTAATTTATATTTAATATTAATATTATTCATTAAACTATTTTTATATTATCTTAAATAATAATATTTTATTTATTAATATATTATCATTCAACGTATAAAATAAATTAATTAACTTAATATAATATTTTTTCATAAATTATAATATTAATAATATATGGAAATATTAATCAAAATTAATATAAATATATTACAACACATCGTATTTTTCATAAATTTTAAATTAATAATTACGTATAATATTTTTTATATGCTAGTAATTATTATTTTAACTAAAAAAATTATAATATTTTAATTTACTATAATTTTATACCTCATAAAATAATAAAAATAATAAATTAAATATTTAATTCTTACTTTTTATCCGCACACATACTAAAACTTATCTATCAAATCAACTTTTTAAATTCTCATCAATACATTTTACATCCAAATCATGCCAAACACAACCTTGTAGTACAACAGGTTTTCCCGCATTTTTTCATGTATGAAAGCCTTCAATAATTTTGGCTTTGTTGCATGGTTCTCAGAAGTGGTCAAGATAAATATAAGCCTTTCAAAAGGGTGCGAGGAATTTGATTTTGATTTACTCTTATAAACACTTGAACTAAGGGAAATTTTCACATTGATTTCTCTTGGAGATTTCATTAACCCTTGTAAATTATGTAATTTGTTATATTATTATTTTATTTTTTGATGATTAGGAATGTCGATATTTTCGACGGTCATAATCATCGGTAAATGTATAATAATATAATATATGGAGTATTTTATTAATATAATTAGTGGCAGTCCAAACCATCGTAATTTTCGACAGCTCCCACCATTGGTAATAATTAGCGACAGTTCAAACCGTCGGTAAAATAAAACATAAATATTATATATAACTAAATATAATATTTTATTTTATAATTAAATAATTTTTTATGGTAACAACAATCGATAACTTTAAAAATAATTAATATTTACTTTTCCGACGATCAGAGCCGTCAGTAATTAAAATTTCATTATCCCGATTTTTTTTCCATTTTTCCGCTTTCTCATCTTTCTACCTATATATATATATATATATATATATATATATATAATATGTATATATACCCAATCCCTTTATTTATTTCCCCCTCTCCTCTCTCTCTCTCCCTCACTACAAGAAAATTGGTAATTAGTGACTCACGGGCGGAGACGCTAGAAAGGCGCTATTATGTTTCTGTTGTCAAGTGTGTCTCCTTCGCATCTAACTAGCACCGCAAAATTGAGACGCTGGAACTCGGTGGCTAGTGGCGTCGCACTAGAGCCAAAGATGTTGAGACGCAATTAGCGCCACATATTGACGCTATATCGACGGTATTAAGACGCAATGTTTGGGGCCGCGCGAAGCAGGACCGCGTCGCTAAGTCGACGCTCAGGGGGCGGTAGATGTGAGACGCTCTTCCGGCGCCCACGTGTTGCTAGCTTAGGCGCTAGTAAGGCACTATATTGACGCAAATATGATCATGCATTTGTCGCCAATGAGACGCTAAGATGGCGTTAAGTGCGATATATCTAAATTAGCGTCGACATGCATTTAGACGCCAATGAGACGTAAATTATGTAATTTGTTATATTATTATTTTATTTTTTAATGATTAGGAATGTCGATATTTTCGACGGTCATAATCATCGGTAAATGTATAATAATATAATATATGGAGTATTTTATTAATATAATTAGTGGCAGTCCAAACCATCGTAATTTTCGACAGCTCCCACCATTGGTAATAATTAGCGACAGTTCAAACCGTCGGTAAAATAAAACATAAATATTATATATAACTAAATATAATATTTTATTTTATAATTAAATAATTTTTTATGGTAACAACAATCGATAACTTTAAAAATAATTAATATTTACTTTTCCGACGATCAGAGCCGTCAGTAATTAAAATTTCATTATCCCGATTTTTTTTCCATTTTTCCGCTTTCTCATCTTTCTACCTATATATATATATATATATATATATATATATATATATATAATATGTATATATACCCAATCCCTTTATTTATTTCCCCCTCTCCTCTCTCTCTCTCCCTCACTACAAGAAAATTGGTAATTAGTGACTCACGGGCGGAGACGCTAGAAAGGCGCTATTATGTTTCTGTTGTCAAGTGTGTCTCCTTCGCATCTAACTAGCACCGCAAAATTGAGACGCTGGAACTCGGTGGCTAGTGGCGTCGCACTAGAGCCAAAGATGTTGAGACGCAATTAGCGCCACATATTGACGCTATATCGACGGTATTAAGACGCAATGTTTGGGGCCGCGCGAAGCAGGACCGCGTCGCTAAGTCGACGCTCAGGGGGCGGTAGACGTGAGACGCTCTTCCGGCGCCCACGTGTGGCTAGCTTAGGCGCTAGTAAGGCATTATATTGACGCAAATATGATCATGCATTTGTCGCCAATGAGACGCTAAGATGGCGTTAAGTGCGATATATCTAAATTAGCGTCGACATGCATTTAGACGCCAATGAGACGCTATGGTGTTGCTACATGCACATTTTTTTTACCCGCCCCAGCCTCATTTTTTCCCTTTCCACACCATACAATTTATAATGCATCTCAAAATGCATTGATATTCGTCACAGGCAATGTAAAAGCATCACAGCCAATATAAAACTATCACAGGCAATATAAAACCATCACAGACATAATATATAACATAAGAATACGAAAATTACTAAACCGAACTAACAAACTATATGTATGTTTAAGTCTATAAGTAACAAATGCATAGTTTATTTTCTATCCTAGGTTTGGGAGTTATTGTTATCATTCCGATGTTTGACCCAGACGTGTTCGGTCCATGGCCTCACGGGGATGGATTCTGCGTCGGGTTCAATCCCTGAATCGCTTGCAATAGAGGACCCAGCTGCTGCGACACCTGCTGCGACAACTGCTACGACACCTGCTGTGACACCTACTGCGATATCTGCTCCGATAATTGCTGCGATAGCTATTGTGATAGCTGCGTCAGATCAAGTGCAGCGGATGAGCTCGGAGAAGATGCACCTCCTGCATATCCTCCAATCCTCCTAGGTATCTGAGCGATTGTGTCGAGGCCACGCAAGTATCCCTCTCGTGTCGTGCCGGCCACCTCTTCCCAAACAGTAGGGTCCTCTACGAAATAGAAAAAATATAAAATTATATAATATATAAATTATATATCAAGAATCACGTAAATTAAAAACATGACTAAACCAACGAAGAAACATTACCTGGTGGCTGAGTACTCGGATCATTTCCATACTTTTCAGCCATTTTTGCATTATACTCATCCTAAAAAATTTAAACGTTGTGTATTTCAAAAATATTGCACTAACGGCAATAACCAAATGACCATATCATGAGACTTACCAGAAGCCTACGAATAGTGGGCGTGACTAAGTCGTTTGTCTTTCGGCTCTTATGCGTGGCCTCATAGACCACATGAAAGTCTATGGGACCACCTTCTTTCTCCTCCTACAATAAAGTTTTAAATTTGATAACATAAGTATAAGTCAAAAGTTTGATTAATGGAATTTATTTGTAAATTACCATGCGCCGTCGATACTCGTCAAATCGCATCGATCCCCCTGTGTGGATGTGGGCCTCGAGCTTCGAAAGACGGTTAACTCTTGCCTTTTTCGGCTTCCTTTGCCATCGTTCATCCATCCTTTGTGAACATCAAATACTTACACTTTCAAAAAATTATAATTTTCATAAAAATAATGTAAAAGTATACATACTTACCACTTCCTACAGAGGGACTCCCAAACCGAACGTCTAATATGTCTTGGGCATCTTTGTATGCCCTGCTCCAAAGTGAGGCTGGCGGACGTGACGACCTTGCGAAACTTGTATAATCGATTTCGGAATCGTTCGACCTCCTCAAAAGCTCTTCGGATCGTCCCTAAGATGAAATTGATTTGCCTCCTACAAATAGAACGTTAAAACTTAGTAATTTTAAAATAAATATAAATCGAATTATGTAACCCAAATAGAAGATCGCACAGTGACCACCCCATTATCATGTAACCCCTCTTCATCACTCGAAGAGGAATCATTATCCAGTACAGCTGTAGTAGGCTGTGAAGGTTCGACATCAGCTACGGGCCCTAATACATAATAAATCATTAGTGTCATACCAAATTTAAATTGTGATAATTGATAGATGTATAGTAATGTTCTCACCTCGATTGATGTGCACCGCATGATCAGTAGCAGTCCGCTCATCTGAATGAATTGAGTGAGTTGCTTGTGCTATCGACGGCGTAGCAACTGACATTATTAAAAAATAATTAATATAATTAATTGAGAAATGTCAATAACAATAAATATATCACTTGACGTAAGATGTCGCTCGCCAACACTAGATTGTGGTGAAGCGTCTGGTATTCTCGGCGGTGGCGGTGGGGTAGCAACTGCCATCACAAGAAAATACATAAAATTTGGCTCCTACATAAAGTTAAATAATATACAAAAAATAACCTGATGTGATATGACGATCGTGGTCATGCGATCGAGACGTACCGACTATGTTCCCCGTCGATGGTGGAGCAACTGTCACAAAAGCAAAATATTTAAAAAACTCTATCTCCTACTGTCTATTGCCTATAATGTGTCATGTACTTGGAGTGATACGCTCAGCAGAGCTACCAATGGATCGCCTACTATGTGACGATCCGGCTACGTGCCCTGTCGACGGCGGAGGAACTGATATTATTAAAAAAGGAATTTAACTATTATAATCAACTATAAATAAGCAGCTCAGAATAAATATATTACCTGGTGGTTGTGATGGTTGACTCATCTGGAGTGAACGCTTGGAAGAGCGAGATGACCCAAATGCTCGACCCCTAGTAACCATGACTGAAAAAAAAAGAAAGAAGCTTCTCTTATTATCGGTAACCATATATAACTTTTAAAAAAAGTAAAATGCTTATGTCATTAGAATAACTACGGAATTCATTCGCTTGTTTCGTATTCTGATTCATTTTCATCATCTTCATCATCGTTGCTATAATCTTGGTTCGAGTCATCATCAATGAAATTATCGAAGTTCACATCCAAGAGGTAATTTGAATTGAACTCTTCCATTGGCTCAGCTCCATCGGCCACATCTCCATTAGCTCAGCTCCATCGACCAATTGAAAATTCTCAACTCCATCGGCCACATCAATCGTCTCATTCACTCTATATTCTTGATAGTAATCATCCATGGACACATCTGTGTGTACGGATGATGTTTCATTCTCATCTACCATTGTTTCTGCTAAGAATAGTCTACTCCTCACCTTGCATGACGCTCACCATTCATCCTTGGTTCTTTTCGATGGATACTTAGTGTAGTACACTTGTTGTGCTTGTTCCGCGAATACGAATGGATTGTATGACTGAAGTCTCGATCGAGGGTTAATATCCACCAATTTAAACTTTTGATCGATCCGAACTCCTTTCTCTGGATCGAACCAATGACATTTTAGCACCACGACTTTGTCAGATTTTCCCAAATAAAATAATTCTAGAATGTCTTCTATAACACCGTAGTAATCAAAGTCGTCATCCCCGTACATCCTTCCTAGAACACATATGCCGCTATTAATAGTTGAATGTTGTCGGCTATATTCTTCTGTATGGAACCGATATCCATTGACTATGACGCCACAGTAGCTAAGAACTTATTTCTTCGGGCCATGACCGAGATCTCGTATTTTGTTCTCTATGACTGAGCCATTAATAACCTACAAAAAAAATAACTAAAAATTTTATTAAAAGTTACGAACTTATAACAATTAAGAATAAGCGGAAAGATTTCTCACTTCACATCTCAACCAATGGGCAAAATGTTTGTCTCGTAGTTTCAATAACTCATCGTTTGAAACTAACGGATTGATTTCTCGTTGTAATTCTTCGAATTTCCTGAATTCATAGTTTTCAATTAATACTATCATATAGCAACAATTAGCTTTAAATTATATAAGAAATTAGAACAAATTGCCTTACTTGAGATACGGTGTCACTTCGCTACAATTTGCAAGAATATAATTCTCAATGGCGGTGAGATCTCTGTCATTCAAGATAACTTTGCATCCTGCACCAAGAAGTCGACATGGGTACTTGAAGATGGATAGAATATTCATGTCAACTTCTCCTTCACCACCATCATCGTTTCTTGAAACTTGGGTGTGTTGTGATTGTATGTGCGGCTCAAAGTATTTTGAAGTGAAGTTTGACACCTCCTCAGTGAAATATGCTTCACATATAGAGCCTTCAATTTTTGCCTTATTCTTCGCCTTCCTTTTCAAATATAACATGCACCTTTCGATCCATCACATCAAAGAAAGAAGGTGGAAATATCTTCTTAGCCTTGCACACGGTAATCACAGTATAAGCCTCTAACCAAGATATGTCTTCTTTCCGAACGATGGATGCACAAAGCTCTTTAAAGAACATAGACAATTCTGTTAAAACCTCCCAGATGGCCTTTGGCAAAAGTTCTTTAAAGGCAATTGGAAGCAGCCTTTGCATAAAAATATGACAATCATGACTCTTCATCCAGTGTATCTTCCCATTGTCCAAGTTAAAATAATGAGATATGTTTGATATATATCCGTCGGAGAATTTTAATTGCTTTACCCATTCGAAAACCACTTTTCTTTGATCATTGCTCAAGACATAAATAGCTTTTGACTTTTTGCATTTACCATTTTGAAGATGAATGATATCTAACTCTAGTCTTTTGCATATTAATTTCATGTCTTCGCGAGCCTGTATGCTATCTTTTGTTCTTCCTTTAACATCCATAATAGTGTTGAAGATGTTGTCAAATACGTTCTTCTCCACATGCATGACGTCCAAGTTATGACGTACCAAGTTTGAAGACCAATAAGGCAACTCCCAAAAAATACTTCTTTTCTCCCAATTATGTTCACTTCCAAACCCAATTTTCTTATAACTACCGGCCTTCAGTCCGAATGAGACTTCACTAAGCTTGTTTACTTGCTCTAGCAATTCTTCTCCTGTCAAATGAGTTAGACACAAAGTGTTCTTGGATGTATTCTTTTTAAATGAGTTTCGATCACGGCGCATTGAATTCTCCAATGGCAAAAACATCCTATGACAATCTTCACGCATCCATCCCATAAAGGTTCATCCGTCTTTTTGAGAAGATTATAAAACTTAGAAGCCGAAGGATTCGGGTCTTCTTCAATCGATGTTTCATCAGTATTTTCTCCTAACATTGCATCTCGTATCATGTCCCTGTACGGATTGCTCGAGTCGCCCACAACGGTATCTACATTACTTGTTTCTTTAGCCCATTTTTCTTCGCAATGAAAGAACTAATTGGTGTATGTAAGTAAAAAACCGTTGTAATATAAATCCTTATGCACATCATATCTTACTTTCCACTGATAACATTTGCACTTCCGGCATGGACATAAGATTTCGCCATATGAAGAAGCAACACCTTCATTTTGATATGCCACATTAATGAATTCATCAACACCATCCTTATATTCTTCAGTTATGACGCCATGTTTATCCTTCCAACGATGAATCCAACTATGATCTGGCTTTATCATTTCTGTAACGGAGAACATTAAGCCAAGTAAGAAATTTCTTGTACTTGAAACGTGTGATTTTGAACTTACGAATTAAGTCCAAAATCACATGTTTCAAGTAATACTTAACTTAGGTACTACTTAACTTAATTCATAACATGAATAAGTAATACTTAACTTAAGTACATGAATTACTTCATAAGTTAACTTAACAATTAACATAACTTAACTTAACTTAAGTAATACTTAATAAGTAATACTAATTAACTTGATCCAAAGAGATGATAATTAACTTAAGTACTACTTAAGTTAATTCATAACATGAATAAGTAATACTTAACTTAATTCCTAAGAGATGATACTTAATATTATACTTAATAAGTAATACTAACTTGATCCAAAGAGATGATAATTCACTTAAGTACTACTTAATTTAACATGATAATAACATGAATAAGTAATACTTAACTTAACATGAACAATTAACTTAATTTAACTTCATGCATTAATAATTAACTTAATTTACATGGTGGCGGCTAGTACCTTCGGCGAAGGGCGGAGGGTGGCCGAGACGGCGGTGGAGGCGGTGGGCAGTGGTGGCAGAGGAGGACGTCGGCTGTGATGGAGGGAGGACGTCGGCGGCGGCGGAGGGCAGTGGCGGCGGTGGAGGACGTCGGCAGTGGCGGAGGGTGGACGAGGCGGCGGTGGACGCGACGGGCGACGGTGGAGGCGGAGGCGAAGAGCGGAGGGCGGACGAGGCGACGGAGGACGCGACGGACGGCGGTGGAGGCGAATCGCGACGGAGGCACCCTGCGGCGGAGACGAATCGCGGCGGAGGCGAACCGCGGCGGAGGCGGACCGCGGCGGAGGTGAATCACGGCAGAGGCACCCTGCGGCGGGGGCGAATCGCGGCGGAGGCGGACCGCGGCGGAGGCGTACCGTCGGGGAGGGCGGAGGAGGAGGAGGAGGCGGCGAATGCAGAGGGCAGCGATGGAGGGCGATTGAATGCAGAGGGCGGCGATGGAGGGCGATTGAATGCAGAGGGCGGCGATGGAGGGCGATTGAATGCAGAGGGCGGCAGAGGCGAAGGGCGGCGGCGGCGGTGGAGGCCGGTCGTCGGGCGTCGGAAGTCGGGCGAAGGCCGGAGGTGGCAGTGGAGGGCGTCGGAGGTCAGGCGTTGGGCGACGGGCGCCGGAGGTCGGGCGTCGGTGCGCGTCGGAGGTCGGGCGTCGGGGCGCGTCGAGCGTCGGATGGTAAATGGTAAACAGTAAAAGTGAAAATGAAGAAGAGGGGTTAGGGATTTAAGTAATTTTTAGCGTCGCAAAATAACGCGATGTAGACGCCATGTAGGCGCCGAAACTGTCACAATTCGGCTAGCGCGGCGATATAGAGAAGCTAATGTGTCGCTAAGACAAAGTAGCGACACCATCGCGTCGTCGGGGCATCGCAATTGTGTAGCGTCTCAATATCGCGACGCCATTGAGACACTCAATAAAAGTTTTTTCAAATTATTTTAGTATGTAATTTTATTTATCAATGTAACGTCTCATCGCATTATGCTCCGTTCCAATTGTTTTATTTTCTTCCGATAATCTATCGTGTATGTATACAAAATTATAAATATGTATGTATATGTGTATATAACACAATTGTGTGTGTATATATATACATATGTCATATATGCGTACGTATATATATGTCTACGTGTGAGAGATTAAGTTACAACAATGTGTTTCGTCTATATGTATTATAAATATATATGTGTATGTATATGTCTACACATGTGCGAGTCATATATATATAGATAACATGTATATGTATACATATTCGAAGTGAATATATATATATATGTGTATTTGTTTATATGTGTCAGAGTAGGTTATAATAATATGTATATATGCACTTATTATATTTAGGTATCAGCATATACGCGTATTTATATGTCTATATGTGTCCGATTGAGCGAGGGGTAAAAAGTCGGCGCAGGAGGCGCAATATAGACGCCATTGAATCGCTAGATTCATTTAGAGACTCCGTAGCGCCGAACTAGCGTCTAAAACAATATGGCGTCTCGAACATGCGACGCTAGAGAGACGCCCATGGTGTCATCATAGCGTCAACAATATTTTCGGCGCTCGTTAAACGCTATGTGGATGCTATTGTGTGTCTACTGTGACGCTAATATATCACTCACTTAATCAACCATCGTAATCCCATGATTAAGTATATAATAATAATACATGCATAATTAAGATATTATATATATTATATGTATACATAACATAAATAATATAGGTAAAAAATTATATATTTAGGAACACTCTTATCATGTAAAAATACATACATACATATATATATATAATCGTGTAATTAATACATATATATATTGATATTATGCTATTGATAATATGTTTATAATCGTGTACATAATGCTAATATAATATATAATGAATTTATTGATTGACATATAGTATATATAATATAGTGTTTAAATAAATACAGTAGCGTCTCATTAGCTTCTCCTTTGTTTGAGACGTCATATAGCGTCGCTTCCCAGTCTTCAGACATGAGACGCTAGTGTCGCGTTTAAAGTGGTCGACAACAAAACGGCGCTAGGTGCTGCCGCGCATTAAGAATAGTGGCGTGAAATAATAGCGTCTATGTAGCGTCTCGATTGGTGCTAGAGAGTTAACGTCAACCCGCTGAATAGCTAAGAAAACGTATAATTAAGATATATGCATAATAAAGATATTATATATATTATATGTATAGATAACATAAATAATATAGGAAAAATTTATATATTTAGGAACACTCTTATCATGTAAAAATACATATATTTATATAATCGTGTAATTAATACATCTATATGTTGATATTATGCTATTGATAATATGTTGATAATCGTGTAATTAATACTAATATAATATTTAATGAATTTATTGATTGACATATAGTATATATACTATAGTGTTTAAATATATATTGTAACGTCTCATTAGCGTCTCTTTTGATTGAGAAGCCATGTAGCGTCGCTTTAGAGTCTTCATACATGCGACGCTAGTTTCGTGTCTAACGTTGTCGACGCCATAACGACTCTAGGTACTGCCGCGCATTTGCGATTCCTGGCGGGAAAAAATAACGTCTACGTAGCGTCTCGATTGCGCTACCTTTAACGTCAACTCTCTGAGTAGCTAGGAAGACGCTAATGAGACGCTATTGAGAGGCAAGTGGCGTCTGATACTGGTGACGCTAAAGAAGTGCAATGGAGGCGCTAGCGGCGTCATTATAGCATCACACACTTTTGAGGCGCTACATGGCGTCGCTAATCGCCAATTTTCTTGTAGTGCCTCTCCCTGTCGGCGAATCCCTCTCCCTCTTCCTCTCCCTGCCGGCGAGCCTTCCGATCGAACGTCAAGCGTCAATCATGGGCGGCCGAATTCTGTTGCGGGCGGCCGGATCCAACCGTGGGCGGTCGGCCAGCCTCTAGCAGTCGGATCCAGCCGCGGGCGGCCAGTCGGCCGCTCGGCCGGATCCGACCTTCGGATTGGCCGCTCGACAGCCGAGTCTGGTCGCTAGCCGCCGATCGCCAGCGGCCGGTTAATTGTTTTTATATTATAAAAATTCTTTACAATGATTTTGACCACCAAAAGTTTCGGCGGTCGCCCGACGACCGTCGAAATTTGCGGCGGTTGCTACCGCCAAAATTTGCGACGGTCGTCGCGATCATCGAAAGTTTCGACAGTCGTGACCGTCGAAGTTTTGACGGCTTCGTCGACCACCGCAAATATCAGCAGTCACGATCACCAAAGTTTCGACGATTTCGTCGACAGTCACAAATATCAGCGGTCGTGACTGCTGGAGTTCCGTCGAAATTTCTGGCATTTTTCTTCCAACCGTCGGAAATTGATTTGTGATGACTATTTTTCGGACGAATCGATTATCAATTGTCG
This sequence comes from Pontederia crassipes, assembly GCA_030549335.1. Lineage (NCBI taxonomy): Eukaryota > Viridiplantae > Streptophyta > Magnoliopsida > Commelinales > Pontederiaceae > Pontederia > Pontederia crassipes. The sequence goes on from CM060198.1 coordinate 9,583,187, forward strand.
GAAATGACATTTTTGACGATTTTCGAGAAAATTAAGGACGGTCGAAATCGTCTATAATTCTTATATTTCTTGTAGTGTGGCCGGCACAGGCTACCTTATAGAGATTGTAACAGTGGTAGTGACGACTGTTGAGGACAAAAGTTGTCTTCAATTTTTAAGATGCAAAAGGATTTTCCACTATTTTACGTACAGACAAATCTTCTTTGGGATAAACAACAATATTAACTTTTCCGCCAGATTATCAAACTCTAAGAACTACATGGATCGTGCCAAATCACTACAGAATCATTGATCTCAAGAGCTCGTATTGTTTTTAAATTTCATAGAGTTGATACCAAGTGACATTACAAATAGCAAGAATACAAATAGACTGTGTATCCTTAAAAATGCACGAAAACAAAGTCACAACTAAACAATGAAAGCAGAAAAAATTCCAAAAAAACCATTCCAAAAGTGGAAAGAGGCCTAGATGGAAATATCCCATGGTTGATGCGAAAAAAAATAGTAACAATATAATTGATAGAAAATGCACTAATGATATCAAATAATAAATTTAATAGTAAGATTATGGATCCTAAAGAATTATTTAAATCCATTTATCCTGAATGTATGAGTGTAGGAATATCCAAAACTAAAAAAATACAAAAAAATGAATAAAAAAATAAGATAAACAATTGTTGAATAGCTAGCGCGATTGAGGATTAAACAAAGGCATCAACTTAACATTATGATAGTTGAGTGATAGTAAATAATAATTTTGATTCTTATGATGGATCATGAGTATCTAATCTACCACATGATATTAAATTCTAATGCCGAATCTCAATATGGGTGTTTCAACTCAGAAGTGAAGGCTAAATTTTTAGGACGTTTGGTTAAAAGACACTTTTTGGTAGAATAAAATAATAGAATATTGTATTCTTGAATATATATATATATATTCTTATTCTTGCTTGTGTTTGTAATGAAGAGAATAAAATTTTAAAATATAGTATTTTTAGCTAAAATATTTTATTATAAGTAGTTTATGTTTGATATTATAATAACAATAAAAATAACAATATAAAAGTATAAGATTCAAAAATAAAAGAAAGATTCAAAAAGTAAAAAAAATGAGAATACATGTATTCTTTTGATTTGAATAATATATTATTCTTGTGATGAGATCACGATTTTCGATTGTAAAAATGGCAATTTCATCATTTTTTTAGGTGGTTCCCAATTTTAGATATATGCCCAAAATAATTCTAAACTAGTTGATGTTTGGCTGTATTTCAAGAAATAACACGATGTTCTAGCATATCTCAAACCAGATGAGCCCTTAGTGCAATATTAGATCCTAGAGTCAAACATGTTTGGTGCTAGGGGGAGTGAATTGATGTTAAACTTAAAAGACATTAGACTGATTTTATCAAATAATCCTGTGAACAGAAATGATTCAAAATATTTAAAGGAGATGCTTATCTAGATTCAACCTTAGATTAAAAATCAATGGCTGCTTCTTCACATTATTTTATAATTTAAAATTTTCACTCTGCTCAAGTTCCTCGAGATTCCACACACTTGATGTCATTTCATTTCTCTCTTCTCATCTCTCCTTTCTCTCATCTCCTTTTTTCTTTCTTCTTTCTCCCTTCTTCAAGTGCAAATTGCCCCTTCGACGCACAACCAACAGCTTGATAAAAAATTATTCTCCTTCTATGAAAGACAAACTTCTTCCACCTTGAACTGATGATTCATTTGATGTTCTTTTATTTTGGGCATTTTTCATCTGCTTGCTTCTTTGATACTTCCATCTTTTGGAAGTCATAAAAATTCATTTTGACTAATACATAGCAAAATGCGATGCTTCAAATCTTTTCTACATTCTTCTACAATAAGGGAGATATTTTCAACTAAGTCTGCATTGGCATTTGCGTGGAAATGAGGCAATACATTTATTTGTGGCTGTGTCCATGAGTTCTTTATAGGATGGTGATGGAAGAAGAAGAGGAAGATGAGAGAGAAAAAGAGGGGTAACCAATGGAGGAGCAGGAGAGGAACTTCGAGAGAGAAGTAAGGGGGATGGACGCTGCTTTGCATAACTTGAAGAGAGATACATAAGAAAGGGGAAGAAAAAAGAAGAAACAAACATGTCATAGGACAAAAAAAAATTCAATTTATGGCTTGTCTCTCTGATTGCAAGAAGAGATTGAAGTTTTCTTGACATAGCATACAACTCTTCTTCATCGAAGAGGGGACAGAAGTGGACGCCCAGAAGGATAAGGGACAATTTTTCCTCCGAACTTCGTTGGGCGAGTTTCATCTATTCTCAAAGGAGATGCACAACTAAGTGAGAAGGTCTGACGGTTGCACTCATGGGAGATGGATGGTCTCGATCTGTTTTACTTTTGCTGTAGATTACAACACATAATGAGAGTTGCATATTCCTTTTCACATATTTAAAACATTAATGTAATGTAAGTAAGAGAGTAAAAGTGAAAGAAAAAATAGACTAAGGGTATTTATGAAGTTTGGACAAACATATTGTTCGATGTCCCAGCTCTAACTTCTTAGTATCAACACTATAAGAATTCCACAATTGAATCCTTCCTTTGTATTTGTAAGAACGCAACCATTAACCAAACACACCCACATTCACTCCAGATATAAGGGAGACAATCTCTCCTACAATTAACTTACTCACACAAAAGGTAAGGTGATAATCTCTCTACAAACTCAAATTTTCTCCAACACTCGTTTCAATATATTCCACTCAAGCATAAGTTATAATACAAAATTGAATACAAGAACTTTAAAATTGGTTATCTGATTGCTGAAAACTAACTAGATAACAAAGTATACTATATTGTATCAAGTAATAATGTTTAAGTAAGGGTTGTTGTTCCCATGAGTAGTGAATTATTTTTTTCGAAGACTATGCTCTGAATATTGTGATGATAGCAAATAATGAGATAAAATACTAATAATTGGTGTAAGTATTGAGCTTAACAAGTTAAAAAATTTTGAAAGAAAAAATCGCTTTAAAGGTTCTACAGAAGAAGTAGATGACCAGTGGAGCTAGCGGATGAACACTATGAAAATTTGAGTAGATTGATATGGCGGACTAACACGAGTAGTGGACGCCCATTACATTGATTAACAATTGTCAAGGCATCAAAACAGACAATCATCCGAAGGAGGAGCAACTCTATTATCGCTGAAGGATGTAGTAGATAGTCACAAAGAAGGATTGGACGACCACAAGTCTAGGATTTCAAGCGGACGATTGCATATCATAGCATACGCTTGCTTTGCAAAACAGATGAACAAATTTTGAAGACCGATCAACTAAAGATGCAATCGGCATTCATAGTGTTGTCATTGTATGATTGGTTGACCTTCAACTATCATATTTTTGCAATAGTCACATGGAGTGGTCAACCGGTGATGAGTAAAATGTTGCAGCAAAGTAAATCCGCTAACAAGAGCACTAGCCGCTCAAGTTATATAATAAATAGGAGTAAACAATGTCAAACCCGCAAGAAATAATTATTAATTAACTAGTTAATTTTAAAAGCTACTAATTGAGAAAAATAAAGTTTTGGAAATATATTTTTAATTATAAAATAAAATACTAAAAAGGATTAATAATATAATAATATATTGGTTCTGAAGTTAGGTCTTAAGATAAAGACCGATTAAGGATAAATATGTTAACCAAAGAAGATAAATTATCTTTCAAGATGAACTAGAGTCTTTCTAAAATGTTAACCAAACAATATTAAATTATAGTCTATACAAAACGACAACCCCACAACTTAATGCATGCATATTCAACTATCTTAAGTTGTCTAAAAGGAAGCCTCCACAAACTAGCATCTTATCAAAGCAGATTAAAATTTAAGATGCATTATCATAAACTATTAATCACTCCACAAATTGCTATTTATTAACAAACTATACAAATTTGATTATCCATACACTAGTTATCAAATTTATGTCAATTATTAATTTCAAAATAAAATCAATTAAATTAGTCTCATGAACTCTTTTTTTTATGTGTTTCGGGTCGACCGGAGGCTTCTGATGTCCAGGACTACTAGCACTTGACTAATTCAAAGTCGGGATGAAAAAGTGATAAATATGTGTTCTCCTAACCAAAGTGGTAGCTCTAGAGATCGAACCTATACTAACCAACCAACCTTGGTTTAGTCTCATGAACCCTCAAAATAAATACTCCACAAACTAGTACAGTATAATTCAAAAATCCAATTAATTAATTTAAAAGCACCAATCACTAAGCACTAAGAAGAATTGATAATTGATCAAAAAAGGCTAAATCAATTAATATATTGTTAACACAATATCATTCAAAAATAATATCCTAAAACAAATAATCTAAAAATTAATATAGTTCATGCAATGTCCAACTCCTTGTTAGGCATGACAACGGTGAAAAAAATATTTGTTTAAATTCAAATTCAAATATTCAATGAAAAACCAATGCTAAAAATATCAACTAACTCTGACAATTTCCAAAATTTTTGGCAACCTATCACATCCCTCATCTTGAATTCATCAAGTTCCAAATTATCTCCTCATCCGAATCAAATCAAGAGTAAACACAACTTATCACATCCATTACATCAATTTATATCCTAATAATCATTATTGAAACAATCACATTGCCTTTTCTTAGCATCTCAAGTAAGGTTATTCTATAAAATTTTGATATTATAAAAATAAAACTACTAATTCCTCCGCTTTTGTTCACATAAATAATTTTCAGCTATTTTGGTGACTAATCTATTACTTGATTCATTAATATTATAAAAATAAATTCGTAAAATAGCTCGGTACCATAAACCAAGTCCTATTATGGATTTGGTAAAACACTTATCAAGGAAAATGTGAAGGCTCGTCGACTAACAATAGCCTAATCGAATCTCCAACAAACAATGAACGATCACCCTCTGATTAACAACTCACTATAAATGAAATTTAAATCAAACTTTAAAATAACTTATATTAGAACTTTAACTATATTATAAAAAGTTACTTCCACCTATCTGGTCATTCTCACCACAGCAACCGCTCTCGGAATCAAAGCCGCACCCATCAAAACGTTGATGCAACCTCGATCGTCTTCTTCATTAATAATAAAATAAAAATTTCTTTAATCAATTAACATAACTAAAATAACTTCTTATGTGTACCACCATTCACTTACCAAACACCACAAGGAAATAAGTCACCAAAAATGTTGTCGAAGAACAATCGAATATCCGAAACCAACGAACCTAAAAGTAATTAACAATTAATTTTTGTAAGAACTAAAATCTGGTCTATTTCCTCCTTATGTGTGCACCTACTGGAGCAGTTGTGATGAGCTCCGCCGGAGCCCCCACTAGACTCGTTGGAAAATGTGTCGCCATGTAGGATCGTAAGACACCAAGAGGGAGGGGTGAATAGGTGTAAAAAGTTTAAATTTAAGATTTTTTAAAAATATTTTTCTTAAAATTTTTGTGAGAATGCTAATGCAATCAAGGCACAAAGGTAAACAAAATAGTGTAGCGAGCAAACACAAAATTTGTTGACGAGGTTCAGCCCAACTTCTTGGCCTACATCCCTGGTTCGACTCTTCGACCTCGAGAATGTCGGAGTTCCACTATATTCCTCTTTTATCAAAGGGAGAAGGAAACCCTTGTTACACCAAAACCACATTCTTCTCTACGCAAGAGACAATGTGAGAACTTTCAAGATTTCAACTTGTTAATCTCTCTTGATCTCTCTTTCACAGATGCTCACACTTTTGAATCAATGGAGAGAATGATAGCTAGGGTTTGCAAGAAAAATAATAATAATAACAAACTTGATCGTTCTATTTAGACCTCTTGGATGCTTGTGCTCTCTTGGATGATTCTTTCTTTAGCCTTTTGAATGTCTTTTATAGGATTCTTTATGAGATATGGACGATTGGGAGAATCTTAAAAAAAATTTAAATTAGAAAATTAGTCATTACTATAGCAAATCGCGCCAAGCTGATCGACCAGTTTGTAGTTTTTCATGTTGTTTGGACTCACTATTTATTTCGATCGTGCATTCAATCGACCGATCCTATGACTAACCTCTCATCTTTAATTGTTTTAGCTTGCTGTTCATTTTAGACGTGACCAGTTCTTCGATCGACTTCTTATCTTCAACTATTTTAACTTACTGTTTATATCGGATGTACGTCTAGTTGACCGATTCTTTGATCGATCAGTTGTCTTTAGTGTTCTGGACAATTCAGTTGTACATTTGGTTGACCGGTCATTCGATCGGTCTTTGATCTGATTGTGTTTCTTCATCGTTTCTTCGTCGACTTCTTTCTTATTAAACTTATCCATGTATGTGCATTTTTCAGCCAATTTTGTTTGTTATCTTCAAAACATGGGAATAATATATGGGATTCAACAATCTCGTCCTTTTTTATGATGGCAAACATATTGGTCGATGGATAGTTGATACAAATAATTCATCACATGTAATTTTGCTCCCCCTAAATACATGCACATTATTTTCACATTTATGATAAATATAGAATTATAAGCAATGTTCATGAATGTGATTTTTCCAAAGTATCACAACCATCCTTTTTTTTCATAACATCAAAATGGTGCATGGTCCACAATAAAGTTACATAGCATAGCGTCTTTTGTGCCCCATCCATAAAACATACGCTAAACATAGATGCTAAACATAGTGCCCAAACATAAAATATATCTTCAATATATCAAAACATATCATATCTCCATTGAGAGCCTACACTTCGTCGGACTCGCAAACTCTCGTAAAAACAAACTCCTGAGTCGCATAGTAGTCAAGCGTGATGCTGGTGAGGTATCGCATGTCACGACCATATCACCGGACATCTCTCTGCAAGGTACACACCTCATGAGTAAGCTTGGTCAGGTCAAACATGCCTGAGGAGGAAGGTGCACTAGAAAAGGCTACTGGTGAGGTTCGTCCCCGTGAGTGTGATCCATTTCCATGGCTTCAAAAGGCACTAGAACCTTCATCAACACGAGTGATATAGGATCGAAAGCACCAAGAGGGGGGGGGGGGGGGAGGGTGAATTGGTATTTTAAAAATCTTTTTGTAAAAACACTTTTAGAAAATTAATGAAACTTCTCATCCTCGAGACCGCCGGAGATTCACTAACTTTCTTTTTTCTTGTAGGGAGAGAATAACCCTCTTTACACCACACGCCTTTTTCTCCGCTTAAGAGGCAAGGCACACCTCTTTTACAATGAGCTCTCAATCTCACTAGATCAGAGAATAATGATTCCCTTTAACTCTCTTCTTCACTAGATCAGAGCTGGCGGCGGTCTTTCCGTGGGTTTTTTCTTTTACGTGTTTTGTTGTAGTCCAGTTTCGTTTAGGGTAATATATTTTATGTGCTCGTCAATAAGGACAACATTTAACATTTTTTTTATCAATTTTAATTCGTTTTGTTAATCTTGTTGAGATATTTATTATGCTAATAAAGTTTAGAAGTTTTATCATATATTCTAACAATGAGTTTAATGTCTTTGGCAAGCAAAAAGTTGAGTTCTTCCATGTTTTACCTGGTTACCATCTAGTTTCGTGGAGTGTTTGGTTTGAAGAACTTAAATTAAGAAGCTAGAATAAAAATGACCAGTGTCCTATGCTTCAAATAAGCAATTAATAATTTTTCAATTTTTTTGTATCTTTTCTAAAACAAATAGATGTCCAATTATATATCAAATCTTATTAGTCAATTCAGGGCCATTGAAAAACTAACACATGCATGATCATAATCCAGAGAACCGACTACTTGTCAAAGTCACTTTTAAACCAAATAAAATAAAATCATTAGAGATACAGATCAAAATACTATAGACAGTGTTTGTTATCATCAAAACATATAATTCAATAAACTCCCCATTTTTTATGATGACAAACTAATTGGACGATAGAGAGACAAAGATAACTTGTACGGATAGAGAATGAGTAGTAAGTAAGCTCCCCCTACATTCATGCATATTTCACATTTTCTCCCCCCGAATAAGTGGCCTTTTATATTGTCATAATAATATGAAACAATGTGAGCATGACATCAACAAGGCACAACATAAATATGAAATCAAATATTTAACCCATTCATCATGAAGAGAAAGTTATCACATTATATCCATAGTCGATACATATATTGTGTGTTCATGCACTAACAAATGTGACTACAGTCACTACAAAATGGTACACGACACTAGTACAAACACAGAACATCGGATTAAAAGAAACTGAAAAAACATAACATCGTCCCAATCTTCTCTCTCTTTTGACATCATCATAGAGGGAGGTACTACATCTCATCGCGACTCCCATCCTCTCGATCTACGGGTGGAATAAATCCCTGCGATGCTTAGTAGGCCTATAGCGAGTCAACAAGATATCAAGAGTCACGCTCCATCCGTCGAACACGATGATCCATCTAGGTCACATGACGATCTATGGCATCCTCCTGTTGTGAAATGATCATGAAATCATAGGTGCCATAGGAAGCCGAGACTGCATGCTGGGAAGAACCAAAAGGTTCAGTGGGTGCCAAAGGCGGCGGGAAGCTAGGGCCAGCCTCCGGTGCATCCTAAATGTCCATCGGCGTTGGCTCTTTATCTGTGACATCATTTCCATCATCAGAACGACTCGCCAAACCTAAGATATTTTTGGTGCAAAGTACCAGAACCGTTGACATTAGTGGGGCGCTGTCGGATGTACTCCTCGTCTACAGGGATGTCGACACCAAAATGGAGTGAAATCTTAGTGATCCAGGCTCCAAAATATAGGTGGCACCGACCATGAACATCAGAGGAGACCTTATGGAAGGTGTAATCCATGTGATAAAAAAGAAAATGACCCAAATGGAGAAATGAGACATCGCGGATACAGAGACAATGAAGAAAGAATAGATCAAAGTGAGTGACATCTGTATAGTGCCCGGCTCGAGGAGTAATCATATGACTCAAAATGTGATGAGCCATTTTCATGGTTGGATGAAGATGTCGATAGGCCATTTCAACGGTATAGTGGATAGATATCCTATCCACCAAAAATCGTACGAATGCCATCCGCGATCCAGAGATAATCGTAAGGCCAACCATGGGTGAAAAACGAATAGAAACTAGGTAATGGACACGGAACACCAAAGATGTGATAGAGGTGGTTAGGATCAAAGCGAATAGGTACGCCAAGGACATAGGTGATGATGGCCTCCTGAGTGATTGTCATGTTCGCATAGAAATGATGAACAAGATGGGGATACACATGCTCTATGTGAGAGAGAAGTGGCAGCCAACTGATGGTTGCAAACATCTCCTGAATATTTGGAATGTTCAGAGCACGCCGGACTTCGCGAGAGGCGTACAAGCATCAAAACTAGTAGAGACGGTCCTGGTGACAAAAAGATGACTATCATAATCAGTAGGGTCAGTGGAAGTGGCTGACGAGCATGTCCACGGCCTCATCCACGTTGGAAAAGCGCGAGTTCAAGTTCTGGGTCAGGCTTAGGATCATTTGCGATTACATGAACGCGACCACCTGAGCCATAATAACGATGATGACGATGCTGAAAGACTAGTCTTAGGGGTGGAATCCCTTCGTCAATGGCCATGAATTCAACAATGGTGGCCGGTGGCCGAAAGGAATGGAATGGTGGCCGGAAGGAATGGAAGGGGTTTGGTCAATGGCAATTCCGATGGTGGGAAGGGGCACCAGAAGGAAAACAATGACGGCTACGAGAGGGTTGACGGGGAGAGGGCAATAGTGACAGGGAGAGCGGGCGGTCGAGAGGGAGAGAGAGGATGATGGTGGCGACTTGAAGGAAAAGGATGTGACGAGAGGGCGGCCGAAAGGAAGAAGATGTGATGGCGAACGCAGTGGAGGTCAGTGGCGGCGGCAATGGCTAGTGAGAGGTCGAAGGTGATGACTGGGGTCGTTGGCAGAGAGGAAGAAGTGAAATAGGTGATTGGCAAAAAAGAAAGGTGGTGGTAGTGGCGGTCAATGAAGAAATGGGTAGGATGATGTCAGTGGCCGACCGGTCGATGATGGCATCACGGATGATGGTGATGAGGAGGGAGGACACCGTTGAACAGGAGATGATGGCCGGACGGTCGACAGTAATGTCGCATAGAGGGAGGGAGATCGGCGGCTAGGGCAGCGGTCGAAGGACAAGCCAAAATGAGGTCGACGGATTGTACTGGTCGAATCTCAAATGTTCGTGATTTTTGTATATACCGGTCGACTGGTCATGTCCAGCAGTTGATCGAATAATTGTTTTGCAATAAACAATCCTCGATCGATGGATGTCAACCGGATGCAGTCATATAGTGGTCGACCGGTAGAGCATATCGATCGATCGATCCTAGTTTGACAGCCATGATTTCACTAATTTTTGAAATTTTAACCATTAAAATCATGTTCCAGGGATATATATAACACAAATGTAAGTGTTTTGCAACACTTAATGTTCAATTCATTTCAAAAGTGATATTGCATAAACAAGTCACTTTTACTTAAAATTGATATGCAACCAAGGTTCAATCATTTCTAATTTTTTTCTAAGCATACAAGAATGTTCTTCACTCAGGAGTTTTGTAAGTATATCTTCAACTTGAACTTCAGTGGACACATGTTCAATGACAATGTCATCAAGAGTTGCATGTTATCTAATGAAATGATATCGCAAGACAATGCGTTTAGTTCTAGAGTGTTGAATTAGATTTTATGGTCAATTCTATAGCACTTGTGTTATCGCACTTCATGGGTACATTGGAATAACCCACACCATAATCAAACAATTGTTGTTTTACCCATAATATTTATACACAACAACTGCCGGTGGCTATATATTCGGCCTTAACAGTAGAAAGTGCGATGAGTTTTGTTTCTTGCTGATCCACGAGATAAGAGCACTTCCCACTAGTGCTTTTTCTATCAACTTTACATCCGACAAAATCTGCATCGGTGTAGGCATGTAATTCAAATAAGAAATTTTTATCATACCAAATGCCTAATTTACATGTATGTTTTAAATAGCGCATTATCCTTTTAAAAACGATTAAATATGACTCTTTGGGAGCGGATCAAAACCTAGCACACAAGCATACACTAAACTATTTCTGGCATAGATGCTATTAAATAGAGCAAGCTATCAATCATACCTATGTACCTTTTTTTATCAATGGATTTGCCTTTTTCATCTTTATCTAATTTTGTAGTAGTGCTCATAGGGTGGTGCTCGGCTTGCATTCGTTCATCCTGAATCTTTTAAGAAACTCCCTTATATACTTTTCTTGATTGAGAAAAATGTCATCCTTGAATTGTTTCACTTGTAAGCTTAGAAAGAAGGTGAACTCTCCTACAAGACTCAACTCCCTTATATATATGTTATCGTGTCTAAAGCCAATATGCAAAAGATTTTTATTTTCATATAGTATTAAACACTTTTCTTTTCAAATTTTACTAAAAACCTTTTATCACAAAGTTGACTAATACTAATTAGATTGTACTTCAAGTTATCTACTAACCATACATTTTCAAGAAAGATTTTATCATTTTTACCAATATTACCTATACTGATAAATTTTTCTTTTGCATCTGCTCGTCAGAATGTGACAAGACAGATGTTTGTGCTATCGTCGTCATAGCAACTGACATTATTAAAAAAATGATTAATGTAATTAAATGAGAAATATAATTTTAATAATAATAAATATATCATCTGGGGTAAGATGCCGCTCGCCAACGTTGGGATGTGGTGAAGCGTTCGGTAATCTTGACGGTGGCGTAGTAATTGTTATTATAAAAAAATACTTAAAATACTTGTATGTATTTAAATTTATGGAATATAAAGAAAATAACCTGGTGTGGTGTGAGATCGAGACGTCCCGACTATGTGCCCCGTAGATGGTGGAGCAACAACTGTCACAACAACAAAATTTTGTAACCTTGGAAAAGAATAATGGAAGAATTAGCCTATTATTAATATGCTTTAACAAAGATGATTCAATTCATGATTATCTATGTTCGTACAATGATCTCTCATGATTCTTTATATGATAATGACTTCATAATCATGATGATCGACACTTGCCATTTTATGATGATTTATTATAATCTATCTTTGATCCTTGATCTTATGATCTCAAGAAGATGACACTTTGATCTATGGATTTCTTATGATCTAAATGATCTCCAATCCATATGACATTTTATAAGATTTTTTTTACTCATATCATGATGATGCATACCTTCTTTCTATATGATGATGTAATCATGATCTTATGATTGTTTACTTTACTTTCATAGTGAGTTATAAAATTCATAGAGAGGTTTCTCCCCTGCATTTTCTTACGTGCAGGAACATATCTTAATTATGAAGGTGGCCAACGATGACAGATCGAGCTCGTGGTGGCAGCACATGGTGTCCCGAGTCTTTCCATTTATGTATTAGTTCTCTTTTCTTATATTAGGTTGATGTGTTAGATGAACCTTCTCAGGACTTATATGATTATTCTTTCATTAGTTTTTTGCATATTTCATAGTGATGTTATCTACATATTATTATTCATTCATGATGTCATTATTCAGCATATGATGTTATTTTTATTTGACTAGTCAAAATCTTCTTTTTGGTCAATATGATGTCCATGTAAAGATGATCGTAGCGACCATCGAAACATATTCTATCACGTGGTGGAGTGTGATTTGAGGGCATTTCAACTTGGCTCGAGCAGAGAGCAAGAGGTTAATAACAATGAATAATAAACATATAATCAATGAGCAATAACAATAATGATGTCAATATAACAATGAGGATCAATGATCAATGTTTCCAATGACTTTGTTTAATATTGATAACAGTGATTCAAAGTTCATAAACGATGATGATAATTTGATATCTTAATCTATAACAATATCAATTCTATAATTATGGCGGTTAACAAATATGGTGACTTTGAGATCCCTCATCCTTTAATTATTATAGGATGGGTTGATGCTAGACCTTCTCAGCCTACCCACTTGTAGTGGATGATGATTCTTCTTCGACAGATGAAGAGGGATTACATGATAATGGGGTGGCCACCGTGAATAATATTGCTCGGACGTAAGTTAAATAATTTGTATAAGTTTTATTATAGTTTTGCTTATTATTGAAAATTAATTCTTCTTTGTAAATTGCAGGACCACTTTTATACCCGCTAGTACCGTGCGAGATGTCAATGCTCTTGGTCTTTCTCCCTTGCCGGAAGGGATAGGATCGTGGAAAGATATCCCAATTTCTGTATGGGATGAGATATGATCTTCTTTTTGGGTTATATAATTTATTTTATATTATTTTTAAAATACTAAGTTTTATAGTATTGTTTAGGAGGCAAATCAGTTTCATCCGGGTCTTAGTTTGGGGACGATTCGGAGAGTTTTTGAGGAGTTGGCTGTGAAACGTCTCCGAAATCAATTATATAAGTTTCGCAAGATCATCATATCCGTCGGCCTCACTTTAGAGCAGAACATACAAAGATGTCCAAGGCACATTAGATGCTCGGTTTGGGAGTCGTTATATAGGAAGTGGTAAGTATGTTTACATTTAAACTATTTTTATTAAATTTATAAATTTTCATTAAGTATTTGATGTTCATACAAGATGGATGAATAATGGCAAAGAAAGTCGAAAAGGGCAAGAGTTAACCAATTTTCGAAGCCCGAGGCCCACATCCACATAGGCGGATCGATGCGATTTGACGAGCATCGACGACGCATGGTAATTTACATATAAAATTGAATAATCAAACTTTTATCTTATACTTATTTTATAAAATTTGAAACTTTATTGCAGGAGGAGAAATTAGACGGTCATGTGGACTTTCACGTGGTCTATGAGGCCATGCATAAGTGCCGGAAGATCAATGATTTGGTTAGCCCACTACTCATAGGCTTTTGGTAAGTCGCATCACATGTTCACTTGGTTGATGACTTTAGTGCAAATAATTTTTTAAATGCACAATGTTTAAATTTTTTAGGATGAGTATAATGCGAAGATGGCTGAAAATTATAAGCGATTAAAATTTTTAATTTATGTGTTTTTTTGTGTTATATAATTTATATAATCTAATTCTTATATGATTGTATAATTTTTCTATTTCGTAGAGGACCCTGCTGTTTGGGAGGAGGTGACCGACATGATACGAGGAGGATTTATGTGGCCTAGGCACAACCGCTCAAGTACTTATAAAGAGTAGAGGACATGCAAGCGGCCCATCTGCTCCAAGATCATCCGCTGCACCTGATGTGACACAGTTATCACAGTAGATATCACATCGCAGCAGCTATCACAACAGTTGGCTCCTTTATTGCAGGCGATTTAAGGATTGATCCCACTACAGAATCAATCACTACTAGGCCAAGGACCAAGCACGTCTAGATCGAACGTCCGAAATGACAAAAACAACTTCCAAACTTAGGATAGAAACTTTTGCATGATATTAGATATATTTTTGTTACTTATACACTTGTTATTAGATATACATGTAGCAGTTATACTTCTGTTAGTTCACTTTATTACTTTTCATATTGTTATCTTTGATATGGTGCCTGTGATGAATGATGAATGCATTTATATGCATTATATAACTGTATGGTATGGAAAGGGAAGAAAATATGGTTGTAATGGGGCAAAAATTTCGAAAATTAGCACCTCCGTAGCATCTCAATGGCCTCGCCCGAATTGTCGACACTCTATTAAATATATCGTACTTAGTGTCACCTTGGCGTCAACATATTGAGCATCACCTTAGCGTCGCCTTGGAGACCCCGCAAACATGACTTTGGCATCTAAGTTGTGCCGCACTAGCATCACCGAAGGTATAAACTTAGCATCACTTGAGCGTCGGAACAGTGTCTCAGTATTCTGCACCACTTTCACGTCACGTTAGCGACGCACCTCGACTGTTCGCAAAGATACTTTACGCGTCATCTTAACGTTGAGGTAGCGTCGACTATAGATGCTAGTCACGTCGCCTTTTGGTTTGGCTCTATTGCGATGCTATTAGTTACCAATTTCTGGCGTCGCAAAAAATGCGTCTCATTTTTGTGGCGCTATGTCGATGCTATTGTTTCTAGACACGCAATAGTGCCACAATAACATCACACTTTTTGTGTCGCTATTCATCAGTTTTCTTGTAGTGCATTCTGATTTTCCAATATGCAAAATTCGATGCATTGAAAAGTGGAGGATGGTTGATCGATTGATCTTCACGTAAACTCTTCTTGAACCTGAGTTGATGAAAATAGTAATCTATTTTGCTATACCAAGCTCTAGGAGCTTACTTCGGCCCATACAAGACTTTCTTCAATTTACAAACTTTATCCTCTTGTCCTTTGACTTCAAATCCTTCTGGTTGATCTAAATAAATGTTCTCAGATAGATCACCATTTAGAAAAGTTAGGTGATAGGTGATCCACTTTTTTTTAGTAGCAACAACTATTAGCAATTTGATGGTGTCCATGTGAGCAACAGGAGCAAAAGTGTCTAAGTAGCCCACTCCACTAACTTGAGTGTATCTCTTCATAGCTAATCTAACTTTATACTTGTTCACTATGCCATCGGGGTTCAATTTTGTCTTGAAAACCCCTTTGACATTAATAGTCTTCTTGTGATCACAAGTTGACATGTGTTGTTCTTGTTGATCATGCTCAATTCTTCGATCATTGATACCCACTCAACATTTTCTTTTGCTTCCTCTACAGTTCCAAGTTCTAATAGACCCATGCTACATCTTGCATAAGTCTCTACTAGTGATTCAGTACCTCGCACAAGTAAGGTAAATGATCTACTAATTCATCTTTGATCAACTCACACTTATTTGCTTTAGCCACAATGTTTTTACTTTTAGCCGTCTTCACTTCACATGGTATACTATTCCACTATCTTCACAAAAGATTACATCTTTACTTACAATAATCTTTTGTGTAGTTGGACAATACACTCTATAGGCTTTAGATTGAGAACTATATATATCCCACAAAGATGACAACTTCACCTCTATGATCAAGTTTATCTCTACTAACTGAAGAAGTCAAGTAATAGCATAAACAACAAAAAATTTTCAGTCCACTAACCTTTGGTTTGAAGCCATACGATGTCTCAAATGATGTCAGTAGCTTGTTGAGAGCCCTAGTTGGTAGTCTATTCAACAAGAATACAATAATATTAACTGCCTTTGCCCAGAAACTTTTGGATATATGCTTGCCTTGGATCATACATCTTGCCATCTCCACAATGCTTTAATTTTTTCTTTCACTTACCCCATTCTGCTAAGGAGTATAAGGAACTATGAAGTGATGCTTTATGTTTGAATTTTCACATATGGTTTTGAATCTTTCTGGGATATACTCACCACCATTATTAGTCTTTATTGTCTTGGATTTTGTAGTTTGCTTCATTTTCCACCTCTTGTTTGAACCTTAGAAATACTTTATGAACTTTAGATTTTTGTTTAAGGAAGTAGACCCAGCAAAATCTTGTGCAATCATCAATAAAGGTTACGAAGTACTTGCTTTTATTCAAATATTCTTTAGGCATTGATCCACAAACATCTGAGTGCACAAGTTGAAGTTTTTCCTTAGCCCTCCATGTTGTTTTCTAGAATGGTTTCTTTACTAGCTTTCCTTGAAAGCATGTTTCACAATCAGAGACGTCACTTCCCAACTGAGGCAAGTCTTCAACTATGCCGTGCTTTTGCATAAACTTCAGCCTCTTGTAGTGAAAATGTCCCATCCTCTTTTGCCATACCTCCACCTGACTTTGCACACATTCCATACCCATGCTTTCTTCACTTGCACGATCAAAGGCAAAGATCTTGATTATCATAGGAATTCTTAAGAGATGTTTGGCCTCTTACCCACAATAGCATATTTATTCCTTTTCAAATAAAACGTTTATGACTTTTTCCACTAGTTGTCCCTCACTTAATAGACATCTGACATCAGCTTCAATCCTCCAATACCTTAAGTAACACATTGTCTCTTCCTTCAACTTGTAATAGGTCACCATTGCCAATCCTCATTTTGGTAATGAATGATCTATCAATATTAGTGAAAATTACCTCATTTTCAGACCTATGGTTGGAACAACCACTGTCTAAAAGCCATCCATCGCGTGAGACCTAAGACACAAAACCTAAAGCAACAAACAATTGCTCCACTTCACCTACAATAGTAGTTTGAGCCTTTGCTTGTTGAGAACTCTTTCCTTTGTAGATCTCTAGATGTCCCATCTTCCCACATTTTATGCACTTCACATTTGGTCTTCTCCAACACCTAAAGAAATGATGATCCATCTTTTCACAATGCTTGCAGGCTTCATCACTTCCTTTCTTCTCTTGTGCATCAATTGCACACCAGTCTGGTTTATGTGCTTCTTGTCACCACTTCCATATTTCACTCTAGCTTGCGTTGCACCTTCAATAGGCTCATCTCCTCTCCTTAATACCCTCTTTTGTTCTTGTTCTTGAAGAGCACTCACTACTTCAATGAATTACCCTCTTTTGCATTGCACCTTCACTGCTTGAAGAGCCTCCCATAAATCAGCTCCTTCAAGGAATGCTTTCATCCTCACTTGCCAGACTTGATAATTGTTGCCAGACTTGACAGCTTGGCAGTTGTTTATGTACCCTCCATCACCACAGCCCTTAAGATTCTAAGTGCTCTAATATCAATTTGCTGTTGTTTCACTCAATTCTCACACACTCTCACTCACGGTTTTCGAACGATTTTGCAGAATTCTTACACTCAAACTATTTGTATTTGAAGAAAAAGAGAGAGAGAGTATAACATAGTAGAAAATAAAATGGGGTAACTAAAAACTTCTGACATATTCATTCGATATTAAATACAATGGCTAAAAATAATTGACGACTAACTCTAACTGACTCAAACTCTAATTAACCACTAATCAGAAATAGAACAACAATATCATGAGACAAAATTTTAACAAACAATAACTGAACACATGCAAACACATAACAACAGGCTCTAATACATCATCTAACAAGGGGAAAGAGAAGGACACACATAGAGATGGAGATGGAGGTATGGTGGGGGCCACTCCATCGCCCGACTGACATGGAGACACAAATGTCGGAAGTTTCCACCAATGCTTCGATGTTAAGACATTAAAAGGCATATTTATAGCTTGAAGGTAATACTGGGTAAGTGACATGATGGCGTTAGTATGTAACTAGTGATTTCTAACCAATAAGTATACATTCACATGCACGTTTTTACAAGTTTCTGCCATCAAAACCTGCTTCATCTGCTTGTACTAAGGTAATTCGACAGACATATAGTCAGTCGTGGCTTACATGGAGAGAAATTCTTAATGCTACGAGATAAATGTTATTTAGAGAATTTTAGGTTGATATTCTCATAAGTTGTTTTTGTGAATTATGTTCTTGTCATTTAATTATTATATCTTTGATAGTATTATTATATCTTTCTTTAAAGGTTGACGTATGGTGGGGACCCGAGCACACAAAGAAAATGTTGAAGGCGTGTGCTCATGATGATTGTCATCTATGTTGCCGAATGCATGAGTTGCAAAAGAACGACCCAATTGGATTCTTGAAACTGTTTGGGCCGAGCTATTAGCTAATGATCCACCGAGGCGTATAATTCAAAACATGAAAAAGCTAAAACAAATCGAGAATCCGATCAGGAGCTTGCCCGCATGTGGATGGTTGTATATCTACATCCACCATTGCGAAAAGAATGGTAAAGCATTTATATCACTTTGTAATCAATATAATGCACACTTTAATATTAATTATAGGAAAAAGAGATGGGTAAAACACCCACCAAAGATGAGATTTTTCTAAAAACTCATCAGAAGAAAATAAAGAATGGATTTCAACGTTTGCCCAGGAGACATACATAAGACTATATATTGCAAATATATTATATTAACAAATGTCACTTCATAGCGTATTGTATTAATAGATCTCACTTCCTAAATTTTAAGAGCGTAGCAAAACAAAAGAAGTCAAACATATTACATAGGCCACGCAAGAGGGGGTGACACCATTGACCTCTCGACAACTCTGGACGGATCATGTCAGCATGAAGAAGGAGCGTATCTACGGTCTCGGATTATCCCTTAGTCATGCAGACATTGGATATGGTCGTAAATCGATATTGGTTATCCAAGTCAAGATGTGCAACGATTTTTCGATAACATATGGGAACAAGGTTTATCGAAGATTCGACAAGATTTTGAGTAGTGACGAGATTAATTGGTAACAAATAAAAATTGCTAGTTGTATTAGATAATAAAGTAGATAGTAGAGTGTCGAACCCAAGAGGAAATAGTTAAATCTAATCTATCTCAATAATCCACTTAGAGAAGAAAATGGTATTATGATATGTAAATAGAATATAAATGTCCAAAAAATTAGATAAAAAATAAAATAAATAGGTGTTGAGCCTTGGGATTATGGATGATTAAAGATTATGATTAACTAACATGAATCACACTGAGTAAATCAAACTATCTTAACTCTCACAAAACTTAAGATCACAAATGCCGACTTAATGTTCAGTTAAGAAAGATATTAAGATGCATTAAGTTGTATATCCTAAACTAGCAATCGTTCACATTGGATGAAAATTGATAGACCGCACAAAATCAAGAAAAAATGATGAGCTACAAGTTTTGTATTATGATTGCTTTAACTATCAAGTTAAACAACGATTTGTTCAAAATTATTGAATCCTAATACTAACCTTCCCATATCCGGTTTGTAATCTTATCTCAAAATATAATAATCTTAGTAAAAAACATTAAGCACAACAATCATAATAAAAAAATAAAATAACTATATTAATCCAAATCTAACAATCAAGTTCATGCAGTTTTCTCATAAACAATTAAATATGCACATAAAACATGAAGAGAATATATGCTTGCAATGAAATATAAAAAGATATGTGTGACGCATAAAATTACAAAATCTCCCAAGCTTGAACTCAACGTTGTTCCAGTGTTAAAAATCAAACTCGTAGGAAAATAAACATGATAATGAAAATGTTAAAGTATAAAAGGAAAGAGACAACCTTATTTACATGGAAGATGTAGAAAAAAATCACAAAGAATTCATAGTATCTTTGGCTAATATAAATTCGAGGGTTTCTATTTCCTACTTTTCTTCAATTCCGATGAGGCAATTTTTTTATCTTCCTCTTCTTTATGGGTCGTGAAAGGCAACTAACGATCGTAATATTTCAAAATAATGTAAAATTTGTTTTGTGACCTGCAGAGACTTGTTAAAATAAAAATGAACTAAAGAGTCTAAGCAACTAAGAAATCAAACTAACTAATCCAACATGAACTAAATTAATCTAAAATAAACTACGAGAAAGATCTAAATTATAAGTTTAACTATTGAGAATTTTGGTATGTTGATATTGCTTCTGAATTTTGGTCAATTGAGCATCCAAATTTTGGATGTGTTGATCTTGCATTGTCAACCTTCTACCAATTGTTGTAGTGAATTGACTGATCATCTCTACGAAGTCAGAAGTTGATGATTTAAATTCAAGAATTGTTGCCACATCCTCATATGACTGTGTTGCCTAATATTGCGAATTTGTCTCTCCAAGTTTTCAATTTGATAATTTTGAGTGAAGAGTTTCTTCAGTAAAGAATCTAAAACTTCTACGAATGCAAGAAATGGATCTCGAAAAATATCTTCCTTCTTTGTTTGTTCAGGCTTCTTCTTTGTGTTTTGTATTAATGATGATGCCTCCATTTGAATCTTCTCTTGCTAGACAACATGGTTTCTTTTCTCAATTTGTTGATTTGTCATCGTTTTCTTCTTCGCCGTTGAAGATGTAAAGATATGCTTTGATGATCAAGTTGTGTACAAAATATGACACCTGAAAAACATACAGAACACTAAAAGAAAAAGTGAAGTAAAACAAAAAAAAATTCTCAAAGTTATTTATACGAGATAGACTAAGAATTAGGAATTTAGTTCCCCGACAATGGCGCCAAAAATTTGATGCGATAAATTTGTAACAAATAAAAATTACTAGTAAGTCCACTAGTCATATCAAGTAATAAAGTGGAGAGTAAAGTGTCAGAAAATATTTAAATATAATCTATCTTAATAATCCACTAAAAGAAGAAAAAGGGTATTGTGACATGAAAATAGAATATAAATGTGCAAAAAATTAAATAACAAAAAATAAAATAAATGAATGTTGAGCCTAGGGATTATGGATGATTAAAGATGATGATTAACTAACATGAATCACGATGATGATTGAATTATAACAACGATAAATAGGTTCAGTTATTGAGGCGAATTAGGATTATCTAAATTAATGATCTTTACGCTGAGTAAATCAAACTATCTTAACTCTCATAAAACTTAAGATCACAAAAGCTGACTCAATCTTCAGTTAAGAAAGATATTAAAATACATTAAGTTGTATAACTAGTACTAATTCACATTGGGTAAAAACTGATAGACCACCCGAAATCAAGCAAAAATGATGGGTTATAAATTTGTGTTATGATTGCTTCAGCTCTCAAGTTAAGAATGATTTGCTGAAAATTATTGAATTCTAAAACTAACCACCTCATATCTGGTTTGCAATCTTATCTCATAATATAATAATCTTAGTAAAAAGAATTAAGCACAACAATCATAATCAAAAGAAATCGAAATGACTATATTAATCCAAATCCAATAATCAAGTTCATGCAGTTTTCTCGTAAACAATATAAATCTCTATTACATAAAAGGTAGAAATAATGAAATTTGAGTAATGAGCATTCAAACAATGTTTAGAAGACATAATTCTTTGCTTGGATCGCTGTAGAGTACATGCGCTGAGTTGCTCCACAATTTTTCCCAAATAAATACCGAAAAACTATAAAATTCATCCTCTACAATATAGCACAACTCACAGGTCTCAAGCACTTCAAGAATCCCAAGCGCCACAACACACGTTTTTCTGCCTCTCAGGGTCTCTATTTATATCTCTAGGTGTCATAAGAGTTTTGGTAAACTTTCGATTTGATTGAGAGTCTTTTGATGTGAAAATAATAAAATTTTGGAATAGACTTTAATTGGACTTTTAAATATTCTAAAACTTCTTTAAATATGAGTTAATATTTTTTCTAATGATCCTTGGAACTTATTGTATGATTTGGAGTTGATTTGCAATTAGAACTTCTAAGAAAAGTCAAAGAAATCTCGAAATCAA
Source organism: Pontederia crassipes (assembly GCA_030549335.1). Lineage (NCBI taxonomy): Eukaryota > Viridiplantae > Streptophyta > Magnoliopsida > Commelinales > Pontederiaceae > Pontederia > Pontederia crassipes. The sequence continues at coordinate 9,605,498 of CM060198.1, forward strand.
CATTCTTAATGCCCCATAATAGCTCTATAACAACGATGATTTCACAGTCCTTACAGTGTCTAAATCGGAACAAAAGTTATGTTTTCACATCCTGTGACTCGACAAGTTCCTAGGTGAAACTTGGCATTTTAACGGGTCGTTACGGGTTTTCACGGATCTGCTGTTGCAACTGTTATATAGCTCTCACCATATGTTATATTCAACTTTCAGCGTTGGCAACTTTCACTCATTTTTAATTTTTGACTCTGTTTTAACTCCGATTTGAGCGTGATTTTCTCTGATGACTTTGTAATTCAATTTTTTTTTCTGCAATAAAACATAGACTTTGGGTAGATTTCTATTTTTATAAAATTAAAGCAAATAAGTCCATAAATTGATGCATGCTATATGAAAATGAGTTGAAATGTGATTAAATGCATGACTAATTATATGCTATATTTTGCATGCATTAAGCAACAACAACGACAAATGTTGAGGGCTCAACGAAAAGAAATGAAGAAAATGATGCATGGCCAACACCACCATGATGACGATGACGACGACCATTGGGACTTTGTATTCCATTTATTGTATAACCAGATATTGTATTTGAATTTTCATTTTTTTATTGAAATTTCTCTTTCTTTTATTGAAATAGTAATCTCACTTTTTTTATTTGGGACGTTCTACCAGTTGCACGACATCTGACAGTTGTGGACTGCGGGAAGTTCCCACGCTTCGATGTCACCCATTGGAAAATATTTGCAATGAGTAGTCTTCGAAAGGTTCGTTCTTGTCAAAAAGTCCACCAGTAACTTCGTTTCACGACGAATTTTTGTTATTTGCGACGGGTGAAGTCGTCAGTGATACGCTTTTTCCTGTCAAGATTATAGGTGACATTATATTTCCTTAACCCTCATATTTTGAACATTATTTACTCATTAAAGACTTGTTAAACCCCCACTTGGAACCATTAAAACATGTGCCCTATGGATGCCAAATATGGTTATCCTGCAGATCGACCATCCACATAACCACTCCCTAAGATCATGCACCATTCCCAACTTGTTTTAACACTCAAGGTTGATCTGTGCATGTATGGGACAATTATGTCCCTAGGTTCAATTAACCCTCTTTTCATTTGCCCCTTTTTTTCATTTTTGTCTCTTCTCTGTTGTGAATTGAGAAACTGAAAAGAAAAAGAAGACTTCCACTAGGCACGTTCCTCATCTTTCTCTCGATATTAGTTGGCTTGGGTGCTAGTGGTGCCAAATGTGACATACTCTTGCCTTCCTCAAGCGAGAGTACAAAGGAGTAATTATTTATAGAGAAGAGAAGTTGTCCACAATTTTTTTCACCCTTTTTTTTATACTTGGGCGAGGAACTTTGGACCTTTATTAAATAAAGAATAAAAGAATTTCCCAATTTACAAGAGAAGAGAAGAGAAAATGTGGGGGGTATGCATTAACTATGTAATTTATTACTACTACAATGCACCAGATCATAATTGAGCATCATGTAAGTGGGTACATGTCACTAACTTTGGTTCCAATTAGGGTTGTTTATATTTTTATGTTCTTCAGAATTGTTAAAAATAAATCAACTATACGGACTAGAGGGTCAATATTGTTATGTATAATGTTTTCCAATTAATGCTTCATAATATGCATTATCCCTTAACAATATGTGGGAATGCACACAATTCATATATATATATATATATATATATATATATATGTTACGTACTACATCAACTCATGCACATCCATGCCAATCTTTTCATCATAAAAGGGTTTAAAAGATAAGGAGTTCATATAGGACAGCTGGTTCGACGCAACACATGCAAAAACATAAATGACAACATGATTAGACTCACTACGGACTAGTGGGCACTTCATGGTAAGGTTAACTACCTCCCTTTTTTCTCCAAACCCGAAATGAACATTGTCCTCCATGTTTCAAATAATGAAAAACACAAAATTAGGTTAGAGGTAAAGATAATCTCACTGATATGGTTGAGGGAAGCTGCCCAATCACCCTGCTCAATATGACATGCATTGACCATGTTATAGATCTCTTCCTGTGGGTCTCTATCCTGAATTTGTATCTATTCCACATATGATTTTGCGCATGTTTGATGGATGTACCCAATAAGATAGGAGATTTCATTTTCATTTTTTAGAAAATTCAAATTCAACTTGGATTTGCACATATTTTTGGGAAAAGTATTTTTTATAATTTTTGGCAACTTTTGCATTGAAAATTTTATTACATGTTGTAATTCTAATTTTGCTTCGTATGGAAGGTCAGCTGTAACTAGACATAAAATTTCGCACAACCCACCTGTCCTCACAGTGCGGGTCGTATGAACTATTACCGGACCAATCCGTCTTAGGCACGATTGTCGAATTGGACCCGAGCTAAATCATATCGAGCTACTACCATAATATTTTTTTTATTATTTATCTAATAAACATAAGAGGGCTATGAATGTGCAGCGCTAGTTTTGAGCTGCAACTTACAGCAATTGATTGCAGCCGTCGGATTTAATGGAATTGTTGAATCCCATGTTTTGATGATAACAAATTAAATGGACCTAAAAGTTACTAATATACTCTCAAGTGATGATAATACAGGTGTAGGATTGATATGAACAGATTCGCAGAAGAATTCGACAAATTAAAAGTTGGAAGAAAAAGTTTTAGACACGACCGGTCGACCGACCATAAGCACCGGTCGATTGATATTCGGTAGAAGGAAAGGCGACAAGATGCCGGTCGACGTCGAGACTATATCGGTCGATAGACTGGTCGACATCAATATAGACCAGTCGACGTCGAGACATTACCTGACGTTGTATCGATCGAAAGACCGGTCGACCGGACAGCGTCAAAGCGCAAAAATGAGACAACGGTCACATAGACCGGTCGACCGACCCATCCCAACGATAGACCGGCCATTCAGTCAAATGAACAGTAACAGCTAGAATTTTGAGGAGAAGTTTGGGGGAGACTTTTTGAACGAAATCTCACCCCTAGGAGCCTATAAAAGGAATGCCAAAGCCTGAAGAAAATTCATCTAAGCAAGAGAGAACATCCTAGATCTCCTCTCAAGTTTTTGAGCATAGAGTTGCAAATTTCTTCCCTTTTCTTTTCTTGGTCTTGAGTGTGAGAAAAAAATTTGTAAAAGAAAAGAGTTAGAGGGAACATTTCCTTTCTGAATTTAGGAGATTGAGAGCTCCTTGTATAGAGGTGTGCCTAGCCTCTTGAGCAGAGAAGAAGGCGTGATTGTTTAAAGAGGGTTGTTCTCTCCCTACAAGAAAAGAGAAAGATAGTGAATCTTCGACGGTCTCGAGGTCGAGAAGTCGGAGCGGGGACGTAGGCCAAAGTATTTGGACCGAATCTCGTCAACATATCGTGGCTTCTTGTGTTTGTTCTTTATTCTTCTTCTACGCATTATCCTTATTTAATTGTGATCATTTTTATCGGTTTTCTCCGAAGGTGAATTTTTGAAAATTTAATTTCACCAATTCATCCCCCCCTTCTTGGTGCTTTCGATCCTACAATTGGTATCAGAACCAAGTTGCTCTAGCTTTAAGATTTAAAAATATCTTTAGAGCTATGGCATCAAGTGGTTCCGTTTTTTCCGAAGGTCAATCTATTAATCGTCCTCCACAATTTAATGCATCGAATTTGCATATTGAAAAATTAGGATGCAAGCTTATGTTTGTTCTATTGATATTGATATGTGGGACATTATTCAAAATGATTTTGATTTAAGTAAGAAAAAACCTTTTGAATATACCGAAGGAGAAAGACTTTCAGTAAAATTAGATTGGAAAGATAAAAATATTTTTTGTTGTGCTTTTGATTCAATGGAGTTTAACCGAGTTTCTAATTGTGAAAGTGCTAATGATATTTGGAAAAAACTCATTATTACTCATGAAGGAACGGATAAAGTTAAGGAGTCTAGATTAAATATTTTAAATCATCAATATGATTATTTTAAAATGCTTGAAAATGAATCGATCAATGAGATGGTTGTTCGCTTCAATGATATTATAAATGACTTATCCTCTTTGGGCGAGCCAAGGACTAATCCTCAAAAGGTGAAAAAGTTTCTTAGGTCTCTCTCCTCCAATTGGCATACAAAGAGGACGGTGATTGAAGAAAAAGACTTAAACAAGTTGGACTTTGATAATCTTATAGGTCCACTCTTGACTATGAGATCGGGATCAAGGAGGATGAAGAAGCGAATACTCCAAAAAGAAAAATACTTGTATTGAAAGCAAACAAAGATGAGGAAGATACAAGTGAAGAAGATGAGGATCTTGATGAAAAGAAGCTTTCTCTATATGCAAAGAAGCTTGACAAATATCTCAAGTTCGCTAAGAAGAAGAAAGGCTTTTCCAAGAGAAGATCATTAAGCAAAAGCCAAATAACTTGCTTTGAATGCGAAAAGATTGGACACTACAAAAATGAATGTCCAAATTTGGTCAAAAAGGAGAAAGATGGAGAAAGTTCAAGAAGGAAGAAAAAAGACCCTCCAAGCCACTTGGGACAAAAGTGAAGATGAAGAGAATGACTCCAACACCTCTTCTAGTGATGACGAGGAAGCCTACATATCTCTAATGGCTAATAGCCATGAGGAAGCTTCTATGTACAATGAAGGTAAATGGTATTTGGATAGTGGATGCTCAAGACATATGACCGGCGATGCCTCAAATTTCATCAATTTGGAAAAGAAAAATGGAGGTAAAGTCACTTTTGGAGACAATAACAAAGGAAGAGTAATTGGTATATGTAATATTGGTAAGAATGACAAAGTGTATTTAGAAAGTGTTTGGCTTGTTAAAAATCTAAAACATAATCTAATTAGCATAAGTCAACTTTGTGATAAAAATTATTTAGTTAAATTTAAAAAGGACAAATGTTTGATACTAGATGAAAATAACAAAATTTTACACATGGAATTTAGGTACAATAATGTATACAAAATTGATTTTGATAACTTGAAAAATGAAAAATGTCTTAGTGTCATGCATGATGACATAAACTTGTGGCATATGAGATTAGGACATGCAAATTATAAATTGCTAAATAAACTCTCAAATCATGAATTGATTAGAGGCTTACCTAAGATCAAATTTGAGAAAAACAATGTTTGTGATTCATGTCTAAAAGGTAAATAAACCAAAAGTTCTTTTAAAGGAGTTATTAGTACACATAGGACCTTGGAACTTTTACATCTTGACTTGTTTGGGCCTATTGATGTGACTAGTTTAGGAGGAAAAATATATGTATTTGTAATTGTTGATGATTTCTCTCATTTCACTTGGACAATTTTTCTCGCTAGTAAAGATGAGACGCTAAACATGTTTTCCAAATGTGCAAAAAGAGTTCAAAACGAATTTGAACAAAAGATTTAAAAAATTAGAAGTGACCATGGAGGAGAATTTGAAAATCATAAATTTGAATTATTTTACGAAGAAAATTGAATTATTCATAATTTTTCCACTCCTAGAACAGCTCAACAAAATAGAGTAGTAGGAAGAAAAAATAGAACTATACAAGAAATGGCTAGAACAATCTTAAATGAAAGCAAATTACCAAAATATTTTTGGGCGGAAGCCGTAAATGCATCTTGCTATGTTCTCAATAGAACTCTACTTAGACCTCTCGAAAAGAAAACGTGTTTTGAAATGCTATTTGGTAAGAAACCAAACATCTTCTATTTTAAAGTTTTTGGATGTAAATGTTATATCTTGAACATTAAAGATAAACTAGGTAAATTTGATGATAAATGTGATGATGGTATTTTCCTTGGTTATTCTAATACAAGTAAAGCCTATAGAGTATACAATAAAAGAACATTAGTTGTTGAAGAGTCTATTAATATTAAATTCAATGAAACTAATGATTCTTTGAGCAAACAAGCACATGATAATGATGAAGAAATAGTTGCAGTACAAAGAAAATTTAAAGTTGTGAACATAGAAGAAGCAAAAGATAACACTCCAAATGTGGAAGAAATAAAAGTACCTCAAAGAGAAGAGAATCAAATCATCTCAAAAAATTGGAGACATACCTCATCACATCCACTTGACCAAGTTATAGGTAATATAAATGAAGGTATAAAAACTCAAAAGTTTCTAAAAAAATTTGTATGATTTTTTAGCTTTTTTTGCAAATTATGAGCCCAATACTATAGATGAAGCACTTGAAGATCCAAACTAGATAAATGCAATACATGAGAAATTAAATAATTTTGAAAAAAATCAAGTGTGGAAACTTGTACAAAGACCCAAGGACCATCTTATCGTTGGAACCAAATGGATCTTTCGAAACAAGTTAGATGAAAATGGTGTCATTGTGAGGAACAAGGCTAGATTAGTGGTCAAGGGTTACTCACAAATTGAAGGGATTGATTTTAATGAAACTTTTGCTCATGTTGCTAGACTTGAGGCAATTCGAATGCTTTTGGCTTTTGCATGCTATAAAGGTTTTAAACTTTTTCAAATGGATGTTAAGTCGGCTTTCTTGAATGGTTTTATAAATGAGGAAGTTTATGTCGAACAACCTCAAGGTTTTGAAAATCCAGATTTTTCCCATCATGTTTTCAAACTCTCAAAAGCTCTTTATGGATTGAAACAAGCCCCTCGAGTTTGGTATGAAAGATTGAGTTCATTTTTAATTGAAAATGATTTTCAAAAAGGGAAAGTTGACACCACATTGTTCTTAAAACATTTTAAAAATGATATTTTAATAGTTCACATTTATGTTGATGATATTATTTATAATGCTACTAATGAATGCCTATGCAAAGAGTTTGAAACTCTTATGCAACAAGAATTTTAAATGAGTCTTGTAGGAGAACTCGCCTTCTTTCTAGGTCTACAAGTAAAATAATCCAAGAAAGGTAATTTTTTTAATCAAGAAAATATACAAGGGAACTACTCAAAAGATTCGGGATGAACGAATGCAAGCCGAGCACAACTCCTATGAGCACTACTACAAAATTAGATAAAGATGAAAAAGGCAAGTCCATTGATCAAAAAATATACAGTGGTATGATTGGTAGTTTGCTCTACTTGACGGCATTTAGGCCGGACATAATGTTTAGTGCGTGTTTGTGTACTAGATTTCAATCCGCCCCCAAAGAATCGCACTTAATTACTGTAAAAATAATATTGCATTATTTAAAGCATACAAGTGACTTAGGCATTTGGTATGATAGAAATTCTCCATTTGAATTGCATGCCTACACTGATGCAGATTTTGCCGGGTGTAAAGTTGATATAAAAAGCACTAGTGGGATGTATTTTTTTCTTGGTAGTTATCTCATTTTATGGGCTAGCAAGAAATAAAACTCCATCGCACTGTCTACCGCCGAGGCCGAATATATAGCCGCCGGTAGTTGTTGTGCATAGATACTATGGGTAAAACAACAATTACTTGATTATGGTGTAAATTGTTCAAATGTACCCATGAAGTGCGATAACACAAGTGCTATAGAAATGACAAAAAATCCAATTCAACATTCTAGGACTAAACACATTGACTTACGGTATCATTTCATTAGAGAACATGTGTCCCTTAAGAACATTGCCATTGAACACGTCTCCACTGAAGTTCAACTTGCAGACATATTTACAAAACCCTTAAGTGAAGAACGATTTTGCATGCTTAGAAGTAAATTATGAATGATTAACTCTTGATTGCATATCAATTTAAAGTAAAAGTGACTTGGTTATACAATATCACTTTTGATATGAATTGAACATTAAAAGTGTTGCACAACACCTACATTTGTATGATTCTTTTTGGAATATGATTTGTATGATTTTTTATGAGTTTAAATGGTTCAAAATTTGAAAAAATACAGGGACCGGACGATCAACATGCAGGACCGGTCGACCAACTGAAAGGACCGGTTGAAAGCTATAAAGTTCAAAATACGCAGACAAACGATCGGTCGACCGACATGATACAATCGATCGACCGGTATATTACTGCGATCGGCTGCGCTATATGAAAAGAAGTGTCCGATCGATCGCGGGACATGACCGGTCGATTGGTATATGTAAAAATCGTGCGATATAAGCAATCGACCGCCGCCCCTGCGACCTGTTCTCCTTTGACAACCGCGCTCTGGCCAGCCGCTCTCCGGCGAACCCGGCAGCCACCTCCTAGGTCAACCACATTCGTCGTCCGCCCCTCCTCGGCAGACTCTCTTTGACCGGCCCGCGTCCGCCGCTCTCTCCGTCCGCTCTTTCTTTGTCTCTCCTTATCCGGTCACTCTCTCTCTTTCTCTCTCTCCGGCCAACTCTCCTCTCCGGTCACTCTCTCCCTTTTTCTCTCTCCAGCCAACTCTCCCTTTTTGGTCGCTCACTCTCTCCGGCCAACTCTCCGGCCGACCGTCTCGTCGGTCACCTCCCCTCTCTCACTGTTCGTCGGAAACACAAAATTCCGGCGACCCGTCGTTCGCCGCCGCTGATCTTCTGCTTTTTCCGAATTTTCGACCCTCTTCACTCTCGGCAGCCCGGCACACTCCTTCCGACATTCAACTCAGTTATGTTCCAATCTTTCGTTCACTTCAGACCACCATTGTTGAATCCATGGCCGACGATGATGGACATTCACATGTTCGGATGGTCTTTCAGCATCATCGTCGCTTCCTCGATTCCGGTGGTACCATTCATATCCTCCCACCAGAAGCTGAACCCGAACCCGAGCCTATCAACGTGGACGAGGCCGTGGACGAGGACGATTCCGTGGACGTACTCGTCAACCATGCTCTTCCGAGTCCCCTGAGTTTGATAGTCAATTGTTTGTCACTCGGGACGTCTGTGTTAGGTTCGAAATCTTGTACGCCTCTCGCAAAGTCCGACGTGCCTATATCATTGATTGGGACCCTCTGAACATTCCAGATGTTCAAGAAATGTTCGCAACCATCGGTTGGCTGCCACTTCTCTCCCTCACGGAGCGTGTGTACCCTCGTCTTATTCGTCATTTTTATGCGAACATGACAATCACTCGAGAAACCATTATTACCTATGTCCTTGGCATGCCCATTCGTTTTAATCCAGACCATCTTTGTCACAGTTTTGGGGTTGCGTGCCCATTACCTGGTCTTTATTCATTTGTCACTCAAGGTTGACCTTCCGACTATCTTTCCATCTCAGATAGCATTCAGATCATTTTTGCTGGACAAGACGTCCAATATATTGTCGAAATGGCCTATCGACATCTTCATTCACTGATGAAAATGATCCGTCATCTCCTTAGCCGAATGATCACTCCTCGAGCTGAGCACTATATAGAGGTCACTCACTTTGATCTCTTCTTTCTTCACTATCTCTGTATTCGTGATGCCTCATTCCTTCATTTTGGTCATTATGTCTTCTATCATATGGATTACACCTTTCAGAAGATCTCTTCTGCTGCTCATGGACGGTACCACTTATATTTTGGTGCTTGGATCACGAAGATCTTACTCTACTTTGGTGTCGACATCCCTGCTGACGAAGAGAACATTCGACCTCGTCCCACTAACGTCATTAGTTCCGGGACTTTACACCGGATGGATCTTAGGTTTAGTGAACAGGCAGCGTCAGATTCTGACGATAGAGATGATGTCACAGATGGCGAGCCAGCACCGATGGACACTCAGAAGGCTGGCCCTAGCTTCCCTCCACCATCGGCGCCCATTGAGCATATTGAGCCTTCTCAAAATAGTGCTTCAAACTTTCATGGCACCTACGACTTCATGGCTCTTTCACAGCAGGTGGCCGCCATAGACCATCGTATGACACAGATGGACCATCGTGTGACCCAGATAGATCGACGTATTGGACGAATGGAGCGTGACTCCCGCTACCTTGTTGGATCGCTACAGGCCTATTATGCATCGCATGGATTTGTTTCGCCCGTAGCTCGTGAGGATGATAGTCCCGATGAGTAGTTGGGTTGTCTCCCTCTTTGATGATGTCAAAAGGGGGAAAAGTCTAGGACAATATCATATGTTATGTCTCTTAGTATATTATGTGCTTACACTAAGATCGTGCATATCGTGCACCATTTTGTAGTGACTTCAGTCACATTTGTTAGTGCATGATGTATTATTAACTATGTAATGAAATGATTTTTATTATGTGATGACTTTTGAATTTTTCTTAAGTGATGACTTTTTAATTTCACCTTTGATATCATATTTATTTTTTGCCATATGTTCATATCAATTATGAGAATAAAAATACCACTTATTTAGGAGGAGAAAAAGTAAAATATGCATAAATACAGGGGGAGCTTGTTTATTACTTTATATGTAAAACTTACATTTCATTCCTTTCTTTCTTCTCCTTATCGTCCAATTAATTTGCCATCATAAAAAATTGGGAGATTGTTGAATCCCATATTTTGATGATAACAAATTAAATGGACCTAAAAGTTACTAATATACTCTCAAGTGATGATAATACAGGTGTAGGATTGATATGAACAGATTCGCAGAAGAATTCAGCAAATTAAAAGTTGGAAGAAAAAGTTTCAGACACGACCGGTGGTCGATCGACCGACCATAAGCACCGGTCGATTGATATTCTGTAGAAGGAAAGACGACAAGATGTCGGTCGACGTCGAGACTATACCGGTCGATAGACCGATCAATGTCTAGACATTACCGGTCCTTGTATCGGTCGAAAGACCAGTCGACTGAACAACGTCAAAGCGCAGAAATGAGACAACGGTCACATAGACCGGTCGACCGGCCCATCCCAATGGTCGACTGGCCATTCAGTTAAATGAACAGTAACGGCTAGAATTTTGAGGAGAAGTTTGGGGAAGACCTTTTGAACGAAATCTCACCTCTAGGAGCCTACAAAAGGAATGCCAAAGCCTGAAGAAAATTCATCTAAGCAAGAGAGAACATCCTAGAGCTCCTCTCAAGTTTTTGAGCATAGAGTTGCAAATTTCTTCCCTTTTCTTTTCTTAGTCTTCAGTGTGAGAAAAAATTTTGTAAAAGAAAAGAGTTAGAGAGAACATTTCCTTTCTGAATTTAGTGAGATTGAGAGCTCCTTGTATAGTGGTGTGCCTAGCCTCTTGAGCAGAGAAGAATGCGTGATTGTTTAAAGAGGGTTGTTATCTCCCTACATGAAAAGAGAAAGATAGTGAATCTTCGGCGATCTCGAGGTCGAGAAGTCGGAGCGGGAACGTAGACCAAAGTATTTGGGCCGAACCTCATCAACATATCGTGATTTCTTGTGTTTGTTCTTTATTCTTCTTCTACGCATTATCCTTATTTGATTGTGATCATTTTTATCGATTTTCTCCGAAGATGAATTTTTAAAAAATTTAATATTTCTCAATTCACCTCCCCTCTTAGTGCTTTTAATCCTACAAGAATTGCCTTATATTGTTTGGAACATTAGGTCTCTCTCTTCCCATCACAATTTGCGGCTAGAGCTGGGATCGAAGATGAGTGATTAGCTTGAGGTGAGACGACGAGCAATCTCCATCCGGTTCTAACTCTTTGTTTTTCCTTCAAAAAAAATTAAAAGCCTTTTGATTCACTTGTTTTCTCCTTCCTTTGGTTGTCCCAAATTGCCTCTTTTCTCTGCGTTTTCTCTCTTCCCCACCTCTCTCACTCTCATCTCCCTGCTTCTACCCCTTTTCCCTTTCCTTTTTATATTACCTATTTTTGTCCTCTCCTCCTTGCAAGGATCTCGAAATCTCACTCCCTTACTGCTGCAACGCCTAGCGTCTCCTTGCTGCTGGTGAATGAACGAGTGGACATATTGATACATATTACCAGCAACCGGACTATCAAGAACTCAAGCATTATATTGTCATGGAAGAAGATTATTAACTCTTGTATTATTAACTCAAGCATCTCCTCTTGTAGACCCTCTTTTGCTGCTTAAAGTTACAGAGATACAACAACAACAACAACAACAACAAAGCCTTATCCCACTAGGTGGGGTCGGCTACATGGATCATACAACGCCATTCCGCTCTATTAGTAACCAAATCCTTCGGTATATTATTCACCAATAGATCTTGCTCTATTAGTTCGCCAAGTGTCCGCCTTGGCCTCCCTCTCCCTCTTTTAATCGGACTCCAGATTATTTGTTCTACTCTTCTTACTGGCGCATCTAATGGTCTTCTCTGAACATGACCAAACCATCTCAAACTCCGCCTATGTTTTATAGCCGGTCCCAAGCCCGGATAAAGGAGGAGGATTGTGTTAGGCCCCGACAGCCAACATAAAATCATGTCGAATCTTATGAACATGGATCAACGAATATATTGTTACAGAGATCATGAGATTAAAATAACTTGTGCACATGATGTGTTCTGGAAAAGAGTTCAACATAGATAAGAAGAGAGAAAATCACATTGGAATATATGCAGCTGCAATTTTGTTATTGAACAAATTTGTCGGCAACATTGTAAAATGTTTAAAGCAAGGATGAGTCGCGTTTCTATTGAACAAAATAGCAGATATACTTTGACCAACATAGAAGAAGACTAAGATGGTAGCAATCAGGTTGGAGTGTCTTGATCGCTACGAAGTTGAGGGGGCATGGGAGGCTAAGGGTTTGTTTGGCAAATAATTAATGAAAGAATGGAATGAGGTGGTGCGGTGAGTGATGGGATGAGGTGGTGTGGTGTATTATTAGACAGTTTAGGTTTGAATAATAAATTTTATAAGATGTGAGGTGGGATAATGAAAGTTTTATTTGTATAAAAGTCATTTTTATTCTTCATTATATATTTAAAATATTTATAATCGTTAATTAGGGGTGAGCATGAATCGGGATGACCTGGTCATCCTCACCCGTACCGGCTAGAATTTTTTAAATTTTTTTCGACCCGATGGATAATTAGGTCAGGATCGAGTCTCATTTCTTTGACACCCGGCCGGGTCGGGTCGGGACTAAATTCAAATTTTACGTCCCAACTCGGTTAATATATTATATTAATATTAAATTATTTTTGAAATAGTATATTTATGTTTATTTTGAATAAAATTTTATATTTACCAAAATGTTTTATTTAACAAAAATTATAGATAAATATATATTCATATTAGAAAAAATAATATATGATGATATATATCAATGGATGTGAGAGAGAGATGAGAGAGAAGAGAGAGATGTAGTTTAATTTGGTAAGAAGAGAAATAATTTAATTTGGTAATAAAAAAAATTAATTTGATCTAAAATAATCTATTCCTTTTCGTTCTATTAATTTGGTAGAACGAAAAATATAATATTTAAAAAGCTTAACTATTCTATCTTACCCTTTTTAACTTAAATAAAAAATGTAATTAACATGATTTAACTAATTTCATTTTTTCTATATTTCACGGCACCCTTCCATAACTCTCAATCTAATACCCTAAAGGTTGCAGGTTTGGTCATCTGGTGAGGAAAGCAATGCCCATAAATGCCCGTAAGTGGGATCACAATTGAACGGGAGGAACTACCTTCCTGCTTTTCCTTTTTTTCTGGATTCTTTCTCTCTTTCCTATTTTTGATCAATCAATCGAACGGTTAAAAAACTTTGCTGTAGATTACAGCTACATAGCTTGCTGGATACTCCTTTTACCCTAATCATAATATCATATATTATAATAGTTTCATTAGTTTTTATTAGTCTACTAATCATAATATAAAAATATATCATATGTTATAATATTATAATGCTCTGTACCATTTGTTAAACTAACTGGTTACTATTGGGCTGACATGGTATTAGACGATAGCGCGTCTTTGCGTCAGACGTCTTACGTAGACTTGGCATCACAAATCATTTGCATCGGAATTTTGGATTACAAAATATTTGCTTCAAAATGTTTGCAAATATCTGTGTGACGGCGCCTCTCCTACATGGCGGAAAACAAGCATCGTCACGTCAGCGAATCCATTGAAAAATTGATATTTTAAGTCGAAAGGAAATTTCGTACAATAAATTTTAAAATGAAGAGTATTTGTATTATAAAATGAAATTGAAAGGTATCAAACATTTGATGTTATTTATCATGATAATGTGATATTGACGCATTTGAATGTTGTGAACTCCGGGTAGTTGAGACGATGTAGCTGCACGCGCATGCATTTGGGCCGGAGCAATCAATAAGAATAAAAAAAAAAAGACTCAATATCAAGGAGTCAAAGAGGATCTAAATTATAATTCGTAGTTATCAAGATGTTCGTTATGGTAAACTGAGCATATATCATACACTAAGCTTATAGAAAACGTGTCACCTTATTATTTGGGAAGAATAAGAAAGTATTATGCGATTAAGTTCATTAAAATAAGAGATGTAAAAAAAAAAGTAAAATCGTAATGTCTTCATCTAACAATTAAGCTCCTTTTGAGGCGATAAGACATTTGCATATCTATTTTTGGGCTTTGACCTATATATCAAGAGTAATCAACTAAATAAATATCAAGACTAACTTTATTAAAAAAATTAACTCCATATCAAAAGAGTGCAAACGTTAAATAATCTTTTTTTCCCAAGTCCTCCAATCTCACGAGGGGTGTTCACGAGTCGAGTTTGACCCGACCCGACCCAACCCGTCCGATTTTGATCGGGTCGGATCGGGTCGGGTCAGCCCTTTTTAGAGGGATGGATCCGATCCAACCCGACCCGTCGGGTCGGGTTATCCGACCACCATTTTTTCTTTTTTTTTTAAATTTTATTTCTTACCTTTTCTATTATTTAATATAAAAAATATGATATAATATTAATTTTAAAAGCATAATAATTTGTAAACATTTATATATTATTTTTCACATTTAAAATATTTATTTTAAAATTTTTAGTATAAAATATAGGCTGAAAACTAAAAAATTTTAAAAAAATAAAAAATTTCGGGTCCTTCGGATCGGGTCGGGTCAACTCGGGTCGAAAAATTTCGACCCGTACCCGACCCAAACCGGGGTCGGGTCGGGACCGACCTGAACATGGATCCGACCCGACCGGGTCGGATCATCGGGTTCGCGGGTCGACCCGACCCGCTGAACACCCCAATTTCATCGCTACACATCACTTGCCTATGGAACTTTCAGTGAATTTTTTTCGATCGTCGAAAATCGTTTTGCGATGATTATTTTTTCGACGGATCGTTTCCGTCGGAAATCTACATTTTCGATGATTTCGTTTGATTTTCCGACGGACGAAATCGTCGAAAAACATCATTTTTCTTGTAGTGAAAGATAATACAATTGGATAAAATTGTTTAGTAGAAGTAGATTAACTTCTTATGATAAGATCAATAAGCAAGTGAGTCCAGTAAATCAAACCTTCTTTACTTTCGTCTTTGTCCATGGCACTAAAAATATAGCAATATAAATAAAGGCATATCCAAACTTCAACAGGTAACTTTTTTCTCTGTGTTTGCATGGTCTCCTCTCTTCCCTCTCATTTTCTTGTGTTTAATTTTAAGTTACTAAAATTATTTGTGCCTTCCTATTCTCGATTAAACACTAATTAACTCAGTTATTAATGTATTATGATTCATTCAATACCTTCCCCCCACATCCATATGTATGTTATATACAAAATTAAAGATTATTTAAGAGGTTGCCCCCCTAAATTAAATCCATGTACTGTGTTAGAGAGCGGTTAGGTATGTACATATTTTTATCTGTATAATATTTAAAACTTTAAAGGCTTTACCATCCAAAAATTAAGGCAAAAATTATTAAATTAATTTTTTTAAAATTTAAAATTTAAATATTAACTAATCAACATTTTAATTAGGATTTAATAGAGGATTTAAGGGGGAGGACCTCCCTCCCCCCATCTGCGCCTAGAGATCCGACGGACGTAATTTTTTTTCGGTTCATGATTCATTTCCGATTTTTTTTGCTCCTTTTTTTTGCCCGATTTTGTGGAGGGGCGATCTCGCGGCGCGGGCGACGACGACCTATCTCGCAGCGGCAACAGCAAGCGTTGGCATACGAGCTAGCTCTTTTTCCAACGGCTACGGCGGTGGCGACAACAAGCGTCAGCGATGTCCTAGCTGCGATAGCAAGCAGCGGCGAAGAGGTCAGAACTCGGTGGCCTAGCTCACGGCGGGCGGCGACCTTGAGGCATTGTAAGATAGGGCACGGTCCTAGCTTGCAGCGGCAGCAGCGGCGGCGAAGATCTCACGGCGACAGCAAGCGTCGACATCGTCCTACCGGTGGCAACAAGCAGTGGCGGCGAAGAGCTTAGAACTCGGCGGGCGAGCTAGACGGCCGGCAAGCGGCGGCAGGTGACCTTGAGGCCTTGAGAACGAAGACCTCTACCTAGGCACGGCCTAGCTCGTAGCGCGCGGCAGCGATCTCACGTCGAAGATCGTCGCGAGGGAGGACGATCATCGATCGTCATGAGAGATGATGTGCGGCGGTGAGGGAGGACGATTGGTGGCGAGTGAGGACGCACGGCGGCGTGGGAGGCCGATCGGCGGCGAGGGTGGACACGCGGCGGCATGGGAGGCTGATCGGCGATGAGGGAGGACGTGGGGCAGTGAGGATGCGTGGCGGAGGGAGGGAGAGGAAGGTGTCGCCGAGAAGAAGGTAGGAAGGGACCGAGCAAAAAAAAAAACTGAACAAAAAAAACCGAACAAAAAACCTAAAATGAATTCTGAACCGCGAAAATCATTGCACCCGTCGGAGCTCCATGCGACGGGTGCAGATGGGAGAGGGAGGTCCTCCCCCGGAGGAGATCTATTAAATCCTTTTAATTATATTATTTTTATAATATCAACTTGATCCCCGTTAAGAATATTGTGGGTCCGTCCTTGTTCAGCGTTGGACATTGATTTCAAATATCATGTAGTAGATCCAACCAACCGTTTGCACCACATTATGGGCAAAATCAAGCTAATAAAAGCTACATTGCTGGCAACATCGGCAGTTATTTTTTAAACTCTGCCATGTAATGGGAAAAAAAGAAAGTTATAAAACTAATCTCAGAGATCTCTATGCCAGATATATAAAATGGAGCTACCTAACAGAGTGCAACTCTTTACTGCTATTCCCTAGACAGCATAACACATACACATATTAATTAACATTTTTTTTTCGAAGATCATTTTATTTTTCCAGACTGTTGTCTTGGCTACAAACAAATGTAATGTGGCAATTCTTTCTCGTAGAATAAGAATTTAGATCACCTTCTTTACAAAAACATCTAATGGGTTATATACAAACACATGCATTTGGAGAAAATATTAACCTACCTACTAAATTAAAGTTCAAAAAAGTAATGAATTGACTGATAATTAAGTTTGTTGCCTTTTTCATAAGATGAAGCTTGAGGAATGTTTAATCCTTATTTAAATTGAAACCTTAATTAAGCAAGCTAAATCTTACCAATATATCAATTCTGCCTTGCGTGGAACCTATATATCATGAACGTGGCCTTTTCCGCTAATGCATATCAATATCTTCAAAAAAAAAAAATGTCGCCGCCATGTCAAAAGCTCTCTCTTCTGCTGCTCTCATGCCTTGCAGCCATGTCTGCTGTCTCTGATGCCAGCGGCGTCGGCGTTGACGGCCTGGCGCTCCTGTCCTTCAAGTCCCTCATCGCCGACGATCCACATGGCGCGTTGGCCTTATGGAACAACGCGTCCCTCCCGTACTTCTGCCAATGGCAAGGCGTGACGTGCCGCAACTATGATGGTGAACCGAGGGTCACGTCATTAGACCTCGGGTCCAAGAATCTGAACGGCTCCATATCTCCGCACATAGCCAACCTCTCCTTCCTGCAGAGGCTCCACCTCCCGGAAAACAATCTCCAAGGCCCCATGCCGCCGGAGCTCGGCCAGCTATCCTTTCTGCAACATCTGAACTTAAGCTCCAACCCTCTCGGCGGCGAATTCCCTTACTTTCTGTTCCACAACTGTTCGCGCCTCCAAAACCTTAGCTTGAACTTCAATTCCGTCCATGGCGCCTTTCCCCGCAACCTTAGCAGATGCAGAGATCTCCGTCTCGTCTCACTAACAGGAAACATGCTCGAGGGACCTATCCCCGGCGAGATCGGCGGCCTTTCAAAGCTCCGTATACTTACTGTACACGGCAACAAGATAAGTGGAAGCATTCCTCCGGAAATTGGCAACCTTGCGCTCACTGATCTCATACTGTCAGAAAACGTAATGACTGGTGAGTCCCGACGTCACTTTGGAACATCTCCTCTCTCACCAGCCTAAGGTTGCGTGACAACGCGCTCTCTGGATCTCTTCCGCATAGTATGGGCGAGATCCTTTCCAAATTGCGAACCCTCGAATTGGACCAAAACAGATTCCATGGACGCCTTCCAGCTTCCTTGTCCAACGCCTCCGACCTACGGATTATACAACTGCATCGCAATTTCTTCAGCGGACACCCGCCCAGGAGTTGGGGTGCCCTGCAAAAACTGGAATTGATAAATCTTTTCGGCAACCAGGTCGAGGCGAACGATGTTGGGGACTGGGAGTTCGTATCAGCTTGGAGCAACTGCACCAGCCTGAAGTTACTGGAGTTGGGGATGAACGAATTGGGAGGAGAGCTACCACGATCTCTTGGTAACTTATCCACAAACCTTGTTTGGTTACTGTTTGAGAAGAACCAAACAGCTGGAAGCATCCCTACCGAAATTGGAACATTAAAGGGCTTAGAGAAATTTTATGTTAATTCAAACCTGTTGGGGGGTGACATCCCTGCCACACTAGGAAATCTTTCTAAGATGGTGCAACTGAATTTAAATGACAACCAATTGACTGGAAGGATCCCAGCTTCCTAATCTGATCGAACCTATGTTGCAAGGGTACGGGTACAGTACCGATACCGGGTACGAGTATGGGTACGGAATACGTCAAATTCTAAAAAAATTAAGGTACGGGTACGGCAATATATTAAATATATAATATATATATAAAATAATTTTTCATAAGATTTCTAGTGTCTTCGTATTGTTTAAGTTTTCAAAACAAGTAATTAGTTATTCAGGAGTTATTAATAGTTTTCTTTCTCTTTATTATTTCTCATCTATAAGTTTTATTGTTCACATTTGATAAAAACGTAGCAAAATATATGTGTATCATGTTCTATAGTATTAGTGCTTTTATGATCATCAATTATTAATTATCTTTTTTAGAATTTTATCTGACAAAATTTTGATATGGAGTACCCAGAAGTATAGGTACGAGTACCCACTGAAGTACCCATTTTTTAAAAAAAATTTTATTATTGAATACGTATAAGTACGAATACCCACAAATACTCATGAAGTACCGATAATACAATTGTCCAAACTGGGAGGTATAGGTCCACGCAGCTCATTGAGGCTGAGGTAGAGTTCGATCCGTATTTCCTCAACGTATCCGTACCGGGAGAGATCTGGCAATTGTACTAAGCTCCGGTTGTTGGATCTGGGATTCAACAGATTGACAGGTGCACTGCCAAGAGAGATCCTGCAGATCCCAACACTAGCTTTTCTCCATATGCAGCACAATCTGTTGACGGGGCCTTTGCCTCCCGAAGTTGGAAGTTTGTTGAACGTTGAAGAGCTCGACGCCTCTGGAAATAGATTTTCCGGCATGATGCCGAGCTCTCTTGGTGAATGTCTGCTTTTAGAGAGGCTTTTTGCAGCAGGAAATTTGTTCCAAGGTCCCATTCCTTCTTCGTTTAGCCAGTTGAAAGGCCTCCAGGAATTGGATCTGTCAAGGAACAACTTTACTGGTAGGATTCCGGGATTTCTGTCCAGTATCCGTTTCTCGTACCTGAATCTGTCTTTCAACAGTTTCGATGGCCAAGTGCCGCTTGGTGGCATATTCAGGAACGTCAGCGCATTCTCCATTCTCGGAAATGATAAGCTCTGTGGTGGCGTCAAGCAGCTGCACTTACCTCCGTGCCATCTCCTTGGCCAAATCTCCCCAAGAAAGAAGCTTTCAGAGCTCACGTTGATGATTTTATTGGCTGGGGGGTAATTTGTGCGATTCTGCTCTCTGCATTGATCTTTTTTCTATGGCGTCACAAATTACGGAAACAGATTGGTACCACTACAGACACAAACATCAAGTATGGGCATGCCATGATCACCTATGATGAGCTACAGAAAGCAACTAATGGTTTCTCTACAGAAAATTTGATTGGATCAGGAAGCTTTGGTTCAGTGTACAAAGGACTCATTCAACGGGACGAAGGCGACGTGGCCGTGGCAGTAAAGGTGTTCAACTTGCAACAGCGAGGCGCATCGAGGAGCTTCTTTGCCGAATGCATGGCCTTGCGTAACATCCGGCATAGGAATCTCGTCGGAGTCATCACAGCTTGCTCATCTTGTGATTTCAGAGGAAACGAGTTCAAGGCTTTGATTTATGAGTTCATGCCCAATGGAAGCCTAGAAAGCTGGCTGCATCCCGAGGCAAACGACCGAAATCTCAGCCTTGCCCAGCGGCTAAATATATCAATTGACGTAGCTTCTGCTCTGGACTATCTCCACAATCGCCATGGTACGAAAATAGTTCACTCTGATTTGAAGCCAAGCAACGTTCTTCTGGATGACGACATGACGGCTCACGTCGGCGACTTTGGACTCGCGAGGTTTGCCAACAAGATCAGTGAGAGCTCATCTCGCAACAAGTCTACTTCCACAGCATTTGGCACCATTGGCTACATTGCTCCAGGTAATACATTCACCATTAACGGCTTCTTTAGAGTAATTAAACAGATCCTCTCCATGCCTCCAACATTTCGTGCTTGTCTTGATGCAAGTTATTTTGTAACAGAGTATGACGTCGGCAACAAGGTTTCTTCAGAAGGAGATGTCTACAGCTACGGGATCCTTCTGTTGGAGATGTTTACCGGGAGGCGGCCAACTGATGGAATGTTCATAGGAGGTCTCAGCCTTCATGGGTACGTAGCAATGGCGGTTCCTGATCGAGTGGCCGAGGTGGTCGATCCGAACATGCTCCAAGGAGTGGCAGTTAGTGGAGCAGCTCTGGATTGCTTGAGGACAGTGCTGGAGATTGGCATCTCCTGCACAAAGGAATCACCTGCAGAAAGAATGCAAATTGAAGACGTAGTCAACAAGTTAACAGCAGCACGGGATTCCCACATGCCACTTTGGCAATAGAGAACTCATAGAACAAGTCAAATGTTGATGTTCATTCCCCACCTTAACGCATGTTCAGAGGAACAGTTTTTTATCCGACGGAAAGAATAAAGAGGCCAGTTCTTCTGAATTCAACATGCGAATGAGTAAAAGAAATAGTTACAAAAATGTAACAACTAGCTATTACTAATGTATTTTGCATTTGAATCTTCTTATAACCAAATTATGAATGTTTTGAATGAGAAGAACGAGTGTTGTAAATATCCTAAGTTGCATTCTTAGAATGTTCAAAAATACTCTCCCATGCTCCTCTCCTACGTGGCACACGATGATTAAGGCCTCGCAGAACCTTAGGATGGGAATTTGGAAAGTGATTCAAAAACATGACTATTCTTTCATATCCTTAGATATTTATGACTCCAGAAGCTTACTTACGTTAACACGTCTCCCTTGGATGATAAAATTGTCGACTTCTTGATCGAATGAGTGCTTTGTTCCGCAGCTAGTAACGAGTATTACTCGATTTCACACGTAGGTTTTCGCCGATGATGATTGGTGAATCTGAAAATCTGACGTGCATGAGATTGTCCATACTAAGTCGGTTTATCGTTTCGTACAACTATAGAAGAAAGTCATGTTCTATTGGAAGGCAACTATAGAAAAAAGTGTGGCAGATTAGTATTCTTCAAAGATTTATATTTTTTTATGGAAACTACTTTATAAACGCCTCTCCACC
The DNA here is from genome assembly GCA_030549335.1 of Pontederia crassipes. Taxonomy (NCBI): domain Eukaryota; kingdom Viridiplantae; phylum Streptophyta; class Magnoliopsida; order Commelinales; family Pontederiaceae; genus Pontederia; species Pontederia crassipes. The sequence goes on from CM060198.1 coordinate 9,627,303, forward strand.
TTTAGATATGATTTTGAGATTTAATAACTCCATAGATCGAACTTGCAAACTTTATGATCTAGCAATCAAATCAAATAATCACCTATTTTTTTCACTATTCTAGTACTTGCCCGATATGGGCAATCCTATTGCAACACCTTAATATTACCCTACAACATTTTGATTCGCAGACCTCGATGAGAGGAGTCGTATGCATTTCCTTTCCTTATTTGCCTTTCGTGTTTGAGGGATATGGGGGATGTAAAATGATACACACTTCCAATTAAAGCATGCAATCAGTGAGATGATTTGGCAGAAGGAGCTTGCTGGACATGATGAGCTTTTTAGTTTCCACCTTCTTGAGGCATATTGCCTCCAAAATCCAATTCAGTCCGGTGGGAGCCACTTTCGCCCTCTTGATTCTAATTGAACTCTACCTTTGCTAGACCCGATGCAATAGGTGATATGGGATTCATTTTTGGAAATAGTAACTCTTGTACGCTTTTTGCAAGGGCTTATAGGCGACTTTGTTTCTGGAGATGGAGGCAAGGGTTCTTCTGCAACGACTCAGAATCTCTCACACATTCAAGAGCATAATGACTCGGAGGTCCTCATAAAGATCATTAATGGCGACAACACACCTCGTTGGATTATTGCAATTGTGATTTATGAATTAAAAGCTTGTTGCAGAAGGTTTTTCCTTTATTTGTGCAACCCTGTTATTGCAAAGCTAATTGCAATACTGATTTCTTGCAAATATGGCTCACTATATTCTAGCGACCTCTTTTGGAGTCATTTCCTCCTTTGGGGCTGCTCTAAATATTGTACGAGGACTCCTCCGATACCTTCATTAATAGATAGATAAATCTTTTTTTTTAAAAAAAAAGCTAGGCTCATTTATCTAGCTTTCTTAAGAATAAGAAGGAAATCTATTTGACTTTATTAAAAAAATTAGAAAAAAATTGCTTAAAATGAAAAGTAAGGATGAATGATTGGGAGTCTAGTTATATTTTTACATGAAAAAAGACGTGCTGATAGCTTTTGGGTGAAAATCATTTTGAGTGGGTCGGCGACCCTATATCTTTTTACTTTTATATTTATAAAAATAAGTGATAGTTTATCCAATAAGCTTACAAGAATAACTTATTTTATGTTTTTTATGTGTTATATGATATTAATAAAATATAAAATACTCTCTTTTGTAATAGGCAGGACCTGCTTCTCCGTTTGTGTTTTTAAAATTAAAAAAAAAAACTCACAAGAATGTATAGGAAACATAATTTGAAAATAATAATCATTAAACTAAACTCACAAGAATGCATTTCAACACAAAAAAAAAAATAATAACTTACCCGTGGCACTTCTCATTGATTTCGTGAAAACTCTATAACCTCATAGAGATATTAATTAAGAATACCAATTAAATGCTAATATAAACAACTCATTATTGCCACTAGCTTTTTGTCTTCTTTTCTTTTATTTTTTTACTTAAGTTATTGCACAATAAGAACTTCTATCCTCACAGTTACTTGTGTCTTCTTTATAATTAATTTAGGAATAAGTCCAGACACACATATTTCCATTGGTTGCAAAATCACGTAGTATAATTAATGGAATCAATTTATAGTTATTTAGGAATATAAACAATAGTTATTTTTTTCAATTCATAAAGGCCTCAATCATTTATATGACCAATCCAATGTGCAATATGCCAAGCATTCTCTCATGCTACCCAAGTTTCTTCATCATGTCACCTATAAATTCTATCAATCGATTACTCTAAAGGAGATTCCTTATATATAAGCATGGATAGTATGCTCAAGTGCCTACAGTTTCACATCCGTTACCATTTGAAACATTGGATGCTCAGTATGTATGAATCATGCATTCATGTGTTCCTTTGAGCATATTTATGTGTTCAAGTACTTCATCTTAGTCATAATGATATTTAGCTACTTTGATGAATAAATATTTCTGTCAGGTTGAGTTTTAACAATTACGCGCGCGCATATATATGACATCCTCTCAATTAATAAGTCATGGAATCCCAATGCCTAAAAAGTTTAATACATAACATCAATGTTCAATTATAACTTATTGGACCTAAGCATGTGCAATTCTTCGTCATGAGTTTGAGTTGTCATCCATCAATTAACCTTGGTCATCTGCACGGATTCAAAGTGCAAGATTTCCCTATTAGAATATGTAAAAATCATGCATGTAATGTTATCCTATCACATGATACTACACGTGATGCATCGTTATCATAATAACAATAACATACAAACATACATACCATGAACTATATCATTAATCTTACATGACATTATACCATTCTTACATTCGTTCTTCATAAAATATTCATGAAATATAAACATCATGTCATATCATTTATTTTATATCCATCATATCCAAGTGTCATATAATAGAAACATACATTCATATCATTCATAAATGTTCATGACATAACTTATCATTTTATTTCACTTTCATTGTCATGTACATTTTAAGAGTTTCTTCATAACTCGTTCATCATTACTTCTTGACTTATTTCTTACTTTACATCTCCTCAAAGTTGTTTTATAACTCTTTAGATCTTCTTTCATTCTTCTTTTTTTCTGTATTATGTGATTCTTTATGTGTCATCTTCATCCTACACCTTTATCACATAATAACATCTTGACTTTCATTCCATATCATAAGTTATACTTATGAACACACACATCATAATGGTGAGGGACTTTATTCCTAATCATCTTTACAAATACACACTTTAAGACGAGGGACATTATTTCTTAGAATGTACATACACAGATGCAAAACTTTACTTCTCAGGCTTGGGTCTCCTTGAAATACATACATAAGTGTAGACATTTACTTTCTATCTTTACTTCATCATCATCTTAACTTTCTTTGTTATAAGATACTTTGAAGTTAACTTTATTTTTATTCTTACTTTATCTTATAGTATCTTTGATCTTAACGTAGTTGGATAATCATATCACATCATCACATTGACTAGCTGGGTCACATCCTTAGAAATACGCACATCATAATAGTGAGGGACTTTATTCCAAAAAATACACACATTATAATAGTGAGGGACTTTATTTCGAAGAATACACACTATAATAGTGAGAAAATTTATTCCAAGGAATACTCACACTTTCTGATGAGGGACTTTGTTCCCTGAGAATCATATACACAAATGTAAGACTTTACTTCGCGGATTTAGATCCCTTTGAAGTACTAGGTGCAGGACTTTGCTTTTCATCATTAATGAATGACAAAACTTTATTCAACTTTAAGTGCATTATGCTTTGCTGTACATCAATCATTATTCACATTTTAGCCTAATTACGGCTGAATATGCATTATGTGTATCTATGTGTCATATACAATTAATACACATCAATACATAACGTATATACATAAGAAAATATGTTTAAAATGTCATAAAAATAATTTTCTAGCATCATAGATGTACCCATAAATGCCATGACGGTGCCCAGCACTTTCATGGTAGTGCCTGGTGCTGTCACCACTGTGCTGAGTATTGTCACAGCATCAGTCATTATCAGCCTTAGTCAAATTTCAACATCGCTCTCGCTCACGGTCATACTTGGCCTTGTCATGGACATGACCGATCCATTTAATCGCTCGACCTCGTCCGCTCAGTCACGACCGTTCTTAGGATTGGCATGGGCGTGCTGGCGTCCTCGAAGTTCGATTTTCAACCCAAAAATCTCAATTTTTTAGATCAAAATTTCAATAAAACCTATCTAAAACATTGCAAAAGATTGCAGGCGTGATCTCTAAGCATAGAAGAATCATAGAACATATTAAAGCAATCGATCCATTCATCATCATGATTTAGGACTTTTCTCTAGATATTCATGCAGCTATCAGAATATATTCTCTGCATAGTATTATGACAGTAGATATTAAAAAATTAATAAATTAGTTCGTACTTGTTCTTTTCAAATGATTCTAATTTTCACATAAACATAACACGAACCTTTAACTTGTGAATAAATTTCAAACTCTAATTTCGTATTTTCAATTTATGATACTTTTTACAATTTGGTCTTATCGTTACCCGAGACAGCATGATAGCAGTCCGATGTTTGGATCATAATTATTTTAATACATCTACAAATCATATGAAACAAATTTTTGTGGAAACTAAACTTCGAGGACTTTTCCATTCATATATTATTTTAATTGTTGGATAAGTAAAACCTATTCAAATAATTATTACGAAATAACCACGAATCATAAAACTCTCATTCATGTAACGTTCATTTATGCAACACTCAATCAAAATCCCTATCAAGAACAAGGTGTTCTTGAAACTCTCAATTCAAACAAAAACATCATTGAGAGGGGAGAGAGGAGTTTAGATCCCCTTTACATACATTTGGATTTTAGTTCTAAAATCTCCCTTTTCCTAATAATCTTGTTATTCTTCTTCATCATCTAGAAGCCCCAATGTCTTATTGTCCTTTCCCTTGAACCCTTAATCTCCTTATTCATGTAGATATTAAGAAGTAGCCATCATGAAGAATATGACTCTAGATCTGCCAACCATAGAATTTTCTTTGTGGAGAAAAAAAGAGAAAGGAAGAAGGGTTGTTTGTGAGGAGACTAATAACGTTGTTAGATCATTACATAGAGTTACTGTAGGATCGAAAGCACCAAGTGGGGGGAGGGGGTGAATTGGTGTATAGAAAGTCTAACCGAAAAGTCGTAAAAGTTGATTTTTAGAAAATGTGATCAGAAGCAAGTAAAAGATAAGAAAGAGAAGTAAGAAATTAGGAAGATGCAATATGTTTACAAGGTTCGGCCCAACTCCGTGACCTACGTCCCCGCTTCGACTTTTCGACCTTGAGATCGTTGGAGATTCACTAGCTCTCTATTTTCTTGTAGGGAGAGAATAACTCTTTCTACACCACAATGACTTATCCTTTGCTCAAGAAATAAGGCACACCTTTTCTTACAACGAACTCTAAAAAACTCTCTAAACAAGAAAGATTCCCTCGAAATCTCTCTTCTTACAAAGAATGCTCACACTTAAAAAGTAGAAGAGGAAAGGGATGATTTGCAATGTTAAGCTTAAGAAAAAAACTTTGGACTTGAAGAAAGTTTTAGAGTGATTTGCCTTGCTTGACTCTCTTTCCTTCAATCTTATGAATCCCTTTTATAGGCTTCTCTTGAATATATGGCCGTTGTAAATCAATTTAAAAAGTGTTGTGTTATCACTTAAAAATGGTCGCCCGTTTTAATATCGGTCGTCCGTTTTCTACAGAAATTAGCCGTTATGCATTTTATCGCATATTCAATAGTCGCCCATTATAGTATCGGGCATCCATTTCATATAAAATAATAGCTGTTGCATTTGTCTTTTCTGTGCAGTTTTTCGTTGATCGTAGTCCGTAGAAAGATTGTAGCCATGTAATTAGTTTTTACTTCCATAACGATTGACCGAAAGGGACTCGGTCGTCCGATTTAAAAATCTCGTACTCTTTGTAATTTGCGATCATCCATGCAGCGACTTCGATCGTCTGATTTCCTTATTTTTTATTTCTATTGCCTAAAACGATCGACCATTAAAGTTTCAGTCTTCTGATTAGAAATGTCTGCGCTCTCTGTAATCTGCGGGCGTTCATGCGCCAGCTTCGGTCATCCAATTTATATATTTTTTTTATCTTTGCTGCCCAAAATGATCGATCATTAAAGTTTCGGTCGTCCATTATGTACTTTGGTCTTTCATGTAATATATATAATGGTCGATCGAAAATAAATCGGTCATCCGATTTAAGAATGTCATTTCTCTCTGGAATTAGCGATCGTTCCAGCTCCGCTTTGGTCATCCATTATAAGTCAAAGTCATCCATTATAAGTCAAAACGGTCCCCCATTATCGTTACGGTCGACCGTTTGTACTACTGAAAAAATATTTTGACCATTTTTCTTTGTAAAAATATTTAACCTGTTCGCATTAACACTTCAAGCATAATTAGTACATCATCTTCCTTATTTGCTATTATCAAAATACTTAGAATATAATCTTTGGACCAACAGTTACATTACGGTTTTGGTCCAAAAGGTCCAAATATCTTTGATCCAAAATTTGGGAACGTTACAATATATGATTTGATGTAATTATTGAATGATATATGATACATTTGTACATGTGCACACAACAAATTGTACCTAATTAATGGCCACTATATCAAACTTTTAACGATAACATTTAAGAACCAGCTAAGTCCTTAATCTCATTGATGAGATGGCCATAAACAAGTGTTTTTAAGGACCAGATATTATTCTGGTCATTAGTTGTTGTCGCTAAAATGTATATTTCTTATAGTGTTTATTGTTATTATCTATTTATTGATTTATTATTAATCCCTCACGAGTTATTATCTATTTATTGATCTTACAGGATATAAGGATTTGTCATTCATGATGATTATGTGTTCATGAAGTGTTCCTAAGATATTGTTTCATTGCACTTTAGCTACTTGTTTTTTTACTTTGTTAGATTTTTGCTTTAGTTTTTGTTAGGATTTCTGCACGAGAGAAATTATGCACCTCGAGAAAAATTCGAGAAATTTAAGACGACGCAGAATTTTATTAGATGGAAGAAACAAAAGAGGATTACAAGATCAGATTGGTTTCTCTTTGGATCCCCTAGGGAGTTTATATAGGCACTCCCTTTAACAGATGATAGGAATTACAGACCGACTGGGACTCTGAATTAATCCCCAAAATTAAGCGAGACCCCCGTAGAGGAAATCTGCTGAAGCGCCTGATTGCATAAGGGGGCACATTGGGTTCAGATTCAAGGTATTATGAACAAATCTCCACCTTGACTTGAATCCTCCAATCAGATATCAAATACTCCCTGCCACCACCAGTCCCAACTTGGGACTACTGCCATCTATCAATATTTAGCAAGTCCAAACAATGTTGAAACTTGCTAGTAGGAACCGATTTGGTAAACATGTCCGCTGGATTATCTTCTGTGCCGACCTTTTTCACCTTGATCCTCTTCTCAGTACGGATGAAGTGATACCTGACGTCGATGTGTTTAGTTTTTTCATGATGCACTTGATCCTTAGCTAAGCATATTGCACTTAAACTGTCACAGTACACTATAGCCTAATCTTGTTGTAGTCCAAAATCTCCGACAAAACCTTTTAACCAGATGCCTTCCTTAGCAGCTTCTGCTAATGTCATGTATTTTGTCTCTGTGGTAGACAATGTAACTGGTGGCTGAAGTGTGGCTTTCCAACTAATAACAGAATTGTCAAGAGTGAAAATATAACATGTCATTGATCTTCTTCCATCAACATCTGCAGCATAATCTGAGTCTGAATAACCTGCAACCAAACACTCTTTTCCACTTCTGTAGATGAGGCCAATGTCAGACGTTCCTCTCAGATATCCTGCCAGTGCTCCTTTCCTGGATTGCTCATAAATCTGCTGACCACACTAACGACATGCGCAATATCAGGCCTTGTGCATACCATAACATACATCAAGCTTCCGACTGCACTAGTATATGGAACTTGAGACATATACTCCTTTTCTTCATCGGACATAAATTCAGTTGCAGAAAGGTGCACATTTGAAGCTGATGGAGTACTTAAGGTCTTCGCTGCAGACATACCGAACCTGGACAAAATCTTTTGAATGTAACTTTTCTCAGACAGAAAGAGTTTACCCTTTATGCGATCCCTATAAATCTCCATCCCTAGAATCTTCTTTGCTGCACCAAGATCCTTTATATCGAATTCTGAACTAAGAAGCTTCTTCAAATTCTGAATGTCTTCCATGTTCCTGGCAGCAATCAACATATCATCGACGTACAAGGGCAGATAGATAGTGGAATCACCCTCCACCTTCTTGTGATAGACACAACAATCATAAGGGCTCATGTTGAATCCCTTACTGATTATGAAACTATCGAATCTCTTGTACCACTGCCTCGGTGATTGCTTTAAGCCATATAATGACTTCTTCAATCTACAGACTTGATCTTCTTTATTTGGGATAAAGAAACCCTCTGGCTCATGAGGATGTCTTCTTCAAGTTTCCCATGTAGAAAAGTTGTCTTCACGTCTAATTGCTCGAGCTCCAAATTCTGATGTGCTACAATGGCAAGTAGCACCCGGATGGAAGTGTGCTTGACAACTAGAGAGAAGATCTCATTGTAATCTACTCCCTCTTTCTGACTGTAGTCTTTAGCAACTAGACATGCTTTAAATCTGATGCCTTCAGCCTCTGGACTTCCAATCTTTTTTTTGAAAATCCACTTGCATCCAACGACCTTTCTACCTTTTGGTAATTTGACCAACTCCCAAGTCTAATTCTTGTGAAGAGACTCCATCTCTTCACTCATTGCTGCAATCTACTGTTCCGATTCTGCACATGTGATAGCATTCTTGTAACTCGATGGCTCTGGTGACTCCACCTCTTCAGCTACTTGGAATGCATATGCAACCATGTCCTCAAAGCCATAACTTCGGAGGACCTGCTTGTCTGCGAGCACGCCCTGCAGCCAGACTTGTCGTTGCTTCTTCTGTTTGCTCCTCGAGTTCAGGTTGTTCAGCTTGATGAGATTCTTCTTTCTCATTCTGAATTGGAGTTAATCCAAACTCGTTTTGTTTGTTGACACCCTCCTCTGCTGAGTCAACAACATCTGATTTTTGCTTGAGCATAGATAACTCATGAAAGGATATGTTTCTACTGTGAATAACCTTGTGCTCCGAGAGAGATCAGATTCTGAAGCCTTTTACACCTGCATCATATCCCACAAAGACTCCTTCTTTAGCCCTTGGTTCCAGCTTTCCTTCGCTGACGTGATAATATGTTGGACAGCCAAACACTTTCAGATTAGTATAATTAGTAGGATTTCCTGACCATACCTCAATGGGAGTCTTTAGATCGATCGTGGTTGCAGGACTCCGATTGACAAGGTAACTTGCAAAAGAGTCTCTGAACTAGACCGCAACACGGACTAGAACTCTCTACCACCGACTTAGGAAGTCTCAGGGGGGCACCCCTTTTAGGGTAATTTCATGCAATTTTTCGCCCCACGTTAGAACTCTCTTTAACCGGCCCTGCTCCTGCTGCTGAGCAGGAGTGTAGATTTGCTCATGCGGGGGGGGGGGGGGGGGGCAACAATGTTAGCCAAATCTTGAGTATTCAGCCTGCGATGTCAGCGTCAAGCAAAGAGAGAGATGACCCTCCTTCGTTCTGAACGGATGGACTTCCTCTTGAAGGGCGAGCCGACAAGTAGGGCTCTGGTCGAGCTAGCTGTTGCTTCCTCCGCCTGGTCGAAAAGCCTAAAATAAAAGTAAGGGGCCCACCTCACTACTTCCCTTCTTCGCGCGCTCCGGCTTTCGAGCGCTTGGATGAGTTTGTCATGGCATGAACTCCAAGCCATTATCGGTACGAAGACGTTTCACTTTTCTCGATGTCTGATTTTCCACCAGAGTCTTCCATTGCTTGAAAGCTTCAAATGCCTCGCTCTTGTGCTTCATCATGAATACTCATGTCATCCTCGAGTAATCATCTATCACAGATAGAAAGTATCTAGAACCTCCTAGAGATGGAATATGAGAGGGGCCCCAACAGTCAGCGTGGATATAATCGAGTGTTGCCTTCATCTTGTGCACGGCTTTGCTGAATTGATGTCATTTTTACTTGCCAAAGACGCAGTGCTTGCAAAATCCGATTTCAGATATCTTCTGACCATCCATAAGATTGCACCTGCTGAGGATATCCATTCCTCTCTGACTCATATGTCCAAGTCGCATGTGCCACAACTTAGATGCTTCTGATTCTGATTTGGATGAACTACCTACTGCAGCCACGCTAGAAATTACTGTGCCTTGTAAATAGTCATACATGTGGTGAAGTCCACGCATTAGTGATAGATAGATCATTTTTTGCCACAACCGGGTCGGCCTAGTCCGTTGCCATCAACAGTAGTTAAAATGATACTAAATCACCTTCAAATTAAATTGGAGATTATACACTAAGTTTTTTCGATGAAATCGATTCGTCCGAAAAATGATCGTCGCAAATCAATTTCTAACGGTTGATAGAGAACTGCCGAAAATTTCGACAGATTTCCGATGGTCATGACCGCTTATATTTGTGGCGGTCGATGAAATTGTAGAAAATTTGGCGGTCATGACCGTCGCAAATATCAACGTTTGCTATCGCAGAAAATTTCGGCGACCGTCGAAGTTTCGACGATCGAAACTGTCGCAAAGAATTTTTATAATATGAAAAAAATTAGCTGGCTGACGGCCAGATTGGGCCACCAGCGGGCAATCTGAAGGCCAGTTGCCGAGATTCGGCCGCCAGCGGTCCAGCGGCCGAGCGGCTGGCCGGCCGCACGCTGCTGGATCCAGCCGCCGCAGGCTGGCCGCCCGTGGCGGGATTCGGCTGCCAGGTGGCTGATATGGCCGCTCGCGGCCGAATCCAGCAGCGAGGAGGCCGATCCGGCTGCTAGCGGGCGACCGATTTAGAGAGAGAGAGACGTCGACGAGAGAGGGTCGCCGGCGGAAGAAGGTCGCCGACGGTCGACGCTTGACATCCGGTCAAAGGCTCGCCGGCCGAGAGAGAAAGAGGAGATGAGGAAAAAAAGGGGTATTATATATATATAGGTGAAAAGATGAGAAAGCGGGAAAACGAAAAAAAAAATGGGATAATGAAATTTTAATTACCGACGGCTCTAGCCGTCGAAAAAGCAAATATTAATTATTTTTAAAGTTACCGACGGTTGTGACCGTCGAAAATTATTTAATTGTAAAAGTAAAATACTATATTTAGTTATATATAATATTTATTTTTTATTTTACTGACGGTTTGAACAGTCGCTAATTATTACCGACGGTCAAAACCGTCAGAAATTATGATGATCTGAACTGTCGCTAATTATATTAATAAAATACTCCTCATATTATATTATTATACATTTACCGACTGTTACTACCGTCGAAAATTGCAGGAGATTTTGCGACGGATGGATATCCGTCGGAAATATCGACGTTCCTAATCGTCAAAAAATTAAATAATAATATAAAAAATTATATAATTTATATTTTTTATTTCTGACAATCGTAACCGTCGCAAAATTCGTCGAAATTACGACGCATGGATATCCGTCGAAAATATCGACGTGACTAATCGTCAAAAAAATAAAATAATAATATAATAAATTATAGAATTTATTTTTTTCATTTGTGACTGTCGTAACCGTCAAAAAATTCATCGAAAATTATGACGGATGGATATCCGTCAAAAATATCGACGTTCCTAATTGTCAAAAAATAAAATAATAATATAAAAAATTACATAATTTATTATTTTCATTTTTGACGGTTGTAACCATCGGAAAATCCGTCGCAAACATTTCCGTTGCAAAATCCGTCGTAAATTGCGATGGATTTCTATCCGTCAGAAATGACACATCAGAAATGGCAATTTTCTAGTAGTGATACCATTTTGATCCGATAAAAAATCGATCAAAATTAAATAGAACTAGTCAAAATTGATCTAAATTAACCGTCCAAGGTGAATTGAAACCAATTGATAAAACATGGTCCCTAACTAGAATAAATTAATATTAAGTAATGTGAAACAATAATAAAGACCAATTATTCAATAGTTCATAAAATAAAATTATGCAAGATAACAAAATCACATAGGAAAAACAAATAATCACATAAGATTTAATGGTTCGGTACTTTGATCTATTTGTACGGGCAAGGTCTTCACATAGTTATGGACTCGTGAAAATAAAATATACTAAGTAGAAGAGATGGAGTTACCCAAAGAAAAACTTGAAAAGAAGTCGTCTTTATCTCCTCAGCTTTCAATCCCAAGGTGAGACCATGAGACACTACTTAATGTAACGTATTCATAGCATAACAGATATATGAAATATTACTTAAGAGTTAAAATTTAATATAATCCTAATAAGAATTTGTATTTGATTAAAGTTATCCCTTATTTTAATTGGACTAGGAGATGATATTTCACTCCGACTGTAAACTATATATATCCATAATAAAGTGTTTGCTTATGTTCATGATCGGAACTTAATTTCTAATTAATTGGATAAGTACTGGTTCAATTTTCTCCGAACCTCTTTAATGAGAGATGCTGATTGACGGCTTCATCGTAACTTAATTTCTTAATTGGATAAGTACTGGTTCAATTTTGTCCTCTCTTTAATGAGAGATGCTAATTGAGGCCTTCACAAATTAAATGGGTGAATTTTGACATATATGGCAAGTCCACGCGTAAAGTCCACTGGTATTAATTGTAGATAGCATCTTGAAGTCAATTGCTTAGCCATAAATGCGTATTTTGGTTTGAAAATTAAGTTTATTTTTTTCAAAAAAAAAGGAAAATCAGTATAGTGCAGTTGTATTTATCTTAAAATTTTCATGGTCCCAAGGTAAGCATAATTGACAATTGAGAATAAGAGATTTGCGTTCATTTGAACCGTGCATACCATGCAGCTTGAAAGTGTACGATGTAGTCATTAATCTTTCTACACTCAGAACATCTACAACAATATATGTTAATAATATCTTTAATCTTACTCAAATTGAAAATTTATTTCATCCTCAAGTCACACTAAAGTAAACACATTATGGGATCTTGATTTACGGTGATGAATTTTATATGTAATTCAAAATTAATTTATTTTCTTATTATCAAATAAGTGTTCTAATTTTGAGAAATTAATTTATAGTTCATTTGTAATTTTTATCATTTTTAAAAGAAGTGCTTATATAAATTTTTTAGTGGTTCGAACAGAAAATAATAAATTTTTTATTTTTTATTTAATAAAATCCTGTGTCATTTTAAAATTCTCGCGAGTTCATTGGGTGTGTAATATCTATAACACAGAAACCTTAACAAAATATATATATATATATATACGCATTTGTTGGAGATTTCATTATTAAATTATTTTTTGGAAGGAACGAAGAAGGAAGCTTTATCCAAAATATTATCAACAGTTAGGAGGTCAGACTTATTAATTAAGATTAAGAAATGTCTTTTGACCGATAAAAAAGATTAAGAAATGGCTCCATGCAATTAATTCTCCATCTGGGTGCCCATTCTATATATAAACCACAGCGTACGTCCAGCGGATGCTCCACACCACAACCAAGGCCAAGCAAAGGAAGCAATCAAACAACGATGAAGGTCTTCCTTGTCTTGCTATTAGCTTTCCTGTGTTGCTCGGCCAGCGCTCGAGAGCTCATCGAGAAGATCGAAAAGGCAGAACCGGAGAAGACGAACGTGGAGGATCAGAAATGGCGCTTCAAGGGTTACTGGTGGCCTAGTCCACCCATGGCTAATCGAGGACAAGGATACAGTGGTGGTTACTGGCCCAGTCCACCCACGCATGGCTAATCGAGGACAAGGATACAGTGGCGGTTATGGTGGTGGCTGTAGCGGTGGATATGGCACTGGCGGCGGCTGTGGCTACGGCGGTGGATATGGTGGCGACTACGGCGGTGGCCATTGACACCCTTAAGTTTCATTTGATGTCATTGTTGATTGTTGAAATATTAGTGTCACGGTGTTCTTGCCATTTTCATTTCCCCCTTGGTATATATTTTCATTTCAGTTTGGTTGCTCCAAGATCACTATGTTATTGTTCTAGTGCATTTTTGTTTAAAAAAGGTTAATTAAATTAATAATGCACGAAAGGACCCCTTAGTAGTTAAACTTTCTCTATCACCATTCATTTGAAATTTGATTAAGTTTTCATTTGATTTTATTATTTTAGATGTTTATGTTCATTTATTTTGTCGCCTTTTAATCAAGATGGGATTGGCCACTTAGTAATTGACTCATTTCGATCCACTATAAGAAAATAGAGCTATTGTGACAAAATATTTTATCACAAAAAAATGAAAATTTTCACTATCCGAAGCGGCAAGTGAGAGAGGATAGAGACTTTGATGCGGTGAGTTCGAGAGAGTGAGAAAAAAAAAAGAAAATATTGCCGCTGACAGGAACTATAGGTTTCAGCAAACCGATGGCTAACATCCGTCAGAGTTTAAGGATATTAATTTCTCATACAATTAACAAAATTCCGATGGGGCATTTCTTTCGATATTATTGGCGCATCACCTGTCGGTACTAGCAAAAGCGCTGACCCGTCGGAACATACAAAGGAGAAGGTGTCTCTATAATTGACGTTCCGACGGTACCAAACCTTCGCAAGTACCGACACACACAAATCCGTCGGTACCTGCAAAGGCGCCTTCTCGTTGCAACGTTTCATATAGCACATCCACAACCATCATATATACAAGGCCATTCCGACGGGGCACAACTTTTGCAACTACCGACGATGACACATCTGTCGGTCACTACGAAGGCGTCGTCCCATCGAAACGTTTGATACAGCGCGCACACTCCGTCCATGACATACAAGAACACTCCGACGGGGCGAAACTATGGCCCGACTTCCGTCGGTAACTACGAAGGCACCACCCCTTCAAAATGTGTTTGGGCAGATTAGTTTTAGCTTAACGTTTTGACGGTGGTCAACCTTCACTACTATCGATGGAAAGTCATATGTCGGTAGACGCAAGGGAAAGACTCCGTGGCAACATGTAAATTCGATAGGTTTACGTCATGTTATATATATGAAGCTGTTCCGACGGGCCCTACCTTTCAAAACTATTGACGGCTGCATCTCCGTCGGTAGCTGCGAGGGTAGCGCAGCATCACAAATTGTTAAATAGAGAGTTGGGCATGAATGTTAGTTATGTGAATGTGTTCGATGGGAAATGCCCGTCGTAGGTACTGACGGCTCGACAACTGTGGGTGCTACCGATGGCGTCACCCATCAGAACGTTACGTGGACAATGTTGTCCATGTTATTATGAGATATTATATTTTAATTTGATGTACCGATGGATTTGGCCTTCGGCAATACCAACGGGAGCACACACCATCGGTAATATCAAAGGCACTTCCCGTCGGTAATGTACCGATGGATTCTCGCCGTCAGTACTATTGAAGGTGTATACAATCGTCTATATTTTTTAAGGAAATTTTGAGCCGTCGTAAAATCTATCTAAAATTATGAAGGGTTTGTACCCGTTGGAATTGTTTCGTCGAAAAATTGTAATTTTATTATAGTGTGATGCTATTGTGATGACTAATTCCTGTTGTGCACTTTTTTATGCATACAACTTGTCTTTTGTCTCTAAGCCCCATTTGGAGAAAAAAAATTTTGAAACAAGGTTTTGTTAATCTCAACTTGCTCCCATTCGCTTAATCCCACTAAGAACGGACAATTCCTCATGAGATCAAGAACACGTAACTCTCACATTTTTTCTACCTTTGCAATAATTGCAATTGGGTCCCACATTTATAATTCAATGATGTTTAGATGAAATTGTCAGAATACAACCTTACTCTGTCCCAACTGGAGCCTTAGGTGCCGTTAAAAAATTTAGATGTATACTTACAATTTCTCATGGATGAACTTAAGATGTTATGGGAATATTCACATACGTCAAATCGAAGGCAAAACTTTACAAAAATGAAAACTTATATTATAGATTCAACGCACGCAAAATGTACTTCGCCACGTGATGGAATACAATTCAGGAATGATACATGACATCACTTACATGCACAATAATTTTACAAAAAAATAAGACTTTGACTACTCCTCAAGAATAAATACAATGATGCGGAAGGAAGATTTTTCGATTAACCAAAAGAAGACATGATGATAAAGGACTAAACACTTTACAAAATAGTATAACTAACTGTCAAATAGTTTAAATTTCAAAGAATTTGCATAAAGTAAATAGAACTAGAAAAGGAAAACCAAGAGTCTGAATGCAAAAGGAAAACTAAGGAAACTCAATTTCACATGCAAGGAACATCATGAGCTCGACCTACCGCCTGGGTCATCATCTTTTTATTGAGCTAGGTTGTTACTTGTGACATGAAATAAACCTCCCATGAGCATTTGATGTTCAGTACATAATAGTCAAGTGGAAATGATGGTATATGATGCCATAATAAAGATAATCATATGGGCAAATCATAAATGATAACATCATGAAGATAATCATATGGATATAATCCAAATGATAATATCATGATCAATAGATATGGAATATAATATTAAAGCATGAGCAATAACTTGTTAAGTGATGTAAAGAAAATTCATGCATATTTTTGCTATAATGAACATGGATTTTACCCTAATTTGCATACCTTTATTTGTATGTTTATGGACATGTTCATTGATTAATTTCTCTAGTTCATTTTCATAATTTTGAAAATTTCACTATTTTGGACGACTATCATTTTATATACATTTTGTCCAATTTGCTAAGCTTGAATATGTTACAGAATTTTTTAAGGTGAAAATATTTTGATGACAAAGATGGAAGAAGATGATGGTTGCTAGAATATCACGTACGAACACCTCGGCATATGGCACCACCTCTATACTTTTGACAAACATTGCTGCTATAGGACACAATAACTTCTATCACTATAGATTCCTTTGTGTAGTCATAAGAAAATTCTAAAAAGCAAAAAGGAGACAAAAATTGACAAAAGAACAAATGAAGAGATGGAATTGAACTTTAGGGATAAATGAAAAGGGATGCAACTACTTAGGGCGTTCAACCATTTTTTGTGCAGCAACCTTGGAGCAAGAGAGAAGGTACGAGAGGCATCATCTCTGATTTTGTTTTTCTATTCTTATCTTTTTTTTTTATGATCTGAATTGTTATGGAGCTTGTAATGGATATTGGATGAACATTGGTGATTTTATTCTTGAAATGATGTATTGTTTGATGCATGCGAAATGCAACATATTTTATATTATTATTTTAGCTGATTCTTCTATAATTCGATCATGGTATGTATCATTTTAGATCACTCTTAGTTGTAATGTTGGGTTTATTAATTTTGAATAGTATAATATGTGGGCTGATTAACACCATTGTTAAATTACTTTACAGGTAAAATGGGCGCTGGACTATTAGTTCAAGGAGTGAATTTTAAATGAATTGCAATTGCTAGCATGTTGATTAAATGAATTAAATGAAGGCATAATTTGAAGTTGAACTTATCAAGGACTGAAACTTATGATGAGTTAGCAGTTAAGTGCAATGTTTGGATGGATTGCATATGTAATCAATTGAAGGCGCAGTATCACAAATGCTATATGGTTTCTTATCAAGGAGTGAAAGCGTGGGAGTTAGGTGCAATTTTTTTCGGCAATTGAATGCACAAATCAAACTGTTATCAAGGAGCAATTCAAAGGTGGATTATAAGAGTGAAATTCAATGGAGTGTGTTACATAAGCCATGAAACATGGAGTGAATTTGAAGTCAATTGCACCTTCCACTTCAATTAGATGATGAGGATAAGGTGCTAAACATAAGGTGCCATGATAATAATAAACAAACAAACACTTATGGATTCTTATAAAGGAGCAATTCAAAGGTGGATTATAGGGAGTGAAGCATGTGGATTATAAGGAGTGAAACATCAATTAGACTCTTATCAATTGCAAGGTGCCAATTCTCATAACAATTGAATTATACTCTTATTAACAAGGTGCCAAATTTGTTATCAAATGCAAGGCGCCATAGGTATAAGCTGATTGGATTTAATCATAATTCGAGATTGATCAAGGTGCAAAATGGGACATGAATTAGTTGATGTTGAAGCCACATAATGATGATGTGTCCTGAGTTGATTTGCTAAGAAAGAAGGTGCAACGTGAAGACTTTATCCAACCCCATGAACAAACTTAATCAAGATAGAATTTATCACAATTGGAGTTTAAAAATAATCATTTGATCGAACTGAATTGATGACAATTATCAGCCTTTCACACTTATAAATACCCAAAGATATCATCATCTCATGGCATTCCCTTAAGTTCAAATTTCTTCCACCATTGAGTATGACCGAGAGTAGAGAGAAAGTGCGACGGTTGAGGCAGTGACGATGTGCCAAATCTGATATCTCTATTCTTATTTTGGGTGTAATTCTTTTAATTTTGATTATTGTTATTTTTTAATCTCTTGAGAAATCCTAGGATGAACTCCATATTTTTAGAAGTTTTATTTTAAGGGATTATTAATTGACGGGAAATTATTTGGACCCTTTTTTATTTTTTCATCTTTTCTTCTCAATTATTTAATTGGTCTTAATGCTTTTAATTTAGTTAACTAAATTTCTAAGTTAAGTAATTATTAGCTTGTGGAGTAATTGATTTTAGAATTTTTTTCTGGATTAAATTAACTAATTTATTATGATAATTAATAATTGACATAGGTTTAATAAATATTATGTGAAGAATTAAATTTGTGTGGTCTATTAATTTATACTAGTTTTGTGTGATGATTAATAGTCTAGGAAATTTAATTTAATGCATCTTAATTTTAATTTGATTTGATGCAATGTCAATTTGTGAAGACTTCAACTCTTATTAAATTAAGGTAGTTTAGTTTGAATGCTTAGTTTGAGGGGATACCAATTTGTGGAGGGCACAATTTAATCATGATAGATTAATACTTTGGGGACTCTATTCTATCTTAAAAGATTAAATTCATATTTTATGGTTAAGATATTTATCCATAATCTATTATCATACTAAGAACTAACTTCAGCACTACCATCTTATCTTATCTTATTTTCACTATTTTATTTTATAATTAGAAAATATATTTTCAAAACTATGTTTTTTCCTCTCTTATTAATTTATAAAATCATATATTAAATTAATAATATATCTCGTGAGTTTGACAGTCTTTACTCTTATTTACCACTAGTGTACTTGCTAACGAATTGTTTTTTGCTACATCATTATATGAATCATTGTTAAACATCCAATTAAGAGGGGATCTTGGATGGATGTTGTTTTATGCATTAATTCTCGTAGTTTCTATATCTAGTCTGATCTTTTAAGCTTCTCTATGTTATGACTACATACTGGTTTGCAGGCTTTGTGAATTAATAATGATTGTACTCTTGAGTTTGATTTATTGGCATCAATTCATCTCTACCACGGAGGGATTTACTTGGTTCATTAGTCTTGAGATGAGAGGTTAATTTAATCTTATCGTGTGTCAAAAGGGGTATTGATTGTCATTACCATTCGAGGTTGAGAGGATAATCTTGAAATTGATGGTATTGGGTGAATCCAACGAGTGATCCCATTTGAATAGATATCATTTGGATCTACTCTAACTATGAAAAGGGTAGATATTATGTCAAATTATTTTGACATTGTAAATGTGTAAGGCTTCTATGCATGAGAGTGAGGGTGCCTTAGATCATGATTACCATGAGAATGAAATTATTCTTGTGCTAAAGTTGCTTCTAATTCTTCTAATTTTTGTTGATTTAGGAATCAACATCCAGACATATGTTTTCTATAACAAAATAAAAAATTCATAAGAATTAGAGTAACATCTATTTTATGCACTTCCTATTATAGCACTTTATATTTACCCTCTACAATCCCTAGATTAAGATTTTCACGTGAAGTAATTTTAAATCAAGTTTGATAACTCAATGATTTTTTTCTATGGATCGACCCTCAAGCACCACAATAATAGCTATGCACTTGCATCATAAATTTGTGTGTTGATATCTATAATTTTTAAAATTAATTTTGAGTTTTATTTGTCGAGGATCATTTATCGACCTAGGGTTACATCTTGTCATTGGGTTTTCTGGCAATAAAATGTCAATCGAAAACTTAGCCATTGGAAACAATTACCGATGGTCCTTCAATATTCCTTTAAATTTTGATGCTTTTGCGAAGGATATATCCATCATAAAATCGCGAATTTCTTGTAGTGTCAGATGGATTGAATCCGCCTATGCCATATTTCAGTCTTAAATTTTGTGTCTACAAAAAAATCTTGAATGTATTGCATCAAAGTTCTTCCATGTCATCATAATATGTGTGAACATTGTCAAATCATTACTCATATATCGCATGAATGATGTAGTCTTCTATAAAAGAAATACTCGTTACAACACTACAACATATATGGTTTATAGCCATAAATTAATAATCATAATATTTTAGTTCGTGGTAATAATCATATCTTATAATCACGATTATTATTTTTGTAAGTATTGATGAGTCTGTAGTCATAAATAATTTATATCGTGGCAATAATGGCTTAGCGATTGTTATGAAAATTTATTTTGCGAAAAATAATATAAATAACTGTCACAATTTTTATTTACATAATAAACTATATTCTTCATCATCAATATTAGCCACAAAAAAGTCATAACTAATTGTTAAATGCAATATTATGTATTTGTTACATTTTTAAAATTTGCGACAAATGATATGTAAGATTTTTATAAAAACTTAATGATATGTTTTGTTGATAAAATTACATTAATAATTGTTCTTGCTTTACATTAAATTTAAATAAAGTTGTACGATTGAATTAATTACCTAAGTTGTTTGAATAATAATTATTGAGATTGACTTTATGACCAAGGGTTAGTCAGTTGAATCAAGTCAATAACAAGTGAAATAATTTGAAGCATTTCGATTAATTAAAGTTCATACATGAGGCATACTTGATTAATCCCACATGCACAAGTCATGGGAGAGTAGTTGGGTATATATGGGAAAGACTTGGTAAGATGTATTTTGGTAAAACCGTGTGGGCCGAGGCCCAAAGAGGATAATATTTTATGAAAGTACAAGAATGTTACGTATGGTATCAGAGTCAAACCGCGCGGGCTAAGGCCCGAAGAAGACCATATCCTATGCAAGTACAAGGAGCCGCTTCCGCGCAGCCACAAATATAATTAGCCATAATATGCTTGTGGAAACAAAATATACTAATAGCCACAAATATAATTAGCCATGAAAGTCAATCAATAACGCACACGAAACTTTTGTTGTCAAGTGCCACAAATGATGTCATTATCCGCACTTGTAAATATTTAATACTTACATAAATATTTGTGGTTACTTTGATATAGCCATAAAAATAATCTTTGTGGCTATTGATCAGTTGCAATGCCATCAATATCCCGAGTTACTGCCACAATTGTATTCGTGACTAATAACTTACAATCATGATATTTGAACTTATATTCACGAAATAACTTGTAATTATAAATCAAGTTTGTTGTAGTGCAATTTCTATATTGTTCACAAATGGAACAATTAATAAATGTATTGTCTTAATACATAATACGATATAATTTCTACAAGCATGATTGATATTCTATTCAACAAATTGTAATATTAAGTTCACTCGTAAATATAAAATAAAAATACTTATATGAAATTTTTGTATTTTGTCAAAAAAATATCCAACCTGAACATCACATCATCTTAGGATCTAATAGTGAAAAATTTTATGTTAATTTTTGTTAAGCACCCTATCTTAAAAGTCACAAAAATGAAATGACAAATAAAATATAAAATATCCATCTTTATTCTAAATAATGATATTTATTTTCAGAAGGGAATATCTTCTAACCTATGATTCAGTACCAAGTTATTCAGACTTCTTAATAAAAAAAGTTTATAAAAAAATCAATGGTTTTAAAAAAAATGAAACATATAGTTTGCAGTCCAAAAGTCAAATTACCAATTAAATTTATTCCCTATATTTATTATTCCATATAAGAAAACTTTGGGTGATCAATTTTGCACATTAAAATTTATTGATGCACCTTTGAATTATGTATCATGTATCCAAAATTATGAAAGAAAAAAATGAGAATCTGTGGCTGAAACAGAGAGCTTGGGTCGTTATATATGAGGTATAGTTTTATCATGATGTATTATTTTTTGCTTACAGTGAGTTTTTTTGTCTATGTTGTTCACATTGATCAAGAGAGTTTTACCATATTAAATCTCTATGTTCATCTTCTCATCTGTTTCTCTACTTCGTTGTCTTGATTATTCATCAATCCTCGGTGTAATATTCTCAACAAATTGGTATCGGAGCTAAGTTTTTTCGTAAAAATAACTACAACGAAGTTAGACAGGAACACAAATTTCATTCTATGGCATGTTCGGATGCTTGCCATCTTGGTGCAAAATAGGTTGAAGAAGGCACTGTTAGGTTTAAAGCCTAATGCTATGGAGGCATCCGCCTAAGAGGATCTTGATGAGAGAGCCATGTCTCGATCTAGTTGTGCCTAATGAACGATGTTCTTCAAGAAGTTAACTCAGCGGCTAACCTCTGGATGAAGTTGAAAACTTTGTATTTGAGAAAAACTTAGGAAACCGACTTGTGTTCAAGCAGCGACTATACCCCTTTCGTATGACTGAAGTTACATCGATTAAATCTCATATCAACGTGTTTGTCGCCTGATCAATGATTTGAAGAATGTAGATGCCAAGGTTGATAATGAAGATCATATCTTTAATGAAACCATTATTTACGGTAGGGGCAAACTTACCATTAAAGATGTTAAAAACATATTGCTGACAAAGAAAAATTAGATAATGAATTGAGAACCAACAGTAATTTGATGATCAAGCCTCGGGTTTGATCGCAAGAGGCAAACATCAGACCAAAAGCTAAAATCTAAAGTCTACAATTACTATAAGAAGAATAGTCATATCAAAGCAGAGTGTTACAAATTACAAAACAAAAATAAATGAATGAATGAGAGCAACGAAAAGGAAAGTCGGAAGACTGATGTTGTAGATGCGAGTGTAGCTGGAAGTGAGAATGAGGATGTTCCATTGATAACAACGTCAAACAAATCCATATCATCAAGTGAATGAATTCTCGAGTTTGGATGCTCATACCATGTCACAATCAAGATTGGTTCTCCACGTACAAATCTGTTGAAAGTGGAGTTGTTTTTATAGGCAACAATGTTGCCTATAAGATCATTAGTATTGGATCCATCCAGATTATGATTTATGACGAAATTATTAGAACATTATTTGAGACATGTTCCTGATTTGAAGAAGAATCTCATTCGAGGTATTAGACTCAAATGGTTGCAAAGTTGTTATTGAGTCTAATGGAATGAAGATTTCTCGTGGCGCTCTTGTGCCGATTATGATGATGTGTTTGAAACATTCAAATCATGAAAGAGTTTGCTAAAAAAGCAATCTAGAAAAATTGTCAAGAGGTTGAGAACTGATAGTGGACTAGAATTATGTAATTCTAAGTTTAATGACTTTTGTGACAAAGAAGGCATTTTTAGGCATCGCACAATTGTGAGGATTCCATAACAGAATGGAGTCACAAAAAGAATGAATAAAACTCTATAATAGAGAGCTCTATGTATACTATCAATGTAGAACTTGAAAATGAGTTTTGGGCAGAGGTTATCAATTTGGCATGTCACTTGGCAGATTACTGAAGAACTGTTGTCAAGTAATTTGCTTAATTACTCACATTTGAGAGTTTTCGATTGTCCTGCATATGCACATGTTAATGATGTAAAGCTTGAATCTAGAGGTAAGAAGTGCATATTTCTTGGTTATAAATATAGTGTTAAATGTTATATATTACATTGTCATGAGACTAAGAAATTTATTATCAATAGAGATGTTACTTTTGATGAATTTGTGATGCTTCACTTGAGAAAATATTTGTCTATTATTGATGATAAAAAAACAAAAGGCCTTGCAGAAGGTGGAGTTGTAACTTTCGAGTTTTTTTATGACAAGAATGATACTCCAAATATTATCAATTCAACAACAACATATGTTAGCTCGTGATAGACAGAGGAGGAAAATAAAAGCACCACAAAGGCTCGATTTTGAAGAGATGGTGGCTTATGCATTGTGTTGCTGAAGATATTGAGTCACTTGATCCTTCTTATTCTGAAGTTGTTCGAAGTTTGCATTGTAATACACTACAACAAACATGATTTATAGTTACAAGTTATTTCGTGAATATAAGCTCAAATATCGTGATTATAAATTATTAATCACGAATCATTGTGGCAGTAACTCGTGGATATTGGTGGCGTTGCAATTGATCAATAGCCACAAAATTTATTTTTATGGCTATAAATATCATAATAACCACAAATATTTATGTAAATATTAAATATTAACAAATGTGGATAATGACATCATTTGTGATAAATAATATTGACCACAAAAGTTTCTTGTGCGTTATTGTTTGACTTTCATGGCTAATTATATTTGTGGCTATTAGTATATTTTGTTTCCACAAGCATATTATGGTTAATTATATTTGTGGCTGCGCGGAGGCGGTTTCTTGTACTTGCATATGATATGGTTTTCTTTGGGCCTTATCTCGCACGGTTTGACTCTGATATCATATGTAATATCCTTGTACTTTCATAAGATATTGTCCTCCTTGGGCCTCGGCCCACACGGTTTTACCAAAATACATCCTATTAAGCCAAGGCTTCCCATATATACCTAACCTCTCTCCCATGACTTGTGCATGTGGGTCTAATCAAGGCATGCCTCATTCATGAACTTTAATGAATCCAAATGCTTCAAATTATTTTACTTGTTATTGACTTAGCTTAGCTAACTAACCCTTATCAAACCTCAAGTTATAAAGTCAATCTCAATAATTATTATTCAATTAACTTAGGTGTTTAATTAAATCATACAACTTTATTTAAATTTAATGTAAAGCAAGAACAATTATTAATGTAATTTTATCAACGAAATATATCATTAATTTTTTATAAAAATCTACATATCATTTGTTGCAAATTTTAAAAATGTAACAAATACATAATATTGCATTTAACAATTAGTTATGAATTTGTTGTGGCTAATATTGATGATGAAGAATATAGTTTATCACAAAATAAATCTTCATAACAATCGCTAAACCATTATTGCCACGATATAGATTATTTGTGTCTACAAACTCATCAATACTTAAAAACAATAATCGTGACAATAAGATATGATTATTACCACGAACTAACATATTGTGATTATTAATTGGTGGCTATAAACTATATCTATTGTAGTGATAAGTGGTTAATAGCAATGCAAGAGGAGATGGAATCTCTAAAAAGAATGGCACTTGGAAACTTGTAAAACAACCAATGAATAGGAAGATTGTTGGTTGCAAATGCGTGTTCAACAAGAAAGGTGTTGATTTTCATAATGAAGATGCAAAGTACAAAGCAAGATTGGCGGCGAAAGGCTACAGTCAAGTGGAGAGTGTTGATTTTCATGATGTATTCTCTCATGTTGTGAAGCATACTTCTATTCGTACTTTGCTTGCTATTGTTGCTTTGCAGAACCTTGAACTTGTGATGCTAGATGTTAAAACTGCATTCTTACATGGCAATCTTGAAGATGATATATATACGGAGAGCCAGAGGGCTTTCATGTTGAAGGTAGAGAAGGTCAAGTTTGTCATATGAAGAAGTCCTTATATGGACTTAAATAATCTCCTTGACAATGGTATAGAAGGTTTGATTCATTCATGTTGAGCATTTTTTGTATTTACTTGAATCAACTTGATGGTTTATTCATTTATTTATTGCTCTATGTTTATGTCATGTTAATTGTAGCAAAAGTTATATCTAAAATTAACATTTTGAAAAATAAGTTAAGTTTTGAATTTTAAATGAAGGATGTTGAAGCAGCAAAGAAGATTTTTGTAATGAAAATTTCAAAAAAGTCTTGAAGAATTTTAGAATATAGAATTCAAAGGTTGTTAGTACACCAACTACTATACACTTTAAACTCTTAGCTTCATATTTACCACAATCTGATGAAGACAAAAGATATATGTCAAAAGTTAGTTACTATAATGCAGTTGGTAGCATTATGCATGCAATGGTTTGCACTCGTCCAGATATATCTCATGATGTCAGTGTTGTTAGTAGATATATGTCTAATTCAGGAAAGAAGTACTGGAAAGCTGTTAAGTGAATATTGAGATATTTAAGTACTTGTGGGCTGTGTTTGGATTGTAGAATTAAAGTTCTATCAAGTTCTTATCAAATTCCGATGTGATGATTTTGTTCTCAATCCATGTTTGGATGAGTTTAAATTGCAAAATAGAAGAACTTTAAAAGTTGATGTGACATATATATCCCATTTTAAAATTGCAAACAACGTGAATGATGAGGAAGTTCTCATCACATCGTAAGTTCTCATCTTGGCCAAGAACTTTTCAACGAAAACTTTCAATGATTAGGCGTGTTGACCAGAACTCCCATCATAATTTTGGTATGTGTTTGGCAGAACTTCGCACAGTTCTAGGCGAAAGTTCTTATCCAAATGCTGCCCTGATGTATGCTTGGAATTTGGTAGAAATTCAATTAGACTGGTTGGCTATATTGATTTAGATTTTGTAGGAGATATAGAAGAATGTCCCTAAGTGATTATGTTTTACTATTATTGGTTGTGCTGAGATTGTAACGCTCGAAATTTGACCCCGTCACGTTGCGAAATCTCCTCTCGATCGTTACTTTCTTCGGCCATTCATTGACTCTTCCGTTGACCCAAATGGTCAAGGGAAATGACACATAAGAAGAAGACTTAACAATTAAAATAATATAACAATAAAATAGGAATCTGGAATCAAAATATGTAAAAGCATGTTAAACTATCTCGATATGAAGCAAAGTGCGGAAGCGAAAGATACATCCAACAGTCTCAGTGTGAGTAATGAAAGCAAAGGTACTGGTACTAAACATAAAAAAGTTTGCGGTCAGCCATGACCTGATATGTCCCATCCAAATAGATGTACCACCTAACATAACGTAAAACATGCAACTCATACTAGACTCAACCATGACCATGTGCACAAGCCACCCGAACTATAGTTGCCATGCACATACCAACACATCACGTGCCATCATCATGTACCTATGGGGATCACACAGGGGAGCAAGCTCAACCGTTAGCAAAAAGCTAAGTGTGAGTTCGTATAAATCATAGATCAGTTTTGTCAGAAATAAGTATAAAGTAAATATATGGTCAAATGTAACCGTAGATCATAGATGATGTCGATAAAAGAGAATCATAGTTCATCCTTTTTCATTTCCTTTATTTTCCATGTTCATTTTCAAGTTCATGTTCGTATTCATAAGGATCAAGTCCTTCCTTTCATCTTTTATCCATTCGTATTCTTTCATCATTTTCATACATTGGAAGAGCACTTCTTTCTTTCGGAGATTCCATTTCAAACACATATGTGTGCAGCTATCTAAATCACAGTGGGCCAGTGGGGGATCAATTCCATGGCCACCCCGTCGGGCAAGATGACCTCGCACAAGGCAAAAATATCGGTAAGGGAGAAACTTCCATCTACATAGACAATGGTAATCCTTTATCGCTCGTAGATCTCTCTTTTAATACGTAGATTGATTAAGGTCGTATGGAGCATAGCTCTGTTCCATCTTTAATTTCATGTCATTCGATTTCAAATCAAGTGGACAAAAGCTTATTAAGTAGGGGGTTTGATTAAAGTCATATCCTTCTATCCACATATCGGACGCCTGAAAGTCAACGGTCATCCGCTTTAGTTCTTTTTAACAATCGTCCCAAGAGGGAGCAGACACCATTTATCATTGTTCTTCGATCGATCGAAAGGGGAACGATCGATTGTTCTGTATTCATTCTTTGTTCATTTCATAGAAATTCATTATGGTTCATCATCATTCTTCATAGTAGTTCGTAAAAGTCATGATCATTCTCTATTCATGGAGAATCATAATCAAATTGATACAACATTGTATTAGTTTAGTTCAGTCACAAAAAGAGTAAATACGATTTTGTTGAGCATAATTAACATTATGAACAGATCAAGTATCAAATACATAAATTAGTGTTCATAAATCATAAAGTCGTTATTTTTGTTAATAATGCCTTGAATCTGACTCTTTTCGTAACAATTTTGATGGTCAGAACCCGAACCAAGTATAGGTAGAACCGGGGTCGAGTTCCGATGAGTCAGTCTCAGAAAGATCCGAGTGGAAAAACCTAAGCCGGGTCTGGGTCATACTCGGGTCATGTTTGGACATGATCAGGTTGAGAAGATCGTCTCGTCCAATCGTCTTCCTTGTGACAAACCTGGGCTGGGTCTTGTTGAACCCGGGTCAGGTCACAAATTCAAGCAGAGCTCGGAGCTCATGTTAATGGCGGATCCGAGCTAAGTCGTGGACGAGCTCGGTCTAGGTTAGTCTGCCCGAGCTAGGTTTTGGGCAACCCGGGCTGAGTCCTTACTATGCAGAAAATTAACTGCATGAGTCACGTGTTTTGATCATTTCATTTCTTTAGTGATTACAGACATAATACATAAACAATACAAGTTTATCAATGCAAAATGAAGTATTATTTGATCATCTAAACTATACAGGGATCGATCTAACCATGCATCATCTGAACAAATTCGAACGCTACATGCAAACCATTCGAAAAAGTTCTTAAAATTCACAGAAGGAGAATTATAATTTTAGAGGTTCATGCGCTACGATTTCTATCCATACTAGCAGATTTTTCGTCTAGCAACATCCTTAGGAGCATGCTTCTATTCGTCCAGAAGCTAAGCTATGAAGAAGATCCTAAAAACACACGTTAAAGCCTACGTTTGCCGATTATCGTGCACCGGTTCTCCGTCAGGTCCATTGCTATCATCCACCATTGTCTCCCTCGTCGTGCACGTTGGAAAATCCTGTCGGACTGCTTCCCTCTGCTGCTCCGTGCGCGCCAAAGGAGAAGGAATAAAGTGAGAGAGAGAAGAGAGAAAGCGAGAAAGAGTGGGGAGGAGATGTTTTATGGGGGCGGTTGCCCCTTGGTCTTCCCCCCTCTAGTGAATGCTCGACGACATTGAAGAGGATAGAGGAAGAGAGAGTAGAGCTCTCTCTCTTTCTTCATTTCATCTTCCTCCACCCTTTCCTATTTTTTCAACAACGGTGGTTACAGAGATGGAAAGTTATTTTGCAATATACAAGTTGAATACATGGTCATCGACCACTGAAGCTGTAAAGGAAGAGAGGTTTAATTGAGGAGCTCACTATGAAGAAGGAAGTTACTATTATATACTGCAATAGTTTGATTATAATACATCTTACAAAAGATCAAATGGATCATGAAAGAACAAATCATATTGATGTGAGATATCATTTTATTCGTGATATTATGAAAAAGTAAGATGTTCAAGTTTAGAAGATTAGCAACCATGACAATCTAGCAGATATGATGATAAATTGCTAAGTTCGAATATTATTCAGACTTGGCAGGCATTCACAAAGATCAATCTAGTCCCACGTAGGCCATTCAACAAATTTTTTTAGAATTTTGTAAAACTCAAGTCAAGATGAATTTTTTTATATGTCTTGAATTATGTACTACGTACCCAAAATTATGAAAGAAAAAAAGAAAAAAAATGAAAAATGAGGATCGGTGATTAAAGCGAATGACTTGAGCCGTTATATATGAGGGTTATGATTTTATCATAATGTACTCATAGTGGATTTCTTCTGATGACAACCTCCTTCTCACTTGTTCACATTTATAAAGGTTTTATCATGTTAAATCACTGTATTCAACTTCTCTTTTATTTTTCTACCTCGTTGTCTTGATTATTCATTGATTCTCAGTGTGATATTTCCAACAAAATGTCACATAAAAGAAGTCTCTACATCTAATATTTGAGAAGTCGGTAATAAAAGATTTTTCTTATTTATAAGACTCAGAGACAAGCTTAATTTGGACTTTGGGAGTGATCGATCCAAAATATATATATCTAAGATATGTAAGACAACGCATACAACTATATACACACACATATATATATATATATATGTTATATAAACGATCATGTATTTTTTTTTAATTCCAATACAATTTATATAAAGCAAATAATAATTTGTGTACATAATACATATTGTCATATCGTTATCATGATAGAAAATTCCATGTGACATGTTTGTTCTCTAAGTTAATTAAAATAAAACCGAGCGAGTACATGCCCACCATATTCCAATTCTTTTTATCGCGTATTCAAATATATATATATATCTCTTAATTTTATTTATGATTGTCAACATAATTGGTTACATATTATATGTTTTCTAAAAATCATAGCATTAATTAAAATAATTAAATTATATAAATAATAATTTGGCAATTATCGATTGATGAAATTACATCAAAGCTAGTTAATAGTTTTAAGAGTTCGTTGCCGTGATTACATATGGAACCATGATCCCACAAAACTAACTTGCCACAATTAATACACTTTTCATCTCAATAAACAAGGACAACTGCATCGATTACTTCTTAGAGAATCATTCCTCCTGATCTTTTGATAAAAAACTGTTGATAGTACATTAAACAAATATATTTTCAGAAGATTCATAATTGATTTAGATTATGAAGATTCTAATATCTTTAGTATTTGGCAACTTTATGAGCCTAATGAATTATCTTTGATATTCCAAATTTTAGTATTGTTTATATGTTTGAGACCCTGGAACCTAATTATGTAGCTAGACGAGGGAGTTTAATTAATGCAGCCATCTCAACAAGACTTGCTGGTTGAACAATGACTAATGGACTAATGAAAATAGAATCGGGCAGAATCATGTAAATAGTGATTTTCAATCCAGAAATACAATCAAGGCATACAATCAATCATCTAAGCATGGAGGACTAATACATAACACATCTATAGTCATAAAAATCGCAAAACATGCATCAAACACAAGAAACATAATCAATCATTCCATTTTCATTCCTTCTCATCAATCAAGAACACAATACATAATAGGAACCCTAATTCTAATCAATTGCTAATCAAGTTATGCAGGGAGATTTCAGTATCACCCACCTTCTTTCGTAATTGACCCTAGCTTGAACCTTTCCGATCACCGATAATCACTTCCCCTTATTGTTCTCCACCTAAGAAGCAATCCAATGGGGAGAAGAAGTGAGGAGATGATGCTAAAACCAAAAGAAGTGCAGAAATGAGAAAGAACTTAGATGAAACCTTGCTGGAGCTCCTTGCCTTTGCTGGATGGATTGCCATAGGGAGGAAGAGAGAGGAGTGAGGGAGAGGAAATGAGTGGATAAGGGAGAGCTAATGCTTTTATAGGCTAATCTTTGGGCTTATCATACTAATGGGCTCAATGATGGGCTATTGTGTTGGTCTTTTACAATTTGATTCCATTTTTATTTTATTTTATTTTTTAATTAATTCGGGTATTACATCATTACCCCCTTAAAAGAAAATTCTTCCTCGAATTTTGCACTAAATAGAGGTCTTACCGAATAGATGCGGGAACTCTTGGCGCATCTCCGACTCCAGTTCCCACGTGGCCTCATCGCCGTGATGAAAACACTAGGCTACTCTAACCATGGACACATCTCTATTCTTCTGACGTTGTACCTTCCGTCCCACTATATGCGTCGGATACTCCGCGAAGGTCAAATCCGCAGTTAGATTTGACTCTTCGATCTGTAAGATATTAGCAGCATCATGCTTGTACTTCTTAAGCATGGAGACATGAAACACATTATGCACTCGTCCATAGGAAGGTGGCAATGCTAGCCTGCAAGCTGTTTCACCTACTAACTCGAGTACCTCGAAAGGTCCCACGTACCGTGGGCTGAGCTTTCCTCGCTTACTGAATCTCATCACTCCCTTCATTGGAGACACCTTCAGCAGAACCAGATCATCAGCCTGAAATATCTGCTGACGTCTGCCCTTATCAACATAACTCTTATGTTTGCCCTGAGCTATCTTCATTCTCTGTTTGATCAGCTCCACTTTCTCGCCATACTCTCCTACCTCCTTCACGTCTTCTTTGCTCATGATTTTCTCTTCTCCTGCTTCACCCTAGTGAGCGGATGAACAACAAGGTCTGCCATATAAAGCCTCAAAGGGCGCCATACCGATACCGGAATGGTAGCTATTATTATAAGCAAATTCGATTAGATGTATATGCTCATCCCAGTTGTCTTGCCAACCTAGTGCACATGCTTGCAGCATGTCCTCTAATGTCTGAATAGTTCTCTCATACTGCCCATCAGTCTGAGGGTGGAAAACAGTGCTGTAATTTAATCGTGTGCCAAATGCTTGCTGCATGCTTTTTCAGAATTTGACAGTGAATCCTGGGTCTCGGTAAGAAACAATCGATGGTGGAATGCCATGTAATCTAATCACCTCTCTAACATATAAGTCCAATAAACTCTCTACCGATTGCTTCCACCGGATAGGGATGAATCATGCCGCCTTCGTGAATCTGTCTGCCACCATCCATATACCATCAAGACCCTTCTTAGACCTGGGCAAGTTGGATACAAAATCTATAGTAATCTTATCCCACTTCCACTATGGAATGTCTAAAGGCTTCAATTTTCTGTATGGCCTCTGGTGCTCAATTTTCACCTGCCGGCACACCAGACATCTAGACACATAATCAGCCATCTCTTTCTTCATATTAGGCCATCAATAGCTGCATTGTACATCTTTGTACGTCTTAGTGCTCTCAGGATGGATGGCAAACTCAGACTTATGACACTCATCCATAAGAAAAGAGTAGTATGTGCAACCTTGCCGACTAATTTTGATATTGAAATGGTCCATAGCAGTGAGGACTAATTATTCCTTACTTATTTGCATTACCTCTTTCATATAGGAATCTTTCAGTAACATTTGATCACCATCATTAACAATATCTTTTCGTGTACCTTCGTTTGCATAGCTCTTCTCCTTTTAATTTTTTTTCCTAATTCGTTCAACCTTCTTAACATATCTTCTTCGTATGGTTTCTCTTTGCCTATTTCACTCAATTGAGTGGGGGACAATAAAGTTGTCAATATAATCGAACGGTATCCTAAAATATTTAATTTGTGGCCATTGTCATAAGAAATTTTGATCACATGTAAATGATCATTCCAGTTACCATGCCAATTAAGTGTACATATCCCCAACATGTGTTAATTGTAGTTATATACAACAATTGATTACACTCCGATGTTGTCTTATGCCTTTATCTTTATCATCAATTATGCTTTTGACATTTTATCCTTTCCCTTGAAACTTTATATTTCTAAATTGTTTGACATTGGGATTCAAGGGACAAATCTATCACTTTTCATAACTTCGTGATCTCCAAGGATCCTTGCATATGTGAGTCTAACTACGACATAGCTATCGATCCGACATCCACCTGGCACCTATTGCCATTGGTCGGTTATCCATAACGATACATGATTCAATGTTAGTAATTTCTTTGGATTCAATGAAAATCAACATTTAACGTTGCCTAATGTCAATGTACTTGTGATATGGTATGTCGATAGTCATCTAAAGGCATGCTCATTTGACTTTCAACGTAGATCATATGGCTTTAGGAATTGTGAAAAATACAAGAATATGTAATTGACCAATGCGACAACTTTGTTTGGAATCAATCAAACGTCTTATAAATCACTTGAGACTGGATTGTTCTTTGCAATCTATACCATTGGAATGAGATGGTTCATAAATCAATGTCGTTCAATATTTTTCCTATATCCCGATCCTTGTATCAATACTTTGTTCGATAATTCAATCATGGGAGTTGCTTTCATCTTTAACTCCTTAATTTACCTTACACTGTCTTCTATTGATGTATCTTCCCATTGCAATATCATGTCATATACTTTCATAGAAAGCCAGTGATTATATTACCATGGCAAGTTCTCTTCTTTTGAAGTTGAATGTCTTTCCTTCCATGTATAGGGGAATGAACCAATATAATTATCTTAAGGGAGTGAGAAGCACCCCGAATCAATGTTACGATTACGATGATGATTCGATCGGTCGATGGAACACATGGTAAAATCCAATCTATAAGGAACCCAAATGATTTATGCACGCTGCAAACACATAGAATGAATTCAAGCAATAGGGTAGGAAAAACAAAGCAATCACCAAGTTGCAAGACAAGCAATCATCTTTACCTTTTGCACATTGTCCATCTTTTAACTTGACATCAATAATAAGAATCATACTTCGCGCAAGGAGGAAACATCTGTAAGAGTGTGGATGACCTCGCACTAGACCATAACATGAGTGAGGATAAACCTTGTTCTAGGCGGAAACATCCCTCAAAGGAGACGACCTCGCTCTAAGCCATAACATAACTTTTCATCATTATAGTGGATCTCTCTCTCGACCTATAAATAGATCAAGGTCGTATTGAGCATAGTTCCGACTCATCTTTAAGTTTGTTTCATTTGATAATAAATCGGGTGAGCAAAGGCTTAATAAATCAAAAGATTTGATTAGGATCGAGTTTCCTTCTTTCCACATATCGGACGCCAACAAGTCAAACGGTCGTCCATTTCCGATTTATTTAGCGGTCGCCTGTTTGGTATTCATTCTTCAATCCAATGTGACCTCTGAATCTTTCAAAATTCTATGTTTATTCATCCATGTCTAACTCTTAGCTCAATATGAGGTAATAAAAATTCATATAACTAGTTTGTATTTTCCTTAAGACTTTTATCAACATAACATCATATGAAATATAAGGTACAACAAGCATTACGGATGCCTACTTATCAATATAACATATAACTAAACCTCTATCTTAACAAACTCATGAAACCACAAAAATCATAAATTAGGCGTGCTTGGTTTCCTATAAAATTCACTTCTACTATTTTGTAACCATCTCACACCTGCTTATTGTGTGAGGCAATTCTTTTATTTATTCTTATAATTCCCTCATTTCTCTCATAAAACTACATCTCTTTGCAATATGCCTACTCATTTTTCTCTTCATACTGCTGCAGTCAGCAGAAGAAGTCCGTGAGTAGAATGATCATGAAAGAGATGGAAAACATGAATTGAAAGAACAAAATTGTTCCTTATATTTTATTCTCTAAATATCTATAAGACTGATTCTTCATGTACTTATAATCATCCACATGCATTACTTATTCTTTCCCAATTTTTTTTCATAACCTTTATGCCCCTTTCGCATAATCACTAATATCCTTTAGGTTGATTCCTACCCTACAAATAACCTCCTTAGGAATCAACCACTCCTATGAAATAAGCATCGATACATCAATAAAGAATGACACAAAGCAAGAAAGATCTTACTTGTACTTTACGGTGGAGGGTGTGGCGACAGCTCAGCGATAGCACATGAACCTCTCTTATACCATACTATATAATAAGACATCAAAAGAGTCCGAACAATGGCTCTGATACCATAAATGTAACGTCCCCAAATCGACCAACGCCACATGGCGAGGATTTATTCGAAGGCGCTACGAAAACACTATAACATCGACTAAAACTTGACCAAATCTCAATTAAAATGATAACATGTCAATAATAGGAACAAAGAAAGAAAGATGGAAATATCATAAAAGCGGAAGTCTCAAAGTATTACAAAGTCTCCATGATAGTCATAATATTTGAATTACATCAAAAGCTCATAATGCGGAAATAAAGATAAAGATAACTAGGTCCTCTGTCGGTTCATGTGCTTTAGCATCGCTGGTCGCGGCACACGATCTCGACACCATCACTGACCTGGGCCTGTGGAAATTAACACAAGGGAGAAAGTCCTCCCATAAGCTTTACAGTCTAGTGGGGATCCATAATATACTCAATGCATAACAGTAAATAGCAATAGACAGAATTAGTAATCACTTGTAACAAAATCAAATTTGAGAGCATAAGATCATTTGATTGAGATATCGATGGATAATAGAGTTAGAGATCATGAGTCAATCTTATAATCACAAAAGATTTCAGAGATCATGCTGGATCAATAATCGTGCTTTGTTCATCATGTTCATGTTACTTGTCCATACTCTTTGTGCTCTTACTTTCACTTAGCATTGTGTGCCTTTGGGTGCCTTTAACTTGGGGGATTTACGCCAGAATGACCGATACAACTTCGTGCGACCAATGGGGGATCAAGCCATGGCTAAGGGAGCGATCCTATCAATGAGCACTCAGCTTAAGCTCTGGCCACCACTCTCATATACATTTTCATCTTTCATACTTAATCACTTTATCACTTTGTCATACTTGCATATCATGATAGGATTGGATCATAGGACAGATCAAAATAAGATCAAGGATTCAATCACATAACGTTCCAATCAGTGAGGAGTAGCACATCACACCCAAATAAATAATATAAATCAAATCAGCAATCAATCAGCCATCAATATGCAATCTGGTCAGGAATCGGTCGACCGGTCCTCACTGGTCGGTCGATCGATTTCCAGGAACCGGTCGACCGATATCTCTGGATCGGTCGACCGGTTGGTCTTAATGCAATACAGTGGAAAAGTCCTAAACACTGGTCGACCGATATCTCTGGATCGGTCGATCGATAACATAGTGGAATGGAGCTTCGATCGGCCGATCGGCCGACGCTATGAGGCTCGAAAAGAATGATTGGTCGACCGGTCTCTATTGATCGGTTGACCGATTTACACATCACCGGTCGACCGATATTCAGGATCGGTCGATCGGTCCTGATGAAAATAGAATCGGTCAGAATCATATAAACAGCGATTTTCAATCCAGAAATGCAATCAAGGCATACAATTAATCATCTAAGCATGGAGGACTAATACATAACACATCTATAGTCATGAGAATCGCAAAACATGCATCAAACACTAGAAACATAATCAATCATTCCATTTCCATTCCTTCTCATCAATCAAGAACATAATACATAATAGGAACCCTAGTTTTAATCAATTGTTAATCAAGTTATGCAGGGGCACTTTGGTATCACCCACCTTCTTTCGTGATTGATCCTAGCTTGATTTTTTCCGATCATCGATAATCACTTCCCCTTATTGTTCTCCACCTAAGAAGCGATCCAATGGGGAGAAGAAGTGAGGGGATGATGCTAAAACCAAAAGAAATGCAAAAATGAGAAAGAACTTAGATGAAACCTTGCTGGAGTTCCTTGCCTTTGTTGGATGGATTGTCTTAGGGAGGAAGAGAGAGGAGTGAGGGAGAGGAAATGAGTGGATAAGGGAGAGCTAATGCTTTTATAGGCTAATTTTTGGGCTTATCATACTAATGGGCTCAATGATGAGCTATTGTGTTGGTCTTTTACAATTTGATTCCATTTTTATTTTTTTTAATTAATTCGGGTATTACAAATATTCTTCTAAATAATGTTGCATATAAAAGGTATTGAATATATCTTTCGATACTTCTCTAATTTAAATCCAACCCAAACATGCACGATAGAAAGGAATCTCTTTTCTTTTATCATTATTTTTCCTCCATCCAACCATACGCTTAGGATAAACAAACATCTTGATGAATCTATGACACCTTGAGGAACGAAGTGCAAGATGGCTAGGATACTCATTTTTCTTGGTAAAAAATTTTCTCTTATTTTCTTGAAAAAAAATATTTTTTTTACTTACAAATTTACAAAAGAAGTTCTTTTATAAAACAAAATACTGGAGAAAAATCAAACTTGACTTATAAGTCAGCGTCTTAACTGTTTATGCCAAACATCCACTACACTCTTAAAAGATGCATCACTTGAAAATTAGACATAAAATAAATTGATATTTTAAAAGGTAGACGGAGACGCAGTCAATTCATCTCCACATGTATGCAGGGCTCCCTACTAACACCCTCCTCCCCGTTAAACATTATATAAGCCGTCGCATTGACTGCCAAAACAAGCAAGCAAAAATGGTGAAGACTTTCGTCGCCTTGCTCTTAGCTGCCATGCTCTGGGCCGCTAGCGCGAGAGAGGTCGTCGAGAGGCTGGAGAAGGCAGAATCAGAGAAGGCGAAGGTGGAGGAACAGAAGAGATACGGCATTGGACATGGATATGGGCCGCCCACACCCCAGCGTGGTACCATGTCTTTCCTGGTGTAACGTCTCTAAAATTTGGTCACAATTTAAGTGCCGAATCCTAGACGACGCTATTTAACGTGACCAAATTTCATAAAAACTTTTACAGCAAAATCATAATAATAGACATAAAATAATATTATCATAAACAGCGGAAGACTTTTTAATACATATAATCTCAAGATAACAATCTGGCTCATGGACCTAATAGGCTCTAACATAGACCCAACAAAAGGTTCATAATACATAATGAGTTCAAATAAAAGTACGTGACTCCAATAATGTTCATAAACCATACATAGTTCACTCTTATAAGAGTTTATCGTAATGACATAACATAAGTAAAATAACCAAGGTCGTAGCCCGATCCATTCATGTGCAATATCTCCGTCATGAGGCTCTCGCAGTCGAACCTAAGCCTCATCCATACTTGCATGAATTCATGGGGTACAAGGGATTTCTCCCGTTAGAATATGTTGAGGCCCACGTATGCTATGATCTTATAATATGATTTTTATATGTCATGGCATATGCATTGCATTATCATGGAACATAAATCATATACATAGCTACTTTTGCATTCTATAAGACATGAACATATCATCATGGCAACATAATATAAGCATGTAACATCATAGCTAAAGTAAGTTAACATATACCATCATCAATCTTTATGCCAAAACATATTATTAAGCTACAGCATATCATTCTTGATTTTAACTTCTTTGTTCATATCATGTTGAAACAAGTGGACATTCATTTGCATCTTTATAGGTGCATATTTCTTCTTCATCTTTAACTTCATGTCCAAAGTCATTCATTATTCATCTTTTCCTCTTTCATCTTTACTTAGATACTTTCTTATCTTATTGATTAGAAAGACCATGTTGAATTCGTGGGAAATGGCTTGCTAGGCCAAGATTGAATTCGCGGGTAGCCAATAGAGACGCCACACTTAAGGGTGAAACTCGTCTCATGGTTCCACGTAGGCCTAATTGAGATGCCACACTCAATGGTAGAACTCGCCTTAATTTATGAAAACGTCACACTCAAGGGTGAAACTCGTTTCCTCGGAAAATGTCATCACTTAGGGGTAGAACGATCATTTCCCCTCCTCGATTACAACAAGACACCTTCAAGTCAACCCGTCTTTTAATTGCATTTATCAATACATACAATTATTCAATACATGTTGCATATTTTAATCCTATTTCAAGACACATAATTCAAAACATGCTAAATGTGGACATTCAATCATAACCAATCATCAGTCCAGAATGGATGATCGTTTTCACTTTTGGTCGACCGTTGGACTCAGGTAACGAACGATCATTTTGGTATCGGTCGATCGTTATCAGTCTTTCGGACGACCAAACCGAGCGTCGGGTCGACCGCTAATCACAAAGAGCATGACTGCTCTAAATCGGACGATCGCTAAGGTATCGGTCGATCATTACCAGGCCTTCGGACGACCGAAACTAGGCATTGGGTCGACCGCTAATCACAGTGAGCAATGACTGCTCTAAACAAACGACCATCAATATATCGGTCGATCGTTATAGAACCTTCGGACGACCAAAACTAAGCGTTGGGTCAATCATTAATCACAGAGAGCAATAACCCTTCCAAATAGGACACCCGTTGAGGTATTGGTCGACCATTGGACAGATTTTGAGGCTAATTTGTCTCCAGAACGGTCGATCGATAATACATCGATTGCCCGATGACAGACTACACGATTTTACATTCTTCTTTTCCAATCATGCATATCTTGACACATTAAACACACAAGTGATTCCAAACAACATATGAAACATTCCACAACATTCTTAAGATTCTAATAATGAAGTAAATGGAGTTTTCACATGAAGATATTAATCACATTCATATATGCACATAAGCATTAGTCACTTTCATTTTGAGATAACACAAGTAATAATAAACATCCTAATTAGCAATAGAATAGTAATCTTAATTATACATGAAGCACATTGGATTCTAATCATGTTTTGCAATAGAATAGTAACATGGATAATATTAATCATCAAATGCATATTTTCTAAACCTTCACTCCAGGAACGAAAGGTTTGTTCTTCATGCCCTAATCCACACAATCAAAGATTATTAGGGAGAGATTTAGGAAAGTTGAATTTCCTCAAAACTATTTTGATTAGCAAGCCTAATCACCTATTTACTTCCTTCCTTTACTAATCGTTTTAGCCCTTTCTCTCTCCTGAATGTTGCTGTCCAATGTTGTTTATGGATGAGAAGGTAAGTGAGAGAGTGAGTGAGTTAGAGAGTGAGCTAAAGAGGATGCTAATGGGAGGATAATGCTTATTGTTATTCAAAATGGGGCTTCTTGTGTGTGTGCTGGCCGAAAGAACAAAGATGGGGAGAGAGTGAGTTGGAGGGAGAGACCACTGTAGCTTGGAATGGAGCTCTTCGATGCTGTTGTCTGCAGAAAGCAAATGAGAGGAGGCGAGGTGGTTACGTTACTTACGTAGGGCACTGTAGCACTTTTAGGTTAATCAGTATGGATGGACTTTTTGGCTGTGGTGTGGCATGGGCTTCTTTGACTTCTTTCTTTTTTTTCTTTTAATTTTTTCTAGAATGTTACAATGGGCGCCGGCGAACACGATTCCGGTGGTGGCGCGGGTGCCGGCCCTGGCGGTGGCATGGGTGCCGGCCCGGAAGGTGGCCGCTTTGTTCGTGAACCCGGCGGTAACTACGCTCTAGTTGGCAGCCTCCCCGGCGGCAACTTTGGCGGTGGCCTCGGACATCCTTAAGATGTGTGCTGCCGTCATCTTTGGTCGTCGTGTACAGTGTTTTATGTGCATGTGTGTTCGCTCAGTCTATCTATACTTGTTTTTGTCAACTTGATCGTTCATCTTGAATGAATAATGCTCCATATATCTCAAGTAAAATTGAATATGGTAGCAATTTTTATTCCCATCATTACGTATTTCAATGTAATTAGTCAATTAGATAATTAAGTTAGAATTTGAGAATTCATAAATCATACAACTCTGGAAATTATTAATTAGGTTTATATTTCAGAAACATATATAATGACCAGATCTCTTTCAAATATAAACTATAAGATCAAGAGAGACCAATGAAAATTAGGCTCAGAAGAATTTATTAATAACTCGAAATGTTAGGATCTGTTTCTTCTTTTTTACTTTAAATATGTTCTTTCCTTCAAAACAAAGAGAGAATTTAATGCTAAAAATATATTAAAGCAAGGGAGAGTTTTTTTTCGGTAGTGAAATCAAGTGAGAGTTTAATGGTGGACTAGAGCACCCAGAAGAGTGCAAATAAGACTGGAAGGAGAAATTGCTAAATTTGTAGGGATATGTTAAAATAATAATGGAAATTTATTTTATATATTTTTATGTTAAATACATTTTTTGCGTAAAATTGTTGTATATTACTAGTGTTAATAATTAGGTAACAAAATGCGATCATATGATTTAACCAAGTTGACTTTATCTCATAATGCACCACGTAGTTATGTAACACTCTCAAATCTTCTTTGCTATATGGCAAGATTCAATATCAGATACGCTACCAATAAATAGTCTTAGGAAAAATATCAACATAATCGTCTTTCACTTGTTCTTTAAGCATAACATCAAGGAAGACAAAGCCTTAAAAAATATCAATAAATAGTGGAAGTCCAAAAGAATTTCTAATATCAACCATAATATCAATGTGGGTAAAAACTGTTGATAATGCCTTGAATCTGAACCCAATGTGCCCCCTTATGCAATCAGGCGCTTTAGCAGACTTCTCCTACGGGGATCTCGCTTAATTTTGAGGATTAATTCAGAGTCCCAGTCGGTCTGTAATTCTTATCTTCTTTTGTTTCTTCCATCTAATAAAATTCTGCGTCACCTTAAATTTCTCGTATTTTTCTCGCGGTGCATAATTTCTCTCGTGTAGAAATCCTAATAAACTGGTATCAGAGTGAGGCTTCATCGTCGATCCTCCGTTAGGCGTAGAGATGGCATCGCACAATGTCAACATCGAGAAATTTACAGGATAAAATAGTTTCAGTCTCTGGCAGATCAAGATGCGGGCACTTCTGAAACAACAGGGAGTATGGGCACCGCTCGTGAATGTGCTGAAGAACAAACCGAAGGAGGAAAACTCGAAGGGCAAAGAAAAGAAGTCCGACCTCGCAAGTTTGGTGGCACAGGAAGAGAAGGCGCACTCTATGATCCTTTTGTATCTGGCGGATGAGGTGATTATCGAAGTCGCCGATCAAGATACGACGGCCGGACTGTGGTCGAAACTTGAGAGTCTCTACATGATCAAGTCTCTGACCAATAAGTTGTTATTAAAGCAACGTTTGTTTGCCCTCCGCATGCAAGAAAGTATCCCTCTGAAAGATCATCTTGATCAGATGAATACTCTGTTGATAGAATTATGAAATATAGATGTGAAGATTGAAGATGAAGATGCTGCCCTACTTCTGTTGGTGTCTCTTCCTCTGTCGTACGAAAATTTTGTACAATCTGTTATCATCGAAAGAGACACAATTACTTTGGAAGAAGTAAGATCAAGTTTACATACTCGTGAACTTCGTCATAGGGCGTTTGGCAAGGCTGTGGAGACTCAGGCCGTAGGGTTGGTAACAATCACAGAAAAAACAAACCCTAAAAAGGGTAAGTCGAAGAAGAAGAACATCAATCCGAAGGACATCTATAATTACTGCAAAGAACCGGATCACTGGAAGAAGGATTGCCCCAAGAAGAAGAAGAAAGACACGATTGCTGCAGTAGCTCACAGAATAGCGAATCTGATGATGATTTGGCTCTTATGGTGTCTGATCAGAGATACTTGGAGGAGAGTTGGATTCTTGACTGAGGATGTTCCTATCATATGACTCCGCACAGAGAGTGGTTCTCGACTTATCAGAAGATTGATGACGGACCTCAACATCATATGACTCCCGTCATGACTTCAACATCACCCTTGGTG
This sequence comes from Pontederia crassipes, assembly GCA_030549335.1. Taxonomy (NCBI): domain Eukaryota; kingdom Viridiplantae; phylum Streptophyta; class Magnoliopsida; order Commelinales; family Pontederiaceae; genus Pontederia; species Pontederia crassipes. Next base: position 9,670,156 of record CM060198.1, read on the forward strand.
ACCGTGAGAACACCTCCTGCAGCAGACATCCGACATCCTTTGGAGTCTAGAACTCCTAACGATATCAGATTTTTCTTCAATTGCGGAACTTGACGGACCTCTGTCAATGTTCTCACCCGATTGTCATGACTTCTGATCTGAATTGAGCTGATTCCAACTATTTTATAGGCTGCATCATTCCCGAGGTCCGAACCACTTTCTTTCTAACTCACGTGATGAAGATCAACTTATGATGCTACAAATGCTATAGCATTGACCATAATATTGATCAAGTCGGTCTAGAATCATGACACGTCAACAAATAAAAGAATAGAATAATAAATATGCGAAGAATAACATTAATTGCGAAAGTCCAATAGAAGCTACATCATCTCTGAATCAAAGTGTCTTTAAGTCTACATCATAGGTTCATAAATGCGGAAGAAAAGTAAATAGATAAATAGGCCCTTTGATTCATATGCTTTATCGTCACCATAGCATCATCGCAGCATACCAACTCAACACCATCACTGACATGGCCCTATAAAAATCAAACACATGAGAGACAATTCTCCCATAAGCTTCACCGCCTAGTGGGGAACCAACAATAATATATAATGCATAACTCAATTTAGAATGAATCAGAAGTGAGGATAAATACTTATCTTGGTCGGGGATATGAGCACATCATAGATTATAAGTAAGGAAAGATCAATAGATAATCAATAATCAATAAAATTAAGTGAAACATGATAGTTTTGGAATCAATATCATACTTGAAAATCCTAATAACGGATGATAATGATAACTTGATTCAGTATTCATGTTTCTTTACTTAACCACGCTTCTTTATCTTAGATCATGCATAGAAATCAAGTAATTTTAGGTGTCTTTAATTCCCTCATCCATTACTTATCATAGGATGGGGTCTTGTTTACCTATGAGTACACCGAGCGACATGATACAACCGCATGTGGGTGATCAAGTCATGAGCAAGGTGACTTATTAATCACTTTAGAATCATACATTTCATAGTTCGTTATAGTCTAGGAGTCACTAAATCAATAATATGGAAAAATCAAACATGAAAGTCCTTAGTTTAGATAAAGGTGAGATCATATGTCAATAATCAAGTAATAATCATGATCGTTTGGAGCATAAACAGGTAATATTCAGATCAGAATCAAGAATCAACAAAAAAGAATGAAGAGTGGTCTTGGCAATGTTATTAGGGCCGGTCGGTCGTTCGGTCCGACCGGCCACTAAGATGGCCTAATATAAGACTTAAAACCGGACGTCCCCTAGTTGAACCGATGAAGGTTGGTCAAAATCGACCAAAACCGGGTTGAACAAGAGATTTTGGGCCAACCAATTTTTTTTATTTTTTTGTTAAGAAATAATTTTATAAAATATATTATTATAAATTTAGAAAATATTCAAAAATAGACTTTCTCCATAAATAATCACATTGGCCCACTAGTGTCCTTCTTTATTTGTAGTTGTCCCCTTGCTCTTATGTTGTTAGTATTATGGATGTGGGACTATGTTTGTACACCTTACTTGCTTTTTTTTCCTTCATTTAGTTTAGAATTTACTAAGCTTTGAACTTTAACTTATAGATTATTATTTTATTCAAAATTTTAATATCATAAATGTATATTATAATATAAGTTAATTATATTATATATAATATTAGTTATATTAGATAAATTAGTTAGAGATGAATGGTGCAAACTTCTTTGATATATGTATAATATACATTAAAACTACAACATACTTAATATAGTATAGTATTATATATATATTTAAATATATATACACAAATTTAAAATTTCTTTAATTTAATATTTAATTAGTTCAAATTTAATAAATGACTAATTATACTATATATTTATGTATAGAATATATAATCTTTTCATAATATATTGGAAAAAATATTTATAAAAATTTAAAGAATATAAAATTTATATATAATAATGAGATTCAATAAGATTTTTATTTATTATGTAATAATTTTGACATCAAATCTTAAATTTAAAATTTATGATTTATGTTTTATCATTGTTGTTTTTTGTATAGTTACATTTTGATATAGGCATATATCCAAAATATAATAGCTTAATTTAATATACCATATTAAAAATAATATTTTATTACTATCCAGTCCGACCGACCGGTCCAATCGGTTCGACCTGAACTATCCAGTCAAACCAATGCTTGAAGCCTACCAAAATTTTAGGCTCTTCAATTTTTGGTACTAACATATTATAAAAATAGGCAGTTTGAGGGAAAAAAATTATGTAATTGAATTCAAAATATTTTAATTTATGAACTATTGTGCCAATTATTTATTAATACTAATGCTTTTAAGTTATTATATAGTAGTCGATTATGGTGCTTATTATCATTATTCATTCTATTACATTTTAACAATTAATTCATGACAGCAAAATTATTTTTTCTTTTCCCTTTCAAGCTATTGTTTTTTCTTAAATTTTATTCATTTTTTCTTTCAAGAATTAACAATATTCAAACTAACTTTCCTCGTAAATGTTACGTATAAAAATGTTTTTTATTTGTTGACTCCATAACTTAATTAAATATAAAAGATCAATAAAAAGTAAAAACATAATGTTATTTTTTATTTTATTTTTTTTTCTCTTTAGACCTCTTATTCTCTTGCACAGGGGTGGACACTAATGGGTGCAAAAAATGTTAAACATATTTTCAATATCAAATAAAATAAATTTAATTTCAAAATAGTAAAATTAATTTAAATGTCTAATTCTGTGAGATTTTGAGAACTTCTGAATTATAAAACTATTAAAATTATCATTTATTTCTATTTGGACTTAGACAACGAATTATAAGTATTATAATTATGTTTATATATCCACAGATATAAGAATCATGAGATAGATTCAGACATGATAAAGGTAAATAGAATTAAAAAAAAGTTGATATAAATTGAGGGCAAAAATAAGAACTGTGAATTGATAGATTCAGAAATTTTGTTTGTATATATGAATCACTACATTGTATCATTTTCTTTCTATAATCATTTTAACTGTGAATTAGATTGTTTGTTATTAATGTTTTTATATTGTCTAATTAGTCATTGGACACCAAGAGAGATCTTATCATTATTGTGAACTCAATTAAGCAATGAGCATAGAAAATTAATGGTGAGAAATAACCTTATACTTTTTATTTTAAAATTTGGATTTAATGCTTTATTTTATTAAACTATGTAATGGATATTAATATATAACTTACATATTAAAAACATTGCCAATATTTTATGGGGTCAATTGACCCCATAAGTGACAATAGGTTCGCCCTTGATCTTGCATCATGCTTCATGTTCTTGACGTAAAATTTATTTTACTTTCTTCTTTCAATCTATCAGTTTTCATAAATTTATTCAATTTTTTCTTTCAAGAATTAGCGATATTAAAACTAACTTTTATTGTAAATGTTACATATAAAAATAGTTGACATATGACATGTAACAACATGTAATTCTAGTGATTTCAGGTGACATCAAATGACAATTTGAAAAAAATAGGCAATATTAATAGAATGAAAGCTGGGAAGAGACATATCTCTGAGCCATTTTATAAAAGTTCTCTGGATTCCTTTCTTGGAACTTTAAGGTGCTCGAAATCCTCTTACGTCTCTTTTCCTTATTTCTTTAACTTCTTCCATTCCTGCTCTTCTGCCCTAGTACTTGAGACCTCTCCTTGTATTTAGATCTCTGCATACATTGATAAGAGAGTAGCTGGTAAGAGAGTAAAAGAGAGAGGAGTTTGAGAACTCACCATATTGCAAAGTGTTAGAATAGGGATACAAGCAGGTTCTTGGTTGTTGAGAAGATCTACTACATAGGAAGCTACCTAATCTACAACATCCTTGCATCAGTGATCAAAGATCGGAAGAGAGGATCTGCAATAGCAAAAGGAAAGAACTTAGCCCTAGCTTGGAGAACTTGGAGAAGAAGCTCATGGGGAAAAGCAAGAAAAAAAGGTGGGGATCTACGGTGCCAACATCTGCTTTTATAATTTCAGTGATGGATTATACATGGGCTTAATGGGGCTACGGAAGCTCTAAAATTTGGTGCTCTTGTTGCTATTCTTTTTTATTTCTATAACCTCTAATATGAGTCTTGGCATTCTTTAGGAGGATTTCTACATTTCTTAATTAGCTTTTGACACCTATACAATTTTGATTACATCAAGAGAGATTCTTGGATTTCTGCCCTTTAATTGAGTCTGAATTGTTATAATAATTCATACAGAAATTCTACGGAACAATTGGTGTGCTTCATTTTTGTTTTTTTCCCCTAAGTACAAGGTGGTCCATAATGGAGGATTCTATGAACAGATTTCAGGCTTTGATGGAACAACGGTTTTCTTTTGTTAATGACAAATTTACTTCTATAAATGAATCCATAGCAGCTCTTAGGATGAAATATGATGATCTAAATGCAAGATTACATCATACGCCTAGACGCAGTAGTGATTGTGGAAACCAAAATACTTCATTCCATTCCCCAAGTTCATCCAACCGAGGTCTTGATTCATCTATTTTATCCAGGAATATCAAATTAGAACTTCCAAAGTTCTCTAGTTCTGACCCACTAGAATGGATATTCAAAGTTGAACAATTCTTGAATTTCTACAATATAGCTGAGGAATCTAGAATCACAGTAGTAGTTTGCATTTGATGGAGTGGCCTTACAATGGTACATGTGGATGTATCAAAATAAGCAACTAAGTTCTTGGACAAACTTTGTTAGAGCTTAGAAAATTAGATTTGGTCCTTCGGAGTTTTAAGATTATCAAGGGACTTTATAAAAAATTAACCGTACTATTGTGGAATACTAGTCAAATTTGAGACTTTATATAATAGGGTTAATGGCTTATTAGAATTATTTTTACTCTCTTGTTTCATTTCTGAATTGCAACCACAGATCAAAAGAGAATTAATGGCATTTCAACCCAAATCTTTGATGCAAGCAATTGGGTTGACAAAATTACAAGAAGAAAAAATTAATAGATGCTACTGCTACGCTCAGAAAATCACACTATAAGCCCCAATATTTTCCACCTCAGTTCTCACTACAACCTTTACAGTTTTCAGGAACCAATTCTCAAATTGCTCCTACCACATACTCAGCACAAAGTTCTACTATAAATACTGCACAAGTTCTAATCAAGGAACTAGAATTGCACTTCTAGTTAAAAGACTCACTCCTACTGAAATGATGGACAGACAAGAGAAATGTTTATGTTACAATTGCAGGGACACAAATGTAAACCTAAATTTTTGTTGTTGAAGTTTGGAAGATCAAATTTCTGAAGGAATTGATGAACTTGATGCTCAAGAACGTCAACATGATTAATTGGAAATCAGTTTACATGTAAAACTCAAACTCTAAGGATGTGGGGTTTTGTGATAGGAATTCCAATCACGATATTGATAGATAGTGGTTCTACTCATAATTTCATAAGAGAAGCCACTATTCCCAAGTTATCTATGTTTATTACTCCTTCTAGACATTTTAATGTAATGATTGGGAATGGATACAAGTTACAATGTGCAGATTATGTTCACAGATGGAATTTCATATTTGGGGGATGGTTTTTTAGAATGATTTTCATGTATTACCAATTGAAGGGACTGATATGGTTTTAGGAGTTCGGTGATTACAGAAATTGGGACCAGTTACTGTTAATTACTCTACTCTCACAATGTCTTTTGCATGGTAGGGTCAAAATAAATTGGATATTGATTTAGTATCACATCATCAATTGAGAAGAATAATTCAATTACAAGATGTTATGTCCTCCTTTCAGTTGACTGTTACACGACTTGAAAGTTTAGAGGAGGACAACATTACTAGTAAAGTTAGAGTTGTATTGGATAAATATGAGAAGGTCTTTTCGATTCCCACTTCTCTTCCTCCAAATAGAGCATTTCAACATCACATCCATCTAATACCAAAATTGCCAACCAGTCAATGTAAAGCTTTACAAATATCCCCATTTTCAAAAAGCTGAAATAGAGAACTTGGTAAAAGAAATGTTGGAGCAAGGGTTATATAACACAGTTCTAGTCCATTCTCCTCTCAAGTGTTGCTAATGAAGAAAAAGGATGGGACTTGGCATTTTTGTGTGGACTATAGAGCCTTAAATGGCATTACTATCAAAGATAAGTTTCCTATATCAACTATAGATGAACTTTTGGATGAACTTATGGAGCAAAATTTTTTTCTAAATTGGATCTCAGGGCGAGTTACCATCAGATCAGATGACTCCCTTTGAAGTCGTCTATGATCGTCAACCTCCTACTATTCCTGACTATTTCAGAGGTCTGTCTCAAGTGGAAGCTATGGATATTGAGCTTCGAGATCAGGATGAGGTGTTAAAAGTTTTGAAAGACAATTTATCAAAATCTCAGTCAAGGATGAAGAGTCATGCAGATCAACATAAAACTGAAATGGAGTTTACAAAAGAAACTACAACCCTACAAGCAAGGGTCCCTTGCTAAAAGAAGTACTCACAAGTTATCAAAGAGGTTTTATGGGCCTTTTCCCATAGCCAAAAGAATTAGAATAATTGCTTATGAATTAGTTCTTCCCCCTAACTCTAAAATTCTTCCTGTATTTCATATTTCCAAGCTAAAGAAGGCCTTGGGAAGATCGGATACTCCTTCTTCATTGCCAGAATTTTCAGATATATAGGGCCCTATACTTAGACTAGTTTATTGCTACCAGAATTATCAAGTGGCAGGGAGAGTTTATAAAACAAGTATTACTTCGGTAGGAAGGACTTTCGGTAGAAGACACTTCATGGGAGGATTTTGATCAAGTTATAGATTCTTTTCCAGACCTCAAGGATGAGGTCGAGTTATTCACCGAGGGGGGAATGTTATGAATAACCGACAAAAACAAGTTAAGATTAGAAGAAATGTAAAGAAACCATCGTACTTGAAGGATTTTATTAGAAGATGAAGTGTACACATCAGCAATATAGTTGACATATGACATGTAACAACAATGTAACAATTTGTAATTCTAGTGATTTCAGGTCACATGACAATCTAAAAAAAGGGCAATATAAATATAATGAAGGCTCGGAAGAGACATATCTCTGAGCTATTTTACAAAAGTCCTCTGGTTTGCTTTCTTGCAGCTTTGAGGTGCTCGAAATCCTCTTGTCTCTTTTCCTTATTTCTTCAACTTCTTCCATGCCTGCTCTTCTGCTCTAGTACATGAGACCTCTCCTTGTACTTAGATCTCTGCATACATTGATAAAAGAGTAGCTGGAAAGAGAGTAAAAGAGGGAGAGAAGAGTTTAAGAACTCACCATATTGCAAAGTGTTAGAAAAGGGAGACAAGCATGTTCCTGGTTGTGAGAAGATCTACTACACAGGATGCTGATCAGCACTGGAAGAGAGGATCTGCAATAGTATAAGGAAAGAAGAATTTAGCCCTAGATTGGAGAACTTGGAGAAGAAGCTCGGTGAAAAGCAAGAAAAAAAGGTGGAGATCTACGGTGCCAACATCTGCTTTTATAATTCCTACGATGGATTATAATGGGCTTAATGGGCTAGGCTACAGAAGCTCTAACACTGCACCTCTCCAAATCAAATTTAGCATACACATGGATTGTATATTTCATAATAAAAAAACATTTATATATAACTTAATTATACTGTGATGTCAATATATTACTTACATTGAACAATAGTTAAAATGCTGTGATGTCAATATTACTTACAATGAACTGCTAAAAAAGGATGGATTATTTCTAACGATTGAAAATTTTCACGTCGAGAACACAAAGCAGGGCTGCAACAGAATATGAGGCCTATAGAGAAAAATATATATTAAAATAAAAAAATAACATCATATTTTTAGCTTCTATTAATGTTTTATAATTAATTAAGTTATGGAGTCAAGAAATAAAAAATAGATGTGTACACTTCATCTTGTAATAAAATCCTTCAAGTACTATGGTTTCTTTAAATTTGTTCTAATCTTCACTTGTTTTTGTTGGTTATTCATAATATGCAGTAATTAAGGCTGTGTATGTTACGTTTAGAATTAACTGTCCTTTCTTGAATTTTCTTAATGTATGTTATGTATGTCATGTTGCTATGATAAATTCACGTATGTCATGTATCTTATGCTTAATCTTTAACCTGTGCTTCTTGGAATTTTTTACTTAATCTGGCTAGCTAACCACTTATTATATCTACGTACAGGTGCACAAACAAAACAAAACCTAAATTTTATAATTGCTGATCTTGAAAGAAATAAAAAAAAGATTGTGCACGCCATGCATAATAACCAAAAAAACATTTTATTACAAAAAACATTAACGTATTTTATTACAAAAAAAATAGTTATGCAGGCCATGCATAATAACTTTATTCATCTTGTCTTAAGTGCACGTTTTATTACAGAGTAGGTCATTCTAATATTCTATACATACATCATGAGTCGCACTAATCACATCATCTCCTTTCGTTTGTCGGCTAGACAATTTCTGTCTAGTACCTAGGGCACCTTGCAACTTAAAACAGCAACAACATTACTAAATGTTCTAAAAGCTTAAGGGCAACCGTGGCCAGGTGGGGGATCCTTGATGTACTGTATCGGGCCATTAGGTCTGGGAGAGCAGTATTTGTAGAGCAAGCTCCTTTGGCCTCCGACATTTGCCTTCGTCTCCGGCTTCTCCACAAGTTCTCGAGCGCCGGCGGAGCACGACAAGGCAACTAAGAGAAGGACGAGGAAGGCCCTCGCCATGGTTGCCTGCTTCCCTGGCATCCGGATGTGATCGGTGTTGAGGATTTGCTTTAGGGCGCATGCATGAGGGTTTATTTATAGATGCGTTCCGTGTTGTTTGTTAATACTGCGGTACTACCAATTCTGCCTACCATCCAGTTTTTGAACGCGAAGTTCCGGGTCAAATTATAATAACATAACAATAGTTAATGCTAAATTGACGTGCACGTCGATTTGAGCCAAAGTTCTAATTTAAAAAACGCTAACTAGTAGTTGTGGTTCTGATTTTTAAGGCAAAGGAGTAGAAGATAGAAACAATAGATGGGTACCAGAGATCACAAATGGGAATTATAAAAATGTTACTTTTGAGAGGTGAGCCAACTCAATGCAGACTCCGCGTTCTAGACGTGAAAATTTTTAATTGTTAAAAATGATGCATCCTTTTTAAATAATCAATTGAACGTTTTAACTATTGTGGACGGACAACACAGTATAAGTAAATTATATAGAATTTTTTTTGTCCCTCTATGATTATGAATAATAACAATTCATGTCTAAGGCTTCATGTTTTCTATGACTTAACTAATTAATTTAATTTCTTATAGAAAGGAATCAAAATTATTGGTACATATATTATATTTTCATAAATACACATATTAGACTATAAATCTTTTATAAACATATATTATATTACATATATTCTCTCACTAATATGGTAATAACATATTATAATTATGTTAAGCTCACAAAATTAGGAGGGGGGCTTACCTAAATTATGTATATATATAACAATATATAATACTATATATGTAATATTGCAAAAACTTAGGAGGATCATGACCCCTTAATGGCTCCGTCCGTACCCTTAGCATATATATGGGTTCGCCTAGGGACACAGCCACGAGAACTTAAGGAGGGCCAAAAATAGAAAGTATAAAAAAAGATAAAATGTATATATGCATCTATATATATAACTAATTAACATCTTTAACCAAATTAAGAAAATAAAATATATTATTTAGAAGATAACTTATAACTATAATTTTTTTTTTAATAAAATACTTTTTTGTTATTCATCCTGTATGGTTTTTTGTGTTTATCATGTCAAAGAAAGACATATGCAAGTAAATTTTTTATTACTTGACTAAGTTACTAACTAATCTAATTTGTTATATAAAGAAATCAACATTATTGGTAGATATGCTATATATTCATAAATACACATAGTATAGTGTAAATATATTATAAATATACAAATATATTCTCTCATTAATATAATAACATAGTATAATTATGTTAAGTTCACAAAATTAAGAAGAATTTATTATATATATTACTATATAATAATATTTCAAAAAGTTAAGGTGGGACATAATTATGTCAAGTTCACAAAAATAGAGGGGGTGGGGCTTACTATATATATAATATATACAATAGTAATATATATATAATATTTCCAAAAGTTAGGGGGGCCAACGCCCCCTCACATTAAGGTGGCTCCGTCCCTGGGTCAGCCCCTGGTGACTCGTATGATTCTTAGTGACTATTTGACTAAGCTTATAAGTCACCCAAAATGACCTATAAGCAGCTTTAAAGATTTCTCCCTAATTGGTAAATAAACACTTATTTACTTAGAAAAAATAAGCTGGGGGACCCTTATTTTGTGTGAGAAAAAAAGCTAATCGATTTGATCAATGAAGGTACTATTTTGTCCTTAGAATATGCGTAACTTTTCTTCTATTATAATACTAAGAGATTTTTTGTCATTTGACTAAAATCATAACGTATAAGTGAAAAATCAACTTCAGTCATTAAACTACTTATCAATATTTTAACTTATCAACTATTTTATATCAACTAAGCCAAACAGGCTGAAGGCCCTCCAAGTGCATGCTATCGAGCTATCTTGAGCCCAAGTTGCTCCTTGTATTTTCTGCATTCTTTGAGGTAATGTTGAGAGAATGCTTTGATTCTCACATTTATATATAAATCATGATTTTAAACATACGTCGATGGTTCGTTGATCACTCTTTCTTTGTAACAATCCCAATTTTAAATAGGAGTATTTAAGTCATTTTGAGGAAATACTAAGAAACCTAGACTAGACTTGATAAAAAAAACCCCCAAAGCCTCCCTCTCCTCTCTTTTTTTATTTTCTCTCACATGACGATTGCAACCATAGGGAGGAATAAAGAGAAGAACGACGAAGAATAGGGCAAAGAGGTAAAGGACATGGAAAAGGAAAAGGGGATTAACATTGAGAAAGAACAATATCATGTAAAGGGGATCCAACTCCTGTCTCCTATCTCAATGGTTTTATTGTATTAGATTGAGAGCATGGGACACCTTGTTCTCATAAATGATTGTGATTGGGGATGCATGCTAGTTAAATATGATATGAAAAGTTTTAAATGAAATTCATGTTTAGATCTACATGTTAGGGATTAATGGATTATAATTATGTTTTTACATGTATCGGGGTAATGAAACCCTAGTTCTATAAGAAGTCATGGATTGTATGATTTTTATATGTTTTATGAATGCCTGAATGCATAGGAATCATGCTTTAATGTTTTAGAATGTTGCATATGAATCCCTAACATTTTTACATCAAAATCTATGAAATTTTGGATTGGACATCGGGTTCTGAACCATCGACATGGTCGTGCCAACTCGGAACGGCCATGACCGAGAGGCTAAAATCGGCCAATGGTCCAAGGCATTGACACGATCGTGACATGTTCTGTCACGGTCGTGGCATGCCAAGAATGATCGTGACACTCCAGTCATGATCGTGAGCAAGAATGAAAATGCACACCTACATTGGGACACCCGTGACTGAAATGTCATGGTCGTGATATTGTTGAGCACGACTGTGATATAATAAGGCACGATCGTGAGCGGGGGTTAGATAATGTAGGGACTTGGCCACGCCATGAAATAAAGGTTCACGGTCGTGACCATACCCTGGCATAGGCGTGATCACTTTGTCACGGTCGTGAACAAGGCAGAATGATGTATAAGTTATTTTAAAACACGATTGTGTATGTACTTCAAGGGGACCTAAGCCTGAGAAGTAAAGTCCTACATCTGTGTATGTACTTTCTAAGGAATAATATTCTTCATGATAAAGTGAGTTTATTTCTAAAGATGAATAGAAATAAAGTCCCTCACTTTTATGATGTGTGTTCCTAAGATATAACTTATGATATGAAATGAAAGGTATTATGTAATAAAAATGAATGATGAAGATGACATGTGAATAATCACATAATAATGAAAGAAAGAAGAATGAAAGAAGATCCAAAGGGTTATAAAGCAACCCTAAGAAAATGTAAAGTATGAAAAAAATCAAGAAGTAAGTAAGGATTAAGGAGTTATAAAAGAACTCTTAGGATGCACATGACAATGAAAGTGATATGAAACGACAAGTTATGTCATGATTATTTATTGGTGATATGAATGCATGTTTCTGTTGCATAATACTTGCAAATGATGGATCTGAAGCTAAGCAGGTATGACATGATGTTAATGTTTCATGAATGTTGTATGAAGAATGAATGTAAGTATGATGTAGTATCGTGTAAGGTTCATGATATAGTTTATGGCATGCATGTTCATATGTTATTTATTTCAGTAGAATGTTAAGTCTTCCGCTGTGAAATGACATATGACAAACGGACTAATGACATGAAATTGTCTTAAATGATCAAAAGTTTTAGGATTAATTTTGGGTCATTACAATCTCATGATGAAAGAACATTTATTCGTACAACGTAAATAATATTCGGATCCGTCAGGTGTCGAATTCGGGGTTCAGAGGGGGAGGACGAAAGGAGAACATGGCAAGGTGGTGGGTGTACCTTCAAGTGAATCGTCGGAGGATCCTCTCAGGAGTTTCGCCGGAGTCGGACAAGATCGTCGGAGTCGTTTGAGGGGGATTGCTGGCAGGGAATGGCAGTGGCGCCAGATGCGACATGAGCGGCAGCAGCTGGCCGTAGTGTGAGCGTCACCGGCGGAGTCGACTGATCTGGGGAAGAGGAGAAGAAACGATTGGAAGTAGAGGGGGTCAGGTTATTTATAGGAGGACAACGACGGATTGTTTGGCGGTTGCATTCGTTAGAAACTTTTAAAATATATTTCCCATCGGCACTTTCTTCGCCATATTTTATTTTATTTTTTTGGATTCCCACGGCTACAGCCGTGGGAAATACGTCGCCATGGGAACATTAATATATATGTTTATTATTAAATCTTGGAAAATATTTATTTCAGTCGGATGTCACAACAAGAAAACATACCTTCTCTGACGAATATTTTGTGATGAAATAATTCTGTCACAATATTTAATAGATTTGTGAGAATTTTGTGACGATATGAATTTGATATTTTAGTGACCGATATGTGACGATAATATTTGTCACAAGATCGTTCATCAGAAATCTGTCATATTTTTGTGACATTTTTGTGACCACTGTTTTAATTAAAATATTTAGTGACTCAAATGTGATAAATATAAAATCGTCACAATATATTTGTCACGTTATGATCACATTTATTTATTTTATCTTTGGACACAATATTAACACAAATCTTTTTAATCCACCAAATCATTTTATTACTATATAAAAGAAATAAAGAACTACCTAATTCTATCTGGGGCAAATAACTTTTCATCTTTCAGGTATTTTTTTTTCTCCTTTCATCTCCCGGTGGCCGACGGCAAGGTGCAGAATGTAGCCGCCCTCGTCCCTGGCTCCCTGCGTCAGGCGCTGCGTTTTGCAGCGTCTGACGCAGGGCTGCCGTGCAGCCATAGGCGTTGCCTGACGCCCGCATGACGCCTGATGCCATGCGGGCGTCAGGCGGCGCCCGACGCCGGCACCTGACGTAGGAGCCTGGCGTCAGGGCTTTTGCAGCCAAGCGACCTTTGCATTTTTAGGGCACATATTTTATTTTCTTATCAATTTTTAATAAAAAATAACAAAATAATTTATTTGAATGCATATTTTTTAGGAAAAGAGTTCAAGCTTCGTGTTATTCGATATAGTACGTGTTACTTCTTCTTTCTTATTTAATTATAGAAAACTTTTATTTGAATGATAAATCATCTCTTAATTATTATTTTTTAAATTTATCTGAAAATTGTATAATTCTGTTGAAATGTATTTATGGCTTGAATGAGAAATGCAATAATAATAATTTGTTATTATATATGTTTTATTTGTTTAATAACTTTTGGCATGATATATTTCTTTATATTTTTAAGTAACAATGTTGTGATTTATACTACTTTATATATTTGTTTAATAACTGCTAGCACATATTTCATGTTTATATCATTATTTAAAAGTTACATGCTAACATATGTAATTATACATTTTTGCATTCATCTTGGACAATTGCGACGATATATATGAAATAAATTATTTGAATTGGATTAATGATGCATTGTTATGGGACATCAATATTTTTAATTTTACATGTGGATTAAGAATATTTGTGTAGTATGATTTATTGTTTGAGTTTTTATCACAAATTATAAACTACAATATTGTGTGAATTTATATCATGTTTATTATATTTAATTTTTGTTTGATATTATCTTTTACATTTTTTGTTAGTAATTTGGATTACTAATATTGAAATGTATATCAATTATATGAAATTTTTATCACAGATGATCGTAATTGGATGCATAATCGATTAGACAGAAATGGATATATAAGTGATGAATTCAAAGCAGGCGTGTAAAGTTTTATTAACTTTGCATTTTCTTAATCTGAAATTTCTTACGGAGGAAAAATTAGATGCCCTTGTTTAAAGTGCAAGAAATTTTTATTTCATGATAGGGATAAAATATCCATTCACTCTTTGCATGAAATGATTAAAAAAGGACTATTTAATTTGGGATGCTCATGGAGAACAAGTTGAATCTGCAACATCTAATATGGATGATGTTGAGCATTTTAATTCTTTTAGAAGCATGGTAATGGATGCTACAGGTCCTAATTTCAATCAATTTACTGATGAAGATGAAATGGTAAATGAACCTCCAAATTTAGAAGCTTCAAAGTTTTATTCATTACTACATGATGCTGATGAGCAACTTTGGGAAGGTTGTGAGAAGCATACAAAATTATCTGCATTGTCGCGTCTATTAAACATTAAGTCAGAGTTCAACATGAGTGAGAAGTGTTATGATCGCATTGTTTCCTTGATAAAAGAAATGCTGCCAGAGGGCGAGAAGCTTGCACCTAATTTTTATAAGTCGAAGAAGAAGATGGAAAAACTTGGCCTAGGCTATCAGAAGATAGATGTTTGTATTAACAATTGCATCTTATATTATAAGAAGAATGCAAATAAATTATTTTGTCATGTTTGTGGACATTCTCAATATAAACCGAGAACAATGCATACCACTGGTTCCATACCTATGACAGAGATCGGATAAGACTTGTATATTAACTACACTATTTGAATATTTAATTTTTTTCAAGTTGTGTACTATTTTCTAGTCATATGATTTATTTTTTTTTTGTAGGAACAAAAGTTAGACAACCAACTGACTATGAAGTTTTTTAGCATTGTCATAAGCGTCGAGGTAAAGAAAAAACTGATGAATATGTTGATGGAAAATCAAAAAAGTTTGTGTAAGTTTTTATATAAAAAAATATTTATTCATCCACCTTATATATTGTGTTACTTTTTCTAACATACTATGTTTGTGCTGAATTCAGGAAGATTACAATGCATCTCTTAACACCAAATATGGTTCAGATGTTAGCTCTCAATCAAGATTTGATGCTGCTATGTGGATTGATGCGGTAGGAGCTCCAACAAAAGGAAGAGTATATGAATTTGGCGCTGGAAAATATGCTCAATCACTAGTAAATAATTCGAGTTATGGCGTATCAAAGCACATGGGTGACTCTTCTTCAAATATTGCTACTGAGGATGATTTGCAACGTTTAAGAGAAGAAGTGTCCGAAGAAGTGCGACAAGAATTGCAACAAGAATTAGATGATCACATTAAAAAAGTGAATGCTGAAATGGAAGAACGTGTTCGTGTACTTGTATTACAAATTACTCGACAAGGAGGTAGTCAATCACCTTCTGGAAATTCTGTTCCACGCCAGTAAGGTAATTTATCTTATTTATATATTACTATCTTATGATTCTTCATTATTTTAATCTTTCTCTATTTAGATCATTGGATTTTAATATTTTATGTATATATTTGATTACAGGTTTTAACTTTTTATATGGAGAAGTGATCACAATTCATCAAGAAAAAAAGTGGATAAGTTGTGTGGCTACAATTTGCTTAAAGTTTCATTCTTAAATTTGGATAATCAAAACTTATGTAGTAATTCAAAATTTTGAATATTTTAATTACAAATGTTTGAATCTTTGGCATGTTTAGAAATGAATATCTTGCATTTTATTATTTTTATTATATAATTATTTATGTGTAGTAGTACATTCGAAAAATGAATTGTCACATAATTGTTGATTCACTAAAAATTCTGTAAATTTATTCTATTAAATAATTACATAAAATTCCATCACAAATTCATCAAAATAATTAATAGCGAATCATCACAATTTTGTCATAAAACATCGACGTAAAATTTATCACAAGTCTATCACAATCATAATCGTCACAAAAGGATCACAAATAGTCATCACAAATCTGTCATAAATATTATCACAACATATATCCATCACAAATTAATACTCAGTAATCCGTCAAAAAATCATCACATTTGTGATGGAATACACATATTATTATTATTTTATCAAACATTTGTGACAAAAATATTTTAATCTTGTGACTATTGTAGCCGTCACAATTTTTTTTGACGAAAATAATCCGTCACAACACAATTTTGTGGGTAAAAAATCAGTGACAGATGTAGATTGTCACAAGTTTATTACAGAAGAGCATGTGTGACAGAATATACTTATCATGTGACGGAATTATCCATCACAAATACTTTGTTTTCTTATAGTGTGTGGGAAAAAAATTTAATTATGTTTCCCACGGCTTAAGCTATGGAAAACTTGCGACGGTGACACAACTGTGGGTATTTGTGATAACCATGGGGAAATGATTCCGTCTTAACTTCCGAAGAATAGCAAGAACCGTTGAAAAATACATTGGAACTTGCGAGGGAAATGTAGCCGTCGGAGATTCCCATCGCAAAAACTCAATTTTCTTGTAGTGATAGATTGATGCACTTTATAAGATTACAGATATAAGCGTCACAAAAACAACGTTTAGTTCTTAATCAAGTACTGGAAATAATATATAAGTGGTCATAATCATTTCTCTTTTTTCTTTTTCAGGTTAAGATACATTTATGTCAGGAATATTATTACATAATTTGTTTGTTAAATATTGACACTGGAACATAACTCTAACTAAACGAAGAGACAAATAGCTTGTTTGACATTGAGATATCAAAATGATAGGGGCAAGACATAGTTAGGGACGCAAACATGCATAATTGTGTGTCTCTCCCGTTAATAATATATTTATATGCATGTATCTCTATATAATATAGAAGCCCCCCTATATTAGTTAAAAGAATCTCTTATATGAATATAGCAGAAAAAAATCTTTTATGTGGACATTTATGGCAAACATCATTTTTTATATACTAACCATGTTTCCTTTAGATTGATCAGTAACAATCAAAATTAGTTAAATATATGCATGTTACCTTTAAGGTTACAAACCTTCAAGATTAATTATTTAATAATATATGTGTGAAAACCTTAGATAATAAGAATATTTTTTGGCTCTTTTGAAGGAATAATTAACATTAGTAGATTATATTTTTATCTTAATAATATGGGATTCGACATGAAATCTATTCAAAATGGTGTGGAAAAGGGAAAAAAACATATTCTTTAGTTAATATATGATGTTGTAGTACTATGATACCATCTATATCTTGACGACAATATGGAATAGCACTTAATCAGATTGCAATTTTATTATAATAAAAAAACAATTTTATGATTTCATATAATATTAATTTCTATAATTAATAATACATAATGTTAAACAATTTTATGATGTTATGCACCCGTTTAACGCTAGTTATCTGTATGCCGCTTTTTAATTTTAATTTACCTTGTTTCTTATATTAGATCCAACAACTTCCCTTAAGAAAAACAAAAATCATTAGTGTCATCATTATTAATCCGCCATTAATGTCATCATTTCCATTAATGTCTACCTATATGTGGTATTTGCCAATATGGGGACCTGACCACTTCAACCTGACCTGACCACTCATTATGTTCATTATTGTTTACTGTACTATAAATATTTTTCGATCGTCCTGTAAATACATTGTCCGTCTTGTTTTTCCAAAAGAATAATGGTCTCAATTGTAGTTATCCTTCCAACAATACTTACGAAATTAAAAATTATATAATTTTATTACGCTTATTTCATTATTTTATATCTTACTACGATGTACATTATGAAATCATATAGTTTAGAGATATGAGGAGGTGTAAACCAAAAAGGAATTTATATGTTTAAATTCATGATTGAATTAATATATAAATATAAATATTGCTTAAATTATTTAATGATGACATAATGACATTGTGCATGTAAAAATAATTATAATTTTTTAAATTAAGATTCATCATCAAATTTTAGCCCATTATATTTACAATGATATCATACATACAATTAAGAGATTTATGTATTGGAATAAATGATGAAAATAATTGGAATGTGAGGGGTATGCATTTGCTATGTTATACTTTAATTAAGTTAGAGAAAAAACATGTCACATGGAGTGTTTAATCATGATAGCAACATGACGCTAAATATTAACTATACACATAATTATGATCCATGATTTTGATAGAACAATGTGAGGGGTAAAATATGTAACAATAAAATTATTAATAAATATAGTAAATATATTTAAATATTAAGAATATTGAACCAATGATAAATACATATTAATTGATTTTAAACTATAATTATATAAGCTAATAAGATTTTGCAATGAATAAAATTTGAAATAGTATTTACTATTCTAAAAATAAAAAATAAAAAACACACATAACATAATTAATTCTTCACGTGCTAGTTATTAAAATTACGCTAATAAATAATTCATTTTAAAATAAATAACATTTAACTACAGTCATAAATTAAAAAAATTAATCAATTTCCAAAAAATAATAGATCAGTTCATAAATTTTTTAATCATAATATACTCAAACATTTTAAATTGAACCTTACATTCAGTCAATAATATTAATAGCCTTCAAAATATAAGTGCTAGTTGAGATTATTATTTTTTTTTTTGAAACAAAAAATAAATAGACAAAGCATAATTTGAAATTTTTAGTCTTCAAGCAGGTTGCTTAAAGAAATCCATTTGTGTAATGGACTTCTCACCGACAAAATATTGAATCACACTTAGAACTTAGAAATTGTTAACAAGTATTACATATTTAATATTTATGTGCTTCTCTATATTGGGTAAGTTGCTAATTGTAACGAACTTCAATCATTGGATCTTATATCATGCGTCATTAAGTGGATAGGTAAAAATGTGTATGAAATAACCTAAACCATCAATATATTGTTGAAACAAAGGCAAAAAGAGGGGGGAGGGGTGTGGGGAAATGAATTGGTGTTTTACAGATAATGGTATTCTATTGAAAACATTGATTGTGCAAATTTGATCACTAAGCACAAAACCGATCTACAGAACCTAAAGTGTAACATAATAGTAATCAAATAACAAGCACAATAAACTAGAAGGGAAGAGAGAGAGAGAGGGAGAGAAATTTATTCATGAGATTCGACCACATTTTAACTTACGTCATCGCTTTGATTTCTCACTCTTAAAATCGTCAAAGATTACACTAACGTACTTCTTTGTATGACCTTCTTCTCTACTTTAAGAGGCAAAACAACCTCTGCTATTTGGAATCTTCTACTCACATTTTTTCGTTCAAGAGCTAAGACAAAACATTTTATGCAAATGAGCACTCATTTTTTTTCTCTAGCCTATGCAGCCAGTCAAAGCATTTCTATTTGAATACTTGCCATCAAGCAAAACCATCACAATAAGGAATCAAGTTATCGGATTTGTTTGAAAGGATAAAAAAACTTTATACGAAGTTTAGCTGAGATTTAAAGCCTCTTTGTGACCATGTTCACACCATGGCCTCAACAGATGGATTCTAGTTCAATCCTTCCATAATAGACTGAGTTTCGCTTCTGAGATGACTCTAAATAATTCTGCTGATGGAGGTTTTATCAAAAAAAATGTGGGCGAGGCATATGAGCTTATAGAAGAAATAGACAAGAATTAGCACTTCCTAGCACTCTCAAGGGTAGTGATCCCATCGCATCCATTGAACAGCTGGATGATAAATTCTCAACTAAAGTGGAGCCTATCGTTCATAAAGTCATTAGTAGACTTGACCTTAACACGGCCACTATTAATATGGTGACTGGAAGCTGCGAAGTATGTGAAATGCAAGGACACACATCAACGAATTATGAGCTATTACAACAGCAAGCTAACCAACAAAAAGCCAATGTACTCAAATCATATAACCCTAATAATGATCCATATTCAAACACCTACCTAGTGGAACAAAGCTAACCAACGGGTGAAACCTTAGAATGCATCGATCGATCAATAAGCTAGAATTAATGATGGAAGAGTACATGTCCAAGCAAGTTGAGCTTATGTAGAAGATGTTTGATAGGATTGAGTCTCTCAATTGATAAGAAGATGCTGGAGATACAAATAGCACAATAAGAAAGCTCATTTTCTAGATAACCTAGAGTTTTACCGAGTCAATCAGAGCAAAATCCAAAAGAGCAAGTGCAAGCAGTGACATTATAAAGTGGCAAGATAACTAAAGACACCACAAGATAAAGAACAAAAGGGCAAGAACCAAATGACAAGGGAATTCAAGTACTCGAAGAAGAACTTCCCACAACCAGTCAACAGTCAGAACAAAAATAGGCAAAGAGACCAAAGACTGCTAACACTTCGGCAAGTTACGTACCACGCATATCATTTTCGAAGGCCTTGGAAAATAGCAAGCAATATCAATAGTTTGGAAAGTATCTAAAGATTATGGAGAAACTATATATTAATGTTTCATTTGTTGAAGTCATTTAGGAGTTGTCTATCTATGCAAAATTTTTCAAAGTTATCTTATCGAAGAAGATAAAAATTCAAGAAAATAGAATAGTGGGGCTCGGAACTGAAGGTAGTGCCATTATTCAAAATTGATTGCTGCCATAACTTAAGGATGCTGAAAGTTTTTCCATTCCTTGTGAAATTGGAAACATATTAGCACTTATGTCATTTAGGGGCTTCAGTGAGTGTCATTCATTCCTCTAACATGTCATTATTCCGAAAGCTTGAAGTAGGTATATCAAGTCTGCTAACATATCTTTACAGTTGGCTGACCAGTAAGGAATTATGGAAGACATAACTATAAAGGTGGATAACTTCTATATACCTGATGATTGTGTAGTTCTGGATATGAATGAAGACAATCAAACTCCCATTCTTCTAGGGAGACCATTCTTGGCCATTACAGTCACACCAGTTAGAAATTTCACTGAAGCACGTGAACGAACCATTTGACTTGAAGATGAAGCTCGACTTCTAATTAGTCATTTAGCAATTACTCAACTTGCACGCCTTAGCAGCTTTGAGGAACCTTAGTTCACTGAACATGAGAGCAGAACTAAACCAAAGCCTTAGCTCAAGGAACTCCCATATAGGAGAAGACTCTATGTATCTAGTTACAGTCAATGCAAATTTAAAGCTAATACAACTTCATAAACTACTCATTGAAGTCTTACAAGCATGTCATTGGATATACTCTTGATGATCTTTAGGGGAATAATCTCTCTATTTGCATGCATCCCTATGGAGAAAGACTTCAAACATTCAATAGAAGGAGAGAGAAGATTGAATCCATCATGAAGGAAGTAGACAAGAAAGAAGTGATCAAGTTGCCAGCGCAAGGATGTTCAAGTGGTGCCAAAGAAAGGTGGAATAATAGTGATTAGGACCAATTTAAAGAAGATAATTCCTACTCGCATTGTAACATGCTGAAGAATGTGTATCAAATTTCGAAAGTTAAATATGCTACAAGGAATGACCATTTCCCTCTCTCCTTTATTGATCAAATGTTGAGAAGCTGCTAATCATTCCTACTTTTGTTATTTGCATGGATGCTCAAGATTTCTACAAATCCCTATACATCCATTGATCAATAGAAGACCACTTTCACATGTCCTTATGGGATTTTTGCATATCAAAGATGCCATTCGAAATCATGGAGGTTTTCATGGATGATTTTTCTATTTATAGAACTTCATTCAAGAATTTCTTAGACAACCTATGAAAGGTATTGCATAGATGTGCCGAAACCAATCTAATATTGAATTGGAATAAAACCATCTAATGATTCAAGAAGGTGTAGTACTTGGCCATATAGTGTCTGGCTAAGGAATTGAAGTTCATAGAGCAAAAACTAAGGTAATCGGAAAGCTTCCTCAACCTTCAACCATTAAAAGAATTAGAAGCTTTCTCGACCATGTTGGGTTTTACGGGCAGTTTATCAAGGATTTCTGACTAATCATGTGACCCCTTACAAAGCTTCTTTCAAAAGAGTCTAAATTCATATTCGATGAAGAATGTCTCAAGGTCTTCGAAACTCTAAAGAAAGCACTTATATCGGCTCCTATTATTGAACCGTCCAATTGGCCACTACCATTTGAGCTCATGTGTGACACTAGTGTTGTATTGGGTCAAAGGAAGGATAAGAAGCAGCATGTGATATACAATAGAAGCCATACTTTGGATGAAGTTCAAATAAATTATGTTACAATAGAAAATGAATTTCTAGCTGTTGAATTCGCATTAGACAAATTCAAATAATTTTTGGTTGAATCGAAGGTCATTGTTTATTGCTTACACATACCATCAAGAAATTCGGCTTTTGATTTACAAAAAAGATGCTAAGCCCATACTAATAAGATGGATCTTGCTTCTCCAAGAGTTTCACTTGGAGATCAAAGACAAAAAACTACTGGAGAATCAAGTTGTTGATCACCTCTCCTAGTTACAATCGTCAAGTCACTACAAGAAAATTGCCATTTTCCGGCGGGCAATTTTTGGCGGTTTGAAATTCGTCGCAATTTGCGACGAATTTTGTGACGGTTCCATTTCCGACGGATTTTCCGACGGTTACAACCGTCGGAAACAAAAATAATAGATTATGTAATTTGTTATATTATTATTTTATTTTTTGATGGTTAGGAACGTCGATATTTCCGACGGATACCCATCCGTCGCAATTTACGACGGATTTTCCGACGGTTACGACTGACGGAAATAAAAAAATAAATTATGTAATTTATTATATTATTATTAAATTTTTCGACGATTAGGAACGTCGATATTTTCGACGGATATCCATTCGTCGCAATTTTTGACGGTCGTAACCGTCAGTAAATGTATAATAATATCGTATGAAGAGTATTTTATTAATATAACTAGCGACGGTCCAAACCGTCGGTAAAATAAATATTATATATAACTAAATATTTTTTCGATGGTCACAACCATCGGTAACTTTAAAAATAATTAATATTTACGTTTCTGACGGCCAGAGCCGTCGGTAATTAAAATTTCGTTATCCCACTTTTTTTTCTTTTTCCCACTTTCTCTCATCTTTTCCCCTTATATATATATATATATATATATTCTTCCTCCCCTCTCTCTCCCTCCTCTCCTCTCTTTCTCTCCCTCTCTTTCTCTCCCTCTCCCGGCCGGCGAGCCTCTGTCGGACGTCAAGCATCGACCCCCGGCGATCCTCTCCCGCCGGCGCGTCTCTCTCTCTTCATCGACGTCTCTCTCTATCTTTCTCTCTCTTTCTCTTTCTCTCTTTTTCTCTCCGGCCGCAGGTGGCCGGATTCCGCCGCTGGCGGCCAGATCCAAAGTACTCCAAACAGGTTTCTATTGGCCAACTTTGTTTAAACATGAATTGAAGTTTGTTAAATTCTGTGACAAACATTTGCCGAGAAGTGAAGCACCTCAGTAATCAATCTTGGAAGTAGAAATTTTTTATATATAGTGGATTGACTACATGGGACCCTTCCTCACCTCATTCGGATACAAATTTCTACTTTTTGCAGTTGATTAGGTATCCAAATTAATCAAAATGATACCTACATTAGCTACTGATTCTAAATTTGTCACTAAACTCTTTAATAAGTGATGGAGGCTCTCTGCAATAAGCTTTGAGAAATTGTTCATCAAATATGATGTGAAGCACCGGATTTCAATTGCCTATCATCCTCAGACAAATGGACAAGCTAAAGTTTCAAACAAAGAGACAAAAAAATCCTTGAGAAAATGATTTTGAGCAAGAAGATTAATGATGCACTGTGAGCCTATAAGACTGCATACAAACCACCTATTGGCATTACACCCTTCCGTCTAATGTATGGCAAGCATTGCCATCTACCGGTGAAATGAAGCATAAAATGTTTTGGGAAATTAAGGCACTAAATTATGATATTTAGGTTGCAATTGAAGAAGACTCTTGTAGTTGAGTGAATTGGATGAGCACTGCCTCGATGAATATAATAATTCCTGCATATACAAAAAGCGGACTAAGAAATGCCATGACCATTGGCTTTTACAAAGAAGCTTTAAGGAAGGTGATTTCAACTCTTGGTTGCGATTATTTCCTCAGAAGCTAAGAACAAGATGATCTAGGCCATTTGTTGTTCACAAGATTTATTCGTACGAGGCCATGGACATACGAAGTGGATATCCTGACA
Source organism: Pontederia crassipes (assembly GCA_030549335.1). Taxonomy (NCBI): domain Eukaryota; kingdom Viridiplantae; phylum Streptophyta; class Magnoliopsida; order Commelinales; family Pontederiaceae; genus Pontederia; species Pontederia crassipes. The sequence continues at coordinate 9,694,806 of CM060198.1, forward strand.
TCTTGAAAGTTAATAGACATGGACTGATATCCTGACATCTTGAAAGTTAATCGACATGGACTGAAGTTGTATAATCCAGATGTCAAAAATTTCAAAGATGTTTTACACCTAATGCTGGCTCGGTGATATGAAGAAATCCAAGTTGAGCCAATGACTTAAAACGAAAACACTTATTGATAGGCAACCCAACTGAGATATATAGTATTTGGTTGGAAATCTCAACGAAAAATAACATCCACTCCCAATACCTTAAGAAATCTTCCACTCTCACCATCTCTTCAATTCCTTACTTTTTGTTTTCTCTCCCCTCACAACCCCTGGAGCTACAAAACCTCACCTAAATCCTTTTCATTGATGGAGAAATAATTTCTTCGCATTCCCTACACCAAACCGATCTTCACCCACAATGAAGCCAATCTGACTACCAATTGAAAAATTTTCTAATCATCGAATGATGATTCCATCCACGACTCCGTCGACGGACTGCTCAGACAACTGAAAGTAGCCACACCATGAATTTGGATGAGAAGCTCAAAGTAGCCAATGGTTTACATCGAGATTGGTTCTCCATGAGATATTTACACATGTCAACCCTTGAAACGCTCACTCTTTTATGGGATTTTGGATTTTATTAGACTGAGCAAATTCTATGTGATTTTTTCTGAAGACTTGGATTTTGCCTATTGAGTTGGGCATCGAGTTTGTTGCTATTGTAAAAGAAATCTGGTGACAGTGCAAGGATAACAGATATCATTTTTTCTACATTTTAATAAAGATTTTGAGAAACTCTATCTTTGATCTTCCAACCTATGGTTCCCAAATTTTGCCGCTGGATTTTTCTTTTTCTAAGGTGTGGTATTGCCTGACATGGATCAGCACTGATGATCCTCACCAATTTTTAGCCGCAAAAACTCAAGAACCCAATTTTTCGGTACCTCCATCTTCTATTAACTAACACGGTTGTTGCAAGACCTTGTGATCTGACCATGGACTTTGTCTCTAAAGATGAACTCTACATATTCTGGTGTTTGTTAATAAAAAGTAAAATCAATCTCGGTGTTTTCTTTTTTAGGAACATTCTCCGAGAGCTAGTTTGTGAATGCACTCCTATTCTTCTGGGCAATTTCGTCACAGCCATTGCTGAACATTTCTAACTATTTTTGTCCAATATGATCTTTACTGAACCCCAATGATAGGATTTTGATTTCCTGAGATCCGAAGGACAAATTACATTTGAAGGGAGCCAACATTATTGGATGCAGACAGATTCTATCGTTCGCTTGTCGCTGCCTGATACTAGCCAAACAAGCATTTTGCAGGGGAGAAACTAGTGGATGAACGATAACATTCAAGTCTCCATGCCTATAGCAGGACAGCCACCAATTGCCTTCGAAGCATATCCGCCTATCCGTTTACCAAGACCAACACAAAGACATCCTAGACGACCTAGAAGATCCGCAGCTTCAGTTTCTTCCTCAATACTTGAATCCCCAAGGATTACACTTGTCAACTTTGTTGACAAAACTGATATTATCTTGGAGAAAAAGTCGAATTGTTGGTTGAAGAGAGTGCAAAATAGAGAGATGATATTCTCACTAAAAGATCAGTTGAAGACAATTGATCAGCGGAATGCTAATATTAATGACTCCATGTTCACCACACTTGGTGACATCCAATAGACAACTGATCGACTCCTTGAGCTAACACCTCCTTCTGGTCCCTCTTCCTAGCATGATCGATTTTGTGAACAACTTTGAATCTAAGCTTGGGGAAGTGGTTGGTACAGCTATTGTGATGTCTTTTAAATTTTTTTATTATGACTGTAGTTACCTTTACCAAACAGTAATAATCTTTGCAATTCAATAATAAAATTTTTTTTGTTTTCCTATTCAAATTGGCATGCTAAATTTTTTCTACTTAAACCACTATCAGTTCATACATTAGTTAGAAAGCAGTAGGAGAATTCAGCTCAAACATAGGAGGTCCCTTATGCATGATTTACTTCAGCATCCCTGAACTGAATAAATCGAACTCTAAATTGCACCCTGATGTGGATCAAAGCAACAATACCTATCCATGACGTTTCCTATTCTCCTAGTACTAGTGATTCTTAATCTACAATTATGAGTCCACAGGTGATAAATAGTTTACAAAGTCAATCTCCCATCTTAGATAAGGTAGTTGTGAGGAGCAAAAAAAAAGCAAATCGTAAGAGCCTAATCCATGGAATATGCTCAGCACTACCTATACTTACTACTGAGAGACATATGTTTTTCAAACAAACTGAAATTGAAAGAGTTTATCACATGTAATATGCACGGCCATTATATATAATTATTGAGCTGATGAGCATATTTTTATCTGATCGGCTACTCTTAATCTAAGATTGAGGGAGTTTTGGTAATTAAGTTGAAACAAAGGAAACAAGGGAGTACTAAACTTTTTGAAAAGGATATTTAGGACTAGGGGAAGTCTGAAATGTAATGTGGACTCGGTTAAAGTTTTCCCAACCTTTCTTTGAATTGTTACTTTAGTGATCTAATTTCAGGTATAATTAATTAGTTAATTACTTGGTAAATGATACCTAAGCAGTCATGTGCATTGAGTTCATCCTATTGTAGCTTAATTCTTCCTTTTTGTGGTTGTTGCATTAATTGCCATTTGCCTTAAACTTGTAACTTTTGCTTAAAGACATGTAATAGCTCAAGTGTGGGAGAGTTTGATCACATCTTATTTTCATCTCTTTATGCATTATTTTGATACTGCTTCTATCACCTTTTCTATTTAAATTATGTGCATTATATGCAAAGTTTGAATATTTCAAAGGGAACCAATAACAACTTTCCAAATTTAAAAACAAAGACAAAATAGAAGGAGAATAAGAGCATAAGTAGGAGAGTCAACAAGAAAAAAGGAAAGGACTTTTGGGAAGGAAATTGGGGATCAAGAGCATTGGAATTGGAGGATCGAAAGAGGAGGCGATGATGACCCAAGAACTTTCTACGATTTTGTACACAATGCTCGGCTAAAAAATTTCTATTTTGAGCGTGAATGTAACTCTCTTTCTGGTGTGATCTTCTTTTAGCTGAACTCTTAGATACTTGCTTTTATCCCATGCTTAAATGTCAATGGCACGTGCATATTTGGAATTTTATTTAGATTGAAAAATCTCCTTTATGTGTTATATCTTATTCGAGGGAAAAGGTATTTCATCTTTCCATTCTATTGATGACTTATGATAAAAAGGTTGAGAGATCCACTTTATGTGCTCGTAAGATGATAGTCTACCGCAGAAAAATAATTGTCTAAGATTGCAATCTTGTATAAGATTAGAAACCAAATTCTATTTGATTAGATTGATAAATCTATTGTTGTATTCACTAAGACTAAGAGATCATATTAGTCATCCTTCTCCTAGTCGACTATTTTTAGTTATTCCTTTGAAAACTTTGGAGAGATCGAGGAGTTGCAAGGAGAGTTAGATTATGACAAAATCATATTAGAGATCGAAAGTTCAACATCCTCTAGAAGATCTTAGCCATTAATACTCATTGATCTTGCCTCATTCCTTTATTTCAATTCCCATTATTCCTGTTTTACTCTTTCTTAATTGTCGAGTTAATAATTTGAAACTTATAGAAAAAGAAATATATATCATTGTGGATACATCACTCGCAGTTTCTACTCAACCTGTATACTTGGAGAAGTGTAGACTATAGAGCTTAATTTAATTGATCAGTTGTCAGCTGTGAAACATTCCAAATTCTATATCACTTAAAGTCTACATTAGTATTATGGATTCCTTGATATTTGCAATAGTACAAGAGTCAAAACACATTGTTAGGTTGTCACTATTAATCTTTAAGAGTTCACAAAATTCAATGAGAATTGATAGATTGTACTATCAAATATTGTGTGATCAAATGAATTCCTATAAAACACTTATGACTATATTAATATGAACCTAATGTCACACATGCAAACAAGATTATCATGAAGGATTTTCAGAATATTTGACTTCAAATCCATCAATCTTGTTAGGTGCCTATCACATGCATAACATGATCATGCTACATATTAAAAATGAAAGATGGATTTGTTAGATGAATCAATAAGATATGAGCTCAATGACCTATCTATAGTATTCACTATCTCATCCCAGTAAGATGAACCAAGTCATGTGTATTGAGTTTAATGCAAGTGGGAGTTGTTAAAAAATGAGTAAAATATATGTCCTAAACTCAATTGGTTGATCTCATTTGAATGATGATTAAATCCAATCATCGATGAAAGACTTGATCTTATGACAAAGATCGAATTAAATCTGCATATTTGATATGCAAATTATCATATAATTAAAGGTTTAATGGAGGGCAATCATAATAACCTCCTCTCCTTCATCATTGATGAGATGAAAATAAGATAGAGGAATTTACAAATTCTTTGTTCTTCTTTATTACATAATTATGATTTGTTTGAAGGCATAAAATGATAGTTGCTCTCTCACAAAGTTGTAGCTCTCATCCTTATCTTCCTCCGTATAATTTTATGGCGCAAGTCTCCTCAATATCATGGCATGGATACTATTAGCGGGCTGAATTTGTTGGAACTACAACCCGATTCAAACTCGTTCCACAAAACAACGTGACGTCACTGTCTTTTTTTATTTTTCAACTTTTTTCAAGTGATATTTTTTTCTCAAACCTACTTTTTTCTATTAGGATTTTCTCTCTCTTACATTCCTCAATTAAAATAGTATATATTAGGATCGAACCCGACCCAAACTAGAATCCGTGGTCGGGTCAGATCCAACCCGACTCGACCTTGACCCAACCTTGGGTCAGGTCGGGTACGGGTTAGAATTTTCTGACCCGACCCGAAGACCCGATTTATTTATTTATTCTTTTAGCTTTCAGCTTATATTATCTATAAAAAACTATTAAAATAAAATATTTTAAATATGTAAAATAATGTTTAAATGTTGAATAAGTTATTTTATGCTTTTTAAATAAATATTATATAATATTTTTATAATAATAGAGAAAGTAAGAAAAAAATGGAAAAAAAAGAAAAATGGTGATCGGGTAACCCGACCACCTAATCGGATCCAGCCTCCCAAAATGAGCTGACCCATGGGTCGGGTCGGGTCTGGGTTTGGTCGGGTCAAACCTGACCCGTGAACACCCCTACCCTTGGTGGACACTTCTTTTAGGGATTGCGAACTTGAGATAATGAATGTGATCCATCCTTGTATTATTTTAATATTCATATATTTATTTTAGTCCCAATCATCCTATGGACTTGAACATTATTCGCGGTCGTGAGTCATGATAGGACACTAGTTTAATATTCTATAGTATACTAACTACATTGTAACAATAATATTCTTTTAACCTAATACATGTAACTGTAATTTTTGAATGTATTTAATGTTTGTGTTAAAGAAAGTAATTGATCATTCAATAGTTGAGTTTATTTTTGAACTGGCCGTGAGGCCTACCCGCAATGAAGCACTGTTTGCTCATGTGATTTTTTTTCAATGTCTGGTATGGCACTTCCTTAATCACACAGGCCATAACATTAAAATTCAATTTGAGAGCTTATCTGATTAAAATGCTGAAGTCGTGTAATACCCCAAATTTTAATCAGGGTAAATCAATAAAATTATCTAAAAGCCCTAACCTCCCTTATATAAAGGCCCAAGACTCCCTTATTTACCTCTTTACTCCATATGAACTCTTGATGGCTAGGACTTGAGGAAGGAGAGCTTGAGGAGCAAGGAGGAAGAGGAAGAAGGGGAAGAAAGAAGAGAAATATCAACAAAGATTAAGGTATGTAAAGGGGATCCAACCCCTCTCCCACTCTCAATGGATTTAATTGCATAGATTGCAAGATTTAAGAACACCCTAGTTCTTAGTAGGAATTTCGATGAGAGATTTACTGGTTCATGAATTCTGAATTATCCAATGTTCCATATTAAGATTATCATTAGTAGATCCATGTTCTAAGGCTTTTTCCCAAAAGATTTGATCAAATCTGAGCAAAAATCGGGCTGAACCAAGGCAGTCTGCGACCTCTGTCACGGCCGTGACGAACTCCGTCATGCCCGTGACAGAAGGTTTGGGAGCGGACAAAATTCGGCTTATGTCACGATCATGACGAACTTGTCATGCATATGACAAATGGCTGGGGAAAGGTTGACATTTTGTCACGGCTGTGACAGAACATCACGCCCGTGTCAGAAGGACGAAAAGAAGGGGTGAAATCTAGCGTTCTGTAACAACTGTGACACCCGTTGTCACGGTCGTGATAGGTCAACACGGCCATGACCATGCCGGTCACGACCGTGACAGAAAGGGCAATAATTTGGGTTTTTGTCACGGCCACGAGGATCCCAATTCACGGCTATGACATAACAAAAAATTGATTTAAGCTATATTTAAGTTAATTTTTAGGTATTTTCTATTATGTAATAATGATTGATGATTGTATATGAACCTATATATACGAATTGCATGGACAGCCGTAAATAGGTTAAAATATGAAGACTGAGCGACGTAAACTGTTTGATCATTGTGATAATAATGAACCCAATGGAAGAATACTATTAATTGTCTCCCCTCAAACTAATGATAGGAAATATTATGCCCCATGTTAGAATTTCCCTCGGGAAATTACTGTGCCTTGTAATTTGGAGTTAACATTTTCTGGGGGAATAACTATATTTTATCGGTAATAGTATGTATATTTCCACTCACCTTCGGGTGACGGAGCCTCGGCTCCAAAGCCTAGGTTTAGGAAGGGCAACGACTTGATTCTTTAATTACTGATAAAGTCAAAGGCTGAACTGAAAAGACTGATGACCATGAAAGTGGGATCCAAAAGGTTATGAAGCAACTCGGAGGATATTACTGAGGTAAGGAAAGGACAAATGTTGGTCACTTGGTATGCCTACTGTACTGACTGACTGATGAATTTATGAAAATATTTACATTCCATTACAATGACTGACTGTACCTACTATACTATTACTAATGACCTTATGATATGAATCAATGACATGTACATTTTATGAATATGACATGGCATGCATAATTCTTTTTATTATAAAATTTTCATATGTATGTCATGTAGTATCCTCAACAGGATGCATCACATATACTGCATGACCTTTACATACTCTAATTAAAAAACTCTGCACAATAGATCCAGAGCAAGTAAGTGATCTGATTGGATGGATGGCTGACTCAACTCTTGATGGTGAAGTTGCATATGATCTAGGCTAGAATAGTGTCATGAGTCTATCAAACTATTATTTTAGAAATGTTTTATTGATTAATGAACTTTTAGCTTTATCGATGACATTAATTGCAAAGATTTTAATTTAAGACTACCGCTGAAAGGACAAGTTTTATTCTATTCTCATGATTAATAATTTTTTCGCAATAGTTATGCCTATCATTTTATTGTGATGTTGTTATGGCGAAAGGGCTAGCAGCCTACCGAAATTATCTATTGCCCTCTAGCTTTTAGGGTGAAAATTTTGGAGTGTTACAAGTCGAGTTTGATAGCAATAGACGTGGTATAAGCGTATATACTTTGACGCTGGAAAGACAAATGAGAACATCTATTCCAATGGTTGTCCCAAGAAATCACATATGGAAATCAAGTCGATTTTCAACTATCAGTTAGCTTAAACATAATAATAAGCAGAACCTATAGTTTAACGTACGATATATGCTCGTTCTAGCATAACGAACATAACTTGATAACTACTAAATATAATTTTAATCCTTATTGACTCCATATTGACTCTGTCTTTTCTTAATTAGTTGCTCGGGCCTAAATGCATGAGTGTCCAGCTACGTCGGCCATAGTCTCAACTACCCGGACAACGCATTATGACAAAATAAACTACTGCATGCTTACGTCGCCACTGCCTTCTGTGTGTCTTTAAAAGGAGCATTCCCATCGCTACAATTGCATCAGGCTTTGAACCAAGCAAGAAAACGAGTCATGGCTTTTTCCAATATCTCTTTTTCTCCTTGTTTTGTTACTCCTTGTCGGCGGAGTCATCATAGAATCGGTGCAAGTCCGACTCCGACCCAGACCCCGACCCCAACCAGGATTTCGACTCCGACCTCTTCCGCGATCCCAACCCCCAGTTGAACCGGAACTTACGTGCCCTCCCGATTGTAATGACAACGGCAGAGATAATGGTGGCAGAGACAATGGCGGCGGAGATAATAGTGGCGGAGACAACAGTGGGGTTTATGGTGGCAGAGACCACGGCGGCGGGGTTTATGGTGGCAGAGACCACGGCGGCGGAGCGGAGATAATGATGGAGACAATGGTGGAGATAATGGCGGAGACAATGGTGATGATAATGATGGAGACAACGGCGGAGATAATGGTGGCGGAGACAATGGTGGAGGCAATGATAGCGGAGATGATGGGAGAGGTGATGATGGCGGAGACAATGACGGAGGCAATGATGGAGACAAGGACGGAGATGACGGGGGAGGTGACGATGGAGGAGACGACGGGGGAGGTGGTGGTGATTAATTATAGGTCGTCGGTTGGAAGCAGTGTTGTCGGACCCAGCCCGGCCTGACCGGTCGGATTGGTTGGACCGGTGTCCGGGGCTTAAAATGGCTCGCGGATCGGTTGAAACCCGGGGAGGGGTTTGACCCGGTCAAAACCTGGGTTCAACCGGTCGACTCGACGAGTCTGACCGACCCGGCCGGGCCAATTTCTAAAATGAAAAAAAAATTAAAACATAAAAAGTTATTAAAACATTTAAACATGATATATATATTTATATATATGCTTGAAATTTGTATTTTAATATCCTCTTGTCACATATATAAAATTGTTTCAATATTTTTTATTTATAACTACCTCATAAGAATTTTTTTATTTATGTTGATGACTTAATTTATGATACTTTTTTATATTATTTAATCTGATCAATTATATTATTTATTATACTATATTTTATATTTTTTGTTAAATAAAATATTATATATTATCAATATTATAATAATTTTTTTTAACTTATTTTATTTTTTTGTTAATTTATATTATTCGATCTGATCATCCGATTCGACTCGATCTGACTGATCTGACCTGCTGATCAATCCGGATCAATGGCCGGCCGTGTCGGTTGAAAGAGGTCGCAGCGGTGCTCGCGTTCGCGTTCGTGTTGTTGCGTGAGGCAAACTAGCAACGTCCATGTGTCCACAATGAGAAAGTACGCATGCATGGTGGCAGCTTCGTGATAAATTTCCGTGGGTTTTTTGCCTTTCGTGTTTTGTTGTAGTCCAGTTTCGTTGTGTAAGGAATTTTATGTGCTCTTCAATAAGGACTACTTTAACATTTTTATCATTTTTAATTTGTTTTGTGAATCTTGTTGAGATATTTTTCATGCTAATAAAATTCACAAGTTTTATCATATATATTCTAACAATGAGTTTAATGTCTTTGGCAAGCAAAAGTTTTGTGGAGTGTTTGGTTGAAGAACAACTCAAAATATAAGCATATTATGTTTTTTTCAATTTTTCTTCTATCTTTTCTAAAATAAATACATGTCCAATTATATATAAAATCTTATCAGTGATCAATTCGGGACCGTTGAAAAACTTACATGATCATAATCGTGAGAACTGACTACTTCTTTAAGTCACCTTTTAGAGTCAAAAAATAATAATAAAATAAAATCATTAGCATACATATCAATACTTAACTTTCTGTCAAACAATCAGGTCACGTGAGGCTAAGAGAGAACTTGGAGTTCTCCTTAGAAGCGAGAACTTAACCTTTTTTTATTTTTTAAATTATTTATTATATTTTAATTATTAAAATATTATTCATTAAACTAATTTTATATTATCTTAAATAATAATCAATTATAATGGTTTATTTATTAATATATTTTTATTCAACTTATAAAATAAATTCTTTAACTTAATAAAAATAATTTTAGTAAATTATAATATTAATAACATATGAAAGTAATAAATTATAATATTATTCTTTCATGAATTATAAATTATATAATATAATTTTTTATAATTATAATATTAATATAAATATTTTCTTAAACTACTATTTTAACTAAATAAAGACATAATATTTTAATTTACTATAATTTTATACCTTATAAAATAATAAATTATATTCTTAGTTCTTACATTTTATCCAAACATCTTCTAAAACTATACTATCAGATTGAATTTTTAAATTTTTATTATTATATTTTTCACCCAAACATCAAATCTAAATATTTCTCAAAAATTAAGGAGAATTAAAAGTTCCAATGTCACACACTGCCTAGAGTACGACAATTTTTTCCACATTTTTCAATGTATGAATGCCTTCAGAAGTTGACTTTGTTGCATAGTTCTCAGAAGTGGTCAAGATAAATATAAGCCTTTCGAAAGGGTGACAGGAATTTGATTTTGGCTTGCTCTTATAAACACTTGAACTAAGGCAAATTTTCACATTGGTTGCTCGTGGAGATTTCATTAACCCTCTTTATTATTATTATTATTTTTTGTTTTGCCAGAGTTTGTGGGCACAAGCTGCCTTATCATACAAATGGTAACAGTGTGATGACTGTTGAGGCGAAAATTTTACTTCAATTTTTCAAATGCGAAAGGTTCCACTATTTTACTGAAAAATCTAGTTCTTTGGAATAAACAAAATATTAACTTTTTCGCCAGATTATCAAACTCTAAGAACTACATGGAGTGTGCCAAATCACTACCAAAACATTGATATCAAGAGCTCGTATTGTTTATAAATTCCATAGAGGTGATAACAATTACCAAGTGACATTAAAAATAGCAAGAATTCCCTAAAACTGCAGTAAAACAAAGCCACAACCAAACAATGAAAGCATAAAAAAAATTCCAAGAAACACCATATTGCAAAAGTGGAAAGAGGCCTAGAGGGAAATATCCCATGATTGACGTGAAAAACATTAGTAACAATATAACTGATAGAAAACGCACTAATGATATCGAGTCATAAATTTAATAGTAAGATTGTGGATCCTAAAGAAATACTTAAATCCATTTATCTTGATAATCTTCTAAGGAATGTATGAGTGTTGCAATTTTCAAAACTAAAAAATTACAAGAAATGAATAAAACAAAATAAGATAAACTCTTGTTGAATAGTGTGATTGAGGATGAAAAAAGTATCAACTTATATACACATGATGGCAGTTTAGTGATAGTAAATAACAATTTTATTTTTATGATGGATCAAGAACATCTAATACACCACATGATATTAAGTTCTAATGCCAAGTTATTGAAATCTCAAAATGGGTGTTTCAACTCATAAGTGAAGGCTAAACTTTTAGGGCGTTTGGTTTGTAGAGTAAAATAACATAATATCATATTTTTTTAAAAAGTGTATATATTCTTATTCTTACTTGTGTTTAGAAAGAAAAGAATAAATTTTAAGATATAGTATTTTAACTAAAATATTTTACTATAAATAAGTCATGTTTAATAGTATAATAACAATAAAAACATCAATATAAAAGTATAAGATTCAAAAATAAAAAATAAAAAGAATGATTCAAAAAGTTAAGAAAACGAAAATACAAGTATTCTTCTGATTTTTAAGAATATTTGTATTCTTGTGATGGGATCACGATTTTCGATGGTAAAAATGGTGGTTTGATCAATTTTTATGGTTTCAAAGTTTTCAGTATTTGACTAAAATAATCTTAAACCAACTATTATTTGGCTATATTTCAGGAATAATACGATATTCCAACATTTAATCTTAAACCAAATGACCCCTTGGTGCAATATTAGATCTTGGAGTCATTACACTTATTTTATAAAACAATTGTGGAAACATAAAATGATTTAAAAGATTTAAAACATTAATGTAATATAAGGGAGCAAAAGTGAAAAAAAATAGACTAAACGTATTTATAAGGTTCGGCCAAACATATTGTTTGACGTCCCCACTTCTCAATATCAAGACTATTAAGAGTTCCACAATCGAATCCTTCCTTTGTATTTGTAAGAAGGCAGTCATTACGCCAAACATGTCCATATTTGCTCAAGAGTAAGGGGGCAATCTCTCCTACGATTAACTTACACAAAAGTATGGTGATAACCTTTCTACGAGCTCATTTTTTCTCCAACACTCATTTCAATATGTTCCACTCAAGCATAGGTCAATACAAAATTAAGTACTAGAAGTTTAAAATTGGTTATTTGATTGCTGAAAACCAACTAGATAACAAAGTATACTAGATTGTATCAAGTTATAATATTTAAGTAAGGGTTGTTGATCCCATGAATTATGTATGTCTGAAGACTACACTCTCAATATTCTGATGATAGCAAGTAAAGAGATAATGCATTAATCATTGGTTGAAGTATTGAGCTTAACAAGCCACAAAAAGTTTGAACGAAAAATTCACTTTAAAGGTTCTATAGAAGAAGCGGATGAGCAGTGGTAGTTTAAAGGTTGACCACAATGAAAAATTGAGTATTGCGGTTGATATGGCAGAGTGGCACAAGTAGTGGACACCCATTACGATGATCATCAACTGTCAAGGTATCAAAATGGATGACCTTTGAAGGAGGATGTAGTATAGATGATCAAAAAGAAGGATTGAACGCTTGCAAGTCTAGGATTTCAAGCGGACTATTGCATATCATGGCATACACTTGTTTTGCAAAGCAAATGAAGAAATTTTGAAGATCGATCGACCGAAGAAGTAATCGACATTCATAGTGCTAAGACAGGCCTTGTCGTTCGAATGACTTGTTGACCTCCAACTGTGATATTTCTGCAAAAGTCGCATGGAGTGGTCAACCAGTGATGCGTAAAATGTTGCAGCAAAGTAAATTCTCTAGTAAGCACTAGCCGTTCAAATAATATAGTAAAAACGAGTAAAGAATGTCGAATGCACAAGAAATAATTATTAATTAATTAGCTAATTTTAAAAGCTAATAATTGACAAAATAGAGTTTTCTAAAATTGGTTTTAATTATAAAATAAAATACCAAAAATTAAATTAATAATCTATATAATTGATATTTAATTACAAAAGAAAATCCAAATAATTTGAATTTGAACACCATATGTTTTGACACTTTCCAAGAAATTTTTGTTATCCAAAAAATTTTGAATGTCCTCCATATGGATAGACTTTAGAGTCTATATTCTAAAGGTTGGGATACATACCAATTAGGATATACAAATAGGAAGAATAGATGATGGTATAGTTATGTTGCCCTGAATAATTTTAAAATTAATTTTCAAAATGTGTTAGAGAATATAAGCAAAATTTTAGTATGCCCCTTATGAAAATTTTATATATATCCTAATATTCATTTAATACAAGTATGGATTTATCTGAATTGAATACATGCATAGAAAATTACGAGTTATCATTTTCACATTTGAGAACATTAAAGTGGAGCAATATTATGTGTTATAATGGAAATTAGTGGGGACAATAGTAAGGGAATAGATTATAATTTTTATTGTGACAGTAGTCGATGTCTATATTTATAAGAAATTGTGAACATCTTAGAGAAAAACAAAAGATAATAAAATAGGTATAAAGTCTTGAGGAACCAACTATCTAATATGTTTAGAGTTGAAAAAGTAATACCTCTAATTGGTGGGATCCAAATCAATCGATGATTACTAAATTGTCTTTATCTATTGTTAACAACTATTGATGATTTTTAGAATCATTGTGAATTCTTGAATTGCTAGCATTGACATTGGAATCATTGTTGGTACTCCCCAACTTATTCTAAAATCATCATCGGTAAAACTTTATCATTAAAGATTTTGGAATCATCAACAATTATTGATTAATTGTGAATGATCACAATCACTGGGTTCTAATATCCATTTATGATTAATTTTCTTAGTTCATTCTTGTTTTGCACAACGCGCTTATCACAAATGATTGAATCATCGTCGTCGCACCTCTTTCAGCTACAAATGATTTGTTATTGTAGACCTCTTAATACGACATCAGCCTTAAAATTATGAAGAGTTGTTTAGAAAGTTTCTCGAAAGATGTATTGGAGTAAGGCCTCCTTAGATCATCATTCGAGAGCTTAAGTGGAGCCATAAAGTTCGTTGTCCTGGAGTGTTAGTTGGGGGCTTAGAGAAAGAATAATTGGAAGGTTACACCTTTTCAATCCTCAATCCTGAACTCGAACTAGCATTTCATTGTTACAAACTATTAAAAGAAAAAAAGTTATATCCACGAACCTTATCAATTCTTACACGCTTTACCTTTGTTAATGTAGTCAATGCGTTATGTTATGCAGCCTATTACTATATGATAATAGATTGTTGTGTCCTTTATTTAGTATTCGATCATTTTGATCATGATTCATCTACAAATTAGCATTTTGGCTTTTATCAATAATATACACAACTTCTTGCTTGACTCATTCCTATTCACGAATGCTTGCCTATTTTATCTTTTGCATAATGCATAATGGTAGAATAAGTCTAGGTTAGTCACCACAATGAAGCTATGTGAGAGATCTTATATGGAAGAAAACATATTTCACATCATTAACCAAAAGGAATAAGTTCCTCAATCGGAAGTAATTGTAGTAACAATAGTTATATGATAGTATTAATAGGTCAGCTACTAGGCCTAACCATTAGTCATAATTATTCTGAATAGTATTATGCGTTAAATTTCAAATTTTGAGCACGAAATTTCTTTTAAGGGATGTAGAATGCAACATATAAAAATTTGGTCGAATTAATCGTCGCTTATGAAGGGTTGATTAATATAATGCTAATAACAAAGAATTAATTTATGTGTTTACATGGTTATTAATCATGAAATAAATTTTTTTATTAATCAAATTATTTAAATAACTTATATTAATTAATCATTACGTTTATAAAGCTAAATCTCTATATATATGGAAAAAAGAAAGTAAAAAAGAAAAAAAAATATAAAGTAATATATCAAGGTGGGCCCCACACTATGCTAAATGACATGGACAGCTACCACACCATAATGAGTTGGCACTCATGCAAAATAGCTCGGCATACCATGTAGACAGTACATGTATATATATACTATTATGTATTTGGATAATATATATACATATACTTGTATATGGATAGAAAGAGGGGGCCTTAAATAATTTATATTAATTAATCATTACGTTTATAAAGCTAAATCTCTATATATATGGAAAAAAGAAAGTAAAAAAGAAAAAAAAATATAAAGTAATATATCAAGGTGGGCCCCACACTATGCTAAATGACATGGAGAGCTACCACACCATAATGAGTTGGCACTCATGCAAAATAGCTCGGCATACCATGTAGACAGTACATGTATATATATACTATTATGTATTTGGATAATATATATACATATACTTGTATATGGATAGAAAGAGGGGGCCTTACCAACTGTGATAGAAGGAAAAGGGTTTATCCAAGAGGGAGGGAGGGAGGGGGGGAGGGATTACTAAGAACAAAAAAGGAAAAGAAAAAAGCAAAGAGAAATTACTAAGGTATGTAGAGGGGATTCTTTTCAAGTGTCTAATGATTTAGTTCACTGTAGTATTCAATTATAAGATTGAGCTAATTTAGGCACGAGTGCATACTAATTCAAAATCAAATAGGTTATAGAACTTCTCCTTGTTTTTGCTACATGGCCGAAATTTTGATACTAATAATTAAATATAAAAATGCTCAAAAAATTATAAAATTTACAGGACCTGATCTTCCATGGGATTTGGAACCATCTCAAAATCACTATGAAACGAATTACCCATTTTTGTAAATTAGGTCTTAAATCAAATATGTTATTTGATAATTCAAGGCTTCCAATTGGAATCTCATGAAAATGTTTTGTTTAATAAAAGTAATAAATGTTTTACCAAACATTATCCATCTTATTAAAATGAAATTTAGGACATACCATGCTAATAATGGTTAAATTTATTATGCTTAGTCTGGAATGACGTAAATCTAGGAAATCTATGACTTATTGCTCAGAAAGTCTGATTTTATAGAAAATTTTAAGTACGAGAATAAGAGTTGTATACTAATTGTTATAAATAATAAAAATAAGGTCACTCAATTCATTTGAGCACAAAACTAACATAAAAGTTAGGTTGAATTTTGATTTTTCTAAGAACCAAGTCTAATAAAATAAAATTAGAAACTTTTACAAATAAAGTAATCTAGAGCTAAGAAAAAATGGAACCATATGATTTTGTTATCTATATTCAGAGTTATACATTTTCTTATCTTGGTTTGCAATCAGCCATAAAAATACAAGATAACCAATTGTGATGAACTGAATTGCTAGACCTATATAGAATGTGTAAATGGCATAATTTTTATGTTGGTATGTATATGACACCTATTTCTTAAGAATAATATGAATCCATATTACTGTTATAGGGTTAGATGAATGATAAGAAAAAGAAATGGAGAAAGTGTGATCGCGTATATAAGGATAATATAATTTACATAATTGCAGCAAAAACTATTAATCATCAAGATAATCTAAAAATTATCTTTATAGTGGAAGACTTAAATAAAATATTTGAAAACTAATTTCATAGAACATAAGATAAAAAAACATTATTCATAAGCATCTTTAAAATATTATTAGTCTAATAGGCAACATCATAATAGGGCTTAGACAAATCCATCCTAATATTAGTTGCCTACCCAAATCCACTGTGTAGGATTTCTTAGTTAGGCTATGTAAAGATCATGCTATGCAATGCATCCAAAGTATGATACTACATGACTCATATAAGCAATTTTATATATAAGAAAAAGAAATGCCTCAATATCATATATTTAAAAATATGATATACATGTCAAACATTCATAACATATGTCATCACGCATTGACATCAGTAGCATGGCCTCAACATGTTATAATCATATCAACATATAAAAGTATGGTACATTGATCAATAAGTCATATTAGTAGGCACATCAAGTGATTAGCACTTATGACTCAGTAATTCTCCTCGGGGTTATTTTATAACCCGTTAGATTTCGTGAGCATCAGTCTTTACTGTTCAATCAGTATATCTTAGAGTAATTGAAGAATTTTGTTCTTGCCTTATTAGTAGGCTAGCTATGCCTTGAAGCCAAGGACCCCATCACCCGAAGGCGACTAGGAATATATATTATTTTTTATAAGATTAAGTTATTCCTGAAGGAGATATTTACACACAAGGCGCAGTATAGTTATTTCTTTATAGTTAGTTGAGGCGCAACAAGTAAATAGTATTTTCCAATTGAATGCATTATGTTTTCAATCATCAAATAATTTTGCTCCTCTCAGTCTTCATATTTTAACTTAGTTATGATTGTGCATGCATTTTATATATCTAGGTTCATATACAATCAACAATCATCAATACAATACTTGTATACTTTGAAAATATGCTTTAGATATTATAAAAGCCCTTTTCCTAGTGCTCACGGCAGTTTCCATACTCATAATGGCCGTGATAGAATGTTTACCTTGTAATGATCGTTCCTAGTCTCGTAATGGCCTTGACAGAATGCTTCTTTTTTGCCAAGAATTATAATGGTCCTGGCCAACATTGTAATAGCATTTTTGTCACTGTAATGGCCGTGACAAAATGCTTCTTTTTTTTCCAAGCATGGTAATGGTCCTTCCCAACCTTGTAATAGCATTTCTAGTAATGATCATTCCCAGCCTCGTAATGGCGTAATGGCATGACAGCCTAGTCACGACCATGAAACTAAGTTTCACATGGTGACAGAGGTCAACTTTTAGTCGATTGTTTTTTTACTCTTCGATCACCATCGTTCCAGAGATTAGCTAGAGTCGTGGAAAGAACGATATCCCAAAAATTTATTATTTTGAGCTAGAATTGAGGGGAAAACATATGCATCATTCATAATACATGTGAAGCATGAATCATATACATATAAACAAGTTCATAGCCTAGGTTTGAACAAGATCATCAGGAACATATATATATATGTATATATATATATATACATACATATATATACACACACATACATTCATTTAAAATCAAACAAAACTCTAAATTTAGGTCATAAAACATAATAAAACAATAAGTCATCATCTAAAACACCTAGATCTAATCCATATGTTCATGCGATCCCTCAATCAAATTCATCATAGAGGAGAAAGGAATTTGAATTCCCTTTAAATATCTTATTGGGTTCCTAGCTAGTTTATTGTCTGTCCCCCTCTTCTTCCTTCCTCTCCTTCCTATTTATATCTTTCCTCCTTGTGCTCCTTCTTGACTCTCTTTGAACCCTATGCATCTGTGCAGAGATGAGGAAAAAAGATTAACAAGAAATCTTAGGATCTTTAAATAGAGATTAGGGTTTGAACCCAAAAGTTCAAAATGCCCTTATATAAAAAATAGGGTTGAAAAGATTTAAATGAGGTTAACTGCTTTGATGATGGACGAACCTAGACTAAAAATTAACGCCATAGTGAATATATTTAAGGGTGACCGAATATAATTTTAACCCTAAAGGTTATTTATAATTTTTGTCAACAATTGAAAAGTTCAAGCAATCCAGCAGATTAACAGAGAAGAAGAATCCAATAGATCAACGTAGAGATGAAGACGAGTGGTGGAAGAAGAGAAAAGATCAAGTCTCAACTCTTCATTTTCAAAAGTTAGTTAAAGCCGGTATTACACGAGTCTTATATATATGTACAAACCAAGAAGAGAGCAAAGCAGAGAGACAAAGTTGTCGTACAAAGTCACAAAGTTGTACTACAAAGGTAATTGTGTAGTACACTGTTCTAATCACGATATATCAAAAGATGTTAATACCCCAAGTCAAGTTGGCGGCTGAAACACGTCAAACAGACCCAACTTGCTAAGAAGGCATTCATGCTCATGTTTGGATAAAGCCTTGGTTAGAAGATCAGCAGGCTGCTCTGAAGTCGGGATATAGCACAACTTGACAAGCTTCTGAAGAACACGATCTCGAACGGAAAAACAATCAACATCAATGTGCTTAGTTCTCTTGTGAAAGACAAGATTTTCTACTATCTGTAAAGCTAGTCGACTATCAGTGAAAACATGAATTGGCAAAGAAACAGGCAATCACAATTCCTGAAATAATCGCTGGAACCAGATCAACTCAGCATCTCTTACTCCAAGAGCAACACCACGATATTCTGCTTCAGTTGAGGATCGAGCCACGACATCCTTTTTTTTATTTCTAGGAAACCAGTGATGAACTTAATTTGACACAAAAAGCTGAAATAGATCTTCTTGTCATTAAACAGGAGGCCCAATCTGCATCAGTGTAAACATTAAGGACATTATTCTGTTCAGCTGGAAAAAGAAGACCTTTGCCTGGTGCATTCTTCAGATAATGAACAATTTGCAAGGCTGCATTCATATGAGACCTTTTTGGCGAGTGCATGAATTGGCTAAGATGTCTGACAGAGAAGGTAATGTCATGCCTTATTTGAGTAATATGAATGAGTCAACCAATTAACCTTTGAAAAGAATTTATGTCTTGAAGTGGAGAATCAGTAGAACTATAACTAGAAGAATCCTTTAGAAAAACCTTGTCAAACTCACAAGAAGTGAGCTTTAAATTTTCTTCCATTGGAGTCAAGATAGACTTAGAAGCACTTAAACCACAATCTTCAATGAGCTTTAATAGATATATTCTTTGAGAAACAATGATGCCTTTGTCTGATCTCAAGATTTCCAAGCCTAGAAAATATTTTAAAGCACCAAGATCTTTGAGTTTTAAGTGTTGATGAAGATAAGTCTGAACAGCAAGAATAAGATCTTTGGAATTTCCTATCAAAAGAATATCATCAATATAGACCAATATCAAGACAAATTGGTCTCCCACTCCTTTAGTAAAGAGAGTATAATCATTATGACTTTGAATAAACCCAACACTTATCAATATTTTTGAAAGCCTTAGATACCACTGTCTTGAAGCTTGTTTTAAACCATAAAGTGATTTAAGTAATCTGCAAACTTTATTTCCAGCTTGTAGACCTTGTGGAGGTTGCATATAAACTTCTTCAAAAAGCTCACCATTCAAAAAGGCATTGTTAACATCTAAGTGGTAGATGGGTAAATTCTACTATACTGCAGAAATGAAGAAAGCCCTTATGGTAACTATTTTTGCAACTAGAGAGAAAGTATCCTTATAATCAAAACCTTCCTGCTGGCTGAATCCCTTTGCCACCAATATGGCTTATATCTTTCCACTGAACCATCAGCATTTAATTTGATCTTAAAAGCCCATTTGCAAACAATCTCTTTCTTATCAGAAGGTTTGTCAACCAATTCCCATGTACCATTAGCCTCTAGAGCCTCAAGTTCCTTTTCCATTGCTGTCACTCAATTAGGATCTTGAACACCCTGAGCATAAGTAGTTGGTTCACACAATGACCCTGAATCTGAAAGAAAAGACATGTATGATTGTGAAACCTTGTCAAGAGCAACATAATTACTCATAGGATAAAGTATGGATGAATTGATAACATAATCCTTCATCCATACTGGTTGTTTTCCAACCCTTTTTGGTCTAGTATTATGAGGAGTACAAGGAATGACATTAGAAGAATCAGTAGCATGAGAACCTGAAGATCCAGAAATGTCTAAATCTGGAAGTGAAACATGAATATCAAGAGTAGGTAAAGATGAATCTGTAGAATTCTGAATAGCTTCCTGAGAAACACTTCCTTGATGAGAAACAGATGAAGTTTCAGGAATAGGAGCATTGCCATTTGGATCTACTGATACAGTGACAAATGGTGGCATGATATCACTTGGATAAATATTATTCCTTTGAACTTGAAAACTGTTCATATCAGACTTGGACAGAACAGAGTTTTTTAAGGCAAAAGGAAAAATTGATTCATGAAAAACCACACTTCTGCTGATTGATATTTTTCTTGAATTAATTTCCATGTATCTATATCCTTTCTAGGTGCTAGTGTGTCCTAGAAAGACTGCTGGTATAGCCCTCATATCAAATTTATTTTTAACTTTCAAGTCTGTCACATAACAAAGGCAACCAAAAGTCTTTAGATGTGAGAGGGATACAATTTTGAAAGAACTTCTCAAATGCAAAGACATTATCTAAGACTTGGAGAGGGATACGTTTTACTATATGAACAGCAGCTTTGACACACTCATCACAATATTTAATTGGCAAAGAAGATTAGAAAAAGAATGCACGAGCTATTTCAAGCAGATGCCTATGTTTCCTCTCTGCAACTCCATTCTATTGGGGTGTATTTGGACAACTGCTTTGATAAATTATCCCTTTGGAGTTTAAAAACTGAGGGCCCGTTTGGGTGATGGAACCGGGTGGAACAACCCTCCTGGTTCCACCCGATTCTCCAAACGCGAGTGGTACCAAGATGTTGGAACCAGGCGCGCACGTGACCTAGTTCCAACATCGGCGCTGCTTTTTTTTGCTTTTGATCATTTTTTTGGACGTGACGTGTTGCTTTTTCTCCCATCTTTTTTTTTCTTTATCATTTTCTTTTACAACATTTCTTACTATAAATTAATTTATTTATTATCTATAAAATATAAATAATAAATGAGTCATATAATATTTTTTATTCTTTATTATTTCATTATAAAATTTTAATATTTCATTAAATATATTTTTTAAAATTGATTTATATTTAAATACTATATTTTTTAACAAATTTGTTGACATAAATTTTTTTAATATATATTATGTATTTTATTTTTAACAAATTTTATAATATATATTTATAATACATATTTTAAACTCAATCACCCACTAAAATTAATCCATCACATCTACTTTTTCCTATCACATCAACTACTTTATTCCTCATCATCAAATTCTAATCCATTCAAACACAACTCGAACTAATCTGTCAACTCAACTATTCACGAGAACCTGGTTCCAGTTGCCAAACGGCCCCTGAGTAAACTGCAAAGAGAAAAACTCTGTCCCATTATCAGACCTTTGACTATTGTATTGAATTGAGTTTCCATTCTCAATATAAAATGCTGTAAATGAGCAAAGGCCTCCGATTTTTGTTTTAACAAGTAAATCCAAGTCATTCTACTGAAATAATCAACAACTATAAGAAAATATCTGAATCTAACATGTGAAACAACATTATATGGACCCTAGATATCAATGCGTATTAAATCTAATTTGTTTTTACATTTTTCTATTTCTGTACATTGAAAAGGTAATCTGACTTGTCTAGCCAATGGACAGATTTTACAATGCAGATCCTTAGAAATAGAAAAATGAAAATCAGGAACAAATTGTAGCCTATGATAGGATAAATGATCCAGTCTTCTGTGCCACAGCTCAATCTCAACATCATTAGAAAGTGAAGCCTTCATTGCTCTATATCTGTCAGCCTCGACTTCCTTTTTATTAGCAGCACTGATGGCTACTTTTCTATAGAGTAGAAAAGTTCGGCAAGTATACCGATCGCACAAGTAGTAAAAAGATATTGATCCCACGAGGACTTTTATCTCTCACTCTTACTAGATGACAATTCTTGTAGAGAAATGAATTAAGAAGATAATAAAAAAGGAAACAAGGAACAGATCCAAGAAAAAGAAACACCAATTAGAAGAAATATTAGTTTTACTAAGCATTTCTCCACTGTTAATCGAGTAAGAAAATCACAACTAATGGAAATAATGTAAATTAGAACTCTAACCAGATGTCCTATTTATTTTATCAATTAAATATTTGGAGAAAGTTTAACCAAATCGTCCTCCAAATATTTAAGGATTAAAACATAAGGGATTTGATTCATCTCAAAAACTCCTCAACCGAGTAAGTCTAAGTCCATACCCCTCTAAATCTCACAGAGTAGATAGGGGAGAGATATGAGATGTTAAAAATAAATTTGATTCAAACACAACACTCATATTCAAAAAAATAATCTTTCATCAAAATAACAGTGGAGTTCAACAATGTAAAACCAACAAAGGAAGATTACTCCATTGCTGAAGAATTAAACATTGTAAAGCCGAAATATAGAGTACAAAAGATGAGCAAGAAATAAAATCTAAGGTGTGACTCTAGACAAAGTAGCCACAAGACTCTCTAATGGATGATTTCCTTTTCTGCTCTCCCCCTTTGGTGTGGAAGTGGAGGTCATTTTATAGTCGCCCGTCGGTGTCAACACGGACCGTGTCACTCATGACACGGGCCGTGTTCTCTTTGTTATATAACGCAGTCCGTTTAGCACGTGACAGAAATTCCCCCGACCGTTTGGCGGTGACGCGACAAACTGAAAAATGGCCCGTGTCAAAGTAACAAGGTCCATTTTTCTTCTCCTGCACAGCAAACATCGTGAAAATCACAAAATAAATAAGAAGAATAATATTCTATATGAAAAATGAGCTAATTGATGCATGATCATTCAATTTTCAACTTCTTAATGTATTAAAATATACAAAATTGAGCATGCATCACAATCCCCAAGTTTGAATATTTACTTGTCCTCAAGTAAGATTCAAGATAAGATATGATCTTCATCAAATTACTAATACTTTTCTCTTCTCATTGTTTAATTTTTTTCAATTATCGCCAGAGTACCTCTTCTCTTGCTAAATAATTCCTGCTTCAAAGAATATATGATGCTAAGACTTTTTTAAATCAATGAACAATTAGTCTCA
The DNA here is from genome assembly GCA_030549335.1 of Pontederia crassipes. Classification (NCBI taxonomy): domain Eukaryota; kingdom Viridiplantae; phylum Streptophyta; class Magnoliopsida; order Commelinales; family Pontederiaceae; genus Pontederia; species Pontederia crassipes. Next base: position 9,718,517 of record CM060198.1, read on the forward strand.
ACTAAAAAAAACAAGAAGTCTAAATTTTGAATAAATATTAAATGAGCTTTTTGTTTTCTCTTTTTTTTTTCTTTTTGTTTCCTCCATCTTGCTCAAAGTGGTTCATGTAACAGATTTTCGATCGACCGATCCCAGACGAGTTGGTCTTAGGTCATCAGGCAAGAATCCCCAACGGATCTAATGGCCTGAACACACTAAAGTGCCAGAGATAAACATTTTATTCAACTTCTTTTTAGAAGTTAAAATTTTTTTCGCTCAATATATTTATTCAATAAAAAGACTGCTTTTGAAAAATTTAGAAGAGACTAACAGATAAAGATCGTCAAAGCAAAATAATTCGAATCAGCTCCAACTTCTTATCCAAAAATCCAATACTAAGGCGATAAAAGAAAAAAAAGAAAACTTTTGATAAAGAATTTCATAAGCAACGAGATGTTCTTGAAATCGTCGATTAAGAACAAGGAAATATGAAAAACTCTGTGAATAGTGATGAGCGAGATATCTTTCTCATAATTTTAAAAAATAGATAATTATCTTGATGCAAGAAACATGAAATGCATGCGCAACCCCCGAACTTGAAAGAAACACTGTCTCAGTGTTCAACTAGTCGGACGAGTTTGCGTACATCAAAGTAGCAAAAGGACATAACAAAAGATCAAAAGTGAAAGACACAACCCTACTAATCAAACTCTGGTGGTGGAGGTGGAAAGGTGCTATCAACTGGATCTGGAGGAATCTGGTGGTGTCGGACTATCTGACGAACATCTCGATCGATCCTAGCGACATCCTCTACAAGGCGATTAAGTAATGCTCTATCCTCCTGGGCTGCAACCTGCATACGATTCAATTGATCCATGACTAATAAATGATACCATGTCTGATCAGTTCTTATAGCATCTATCTGTGTCTTCCATGGAGAAAAGTCAAAAGTAGCAGAAGGAGGAGCTGATGTAGGAGGCGGTGGGTAAACTATCTGAGTCGTCTTTGGAAACTGTGAAGGTCATGCACCGTCCTGTGATGGCTGGGGTACTGGTTCATCCTCAAATGGTTCCTCAGCGACAAGTGGAATGGCTAAAGGTGGAAAGTATAACCAATTAGCCTTGTCAAAAGGTATAATTCTAGCCCGATTTACACATGGGATCTTATCAGTTCTGCCTCTAAAAGTAAAGATGAATCTATTATTCCTCACTGTGATGAGTCTCATATGTACTGCCTTACTTCGATCAAGGAATGAAGCATTTTTTACCACATTGCATTCTAAGTATAAATTAAAGTGAAGTGCAATGGGTGTGATCAAACCTCCTATGACAATGCGCCCTTTCTTCTTCCTGGAATGTTTTTCAAAGTTGTGAGCCAAATATGCTCCAACATTGATCTGCACATTTTCAACCATAGCCCAGAAAAAGAGAAGTTTTGTTTCATTAACAGCTCCTTCGCTGTCTCCTCTTCCACAAATAGTGTTAGATAAAATTCGATGCACATAACGAAATACTAGATTCTGAATCTGATTGGTTTTAGTACGAGCTAAGTTAAGAGTATTCACACCAGTGATAGCAAACCAGAAAGATGTGGCATCAAAAGCTGAGGTGTTAGGGGTGTTCTCAATTACTGGCAAACTGTAAAATTCATAAAACTCAGACATACCAATGGTGTAGTCATCGTTGTACATCCTGAAAAATATTTGCTCTGGCGCTTCTCCTGCAAAGCTTGTGTGTGACATCTGAAATGAACTTAGAAATTCCAAAGCCACTCGATCATATGTTGGCCAATTTTTCAGTATAAACTCGGCCATCCCTATGCGTCATAAAAGAATCAAAATATCATCAGTAATATTAGTGTCATGCATGAAACAAGGGCAAGCAAATTTGGTGGCCGCTGATTCCATTCGACAAAGCCTCATCAAAGCACGGGCATGATCCCCATCTCTGTTATCAACGTATGGGGGCCTCGGTACCATGGTAGGCTCGGGGGTGTCCAAACCGACCTCCTCAAAATCCATGGAGATTGCGCGGGCGCTGCCATGAGAAACAAAAATTGATCGTGTAAAAGTAAAACGGCATGTTTGTGACAGTAAGCAACACGGACCGTGTTGTGGAGAAACGGTCCGTGTTATTTGAAGAAAAATGGTCGGTGTTGCAGAAGCACGGTCCATTTTTTCTGCAACTTCACCGTCGGAGTTTTTGAGAAAAGTTGAGGTCGTTCTCGGCAAAGTAAGATGTCGTCGTGAAATTGGTCGAAGAAGCCCCGCACAAGAAGCCGGCGGTGAGGTGGCTTGGTGCAGATGGTGGCGGGCTTGCGGACGACGGAGGTCTTGCAGACGGCGGACTTGGCGGACTGCGGCGGACTGCGGCGGACTTGAGGGCGGCGGAGAAGAGGAAGAAGATGGTTAAGCTGGTGACGCCGGTGGTGGTTCGGTTCGGCGGCGAGCGCGGATGGTGGCGGACGGTGACGACGGCGAGCGCGAATGTTGACGGTGGCAGAGAAGATGATCGGAGATGGGTATGGAGACGATCCAACGCGGGGCGTCTTATAGCGACTCGGGTCGTGTTGTAAATGTAGGTAGGTGGCAGGTTCGCGTATCCCAGTGCAACACGGACCGTGTTCCTAGAAAATGGTCCGTGTTTGACTTCTTCGTTACAGTTTCGAGGGGCAACAAGGCTCGTGTTGTAGAAACGCGGGTCGTGTTGCTCAATACTTGACAGCTATTCCGCCCTTATGCGTTTGCATCACATGGCCCGTGTTGTAAAAATACGGTCCGTGTTATGTAGAAATTCTGCACAACGAGTAACTTTGTTAGTCATGAGGGACATGGCTCGCGGGCCATGTGAAAAAAAATATATAGATATATATATTTATTTATTGATTTTTTCCAAAAAATAAACTTTAGACAAAATAATTCTTATTTATAGTCTTCAGCTTGACTTAGTCATACTCATGGATCAACAAGGATAATAAAGTCAACTTCCTCGTGATGAACACCACATGTATAGTTCTTAAGACGTTGTCGATTGACTTTGAATTGATGCTTTTTGTCCATGGTGCAAATTTCAACAACTCCAAAAGGTGATGAGGAGACTATAAGAAAGGGGCCCGTCCATCTGGACTTAAATTTACTTGGAAAAAGTGTAAGTCTACTGTCATATAAAAGAACTTGTTGACTAGGTTGAAAACTCCTAGTTTGTATGCGTTGATCATGCCAATTTTTTGTGCGCTCCTTATATATTTTGCTATTTTCATAAGCATTACTTCGGAGTTCTTCCAGTTCATTGAGCTTGAGTAACCTTTCCTTTCCTGTTTCTGTAGGCTCAAAATTAAGAAATTTAGTAGCCCAATAAGCTTTATGCTCTAATTCAAGAGGTAAATGACATGCCTTACCAAACACAAGTCTATATGGTAAATGACATTCCAATAGGAGTTTTAAAAGCAGTACGATAGGCCCACAAAGCATCATCTAATTTAACAGACCAATCCTTTCTAGAGAAATTGACAATTTTTTCCAAAATGCATTTTATTTCCCTATTAGATATCTCAACTTGACTGCATGTTTGCGCGAGATATGGAGTGCTGAGTTTATGTGTAACTCCAAATTTTGTCAAAAGTTCCGCAAATAATTTATTATAAAAATGGGTTCCATTATCACTTATTATAGTTCTAGGTGTGCCAAATCTAGTAAAAATATTCTTTTTTTAAAAACTTGACCACCACCTTTGCATCATTAGTAGGAGAGACAATCGCCTCTACCCAATTAGATACATAATCTACAACAACCAAAATGTACTCATTATTAAATGACTTAGGGAGGGGTCCCATAAAGTCAATTCCTCAAACATAAAAAATATCACAATATAGCATGCTATTTTGGGGCATTTCATGAAGTTTCGAGATGTTACCCGTCTTTTGACATTGATCACATGACTTACAGAAAATTTGCGCATCTTTAAAAATGGTGGGCCAATAAAATCCACTTTCCAAGATTTTTGCAGCTGTCCGATTGGGGCCGAAGTGGCCTCCAACTTCCCTTGTGTGTCAATTTGTAAGAATGGTTTTGAATTCAGATTCAGGGACGCAACGTCTGATTACTTGATCTGCACAAACCTTAAAATGATATGGATCTTCCCACAAGTATTGTTTCACATCTGAAGAGGATTTTTTCTTTTGTTGTGATGTCCATCCTATATTGAGCCAATTTCCTGCAAGAAAATTTGCAAAATCAGCAAACCAAGGTGACTTCTCAATTATTTTTACTTTATCACAAGAATTGATGTAAAAGATTTTCTCATCCAGAAATTCTTCAAGTATATCAGTTTCCTCAATTGGAGAAACTTCCAAACGAGATAAATGATCAGCTACGATGTTCTCGGTTCTCTTCTTATCTCTAACCTCTACGTCAAATTCTTGTAAAAGAAGAATCCACCTGAGTAGTCGAGGTTTGGCTTCTTCTTTTGTCACGAGATGTTTTATAACTGCATGATCAGTGTAGACAACAACTTGTGAGCAGATTAAATAAGATCGGAATTTATCAAAAGCAAAAATGATAGCTAGAAAATCTTTTTCCGTTGTGGCATAATTCATCTGAGTTGGAGTTAGAGTTCGGCTAGCATAGTAGATGACTCGAAAAATTTTGTCCTGCCTTTGCCCTAATACAGCACCGATGGTTCCATCACTAGCGTCGCACATGAGTTCGAACGGAAGACTCCAATCAGGGGCTACAACAATGGGAGCAGATGTAAGTTTCTCTTTTAATGTAGTAAAAGCAAATATGCAATCAGAATTGAAAAGAAACTTAGTGTCCTTGACGAGAAGATTGGTGAGTGGTTTGGCTATCTTAGAAAAATCCTTGATAAATCTTCTATATAATCCAGCATTACCCAAAAAGCTCCGGACAACTTTTACAGATGTGAGCGGAGGTAGATTTGCGATTACATCCACCTTGGCCTTGTCTACCTTGATTCCTTTATCGGAAATCTTATGCCCCAAGACAATGCCTTCCTTCACCATGAAGTGGCGTTTTCCCCAGTTTAGTACCAGATTTGTTTCTTCACAACGCTGCAAAACCGAGGTTAAATTTTTAAGACAATTGTCAAATGGGTTACCAAATAAAGTAAAATCGTCCATAAAGATTTCAAGAATCTTTTCATTCATATCAGCAAATATTGTCATCATGCATCTTTAAAATGTTGTCGGTGCGTTGCAGAGTCCAAAGGGCATCCTTCGATAGGCAAAAGTTCCATACGGACAAATAAAGGTTGTTTTCTCCTGATCTTGAGGCGCCACAACAATCTGATTGTATCCTGAATAACCATCTAGAAAAGAATAAAAACTACGTCCTGCTACTCGTTCCAACATTTGATCCATGAATGGTAGAGGAAAGTGATCCTTGCGTGTTGCTTCGTTGAGTTTGCGATAGTCGATACACACACGCCAACCTGTAACTGTCCTGCTAGGTACCGGCTCATTTTTCTTATTAGTAATTACAGTGATGCCCCCTTTTTTTGGTACTACTTGTACGGGGCTAATCCAAGGACTATCAGAGATAGGGTAAATGATACCTGCATCGAGAAGTTTGATTACTTCTTTCTTAACTACCTTTTTCAGAGTTGGGTTTAACCTACGCTGAAATTGGTGCTTGGTTTACTTTTCTCTTCCATCAAAGTCTTATGCATACATATCGATGGTGATATTCCCTTGATATCATTGATGGACCAAGCAATAGCTTTTTTGTGTTTCCTGAGAACCTGTAAAAGTTTGTTTTCCATTATGTTAGTTAATTCAGAGGAAATGATGACACGAAATGAATTTTTTTCGAGAAAAGCATATTTGAGATGAGTAGGCAAGCTCTTGAGTTCTGGGTTTGGTGGTGGAGGAGGTATGTCTGTCTTCTCTAAGATGGATTCCTTGAAAGGGATTGACTCTTTTTCATCTAAGTCAATTCCTTCTTCAGTGTTATCCATTGATTCTTCAATAATTGTGTAAGGATCCATTATCACTTATGGTACTACCTGTTCAAATTCGTCAAAAACATCATCTTCAAAGGTATCAATAGAATAACAATATGATAAATCTAAAGGTCGTTTGAGAGAATTAGAAATATTAAAACACAGTTCTTCATTCTCCACTTTTAAAGTGAGATGTCCTTTTTTGACATCCATTAACGTGTTGCCGGTAGCGAGAAATGATCTCCCTAAGATGATAGGTGCTTCGTCTTCTGAATCCATATCCATGATGATGAAATCTGCTGAGAATGCAAATTTATCAACTTTGACAATAACATTAAGTCCCTTCTGAGGCCCTTAGGCTTTTTAATGGATTGATCCGCGAATTGGAGCATCGCCGAAGTATCCTTAAGCTCGCTATAACCTAATTTTAGAAAAAATGAATACGACATCAGATTAATACTAGCACCCAAGTCACATAGTGCCTTGGAACAAAAAAAATTCCAATAGTGCAGGGGATAGTAAAACTCCCTGGATCCTTTTCTTTCGTCGACAAATCTCTCTTGCAGACGGAACAACATTGAGTTGTTAATTTGATCAAGCCTGTTTCCTCAATTTTCCGTTTGTTTAAGAGTACATCCTTCATGAATTTAGCATATACGGGCATCTGTTTAAGCGCTTCATGAAATGGGATGTTAATATGAATTTGCTTGAAAATTTCCAAAAAATGAGAGAATTGTTTATCTAATTGTTCCTGCTGATATTTTTGAGGATATGGCAGGTTTCCAGATTTTTCAGGAATCTGGTGTTTTGTAACCTCCTTTTTGGCTGATGATGTAGGAGGTTGATTTGAAGATGGTTGATCTGGGATCGAAGTTGGTATTAGTTCTGGTAGCTCCTTACCACTTCTCAATTTGACTGCTTTCGCTTCTTCCCTCGAATTCTTTTCTGTATTGCTAGGAAGAGAACCTGGTTGTCCACTTGCAATCATGTCAGCTAATTGTCCCACCTGATTTTCTATGTTGCGAAATGAGGCTTCTTGATTTGCAAATTTTGTATCCATCATTTTGATAAATTTAGCCAATACATCTTCCAAGTTGGATTTTGGTTCGGCTTGAGGTTTGTCATCATTGCGCGGTTGAAATCCTAGAGGTGGAGCACCTTGATGGTGTACCCAAGAGTAGTTGTGTTGATTTCTCAACCCAACCCATAGGTGCTATAATTGCCCCCTTGATTGTTCTTGAAATTATTATTCGATACATAATTAGCATTTTCAAAAGAAGTGGAAGAGGAAGGGTTAGAGTTTGAGACCATTGGGCATTCATAAGTAGAGTGCTCTTCACTACAAAATTCACGAGTTTATTGTACGGCTTTAACAGGGGCTTTTTCATTGATGCGACTCATCAATGTCTCCATTTTCTGATTCATGGCTTCTATTTGCGCCGTAAGTTGAGTGTTGCCGTCTATCTGATAGACACTTGTCTTTCATGGTGGTTCTCTATTCCTGTTATTTTGCCAATGATTCATAGCAAGATTTTCAATAATATTATAAATCTCTTCAGGAGATATATCATTCATGGAACTTCCTGCAGAAGTGTCAATCTTATCTCGTACGGCGAAAGTAGCACCACTATAAAAAAATTGAATTTGTTCATGAATTGGTACATTATAAGGAACATGAGATACAAGTTCCTTAAACCTTTCCCATGCTTCATGCATGGTTTCCGAGTCTTGTTGATAGAATGCTTTGACATCAGAGATTAGTCGAGCTACTTTCTGGTGCAGACAATATTTGTTGATGAATTTTTGCCGCATCTCTCTCCAGTCTGTGATTGTTCCTTCGGGTAGAGTATGGAGCCAAGTGGCTGCTTTCCCTCTCAAGGAGAAAGGAAAGAGTGTCAACTAACTGCATCATCAGAAACATTATGAAATTTAAAAGTAGAACACAATTGAAGAAATTTTCTAACATGCCCAAAAGGATCTTCATCTTGATTTCCACTAAATTGATCATTTTGCACCATTTGAAGGGTGCCATGTTGTATATGGGAATTGGTGTTGATGTCTGGAAGAGTAATGCTCCATGGGTCATGATTCATCTGACCAATAGTGTAATCCCTCATCGTCCGATAATTTGGATTTGGATTTTGAATTCCTGATTTTTGTTGTTGTTGTTGTTGTTGTTGATTTTTCGCCATCTCTTTGATCCTTATAACTTTCCTTCGCTGTTTAGCAATTTTTTCTATTTCAGGATTGAAGAGAAGTGGTTCTTTCGAGCTTCTGGTGTTATATCTCTTTATCATTTTATTCGAGGATTTCAGAGCGCGATTAAATCAAGAACAATTTGAATAATTATTGAGAAAATCAAATGGCAAAAAAAAATCTTTTAAGGAACAAAACGCGGACTGTGTATAGAGAAGTATGGACCGTGTATTGAAATGCGGACCGTTTTCAGAAAACGCGGACCGTTTCAAATGATGACATAGTCAATTCCTGAATAGAAGTCCGTTTTTATTGCGCAGGATGTTCGAGAAAAAAAAAACTAAAGAAAAAAATAAAAAAATAGTAACCTGTAGTAAGAAAAAGATGACATGGTTAATTCCTAAATAGAAGTCCCCGACAACGGCGTCAAAAACTTGATGGCTACTTTTCTATAGAGTAGAAAAGTTCGGCAAGTATACCGATCGCACAAGTAGTAAAAAGATATCGATCACACGAGGACTTTTATCTTTCACTCTTACTAGATGACAATTCTTGTAGAGAAATGAATTAAGAAGATAATCAGAAAGGAAACAAGGAACAAATCCAAGAAAAAGAAACACCAATTAGAAGAAATGTTAATTTTACTAAGCATTCCTCCACTGTTAATCGAGTAAGAAAATCACAACTGATGGAAATAATGTAAATTAGGACTCTAACGAGATGTCCTATTGTTTTATCAATTAAATATTTGGAGAAAGTTTAACCAAATTGTCCTCCAAATATTTAAGAATTAAAACATAAGGGATTCGATTCATCTCAAAGACTCCTCAATCGAGTAAGTCTAAGTCCATACCCCTCTAAATCTCACAGAGTAGATAGGGGCGAGATATGAGATGTTAAAAATAAATTTGATTCAAACACAACATTCCTATTAAAAAAAATAATCTTTCATCAAAATAACAGTGGAGTTCAACAATGTAAAACCAACAAAGGAAGATTACTCCATTGCTGAAGAATTAAACATTATAAAGCCAAAATTTAGAATACAAAAGATGAGCAAGAAATAAAACTCTAAGGTGTGACTCTAGAGCACTAGACTCTCTAATGGATGATTTCCTTTTCTGCTCTCCCCCTTTGGTGTGGAAGTGGAGGTCATTTTATAGTCGCCCGTCGGTGTCAACACGGACCGTGTCACTCATGACACGGGCCGTGTTCCCTTTGTTATATAACGCGGACCGTGTCAACTCGAAACGGACCGTTTCAATCAGCACGTGACAAAAATTCTCCCGGCCGTTTGGCGGTGACGCGACAAACTGAAAAAACGGCCCATGTCAAAGTAACACGGTCCATTTTTCTTCTCCTGCACAGCAAACATCGTGAAAATCACAAAATAAATAAGAAGAATAATATTGTATAAGAAAAATGAGATAATTGATGTATGATCATTCAATTTTCAACTTCTTAATGTGTTAAAAAATACAAAATTGAGCATGCATCAAGCATCATCTTCTAGAAAGTACAGTCCACGAATCTCCTTACCAATCAGGATCATCTTCCCACTTGACTGCTCTTGTATCACACACTTCTTTGAATAAAAGATAATAGAGCAATAAGTATCCTTAGTCAACTGAGAAACTGATATAAGATTATATCTTAGTTCTGGAATGTATAGAACATCAGATAAAACTATGTCTGAATTGAGCATAAAAGATCTCTTATGAGTGACAACATATCTATGGCCATTAGGTAAGGTAACAAATTTTTTGTTCTTTAATTGTGTCACATTAATAAGACCATGAACATTAGAAGTCATATGTTGTGAGGCTCCAGTGTCAACAATCCAGATATGATTATCATAATTGTTAAGATTCATACCTGCCATTAAACCAGAAACATCATATGTCATGTTTGTCTCCATCAATTTCAAGAAGTGTTTATATTGATCATCAGAAAGCATGTGCATTCTATTAGATGTAGTAGCTTTATCAGTTCCTTCAATCTTCTCCTTTGATTCAAACTGAATTTAAAAAAATTCAGAATCTGCAGCAGCATGATTGACAATAGCATTTTGATTTTTGCCCTTATTGAACTTAAAATTTGGTGGAAAACCTATCACCCTATATTACTGTGATTTCTTATGTCCAGCCTTGTGACAATGATCACATATGATAGAATAATCATTTTTGTTCTTTCCTCATTTGACATTCCCAAAGAAAGCTGAATTTTACTGTTGTGCACGAACTAAAATCTTGGCCCTATGTTCTTCTTCAGATATCATAGAAAAAACTTGATTAAGAGATGGAATTGGATGCATCAGGAGAATCTGAGATCGTGCCTGAGTAAATGAGTCATTGAGACCAAACAAAAATTTTTATATTCGTTGCTGAACCAGATATTCTGAATATTCTTTCAAAGAATCTAACACTGGTAGATTTCGCACCATTAATGATAACTATCACGAGCCCGATTTAACATGCGAGTTAAACCAAAGTTCGTAACTCATTACGGGTAGTCAAATAAAATGATGAAGAAATGCAAAAATGTGATGTAATTTACTCTTCTTTTATAACATAAGAGTAAAAGTATATCATTAAATAAATTACACAATATGTGATTATTTCAGAGCAAACTGTTACACCTTAAGTCGTACATTTGACAAAATGACTTTATTTTCAATACAACTTATTTTGACATAAGTAATAAACATGACTAGCTCTCTCGACATCTTAATAGAAAGATAGACATAAATCCTCTCATCATACTACCAAGAATGTTATAGAATCTTTTTACGACCCGCACGATCCCCAATAAGCTATATGAATCTGAAAAATATTAGAAACAATATTATGAGCAAAAATAGCTCAATATATCAACTCATAAGATATGTGTTACCATCTAATAAATTCGAGGAGATATAAATACCCACATTAATCATAATATCAAAATCAATATTTTCGTACATTTAATAATACATATATAGTATTCCAACCGAAATCATTACACTCAATTTACAATCATTATCATTTAAACATATCAAACGTGTGTATGCGATGCAACACTCTCATATGTATGCACGGATCATCAACTGGCCAATGGTCGATAGGTGAACTCTAGAGGTGGCTCTCATCATGATCAACGATGTAACACTCAGCTCTATTCTACCTCATTCCTTTCGGGGAACAAATCATATAGCGATAGGTGGACTCTAGAGGTGGCCCCCATCGCGATTACTCACGATGTGGCACTTAGCTCCAGCCTATCTCATCCCATTATTGGAGAACAGAAATGATGGATTAGACTCTAGAGGTGGCTCCCATCATGTTCAACGATGTAGCACTTAGCTCCAACCATCGTATATGCAAATGCAAACAGATGTTTATGCATTATTCATCGCATAACAAACATCTCTCGAATATCAGAAGATGAGACATATCAAATACCATTTGAAACGGAAAAAAAATTGCACTCATCGTAATCCATTCAAATCATATCACATATACTTTTTAAATGTGCAATCATATAATCATTCATATATACTTTTCATAACTGCATTCTTCGAAATTAATTCATAGCATATCCAAAACATATTCAATATATATAATAATCGATGTCACACCGAATTCAAAAGAAGTGAATACATAGAGTAGGAGAAACCAACTTACCTGATATGATCGATTTGACTCTCTCCTTTTCATTTTCTTATTCACCTTCTAATCCCATTACAATAATATGTATTCTTATCAACACCATAATATGGATGCCTACACGTAGATATAATGATAACCAAGGTTATATACGATTCATGCCTTCAATTCCATAGCTCAAGTAATTTTTGAGTCATATAGTCATGGTACACTACATATTTTCTAAAATAAAATTCCTATATTTCTTTATGCGTAATCAAATCTCATGAATCTAATTTTATATAGGCATAGACTTCAACAAGATTAGCCAGGAAAGTTTGAAACTTTTTTTTCTTATAGTTGGTTCACAAGAAACCTTTGATTATATTATTTATATCAATTACTAAATAGCTCATTTTTCTGTAATTCCAATCTTATACAAAACCGGACTTCTTGAGGATTATCTCATCTAGAATTTATATCATTATAAGCATGATAATTTTAACAAATAATATCATATTCTCCTAAGATTCTATCCAAATAATTAGGGTGAGGTGCACTAACAAATTTATAAATTTTGCTACCGTTCCCTAACTAAAAAGAAAATAATTTTGTTTTAAAGAAAACTCCATAATTTAAATTTAGATTTTTGTTCATCATAAAGTATATGTGGTTATAGACATTTCATTATTTTGTACACATTTCTAAAATTTGAGAGGTGTCGGTTATTCATCTCATAACTTCTTCCACGTATCTTATTTTGTGATGATTCCAATTTGTTTAAGACCATACCTTAGACGAGTTCAAGACTCAGAAAACTAAAATTTTATCTTTAAATTTATAGCATAATTCCTAATGAGTAAGCTACTTCTGCAAGACAGCTAGATATGTTCATTTAGTTAAACATAACTTTCCAATTACAAATGATTTTTGAATAATTCCTTGTTGTTCGAGAGCTAGACTTCCAGAGACTCATAAACTCTAATTTTCAGAATTTTGTAATCATTTATAACAAATTTTAACTACAAGCTATTAATCTTAGAACAAGAAAAATATTTTCCCTTGTTCTTCATGTCTCTAAACAACTTGTCTACTTTCCTTATTATTTTAATAAATAATAATAAACATGAACAGATACATAACTATTTTTTTAAAAGTCTAACATAATATAAAATTACTAAAATCAATCGTTCAAACCACTACTTACCTACCATATAAATTTTATTTCTTCTAGTTTTGATTTTTTTTTCATATATCCAAGTGATTGGTCAAATTTCTTATTAATCCAATCAATACAATGCATGACATTACATTTAAACTGCCATAAAATTGGGAAATCAATTATTCAAATCCACATAATACATACCTTATCAAATTTTCATCTTTTTTTTTTCTTTCCTCTTTGTGCAGTGTTGCCTTTCTTCCCTTATTTGGTTCGTCCAACTTTAGAGAACAAATCTCTTTTCTCTTTAGCCTTCTTTTCCCCTTTTTTTTCAATTTCTGGCCGACCACACAAAATGAAGTAATTTCCTTTTTTTTTCCTTAGGTCGTGCAATGTAAGTCGGTAATGAAATTTCTATTTATTTTATTTTTTCATGATTTGTGGTGATGTGACAGCTCAGCATTAAAGCTAAATTATCTGTGAGATGAGTTGTCATTCCACCGAAAGTTATTCTTTTATTTTATTTAAGGTAAGTCGGTAAATTGGTCTCTTGTCATTCCAAGCTTAGTTAATTATTTTTGGTGATTAATTATGCAAACTAATGAAATCTACCATGTGATGATAACAAATTGGTAGATACCAGCCACCTAAATAATTAGCATAATTAGGAAATAATTTTCTAAACACTATTACATGTGAGTTAATTTAAATTTATTGAATAATAATGATATTAACATGACTAATCTTAGCAGATCTTATTTTGCTAGATGGATGAATGGTATAAGTCAATTAAAATGCTCATAACTTCAAATAATTTGTATATACAATTAAGCATATTAATGCTAGCTTTATATTAATCCAATAGTATTAATTTCAACTTGATGACATAATATTTTATTAAATTTGTCACTGTAGTTCATTAATAATTTACCTTTAAAAAAATCACCATTAAATTGAATTAGTTAAAGAAATGTTTAACCTGGAATATTACAATAACTCTTCCCATAAGAACTTGAGTTTGTTAAAATACTCTCCCACTGTTAATGATCCTTGACTAATAGTATCAATTTCACCCTGTAACATATAAATCTTTGTGTCATTCTTCCTTTGAAACCTTTCTTTAAGATCGAGCCAAACAATTCTTGCATCTTGATTATAACCAACATTGTCAAGTTCCAGCGATCGACCAAGCTTGATAGAAGATGAAAACAGCAATAGATCGTAAACAATTGGAATTGGGAAGAAAACTATTTCTTCTTCTCTTTCAATTTTTATGCAGGAAAGCAATCGGATCAAGCCAAACAGATAAGAGCGTTCATGTCTTTATATACAATGAAACTGAATATAACGAAAGGAATAAAACGAAACGAAATACATAAACCGATATATACACAAGCTGATATATACAAAACAATCAACCGTTAACTGCCTGAAATCGGACATCCCAGCTTTTGCATGTCTGCTTCTTCCTTCTATTCCTTCGACTCTCTGTTTTCACTCAGATTGGAAGAGTTTAACAAACATTACTAATGAGACCTCTTGAAACTGAACTAATCATCCAAGAAATCACCAAGGCATTACAATGTTTCCACTGAAAATGAAGGGATCGATCGATCGATTCAATCGACCATGATCCATCAATAAAAATGTGCTTATTTTTCGACAGTAATGCATTGTAAAAAAATTGCTCCAATCTGAATAGTTACTGGAATCAACTAATGGATAAGGTGTTAAAGATTGACTGGCAGATTCAGTGGAACTTAGAAAAAGTGGATTACTGATGTCGATCGTAATCGAATATGCATTCAAAGAAGAAGAAGAACTCGAAGAAGCAGAAGCCATCGGATCAATTCAGAATAACAACATCTAAAACTAACCAGATGAATTGAATTCTTTAGTAATCAACACTCGGATCTTCGCAGCTCTGATACCATGTCAACAATTGAACAATTCAAGCAATCCAGCAGATTAACAGAGAAGAAGAATCCAATAGATCAACATAGAGATAAAGACAGTGGTGGAAGAAGAGAAAAGATCAAGTCTCAACTCTTCATTTTCAAAAGTTAGTTAAAGTCGGTATTACACGAGTCTTATATATATGTACAAACCAAGAAGAGAGCAAAACACAAGACAAAGTTGTAGTACAAAAAGTTACAAAGTTGTAGTACAAAGTTAATTATGCACTACACTGTTCTAATCACGATATATCAGAAGATGTTAATAATTTTAACCCTACAATGACAAACATATAGCTACTTTTAAAGTTCAAAATTTTAGAGGGGCCAAGACCCCTAGCATATATGGTTCTTATACATCAGAGGCCCTCCAAGTGCATGGCGTCAAGCTGCATGTCTTGAGCTCAAGTTACTCCTTGTACTTTCTGCATTCTTTGATGTTGAGAGAATGCGTTGATTGAATTAGTTGTCGCATTAATATATAAATCGTGAATTCAAGATATTAAAAGACATGCGTGGATGGTTCGTTGATCACTCTATCCGATGATGAAAGAACGTGTATTTGAACCACGTAAATAATAGTCTTACATGATTTGTCTGTTAGATATTGACTCTGGATCGTAATGGATTAACTCTAACTGAACGAAGAGCCAAATAGGTTGCTTGACATTGAGATATCAAAATTACAGGGGAAGGACATGCATAATTGTGTGAGCCTCTCCCGTTAATAATATTTATATATACAGGTATCTCTATACAATATTGAAGCCCCCATATATTAGTCAAAAGAATCTTTCATATGTATCTAACAGAAGTAAAAATCGTTTATATAGACAATTGTGGCAAACATCATTTCTATATACGTATATTTCCTTTAAATCAAAATTAGTTAAATATATGTGTGCGAAAAAACTTAGATAATAAGAATATTTTTTGGCACTTTTAAAGGACTAATTAACATTATCGGATTATATTTTTATCTTCATAATATGGGTTTCGACATGAAATCTATTCAAAACGGTGTGGCAAAAGGGAAAAAAATATATTTTTTATTTAATATTTAATATGACGTTGTAGTAGTACTATCCATATGTTGACGACAATATGGAGTAGCGCTTAATCAGATTGAAATTTTATTATAATAAAAAACAATTTTATGATTTCATACAATATTAACTTCTATAATTAATAATACATAATGTTACATTACAATAATTTTATATCATTATATTTTACTTATCTCTTTAATTTTTTATACAACTTTCGCTCCTTAATCTAATTTATAAGACGTGCATTATTTCTCCCCATCTAACTTTTTATTGGGGCTCCATCCACACACATGGTGCTTTTAAACCTCAATATATTTGTGCCACAGATTTTCTATAAATATTCCGACGCCCACGTGTATAATAATATCAAAATATTCCGATCGAGGTATAATAATATCAAAATAAGTCCCTACTTGCAAACCAATTAATGTCTAGGTAATTACAATAATTTTTGCACTCCTTTAACGCCAGTTATCTATGTCTTTTTTTCATTTTAATCTACCTTTTTTCTTATATTAGATCCAACAACTTCCCATAAAAAAAAATAAAAATCATTAATGTCATCATTATTAATCCCCCATTAATGTCATCATTTCCATTGATGTCTACATATATGTGGTATTTGCCAATTTGAGGACCTGACCACTTCAACCAGTAAGACTCGTAGTGCTGGCTGCATTAATTAAAGCCCAGTGGTCTAATTATTAAATTAGATTAAGTATAAAAAATTATAAATAAATAGTAATAAATTTTGGATTATAAAAGAAAACTCATTATGTTCATAAAGTTGACGCACCCAATAGATATTTTTAGTGATAAAAGATTAGAATCATATCGATTTTTCGGAAACCTATTTGTTTACTGTACTACGAATATTTTTCCATCGTCTTGTAATCCGCAATTAATAGCATTGTTCGTCTTGTTTATCCAAAAGAAAAAAGTCTTAATTGTGGTTATCCTTTGATGGAAGTTCATCAATAGTTACAAAATTAAAAATTATATAATTTTATTATGCTTATTTCATTATTTTATGTCATACTATGATGTTATGAAATCATATAGTTTAGAAATATGTGGAGGTGTAAATCCAAAAGGAATATATATGTGTAATTTCATGATTGAATTAATATATAAAGATGAATATTGCTTAAATTATTTAATGATGTCGTAATGACATTGGGCATCTAAATTACGTCATCAAATTTTAATTCGACGATTTGGTTTACATATTTTAGCCCATTATATTTACAATGATATCATAGATAGAACTAAGATATTTATATATTGGAATACATGATGAAATAATTGGAATGTGAAGGGTATGGACTTGCTATGTTATACTTTAATTAAGTTAGAGAAAAACATGTCACATGAAGTTTTTAATCATGATAGCAACATGACGGTATATATTAAATATACACATAATTATGACCTATATATTACTTGCATGGGAATTACAGGCCGATCCATGATTTTGATAGAACATGTGAAGGGTAAAATATGTAACCATAAAAGTATTAATAAATATAGTAATATATTGAAATATTAAGAATATTGAATCAATGATAAATGTTTATTAATTGATTATATAATTTTATAAGCTAATAAGATTTTGCAATGAATAAAATTTTAAATAGTATTTATTATTATAGAAATTAAAAACACGCATAGCATAATTTAATTCTTCACGTGCTCGTTATTAAAATTTACACTAATATTAATAATTGCAGTCATAAATTACTAAAAAAACATTTAACTACATTCATAAATTAAAAACATTAATCACTTTCCAAAAAGTAATAGATCAAATCATAAATTTTTGAATGATAATACATTCAAACATTTTATATTGAACCTTACATTTAGTCAATAATACCAATAGCCTTGAAAATATAAGTACTAGTTGAACTCTTTTTTTGTCACAAAAAATATATAGGCAAAACACAATTTGAAAATTTTAGTCTTCAAGCAGGTTGCATAAAGAAATACATTTGTGTAATGGACTTCTCACAGACCAAATGTTGAAGCACACTTAGAACTTAGAAATTCTTAATAAAGATTACAGATTTAATATTTATGTGCTTCTCTATATTGGATCTTATATCACTTGTCATTAAGTCGTTAGGTAAAAATGTGTATGAAATCAACTAAACACATCAATATTTTGTTGAAACAAAAGGCAAAAGAGGGGGAGGAGTGCGGGGGATGAATAGGTGTTTTACATATAATGGTATTTTATAGAAAACATTGATTGTGCAAATTTAATCACTCAAGCACAAAAGCGAACTAGAGAACTTAAAGTGCAACACAATAGTAATCAAATAATAAGCACAATAAACTAAAAAAGGGGGAGAGAGAGGAGGGAGAGAGATTTGTTGACAAGATTCGACTACATCTTAAGCTCTGATTTTTCGATCTTAAAATCGTCGAAGATTACACTAACACACTTCTTTGTACCCCCTTCTTCTCTACTTCGAGAGGCAAAACAACCTCTCCTATTTGGAATCTTCTACTCATATTTTTTTTCGTTCAAGAGATAAGACATAACATGTTATACAAATGAGCACTCAATTTTTTCTCTAGCCTCAAAGATAAGATGCAACAAGGAACTTTCCTCCTTGTTATCAAGTTATCAAATTCATTCAAAAGGATCAAGGAACTTTATACGAAGTTTAGTTGAGATTTAAAGCCTTGTTGCGACCACATCCGTACCATGGCCTAGATAATTATATTGATGGAGTTTTTATAAAAAAGAATGTAGATGAGGCATATCAGCTTATAGAAGAAATAGACAAAAACCAACACTTCCTAGCACTCTCAAGGGTCAGTGATCCCATCGCATCCATTGAACTGTTGGATGATCAATTCTCAATTAAAGTGGAGCACATCGTTCATAAAGTCATCAATAGACTCGATCTTAACATGACCACTATTAATATGGTGACTCGAAGCTGCGAAGTATGTGGAATGCAAGGACACACATCAACGAATTGGGAACTATTACGGTAGAAAGCAAACCAGCAAAAGCCAATGCACTCAAATCATATAACCCTAATAATGATCCATATTCAGCTGGCAAAACAAAGCTAACCAACGGATGCAACTTTAGAATGCACTGATTGATCATGGGAAGCCTCGATCAGCAAGATAGAATTAATGATGGAAAAGTACATGTCCAAGAAAGATGAGCTTATGCAGAAGAAGTTTGATAGGATGATTCATGATAAGATGTTGGAGATACAAATAGCATAACAAGCAAGTCTTACAAGCATGTCTTACAAGCATGTCATTAGATATATTCTGGATGATCGTTAGGGCATTAATTCCTCTATTTGCATGCATCACATTCTTATGGAGAAAGACTTCAAACCTTTAATAGAAAGAGAGAGAAGATTCAATCGAACATGAAGAAAGTAGTCAAGAAATAAGTGATCAACTTTCTAGTGCAAGAATCATCTATCCCATATAAGATAGTCAATGTGTGAGCCTTGTTCAGGTGATGCCAAAGAAAAGGTGGCATGTCAGTGATTAAGACCAATTCAGAGAAGAACATTTCTAATCGCATCATAATAGAATCGGTATCAAATTTTGAAAGTTAAATATTCTATAAGGAAGGACCATATCCTTCTCCCTTTTATTGATCAAATGTTGGAGAAGTTGGCTAATCATTCCTACTTTTGTTATTTGCATCGATTCTCAAGATTTTTGCAAATTCCTATACATCCATATGATGAATATAATACTATTTTCACATGTCCTTACGAGACTTTTTACATATAGAAGAATGTCATTCGGACTTTGCAATGCACCAGCAAGTTTTCAAAGGTGCATATCTATTTTCTTAGACTTCATAGAAGAAATCATGGATGTTTCCATTGATGATTTTTTTGTAAGAACTTAATTCGATAATTGCTTAGACAATCTATGCAAGGTATTGTACAGATGTGACAAAACCAAACTAATATTGAATTGGGAAAAAACCATTTTATGATTCAAGAAGGTGTAGTACTTGGCCATATAGTGTCTCGCTAAGGAATTGAAGTTGATAGAGCAAAAACTAAAATAATTGGATTCATCCACCTTTAACCATTAAAAGAATTAGAAGTTTTCTTAGCCATGCTGGGTTTTATAAGCACTTTATCAAGGATTTCTCACTAATCGTGAGACTCCTTACAAAGCTTTTGTCAAAAGAGGCTGAATTCATATTCGATGAAGAATGTCTCAAGATCTTCGAAACTCTAAAGAAAGCACCTATATTAGCTCCTATTATTTAATCGCCCAATTGGTCACTACCATTTGAGCTCACGTGTTGTATTGCGTCAAAGGAAGGGCATGTGATATACAATACAAGCCATACTTTGGATGAAGTTCAGATAAATTACATTACAATAGAAAAGGAATTTCTAGTTGTTGTATTCGCATTAGACAAATTCATAACATATTTGGTTGAATCGAATGTTTACAAAGACCAACAAGAAATTCGGCATCTGATTTATAAAAAAGATGTTAAGCCCAGACTAATAAGATGGATCTTGCCACTCCAAGAGTTTAACTTGGAGATCAAAGAAAAAAAAGCAGCGAAGAATCAAGCTGTTGATTATCTCTCCCGATTTTAATCGTCGAGTGAAGGAAGCAACTATAAAGGAACTCCAATAATAAATTATTCTTTTCCAGATGATCCTCTCTTTACAATTAAGAATGAAGAACTCTCCTAGTTTGCAGACTATGCTAATTTTCTAGCATGTGGAATTCTACGTCTCGATTTCATGTATTAATAGAAGTTCTTCTTTGATATCAAACACTACTTTGGGATGAACACTTTCTTTTCAGAAGATGAAATTTATTATCGATGCATTCCAAAAGAAGAGTAGAATGAGACACTTAAAGATTGTCACACATCACCATATGATGATCATGGAGGGCATCAGAAAACTGCTTCCAAAGTACTACAAATAGGTTTTTGCTAGCTAACTTTGTTTAAAGATGCATTGCAATTTGTTAAATCATGTGACAATTGTCAACGGACTAGGAACATTAGCCGAAGAAATGAATCACCACAATAGTCAATCTTCGAAGTAGAAATTTTTTATGTATGAGGGATCGACTACATGGGACACTTACTCATCTCATTTGAATACAAATTTATACTTTTAGAAGTTAATTAGGTATCCAAATGAATCAAAGTGATACCTACAATAGCTACTAATTCTAAGTATCTCACTAAACTCTTCAAAGATATCATCTTTCCTAGATTCAGAGAGTACCCAGATTGAGGCTCTCACTTCATTACAAGAAGCTTTGAGAATTTGTTCATCAAATATGGTGTGAAGCACCGAATTTTAATTGCCTATCATCCTCAAACAAATGGACAAGCTAAAGTTTCAAACAGAGAGATAAAAAATCCTTGAGAAGAAGGTTTGGAGCAAGAAGATTAATGATGCACTATGAGCCTATAAGACTACATACAAACCACCTATTGGTGTTACACCCTTCCGACTAATATATGGCAAGCATTGCCATAAGACGATGGAAATGAAGCATAAGGTGTTTTGGGCAATTAAGGCATTTTTTAGGTCGCAACCGGAAGAAGACTACTGCAGTTGAGTGAATTGGACGAGCTTCGCCTCGATTCATATAACAATTCTTTCATATACAAAGAGCGGACTAAAAAATGGCATGACCATTGGCTTTTACAGAGAAGCTTTAAGGAAGTTGACCAGTTCTATTGTTCAACTCTCGATTGCGATTATTTTCTCGGAAGCTAAGGACAAGATGGTCTGGTCCATTTGTTGTTCACAAAATTTATTCGTACGAAGTGGATATTCCGACATCTTCAAAGTTAACGGACAATGACTGAAGTTATATAATCCATATGTCAAAAATTTTTAGGAAGTTTTACACCTAATGCCGACTCAATGATCCGAAGAAATCCAAGTTGAGCCAACGACTTAAAACAAAAGTGCATATTAGGAAGCAACCCAACCGAATATACTACCATTTGCCACATCAACAGACAAATTAGCCTTAATAAATGAGTCGCCAAACACTAGTAAATTTCTTCTTCTTCATGAGGCATCGGTGCATAGAGATATATAGCATTCGGTTGGAAATCTCAACAAAAATAACATCCACTCCCAACACCGTAAAATATCTCCCACATTCACCATCTCTTTGACTCCTTACTTTTTCTTTTCTCTCCTTTCCTAACCCCCAGAGCTACAAAAACATGCCTAATTCCTTTTCATTAATGGCAGAATTGTTTCTTCGCATTCTCTACACCACAACGATCTTCACCCACAATGAAGTGAATCCGACCACCGACCTAGAGTAAGATTGAAAGCTCTTCTAACTTATCAGATGAAAAGCTTAGAGTACCCAATGGTTTACATCGAGATTGGTTGTCAACGAGGTATTTACACATATCAACCCTTGAAACACTCAGTCTTTTATAGGATGTTCGAATTTTATTAGATCGATCAAATTCTATGTGATTTTTTTCTGAAGACTTGGGTTTTTCATATTGAGTTGGGAATCGAGTTTGTTGCTTTTGTGAAAGGAATCAGTGTCGACAATGTAGGGAATAAAAAATAGCATTATTTTTTCCTTTTTAATAAAGATTTTGAGCTGAGCAAGGATGATTCTAAATCTATCTTTGATCTTCAAATTTTTTTCTCTAAGATGTGGTATTGATTTACACGAATCTACACCGATGATCCTCACAAGTTTTTAGCCCCAAAACTCAAGAACCCAGTTTTTTTGTACCTCAATCTTCTATTAACTAACACGATTGTTGCGAGACCTTGTGATCCACCCGTGGACTTTGTGTCTAAAGACGAACTCTAGATATTCTGGTGTTAGTTAATAAAAACTAAAATCGATCTTGGTGTTTTCTTTTTTAGGAACATTATTTGTGAGCCTGTTCGTGAATGCACTCTTGTTCTTTTGGGGCAATTTTGTCACTATTGCTGAGCATTGCTCACTATTTTTGTCTGATATGATCTTTACTCAACCCTAACGATTGGATTTTGATTACTGAGATCACATCTAAAGGGAGCCAACATTATTGGATGCAGACAGATTCTACATTCGCTTGCCGCTACCTAATACTCGTCGAACAAGCATTTTGCAGGTGAGAAACTAGTGGATCAATGATAATATTCAAAACTCAAGGTCTATAGCAGGACAACCACCGATTGCCTTTGAAGCATATTCGCCCATCGGTTTACCAAGACCAACACAAGGATGTCCTAGGCGACCTAGAAGAGCCGCAACTTTAGTTTCTTCTTCAGATCTAGAGCCCCCAAGGATTACACTTGTCAACTTTGTTGACAAAATTGATATTATCTTGGAGAAAGTCAAACTATTGGTTCAAGAGAGTGAAAAATAGAGATATGATACTCTCACTAAAAGAAAATTGATCAGAGGAATGCTATATTAATGACTCCATGTTCACCACACTTGGTGACATCCAACAGATCAACTCCTTGAGCTAGCACCTCCTTCTGCTCCCTCTTCCTAGGATAATCAACATTGGGAATAGTTTTGGATCTAAGCTTGCGGGAGTGGACGATTGGTACATCTCTACACTTACCTTTATGTTTATGCCAGACTTTGTGATGTCTTTTAAATTTTTCTATCATGATTGTAGTTACCATTTCCAAATAGTAATCATCTTTGCAATTCAATATTAAAATTTTTCTTCTTTTCCTATTCAAATTGGCATGATAAAATTTTTCTAGTTAAACCACTACCAGAAAGTAAGAGCTGACAATCCTCTCTAAACTTCATGTTCTTGACCTTCATACATTAGTTAGAAAGAAGTGGGAGAATTCAGCTCAAACATAGGAGGTTCCTTGTGCATGATTTACTTGAGCATCTTGAACTGAAATAATCTGCACTCTAAATTGCACCCTGAAGTGGATCAAAGCAACAATACTTGTCCATGACATTTCCTATTCGCCTAGTACTAATGATTATTAATGTACAATTATGAGCCCTCACAGATGAAAAAATATTTATAAAGTCAATCTCCCATCTTAAATAAAGTAGCTGAGAAGAGCAACAAAAAGCATATCGAAAGATCCTAATGCATGAAATATGCTCAGCTAATCTTAAACTAAATTTGAGGGAGTTTTGGGGAAATGACTTTTTGAAAAGGATCTTTAGGACTAGGTGAAAGTCTGAAATCTAATGTGGACTCGGTTAAAGATTTCCAAATATTTCTTTAATTGTTTAGTGACTTAATTTCAGTATAGTTATTTGGTTAATTACTTGGTAAATGATACTTATAGCAGTCGTGTGCATTGAGTTCATCCTATTATAGTTGAATTCTTCCCTTCTTTGGTTGTGCATTAATTGTAATTTGCCTTAAACTTCTAACTTTTGCTTGAAGACAAGTGTGGGAGAGTTTGATCACATCTTATTTTCATCTCTTTATGCATTATTTTGATGTTTCTTCTATCACCTTTTGTATTTAAATTATGTGCATTATATGCCAACTTTGAATATTTCAAAGGTAGCCAATAACAACTTTCCAAATTTTGAAAAAGAGAGAAAATAAGAGGAGAAGAAGAGCAAATATAAGTAGGAGAGTTGACAAGCAAAAAGGGAATGAAATTAGGATCAGAAGCATTCGAATTGAAGGATTGAAGAGGATGCGATGATGACCCAAGAACTTTCTTTGATTTGTATAAGTCAATGCTCGGCTAAAAACCATCTATTTTGAGAGTGGATGTAACTCTCTTTCTGGCTTGATCTTGTTTCAACTGAACTCTTAGATACTTGCTTTTATCCCATGCTTAAATGTCAATGGCATCTGCATATTTGGAATTTTTTTAGATCGATCTTTTTGTGTTATAACTTGTTTGAGGGAAAAGGTATTTCCTCTTTCCATGCTATTGATCGTTTATGATAAAAGGCCCGAGAGGTCCATTGATATGTTCTCGTAAAATGATACTCTATGGCACTAAGTAATTGTCTAAGATTGCATTCTTGTATAAGATTAGAGACCAAATTCTATGTGATTAGATTGAGAAATCTATTGTTCTATTGACTAAGAATGAGAGATCATATTAGTCATTCTTCTCCTAGTCGACTATTTCAGCTATTCCTTTGAAAACTTTGGAGAGCTTAGGAGTTTAAAGGAGAGTTAGATTATGACAAAATCATATTAGAGATTGAAAGTTCAACATCCTCTAGAAGATCATAACCATTAATACTCATTCATCTTACCTCACAAGATTCCTTTATTATAACTATTTCAATTCCCATGATTCTTGTTTTACACTTTCTCAATTGTCAAGTTAGTAATTAGAAACTTATAGAAAAAGAAATCTAGATCATCGTGGATACAACACTCGCGGATTCTATTCAACTTGTATACTTGGAGAAGTATAGACTGTCAAGCTTAATTTAATTGATCAGTTGTGATATGTTGCGAAACATCTCAAATTCTATATCACTTAAAGTCTGCTTCAGTATTATAGATTCGTTAATATTCATAACAGTATATGAGTCAAAACATATTGTTAGCTTGTCACTATTAATCTTTAAGGGTTCACAAAATTCATTTCAGAATATTGATATATTTCACTACCAAATATTGTGTGATTAAATGAATTCATATAAAACACTTATGACTATATTAATATGAACCCAATGGGGCAACTGCAAATAAGATTATCAAGAATGGTTTTCAAATTATTTGACTTCAAATCCATTAAGCTTGTTAGGTGCCTAACACATGCATAACTTGTTCATGCTACATATTAAAAATGAAAGATGTATTGGTTAGATTAATCAATAAGATATGAGCTAAATGACCTATTTTATAGTATTCACTATCTCACCTAGTAAGATGAACCAAGTCGTGTGTATCTGGGAGTTGTTAAAGAATGAAAAAAATATATGTCATAAACTCAATTGGTTGATCTCGTTTGAATGATGATTAAATCCAAACATCAATAAAAGACTTGATCTTATGACAAGGATCAAATGAATCTGCATCGTTGATACTCAAATTATTCTATAATTAAAGGTTTAATTGAGGGTAATCATAATAACCTCCTCTCCTTCGCCATGGATGAGATGAAAATAAGGTAGAGGAATTTACAAATTCTTTGTGCCTCTCTATTATATAATTATGAGTTGTTTAAAGGCATAAGCTCTCTCCCAATGTTGTACCTCTTATTCTCATCTTCCTCCGTAAGATTTTATGGCGCAAGTCTCCTCAATATCATGGCATGAATGCTATGATCTGATTCAAACTGGTTCCGCAAAATGATGCGACGTCTGACGGAACACATTGTCTTCTTTGTATTTTCAACTTTTTTGAGGTGATATTTCTTTTTTTTCTCAATTCTATTTTTTCTATTAGGATTTTCTCTCTCTTACGTTCCTCAATTAAAATGGTATATATATCAAATATAATATATATATTATAATAATAATATTAATTTAATATTATTTATTACTTTTTGTTTCATAAAAGAATTTAGTATTTTGTTAAACATAATTTATTAAAAAGATATATTATGTATATTTAAATAATATATATTTTTAAATAAAATTCGTTTAATAAAAAATATTCTTTATATTTAAAATACCTATATTTCATTCAAACACACTAAAATTAACTTATCATATTAAATTAACTTTTAATTCTTTACCATTAATTTTCACTCTATTCAAATATATTCGTGAACTCGGAAAAAAATACGTTCCTACTTTCCAAACACTAGAGAAATGTGGATAGGATCCTCGTGGCGAACACTTCTTTTAGATTGCGAACTTGAGATAATGAATGGGATCCATCCTTGTATTATTTTAATATTCATATATTTATTTTATTCACAATCATCCTATGGACTTGAACATCATTCGCGGCCGTGAGTCTCGATAGGACACTAGTTTAATATTCTATAATATATTAACTACATTGTAACTGTAATTTTCTTTTCAATTAATACGTGTAACTGTAATTTTTGAATGTTTGTGTTAACGAAAGTAATTGATAATCCAATACTTCAGTTTGCTCATGTGATTTTTTTTTTCGATGTCATGTATGGCACTTCCTTAATCACACTGGCCATAATATTAAAATTCAGTTCGAGTGCTTAACTGATTGAAATGTTGAAGTCGAGTTCGATAGAAACAGACGTCGAGTAAGCTTATATGTTTTAAACACTGGAAAGACAAATGAGAACGTTGCCAAAGAAGGGCGAAGGTACGTATATCTATTCCCAATGGTTGTCCCAATAAATCACATACGCAAATCAAGTCGATGTTCAACTATCAGATAGCTTAATCATAATTATAAGCAGATCCTACAAGTTTAATGTATGATATATGCTCGTTCTAGCATAACGCGGGAACACAACATGATAGCTACTAAATATAATTTTAATCCTCCTTGACTCCGTATTGGCTCCATATTGACCCCATATTGACTCTGTTTTTATTGCTCGGGCCTAAATGCATGTGTGTCCAGTTACGTCGGCCATGGTCTCAACTACTCAGACAACGCATTATGACGTAATAAACTACTACCGCATGCTTACGTCGTTACTGTCTTCCGTATGGCTTTAAAAGGAGCATTCCCATCGCTCCAAACGCATCAGTCTTTGCACCAAGCAAGCAAGTCATGGCTTTTTCCAATACCTCTCTCCTTGTCTTGTTTCTTCTTGTTGGCGGATTCGTCAGCCAATCTGTCCAATACGCACCACCCCGTCTCCAACCCCAACAGCAAGGCCCCAGGCCCAGGTGTGTTTCTCCGGGACGTTGTAACGTCTTCAGAGCTCTCCCTGACCCTGAGTGTCCTCCCTTTTGTAATGACAATGGCGGAGACAACAGCGGTGTAAAAGAAGACGAAGACAACGGCGGCGGATACAACGCCGGCGGAGATGATGGCGGATACAACGGCGGCGGAGATGATGGCGGATACAATGGTGGCGGAGATGATGGCGGATACAATGGCGGCGGAGATGACGGGGGAGGTGGTGACTAATTATAGGTGGTCGTGCCGTTGGAAGAGGTCGCAGCAGTGCTGGCGTTCGCTCTGGTGGTGGTGCGTGAGGCAAACTCGCAAAGGGTTCATGTGCCGACACAAGAGGAAGTAGACATGCCTGGTGGCGGTCTTAAGTGTTTTGCTGTAGTCCAGTTTAATTTACCGTAAAGAAGTTTATGTGCAAGTCAATAAGGACTACATTTACCACTCTTTATGAATTTTATTTTTGTTTTGTGAATC
This sequence comes from Pontederia crassipes, assembly GCA_030549335.1. Taxonomy (NCBI): domain Eukaryota; kingdom Viridiplantae; phylum Streptophyta; class Magnoliopsida; order Commelinales; family Pontederiaceae; genus Pontederia; species Pontederia crassipes. The sequence goes on from CM060198.1 coordinate 9,746,682, forward strand.
ATGTTCAGTTATTTATTATGCTAATAAAGATTAAAGTTTATACTCCATGTTTTAATTATTTTATTTTAGGAGATTATTATTAATGGGAAATATTGTGAACACTTATTTTATTATTAAATTTCTTTTGATTAACTTTTAATTTACCACTCTTTATGAATTTTATTTTTTGTTTTGTGAATCATGTTCAGTTATTTATTATGCTAATAAAGTTTAAAGTTTATTTATTATGTTAATAAAGTTTATACACCATGTTTTAATTATTTTATTTTAGGAGATTATTATTGAAGTGAAATACTGTGAACCTTTATTTTATTATTAAATTTCTTTTGATTAATTTTTAATTATATTTAATGCTTTTGATTTAATTATTTGAATTTTGAGTTAAGTAATTACTAGTTTATGGACTACTTGATTTCAGATTTTATTTAGTTAAATTAAATGATTTATTGTGAAATTAAAAATTGACATAGGTCTAATAACTAGTTTGTGAAGAATTAGATGTGTGATCTATTAATCTATATCAGTTTGTGGTGTGATTAATAGTTTAAAATTTTCATATTAATGCACTTTAATTTTAATCTCGTGTGCGTGATTATTAGTTTGTGAGATTTCAATTTTGATTAAATTTAAAATAATCTGATTTGCTTGATTAAATAATAGAATTACGAGTTTGTGGACTCTGTGACTTTAGTCTTGTCAAATTAATAACTTAAAACAATTTTAATTCATCTTAAGAATTTTAATTTATCTTTTCTAACTCACATATTTATCCTTAATTTCTTATCATTTTAAGATCTAACTTCAACATCATTATCTTATTTTATTATCATCTTATTTTTAATATCTATTTTATAATTAGAAAACTTATCTTAAAAAATCTATGTTTTTTTTCTCTCTTATTAATTTATAAGATCAGATATAGAAGATATAAGATTATATGTGGATCCCCCTCTACAACTTGTTTAGTTGTTTATTATATATGATTATAGGGCGTCGAGCATAACAACTTGTTTAGTTGCTGTGTTAGAATAAATTTCAGTAAGAAAAAAGAAGACACAAGGGGAAAGATAAAAGGGATTAGGTGAAAAAATTTAGAAAAAATAAGGGTTAATTTCTTAAGTTTCTTATGAACTATAGCAAATTTTCACATCTAATCTTAATATATATGAATTTATTATAGGATGTTATTAAATTAAATCGATTTTTATTTTAGTCCATTTGTTTATTTCTTATTTTTTTCAATTTTTTTATTTTTTATACTTAAGAAAAGACTACACTACTCTTCTACGAATTCTCTTATTTTTTAATATTTGAAAATAATATATAATATAAAACCTAGAAAAACTAGAAAATATTAAGAATAGAGGATGTATTTATTTTTTTCTTATTTCTTATTATTATTTTATTATTTTCTAAACATTAAGAAAGAAAACACTTTGTAAAAGAATATTTAGTCTTTTTACAAATAGAATTAATAAAAAATAATAAAAATTTAATAGAAAAACAATCACAGTATAATAGGGATGTTCATAAATTAGGATTAAACGTAAAAAATCATTGTAGTTCATGCGAGATTTAAAGAATTAATCCAAAAGCTAATAAATAATTTGAATGTACAATTGTACTCTTATTGTATTTTTCTTCTTATGTTATCAAAAAGGACGAATAAATAATTTAACACAATAACAGTAATTCTTCCAAAATTTTCCTCCATTTTCTCTAATTTTCTTCCACAATGACTATCCACACAAGGAGAAATAATTATTTTCCCTTCCCCAGTTCCCCTCCCCCTCTCTTACAGTCGATCCTCCTCCCTTCAATCCAAAACAAAAGTTTGCATTTCTTATTTCCACTACTTGAAATCCTGATTCCCTAGTCTCTCGTTCTCTGGTCGTTCTGTTATAGACAGTAAATTGTATGTTACATCTTTAGTGCAATCTTTTTTATAATACTATGTGATCTTGTTTTGTACTTATTAAAATTCCATCATGCTCGTGGCTGAAGCATGAAACCAGCGTTACGTGATGATACAATCATTTTTAAATCGAAGGACATCAACGAAACAAAACACACTCAAACAGTTACATAGTTATTATCTCGGAGCAACCAAAGCGGAAATGGAATCACTAAGAGAGAGAAATGGCAGGAACAGTGTGACCCTATTATTCTAACAATGATTACGCAGCCAACCGGAACTTACGGGTGTCCATGGCCACCGCCGTAGCCACCACTATATCCACCTCCTCCTCCTCCGCCGTGGCCAGGCCCACCACCATAGCCGCCGCCTCCGCCATAACCGACGCCGTAGCCACCACCGTATCCACCTTCTCCTACTCCGCCGTGGCCAGGCCCACCGCCATAGCCGCCTCCTCCGCCATGGCCCCGCCACGGCCGACATATCCATATCCATATGGCTGATGAGTAGTGGGTGGAGTGGACGGTCCGTAACGGCCATAGCCACCATAGCCATATCCGTATGCCCGATCATCCACGTTCGCTTTCTCGGCTTCTGCCTTTTCCATCTTCTCGACGAGCTCTCGAGCGCCGGCCGAGCAACAGAGGACACCTAGTAGCAAGACAAGGAAGACCTTCGACATTGTTGTTTTCTTCCTTCCTTTGCTTTGCCTTTACATATGTATATACGATACATATACATATGTGCATTATATACATGTATATACGTGTATATATTATAATGGGGAGATGACCGAAAATTAATTGGATGGAGATATTTCCTAATTTAAATTAATAAGTTTGAGCTCCCAACTATAAATAATACTTCGGATAAGAGTTCCTTCGATTATAGATTTTTTTAATAAAAAACTACTGTCTATATTGTATATTTTAATGCTGCAATGGTGTACGATTAAAGGAAGGCATTTTTCTTAATTAGGCTGCTTACCTTGGCACAAAGATAAATGTAGGACATACCCAACTGTAGTATAGTCAGTCTTGTCAACAAATTAAGCTCAATTTGCAAGAGCAAAACACACATTTAAGGCTAATCAATACACTTCAAGATGCTGCAATTAGTACCAACTGTAAGCGAGGACTTGACCATGTCAACCTTCATCAACTGGAGTCTGGATTAATGCGATGACTTCGCGATCATTTCCCATCAAAGGGGTTAGCAATAAATTGAACCAATGCAGGTCTCAATTAATAAACCAAGTTTTAAATCATAAACATAAAAGAACACTTTATGGATATGGTTACGCTTGGAGTGAAATAATTAACTTTCCCCAGTCCAGCTAAATTAATGGATAATCATTAATTTCCTTCTCTAACTCACATTCCATAATTTACTTTATTCCCTAATGCCTTTTACCTTTCTATTCGTCTAAACTTATTTCATTATTATACTTCATTATTTTATATTCTTCTTCCATATAAAAAATTACTTTTACTAATTTGAAAATCCGATTTTACTCATGTCATCTCGGTTTTTTCCAAAAACGAGCAAATGACAAGCTGGACCGGCTGATTTACTACTGAACCGATCGGACCGGCCAAAACACTATATGTAATCAATCTATCGTTTCTATCAATTGCCTGATCTCTCTTCTTACCGGTTGTCCATTCCTCTCCACTTGTCATGAGAAATAAGTTGGTTTCAATCCTATGCAGCATCCATGAACCACCGATCGACTACTTTGTTTTTTTTTTATTTGCTGAACCTCTTTATTTGTTTGTCAAATTTGCCTTTTTTCCCATAATTATGAGAATGAGATGATTCTTGATTTTATAAAAATATAACGAAATTCTCAAAAAAAAAATTTATCCATGCCCGAATCCATGGGATCATAAAAATCACGTAGATGGAGTTCAAATTTCTCTTTTTAGCATGATAATCTCACTTTATGATGTACACATAATTCTTATAAGAGTTTCATCATCAAAATAATAAAGTCACGATAGCGAGTCATAATTTTTCCAGTAGCGTAGGCTAACATCTTAGGGACTAAAATTATGCAGTCTTTTTGGTGGTAGTGTGATAGAAACCTTCTTTCCTCCCCTTCGTGTCTCTTTTCACGTACGTGTGCCTGTATCTCTCGCTTGACTCTCTCTCTCTCCCCCCACCATGATCTTGAGGGAGCCGACCTACAGGATAGAAACCAAAGGGTAGCGGATGGCTGAGCGGCAAGACCGAGGGGAAAAATCGAAGAAAGAGGAAGAAGAAGAAGGACGTAACTGTTTCTCGACTGAATTGTCTAAAGTATGTAAGTAGGTTGAACTCATTAATAAGATCGTGATTCTTGCCTTGAAGCCTGATGATAATTGTTCTGGACTACCATTAATCATAAATACCTACATATGATGATTCACGATGCCAGAAACCACTGGATCAGATGATCGAACAAGTCATCGCATATTCGTGCGACTTTCCAAATATTAGAACCTGACCAAGATTCTGGATTTCTCACTACTAGGACCGAGTTCTCTGCAACTTGGTCTAAATCCACCATGGCTGATTTTTGCAAGGTCTGCAACTCGATGGACCGACCTAAATTTATGATGGCCTGACCCGGACACTATGATTACTCCCCATTTTCTTATCTTGTCGCCATTGATTTATATTCCATATGATTATGATGATGATGTTCAATATAACCCTTGATTATTATGACCTCTTGATATAAAGATCTTTCTTATGATGATGTAATCTTTATCCATTATGGTCTAATAGGATAAATTATAAGTTGGAAGATAAAAAGGTGAAAATATTAATGGAGAGCTCTTATGATGATGGTTTGGTGATGGTCATTTGAGAGTGAGTTTACTCCTCCCTACATCTTATGTTATTGGAGTTGAAACATACTTCCCCACGAGTTGAAAGGTACTATACAAGTTGATAAATAACCTCCGAGTCGAAAGATATCCCATATTAATTCAAAGATGAATTTAAAGATTATGATGATGACGGACAAATTGAAAGCATATTAAGAATGAATTATTTCTCATGATAATTTTGATTGACTTTTATCATTTTTATGATAATTTATTGTGATCTCCTAATACCCTATTCATATGCTATCTTTCATTATTGTTCATATCTAGTTATATGGTCATTCGTATTCATTTTTACATGATCATGATGCTCCCAAAATTTAATTTCCTACCGGTTATCATGATCTTTAGGATATTTTTATCTTCTATACATACATGTCATCTGATCTCTCCTTTATTTTTTATGTCTTACTTTATCTTTTCCCTATCATCGGGATGATGTGAGTTATTCAAGACTCGTATGATGATTCTTCTATTAGTCTTCTGCTTTTACGATGATTATATGAACTTTTATTTTATATCTATGATTTTCGCTCGTATATTATTCTATACTGGTTGATCAATCAAAGTTTTTATTATTTTTTGTCAATATAATGTCCTCTATCACTACAAGAAAATTGCCATTTTCCGACGGGCAATTTTCGACGGTTACGACTGTCAAAAATGAAAATAATCAATTATGTAATTTATTATATTATTATTTTATTTTTTTACGATTAGGAACGTCGATATTTTCGACGGATATTCATCCATCGCAATTTTCGACTGATTTTCTAACGGTCACGACCGTCAAAAATGAAAAAATAAATTATGTAATTTATTATATTATTATTTAGTTTTTCTGATGGATTTTTCGATGATTATGACCATAAAAAATGAAAAAAATTAAATTATGTAATTTTTTATATTATTATTTAATTTTTCGATGATTAGGAACGTCGATATTTTTTACGGATATCCATCCGTCGCAAAATCCGCCGTAATTTTCGACGGTCGTGACTGTCGGTAAATATATAATAATATCATATGAGGGATATTTTATTAATATAATTAGCGACGGTCCAAACCGTCACAATTACCGACGGTTTCGACCATCGGTAATAATTACCGACTGTTCAAACCGTCGGTAAAATAAAACAAAACATTATATATAACTAAATATTTTTTCGACGGTCACAATTGTCGGTAACTTTAAAAATAATTAATATTTACTTTTCCGACGGCCAGAGCCATCGGCAATTGAAATTTCGTTATCCCGCTTTTTTTTTGTTTTCCCGCTTTCTCCCATTTTTTCACCTATATATATATATAATACCCTCCTCTCCTCTCTCTCTCTCCCTCCTCTCCTCTCTCTCTCTCCCTCTCCCTCTCCCTGTCCCTCTCCCGGCCGGCGAGCCTCTGGTTGGACGTGAAGCGTCGATGGCTGGCAACCCTCTCCTGCCGGCGTCTCTCTCTTCGCCGGCGTCTCTCTCTCTTTCTCTTTCTCTCTCTTTCTCTCTCTCTCTCTTTCTCTCTCTTTCTCTCCTACCGCTGGCGGCCGGATCCGATCACGGGCGTTCGGATCCGACCCCCAGCGGCCGGATCCGGCCGTCCGACTGCGGGCGGCCGGATTCGGCCGCTTGCGGCCGGATCGGCCACGGGCGTTCGGATCCGGCCGTCCGGCCGCTGGCGGCTGGATCCAGCTGCCTGGCGGCTGGATCCAGCCGCCTGGCGGCCAGATCGTCTGCGGGCGTTCGGATCCGGCCCCCAGCGGCCGAATTTGGCCACGGCCAGTTTCGGCCATGGCCCGATCCGGCAGCTATTTTTTTATTTTTAAAAAATTCTTTGTGACGGTTGCGACCGCCGAAAGATCGATGGTTGCGACGACCGTCGAAAGTTTCGACAGTTGCGATTGTCGAAAACTTTCGACGGTTGGAACTGCCGGGACTTTTTCGACGGGTAGAACCGTCGGTGGGGATTTTTTGGACGGTCAGAACCATCGATATTTTTGACGAATTTTTTTTTACCGTCACAAATCGATTGCGACGAGTGTTTTTCTGATGGATCGATTCCAACAGAAAAATCGTCGGTAATTACATTACCGACGATTTTTGGGCTAATTATCGACGGTTTTTAATCAGCATTTTTCTAGTAGTGTATGTATGACTCATAGTGTCTCTCGAGACATATTTTGCATCATGATGGAGTGTATTTTGGAGGTGTTATAGACAGAGACAAAGGTTAATTTCTAAAGTTTTGACTATAGCTACATTTGTAATATGATCTTGTTGTTTTAAAATTCTATATTTTTCTCGTCGGAGTAAAATAAGTCAGTTTAAAAAAGCAATAAATAAGAGTCAACAAAATGAGGTGAAATGTGTTCGTGATGCGAAAATAAGAGTCAGAAAGATGAGATGAAATGTTTTCATGATACGAAAACTGAGTTACAATATGCAAGTGTGACAAAGTACTTCTGTAATCAAAATCATGTGACTTTATTATGGAGGTATGCACGTCTGCCGATAAGGCTATCATTAAAATTGACACAAATTTATCCGTCACTTCGATGTCGTGATATCTTAATTTGGGCTGATCTTAAGGACCGAGTGTTTTACAACAATAAGTTCATGGTTGAAGCACGAATCCAATGTTCTGTGATGAAGCAATCATCTCTATTTCGAAAGACATCAACGGAATAACCATTTTTAAACGGTAGGACAATTACATAGTTATCTCGAAGCAACCAAACGGAAATGAAAATTCCAAGGAGATAAGAAAACACAAAAGAGATAAAATGGCAGGAACACTAACACTGTGACCCTAATATTTCAACAATCAACCATGACAACAAATGAAACTTAAGGGTGTCCATGGCCACTGCCATAGCCACCACCGTAGCCATAGCCGCCGCCGGTGCCATGATTGCCTGGACATGCATATGCGCCTGTAGGCCCTACACCAGCATCGTATCCTGGTCCTTGATCATGCATGGGTGGACTGTGTAACACCTCTGAAATCAGCCACAAGGCACGTGTCGCAAGCGAGTCCCGGAGCGCATTACACGGTGGACAATGCAATGGTTGACCCTAAGTCAACAAAATGTGTGACAATAATATGCAGCAGAAATGAAAACATTCAAAAGATATTCTAAGTGAAAATATAGCGGAAGCAATAAAATATGATGGGTCATACAGCACTAATCCCAATAACATCAAATATGTGATGGCGGATAGCCCAAATCTAAAAGAGACTAAAAGTCCAAACATAATGACTCATAAACGTTCCTCACATGAGAACATACATCAAACTCCATAATAAAAGACTCATATGTTGTCTCATACATATCCATAACGATAAGAAATACTTTGGCCTAACAAAGGCTAACACCATGTGCAATCCGCCGTCATGAGCTCACCACTGACTTCAACTTACTTTTCCATACCTGCACGAACTCGGATGCAGAGGAGGTCCACCTCCGATTAGCTGCATGTAAGGGCCATAAAAATAAGCAATTCAATAATCCTTAAAACATCTCAATTAAAACGATAATCAATACTTAATAAAGATCTCAAAATAGATAATGAAAGCCAATTCTCAATTTACAATCTAATTCCATAAATCCATTGAATTATTATTATTTAATGCCCAATTATCCATATCCATAGTGGCTAAGAACATTCCATCGTATTTACTCTTTGAAATGTCCATTTATAACATTATGCATATGTTCTTGCCACTTAACCTAAATTCAAGATTAGGTTATAAATCAATCATTAATGAACCATTACTAATACGATGAGGTACTTGGTAGTCCTTGTGCCCATAGGTTGGCCAAGCCTTGACACCCCGAAGTCGTGCCATTTCCATACATATATCCATTCAACAAGAACCAAGCATTATGCCTCGTGTGCCATTTCAATACAATGATTTATTTTAATCCTACGACTTAGCATGCATTTCGAAGCGTAGGTGAGTCAATCAATAACATGATAATCATATCAATAATAGTAGTAAACATGGCATGGAATAGCATAATATGCCAATCAATAACTATTTCCAAATAATAACTTATGGTCAACCAGTCGACCTACCGGTCGATCAGTCGTAAGACCGAATAGAACATTAGACATCATCCACTATTCTATCTCTGGAGTCGATCGACCATCTTGGATCTGTCGATCGATTTATGATCACTTGCTGATCACTATATGATTTTAACCCATTTTAGATGCAATTCATACATATCGAGTCCCACTTTTGCCTATTTTTGGGCCAATTATACTTTGAATGCAAACATTGTGATAACTAGTTGATATTCCTCATTTCATACTTAATTCCATGTGCATAGAGGTTCTGAAATGCCAAAATCCATTAATATTTAAATTCTATGCCAAGTTATCATTTTGAGGACAAGTTATCATTCCTAAGTCTCAAGTTATCATTATTTTGAATGAACTTATTTTCAATGGTTTTCTTGCCCTAAATCCATCATTATTATGTATAAATCATATTTGGATAGTCACATCTCAACTTGTGCAAAGTTTTAAGTCCATTTGAACAAGTTATCATTTTTCAAGTGCCAAGTTATCGTTAAAGGGCAATTCTGTCATTTCGACATGAAAACCATTAATTCTGCACAAGGACCTTAAGCAATCATCTTATTATTGTTCTAACTCATTGCTGGTCAAATTTCATCACATTTGGATAATCAAAACTCAAGTTATGACAAGTTATCGTTTTTAAGTCATATAAGTTATCGTTTTTGGGGCACTCAAGTTATCACTTTTAGGAATCTCATTCATATTTGATTTCTGACCTCACTCACTTGTCACTCTAATCAATTTGATGCATGAAATGCTTTGAACCACCAATACTAGGACATTTTCTAAGATTTCCATAAAGTTATCATTCCGGGCCCTTGAATTCATTCATATTGATATCGGTTTTCATTCTTGCAACACACCAATTCCCTTTTTGCTATAGATCTGATTTTAACTACTGTCCTAATCCTTAGTTGTTTAAATATTATTAGAAGACTTTCATGCTTGATGTTTTGGCCCTTGTAGCAAGTGGAAAAGGTGGCCAAAAGGAAGAAAAAAGGAGGGGGGACCACTAGCTTTTTGGCTGTCCAAAAAGCTGTCACTGCTGGAATTTCAGGGCCAGGGGACACATGGCTGCAATCAAAGCACAAAGAATGTTCTGATGCTGATCCAAAGGTGGGGAGAAGTGATATAAAAGCTAGATTTTTCTGGAGAAAGAGGAGGCTGGTCATTCAAGGGTTTGGAGCAAGGCAAGGCTACAAAGGATTCTGGTGGAGGAGCTGCTGGCCAGGAAGCTTCAAAGAACCATGAATTGTATCTGTTTCTTACCCCATTTGATGTCAAATCTTGTAAATATGAGGAGCTAAACTCCATTTCTTCTAGGATAGGGTAGTAGTTTAGATTAGTTTTGGATGGATATGGACTGTTTTATAATTCCTGCACTGAATCATTTCTGATTTTCAGATTTCAGAAACTTCTTTACTGATTTATGCTATGCTACTATTAGATCTAATTGTAACCAATGACTGAGAAGTATTACTTTATCTAATCATTCTACAGAAGTGAATTAAGAGTTAATGTCAGTTTTCTGATTTCATTCAATTGCAATTCTGATTTCTGATTTGGTTTCTGATTTCTGAATTTGATTCCTATAAATATCAGAATCTGTTCTTCATTTCTAACCTGATTAATTGAGTCTTTGGGATGTTGGTATTGTCTCTATTTTGTTCAGAAATGAATCAAGATTGTTTGGGCAATCATTTGACTCAAATCAGATTTTCCATTAATTCCTGAACTGAAATCAGAAATCTGATATTTCTGGTTTTACATTTCTGAAATCTGATTTGTTATAAATCTGATCTTGCCATTTGAAGACCCCATTTGTATTTATAACTGAGAAGTTATCATTTGGTCTAACCCTTGTTCAGAAATGAATCAAGAATCAATGGCAAGTTCTAGATACAAACCCAATTAGAATTCTGATTTCTATTTTCTGAAATCTGATTTTTTGAAATCTGAATTCTGATTTTCTTGGGCTGTTTGAATCTGATTGTCATTGGGGATTGAACTAATTGAACAACTGAGAGGTTGACATCTATCCCAATCTTGTTCAGAAATGAATTGAGAAGCTTTGACATTCCTATGATTCAAAACTGATTTGGTTTTTCCTGATTTGAATGAATTGAATGAGTTGCTGATTTTTTGGTTTCCTGAATTCCAAAATCTGATTTCTTGGGCTTTTGAATCTGATTGTCATCAAGGATTAGATAATTGAATAGTTGAGAGGCTAATATATGCCATGATCTTATTCAGAAATGAATCAAGATCATTGACAATTCAGAATTCAAATCTGATTTTTTTTCCAAAATCTGATTTCTTAGTTTGATTCTAAATTCTATTTTCTGATTGTTTGGAATCTGATTTGCCAATTGTTAATCCCTATTTTATTCAAATCACTGAGAGGTGTACTCTAGAAATCCCTTGTAATCCAGAGATGGGTCAAGGGGCATTTGGCAAACTTGAATTCCATCAATCCACATTGCTGATTTTTTTTCAGAAATGTTGATTTCTGTTTTCTCATTTTTCTAACTTCTGATTTCCATTGTCAACCCTCATATTAATCCACTACTGAGAGGTAGTCTTAAGGGCTTCTTTGAGATCCAGAGATGGGCCAAGGAGCAATGGAAATTATGAACTCATGTGGCCATATGGTTTGCATTTCCAATTGAGTGTGTTTGTGTGGATTCCAATTTATTTTGCAACCGAGAGGTTGATTTTGAATCTCCCTTGAATTCAGAGATGAATCATGGAACACAAGCACCATTATTGAGTACATTTTATCCTGGTTTGGTTGATTGGAATGATTCCATCTTTTTATGATTGTAAATGCAAGTTATCATTCCAAACTTCCTTGGATTGCAAAAAAATCAGCATTGAATCTTCCTTTTGAGCCCAATGATAACTTGATTTTCAGTGAGGACCCTCTTTTGATTCAACCTAGCTAACAATTATATAATCATATATTGCTTAGTTAGAGGCCAATTGAGCTGTGGGAACAGCCATTTTCAAGTTGAATCAAAAGTTGGATATTTAATGATAACTTGTTTCATTCCATCCTTAATTAATTTAGATGAACCCCAAATCCTAGAAGAACCTTCCTAATAGATAGTTAAACCTTTTTAGACTTCATTCTAACATTTATAATTCAGTTTTGATAAATTTTCAAAACCCAAAAATCTGTTATCATTTCACTTTCTATAAAAAAATCTGTTTTCACTATTCATTAAAAATCTGTTTTTAGGCACTTAAGTAGAACTAATCTAAATTGTTTTAGGGTGTCTTAGACTTCAAATTCTTGTGGATACGACAACCTGAGTCTACTACAACTTACCTGTGCACTTGCAGCTAGTGAGTTGGGAGACCAAAAAAATGAAAAATTGACATTTTCTTAAATTTCAGCAAGTTATCACTAGAAAACCCAAATATCACTATCAAGTTAGCACGGTCGGTCAATTATTCGGTCGAGCTGATGCTTCGACCGAATTAGACAGTAGCATATGAGTATAATAAATCCATGAACCGGTCTGATCGGTCGACCGATTCTTCATCCGATTAAAATAGTAGTGAACATGCGTATGAAACATATGGGCCAGTCGACCAGTTGATCGATCGATGCCTCATCCGATTGAAACAAAAGCATTCCAACTTATGAAAACCCATGACCGGTCGACCAATTTATATGATCGGTCGATCGATTTAAGTCAAAATATCATAGAGTCGGTCATTTTAATCCATCGTTTGCAATCCAAATCACATATTCATTCCTTCATGGTTTAACAACTACTTTTCTAACATTTATAGGTTCATAACACAGCAATAAAAACCTATGGAAGGAATATGCTCGAGTCACGACAAACTTATACAAACCCTTAAAACGAACACGGAAATCATCTGAAATCCAATCGACCCAAGGAGCACAATCACGTCCTCATTCCAATAGCAATAAAATGAGAGAAGTGTGGGTTCACCCATTACATACCTTGAGCCCTAAATATTTCTAGGGACGATTTCCACCTCTTCAAGCTCTCCGTTGCCCCTAGCTGAATTCCCCTTCGATGCCTGGATCTCCTTGCTCCCTTATAGCACCTAGATCACCATGAAAAACTCTCCTCAGCTCCTAAAGAATGTGCAGCCGAATGGGGAAGAAGATGAGGGAGGAGGAGAGGGTTTTGGGGTTTTAGGGCTAATTCCTGCACCTTTTTGCCAATAAGGACTTATTTGCCCTCTAAGTAACCATGCTTTTAGGGATATATTGGTCTACTTTTTGCTTTTAGCCAGATGTCACTTCTACCCCCAAAGATACGTTTTACTTAAGGTCATTTGATCCATGTAAAACTTTAGGATGTTACAGTCTAATCAACCAGTAGCCACCGGACCGCTTCTGATCCTCCACATTCGCCTTCTCGGTTCTGCCTTTTCCATCTTCTCGACGAGCTCTCCAACGCAGGCCGAGCAACACAGGATAGTAATAGCAAGACAAGGAAGACCTTCTCCATTGTTGCTCGCTTCCTTTGCTTTGCCCTGGCTGTGGTGTGAAACATTCGCGCTATATATAGAATGGGCGCGCAGACGAAGAAATAATTTTCATGGAAATTTTTTAAATCTTTTTTTTGTCGATCAAAAGATATTTCTTAATCTTAATAAATAATCTGACTTTCCAATTGTCAATAATATTTTGGATAAAGTTTCCTTCTTCGTTTCCTTCCGAAAAAATAATTCAATAATGAAATATGGGTATATTATGATATTAATTATTGACTACATTGTATACGTTAATGACATTTTGGTTATACAATAAATTATAAAATATCTTGCTATTTCGAAAATATCATTAAACATCATCGAGAATAAGACTATATTGATCAAACTTCATGTTTAGTGAAATCACATTGGAAAATACAACACCACTATTTTAATCAATGCAATAAGAATATTTATTGAAATAATAGTCCTATTCTCATTATTTCCACTTTTAAATTATTTATTTTATTTTTATATTTTTATTATATATTATTATAATTATTTTATTAGTAATATCAATAAATGCAAAGTATTTTAATAATAAAATATTATATTTTAAAATTATGATATTCTCGAGAATAAGAATATATTTATTTTTTTAAGATATCATATTTCATTAATTTATTTCAATTAAAATTATTTTTCAACGAAACGGCACCTGAAGCTCCAAAGCATGTATGGTTAGAATAAGGAATGCATGTTTTCAAGTCTCACATACACCTCATCAATGAACTTCTGGTCCTTGGAGACGTTGTGCGACCTCGTCATTGCCGGAGAGGAGCTTGAGGTCATAGTAGCGCTACTCGTGATGAAGAGAAGAGGAAATCTACTAGATTAAAATAGGTGGAAGAAGGATGGACTGCTGCTTGTGAGGGGGAGAGGAAGAAACAACCAAATAATCTAGAGGGATTAAGGGTGGACTGCCGCTCATGAAGGGGAGCAGAAGAAACACCAAAATACTTAAGGGAAACCAAGGGTGAACTGCTGCTCATGAAAGAGAGATGAAATGCCGAAATAATCAAGGGGGACAAAGGTGGATTGCTCGTGAGGGGGAGAAGAAGAAACGCCCAAGACAAAGGGTGGACTACTGCTCGATCATGAGGGGAAGAAGAAGAAACACCCCAATATTCAAGGGGAACACAGGTGGACTGCTATTCGTGAGGGGAAGAAGAAGAATCACTGCTGCTCATGAGGGGAAGAAGAAGAGATGCCCAAATAATCAAGTGGAAAACTGCTGCTCATGAGGGGAAGAAGAAGAGACGCCCAAATAATAAGGGGAAAATTGCTACTCGTGTAGGGGACAAATCAAAGGGGAGAAGAAGCCCTTTTCTCTTTTAAATAATTTAGGGATTTGTTCATTTATGGCAAATATTTATCTTTCTTTTCTTATCCTACGATGCATATGTTATATGTGTATACATTATAATATTAGTACGAGATCTTTTAATTTAGAGGGAAATTTTTTTATCATTAAATCAAAATAAATTAATGACCATATCTTGTTCATAACTACTTATCATTAGCATCAATAAAAATAATAGTCGTTACATATTATTTTTAACGACGGGATTACACCTTTTAGTGACGAGCGAATTTGCTCATCATCAGTAATTCATTAAATAACGATGATGATTTCTTTTCGTCCATAATGAGTGTTAATAGCGATCATTTTTTTTTTTTGTCATCATTAATAGTTGGTCATTAATAGTCAATTTTCTTGTAGTGAAATAAGAAACTGTCAAGTTTAGTAATGTGTATAAGAATACATGTCAACAATTTTAGGACACAATTGTTCAACAAGACTCCACCAATCAGAAATTGACAATTTCATAATATAAATATTCAGCAATTTTAGCAATGAGAAATAAAAAAATCAAAAAATAGCTAGAATGTTTAGAAAGGTGTGTTCAACAATGTTCAGCAAATATTCTACAAAATAGAGTAGACACTTTGTAGCATAAGTGCATAACATGGAATTCAAATTCTGGAATATAAAGTTACGATTCATCAATATATCTGCATTATAAAAAATTCAAGAGGTACTTGTCGCATGTGCAGATTATGAACTTTGAGAATTGATAATAAAATATGCAGAAATAGAATGTTGAAGATGACAACTACATGATCTAAGTGAAAACTACTATATACAAGTAAAGAAAAAAAAATTGCAGAAAGCTAACGTCTAATTTAAGAAGGAAAAAAATCAGCTAGATTACAAGCAAGCAAGATATTCACACATGATGAAATATAAAAAAATACTATAAACAAGATTTAGCTAGATAAAATAGAAAAATCAAATGTGACAATTCAAGACTTAGTCCCCGACAACGGTGCCAAAAACTTGACTCGAATGTAAAGTGTGTATATCGCTAATTAGAGAAAAATGTCAAATAAAGTTTTAAAATTTATAAATCCTCTACACTATTACTATGAGAACAGCAAGTATACAACATATCATTGTAGTGCTTGAGGATCGATCCACAAGGACAAGTTGAAATATTCACACTTAATCAAAACTATCTAATGGAAAAGATAAGTCTATAGATGTTGTTCAAAATGGGAAAGTGAAATACTATAAACTAGAAATCACAACAACTAAGACTACTATAATTTTTGTGAATTTTACTGCAGAAGTAGACAGAGATCATTGTAGCTAAAACTAGGGTTGAGGAGGTGTTGTTGCTTAGGATTTACATTTTCTGAGCTTCAGTTTACGATAAAGATGATAGATTACCCTTTAACGTGTATATTATTGTAACTTCGTGACAAAGAATATTCGACTTGTCCATGACACTCTCGTGCTCGTGGTGAGTCCAATTAACACACATGAAGGGATTCACATGTCCAGCACAACAGTCACTCTCGTGTACAATGCTTGAACATATAAATCGACATTTCCTCCTTGGATTGAGCTGACATCATGGCATCCTAGTGCCCAGCATTCTTAGAGTAATAAATTGAGAACAGAGATAACCACGGTCGGCTTGCCTTCGTCTCAGAGTAATAATGATAACCCTCCCGGTTGAAACGTAGGAAACTAGGATATCGCAAAGCGCGTTTAGACGATTTAAGGGGAGGGCTGAAGAAACCAATCCGAAAATACAACTTGAAATTACTGAGAGTTCTTCAGATGTAGCTCATTCGCCACCCACCCTCTGGGGTCGCCGACGATGAAGGAGGATTACAGACTTTCCCTCTCGGGCAGGAACTCTTGGAATCAGAAGAGAATCGAAAATAGCAATGGTAAAACGAACAGAAAATGGAAGAAACCCTGCATGCACTTCATACTCATCTATGATAATCTGAGTTCTGACTCACTACAATCGTTTATTGCCGAACTCTTAGGACTCGGGTTCGAGAACGCATGACATTTAAACCAGACAATAGAAAACTGTCATTTCTAATACGATACAGAATCCAGACTAATTATCACTATCATCGGTGTTCGATTTCTCTACGCACGAACGCGTAAAGTCTAGCATATTCCTACGATCGGGGGAGCAAGGCGATAGTGATTCGATAACTCCCCCAACTCTAGATGCAAGGAAAATGAATAAACCAAGCTGGGAATCGCCTTTTTGGTGCTCGATTTCTCTATGTACGATCGCGCAATTCCTAGAATATCCCTACGATCGAGATGCAGGATGAACACGATTCAAATCTCAATCCAAATATAAAATAGAGATAAGAACAGAACAGAGGATAACTTCAATAAAACAGCAGCGAGGATCGACAATCTTTTAAACAATATGATATCAAAAGAGATAAGAATATGAAACGTAAAGTTCCATCACAGAACACCTCCCAACCACTAGTTAGCTATTCAGCTACACATCAGGAAAAAAAAAGAAAAAAAAGAAGAAAAACAAAGAAAAGAAAAGGAGAGAGGCTACTGCCCGCAGCCTCCTCCTCGTCTCCTCCTCCTTCCATCAGCAATGGATCCAAACTCAGTCCAAAATTGGAACTCCTTCATCAGCCTTCTTGCTCTTTTATATCTCTAGAGATTGTGCCACCTGTCCACTACTTCTCCAGTTGGTTTCTCATCTTCTTCTTCAACTTTTCTAGCCAAAGAATCAGCGTCTCTCCTGCCACTTGTCCATTTGTCCCAGCCAAAAAGGAATCTTTGTTGTGGTCCTTCATGTTTCCTTTTAACTTGCCACATGTCCAACTTTTCCTGCCAACAGAAAATGCTCTTGTGGTCCTACATGGCTGCCTCCAACTTGCCACCTATCCATTTGTCCCAGCAAAAAGGAATCTCCTAGTGGTCCTTCTTTACTGCCTTTTTCTTGGCTTGCCACCTGTTCATTGTCCCAGCAATCCTTTTGCTATCCACATCTGCCCATAAAGGTGTGAAGGAATCTACCATGACGTGAAAAGACACGTTTTCTTTGTTGTTTGCTGCTTTGGACAGTTGGGCTGGTGAACTACGTTGTCTGCCTTCAAATTCTTCTAAGTGTCTGGGTTGGGGTATTCGCTTGTGTTACCCCATATTTTGCCGGCTGAAATTTCTACATGGAAAATAATTAAAACAAGTAAAACATCCCAAGAATCATAAGATACATGTGGAGAAGTCATAAATGCTACATTTCAATAGTAAAGCATGTGTTCGAGCATGAAAACATATCAAAACATGAAATAAATGCATGTTGAATATACATTAGAAGTATATATAATTTCTCAACATCATAATGAGTTCACTGGTCATATTTCAACTCACTCATATTGAATTGCATAACCATTCATTATTTTTAACAATTCATTTCACTCTACAAGTATAATATATAAGTCGATGCAACACATGTTGAAATGTAAAGAGTTCAAAGTTTATATATCAAATTACCAAAGTAGTCCATGAGTCATACAAATTAAATCATAAAGTATTCTTAATTGTTAAATCATGAATGTTTTATACTATTTTCATTTCAATTTTAATCTCAATCACAGTACAATATGTTTTGAGCATTATCGATGTTGTTTCTCTTAATATGATTTTGCAATATTATTGAATAACTGATAGAAAGATTTAAAAAGTTTAGCGAGTGATGCAATAATGGTATTAGGTAGGTTCATAGATACATATTTTAACAAATAATTTGGTCTGTATGTAGATTCATTTTGATTAATTTTCTAATGAGTCAATTTTGTTCTTGTTTTTACTTCCATTTCTTAATTCTATCCAATGTTTGATATTTGTTTGCAAGACCATTAGGATGAAGGTGATGGCGGATGAAAGAATATGCATGACGAGAGGAGTCAATTGAGTATTCAAAGATCAAATTGTTAATTTCACGAGTCGTTATAGACTTGTTATGCTATCTGTGATAATGGCAATGATATTCTCAATCATCACAAGACATTATGACATGAACAGTAATCATATTGAAGATCAATGTCATAATTGGAATTAACATTCAGTAATGAGTTAAAAGTCATGAAAATCAATAGTTTCTATTTCGAATGACCGTAATGAATCTTGAAGCTCTATTCCTTGTCAGGATGAGAACTTTTCTTATGTACTATGAAGACTTCCAAGTCATTGGCTGCCTTTTATATTGTGATGCACATAATTTTGTGTTTGAAGATCTTATGAAAACTTGAGGTGAGGAAGGACTCCTAATATTAGATCTTGGGAATCAATTTGAATCATATTTGAAAATATTAAAAAGAGTTTGGATGACTTTAAATTTTAGATGTTATTCATAGCATAGTAAGGTCACCAAACCATATGGAATTTTATGAAAACACTAGACTTACAAATGACCTTTGGAGCTAAATTTTCTCATGCACTCTAGGGACCTAAATACAGTCTTATAAGTGCTATTGCTGATAAGTTCTTTTGTGTATTACACTTAGAAGGAGGATCTGGGAAATCATAAAGTATCTTTTCGTCTCACTTTGCTTGGATGGCCTTAGACATGAATTCTACATATTTATCCTTTTTGTAATAGTTTTAAATTAATAGGACAAATTTGGGTACCCTTTTTTTGCTGCCATGATTATAGTTTGTTTGTGTCATATGACCATGATTGTTGGTTGCTTTACTTTTCTTCAGTTTTGTTGAAATAATTGATTAATTATTGATTAGCAGTGTGATAATATATTCATAGTTTTGTCGAACTCATTATTAACTCTTTAGATGAATAAATTCATTCTGATCTTAGTAGATATGGGAAAGGGTACTAAGGCTGTGTGACCTATTGGTTTTACCCAGAAGGGGTGTTTAATACTTTAGTAGTTATATCACATTATATCCAAATTTGAATGAATTTGAGAGTACAACCTAATGAGGGTATTCTCAGTTAACTAGAATTTAGAATAGTTGATCCTATTCAAAATGAGAGTTCCTAAATTAAGTATTTTAATCCTAATAAATATGTGTTCAACATTCGCGGTGAAAAGGAATTGACTGTATGGAATTTTTTTTAAAAAAGATTGTCGGTCAGAAGATATTTCAAACTCAGTAAATGCGTCTTACCTCCTAAGTGTTAATATTTTTTTTTCAATTTTGACTAAGTGCAACATAATGTTTGGAGAAATAAAATTAAAAATAGTTGATGATTAGTTATAATTAAAATTTTAAGTAAGTTTGAACATAGCTATTTTATATAATCGTGCTCCGCATTAATCATATTATTATCATTTTTTGTCAACTCATATAAAATTATTATTACGTAAATAATATATGTGTACATGTATAGAAAATCTTAATAGGATGATAGTTAAGCTAATATCATCTATAATCTAAATCATTATAAATTTATATAATTTTTTAAAATATAATTTTATATATTAAAATATTGTTTTAAAAAATATAGATAAAGATCATCCGATCTCACGATCTACTATCTTACGGACTTCTTCCGATGTTACATAAAATCCTGTTCTTGACCACTAATTAGGCAAAATGTATCATATATACAACTACATTATATTCATTCTTTTCAATAAAGTAAGCCCAATTTCCAAACGAAAACACACATTTATGGCTATGCAATTGAATTCAAGATGCTACAATTAATACCACTGGATCTTATGCGTGGACTTGAGATGTCAATCTTCACCAACTTAATTTGTGAAGGCCTCTCAATCATCATCTCCCATTAAAGAGGTTTGGACAAAATTGAACCAGTACTTATCCAATTAATAAATTAAGTTCCGATCATAAACATAAGAGATCTAACACCTTATTATGGGCATATACAGTTATAGTTGGAGTGAAGTAGCTTTTCCAAAATCCAACAAAAATAAGGGATAATTTTAATCAAATACAATTCTTATTAGGATTATATATCAAGCTTAGATCTAAGCTCCCTAAGGCATGTCTCATGGTCACATCTTGGAGTCAAAAGCTGAGAGATAAAGAATTTGTTCACTACAAGAAACTTGCCAATTAGCGACACAGGCAAGCCGGTGCTAAGGCAACGCTAATGCATGGCTAAAAGGAATAGCCACACATTAGCATTTAAATGGTGTCACCGACGTTCGGTAGCTATTAGCATCGTAATGACGCCGACCACAAATGCAACGTTATTAGCGCCATAGTGTGATGCTATTAGGACGTTAACATGACACAAAATGTGTACCCATGGGGAGTTTAAGTTCATCACTAAGCTGATGCTACGTTGGCGCTGAGATACGTGACACTGATGAGATGCTAAAGTGGTGCTAAACTTCTGCTCTGTGTGACACTAATTAGACGCTAACGTGATGGCGTGCGTCATCTCTACTGCGATGCTAATGTGTTGCCAACTACTGCGATGCTAATCAGGCGCTAAAGTGTTGCCACTTACGATATATTTAAAATTGGTTACATTGCATCACTATTGTGACGTTAAATATAAAAAATTTTGCCTCATTCCAGCCGTTTTGTTCTCTTCCCACACCATACAAATTATGGAATGCATATATAATCCATTCTTCACATTGATAACAATAATAATAAAGGAAAACACTAATAACCATCACAAAAGTTCTAGTAAGATAACAAAATGATGTCACACAACATAAACAAATTAAATCATATAAACTATATATGATAGAAAAGTTTCTATCCTAAATCATTATCGTCGTCGTTGTCATTCCTGACATTCAACGCCGACGTACTCGGTCCTTGGCCTTTTGGGGACTAAGTCTGTGGCTGAAGCGTGGTTTGGATCGCCTGCAAAATGGGAGCTAAATGTTGAGGAAGTTGTTGAACTAACTGCTTCAAGATGATTCCCCTGATGCAATCTAACACGAGCTCAGATTCGATGGATGAACTCGGAGCAGACGAGCCACCTGCATATCCTCCACTCCTCTTAGGAATTGAGGGGTTGTGTCTAGGCCACGCAAGTATCCTCTTCTTGTCGTACTTATCACCTCCTCCCAAATAGCAGCATCCTATACAAAATAGACAAATTATATATAACATTATAAATCATATAAATTATATAACTTCAAAAAACATATAAATATACAAAGTGTTATAACGTTAAAAAATGTGAATCATTTTGAAGATACATTACTTGGTGGCTGAGTACTAGGATCATCTTCGTACTTCTCAGCCATCTTCTGATTATACACATCCTAAAAAAATTGAACATTGTGTATTTGAAAAATCATTTACGCTAATGTGAAGAACCAAGTGAACATATAGTGATACTTACTAGAGCTCTACGAGCAGTGGGTGTGACCATTTTATAGCTCCTGTGTGGATGCGCACATCGAGCCTCAAAAGTTTGTTAACTTTGGCCTTTGTAGACTTTCTTTGCCATTCTTCGTCCATCCTGTAACAACATCAAATACTTAAACTTTATAAAATTATAAATTTGATAAAAATAATTTAAATGTTAACTTACTACTTATTACATAATGACTCCCAAACTAAGCGCCTAATTTGTCTCTAGCATTTTTTGTTGGGATGATATTTTAGATGTTCATATTTTATCTATCTTAGAACTCTGATTTATTAGTTTTCATTTTGTCGTTTAGTTTTAGTTGCAAAAGTTTTAGTATATGAACAATTTCTATTTTCTGATTAATCAAATAATAGTTAGTTTAGTTTTTATGAACATGATTGTTATGCTCAATGCTTTCTTTCAGATTTTAATAATTTATAAGCTAATGATTAACTATGTAGTGTAATCAATTCTTAATTCATAATTTTTTTATTCGAATTAGGGGTGTTCAGCGGATCGACCTGCGAACCCGATGACCCGACCCGACTCAAACCAGTTTGGGTTGGGTTTGGGTCGGGTTGGATCGACTTGCGAACCCGATGACCCGGCCAGACCCAAACCAGTTTGGGTTAGGTCGGATCGGTGATCGGGTCGGGTATGGGTTGGAACTGACCCGAATGACCCGATTTTTTATTTTTTTATTTTTTTCTTTTCTTATTTAAACTCAAACTTAAATTTGATTTAAAAATTTAAAATAAAATTAAAATTAAATATTTTAAGTACAGAAATAACATTGAATGATTTAAAACTTTAAAAATATTTTTAATATTAAATAAATATAAAAATATTAAGAAAAAATTAAAAAAATGAAAATTGGGTGGTCGAATTTGGCCCCCCAACGGACTTTGACCCGAATTTGGTCGGGTCAAGTCGGGTTTGTTCACGGGTCGGGTCCAACCCGACCCGTGAACACCCCTAGTTCGAATTGATTATTAATTTTTATGTTCAAGCAACGCATGTCATAATCTAATAGAACCGTGTGAAATATTAGATTGTGTGGTCTCCATAATTGACCCATACGGACGATTAAGTAATTAAAATATTACAACATATTGCATCTTGATATAACTAAGGGTATATCTGTGCGGAATACTTTCATATCTATGTCATCAATCATTTATTAGGAAACCTTATGCATAACATTATTGACCCTTTACAGTGCGGATCAATTTGTTCTAAGAATTTTTGAGGAAAAACATAAAAATATGAAAAATCTCCCAGACTTGAGACCAAAGTTGTGACATGTAGACTGACTCTTATCACAATCCCATCTTGGATCCTGCAATTACCCTCATTTTTTATATTGAACTGCGTATTGTAGGAAGCTTAAAAAGTGATAAGTTGTATAGTTAGTGTATGTTCACACTTATGTATTGCTCGTTTCTTTTCTGAATTGGGGAATGTTTTCTTATTCTTTTTAGTAAAAGTCCCAAGTGCCTCGCTGGTGTATTTTCAAAAGAAATGTTGGAGAAACCTGTAGGTAACTCTCTCTTCGTATGAATAGCTACTCCTTTGTCCCCTCACTTGAGGGACATAAAAGTATACCTTCGCAACGCCACAAGCACCCGAGTTGAGTATTTCCAAAAGAAAAAAGAGGAATCTACTGAATAGAACTGTTCTTTTTTTTTTCAATTCCCCAATTCACAACAGAGATGATGTTGCAAAGTGTTCATTAAAAAATGGGCAAAAAAGTAGTGTAAATGTGAATAGTCTTCCCTATGCTTGTAGATTACTTTTCAATATCGTTCCACGATAGAGAAAAGTACATGTTCTATGGGGCAGTTATGAGATTAGTTTGTCTACAAGTATGAGTTTACTTGGAACCCGTGGGGTCACATACTTCAATGGCCTTAAGTCAAGGATTAATGGATAAAAATTAAGTAGATAATGCTTAGATAGAGAGCATCTTGAGTATCATTCATAATGTCATTAATAGAAATTCTAAAACTTTTTATCCTAAGTTTTTAATTTTTTGCTTCAGTATGATCAAAAGTTTAAATTTGGTAGAATTTAATGTGAAGAAATTATATACAATTTTTTACTATGTTTAGCATATATTTTAGCTCTATATTTTAATGCATGACTACGTGCTTTATTATGTTTTGACAAGTCTACAGATTCTTTCTGGTAGGTGCAAGAAGCTTCCTCCAGGTCTACATATTCATCAAGCATTAGTATGGATAATACCAAATTAATATATAGATATTAATCACAAAAATAGATTTTTGGGACTCGAGGTTGCTGGTGTTAATCAACACGGTCCATGTTGAATATGTTCCATGTTGTTTCAACATGTTCCATGTTCAAGTCTGTGTCCCAGACCAATCTTGATACTAGTCATAACGCATGTTTCAAGGTCATAGCATGGTTTTAAGGGCCTTAATATACATATATGAGGTTATAACATCAACACTAGGATCACAACATCACTCATAGGGACTGCAGCGTTGAACTCCCCTGTAGCATGGCCATTCGGAATCGTAGTGTGACACTATAGGCCTTACTGATCCCTAACTACCGTAATCAATCAAGCAACAACGAGTTTGAGTTCTAATCCTAGTTTGAGAACATAAAATGCAATGCAACATATAGGATCTTCAGAACATAAGCAAGGGATCTAGTGATACATGAACAAGTGATTAAAGTCAATAGTCTAATAAAGTAACCAAATCTTAAACACAACATTTCGATTTAGTGAACTGACGTCTAAGTTTTAACATACAAATTTTTTGAGATGATTCATGCATATGGATTTCTCAACAAGCAAAGCGGCTCAGTCAGGAAAACACACAATAAATTTTTGACATGAAGTACAGTAGATTGTTATATTCATCCAAAATTTTAACCGATCTCATGTATAGCCAACAAGATGAATTATCTCAAAATGAAGCAAAGCTTATTGTCATGTTAATCAGATCTATGAAACATAACATACTATCATGTTATATAGCAAAGTGGATCAGATCTATGTAAGCATAATTTGATTTGAACGAAGAACATTAATTGCCTATATATATCTAAAAGATGGTCTAAATCCATCATTCAATCCTGTTTAACACATGTAGTTTGACATTCATTGTGTTATCTTCGTCATACAAACGCCCATGCCTAAATTTCTCATAGGGGTGGCTCCTGTCCTTGTTCATGCTGGAGGATATATATAGCCCCCCTTCGCCTCTGCCCCATCTTCAAATTCGATCCTCCAGGCCGGGGTAGCTTTATCCCATCACGGTTGTTTGCCTGCTTTTCTGGGCAATCTCTTATGGAGTGGCCCGTCTTGCCACGTTGCAAGCATGTCCCAGCCTTGAGACGACCCTCGCCGGAATGATACTTTCCACAATGAGGGAATACACCCTTAGCTTGTTCCACCTTCTTTGGAGAATGGTAAGGTGATTTCCTTGGGCTCTTTCATTCTTCTTGCTCTTAGTGCTTCTTGATTGCTTTGCCTTTGGAAATCATCTTCTTATTGTAGTATCTTTCATGCTCTATAGAAAGTCCCACCGCATCCTTCAAGATAGTGCAACGTCCACTTATGACCCAAGACTTTATCCTAGAAGTCAATCCATGAATGAACCTGATAGTTCATTCTCATTAGCTCTACATACTTCTCCAACTTGAGATAAGTGCTCCAATCAATCATATAGATTTGGGTGAGATTAAGGAACTCATCTCTCTTCTTCTCTTTGATATAATCCGAGTAAAAGCGAGTTTCAAATGCTTCTACAAAGTTCTCCCAAGCAACATCTTCCTCATTCTCAAAGGTGGTCCTCAAGAGAGACTTCCACCACACTTTGGCTTGGCCACAAAGACGATGTATAGCATACATCATCATGCAGTCCTCGAAGCATTCCATAACTTTTAGAATATCCCCTATTTCTTCAATTCATGCTTCAGCCATCTCCGGCTCCTCCCCATCAAACCTTGGATGGTCAAACCTTAGGAACCTCTCGATGGAGTAATTCGGGTCATTGTTCCTTTGAACATTTTGTGCCGCTCGAATCAATCCATCTAGGAAGGTGTTTCTTTCACCATCCTCATTTGCAATAGCACGTCTTGGTGGCATCTACATCCACATTCAATAAACGTAACAACATCATTAGCATGAACTAAACAAACATGTACCTTTAGGATGGCACCTTATGACGATTGCACATGGACTTTACACTTAGACATTTTAGCCAAATTATGGCTTACACATCCTAATACCAAATACATATGAGCCAAAACTATGCTCTAACTCCTTTTGTAACACCCCCTTAGTCTATCAAGATATTATTCGTTTTGGGCCTTCGCCCCGCATGAATTTAAAACGAGTATTGAAATGTAAATGAGGATGTCACTTATAAGTTCATGACCATCTCCGTGTTATGCCAATGTGGAACTATCTTTCATCCTTTAGTGCTTCACCTAAGGGCCTTACAATCACCCTCCCTAAGGGACTCAACGTTCTTAAGTGGCCAATGGGCCGAGTTCCCAGTTCAAGTGACCACACGAGCATGGCTTTAATACCAACTATAGCGCATCGAATCCTAAGCGGTGTTAATTTTTTCCAATTCTTCATAACCTAATTTAATAAAACATTACAACGGAAACATAATAATAATAGAATAAAATGACAATATCATAAAAATAATCAAAGTTTTCATAAGTAAATAAATCCCAAAATAATAAACTAGCACATGGGCCACGTAGGCTCTACATCAAGACCTAACATAGAGTTCATAATATATAAATAAATTCATATAAAAGTAGATGACTCACGACCCATAGGCCATACTTACTTGACTCGCTAATGAGTCCATCATCATAATATAAGTAACATAAGATAACTTAGGCCGTAGTCCGACCGTCACATGTGTAATCTCATCGTCATCAGGTCCTCGTCGATGGCTCGTCATACCTACACAAATCCATTGGGTGCATGAGATTTCTCCCATTAGAGTATGTCGACGCCCATGTATGTTATGATCCTATAACATGATCTCTACATGTCATGACATATGCATTGCATCATAATGAAATATAGAACATATGTATGATATGAGCTACATATGCACTCTACATGACATGTGAACAAATCATCATGATCAGATAAGATGAACATATTACATCATTAACATTATGCCAAGGTATATCATAACTTATCTTGCTTTTCTTTAATATTTTCATTCATAACATCATATGACAAGGGGCATACATTAGCATTCTTTTGGGTGCTTTTATCGTCGTCATCTTTATCTTTATATCCCATGTCATTCATTTTAGTCACTTTAAGTGACTTTTATCTTTTCATCTTCTATTTTCATTTAGATAGTTTCTTATCTTGGTTATTGAGAAGACCATGTTGATTCGCAGGTCCTTGGCTAGCTAGGCCGGAATCATTTTAGTCCCACATGAAAATCCCACCCTGTAGGTGTAGTAACTTTTTTAGGAACGAGCCACTTAAGCTAGCTAGTAACGATGTATTCCCCTCTACAATTACAACAAGACACATTCATGTCAATTCATTTTTTAAATTACAATCATCATTACATACAGTCATTCAGTACATTTTGCATATTTTAATCCTTTTAAAGGTCATACAGCCATCAAAATTTTCTAAGTGTGAAACAATCAACAAAATATAACACTAGCATTGGGCATGCCCGTGCCAGGAGGCGTCATGACTGTGTCGATCTCTTTGGAACGTCCATTCCTATTTAGTTCATATGGGTCATGGCCATGGCAGCCCTATGGTACGGTCATGCCCTTAGTCCGGTCGACCAACTTGACCGATCGATTTGATCAGTGGTGATTTGCCTTCGGAGTGGTCGAACCGTCAGTTGATCGAACCCTCAACCATTTGAATAGTGAGTTATAGGTGTGGTCACATTGTTCGTTACGGTCGTGCCATGCCACACTCTGAAGACTCGACATGCCTAGAACAACATTTGCCGCCCTAGGGTCATGGTTGTGCCATGTTGGAGCACAGTTGTGCTGCACTCTAAAAACTCGGCACACCCAAAACAACGGTCGTGCTGCCCTGGTGTCCACGACTGTGCCATGGATGTCACGGCCGTGCCTAGGACATATTTCCTCCTGATTCCAATTTTTCATCTAATTACATACATTTTCATGATAAGCATTAATGTAACATATAAAATACATAGCACTAGTCATTATAAGACCCATATCATAATATTTTTAGCATAATAAGCATGAAATACGTAGGGTTTTGCATATAGAACATCAAGCCTACTAATCACATTCATGTATAATAAATAAGCCATTTCATCATATCTAAACATCAATTGAGATGAAGCATCATGGGACTAAATATAATTAACAATGAAACAATAATCTCATCTAAATCATAGGACAATGCAAGGTAATCATGCACATTCCCTAATCATATCATCAAAAAAGTCAAGGGTGATTAGGACTTCGAATCCCCTCATACGTACCTTCCTTAGTAATGTCCTAAACTTCTATCTTCTTCCTCAAGTCTCTAGCTCCTCGCTCTCTCTCTTCTAGATGACCAACTGCCAGCAAGTGAAAAAATGGGGAGAGAAGTGAACTGCCGACAGATGATGGAGAAATGGAGAGACAATGGGTTTTGGGTGGGTTACTGTAGCTTAAACCTGGGATTCTTTTGGTTGCTTTCTGATGGGAAAATTCGAGAAGGGGGAGAGGAGATCGCAGAGATATTGCAGAAAAATAGAGGAGACACACGAATTTACCCAGGTTCACCCTTGAGATGAGAGCTACGTCCTGCAAAGAGGTTCCACTATATCGTTTAGGTTTACAGCCGCCACATAGATTACATCAGAAAATAGGTTATTAATAGCCTCTCCAAACCAGGTTTAAAACCCAAACAAACAGAGAAAAAACCTAATTTGAATCACACGGGCCGGCTAAACAAAAGCCTAAAACCCTTCTAGGGACCGCCGGCACTGCCCCGGGAACCCCCGCCCGCTCACCGGCGAGCGAGACCGCCGTCGGAGGGCGGAGCCCCCCGAACCCCCTTTCGTTAACAGCATTGATAATTGGGTAATACTCAGATTCCCCTAAGCTCACGTGGGCGAACCCCGTATGAGAAACAAGGGGTCCTGAAGTATTCACCAACTCTAACATTCTCCCACTTGATGGATACTTCACACCAATGAGAGCCTTGCCAGCAATATTCTTCTTCAATCCGACAGCAGTAGCGCACCACTCGAACTTTGCACCTGTAACTGCTTTAGTCAGAAAATCAGAACTATTCTCTGTTGTATCAAACTTTTTAAGCTGAACCTCTTTCTTTTCAACCATTTCCCGAATGAAGTGGTATTGGATGTCAATATGCTTTGTGCGTGAGTGAAATGCATGATTCTTAGCTAACTGAATAGCACCTTGATTATCACATCACACCTCCATGGCACCTTGCTCAAATCCGAGCTCCAAGCACAACCGCCGTAGCCATATGGTCTCTTTTGCAGCATGAGTAAGAGACATATATTCTGCTTCTGTAGAAGAAAGTGCTACCACGCTTTGTCTCTTGCTCATCCAACTTAGTGCAGTCCCAAATAATATAAAAACTTATCCGCTAGTAGACCGTCTACTATCAATGTCTCAACCCCAATCAGCATCTACATGACCTATAATATCAAGCCTCTTTCCTTTTTCCGCACCTTCAAAGCACAAAGCAAAATCTGAAGTTCCACGAAGGTACCTGAAAACTCTCTTGATAGCATTCCAATGTTCCCTGCCTGGGTTAGACATATACCGACTCAAGACTCCCACTGCTTGGGCTATATCTGGACACGTGCACACCATGGCATACATCAAGCTGCCCACTGCACTTGCATATGACACACGGTCCATCTCTTCGGCTTCTTCATCTGTCTTCGGGCATTGCTCTGCAGAAAGTTTGATTCCTATAGATATAGGAATACTCACTGGCTTGCAGTCCGACATGTTAAATTTCTTCAACACTTCTTTTATGTACTTCTCCTGTCCTAGCCACAACTTTCGCTTCTGACGATCCCTTCTAATCTGCATACCCAAAATAAAATTCGCTGGCCCCAAGTCTTTCATCTCAAACTTCTTGGCCAACAAACCCTTCACTGAATTCACCATCTTCATACTGTTTCCAATCAGCAATATGTCATCCACATAGAGTGTAAGAATGACAAACTGATCTCCAACTATCTTCACATAAACACAATGATCTGAATCTGAACGTACAAACTTGAGTTCGAGCATGTACGTATCAAACTTCTGGTACCACATCCTTGACGACTGCTTCAATCAATACAAAGACTTCTTCAATTTGCACACCAGTTTCTCTTTACCTTGAACCTCAAATCCTTCTGGTTGTCTCATATATATCTCTTCCTCCAAGTCCCCATTAAGGAATGTCGTCTTCACATCCATCTGCTCTACCTCAAGATTATATGCTGCTGCCAGAGATAGAACAAATTTGATTGAAGTCATTTTCGCCACGAGAGAAAAAATCTCATCATAGTCGACTCCCTCAACCTGAGAGTACCATTTAGCTACCAGCCTCACCTTGTACTTCTCTACAGACCCATCTGATTTCAGCTTTCGCTTGAACACCCATTTGCAACCAATTGTCTTTCTATCCTTAGGCAATTTACACAAGCTCCATATTTCATTCTTATCCAGTGACTACATCTCATCTGCCATAGCAAGCTCCCACTGATTTGTATCATCCATAGACCTTACATCTTTTACAGAATTAGGTTCTTCTCCGATGATGCTCAAAGCATGAAACGAAATCAGAGCACTAAGAGAATATCTAAGAGGTGCTCTTCTTTCTCGTGTCGATCTCTTGAGAACTGGTATGGTAGTACCAATATCTGGGTCTTCATCTGAATCTACATCTTCAACTTCATTAACCGAGTCCTCTTGATTCGGTTCTGGAGCAGACTCAACTGAAGTATCTTGTGCAACCACCTCTGAAGTTTCAGAATCAGAATCTTCTTCAAGCACTATCACTTTCTTAGGTTCATCACCTTTTTGAACTTCAACTTGGGAACGTGATTCATGAAAAACGACATCCCTGTTGTAGACAATAGTCCTTGACTTTAGATTCCACAGTTTATAGCCCTTGATCCCTTCCTTGTATCCAACAAATATGTTCTTTTCAAACTTACTATCAAGCTTATCCCGCTTTTCCTTGGGTATATGAACATATGCGTCACATCCGAACACCCGAACATGAGACAGATTCAACTTCTTCCCAAACATTGCCTCATAAGGTGTCCGATCCTTCACTGATGAGGTCGGTGAGCAATTCTTCAAATAGTTTGCTGTGGAAACAGCTTCTGCCCAGAACTCTTGCCCCAATCCAGCCCAACTCAGCATACATCTAACCTTCTCTATGAGTGATCGATTTAACCTTTCAGCTACTCCATTCTGCTCAGGTGTATATGGAGTTGTCTTCTGCCTTGCAATAACATAGTCCACGCAGAACTGCTCAAACTTCTCTAAACAAAATTCGCCTCCGTTATCTGTACGAAGGACCTTGATCTTGCTGCTCAATTGGTTTTCCACCAAAACTTTAAATTCTTGAAACTTATCGAATACATCTGACTTATTTTTGATAAAATAAATCCAATTGTATCTCAAAAAATCATCTATGAAAGAGACATAGTACCTGGACCCTCCAATAGATGGAGTCGGAGTTGGTCCAAAAATATCACTATGGATCAGTTCGAGAATCTTGGTTGCTCTTGAACCTGTGTGTTGAAAACTGACTCGGTTCCGTTTTCCATGGAGGCAATGTTCACAGAACCCGAAGTCCACAGAACAATCCGGAACTCCTTCTACCATCTGACTTGATGCTATGGTAGAAAGTTCTTTCTCACTGATATGGCCTAATCTCTGATGCCACAGCATAGATGTGCTGTCTTCATCTTCTTTGGCCTCTTCAGAAATAAATCCGCAGCCCACAGATATAGTCTCTCCGAGCAACTTGTACAATGTGCCATAGCGAACCCCTTGCGCAATCACAATAGATCCTCTGATCATCTTGCACGAATCATTGTCGCAACTGAATATAACACCCGAATCAGCCATTGTACCAACAGATAACAAATTTTTGCTCATAAATGGTATATGCATCACATCTGGTAGAGTCTTCATCGTGCCATCATTCATCCTCAGCTTCACCCTGCCACGTCCAATAATCTGAACTGTAGTGTCATCTCTGAGCATGACATCCCCACCATTATACTCCTCATATTCACAAAACTAGTGTCTATGAGGTGTCATGTGGTATGAAGCACCAGTATCGATGAGCCAGACATTCTTATCTGACTGTGTCATACATGCAGAAGCCACATACATATCTCCTGCCTTAGCCTTCTTTTTGTCCGAGGTTGACTCAGCTTCTTTCTTGTGAACCGGCTTGTTTTTGCAATCCCGCTTCAGATGGCCCCACTCTTGACATCTCCAGCATTGCACCATCTTATCTCTACTCTTCGAACGCCTACGAGATTTGGATCTGGACCCTCTCTGGTTTTGATTCCTTTCTGGTTGCCTTCCTCTGGCCGCCAGCGCCACTTTATTAGAACTTGCCGATCCCTTTCTTCGTATTTTCTCTGATAACAAGGCAGCACATACACTTTCATACGAAAGTTCTTTATCCCCGCCACCAATCACGACAATCAGATTGTCCCATGAATCCGGCAGCGAACAGAGCAATGTTATTGCCTTATCATCGTCTTGAAAATTAACACCGATCGATACAAGTTGACTGATCACTGTGTTAAAGTTATAAAGATGAATAGAGAACGAGTCACTCTCATGCATCCGAAGATTGTACAGTTTCTTCCTCAGAAATAACTTGTTAACTAGTGACTTACTTTGATATAGGGATTCCAACTTCCTCCATAGATCTCTAGCTGTAGGTTCGCTCATCACATTCATAAGAATTGAATCCGCGAGACAAAGCCGAATCAAACACTTCGCCTTTCTATCGATCCGATCTCACTCTTTGATCGCCTTTGGATCTGCCTGACTGGAGGATGCCCCATCCGCAACCTTCGCCGCTTCCACGCCTGGCCTCTCCTTCTCGATTGTCGTCCAAAGATCTCAATCACAGAGGAGATCCTCCATCTTCATCTTCCAGAGATCAAATCGTGTTCCATCAAATTTTTCTATCTCAATCTACGATCCTCCTGACATCTCGAATAAACCCTAGTTCCTCGAACAACCTGTGCTCTAATACCAATTGATGGAAAAATTCGAGAAGGGGGAGAGGAGATCGCAGTGATATTGCAGAAAAATAGAGGAAACACACGAATTTACCCAGGTTCACCCTTGAGATGAGGGCTACGTCCTGCAAAGAGGTCCAACTATATCGTTTAGGTTTACAGCTGCCACACAGATTACATAAGAAATTAGACTATTAATAGCCTCTCCAAACTGGGTTTAAAACCCAAACAAATAGAGAAAAAACCTAATCCGAACCACACGGGCCAGCTAAACAAAAGCCCAAAACCTGTCTAGGGACTGCCGTATGCCAGCAGCACTGCTAATTGTGTAATACTCAGATTCCCTTAAGATCACGTGGTCGAACCCCGTGTGAGAAACAAGGGGTCCTGACGTATTCACCAACTCTAACACTTTCAGCTGGTAGGTGAGAGCCATCACTTAGGGCACCGTAGCTTGTACCTTTTATACATTGGGAAATAAGGACAAATGGGCTGGTGGGCTGGAGGTGGCAACACCACTTCTCTTTTTTTTTTTTTTGGATGTTACAATAAAAACAGGGAGAAATCAATCCTCAAGCAAAAGAAATAGAAAATAGAAACAATTGTTTGAGATTTTTAAAATAATTTATACTCATTTTTTTAGTATTTTGAAATCAGATCAATATTGTCATGAGAGGCAACACTACAAGAAATAGAATTTTTAACGACCAAGTATTTGCGACCAGTATCAAAATTGGACATTAAAAGACACTTTTAATGACCAGTTAAAATGCTTGCCGTTATACATATCTTCAATAATGACAGAGAGTTCTCTTGTCGTTAAAATGTGATATCTACGACTAGATATCACTTGTCGCTAATATGGAAAATAAGCTCCGCCATTTTTCCCCTCCCGCCTCAATAGCCCTAGCCCCCTTTTTACATCTCTTCTTCATCCTCTTTTGACTCTTCTCCACTATTTGTCGACTCGTTCTGCTTGCCGATTCATCTGCTTGTTGACTCTTCTTCCCAATTTCTCTGGCAACCTCTCACTCCCTTGCAGCAAAATCCACTGCCACCAACACCCACCATTGCAGAGCTTCAAGATCCCGATGGCCGTCACTTGAAGGAAATAGAATCGTCAATCCCTAGCTTCAAGAACCTGATGGCCGCTGCCTACACGACCTGATGACCGCTGCAACAAGGAAACATGACCACAAACGCCGAGCTTCACGATCCAGACTGGGGGATTGAGGGAGATAGGATCGCCAACGCCCCAACACCCCACCATTGCAGAGCTTCAAGATCCCGATGGCCGCCGCTTAAAGGAAATAGAATCGTCAATCCCTAGCTTCAAGAACCTGATGGCCGCTGCCTACACGACTGATGACTGCTGCAAGAAGGAAACATGACCACTAACACCGAGCTTCATGATCCTGACGGGCGATTTGAGGGAAATAGGATCACCAACGCCCCAATTGTGTAGCTTCATGATTCTAGTGCTCCAGTCACAACTCCTTAAAAGGAAATAGGAACAGCCAAAATGTCCTAGAAGAAAATCTAGAAGTGATTCCTACAGCCGAACATTTAGTGATTTCACAGGTACTACTAATTAGTTGTTCATTCTCACCAGTTTTCTTCCAATTATTTGCTTAGATGTATTTTCTCATTTCTCGATTGCAATGGGTTTTTTTTCACGAAATCCAATAGAGTAATTTTAGTGAACTCGTGTGCTCATTGATCCCCATGTAAATGAAAAAAGGGACTTTTAATATGCTAAATGAAAAAGGAGACTCTTGATATGCACAATTCATTTATTTTCATTTTGACTTTAAAATTTTGCACCGGGGGGGCTCTGCTCCCCCCCCCCCCCCCCCCCTTCAAGCTTACTGTCTGGGCAACGAGACCCCCGTATGCAGGGGCGCCTTTAATTGTATAGTTCCTTATCCACTTCTATGAAGTTTCATTGATTTAGAAACATTGATTGGAATTACCAATAATTGCTTGACATATTTCAACATGGAAAGAAATAAAAAATCAGGTACAACGAAGATAAAAAATGTGTGGATGCATTGATTAGAGTTTCATACTTCATATTGTTGTTATGCCTTAATTCATCTTACTTAAGTCTTCTTCTATTGGTAATTAACAAAGAGTAGCAGGTTATTTTGCTTCATTTGACACTTATTGCACAAAGTATAATTAAAGCAATCATGGGTGGGTGTGCAAATCATCTTATATGAACTCAATAAATCTACTTAATACCCCTTGCTTAGATGTTTCGAGATGGCTATAAGAATTTATTTATCTGTTTGCTTGTTTTCCCTTTGTTTCATGTGGAGATGTGCTTTGCCACATCATTGTGGACTAGGTTATATAAGCAGTAGTACCTCATATTTTTGTTTGCTCTTGTGAATTAGAAGTTCTTTTAAGATATGAAGAGATTTGGCCTTTGACATAGACAAGATTAAGTGTCTATCTTAGTTATTATGTAGTATTATGCATTATTCAGATTTGAATTTTTGATAATGTGAATGGCAACCAAATGAATTTTTCCCCATATTTTTTAAAATCTTGAAGCACTATGATGCTTGTTTCTCTTGTCTATTATAACATATTTTTCTTACATTTTAATTTATGTCATAATATATTTCATGATTGTATTTTAAGGTTATGGCACCTAATAAGGAATGGATGCAACTTGTTGATAATAGAATTAATGAAGAGTACATTATTGGGGTACAAAAAATTTTGGATTATGCCTTTAAAAGAACAGGAAATATGCATGAAATTCAATGTCCATGTGTCAAATATTGCAACACAAATTTAGGGACACGCAAGATTGTCGAAACACATCTAAAGGTATATGGAATTATCCAAAATTATACCTTTTGGTATCACCATGGCGAAGTGCTAAATGAGCCACAATCTAATAATGAAGATGAAGAATTCGAGGAAGGTGAGAGCGATGACACAATGCAAGGTATACTTCGAGATTTATATCCTGATTTCAATGTCGACAATATGAATGTAGAGGGTGGGGTTTACACAATGAGCAACCAAATGCTGAAGCCAAAAAATTTTTCAGCCAAAAAATATCCATCGCAATAATGGCTTAGAGCATATGAAAGAATTATGGACTAAATGGAAAGGCAACATGCACTTGAAGTATGCCAAGGACAAGCCGATACAACAAGCTCTTACTAATGTGCCTGAGGGAGTGGACAAAAGAGATTGGGAATGGTTGGTGAAGGAATTTTACAAAAGCAAAAGCTTTAAGGTTTTCTCACAAGCTAAACTATATTGTGTTGTTGGTATCTTTCATATTTTATATTATATATGTTTTCACTGATTAGTATTAATTTAGACTGTGAGCGAAAGAAACTCTAAAAATAGGTCCAAGTTGATAATACCACATCATACGGGCAGCAAACCAATTAGAGATATCATTTATGAAAAGGCATTATTAGTAAGTTGTTTCTTTCATTCATATTTATAATGTCATATTTTACTTTGGAATTATGTTATTTGTAACACCTTCATTTTAATTAAAGGGAGGCAAAGATGGTAATCCTCCAGATGTGGCAACTATTTTTTACGAAACTCGGAAAAAAGATAACAACCTTGTTGAACCAGAGGAAATTGAAAAATATGCGAGTTACTTGTCGTTAAAAGTATATTGTCCTTTCATAAGTTGTTTTAAAATTATGTATCAAATTACTTGTCTTAATTGCCTTTTGTAGGTTGAAATTCAAGAAGTAATGCAATCCGAACCTACACTTCCTTCTATAGAGGTAATAGAGAGATGTTTTGGACCTCAAAGTCGTAGTCATGTGGTCGGCTATGGAGGTGGGATTACTGCAAAAGAGTTCAAAGGTACCAATGTATCAAAGACTGAACTACTAGCCGAGCTTCATGCACGCCGAGAAGAAAACAAATCTCTGAAAGATCATTTAACATCAGTAGAAAGTCAACTAGAACAAGTAATGGAGTACATTTATAGTGGTGAATCTAATGCTCATTCTCCAAAAGTAAGCGAACCAAGAATTTGAAAAGTGACACAGGTATAAACATGATGAATGATGTGCATTGTACCATAATTATGCATCTACTAAATCTACAAACACAAAACACAAATACTATTGGAAAATATCTAACCTCTTTTGCCATTATGTTGAATGATGTGTTCCATACCATGATTATGCAATATTTCTTTATCTAATGCATATAATATGTATTGCACTGTATATATGGTTAATTGGTTATACAGATTTTGGTTTTGAGTATGGACCACACATATGCATTTTATGGTATTTAGTTGTTGTTTCCTTGATTATTTACCCTGATGGTGGGTTTTAACTGGTGCTGTCATCTTTCCATATGAAACCACCAATTCTTCTTAACATTAAAAACACCACAAGTTTTGAGTTTCATATATTATTGAACAAGTAGAAACTCTAATGTAGAATAGAAACACCACAAGTCTTGCAATCTTATGTTATTCATGTCCGTTAATTTTTTTCCTTTTATGTTTTCTTGGTTTATGTTATTTCATGTTCTATCTGATTGTGAAACTCATTGCATGTGTGAAGAAATTAAAGAGGAAAATTAATTATTCTGGCAACACAAACAATTAACAATTATGCTATTAGTTTGTCTCCCTACACTTATGGTGCATATTAACAATTATGTAGTAATATAGAAGATGGCAGGCCTTTTTTTTAATTGTCTCCATTGAAGTTGTGTTATATGTGACTTCACTTTGCTTTAATAATAAGGCAATATCAACTAGAGAATAGGGAGACAAGCAGAGAATTCCAAACATATCAGCTGTGACTTAGCACTTTTTTCGAATCTTATTTTGCTCTTTGAAAACTTTGTAGCTTAGGGAGCTGGCAAATGTCCATTTGGCATGCTTCCTATATCCTCTCCGGTCTCCACTAACCATATAAATAAAGCATGCTTGTAATTGTGATATATAATTGCCAACTAATATGTGTCATTTTGACCTCAACATTTCACATTAAAGTATCTTATAGCCCATATGTGTGCAGATGGCTTCCCATATATGTATATTCGTAGTAGCCTTAATGTTTATATGATTTGTTTTCATATTTTTCTATGCAGAAATATATGGACTTTTGAAGTGTAACTACGCATGATAGATGTTGTCTTATTTTGAGGTAAGAAGTTACAATTAAGTGAATAATTTTACCTAGTTATCTTCTTTTCTAGTTGTCTTATTATTCCATTTGTTTTGATAATGTTTATTTTATTATATGTAGGTTTGGAAGATGGCAAAAGATGATGATATATCAATGCCTTATCCAACAAGGAAGACATCCTTCAAAGATATGAAGAGATGATTCATGCAATCCTTGTGTCTTTTTTATTTTTTGGGAAAAACTTGGGAGAAATCAAAGACATATTTTGGATATTTGGATTAACTTTCACTTTTGTAATAGACATATGGATTTTCAATGAAATTTGGATTGCATATATATACATTTTGTTAATACAAATGTGTCATGATAAGTTGTTACAGAAATATTTTGTTGTATAAAAAGTATTGAATTTACTAATGAAAATCAAAACTATGGATGCTCTATGCTTCAATGACCAGAATTTCTGGTCATTGTAAATGTAGCTCTGTAAATTGATTTCAAAACATTTGTTGTCTGGGTTTTTGGTCCCTATAAGGCATCAACGACGAGATATCACCCGGTCGTTAATAACCAATAATGATGAGTTGCAATCTCGTCGTCAAATGTTAGTGACCAGTTTGTCCCGTCCCTATTTCTTTTAACTGCGAAGGCATTAACGATGGGTGATGACCAGATCCACCTGGTTGTTAAATGTATTTAACGATCAGTTTTGTTTTTTTAACGATGACAAATCTTGTCATTAGAAGTGTTTTTTCTTGTAGTGCAATCATGAGATTTCAGCGATTGTTGAACCTTCGGGATGCTGCTACTATGTTACATTACCAATATTCATGGAGTTATATTAATTTGAGCTTATTTGTGTATGTCATGAAGTTATATTTTTGTATGAAGTTTTTTATGTTTCAATAATATTTATCCCATTATTATATATCCGTTTACTAGTAATATATTATTCAAAATTAGAATAGAAGTCAAAATCAATCCTAAAGTTATATCGACGCAATTGGATACATATATTTCCTCATGACTTCGGATCTCAGCAGTGTCTATTTTAGACAATCTAATCAATGGTGGTTGGCTTAGGTAGTATTGTTAAGTCTTAAGCGTTCGCTGAGTGCTAATAATTTTATATTCAAATTTTAAATCTTGACTAAGAATAAATTATTATTATTCTATCTTTTCGCTTTCAAATTAGTTGAGTGCTAAGAACATCAGCATAAAAAAAGTCTCACAATCTTATTCTACAATTTAGACTCAAATAAAGCATAATCTTCTTCTCTTTTGCTATCTGCTACTCTCTCGTAGTCCCTACTTTTTTGTTTAAAAGGAAAGTGCATATATTAATGAGGATGATCATACAAAATGTTCCGAAGGCCCCGAGGGCAATCTTCCCAGATAATGTTCTCAGAGATGTTTCTGCCTAAGTAAGCAAGATAGTTAGCAACATGATTAACTTTCCTAGGACAATGGATACATTTAGTATGTGTAAAAAAAATTAAAAGGCTTTGTATTTCCTCCATCAAGTTCCAAAGCTTCCAAGTAGGGCTGGACACGAGCTAGGCCAAGTTAAGCTTCGACTTAAATAGGCCAAATATGTTGCAAAATAAAAATATTTAAGCCTGGACTATAGCCTGTAATAAGTCATGAATATAAACTTAGCCTAGTTTGTTTGATTAGCTTTTAATGCCAAGCCTAGCTTATTAGCCTGTTAAAGCAAATATATTTTTTGATGATCGACTAGATTAAATATAATAAATCTTATATATTAAAGAAACAATAGATATTAACTAAATAAAAGAGACACCACTAATATATTTTTTCTAAACTTATAAAAAAATAGTAATATTGAATTCAAAATTGAAGATTTAAAATATGAAGGATTAAAAATTATATATATATATATCATATAATGTATTAATAATTCTTGACCTGATAAGCTATAAGGTTATGTCAATTATTAAGAGTCTAAGCCTCTTTAAGAAAATAGACTTTATTTAATATTTTAATTTGATTTATTTTAATAATAAGCCGAGCGGAGCTAGGCCAAAAATAGGTCGAGCCATGAGTTGCTCACGAACGGCTCGATTTATTTTCAGCCCTACTTCCAAGGCACAAGTTTCTTGTTGATAATATAAAAAAGGATGGAGGAATTCGACTCCAGGATGATGTTTTGCAATCCCTGCTGCTTGTCAGTCTGCAATCCACATAAAATGTCAATCTGCAATCCACATAAAATGCCGAAAGCGTCCGCTTGGAGGACTGAGGTGGTCTTGCACTTAATGGAACCTGCACAAATAAAGGTGGCATTAGTATCGTGTGATAAACTCTGCACCGCTAGTCAAGGAGCGACGACAGAAGGAGCCATCGGCATTGATGCTAGTCCAAAATACGGGCGGAGCCTCCCAATAGACAGACAATTTATCCTGAGGATGAAGGAGCGGTGTGTCATATGCTTCAGAACTGTGGTTGTCAACATAATCCGAATATCAGACCAAAATATGCACCCGGATCGACTCAATGGTTATCCATCCGGAACCAAAA
The DNA here is from genome assembly GCA_030549335.1 of Pontederia crassipes. NCBI lineage: Eukaryota > Viridiplantae > Streptophyta > Magnoliopsida > Commelinales > Pontederiaceae > Pontederia > Pontederia crassipes. The sequence goes on from CM060198.1 coordinate 9,787,673, forward strand.
TGAAACTCCTACCTCTTTCAAAATAGCCCAATGGAAAAAAAAACATTAAAAAATAAGAGAAGACTTGGAGCGTGAATCAAGAGTCCAATCGCCTAAGTTCCAAACCTTCCGTGGGCACGCGCTCTCTTTTTCTTCCATTGGCGAAGGTGAAGTCTTTTGTTTTGACGCTAGAAAGACTTTATTACTATTCGTAAGCCGCGACAACTGACGACAGAGACCTTGCGTAGTCTTCCTCCTCCAATTGGACGTTTGTTCTCTTTCTTCCTCCCTCGGTAAACGTCGTCTTTTGTCTGGACGCTAAAAGGACTCGTAAGCGCCGGCAATCACGACAGAAACCTCGCGCGGTCTTCCTCCACCGGCCACCGGTGTACTGGACAGTTGTAGTAAAATTGCCTGACTTTGCATGCATGGATAAAGCTTTTCATCCCTTAACGATTTAAATACAATAGAGTTTTGTTCAAATTAAAATTATAGTTTAATAGAGTAAAAAGTATAACAATTCATATACTTTTAGTATTTTATTTTTAAAATAAAAATTATTTAAAATTTCAAAAATCAATTACTACTTTTTGTTCAATCAAATCGCTATTCTAGCTACATGGTTATCCGTCATAGTTAAAAGATTAGGTTTTCCAAATATAGTTGGAAATTTTTTTTAGTCACATATTATGGACACTTGCCATATGTCCCCTGCGCACTAATCAACGCCAATTGACGAGGTGATGAAGCTGCTGCCATGGAGTCTCTCTTCCTCTCTCGTGCACGTCCTCATCGTCTGGCTGTCCCTTGCAGCAGCCACACCTGCGTTGCGGCGCTGCTCTGCTGCTGTCGTAGTTTCCGACGGGCAAACTCTTTTATCCATCAAGGCAATGATCTCTGACCCCCTCGGTTACTTGAACTCCTGGAATAACTCGCAACACTACTGCAACTGGGACGGTGTCTCCTGCGCCAGACGAAGGCACCCGGACATGGTGCGGAGTCTGATCCTGAACTACGCCGGGCTATCCGGTGAGATACCACCGCAAATCGCAACCTCTCCTTCCTCCAGACACTCGACCTCAGCGATAATGCCTTCGGCGGCGGCATTCCGACGGAGTTCGCCAAGCTGTCCAGGCTGCGTTACCTGAACTTGAGCTCGAACAATCTCAATACCCGTCGCTCTGACGCAGTGTTCAAGACTACGTGTGCTTCTACTGCCTGCGAACAACCTCACAGGAGTGATCCCAAAGAATATTGATATGTTCAAAAAGTTGCAAAATCTCGAACTTTCCCAGAACAGCCTCATTGGTTGGATTCCGGCGTCCATAGGCAACATCACAGGCCTCCAGGAGCTTGTCCTTTCTCATAACCAGCTAGAGGGAGGCATACCTGAGACAATTGGTAAGCTGTCAAGCTTGTAAGTACTTTACCTGTCTTTCAACAGGTTGACAGGCAGTCTTCCTGCCTCTCTCTTCAATGTTTCTTCACTCGAAACATTGGCAATCGCGAACAGTTCTTTGGTGGGAAATCTTCCTGCCGACATGTTCGTCTCCCTTCCAAACCTTACAATTGTACTTTTGTATAATACCTATTTGCACGGGATGATTCCTCCATCCTTGGCCAATGCATCCAATATTGTGTACTTCCATATCGGCAACTGTTTCTTCGCTGGGACAGTGCCCTCAAACCTAGGAAATCTGCCTCGTCTCCGTTTCCTGAGGGCGAAGTGCCAGGTGATGGAATTTTCAAAAACATTAGCGAAATTGAACTGGGGAAACGCGAACCTGTGTGGTGGCAATCCTGAGTTTCATTTGCCTTCATGTTATATGCGAACCCAAAGAGGGCAGCATCATTCATTTTTCATCAAGTTATTTGTTCCTATCCTCACTGGTATAGTGCTCCTAATCATTACCTCAACCATATACATTTCTCTGCACAAAATGAAGAAACTGAAAAGGAGTTCATTTTCTTTATCCCCTATTGGTGATGAATACATAAGAGTCTCTTACCATGAGCTCGTAAAAGCTACTGATGGGTTTCCGACATCTAATCTAATCGGAAAAGGAAGCTTTGGATCAGTGTACAAGGGAATTTTAAGAGGAAGTATTGTTGCTGTGAAGGTTGTAGACCTGCAAAGCCACGGAGCTTCGAAGAGCTTCATGGCTGAATGCGAAGTCTTGAGAAGCACCCGACACCACAATCTTGTTCAGATTATCACTGTATGTTCAAGTATAGATTCTAGAGGCCATGAGTTCAAAGCATTAGTACTGAAGTACATGCCAAATGAGAGTCTGGAGAATTGGTTGCATCAGACAGAGTCTGAGACCTCTGCAACAAAGTGCTTAAGCCTAATTCAGAGGTTGAACATAGCGATCAATGTTGCTCGCGCTCTGGATTATCTTCATGGACGGGGTCTTGTACCAATTGTTCATTGTGATATCAAGCCTAACAATGTTTTACTCGATGAGGACATGAGTGCACATGTGAGCGACTTCGGAATTGCAAGGTTTCTTCAAGAGAAAAGCTCCATGATGAGTGGCAATTACTCGGAATCTTTAGCCGTAAGAGGAACTGTTGGATATGTTGCTCCAGGTTAGCCATCATATTTTGCTTAGCGTGTTCCACATAGCTGTACACTCTATTTTATTTCTGAATTTTTTTAACGTGAGTGTTAACTTCGATTATGAATGACAGGCAAATTCAAAAGAACTCTTTTTGTTGAATTTTCACTTTAACATCATAATAATAATAACTGCCTGTCAATATATTACAGAATATGGAATGGGTAGTCAAATATCTACCAGCGGAGATGTTTAAAGCTACGGAATTCTTTTGCTAGAAACGTTTACAGGGAGGAAGGCAACTGGTGACATGTTTAGAGATGAGGAAACCCTTCATAACTATGTTAAGATGACCCCTCCAACACATGTGCACAGCATTGTGGATCAACGTATGTTGCTACTGATGGAAGACGACAATGAAGGACAACTGAACGCAGAAGATCTAAGCAAACACATGGTGGCAGTACAAGAATCCATTGTATCAGTCCTCATAGGACTTGCTTGCTCCAAGGAAGACCCCAGGGATCGAATGACAATGTCAGAAGTCATCAAACAACTGTAAGATGTTAGGAATATGATTCTGAGGCCTCCCTCTCATTTTCGCAGAAACTACTGATGGCACCAAAGTTGCAAAAGAATTTGGAAGTTTCTTTGCATATTTTCCCTTTCTATTTCCCAAGTTTCCTTACTTCCTCCTCATACTCTGACGAACTCCAACGATAGAAAAAGAATAAGTTATTGTGTGTTTTCTGGTTCTCTGTTTATTATATGTATATCTCCAAAATATTATGTTTGGATATGGAGGAGATGAGGGTAAGAAAAGAGGGAGTAAAACAAGCCAAAGGGATACAAGAAAATTTCGATTTGGAGACAATCATTTTTAAATTATTTGAATAAAAAGGAAGGTTAACCTTTCTTTTCTGCTCTATTAAATTTTTTATACAAGTAAAAGGAAAGGAAGTGAAATTTTAATCATTCCTCCATTACGTTCCTTTCGTCCTAATTCAAACACACGTTCAAAATCTGTTGAATAATTCGCAGCTTGATTATAACGAAAGCTAAATTCCTGCATCACTGACTGCAAATGCAATTTTAGCCTTATGCTTTGGAAGATATCGTGGCGCGTGTTTTTCCACAGTTTTTCTCGAATGACTCGGTCAGTCAAATGCAGGATCAATTTTCCACAGCATTGCAGTACGTGAAGTCCCTCCATCAGCATGGAATCAACAACATCCCACGAAGCTACGGGTCATCACGATCCCATCGCCCTGACTCGCTTCAGTCCGAAATTTTTGAATTTTGTTTTAATCCCATAGATAAGTCGATCGGACTGGTTCTAATTCTTTGAGAGCCGATATTATTTATTATAATAATTTATTTCAAATTCTTATGTATGTATGTATTTTAATTAATATTATATATATTAAATATAGATTATATTATATATTATGTAATTTATAATTATTATATTTATATAATAGTATTAAATATTTTTTATTAATTATGATTGAATCGGAATAATTAAAAATGTCTTGATTTTTGTTCTGATTCGATGAGGACATCGCGGACTAAGAATATGAGTGGATGTGACTCAGAGATCCAATCACAATATAACGACTTTAACATGAAAAAAGTTTAAGAAAAATCAAAGATTAGATGTTTTTCTTTCTGGACGAATTAATTTAAAAAAAACAAATATAAAGATTTGAAATTTTGAGTAAAATAACCTTATCTAATATATTTAGCATGAACAGAGTTGTTCATCCCTTATGATTTAATCAAAACATCAAAGTTATTTTTTTCTCGAAATGGTCATTGTCCAAAATATTTGTGTTATATTTCTTTTAATTAACTTATTTATTCGCTAACATCAAGCATATTTTTTTTTCTCTCTCTGTATTGGCACTCATAACTGAAAATGAGTAATTTAATTGCAGGTGTGAACTTTTAATTTTAAATATAATATTTTTCTTGTTCTCAATTTTTTTTTATTTTGACATAATTAATTCTCCAACTTTCATCGATTCCAGCATATTCTTTTTTCAAAATATATATCCATATCCATGTTTATATTTATATTTAATATTTATATTTATATTTATATCGATGCTCTCATCTCTTTGCTTGCTCAACGACTTCGTAGTCCTCACAACCAAGATGGGACCCATCGAAGGAGTTCACTTTCAACTCCTATCCAACCTATCCCAGAATCATGGTTGAGTTCCAAAGCTCCCTAGTAGACAACGAAAGGCCTCTTCAACAGAACCTTTACCTGGACCTACAAAACGTTTGGTAAGGTCCTCGGCCTTCTTGTGCTTCATGATATTAGAAGACCGAAGACGTCACCCCTGATCACGAGGTGACCCCCTGATGAAGACTCATTTGCCTCCGACAATGACAAGCACCACGCCACACCTCCTACCACAATAAATTCAAGAAAAGAGTTGCCCCTGCAATAAGTTCTACTGCCCCTCTGCCCTAGCCTCTCTAGAGATGCCACTGCTTGCAACACCCCCTACCCCACAAACGATAATAGATATACTACCACCGCCCTAGAACAGTAGGAACTATTTCAAGGCCTCCTTGTTCAAGGTCAAGAAGATGCGAAAGGCCCATGACACAACTCGTTGCACAAGCTGAGATCTTGCACCGAATTGGCCAGATGCCTCCACCTCATCACCTCCCACCACCTGAAGACCGTCTCTCTCGATTAGCCAACATTGAAGTTAGTGCTAAACTTAAGTTTGAAAGAGCTGTATTTCTCTAACCTCAATTTTAAATTTTTTTGAGAAATTACCATTATTATCTGAAATAAAAAATGCAAGAAGATCTTTTTGTGATCCTTGAAGTTTGCTTTTTGATGGACTACTTTTAAATCCACAATATTTAGCTTTTTACTATGTCATCAATCATAAGATTTCTTGACCCTTTATCGTGCAGATCAATTTGTTCTAAGCATTTATGAAGAAAAACATAGAAATATGAAAAATCTCCCTAACTTGAAACTAAAGCTGTGACATGTAAACTAGCTCTTATCATAATCCCATCTTGGATCCTACAATTACCCTCATTTTTTATATTGAACAGTGATATGTTGTATTGTAGGAAGTTTAAAAAGTGATTGTATAGTTAGTGTATGTCCATGTTAATAATGTCTTGAATCTGAACTCAGTTGATCTCCTACATAGTCAGGCGCTTCAGCAAAATTTTTCTACGGGGATCTCGTTGCCCGGTCTGCGAGCCTGGGGGTCAAGGGGAAGATCTGTATGTGATTCGAATTTGATTTATTTTCTTATGTGTCCTATTTTTAGGGGATTTATTTAGAGTCACTGTCTGTATGTAATTTTGATCATCTATCAAAAAGAGTGCCTATATAAACTCCCTAGAAGTCTAGACAGAGACTCATCCTTATAATCATCATTATTTCATAAACAAAGAACCGTCGCTTTCCGAGGACGTAACTCGATTTAGGGTGAACCTCATAAATCTTCATATTCTTCTGTGTTCGCGTGATCCCTCTCTTCCTCTTTTCGTAACAAACTAGTATCAGAGCCTTAGGGTTCATCAGCGATTCTCGATCAGTAGGGAGATGACGTTGCACAACGTGAGTGTGAAGAAGTTCACCAACAGAAATAGTTTCGGGTTGTGGCAGATTAAGATGCGGATGCTTCTTAAGCAACAAGGAGTCTGGACGCCGCTCTCAAACGTGTCGAAGAACAAACCAAAGGAGGAAGAATCGTAGGGCAAAAAAAAAGAGATCGACCTCGCAACTTTGGCAGTATAGGAGGAGAAAGCGCACCCGATGATTCTATTGTGTTTGGTGGATGAGGTGATAATCGAGGTCACAGATGAAGAAAAGGCGGTCGGTCTGTGGTTGAGACTCGAGAGTCTGTATATGACGAACTCTCTCACCACCAAGTTATTGTTGAAGTAACGTCTGTTGTAACGTTTCAAAAAAAACAAAAATAAAAAAAGAAAAATAAATTTATTTTGACTCATTCTCTCGTGGCCGTCCATTACCTCATGAAAACCTCGTTACCTTATATTAATAAATCCCTACAAAATCTAAGATGACGATGGAGTGTTTTCGATCTGCATTGTGATAGCAGGAGAGGAGAAAGAAGCACCAAGTCACTCTAGGAGACGTCAGGATGTCAGATCTGATTTCTGTGGCAATAGAAGAAAAAAGGTACAGCTTTTTAAAGATTTTCTCGGCCTACTTTGATTTTTAGCGCACTACACGACACCATTATGATTCGTCTTCTGAATGAAAATAAAACTACATATATAATTATTTGCGTTTGCCGTCTCGCCCTCCATGCCTAGTGTGATTTGACATTTGTTACAGCCGACATGTGCCTCTGTATTTCTATATTGTTAATCATATGAGTCTAGAAATGATAACAGGGTCGGTTCTTGAAGTATTAGAATATTTTTAATCACACCAAAAGAAGATTCGCATTGTACTGTAGTTTCAATGTATCCTCAGAATAAGATAGTATACATACTGCTACAGTACCTAAAAATACAGTAGCGAATTATTACGAGTGTCTATCCATATTTCCATAGAAATATATTATCTACTTATGCTATGATTCATCTGATCTGCAGCCTAAATATTATCTCTCTTTCACCGTAATACTCAAGTAGTAAAACATAAGAAAAGTAATGATGCATTTCTGACAGAATGTATGTCATGTATTCAGTACACATTTTCCTTTTACACCTTTCGGCTAGTTGGCAGTTCTCGGTTGCTACAGTACCACGGAGTACTGTAGCAGTTGCATGGAATGATTACACTCAAGTGCAGTGCATGTTTGTTACAGCAATGTATGGCATCGTAACAGTTACAGAAGTAGGCATTCGAGTTTCTTATGTTTAGATCACTCTGTTTTATATTCCCGAAACCCATCCTATAATCACTGTAGCAAACAATTAATTCTAATTTTTTGTTTATCTTTCGTCATGCCAAAAAAATATAATGTTATTATAATTTTTCATCCTGAGACAAATCTTCTCTCAATCAACATGATCTTTAATCCCAAAACCTTAAACATTAGTACTATAAAAAGATAAAAGATGAAAAATACAAAACGAAGAGCTCTTCTTATATTTGGTTGACGACGGTTAACTTGGCCAAAAGAGAGTCGAAAGATACTTCACCGACCTACATTTGGCGTTAAGATACTCCGCCCTTGCCAAAAGAGAGTCAAAATATACTCCACCGACCTATATTAAAGGGAGTTGAAAGACACTCCAAAATAAGTGCAACATAATGAAGATGAAAAGATTACTATGATTATGATGATGGGCAATGCCCGATGATATTATGATTTTTTTTATGATGATGATTCTAAATCTCATGGTCGACTATGCTATATGAATTTAAAGATGATTATGTTATTCTTCTTGTTACACTTATCATATTATCATATCTGTTATGCCATTCTATGTCACGCCTCTTGATCATGATGTTATCGCACCAATTATGACTACATGACTCTATCATTTATGATTATATTTATGATGTCATTATTACTTATATGTCATATATTTATTATGTACTGGGCGTCAAAGCTCACAAGGAGTTTCACCTCCCCTGTGGTAAAAAGATGATGGCGCAGGCGACCGATTGAGCTCGTGGTGATCTTTGCACATGATGTCGAGTCTCTTCAGTTTTTCTTTTATTGTCATCGAGTTGTATTTATCTTATCCAAACTCATGCTTATGTTATTTGAGACTCATTATGTTACTTTATTAAGACTTCCGCACTCATTTTCTATTATGTTACTTTTCAATCAAATAATGACTATTTTTCCTTTCGCAATTATGCCTCTATGATGTTGATCAGTCAAAGTTTTATTTTGGTCAAATTATTGTACATGTAAATCATGTCTCGTAACGTTTCCGGGGTGTATTCGTCCACGTGGCGGGGTGCATTTCGGGGGCATTACAGTTAGGTATCAGAGCCTAAAGTCAGGACATTCTTATGTTCTAAAATGTCAAGTATGTAATCCATGTGCAAAGAGCCACGAGCATGTCGCCGTGCCAACCGATGCTAAACCAAGTAAGAAAGTTATATTTTTATGATTTAAATATTTTATTAAATGTTTTCATGATGTGCAATATTGTAGATGCCTCCACGACGTACTACCACCAATAGAGGTCGTGGTCGACCTCGTCGTGATAGAGTAACCAATGTTGAACAAGAAGGGATGAATCAAAATGAGATTGAGTTTGGACAGCCTCCACCGGTGCAGCCCCCACCAGTTGAGCCTCTGCCGGCGCAGATACCACCAGTCTATCCGCCACCAGTGCAGACATCGCCAATTGAGCCTCCAGCGGTGCAGGAGCCTCCACCGACGCAGACACCACCGGTCCAACCTCCACTAGTGCAAAAACAGCCGGTCCAGCCTCCACCAGGCTAGCCTCCACATATGCAGTTCTTGCCTATGCAGCCTCCACTAGGGCAGCCTTGGCGATGCAGCCTTGGCCGACGTAGCCTTGGCTACTGTGAAGGGCACTACTGGCAAGGAAGGCAAGGTGATCATTTTTGCAATGAAGGCACAGAAGATGTTGCATAAAGGTTGCAGAGGTTATCTAGCTAGTGTCATGAAAATAGATGCTCCAGTTCCATACCCACGACAGATGGACATAGTTAGAGACTTTCCTGACGTCTTTCCAGAAGACGTCACTGGATTGCCACCACGACGGGAGATCGATTTCCGCATCGACCTCCATCCGGGCACTGCTCCTATATTCAAAGCTCCATATCGAATGGCTCCAGCTGAAATGCAAGAACTCAAGAAGCAAATCCAAGAGCTTTTAGATAAGGGGTTTATCCGACCCAGTGTTTCACCATGGGGTGCACCAGTGCTCTTCGTGAAGAAGAAGGATGGCTCCCTCAGATTATGTATAGATTACAGAATGCTAAACAAGGTCACTGTGAAGAATAAGTACCCGCTGCCACGTATTGATTATTTGTTTGATCAACTGTCCAAGGCTTCTGTGTTCTCCAAGATAGACTTGCGGAGTGGTTATCACCAATTACGAGTTGCAAAAGAAGACATTCCGAAGACTACTTTCCGATCGAGATATGGACATTACGAGTTCTTAGTTATGCCTTTTGGGTTGACGAATGCACCTGCAGCATTCATGGATCTGATGAACAGGGTGTTCAAGCCTTATTTGGATCAATTTGTCATCATCTTTGTTGATGACATATTGTTTTATTCAGAGAACCCCGAGCAACACAGAGAGCATTTGAGGATTGTATTGGAGACACTTAGACAGCACAAACCCTATGCAAAGCTGTCGAAGTGTGAATTCTAGCTGGAAGAAATTATGTTCTTTGGACACATTGTCTCTAAGAAGGGTATTTTTGTTGATCCAGCGAAGGTAGAGGCAGTGACAAATTGGGCTTGACTGAAGAATGTGACCGAGATACACAGTTTTCTTGGATTAGCCGGATACTATAGGCGATTCATAAAGGACTTCTCGAAGATAGCCTCCCCAATAACGAAGCTGACAAAGAAGGGTGAAAAGTTTATCTAGTCATGACAATGTGAAGATAGCTTTCAGGAGCTGAAGACTAGATTGACTACAACACCGATACTCACCATCCCTTCTGGCAGTGGTGGGTATGTAGTGTATAGTGATGCCTGCGGTACAGGATTGGGATGCTTACTAATGCAACACGGTAAGGTGATTGCATATGCATTAAGACAGCTGAAGAAGTACAAAGTGAACTACCCGACACATGATTTAAAGTTAGCGATAGTGGTCTTTGCTCTGAAAATCTGGAGACACTATTTGTATGGAGAGAAGTTCGAAGTGTTCATCGATCACAAGAGTCTAAAATACGTCTTCTCTCAGCGAGACTTAAACATGAAACAACGCAGGTGGATGGAGTTTTTGAAAGACTATGAATTTTCCATTAACTACCATCCAGGTAAGGCAAACACAGTTGCTGACACATTGAGTCGTAAATGGGAAGGCTCATTAGCATTTATGAGGCTTCGAATGTTTGAGATGACTGAAGAACTCAACATGTGGAATCCAAAACCGGGCAGAAATGGAGCTATATTGATGATGCACCAGCTTCAGCTAAACTTGGATGACAGAATCATCAAGGCACAGTCAGAGGATGCAGAATATGTCAAGATGGTCAGTAGGTGTGAGAAAGAAACAGAGGACTTCAAGATATCAGTTGATGGCGGAATCAGATATAGAAACCGTCTGTGGGTCCCTAATGATGCTGAACTCAAGAGGGAAGTGATGGACGAATGCCATATGTCAGAGTTTGCCATCCATCTAGGTAGCACGAAAATGTACAAGGATGTACAACGAAGTTACTGGTGGCACGATATGAAGCGAGAGATCGCGGAATATGTCTCTACGTGTCTAGTATGCCAACAAGTGAAGATAGAGCATCAGAGATCATATGGTAAACTTAGCTCTTTAGGAATCACGAGGTGGAAATGGGAAGACATTTTCATGGATTTCATATCATGTCTACCCCGCACACAAAAAGGACATGATGTTATTTGGGTAGTGGTCGACCGATTGACAAAATCTGCACACTTCATACCGATCAAATGGAGACAATCAACCGAGAGGTTGATGGATATATATGTGTAGGAGGTTATCAGATTGCATGGTATTTCAGTTTTCATTATGTCAGATCGAGATCCACGCTTTACAGCTAGGTTTTGGAGGAGTCTGTAAAATGCTTTTGGTACAAGACTGAATTACAGTACGGCATTCCATCCCCAGACAGATGGCCAGTCAAAGAGAACCATCCAGAGGGTAGAAGACATGCTGAGGGCATGTGCTTTGGACTGGCATGGCAGTTGGGACGATCACTTGCCTCTGATCGAATTCGCCTATAATAATAGCTATTATTCCAGCATTGGCATGGCTCCATTCGAGACCTTGTATGGGAGGCCATGTCGATCATCAGTTTGTTGGAATGAGGTTGGCAAACGAAAGTTCCTGAGTGCTAAAGAATTAAAGGAGACTGAGGAATATGCCAAGAAGGTGGAGTTAATACAACAGAGAATGAATGCAGCACAGACACGTCAAATGACTTATGCAGATAAAGGCCGACGTGAGCAGATCTTTCGTGCAGGTAATCAGGTACTGCTAAAAGTCTCCCGAAGAAAGGAGTTATGAGATTTAGCAAGAAGGGAAAGCTCAGTTCGAGGTATGTGGGTCCGTTCGAAGTACTGAAATTAGTCGGAGAGGCAGCATGCAGATTAGCACTACCCCCATCATATGGACGAGTGCATAATATTTTTCATGTATGTATGCTCCGAAAGTATAAGCATGATGAGGAAAATATTATCAGATATGATGAGCCAAATCTTAAAGAAGATCTGACATATGAAGAGCAGCCACTGAGAATCTTAGAATCGAAAGTTCAGCGTCATAAGAATAGAGATATGCCACTGGTTAAAGTCGCATGGAGTCATCATCAAGGCGATGAAGCGACTTGGGAACTAGAGTCAGAAATGCGCCAACAATTTTCTAGATTATTTGGTAAGCTCGTACACTATACATAATTCGAGGACGAATTTTATTTTAAGAGATTTATAATGTAACGTTTAAAAAAAAGAAAAATAAAGGAAAATAAATTTATTTTGACTCATTCTCTCGTAACCGTCCATTACCCCATGAAAATCTCATTACCTTATATTAATAAATCCCTACAAACTTAAGATGACGGCGGAGTATTTTCGATTTGCATTGTGATAGCAGGAGAGGAGAAAGAAGCACCAAGTCACTCTACGAGACGTCAACGTTCGAGAATGTCAGATCTGATTTCTGTGGCATTCGAAGGAAAAAAGTACAGCTTTTTAAGGATTTTCTCGGCGTACTTTGACTTTTAGCGCACTACACTACACCATTATGATTCATCTTCTGAATGAAAATAAAACTACATATATAATTATTTGCGTTTGCCGTCTCGCCCTCCATGCCTAGTGTGATTTGACATTTGTTACAGCCGACACATGTGCCTCTGTATTTCTATATTGTTAATCATATGAGTCTAGAAATGATAACAGGGTCGGTTCTTGAAGTATTAGAATATTTTTAATCACACCAAAAGAAGATTCGCATTGTACTGTAGTTTCAATGTATCCTCAGAATAAGATAGTATACATACTGCTACAGTACCTAAAAATACAGTAGCGAATTATTACGAGTGTCTATCCATATTTCCATAGAAATATATTATCTACTTATGCTATGATTCATCTGATCTGCAGCCTAAATATTATCTCTCTTTCACCGTAATACTCAAGTAGTAAAACATAAGAAAAGTAATGATGCATTTCTGACAGAATGTATGTCATGTATTCAGTACACATTTTCCTTTTACACCTTTCGGCTAGTTGGCAGTTCTCGGTTGCTACAGTACCACGGAGTACTGTAGCAGTTGCATGGAATGATTACACTCAAGTGCAGTGCATGTTTGTTACAGCAATGTATGGCATCGTAACAGTTACAGAAGTAGGCATTCGAATTTCTTATGTTTAGATCACTCTGTTTTATAATCCCGAAACCCATCCTACAATCACTGTAGCAAACAATTAATTCTAATTGTTTGTTTATCTTTCTGTCATGCCAAAAAAATATAATGTTATTATAATTTTTCATCTTGAGACAAATCTTTTCTCAATCAACATGATCTTTAATCCCAAAACCTTAAACATTAGTTATACTATAAAAAGATAAAAGATGAAAAATACAAAACGAAGAGCTCTTCTTATATTTGGTTGACGACGGTTAACCTGGCCAAAAGGGAGTCGAAAGATACTTCACCGGCCTACATTTGGTGTTAAGATACTCCGCCCTGGCCAAAAGGGAGTCAAAATATATTCTACCGACCTATATTAAAGGGAGTTGAAAGACACTCTAAAATAAGTGCAACATAATGAAGATGAAAAAGATTACTATGATTATGATGATGGGCAATGCCCGATGATATTATGATTTTTTTTATGATGATGATTCTAAATCTCATGGTCGACTATGCTATATGAATTTAAAGATGATTATGTTATCCTTCTTGTTAATATTATCATATCTGTTATGCCATTCTATGTCACGCCTCTTGATCATGATGTTATCGCACCAATTATGACTACATGACTCTATCATTTATGATGTCATTACTGCTTATATGTCATATATTTATTATGTACTAGGCATCAAAGCTCACAAGGAGGTTCACCTCCCCTGTGTGTCACAGGTAATAACTTGTCCCAGTAAAAAGATGATGGCGCAGACGACCGATTGAGCTCGTGGTGATTTTTACACATGATGTCGAGTCTCTTCAGTTTTTCTTTTATTGTCATCGAGTTGTATTTATCTTATCCAAACTCTCATGCTTATGTTATTTGGGACTCATTATGTTACTTTATTAAGACTTCCGCACTCATTTTTCATTATGTTACTTTTCAATCAAATAATGACTATTTTTCCTTTGGCAATTATGCCTCTATGATGTTGATCAGTCAAAGTTTTATTTTGGTCAAATTGTTGTACATGTAAGTCATGTCTCGTAACGTTCCCGAGGTGTATTCGTCCACGTGGCGGGGTGCATTTCGGGGGCGTTACATCTGTTCTCTCTCCGCATGCAAGAAGGTACCCCTCTAAAGGAACATCTTGATCAGTTAAATTCTTTATTGATGGAACTCAGAAATATCAATGTTAAGATCGAGGATGAAGATGCTGTCCTAATTCTGTTAGTTTCGCTTCCTCCATCATATGAGAATTTCGTTCAGTCTATGATTATTGGGAAGGAAACTATAAGTCTGGAAGAAGTAAAACCGAGTCTCGATATTTGTGAACTTTGGCACAAGGCATCTGAAAATTCTGCAGAGACTCAGGTCGCGGGTTTGATATCAACCATGGAGAATGGACAGTCCTCGAATTCGAAGAAATTCAAGTCTAAAAAGAAGAAAATCATTGTGAAGGACATCTTTAATTACTGTAACGAACCAGGTCATTGGAAGAAAGATTGTCTGGAGAAGAAGATGGCCCCCGTCGTTGCACTGGCACGTGAAATTAGGAATTTCGAAGATGATTTGGTTCTGACTGCTTCTGATCAAGGATGTCTGGAGGATAGTTGGGTTCTGAATTCAGGGTCAGGAAATTCTACTGATTATACTGGTCTGAAAGTTTTTGATTGTCCAGCATACTATCACGTCAGTGAAGGAAAGTTGGAGCCAAGGGCCAAAGAAGGGGTGTTCATGGGACATGGTGCAGGAGTGAAGGGCTACAGAATCTGATCTCCTTCAGAACACAAAGTCATCCACAGTAGAAACGTGACATTTGATGAAGCATTAATGCTTTAGTTGAAGGTGGAGGCTAAAGAGAGTGTCAGTAAACAGGTGAAGGTTGAAATCACTCCAACTGAGGATGATGCTGAAGGATCACATCAAGAAGCAGAAGTAGAAGATGAAGAATCTGATGAGCAACATGAAGATGAGTCAATTACTACTAGACGTCCTCGCAGAGAAGTGGGTCCTCCTAAGCGATATAGTTTCGAGGACATGGTTGCTTATGCACTGCAGGTAGCTAAAGAGGTGGAGTCCCTGGAGCCGTCCTCTTATAGGGATGCCATCACATGTGCTGAATCTAAACAGTAGACCGCTACTATGGGTGAGGAGATGGAATTTCTTCACAAAAGTTAGACGTGGGAGCTGGTCAAGTTGCCTAAAGGAAGAAAGGTTGTTGGCTGTAAATGGATCTTCAAGAATAAAGCTGGAATTCCAGGAGTTGAAGGCACAAGATACAAAGCACGACTGGTTGCTAAAGGTTATAATCAGAAAGAAGGTGTGGACTACAATGAGATATTCTCACCTGTTGTCAGACATACTTCTATCAGGGTGCTTCTTGCTCTTGTAGCACATCAAAATCTAAAGCTCGAGCAAGTAAATGTGAAGACTGCTGATAGTGAAATTTGGGTGTTGAGTGGTAACTTGCTGAAATTAAGTAAAAGGGTCAATTTTTTTAATTTTGGTCTCCCAACTCACTAGCTGCAAGTGCACAGATAAGTTGTAGTAGACTCAGATTGTCATATCCATAAGAATTTGAAGTCTAAGGCACCCTAAAATAATCTAAATTAGTTCTACTTTAATAGCTAAAAATAGATTTTCAAAGGGAAGTGAAAACAGATTTTTAATGGAAAGTGAAATGATAACTAAATTTTGGGTTTTGGAAACTTATCAAAACTGAGATATAAATGCTAGATTAAAGTCTAGAAATGTTTAACTATCAATGAGGAAGGTTCTTCTACGATTTGGGGTTCATCTAAATTAATTAAGGATGGATAGGATCAAGTTATCATTAAATATCCAATTTAGATTCAACTTGAAATGTGGCTGCTCTCACAGCTCAATTGGTCTTTAACTAAGCAATATATTATCATATAATTGTTAGTTAGGTTGAATCAGAATAGGATCCTCACTGAAAATCAAGTTATCATTGGGCTCAAATGGAAGTTCAATGCTGATGTTTACAATTTCAAGGAAATCTGCAGTGATAACTTGATGGATGCAGTCACAAATTAAAAAAATCACTTCAATTAGCTAAACAAGAATGAAATCTATCCAATATTAGTCCTTGTGCTCCTTGGTTCATCTCTGAATTTTAGGAGGAATTGAAATCAAACTCTCGGCTGCAATTAAGAATGGATTCCACACAATCACTAATTAATTGGAATCAAAAGGGCATCCAATTTTTAATGAGGAATTCAACAAATTTTTATTGCTCCTTGGTTCATCTCTGAATCTCAAGGAAGGTCATAAGACCACCTCTCAATGGTAGATTAAAACAGGGTTTAACAATGAAAAACAAATTTCCCCTAAATTTAGGAAATCAGCAACAAAAAATAATTCAGAAATCAGCACTAGCAAACATTGGAATTAAGCACATACGACTCATTAAAATTCAGATTTTCCATTACTCTTTGGTTCATCTCTGAATAATAAAGTACCCCTAGGATTCACTTCTCAGTTATTTGAATGAAATAGGGATTAACAATTGGAAAATCAGATTCCAAACAAAATCAGAAAGCAGAACAGATTTCAGAAATAAATTCAGAAATCAGAAGTACAAACTGAATTGAATCAAAAGTATGCCCAACATCTTGATTCATTTCTGAACAAGATGGGAGGACAATAGCAACCTCTCAGTTGCTCAATTTATCAGATTGAGAATGGTAAGTAGATTTAAACAACCATTGGAAATCAGATTTAGGAAAAATCAGGAAATCAGACTTTTCAGGAATTCAAAAAATCAGACTTTTCAATTAAGAATGGAATTCAATAACTTACCATTGATGCCTAATTCATTTCTGAATAAGGGTTAGATCAAAAGTTAACTTCTCAGTTATAGATTACAATAGGATCTACACAATGGCAAGAAATGATTCAAAATAGTGCTGAAATCTGAAACCAGAAATGATTTTCAGTGCAAAAATTTAATTCAGTCCACATCCATCCATATTTAACTTAGATTACTACCCTATCCTAGAAGAAATGGAGTTTAGCTCCTCATATATACAAAGCTTGACATAAAATGGAATGGAGAACATGTACAAATCATCCTTTGGCAGCTCTCGACAACAATTCCAGCAGCAACCAACAGCTCCTCCAGCAGCAACCAGTAGCTCCTCCAGCAGCAGCAGCTCCCTCTTGCTCCAAACCCTCAATGTCCAGCCCCCCTCTCTCCTCCAGAAATTCCACCTTTTATATCACTCCTCTTCACCCTTGGATCAGCATCAAATTGTTCTTTATCCTTTGATTTGAGCCACCTGTCCAGTCCTAGAAGAATCTGCCTCTACAGCACCTTTTTGTGCAGGAAAAAGTAGATGGTCCCCCTACTTTTTCCACTTTTTGGCCACCTTTCTCCCTGCTACAAATCCCCAAACGATAAGCATCAAAGCCCTTGAATGGTGTTTCGACAAATAAAGATTAAGATGATGATAGTTGCTAGCTCAGATATCAAATGGTATTAGGTGTTGTACATGAATGAAAACTTGTATCAAAATTAATGAATTAAGGAGCCCGGAATGATAACTTGTTACAAATCATGAAAATTATTCAAATGCAAGTGATTCAAAGCATTAGAAGCATCAAATGGACTAGAATAACAAGTGAGTGCATTCAGAAATCAAATATGAATGAGATTTCTAAGAAGTGATAACTTGGGTGCCCAAAAATGATAACTTATATGACTTAAAAATGATAACTTGTGATAACTTGAGTTGTGGTTATCCAAATGTGATGAAATTTTACCAGCAATGAGTTAGAACAATAATAAGATGATTGCTTAAGGTCCCTGTGCAGAATTAATGGTTTTGCATGTCGAAATGATAGAATTACCCTTTAACGATAACTTGGCACTTGAAAAATGATAACTTGTTCAAATGGACTTAAAACTTTGCACAAGTTGAGATGTGACTATCCAAATATGATTTATATATGATAATGATGGATTTAGAGCAAGAAAACCATTGAAAATCAGTTCACTCAAAATAATGATAACTTGACATATAAGAATGATAACTTGTCCTCAAAATGATAACTTGACATAGAATTTAAATATTAATGGATTTTGGCATTTCAGAACCTCTATGCACATGGAAATAAGTATGAAATGAGGAATATCAACTAGTTATCATAATGTATGTATTCCAAGTATAATTGGCCCAAAAATAGGCAAAAATGGGACTCGATATATATGAATTGCATCTAAAATGAGTTAGAAACATATAGTGATCAGCAAGTGATCAAACTTCCCCAAGCTTAGCCTTTTGCTTGTCCTCAAGCAAAACATTCAGAAATTAAGAACAAACTTGAATTAAAAGTCCACAAATGAAGCAAAGATTAGCTGAATTGAATCCAATGAGTTTCCCACTTTGCCAACACTTCATTCTTTCCAAAAACTCAATTCTAGCCAGGGAATCACAGAGGCTAAAGCAAATTTAAGCCATGGAAGAAGTACTAGCAATAACATGTTTGAATTGTAGGAATTGTCAATTTTACAAAGGGGTTGAACTACAAATCTCTTCATGAACAGATTTTCAATTGATTAAACAGGTTTAACACCTGACTTTTATTCATGAAATGCATATAAATAGGTTTAGCACCTGATTTTTATTCATGCTTTCTTTAGGAGAGATTCCTTTGAAAGTTTTGCTCTCCTAATTTTTTTTCTTTTTGCATTGAAGAGAAATTCTTTTGGAAGTTTTGCTCTCTTCCTTTTTTTCTATGCATGCATGCAACTTTTTACTTTTACTTTTCTCATTTTTCTATCATGTTCATGAAGTGAGCAATAGTTCAAACTCAAGTATATTTTAGATCCCTTTATCCAAGTAAAGTTTTCCTATTTAGTATGGCAGCGAGAGCCTTGACTCCCTTCTAGACATCTGATATTACTAATTTAATCTATAAGTATCAGCTAGTGTGACCCACGAAAAGGAAAAATTTTCAGCTGAAAATTTCATTCAAATGCATCTGAATTCATAATGCCAATTAAAGCAAGAAGGCCAATGGCCAAGTTGGCCACTTGGTATTGGAGTGCACCCACTGTCAAAATGAAGTATTCTACCCATTTCAGAGTTAAAATGAATTCAGAATTGAGTTGGGTCCAAAAATTAATAATCGAGTGATAACTAGTGATAACTTGTGAAAACCAATGATAACTTGCAAAATCTACTGATAACCTGGTATGATTTATGATATGAACATTAAAATCAATTGAAAACATGATGTAAAGATTAGAAAAGCACCAGGTTTTCTCCCCCAAGCTTATTCTCAACACAGTCCCTAATGTTGAAAATAAAAGGCAAGGGAGAGGGGTGGGTGGGAGTGAAATGCATGAAATTGGGCACTTAAATCCTCTTGGCATTTCATCCAAAAGCTTTGGATGATCCAATCTTCATTAGTTGCAACTAATCCTGCAGAGAAACAAAGGATATCAGTTGGTATGGCAGATTTGCAACTAATCAGATTTTTGAGTGCAGAATTCAGCAATGCATTGGAAATTTCTGAAATTCACTGAAATTAGGCTATAATAGATTGGGATAACTGAAATGAATGTTAATTTAGATGATGATATGATCAATGTAGCATAATGAGAAAGATATTATCAGTTATCATTGAGTTTTCAGTGAAAAAATCAAAAGTAAAAGGGTATGTGTACTCCCTGAATTTTGGAATTGTGGTTTGAACTTGTTCCTCATCATTTATTCCTGCAAAAATAGAAAGATTAGGTAGATAATGGCTTGGGTTACCTCCCAAGAAGTGCCTTTCTTTAATGTCTTTGGCTAGACATTGTTACAACTCTTGATGTCAAGGAAGTTTGAATAGTATGATATGATCAAGTAGAGATCTCAATTTGTGGACAGCTTCACTAATCAAGTATGAATCTCTTAATTTGCCAATAATTGACCTTTGCTTCTCAGCTTGATTTTCTCCTCCATTGTACAAAAAATTTCCTAGCTTCTCATCCAAAAAATCCTCATGTATGATATATGAATCCCCTGGACTAGGAGGAGGTTTCAGCTCAACAGGGCAGACCCATTCACTATCTGAAATGGAATGTATGATCCCAGCATTCAGCAACTTTAATACTTCCTTCTTGACCACTTCCTTCATGGTTGGATTGAGTTTCCTTTGACATTCAATGGAGGGCTTGTAGCTGTCCTCCATGAGGATCCTATGCATGCAAATTGAGAGATTGATACCCTTAATATCATCAATAGAATAGCCCATTACCTCCTTGTACAGCCTTAGTTTCTTCAACAACTCTTCAACTTGATCTTTTGGCAAATTTGCATTAATGATAACAGGGAATGTTGAATTCTCTCCCAAGAATGCATACTTCAGATTGTTGGGGAGAGGCTTGAGTTCCAATTTGGAAGAATTGGTTTGAGTTGAGTTGAATTGAGTTTCAGCAGTGATAACTTCCTGCACATGGTGCTGATTTTCTGAATTTTCCACTCATTTGGACAAATTGAATGCTGATTTGTATGCTTCAGCATCTAAATTCTCTAATTCATTCAAATGATCAAACATTAGGCACCTTTGCATTGGATCTTCAATGGGAATTATGGCAGAAACTTGCTGAACAACTTGATCTAGCTGTCCCTCCTCAAAATCATTTTTCTGAAAATTTGGTCTACTGATAACTTGTGCCAAATTAAATTATATCTTCTCCTCCCCAATTTGAAAGGTCAATCTGCCCTCCTTGACATCAATGACAGCCCCAGCAGTGGCTAAGAAGGGTCTCCCAAGAAGAATGGGGGTATTCAAGTCCTCATCTATGTCAAGTACCACAAAATCTATTGGTATGTAAAATTTGCCAACTTTGAGGGGTATGTCCTCAATGATTCCATGTGGGTACTTGATGGATTTGTCTACCAGCTGTAGAGACAAATTTGTAGGCTTCAAATCTCCAACTTCAAGCTTCCTACAAAGTGAAAGAGGTATAACACTCACTGATGCACCCAAATCACATATTGCCCTTTGAATATTCCTATTTCCAATTTTACAAGGTATGGAGAAGCTTCCTGGATCTTTCAACTTGGGTGGCAATTTATTTTGGATGATTGCAGAGGCTTTCTCAGTCAAGGTAATAGTTTCATGCTCCATAATCCTCCTTTTCTTGGTTAAGATTTCCTTCAAAAACTTTGCATAGGAGGGCATCTTCTGAATTGCCTCTACAAATGGCACATTGATATTTAACTTCTTCAGGATTTCAATGAATCTTCCATACTGCTGATCCTGCCTTGCCTTGATTAATCTTTGAGGGAAAGGTACCCTATCAAAGACCCTGATCCTGACTTCATTTTGAGGGCCTTTGTTCTGATTTTCTCCCACAAGTTCAGCTGGGCTTTGGACTTTGGATTTACTTGGGCTGGATTGTCCTCTACTTTCTTAATTGGTTCTTCAACAATCTTCCCACTTCTGAGTTGGACAGCATGGACTTGTTCTTTAGGGTTCACCTCTGACTGTCCAGGAAAAAATAAAGGAGGTCTAGATGAGGTGTTAGGTTGTTGAGCAACTTGGTTCTCAATGGTATCAAGTCTAGAATTCATTTTCAGAATTGCCTCCTCCTGATTGCCTTGCTTCTTCAGAATTTGTTGCAGCATCTCCTCTATTTTTGAAAATTGAGAAGGTTGAGTTGGTGGTGGTTGCTCAAAAGGAGGTCTTTGCACTTGAACGCTTTGGGACTGATTTGGATATGAAAATTGTTGGTTTCTGGAGAAAATCCTTAGCTGCCAACTAGGATTCTGCATGGGAGCTCCTTGATAGTTGTTGCCCTTGTAAGAAAAGTATGGATGATTCCTATTTTCTGGAGTGTAAAATTCAGCAGGAGGTTTAATTCCATAATTTCCCACAGCATTGATTTGATCCACTGTTTGCTCCACTTGTTGCATAATCAAATTGCAATTTTCTGACACATGGCCTTGATTTCCACATACACAACACATTGTCTCAGGATTAGAGGCCCTATTGCCATTGTGAGTCAAGTTCAATCTCTCCAAAGTCTTGTACAGCACCTCTTCAAATTGGGTTGACAATTGGTTCACTGAATTGTCCATAGGTGGCCTCCTGGTCCTATCATGTGTGAGGAAGTGATGGTTCTTTGCAATGTTCTCTATCAGTTAGTAAGCCTCATCTATATTTTTGGATGCAAAAATACCTCCTGCTGCAGTGTCCAAGGCCACCTTGCAAAGGTAGTTCAATCCCTTATGAAAATAGTTGACTAATTGCCACTTTTCAAATCCATGATGGGGACATGCCCTTAACAACCCTTGAAGCCTTTGCCATGCCTCACAAATATTTTCTTGATCCAACTGGTAGATTCTGACTATTTGATCCTTGAAGTTATCAGTTTTTGAATGAGGAAAGAATTCTGAAAGGAACAATTGAACAATTGATTCCCAAGTGGCTACCTCTTCAGGATTCAATCCTTTATACCATGTCTTGGCCTTGTCCTTGAGTGAGAAGGGAAACAATATCATATATACTGCATTCATGAGGATATTATTGAAGTTCACAGTGCTGCATATCTCCTTGAAATTGTCCAAATGACAAGCTGAATCTTCAATCCCAAGTCCAATAAATTGACTTTGCCTAATCATTGAAATCAAGGCTAGATTAACTTCAAAGTTTGCCACAAGTGCTAAGGCTCCTCCCCCTTGCTGATTCCTAGCATTACTTGATGAATAACAGTCCCTAAGAGTCCTAGGAGCTGTCATATTCTGATTCACAACTCTTTCAAATTCAGAGATGTGTGCCTCTTCCTCTTCTTCTTCAAATATCCTTCTTCTTGCCTCAAGCCTTTGCAATCTCCTTCTTCTTAGAAATCTTGGTAATGTTCCTCTTGATGATCCAAGTCCTGCATAAAGAGATTCAGAAGTATCAAATTCAAGAAAGAAATGAAAACTAGACAAAAGTGAAAAATTGAAAATGATAACTTGCAAAAACTAAAAATTGGCATAACAAATAAACTAAAAACTAATCTAAAACTAATCTAAACTATCTAAGTTAGCCTAATTGACCTCAAATCTTCTTCTTCAAATATCCTTCTTCTTGTCTCAAGCCTTTGCAATCTCCTTCTTCTTAGAATTCTTCTTTCAGGTACATGATCTGATTGGTAATGTTCCTCTTGATGGTCCAAGTCCTGCATAAAGAGATTCAGAAGTATCAAATTCAAGAAAGAAATGAAAACTAGACAAAAGTGAAAAATTGAAAATGATAACTTGCAAAAACTAAAAATTGGCCTAACAAATAAACTAAAAACTAATCTAAAACTAATCTAAACTATCTAAGTTAGCCTAATTGACCTCAAATCTCCGGCAACGGCGTCAAAAACTTGATAGTTAAATTTGGGTGTTGAGTGGTAACTTGCTGAAATTAATTAAAAGGGTCAATTTTTTTAATTTTGGTCTCCCAACTCACTAGCTGCAAGTGCACAGGTAAGTTGTAGTAGACTCAGGTTGTCGTATCCATAAGAATTTGAAGTCTAAGGCACCCTAAAATAATCTAAATTAGTTCTACTTTAATGGCTAAAAGCAGATTTTCAAAGGGAAGTGAAAATAGATTTTTAATGGAAAGTGAAATGATAACTGAATTTTGGGTTTTGGAAACTTATCAAAACTGAGATATAAATGCTAGATTAAAGTCTAGAAAGGTTTAACTATCAATGAGGAAGGTTCTTCTAGGATTTGGGGTTCATATAAATTAATTAAGGATGGATAGGATCAAGTTATCATTAAATATTCAATTTAGATTCAACTTGAAATGTGGCTACTCTCACAGCTCAATTGGTCTTTAACTAAGCAACATATTATCATATAATTGTTAGTTAGGTTGAATCAGAAGAGGATCCTCGTTGAAAATCAAGTTATCATTGGGCTCAAATGGAAGTTCAATGCTGATTTTTACAATTTCAAGGAAAGGGCATCCAATCTTTAATGGGGAATTCAGTAAATTTTTATTGCTCCTTGGTTCATCTCTGAATCTCAAGGAAGGCCATAAGATCACCTCTCAGTGGTAGGTTAACATGATTTAACAATGAAAAACAGATTACCCCTAAATTCAGGAAATCAGCAACAAAAAATAATTCAGAAATCAGCACTAGCAAACATTGGAATTCAACACATATGACTCATTGGAATTCAGATTTTCCATTGATCTTTGGTTCATCTCTGAACAATAAAGTACCCCTAGGATTCACTTCTCAATGATTTGAATGAAATAGGGATTAACAATTGGAAAATCAAATTCCAAACAAAATCAAAAAGCAGAACAGATTTCAGAAATAAATTCAGAAATTAGAAGTACAAACTGAATTGAATCAAAAGTATGCCCAACATCTTGATTCATTTCTGAACAAGATGGGAGGACAATAACAACCTCTTAGTTGCTCAATTTATCAGATTGAGAATGGTAAGTAGAGTTAAACAGCCCTTGGAAATCAGATTCAAGAAAAATCAAAAAATCAGACTTTTCAGGAATTCAGAAATCAGACTTTTCAATTAAGAATGGAATTCCGTAACTTACCATTGATGCCTAATTCATTTTTGAATAAGGGTTAGATCAAAAGTTAGCTTCTCAGTTATAAATTACAATAGGATCTACACAATGACAAGAAATGATTCAAAACAGTGCTGAAATCTGAAACCAGAAATGATTTTCAGTGCAGAAATTTAATTCAGTCCACATCCATCCATATTTAACTTAGATTACTACCTTATCCTAGAAGAAATAAAGTTTAACTCCTCATATATACAAAGCTTGACATAAAATGGAATGGAGAACAGGTACAAATCATCCTTTGGCAGCTCTCGACAATAATTACAGCAGCAACCAACAGCTCCTCCAGCAGCAGCAGCTCCCTCTTGCTCCAAACCCTCAATGTCCATCCCCCCTCTCTCCTCCAGAAATTCCACCTTTTATATCACTCCTCTTCACCCTTGGATCAGCATCAAATTGTTCTTTATCCTTTGATTTGAGCCACCTGTCCAGTCCTAGAAGAATCTGCCTCTACAACACCTTTTTGTGCAGGAAAAAGTAGATGGTCCCCCCTACTTTTTCCACTTTTTGGCCACCTTTCTCCCTGCTACAAATCCCCAAAGAGCAAGCATCAAAGCCCTTGAATGGTGTTTTGACAAATAAAGATTAAGATGATGATAGTTGCAAGCTCAGATATTAAATGGTATTAGGTGTTGTGCAGGAATGAAAACTTGTATCAAAATTAATGAATTAAGGGGCCCAGAATGATAACTTGTCACAAATCATGAAAATTATCCAAATGCAAGTGATTCAAAGCATTAGAGGCATCAAATGGACTAGAGTAACAAGTGAGTGCATTCAGAAATCAAATATGAATGAGATTTCTAAGAAGTGATAACTTGGGTGCCCAAAAACGATAACTTATATGACTTAAAAATGATAACTTGTGATAACTTGAGTTGTGGTTATCCAAATGTGATAAAATTTGACCAGCAATGAGTTAGAACAATAATAAGATGATTGCTTAAGGTCCGTGTGCAGAATTAATGGTTTTGCATGTCGAAATGACAAAATTGCCCTTTAACGATAACTTGGCACTTGAAAAACGATAACTTGTTCAAATGGACTTAAAACTTTGCACAAGTTGAGATGTGACTATCCAAATATGATTTATACATGATAATGATGGATTTAGAGCAAGAAAATCATTGAAAATCAGTTCACTCAAAATAATGATAACTTGACATGTAGGAATGATAACTTGTCCTCAAAATGATAACTTGACATAGAATTTAAATATTAATGGATTTTGGCATTTCAGAACCTCTATGCACATGGAAATAAGTATGAAATGAGGAATATCAACTAGTTATCACAATGTATGCATTCCAAGTATAATTGGCTCAAAAATAAGCAAAAATGAGACTCGATGTGTATGAATTGCATCTAAAATAAGTTAAAAACATATAGTGATCAGCAAGTGATCAACTGCTTTCCTTCATGGAGAACTTGAAGAACACATTCTTATGAGCCAACCGGAGGAATTCTCCATTTCAGAAAAGGAGAATCAAGTTTGCAGTTTGAAAAAATCTTTGTATGGTTTGAAGTAGTCTCCCAGACAATGGTACAAGAGGTTCGACAGCTTCATGATAAGTAAGAGATTCAATCGAAGTCCCTATGATAAGTAAGAGATTCAATCGAAGTCACAAGAAGGTGAAGAACTGCTCCACCATCTATCTGTTCTTGTATGTTGATGACATACTTATTGCTGCCAGAGGCATGACAGGCATTTAGAATCTGAAGAAGCTCCTCAGTGCAGAATTTGACAAGAAGGATCTTGGTGCAGCAAAGAAGATTCTGGGGATGGAAATTCTAAGGGATCGCGCACAGGGTAAATTCTTCTTATCTCAGAAAAGTTATATTGAGAAGATTTTATCCAGATTTGGGAGGTCTAGAGCGAAGCCTTTGAATACTCCATCTGCTGTAAATGTTAATCTTTCTATTGCTTTCACACCAAAATCAGAAGTAGAGAAGGAGTACATGTCTCGGGTTCCATATGCTAATGCAGTTGGAAGTCTGATGTATGCCATGGTTTGCACTAGACCGAACATTGCTCATGTTGTCAGTGTTGTCAGCAGGTTCACAAGCGATTCAGGAAAAGAGCACTGGCAAGTAGTGAAGCGAATCTTTCGATATCTTAGAGGAACATCTGATATTGGCCTCATCTATAGAAGTGATAATTAAAGAATGTTTGGTTGCAAGGTACTCAGATTCAGAATATGTAGGGGATGTTGATGGAAGACGATCTATGATAGGCTATGTCTTCACTTTGGGTAGTTCAGTTATTAGTTGGAAGGTCACACTTCAGCCATCAATTACATTGTCCATCATAGAGGCTGAATACATGGCACTGACAGAAGCTGCCAAGGAAGGCATCTGATTAAAAGGCTTTGTTGGAGATCTCAGATTACATTAGGAGCATGCTATAGTGCATTGTGACAGTTTGAGTGCAATATGTTTAGCCAAGGATTAAGTACATCATGAAAGAACCAAACACATTGATGTCAGGTATCACTTCATCCGTACTGAGAAGATGATCAATGTGAAGAAGATTGGTACTGAAAAGAATCCAACTGATATGTTCACTAAATCTGTTCGTCATGACAAGTTCCAGCATTGCTTGGACTTGCTTAACATCAATACTTGGTAATAGTCCCAAGGTGGGACTGGAGGCGGCGTGGCATGATTTTGTGTGCTCTGAAGATGATTGAAGTCAAGATGGAGATTTGTTTGTAATGCCTTGAATCTGAACCCAGTTGGTCCCCCTACATAGTCAGGCGCTTCAGCAGAATTCTCCTACGGGGGTCTCGCTGTCCGGTCAGCGAGCCTATTGGGGGTCAAGGGGGATCTGTATATGATTCAGATTTGATTTATTTTCTTATTACGAGATAGGTGTCCTATTTCCAAGGGATTTATTTAAAGTCCTAGCCTGTATGTAATTTTTATCATCTGTCAAAGAGAGTGCCTATATAAACTCCCTAGGGTCTAGACAGAGATCCATCATTGTAATCATCATTATTCCATAACAAAGAGCCACCGCTTCCCGAGGACGTAACCCAATTTAGGGTGAACCTCGTAAATCTCCGTGTTCTTCTATGTTCGTGCGATCCCTCTCTTCCTCTTTTCGTAACAATCCACATTCATTTGTTATTAGTTGTATAGTTAGTGTATGTCCACATTTATGTATTGCTCGTCTCTTTTCTGAATTGGAGAATGCTTTTTATTATTTTTTTAGTAAAAGTCCCAAGTGCCTCACTGGTGTATTTTCAGAAGAAATGTTGGAGAAAACTGTGAGCAACTCTCTCTTCTCATGAATAGCTACTCCTTTGTCCTCTCACTTTAGGGATATAAAAGTATACCTTCACAGCATCACAAGCACCCCAGTGAGCATATCAAAAGAAAAAAGAGGAATCTACTAAGTTTAACTGCTCTTTTTTTTTCAGTTCACCAATTCACAACAGAGATAATGTTGCAAAATGTTCATTAAAAAATGGGCAAAAAAGTATAGTGTAAATACGAATAATGTTTTTCGCTTGTAGATTACATTTCAATACCATTCCACGATAGAGAAAAGTACATGTTCTATGGGGCACTTATAAGATTAGTTTATCTGCAAGGATGAGCTTACGTGGCACCCGTGGGGTCATACTTCATTGGTCATAAGTCAAGGATTAATGGATAAAAATTAAGTAGATAATGCGTAGATAGAGAGCGTCTATAGGATGGAGAGATTGAGTATCATTCATAATGTCATCAATAGAAAATTCTAAAGAATTTTATCCTAAGTTTCTAATTTTTGCTTTAGTATGAGCAAAAGGTTAAATTTGGTAGAGTTTAATGTGGAGAAATTATATACACTCTTTTACTATGTTTAGCAAAAAAAATACGGGTCTAGCAAAGTTAAGTGTTCCCATGTCAATCGTTACATATGATATGTATACCGCATCCTTGACTCGTTGAGTGATCCATATGTGCACTATCAATGTCACTAACTATATAAAGGTCTACTTATGATACATTTCATCTATTTATTTCTCGGACTAATAAAGATATAATCACATAGTAACAAAATCAATGTAGATATTACTAACTTGATGTGCATGTCGATTTGAGCCAAATTCTAATTTCAAAATATGTGCACATTCACTTCTCCAAGATTTATCTTCTTGTATAACAAATGTTGACTTCTGACACTTAATAAAAAAAATTCTTAAACTCTTTATCTTTAGGTACTAAACCTATTTTAGAATTCGATAATCTCATCTTCATCACACTTGTAGTATGGATGCCCTTCTCACGAGTCTATATGGAATTGTATTTAAGATAATTCTCCGTACTCATGCTAATTTTTTCACCAAGTTCAGCTAAATTACATAGTGCGTCATCAGCTTTTGTTTTGTGCTTTATTTCATTATGCTCCATTTATCAACTATTAGGCATGCCATTGACTCTTGTCACTTTCTACTTAGAGCATTTACTATTTACTTGGCCTTTCCTAAGATAATGTCAATCTTGTAATTCTTTAAAAACCCTAACTAACTTCTTTGTCTCATGTTAAGTTTTATTTGGAAGAACATATACTTGAGACTTTTGTGGTTAGTGTAAAATTCAAAATTTTCATCATACAAGTAATGTTGCAAACACCACTATTGCCAGCTCTAAGTCATGAGTCGGATAGTTCTTTTCATGTGGTTTGAGCTATCTTGAGTCACAAGATAACTTTTTAATGTTGTATCAGTACAGGGCCTATGTTCCAGTTGCATCACTAACCTTCAACTCTTGTAGGAATTGTGTAGTTGTGAGCCTCTTCTTTAGCTCTAAGAAGCTTTATTTTAACATTTATGAGTTTAATTAAATTTCTCTTCTTTTGTTGTCAATCTCGTCATAGGAGCAACAATTTTGAAGAAATTTTGCATAAACCTTTTGTATTAGCTGGCTAACCCAAGAAAACTCCTTATCTTTATCATCGTCTTTGGTCTTTCACAATTGATGATAGCTTCAACCTTTGTTGGGTCTATTGAGATATCTCTCTTTGAAACTATGTGGCATAATAAAATAACTTGCTCCAACCATAATTCATATTTTGGAAACTTTGCATACACATGGGCAAAGGGCGGACCTACAAGAAGTGTAATGGGGTCAATTGACCCCATTAAATTTTTATGTATTATATGCTAGTATATAATAGTTAATTAATATTGTATATCAGATACTAAGATTTTCTGATAACTTCATTCCATTTGAAACTCTTTTATAATAAAATCTTATAAGGGAAATGAAATCTAATATTTTCTTTCCTTTTTCCCAAGCATTGGCCTTAATCTAACTCTCTTCTTCACCTTTTATATATTTTTCCTTACAAAACTTTCTCATTTCTTTTAAATTTTTTTCCTTCTTGCAAAAATCTTGTCTAATCTTACACAAAAATACATTATTAATAATTTCTTTATGTGTATTTTATTATTATTATTATTATTAATCTCTATCCTGACTCTTTATTTTTTTAGAATATGAATAACGATTTTAGGAGTTTTAGAAATTATAAATTCTCAAAATCTTACTCACTTAATTAGTTCATTGAACTGAAATAGTAATTTATAAATAATATAACATAGTTTAATAATTTCTAGATATTTATGTTGTTTAATTTCTTTGCCAAAACAGAAGTATTTGATAATACTAAGTAATGAGTTGATGAAGGAAAAAATCATGACATGAAATCTAAAATATATATAATATTTTAATTTTATCAATTTTTAATATTTAATTTATTATTGTAAAAAATTAGTTGTTTCATTAGCTCTAATCAGAAAATTATAATTTGCACCCATAAAGTTTAAGGTCCTAGGTCTGCCCTTGGACATGGGAGTGCCACAAAAGTCTCTAGGGCTATCTATAGATGTTTTTTGTGTTCTTCAGGATTTGATGAGTAGATCAAGATATCGTCAACGAACACAATGACAAACTTATCGAGATGAGACTTTAATATCTTATTCATCAAATTCATAAATGTTGGAGGAGAATTTATTAGTGCAAAAGACATAATTAACAAAAAATTTATAATGGTCGTGCCTTGACTTGTATGTTGTCTTAACAATATCTTCATCAACCATCCTAAGTTGATATCATTCATTTTTTAGGGCAATTTTTGAAAGGTTTGACATTGAGGATAGTTAATCAAATAGATCATCTATTTTAGGAAGTGAGTACTTGTTCTTGATAGCCACTTTGTTAAACATCTTGTCATCAGTACATAACCTCAATGATCCATTCATCTTCATAACAAACAGGACGATGCACCTCATGAGGACACACTTGGCCTAATGAATTTTGTCCAGACTCCTACACTTTTGCCTTCTATTCTTTCATTTTGATGGATGCCATCCTAAGAGGAGGTTTTGTATTTGGGGTCGTCCTTGGCATCAGCTTAATGTGAATTTTGATCTTCCTTTACAGAGATAATCCTAGAAGTTCATCGGGAAATATATCAAAAAAGATCCTACCACTTCTAATTCTTATAGTGACTTGTGTTGAAAATCACTATGAGTCACACTTGTCTGAAATTCTCGGCAACCTTTGTTTAGCATTTTACTTGCCTTTTTTGAGAAAATTATCATCTTCCTTTTCTTTGATGGTATTTTAAGAAAAATCACTGAAGTATCATCCTTCTTCTTGTTGATCTTCAATTTTCTTTTCCAATGAATCATATAGGTATCATGGATTGGTAATCAATCCATACATAAAATGACATCATAGTTTACCATGGATAGCTTAATGAGGTTAACTGAGTAATTTACTCATTCAATTATCATGGGTGTTTATGAGAGATACTTCTTGGTGGAGACCTTCCCTAGTGGCATTACAATGTCAAGCTGTTACTTCATATTTTCCGACTTAAAATTCAATATATTAGCAAAAGCAATTGAGATAAAAAAATGAGTTGTACCAAAATCAAATAACACGTTTGCATAGTGATCAGCTAGAAGAAGATTATCTTGGATCATTTTATTGGACATCTGGGCATCAACCACCTACATGACGTGGACTCTTTTTGGTGCCTTTTGTTGGTTCTTACTTTCTTGCTCTTGTCCTTGTCCTAGTGGTCGGACTTCATCTTTAGCCAATTTCTAACATATATAATGACCCATCTTGCCACAGTGTAGTCACAGACTTCATCCTAATGAAACTTGTTCAAATTATATCAAATAATGAGTTATTGGATTTTTATTAATTTTTATCTATTTAAAAATTAGTCATTTCTTGAGTTAGCAAGAAAATCTTGTTTCATTACACTACGAAACTACCCTGTTTTTTTCTATTTATCTTATCCTCAACTGTGAGAAAATTGTCTCGCTAATTCTCATGTTTTAAGTTACATATAATAATAATAATAATAATAATAATAATAATTTATTATTATTAAACCCATGGGCGGACCTAGCGACAAAAATGCAGAGGGAGGGTGAGCTGCAAACCCCTTGCCCTCCATTGGCCATCACAAAAGAAAACCACCAGGCCAAAGCCAAAACAAATTTCTTTTGACATATTATTTTTGGGGGGTCCAAATCAATTTTAACTAAAAAATTAAATGTTAAGGGCCAGGCCCCCTAAGGTATATGTGGGTCCACCCTCAACTTGATGGGTAAAATCTATGGAAAAGAAAGAACAAGTTACACAATTTTCTTATGGTCAATAATTCATTGATTTTACTTATTCCACAAGAAGAAAAAGAGGAAAACAGAAGTTTTATCAAATTTCAAATAGTAAGTCTTATCAATTAGATAGGTATACTTGCTTCACATTTAGAATAGCATGAAAAATATCTTTTTTATCAAGTAATAATAATATTTTATGAAATATTATTCTCATGTTATTATTTTTGTAGTTTTTTTTCATATTAAAAACTAAGGGAAATTGATATTTCATAATTATTAAAAATAAATTAACAAAAAAAATTATAATTCAAGTCATTTTAAAAGAAATAACCGTTTAATTAATGAATGCGTTTGTGAAAAGAAATAAAAGTAAATAATTTTCACTGAAATAAAAAATATATAATATGAGGCTTTTTAGGACTAGTAATAAAAATATAATTCTAAAATAATAATATGCTGTGTATCCATAAATACAAACTAAATTTATTTGTTTTTTTCCTACAACATCTCGGCTTTTTTAATATAAAACATTATTTCATTTTATTTAAAGGGTTGGAGAGTGCGTGGACCAAATATATGAACATCAATGGTAAATATAAATTCATTATAAATTTATTTTAAAAAATATTTATGATCACCATTGATCTATGAATCAATGATAGTTCACACATGGACCCATTTTGAGTTCACATATTTCTTAAATCTTTATTTTATTGGGTAAAGCATATAATATTAGGTTGAATAAATTAACTTGTGTTATATAATATCAAGTTGATTGATGAATTAATAACATTTTAATTAGACAATTTATGGTTAATTTGTCATCATTATCGAGGATTTTCCGGTTGATGTTGTACACGTTTAATGAGAATTCACTTCGTCACAAAATTGTGGTTAAACTATACAATTTTATAATTTTGGATTGGTATATTTAACGATTTAAAATATAAAAATCATTAGTCAAAATGTTATTAATTTAATAGTTCAGAATTATGGGATTGGATTATGTCATTCTAAATTGTGATTGCACCTCTACTAAAGAAACCATTTATCATTGCGTCTCATCCGAACCAAGTCCCGTTGGTTAATTAATAAATTATTTCCTTAAGATAGTGGAACTAATAGAATGAGAATTATAAAAGTCAAGTCAATAGGGGGACTAATGCCTTCATATGTATCCAAATATCCATTCCCTCGTCGCTGTCCTCTATTTTGTGGTGGAAATAGAGGACATCCATAATCTCTTTCTGGTCTCCATCGAAAAAGTATACATATACTGATACAAACTAATATTTATCTGCATCAAATTAGCCTCCATATTTATATATATGCATAGATAATATTATTCACGCCCCTTTCTTTCTTGAGCTTTTAAAAATTATTGAGTTTCTAATCCATCAAGAGAGATGGAATCTCAATCCGTGAACAGCTCCGACGTCGGAGCGGCCGCGGCGCATGGAGTTGATGCCGCCGGCGGCAGCTCGAGCTTCAACGTCATGCAAAAGCCGATGTCGTTCCTTCGCATGGCGGCCTTCGTTTTGGTGATCCTCGCGTTCATTGTCATGGTCATAGTTCCCATCGGAAAGATCAGCTCCACCTTCGTGTGAGCGTGTGTGACATAATATGCAATTTTTTTTATTTAATTAACGCTTGGTTAACGTTTATGCAATGAAATAGTTGCTTTTCATTTTGTATTGTACAGATATTTCTTAGTAGCCAACTTGATAGTGTCCTTGTACTCGCTGGTCTCTCTGGTTGTCTCCATGGCAACGAGGGGTAGCTCCGGCGGCGCCGTGGGGGTGCTGGTGGGACTGGCCATGGGGGACCTTGTGATGGTGGGGCTTCTCCTCACCGGTAATAGCGCGGTGGCTACGAGAAGTGCGGCGGCCAAAAATCACTTTTTGGCGACGATCTGCGGCGATGCGACGGACTTCTGCAACCCCACCAACGCGGTCATCGCCTTGTCCATGATGGCATCCCTGGCTTACATGGTGCTCCTCGTCCTAGAAATAGTTACAGTCCACGAGATACTGTACCCTTCGCGCAATTAAAAATTATATGTTATCTTTTATTATCAGATCTCGTTAATTTTTTAAAAACATTATAATTTCTTGAATTGCATGAATTGTTCAAGTCAGTTAATTTATCTTATACACATATATGACGAAAAAGATTTAAATTGCTCTCCTTTTAGCATGATAGTTATTCTTTTCTCAATTTTTTTTATTTATCCTTTTTTAAAAATCCTATAATATGAAGTGACTTCCAATCGACGTTAGTTATTTGGGTAAATTACACGAATGGTTCCCCAACTTCAATTTATAATCAGAACGTACTCCATCTTTCATTTTCTTGCACGTTTAATCTTTCTGACCGGTGATAGTGAATTTTTTGGTTGTCTTACTTACGTGACGGATTTTCTCTCTCCTCCACATCATTTTATGTCCGTCACGTCATTTTAAAAATTAAAAAAATAATAAAAAAGGATGAAATTTTCACATCATTAAAAAATTTTTAAAAATAAAAAAAAATCAGCTGCTGGGAGCTCGCCGAAGAGAGAGGAGAGAGGCGTCCCCCTCTGCTCGAGCTCCGACGAGCTGGTCGAGGTTGCCGGAGCTCGAGCAGAGGGCGCGGTCGCCCCCCCTCTCTCTTTCTCCAGCCTCTCCCGAAGGAGGTGGGTGGTCGCCCCCCTCTGCTTGAGCTCCGGCAAGCTCGAGAGCTCGCCGGAGCTCGAGCTTTCTCTCTCCAGCCGTGCGGGAGAGAGAGGAGGGGGGTGGTCTGGAGAGCTCCCAGCAGTTGATTTTTTTTATTTTTAAATTTTTTTAATGACGTGGAAACTTCATCCTTTTTTTATTATTTTTTAAATTTTTATAATGATGTCGCAGACATAAAATGACGTGGAGGAGAGAGAAAATTCGCCACGTAAGCAAGGCAACCAAGAAATCCACTATCACCGGTCAGGAGGACTAAGCGTGCAAGAAAATGAAAGATGAAGGACGTTCTTGTTATAAATTGAAGTTGGGGGACCAATTGGAAATCAACTCAAAGTTAGGGGATCATTCGTGTAATTTACCCCAGTTATTTAGGTGGCCATTCCTTTCATTCTTGCTCCATCGGTCCATACGTCTATGGACTCTCCGGATCCCTCGCATGCCCCTGCCCCTGCCCTTGATGCCACCAAGAGCTGCCCGAGCTTCTATTCTGGCGCCGTCATCACGAGCGGCCTGAGCAACTCCTTGGCCGACCTCTTGGCTCAAAATTGTCAAGAAACTCAGTGGTTACATGAAGACTAGGATGTCATCTTTGATGTCACAGCCAGCTTCGATCGTCAGGTTCCCTCGCACTATCCGTCCCTCGTGTTGCATGTGTTCCATCGTCATCGACACAGCCAGTGCGGCAGTAGACATAAGGCATTTCTTTCTACGTCCAGCCGGACCCCACCATGCCCCCATGCTTGTTGTTCGATCTCTCCATCCCGACACTCTCCTTTGGAAATTACACCATCATTCTCGTCTCCGATAGAGCAGTGTTTTTAATTCTTCATGTCTCGACTTAGTATAAATAGGTGTAGAATGGATGTAATCTGTGTTAGAGTTAGCTGAAATACTTTT
This sequence comes from Pontederia crassipes, assembly GCA_030549335.1. Taxonomy (NCBI): domain Eukaryota; kingdom Viridiplantae; phylum Streptophyta; class Magnoliopsida; order Commelinales; family Pontederiaceae; genus Pontederia; species Pontederia crassipes. The sequence continues at coordinate 9,823,582 of CM060198.1, forward strand.
GCATTTGAATATAAAACTCCCTTTTCTTCTTCTACAACTTCACGCTTTCTCCTCCACCTCTCCTCTTCTCCTTCGATGAGACATCGAAGCTCGATTTTTAACATGGTATCAAAACCTTGCCATTGAAGATCCTGCTGAGCTCCCTGCATCATCGTCAGTCAGCTACCGAAGCACCTCGCCATTCAACTTCTCTGAAGGGCATCGCGGGGAACTTGCAATAGCACCTGAGAGTCCAAGTTCATCCAGATCGGAGGTAGATCAAATCCTTCCTTATTCAATCGTCTTTGTTGGCATCCGGTTTGAATGTGTCTTCCTCTTGTTTTTCATCTTGTTCTCTACTTTTTTCCTCTTAGCAGATTTCTCTCCATTCCATTCGTCGAATGAGTTGTCTGGTCGGATTTGGAAACATCGTTTCCATTTCCTAGTGGCGATCATCGATGTTTTCCCGACGATCTGGTTTGAAACTCTGTTTTTCTTCTATGTTCTTGATTCCTGATGAGATCGGGAGATGTTTTGCCACTGATCATCCTCTTTGTTTTCTTCTCTAAGGTTTCTTTTCTTCTCTATTTTTCGTTTCTTCTCAACTTCCTCTTCACCGACTTCCATCCAGCGACGTCCATTAAACATCATAGCAGCTCAACTTCCGTTTCTTCTTTCTCACTTCCAGCATTCCTTCGCTTAGTTTTTTTCCCTTCTGTTGTTTCTTATTCTATTGTTACTAAAAACCGCATCTATCGCTAATGATAAGATCCGATGTCTGCATCTTCTTCTTTGGGGCTTCTCCAACAATGTTTCCTCTCTGGTGTTTGATAAAATGTCCCTTTTTCACTTAGTGTTTGATGAATTTTCAACTGCCGTCGTGTGAAATTCATCGTCCGTCCTTCTTTACTCATATGGTGTCAAGATCTCATTCGACGTTGCCATCTCAGAATACCTCCTACATCCACGCCATCTTCAGATGTTGCCAGCTCCTGTGCGTTTTCCTTACAGGTGTCGAGGAGTTGTGCCATGCTCATCATCTTCTCCAGCATACAACTCTACAAGGTGTTCGAATGGTGTTTGAGAGAATGTTTGTCTAAGCTCTACAGCCTCGACAAGGTGCTTTGCCTCCATAGTATATCTTCAAGTTGCCGATGTTCAAGTTTCTTCCCGAGTGTCACTTGCCGAAAGAGTGTGCCATGTAGTGAGTTGCGTAGCAACATTATCTCAATATGTAATACTGGTTTAATTCTTCATGTCAGTTTCAACTTAGTATAAATAGGTGTAGAATGGATGTAATATGTGTTAGAGTTAGTTGTAATACCTTTACATCTGAATAGAAAACCCCTTTTCTTCCTCCACAACTTGACGCTTTCTCCTCCACCTCTCTCCTCTTCTCCTCGGGCGAGATATCGGAGATTGGTTTTCAACACTCTCTAACGAGATATCCTCCGGCGTCACCCAAATCTCCTTCAAATGCCACTGCTGCTCGCAGGATTGATGTTACTGCCATCACCCCTACATTGGCTATGCTTTTTGTGCCACAACAAGAAAAATTGTTATTTTCGACGGATATTACCGACGATCGAATATCCCTCGCAATTTTCAATGGATTTAACAATGGCTAACAATATCCTTCAGAACTAGATTTAGCATTTCACAAGAATCTAGATTAATCCATTCTTTTTCAAAAGTGTCTCCGGATATTAGAATTTGGTTCTCGAGTTATACATATGATTCAATTTCTGATGATACGACAGAGAATGTAGCTGATTTTTAGGTTAATATGATACAATTATACTTTTATTATGCAATGACAAATTAATTCATTATGTCAATATTATTTTTATGTAGATGTTTCGTTTTGGTAAAGGAAAAAGTAAGGGGAAAGAGAAGAGACAAGAGAAGGGAAAAGAGAAAGCCACTCCTTCTAGAGAAAAAGAGGGAGGTCGAGAGAATGTCATTATGCCTAAACCTACAGGGATTCGTATAATAGAGCGATAGGCTACACCAGACCCTCCTTTAGACAATGACTCAGCGGAGGACATGGGGACACATATGCCTAACATCGCTGACATGGAGACACAAATGCCAAAAGACTCCACCAATGCTTCTACATCAAAAAATCAGTATAAGAAATATTTATTACGAGACGGTAGTTGTGGGTAAGTGATTGTACATTTAAAGATATTTATTGCCATCGAGAAATATTTATAGCATCTATTTAATATATATATATATCTTATAAGGTTTTTATAGGTTTTACCCTTCAAAACTTGTTGCAGTTGTTTGCACTAAGATAATTCGGTAGTAGTATACGGAGGCATGCTTACATGGAGAGATATTCCTTATGCTATGAGACAAATGTTATTTAGAAAATTTCAAGTTATAATATCATTTGCTTATTGAAAAATGTTTGTGACTTACAATACAAAGTTTTTATTATTTATTTTTAATCCAAATGTCTTACTTTAAAGGCTGACATGTGGTGGGACCCCGAGCTCACAGAGCAAATGTGGAAGGTGTTCAATTCTAGGTGCTCGAGATGATTGTCCTCAACGTTGTCAGATGCACGGGCACACAAGAGAATGACCCAATTGAATTTCAGAGACAATTTGAATCGAGTTATTAGTTAAGTGATCCATTGAGCAGTACAAATCCAATTGCGAACAAGCTAAGACCAATCGTGAGTCCGATCAGGGAGATGCCTACATGTGGATGGTTGTGTACCTACGTCGACAATTGCAAGGAGGCTGGTAAATATTTGTAACTTTATAATTTCATTTAATGAATTTAATGTTCTATCTTTGGTTTTAATTGCAGGAAAAAGAGATGGATAAAACACCTACGAAAGAGGAGATTTTTCTTAAAACTCATCAAAAGAAAATTTTTGAATGAGTTTTATCATTTGCTCGGGAAACATATGTAAGAGTATACTTTCATAATGCAGCTTTTATTAGAAATGAAATAACAAATGTCACTTTATAAATTTACAAGAGATGTACAAAGCAAAAGAAGGTGAGCACCATACACAGGTCAGGCAGGAGGGGGCGACACCACTGACCTCTTGACAATTATGGACGGATCATGTCGGAGTGAAGAAGGGATGCATCTACGGTCTCGAATCCTCCATTAGTCATGCAAATATTGGATATGGCCGGAAATCAATATCCGTTATCCAAGTCAAGATGTGCGACAAGTATTCGATAACATGTGGGAACAACTATAAATCCAACAAAATGTTCGAGAAGAGGTTCGATAAGAATATGAGTAGTGCCAATAAACATTTGAGCAATGACAATGAAAAGAAATGAAAAAATGATGCGTGGTCAGCACAAAGACCACAAACTCAAAAATTAGGGGAAATTCTACAAAATTTTCAAAAAAAGTATATGTATTCAAATTTATTTAATTTATTAAAATTTTTGAATTAATAAAATTTGTAATTTATTTTTTTCAAATTTTTATATTTTTTAAAAGTTTTCAAATTAATAAAAATTGAATTTTTTATTTATTAAATTTTTCAAAAAAATAATTTCTTTTAAGGAAAAAATTTTTTCACGACTTTGGTTGTGGGAAACACTTTCCCCTGATTAGAACTACGGGAAGTTCCCATAGCTCAATCTGTGGGAAACTTTTGCTACAGCTGAAGCCGTGGAAAGTTCTCACGATTCTAACCATGGGAAAGTGTTGCCACGGCTTCAGCTGGCCACAGGAAGTTCCCACAGCTCAAGCCGTGGGAAGTTCCCACGAGAAGAGCTGTGGAAAATATTTCCACGGCTTGAGCTATGGAAACTTTTCATGACTCCAGCCGTGGAAACTTTCGATAGTTTTGTAACATCCATAAAAAAATATTTGCGATGAGCCATTTTCTGACGATTCTCTTTCAATTCGTCTCAAACTTTTCTTTTCGACGAATTCTTCACAATTTTTTATGGTTCAGGCCGTTGGAAATATCAATTATTCTTGTAGTGTGCAGGCAACGCCCGAAAATTCTTGGAAGGTCTAGACCCGGTGATAAGATCTACTACAATGGACATAAGATGCGATATGCTATGAGGAGACTATGGTCAACCCGGTGAAGATCCAACCATACCTAGTTTGGGCGGTTGGGACTCAACCCGATCTAAACCCAACCTGATGAGGGTTCGGGTCAGAAACGGATTGGAAATCCCAACCCGAGTCGTCCCGACTCGATGATCTGAATTTTTTATTATTTTATTATTTTTTTACTTAATTTTAATATTATACTTGATTTAAAATTTTTAAAATATTAAAATAAAATATTTTAATAATGAAAATAATGCTCAAATATTCAGGAAACATGTTTTATTTTTTATAATAATTATCAAATATTTTTATATGAAAATAAATATAGAAAGTAAGACAAAAAATTTAAAAAAAAAGAAAAAAAAGTGATCGGGTGACCTAACCACCCTGATCCAATCCGACCCAAACTAGGGTCGAATTTTCTATCCCTAGAGGTCTTGACCCGACCTGATCCAAGTCAATCAAATTTGATCGGGTTGGATTGAATTTATTCACATGTTGGGTTCAATCCGACCCGTGAGCACTCCTAATTAGGACAACCATCGCTGAAGGATTGTCACCGGTAACCTCACCATCGGGCTAGACATAGTGGTGGCAGAGAAGGATGAAGGACTCGACAAGACTAGCTCAAGGCAAGTTTACTCGGTCGCAAGTTCAGAACTGACAGCGACTGCAACATCATTGTTCATCTGGTGAACAATGCTAATATTTTGATATTTGCATCAAGAGAGACTTTTTGTCTTATGTTCATGCTGAATCACATTGCAAATCTGAATATCTTTTGTTTTACTTTCCTTTTAAAATGGTGTTAGTAGTTTTCTCAGAGCTATAATTAAGGTCTAGTCATTTTGCTGCAGTACGAGGTGCATGGAGAGGAGTTCATGAACATGTTGGATGGCATCTTCTCTTTCATTTTGTTGTAGACCCACGATCACGACGTCATTGGAGTCACCCAAATTGCGATGAATTTCTATCCGTCGAAAATTGCCCATCAGAAAATGATAATTTTCTTGTAGGGATCAGGCTCTCTTTGGATATGGATGAATGCAAGCATTTTAAAGCTCAACACCATTTTTTTATTATTTAATTTTCACACTTTAAATTTTATTTTCACATCACAACGTCCTTTTTCTCTTAGTACATTATTGGGATTTATTAAATTTAAATTTCTTCTCATGTGATCAAAAACTCGACTTTACATTTTATTACTTTATATGATTTGCATTTGCTAGTAAATTGTTACAAATTTATTGCACCAATATATATATTTAGAAATAGTATATTTGATTTTTATTCAACAATACGGTGGCAATACCTTAGCATAACTAGATTAAGAATCTTTTTCAATTTATGAATCTATTTTAAGCGCAAATTTAAGGAATTTATTATTTTGTTCAGTTTATGAATCCCTTGTGAAAGAAACTCTAATGCATGTGGGGACAATGTTAGCTTTCATGTTCTTAAGGCTGCACAATCGGCACATTCACTTTTTTTGATGATTTTTGAATTGTCATCTTAACTTTTCATCTAGACTCATATGTTTAATTAGGATGGATAACTTTTTTAAAAATAGATAAATTAGTGGAATCGAGATCAACATTCCCAACATATTTTCATCAACAGCTAGGAGGGCAGTGAGGTCATGCTGAATGAGTAGGTGACAACGACACGTGAAGTGCCGGCGACGCTTGATGGAGGAGAGGGGTGGGAAGGAGTGGGAGGCGATGCTGGCGAGCGCATAGAGGAGGAATAGACGGTGAGGGACGGGTGTTAAAATTTGATGTGCTAACTAATTTTCTTAAAAACTTAAGCTGTTAGGAACAACAACATCATTAATTATGTATTCTTTAACATTTCTTTTCACGTGTGGACTACTAACAACTTTGGTCTGGCCCTACCTGCATTGGACATTGCACTTTCTTTCGTCCAAAATTGATAAATATGTCATGCGACCTACGAGTACAAGCACGCTTCTTTATAGGTTTTAGAAAGATACCTACTAAGGTTCACAATCACTCAACTATCTCTAGAGCATATGTCATGCCCGTTAAGAATTCATGACAGCTCACACATAAGCCAACAAATGCTCAAATCATGTAACTTTTTATGTCCTAAATTTGCCTTGCAGCATAGCCAAGACAACTTCCGCGGCAATTATCTTTCATATATACTATATTTTTCAACACAAGAAAAAATAGTTGGCCAGTTTGTATATAAAAGTTTGATGCGTCTCATAATAGCTCTTTCTCTCGCCCTCATGACTTTTAGTAGTGAATTACCTACTTTCCTAGACGTGACTCGATAGGATATTTTACTTTTCACCTTTGACTACACCGCTAAAGTAGCAAACACTAATTCCTTTCCTTAAGACATAGTCAATAGTCTAAGGGTACGTGTAAATGAATCATCTATCAAAGACTCACACCATGATGACAATTGAACTAATTAATTCATCATGTCTCTAAGTCGACTTTACATACTTGCTACTAAACACAAGTACTACGGTGAAAAATCCCAATGAAGCGTATGCTTAGCTCTATTTAAATTATACACGCACAGATTTAAGTCTAGTCCTACCTTCTAGCGCCTGTCCTGAGTTTTTTAAATTGCTCACTATCTTATAACGCCAAGTTTAAATCCCATATCTAGTATCTCTCTCTTAATCAGGCAACATTGAGTTACTAAATCTCATGTTTTAACATATGTAAAAATCATATTATGATTCACATATTTTATTTCCGCTCGCTATCTTCATAAGTGCTGAAAGTGTTTGTTAGTGTGAGAGAACAAACTCAAGCCTGATCGACATACTTTTCACATGCATAAGAATTCATGACAATGAATTTATCAAAGAAAAGATAATATTTTATTCATTAAACATTGGAGTACATCATTACATTTACAATATACGCAGATCTAAGGCATTTACATATCTCAAGAATGCCTCTCCTGCAATAGTTTGGTGAATGGATCAACAATAATTTTGTCGTTGATATGTACTCAACTGAGATCTCCTCTTTAACTTCTTGATCTCGTATAAATTTATATTTCGTGTTGATATGCTTTTCTTCGTAATGGTATTTCTCGTCCTTCGCATAAGCAATAACTACTTGATTATTATATTAAAACATCATATTCTTCATTGCATTTTCAGAAATTCTCAAGTTTTGAAGTAATCTTTTAACCCATAAAGCCTCTTGTACTGAACAAGTTATGAATTATGAATCCATAGTTGATAGTGCCACACAATCTTATTTTTTGCTACTTCAAGTAATAGCACCATTACTGAGCAAGAAAGTGTCTCTGAAGGTGAAATCAATGTCACCAACCCAATCGACATCGGTGAATCCAGCAAGTCGACTTTCTCCATAATGGCATAGTGTAAGGTCTGCAGTACCCTTGAGGTATCTCATGATTCTCTTCATCGTCTTTCGATGTTGGCATCCTAGATTAGCCTGATATAGACTAACTAGACCCACGACAAAACATATATTTGACCGAGTATACATCATAGCGTACATCAAGTTGTCGACCACGCTCGCATAGGAAACATTGGAAATTTCCTTTTATTCCTTTAGAGTTTTGGGGCACATGTCCAGACTTAAAACCTCGTCTTTCATAATAAGAGTGTCAATGGGTTTACAGTCATCCATACGAAATTGTTCCAAAATTTTCTTTATATACGATTCCTGCGACAAAGCAATGAGTCATTTGGAACGCTCATGTTGAATTTTGACACCCAGTATGCAGGTTGCTTCACGGTCCTTCATCCCAAACATGGAGGATAACCATTGCTTAATGCTAATGATAAAATCGTTATTATTTTTATCTATTAGAATGTCGTCCACATATAATGTTAGGATAATAAAATTATCATCGAACTTATGAACATACACACAATGATCTTTATCAATTATATCAAAACCGTACGAAATAGTTGATTGATGGAATTTAAGATACTACTGTTTAGATAATTGTTTGAGTCCATAAATGAATCAATGTAGTCTGCAAACTTTGTGCTCTTCTTCTTTTACAACGAATGTGATTTTTAGATCTATTTGATGTAATTCTAAGTCCACATGTGCGACTATAGCTAATACTAGGTAAATTGAAGCAAACCTTACAACAAGTGCAAAAGTTTCTTCATAGTCGACACTAGCTGTTTGGGCAAAACCTTTCTCAACTAGGTAGACTTTATATTTTTCAATTGATCCATTCATGTCACATTTAATTTTAAAAACCCATTTGTTCTCAATTGTCTTATGGCCTGGTGGGAGATGAACCAAGTCCTTGACTTGATTTTTCTACATGGACCCTAACTCTTTCTCCATTCCCTTAATTCATTCTTCCTTAGAAGGAGACAAGGTAGCCTCTTTAATAGATTTGAGCTTAATTCATCTTCCAGACTTACTATGTGGATTTCATGTGGTCCATGTTCATGCAGTCCTTCGATTTCAAATCGTCGACGTGGAACATATTTTCTAGTAGCCTGTCAAAGGGAACTTTTAGGTTCGTGAGTTGACGGTTGCGAATCTCCCACTCGGATCAAGATGTGGGATGGAGGAGATAAACTCCTCAATAGATTGATCTGCTTATGCCGTCAACTCGGGATCTTCTTCATTTAGGAGAAGTTCCTTGTCTATCTCGCCTTGCTTAGGAAATTCATTCTATATGATATCACATCTCTACTTTCGATTTTCATTATGGTAACATTTTTCCTTTCACCTATGAATACGTAGTCCTTAAAGGTGTCACAATATCTTGTAAAAATACATTTCTGTCTCTTGGACCCAACTTACCATACTTATTAAAGTTGTTTAGAACATAGGTTGTGCAACCCCTAGGGCGCAAATAACTAAGGTTAGACTTTTGATCTGTCCAGAGTTCATAAGGAGTGGTAGGAATAGATTTCGATTGTACACAATTTAAAATATAGGCAGCAACCAATAGTACATCTCTCCAATACGAAATCGAAAGATTAGCTTGCGCCGTTATAAATCGAACCCTGTCAAATAAGGTATGATTCCATCTTTCTGTAACCCCATTTTGTTGCAGAGTTCTTAGTACTGTTAGTTTCCTAACTATACGCTTTTCATCACATAACATTTTGAACAAGTTAGAGAGATATTCGCGTCCATGGTCGGTTCGCAAGATTTTAATCTTGCGATCCACTTGATTTTCTACCATGTTCATCAATCGTACGCAACAATTCAAAGCTTTGGACTTATGAGAAATCATATATACAACACCGTAACATGAATAATCATTTATAAAGGTGATGAAGTAAGAAAATCGGGTCTTGCATGAACATTCATCGTACCACATATGTCCGAATGGATTAATTGTAATGGGTACTCGGTAGGTTTTCCCTTTCCAAATGGTATTCTTGTTTTCTTGCCGGCTAAACATTCATCACAAGTTGAAAGATCAACTTTTGCGAGAGACCCCAAGAGGCCTTCTCTGGTAAGTCTATTTTTTTATCTTGATCAATGTGTCCAAGTCTGGCATGTCAAATGTTTGTACTTTCATTTAAATCAATAGATGAAATAAAAGAATAACTATCAGCAACATATGCTATATTTAAAATATTGAAACCATTATTGAGAAAACCATTACAATGAAGAACATTCTCAAGACATATTGTCATTTGTTTCCTCTGGAAACTTATTACATAACCAAGTTTGTCTAATGCTAACACAGAACGTAAATTTCATCTAAAAGCTAGAGCTTATAGAATGTCATGAAGATAAAGAATTTGATCATTGCGATGTACTAACTTGCACGTTCCAATGCCTTTAACTTCAATTCTTTGGTTGTTTCCAACATAAGTCCATTTGCTCTCCGCACTTATTCAATGAAATTCAATGAAGACCTCGTGATCCCTTGCTACATGGTCGATGACTTCCGAATCTGCAATCCATGAAGGATAAGTTTTAGTAATAAAGGCACAACTATAGACATAAGCGCTTAGGACAAATCTTCTTAGGCTCAAGGCAATCATGAGCGAAGTGACCATGTTTGCTACAATTGTAGCATTTTGTATTATTTATGTATGCCTTGCCGTCATGTTTTCCACGTTTGCGCTGGTGGTCTTGGACTTTCTTTGGTCCAACTTTTCGGCTTCTTTTATTTAGTTGCAACTTATGCGACCTTTTTCTTTTGGATTGAGAACCAATTTTTTGTCCACCATTTTCAATAATTAATGCTTGATTAATTCATGGCTTGAAGGGTCTCATCTTCCATTTCAATGTGGCGAGCAATTTGGTCAAAAGTTTTGACACTTTCATTGCGCATCAAATTACAATGCATGTGTTCCCAACTTTTAGGAAGAGATCGGATTAGAGCCTGCACCTATTGCTCGTCATCGAGCATGTGTCCTTCATTCTTGAGTTCATGGATCATTTTAAACATCTCTTGTACATGCTCCGGTGCTTAGTGATCGTGGTGACTCATACTTATTATGGAGCGTCACTCACATTTCGAATCTTGTCTTATAGACTTTGAATTCGCACAAGAGAAAATTGTTCATTGTGCTTTGCAACGTAATGCGAGCAATGTGATTCTTTTTGGACCAAGCCTGATATGTCTCCATGTCTCTATGGCGTTGGGCATTATTTTTAGGTACAGGTTCATTGACAACATGGTTAATGGTCTCTAAGACCTCTTATTCTTCTAAGAGATATTGGACCTTGCGATTCCGAGTATCATAATTATAGTCATTGAGCTTTTCATTCTTGTTCAGGTCAGCAATTATAGTTTTAGAAGCCGTGGTCAAGTTTGGCCACAAAAATATGAGAAATCAGTGTTATGCATGTTATAATTTATCCGCAAAAACCATAAATAATGAAATAACAATACTCATGTAGTGACATCGACAGGTTGTTATACTCACACACATCTCTCACTATCTCCAAGAAATATTATCATTCATTATTTTAACAATGCGACAAAATTAATCTAACGTTTGAATTTTGAATTAACATATAATTCAAAATTTTCTATTCTATACATTTTGAATCAACTTATAGTTTAAAATTACCAAAATTCATTTCATGTGATGCACCAAATTATTTATAATATGACTAGGATAATCAGTACTAATGCAACGGGGGCTCTTCCCCGATGGGTGCCAATTAAATAATCATGCACACACATTCACCTCGGCATCACATAAAAAAAATTGTACCACCAATGTCACACATCAACCCTATTTCTGGAGACTTCGTCAATCATGCACTAGACTAGTTCCTTGGAAACATGCATTTTGTGTCACGCACTACTCAATAGAAAGAAATTGGTTATTATGATAATATTTGAATCTTAAGTTGCCTTAGTCCTACAAAAGAACTACCTATGTTTCATGTATTATTTAATTACTTGTAATTTGTATAATTAGACCAACTAATTATTTTTTTTATTATAGGCTTCAATGAAACATTGATTTCAGCACATAGTAAAAAATAGTATTGTCATGTTAATTAATTCTCACAAAGGAATTAATTTAATTTATTTAATTTCAAATTAATTTGAAATTCTAAGCAAGTTATCATGCTTAACAAAATTGAACATACCAATTTTAAATTAAAATTCACAATTTTAACAAAGTCAAAATTTTAGGAAGACAATTATTTACAATAAATTTTGCACATATCAATTTTGAATTCAAATTCAAACTTCAAATTATTCAAAATGCCTTCTATAATTAAATTTAGGTCTCAACAATAAATATCATTATGACATACATAAATAAAAATATTTATTTCATGCATGATAACACATTTATTAGCCAATCTTTGTGATTGACATGAAAATGTAATCATTTAACTATTGCACTAAACCAACAAATAATTTTCTTTTAATAGCATTAAATTGCATGCAATATTCCAAAAAAAATATCTAAGGAAAATACATATTTTTCCAATTTTCTAAAATTTTAAAATAGACATTTTCTATTTTTCAATTATTTTAATTTTCTGATGAAAATAAAAAAAGAAAAACTATTTATTGAGCCTCCCAAGCAGTCCAACTGCCAATTAACATGGGTGCAAACCTTTACACTCATTGGGCCTCCCAACGGACCTTGTGATTGTTGGAATAATTTTTTTTTCTGCAACACATGCAGAGAAAAAAATCTGAAAACAATTCTTCATAATTATTAAAATAAATAAAAAAGTATATTATGGATTAGGTTCATCCATAATATATTTGTGATGGTCATACAACCGAGATGCGTAGATCCCAAAATAATAACAAAAGAGATTCATCTAGAGGTATTTGTATTGTGGCAAAGTGTTTTATTTTGTGAAAAAGTTCTGACGATCCGCTTTCGCTGCAAGAAGTATTCTGCAACCTTAGTGATTTATATATGTTATATGAGAGCTTTTTTTTATTTTTCTCAAACTTGTGATTGCATCGAAAAAATAACGTGTTTGAGATCTCTAGTATGTGTCTCCTTTCATAGGAGAGGGAGACTTGGGCGAGGGGTTAAGCAGAATGCATCACGTGCATTCATCGCTCGTGATCTCGTGCTCTCTCAGTGCATTAATCACGCATTGAGCAGTCGTAGGACCGTGCGATCTCCCGATCGCACGGTCCGCGCGCGATCTGCGTGATCCGCAGTCGATCGTGCGGTCCGCGCAAGCTATCACGTGGTCCGCATGGTCCGCTCGCAGTCCGCATGCAATCCACGTGGTCCGCGCGCTATTGCACATGTGGAACGTGCGCTCCTGCACATGTCTTCGCCCCATGTGGGTCGTGCGCACTGATTTACCCAAAAGGGCATTTGCCAACAAGCCCAGCCTACCACTTAGATAATAAATGGAGAAAAATACTCTTTTTTTAACAAGAGCTTAACGATATTTAAACTCATGACCTTTAGATTTAATACCATGTTAAAATTTCATGTGTTAACTAGTTTTTCTAAATCTATTAAAATTTGATGTGTTACTCAATTTTCCTAAAAGAACAACATCGTTGATTTTATATTCTTTAACAAGGGGCATGTCGATAAGATCATCAACAAGAAGCTCGCTGGGAACATCAACCAGAACTCCTGCGAAAGTTCCGGAGATGGTGGAGAGGTGCTTGGTGGACAACGGCGTGGACAAGCCGACATTCAGGACGTCCTCTATAACTTGCAGTACGTCATGGAACTTCACAAGACGAAGGTGAGGAGGGAACCATTCGAGTACAACGGCAACGTCAACTAGCTGACACGGTGCGGCTACCTTCCGTCATCATTCCCATCGACCGTGAATGAGAAACCATCACCAAGACGTTGATGGTCTCCGAGTAGTACGAAAAAACTCAAGCAATTTCTAATTTTTTCATGGGTTATTTTCATAAATCTCCCCTAAACTATCACGATTTTTCACATGTAATCTCAAATTACGGATTTATTTTTTTAATCTCTAAATTTTCACTATTTTTCCACTTTAGTCCTTCAGTCTAGTTCTATTATTTTTTCTGTGACTTTTAATTTTTTTATTTATGAAAAGACTAAATTACCGCTCCCTCCATAAAAATATGAAATAACAAATATAAAAATAAAAAAAATTCACTGGAAGGATTAAAGTGGTGAACAAAAAAGAATTATCATTTATGAAAATACTAAATTACCTTTTTTTATTTTTTTATTTTATGAATAAAAAATCATGATAGTTTAGATGTTAAAAAAACTAAGTTGGTAGTTTGGGATTAGATGTAGAAAATCGTGATGATTTAAAGGAGGTTTTTAGAAATAACTTTTTTTTTCATACTTTTTATTCAAAAAATTGAGGAATCAAGTATCCGTGGAAGCTCAGGCTCGCTGAGATCAGGGAAGGGATTAAATTACCTTCGTATTGGGAATTCGAGACAATGACGATTGAGATGAGGGAATGTCCCCCACCCCGAAGAGGGTTGGGTTCCATCACTAGTGTAACATTTGCGGGACAAACTAATGTGATTTACATGTTCAAATACAAGTACATATACCTTATACACATGTATATTATAATCGGGAAAATTAATTGGTTGGACATATTTCCTAATCTCAATTAATAAATTTCAGCTCCCAAGTTCCCAAGCACAACTAATACTTTGGATAAGGTTCCTTCGATTCTCCGTTTCCTTCCAAAAAAAGAAAAAAAAATCAAATTTGAAATTTCCAACCGATTCATTTATTATTATAGACATTTTGAGTAAAAAAATTTACTGACTATATTGTATAGGAAGGATGGTTATATTGTCACTAATGTCGTTAGACATTTTATTTCTATCTAATAAAATTAAATGACACTACCGGATGGAGTGGATATAATGGTTTTCAGTTAAAAATTTTTTGTTGAGAGTCTCATACGTGCTATTCAAAAAGACATTAAATTAATTAAATTAATGATGAATTGAGACTCTAACATGTGACTAATTAATACGCATAATTTTTAATGTTGCATAAGTTGAATGTCACTTTTCAAACACTGAGTGGCAATAGAAAAAAAATAAAGTGGCAATATGATTGTCCTATTGGATATTTTTAATGTTGCAAGGGATGCATGATTAAAGAAAAACATTTTTCTTAATTAGGAAAGGTACAAAGAAAAATGTTAAAAATGTTGGATAAAACAATTCTAGTATACACTTCTTAATAAATATTATATGTATTTAAAATAATAATCACTAGCATATAAAAAGATTATATATAATATGTATTTATTTTGAGAAGAATATACTAGAATGTAGAGAAAAAATAAAAAAAATATTTAAAATATATTGTAAAAATATCTTGATAAATAATATTAACAATAAATATGTAATACTATTTTACTATACTATAATACTAATTAAAGTGTAATAAATAATTAAGAAAAATAAATATTGAATTAAATAATTTATTTTATAAGTTGAATAATAATGCATTAATAAATAAATAAATAATTATATATATTAAATAATAATTAAAAGCAAATAGAAAGGAAAGAAAAAAGGGTGTTTGTTCTCACCGTATGTGAGAACTTGAAAGTTCTCAATAATAGAGAGAACTTTTTTGTCGAGAACGGATGGAGATTTTCATGCGTTGACTGGAACTAAAGTTTCAATGGAATTCGCGAAAACTTGTATTAGTATTTGATAGAATTAAGTCAAGTTCTGACTTGAAGTTCCCATCCAAATGCAACGCAAAAGAAAATTGTTGAAATTCTATTCAGAACCTCCAACCTTCAAGTAGAACTTTTGCTAATTACTCCAAGTTTTTTTTATTTTTTCATTTTTTGATAGATTATGATCGTCTTTGCTAATACGGTCTTTATCAAAATATTTGCAATATTATTATGTGTATGATTAATTCTTTAAACCTCCTCTATATTATAGCGATTTTCTATGTTTGATCATAATATATGAACATACTGTAGCATCCCCTGAATTATGTCTCAATTTTCGCTTTAGTTTATCCGTCATATTTTATTAATTTTTCCATTATTATAATTCTTTCCAATTTATTAAATGAATAAATGACCCTCTTGCTACTTTAAATAAACGTCCATTTTTTCTTCATTGAAGGCAATTTGGTTATTTAATAAAGTAAAAAAATAAAACTAACGAGAAAGTTAACAAAATATGATAAATAAATTAAAGTAAAAATCGCGACATAATTTAGGGACACTATGGTAAGTTCATATATTAGAGATATACGTGAAAAAATTTTATAATTTAGAGAAGATTTAAAGAATTAACTCAAAATAATATCAAAACATATGAGATCATCAGATCAGTACATATTCATGGCGACCACCACCCACCATTACAGTACAACTGTCTTGAAGGATGTTAATATAATAGTTTAAAATTATGCAATTGCACGATGTAATCACATATTAGCCTAGATCATAACTTGACATGCATATTTAAGTCACGATGGCTCAAACGAAATCTTCCAAAAGTTATTTGCCAAATCAAATACTTCAATTTTTAAATGATGCGACTATCTCCACTCCTATCATGTCCGAGCTCTCCAAATTCATCGTCCTTCAACCTCCCCAATATTGGCAAATGAAAATTTTCACTTAGTTTTTAAATGAAATCAACCAAATTGTAGTTTTTAAAATTGATATATTAATATATATTATTAAAATTTAAAAACCTGATGGACCATCCGAAAAATATACGTGATTCTGCCTCTGCCAATAATAAAGCATTGAACCTAAAGCATGTTTACATAAAAGGCCATTTGAATAGTGGAATCATCATTATTTTTTTTAATTTCTACATGAATAATTGAATTGACATATTAGTTCGAGATATATTTAGATGAAATAAAATATAATGACGAAGAATTTCACATATGATATAAAAAAAAGTAGATGTGATAGATTAATTTTAGTATATTTTTTAATAAAAAATAAGTGAAATAAATTTAAAATATAATTTTGTTAAACAACAAAAATAAAAGTATAAATTAAAAAATTGTTAGAAGTTACATTATTTAAATATAAATTTTTTATTAAATTATATTTAATAAAATCTTATTTTTTTATGAAATTATAAGTAATATTATATTAATTATTTATAATAAATATTTTATATTTAATAAATAAATGTATATAAGAAAGGTAAAAAGAGAAAATGGTAAAACAAAAAATAATTTTGTAAAATAAAAAATAGAAACGTCAGGTCATAAAAAATTGAAAAAGAAGTCAAAGAAATGTGAAATCAAGACCTAGAAAACAGATCAGGTGACCCTAGTTCTAAGACAATTCTAATGACATGATTCCACCAAAAAAATCGTTCCACCTAATTCTAGTTGCAAAGCGTTCGTTGCATTACGTATTTCCATTACATCAAATTCAAATGCCTTAGTTTCTGCCTCTCTATCCTTTTTGTTATAGATAGCAAATTGTATATTACATGTTTAATGTAATCTTTCTTTTATAATACTATGTGATCTTATTTTGTACTTGTCGAAATTCCATGCATGCAAAAACTCGGAAAAAAGAGTAAAAGTTAGGCAACTACGGAACAAAGTTTGAGCTCAGATGGAAAATAAACACATACTAAAATATGCTCATCTTAAGGATCTAGTGATTTACAAGAAACGATATATATGCTCGTCGTTGAAGCACGAAACCAGTGTTCTATCACAATTATTTTTAGATCTAAGGACGTCAACAAAAGCAAAACACTCAAACCGTTACATAGTTACGATCTCCGAGCAACCAAAGCGGAAAATGGAAACACCAACAGAGAAACGCAGCCATAGCAATGGCAACGATAGTACGTATGACCTTATTATTCTAACAATGGCAACGCAGCCAAACACAGAACCTTAAGGGGGTCCATGACCACGGCCGTGTCCATGTCCATGACCACCTCCGCCGCCATAGCCACCATATCCACCTCCTCCATAGCCACCATATCCACCTCCTCCGCCGCCATAGCCACCATATCCACCTCCGCCATAGCCATATCCACCTCCTTCCTGATTAGCAGTGGGTGTGCTGGGCGATCCGTAACCGCGAGAGCCACCATAGACATATCCGGACACCCGATCATTCGTCTTCCCGACGAGCTCTCGAGCGCCGGCCGAGCAACAGAGAACAGCTAATAGCAAGACAAGGAAGACCTTCTTCATTGTTGCTTCCTTCCTTTACTTGCCTTGGCTGTTATGTGGAGGATTCACAGGACGTTGTTGTGGTTAACAATGTATGTATATATATACACACATATACATTATTATACATGTATATCAGACGACTTGACTCAATATATGTGACTAATGTAAGAGACTTCACCACTACCACTACTTACCATCGTTATCCAGAAACACCAATTTGTCAAGAGTAAATACTACGTATGACTACGAGAGGATTTTGCATGGCATCCACTTATTCTGCGAACCATACAAACTCTGCGGACTATTCAAATTTTGCATGACTTTCGCGAGTAAATAATATTCTGCGGACGGTACAAATTCTGCATGGCATACACTTTCTGAAAAGTTGGACCAGCATCTACGTTACGTTCACGGTAAATTATAATAAGAAGACAATAGATAATAATCCTAATAAGAGACCACAAATTGGAATAACGAAAATAATACTTTTGAGAGACTCAGTGTAAATATGTTCACGTTTATTTTCTGAACGACTGTTTTCCAAAAATTCATTTTAAATTTAATGAATATAACTTTTTTTTTCAAATTTCGTTTAAAATTCCTTAAGCATATTGTTCTAGACTCATTAACCTCTACTTCGTTGATCGTTTTCTTAATCTAATTGGACTTTTATTCCTTTACCAGAGAAAAAAATATGGTTGTAGCAAATTTGAACGTTCAGCAGATGACATTATTCACATCTCAATCATTACGCGTAATGATTCAAACGTACGTTTGATATGCATAGCACATCCTCAGACCAGTTCAATGATTCATGTGTGCTACATGTAATGCCTTCCAAAATCAACCCCAAGACACGTGTTTCGAAGCACATTACATCGGTTAAACATCACTAATAATAATTTATTAGTGACATTTGTTATATAAACTAATTGAATGATCAAATTTTACTACAAATATAAAATTTTAGAATAGGTCTAAATTAAGTTCATCAACCAAAAATCTCTAGCAAATTCTTATTTAAATCATCCTGTTTCTCTCTCCTCACTTCAACGCCTCATCAAACGACATTGACCGATGACAGTGACCGCCTACATAGATGGAGTACCACTGGTCAGTTCTCTCTCTCTTTACCTACTTTCTCTCTAACGATCAATTGAGCTCGTGATCTGTCATCACTCCAACTCTCTCTTCCATCCTATGAAGGAGCGAACAATTTGCCTCTTTATTACATATCTACTAACATGTCTGCAACATGTTCGATGAAATGTTTGAAAGTTTTAAAATCACCTTTTATGAAAATTTCGATCAACAAAGAGGATCTATGATAGACACATTAATGGTTCGTGAGAGCATCTATGATAGACACCAGCAAGCAACCAATGTACGCGTGAATCTCACAATACGAGGCAAAAACTATTTTCTTCTCATGTTTTATTGATTATCACGTGAAATGTTGACCATTTCTTGATGCATACATGCCTACGTAAATTTTTTTCTTATGTTCATTTTGGAGTATTATTATATTGGAAACAAAGGATGCAAAATAGAAAGTATTCAAATCAATTACGCTCAATAGATTAAATATTGTTTAGCTGCCATATGTAGCTGACTATGTATACAGGTATCAATAAAATTATCTTCTTAGCAGTGATTCTCTCATCATTATATATATATATTACTTGTTAATTTCAAAATTAAAATGTAATTAATTTCACAGAAAATATAAAGTATTAAGATCGATTGTTCTTTATGAAAGTACAAAGCTTGTCTAGTGATAAATTAGTTCCATAGTTGAGTCAAGCACAAACTAACTCTTAGGTAAAGTTGAGGCATGCACTTCAAAATTCTTGCAAATTAACTTCTGCTAACTTAAGAATTTGATAAATCCAACCAAGTCAAGAAGTCCATCAATCATGTCTCAAAGTAGTTGAAGAATTCAATCATATCTAAATTAAGTGTGATAGAATCAGAATGCGTGACCAAGAAAATATTTTCATTGGACAAAGAAACATTGTTTTGTCTTTGCAAAGTTTTCACATTCACAAGCCAATCTAGGTGAGAAGTCATATGATTAGTGGCACCTATGCCAATAATCCATTTTCTAGAAGGAGCAGGTACTTAATACCTGAATGTCGGCTGAAGATGTAGAAGTAATAGGTTGACTTGTTCAACAGCTGCATTAGGTATTTGTGCTGTTCATTAGTGAAAGGCAATGGACTTTTAGAGCCAGTATCCACTGCTAATTTTCCATTATCTTCCACAGTAGTCTGTGATAGAGCTGCATTAACTGAACTATGAGGTTTCCCTTTGGATTTGAAGCTAGTCGGATAGCCAATAATTTTGTAGCACGGAGACTTTTGATGTTTAATCTTCTTGCAATATTCACATACCACACTATTTTTCTGCCTTGTAATTTTCTTTCCCAAAAGAGCAACTAGGTCTACTTCTGTATGACCTCTGTTCTTCCTCTATTAACAAAGAATATGCCACATGTACTGAAGGCAAAGGAGACATGAGTAAAATCTATGATCTTTCATGATTACATTCACCCGATAGGCCCATTACAAATCTGTAGAGATGATTTCCGATATTGATTGAATTCTTTTAAAGCATCTAAAACAAGTAAATTAAGGATCATCAGATTGAAATCCTCCCACATATTCTTAAGTTTGGTATGGTATTTAGATATAGTTAGATTCCCTTGCTTCAGCAGAAAAATTTCATTCCCCACAGAATAAATTCTCATGGCATTATGTTTTTTAAACCACTCTTTTAAATCATCCCACACTACATCCGTTGTAAGGGTAAAAGAGGATTTACTAACTAATCCTTTAGCAGTAGAAGCAATGATCCAAGATAATACTAGAGCATCAAATCTCTTCCAAAGAGGTTGTTAAATTGGATCATCTTTATCAATAGTAAAGAAGGAATCAGCTACAAAACCTTGCTTATTTTTTTCCAACAAGGCGTTGAACAAAGCATTTCTCCAATCTGAATAGTTTTCAGATCTGGTTAATTGCTCCGGAATCAACAAAATACTAGGCGAATCTAAAGGAGCTAGAAGAATCATTTCACAACTAAGTGAAGCAAAATTAAATCCAAACGAAGAGGACGAAGCATATCATCTCAAAAGGTAAACTAATGAATCAACAAGATAAACTCAAGCAATAGTACCAATCCAGCGAATCAATCCGAAGTTACCAAAATGTAATTAACCAACAAAAGTAGTAATATGCTAGATCTAGAAAACTTGTTGATCTTGAGGTGGCTCTGATATTATGTCAAAAACTTCACGATCCAGTAGTTGCCATTGACGAGCCTCATGCGAGAAGAAGAGAGATGAAGTTGGGGAGGAATTTGAATTTTATTCAATACAGAACTGAGACTACAAAGCCCCTTCGATGCATCTTATAGTTAGATACAACAACAAAACTTTATCCCACTAGGTGGGGTCGGCTACATGGATCATACGACGTCAATTCGTTGATCCATATTCATAAGATTCGACAGGATTTTATGCTGGCTGTCGGGGCCTAACACAACCCTCCTCCTTTATCCGGACTTGGGACCGGCTATAACCAAGCATCTTATAGCTAGATAAGAAAACAAAAAACTTATAACGCTGTAGAACATTTCGGATAAACAGAGTGTAAAATGACATGGGAAAAACAAAATGCTCTAACTGTTGCTACACTTTGACACTCTAACTGCTGCTCACTGCAACGTTCTCTTTGAACAATACCATGAAGCTCCATGAGATAGAGGTGAGGAGGGAGCCATTCGAGGACAGTGGCAACGTTGACTGGTTGATGCCAACATTGGACGTAGCATGGCTACCTTCTGTTGTCATTCCCATGGAGGGTGAATGGGAAACCACCACCACCACGACGGTGGTCTCCTAGTAGTACGACGAGACTCGAGCAATTTCTAAATTTTTCATACTTTTTAGTCAAAAAATTAGGGAATCGAGATCCCTGTGAGGCTTCGGGGACCCACAGAGATTGGAGCGAGAATTAAATTACCTCCGCATCGAGGATTCTGGACGTGTACGAGGACGGGGCCCGGTGAACAAGGTTGGGACGGGGGACACTAATTCGCCCCGAACAGAGTTGTGTCCCTCCCTCCGAATAGTGGGACGTACTGTTGTAGTTTACAAATATATATATATATATATATATATTGGATGGAGATATTTCCTAATTTCAATTAATAAATTTGAGCTCCCAAGTTCCCAACCATAAATAACACTTTGGATAAGGTTCATTCAATTCTCCATTTCCTTAAAAAAATAATAAAACAAATATGAAATTTCCATCTTATCTATCTATTATTAAAGAGGTTTTGAGTAAAAAAAAATTGAGATTAAGGAATTTGTGGAGCAACGTTTGTTCCATACATATGGTATGCTGTTAGATCTCACGCGAAGGACTCCGAGGCGCGATTCAGTTTCATTAAACTACGATTCTGCATAAGTCTTGATCGGTTCGGCGCTCTTGCAAGACTGGTCTAACAATGGTTCAGACTTAATAAAAAAATCTAAAAAAAATTATGCGCCCCTCCCTGATCTCTCTCCTTTGCCTGATGCTCTCGCTCTCTCTCATGTCGTCGCCGCACGAATTTGTTCCTCTCTACTCTCCCTCTTGATCTCCCCCTGCCCTACAGTCGCTGCATGAAGGGAGCACACGGATCTAACCTCAAAGATTTCTCCCTCGACCTCGCATTGACAGCCGCCAAGAACAGTTAATGTATGACTGCCGCTGAGAAAAGTGCACACATATCTCGCTTTGAAGATCTGTAGTCTCTCGAGCCTCATATTGTCAGTCGTTGGGAACAAACGGCTACCACTCGTCCTCGCTGCATCTCCGTTGCTCACGTTTTGACCATCTGCTAGAAAGAGGGCAGTTTGTGCTGCAAGCAGTTGTATTATTGTCTGCCATCTTTGAGTTTTGAGATCTATTTGATGCATCCTACTCCCTCGTAATGTTGTAATTTTTTCTGTCTTTACAAGGATGTTGCAAAATCATAGCTAAAGGACAACATAGAAGGTTGCCAAAGAGGATTCTCTCATTTTATGTTGGGGAGCTCTTTGATATTTTATTAGTTGGGACAAGTATATATAGCTGGTTATGGTTGCTAAATTCATTGGTCATGTCTTGTGTGCACCAGTAGCTAGATGGTATTTATCAATCTCTGCTTCTTTTTTTTTTTGTGTGTGCTAAGTTTCTTTTGATTCTATGTTGCCTAAATCCAAACCTGTTGTCAACTCCACTCATTTAATAGCCATGGGTCTTCTCTTAAAAACTCATAACAACACTAATTTATGGAGAGAAGGGCCTTCCTCCGACTTGCAGATCTTGGAGATTATTGTTCTCTCTTCCTGATAGCTCCGTCTTGCATATCTTCGAGGCAAAAAGAGAAGGCTAAGGCCTCCGGTTTGGCGCTCGTTCTCTCTTCCCGTCGAGATCTGCGTACTCTCTTCCCGGCGGCTTTGTTGCAGCGGTGGCGTTGACCGGTAGAGGTGAGATTGGCGAAGGATACTATACTACATTGGGGGAGACTTTTTGGTTTAGTTTGAACCGGTGCAAACCGGCCGCGTGGGGACTGTCATTTGCATTTGCAGAATTGCGGTTTACTAAATATGAACCGCGCATACCACTGCTATGATTTCGCCTAAGGTTTTCCCTAGCCACCTTCGGCCTCCGGCACCTCGATCTGTCCCCACTAATCTTAAAGTGAGAGAGGATTTATCTCGTCATGATGCTGTGGTCCAAGAGATCCTCATGGCATTCTCAGGACAAAGCAACCTTCAAACTGAGGAAGAAGCTAAATCCACTGATGAGGAACTACCAGACCTAGAGATTGTACCAACAACTCGGACGGAAAGGAAGAAAGAGCGCCTCCAAGCCAAATCTTTAACCCCTCCTCCCATGCTCAAAATGAAGGAGTCAAGCAGGAGTAAAGCAAGTCAAGCAGGTAAAAAGAAAATATCCATTACGGTCAATCCCTCACGTTCCTCTTCTTTGCAGGATGCACATGGTGCTACTGCTCCATGAGGATCGTGTCTTGGAACTGCCGGGGAGCCGCGCGTAGCAAGGTCAGGGACCGGCTCCTGGAGATAATGAAGCATCAACGCCCTGACATAATTGTTCTGGTAGAAGCACATATTGATGAAGGCAAGTCCAATCGCATCATCCATCGTCTTGGGACTGCATGGAAGGGGTTCGTGCAGCCAGGTACGGGAGCAGCGGGAGGGATCATCGTCGCCTAGCAACAGACCTTGTCCAGGTTAATCCGCTCCATGCTAACCCCCAAGTAGCTCACTTAGTTGTTACTATGAATGATTTCTCATTCCTCCTTTCAATTGTGTATGCTAGTACTCTTCCCCTCCTACGACAAAACCTGTGGATCGGGCTAAACAACATTCACTGTAGTAATGTGCCTTGGGCTATTTTGGGAGATTTCAATTGTATTCTCTCCCCTGAGGACAAAAGGGGAGGCACTCCTTTTAGAATTACTAAGTCAACTCATCTTCTCCGCACTCTGATTTCAAATCACAGCCTTACAGACTTGCCTCTCATGGGCAATAATTTCACTTGGTGTAATAATAGGTTGGGAGCCGCAAGGATCTTATGTCGACTAGACCGTTTCCTAGTAAGCCATCATTGGCTTACGACTTTTCCTAATTTAGATATCTCCACTCTCCCCAGAACTGCTTCGGATCACTCGCCTTTGTTTTTTAATTCTAATTCATACAGACGCATACCTAGGACTTTTAAATATGAACATTTTTGGCTTGAGTACAAAGAGCCTAGGAACATTGTCCAGACCGAGTGGGCTAGTGCCAACATTTCGGCATCACTTAAGTCCATAAAAAAAAACTCTATTATGGAATAAGAATTGCCTTGGCTCATTGGAGCTGAGGGCTGAGATCGCTAGGGACACCATTCTTCAATTAGAAGCCAAAGACAGCCGCCTTGGTCTCTCTGATTCTGAACTTAATTGTCTCAGGGCTACTTATCAAGAACACAGTGCATATCTTAGACAAATTAGTATCAAATGATGGAGTAAGTCACGTGTTAATTGGCTGCAGAAGGGTGATAGGAACTCTCATTTCTTTCAGCTCTCTACCTCTCTTAGGTAGAAGAGCAAAAGAATTTCCTCTATACAGGACTCTGAGGGTAATAACATAACTAATGATCGACAAATTAGTGAGGCATTTCTTAACCATTATCAGGACCTATGGAAAAAGGAGCCTCAGCCTCTTATTCCCCTTGATCATTGGCCTGATTTGCCATCCTTACATTGCTCCTGGGTGAACAAGCTTATTGGCCCTGTGTCTGATCAAGAGATCAAACACTGTCTCTGGAGCCTAGACACTGGTAAGGCTTCAGGACCTGATGGGTTTACGGTGGAATTTTACAGGTTTTATTGGGACATTGTTGGTCCTGGTATTATCACTTCTGTTAAGAATTTCTTTTCTACTTACAAAATACTAGAGGATTGGGTCAAGACCACTTTGATATTTATACCCAAGAAAAAGCAACCCAAGTTTATAATTGATTTTAGGCCTATCTCCTTATGTAATGTGTTATATCGTCTTATTGCTAAAATCATTGCTAATCGGTTAAAGCCAACATTACCAGATCTTATTGACCAGGCACAATCTGCTTTTATTGTTGGAAGAACTATACAAGATAACATCTTACTTGTTTAGGAGATCACTCACTCTTTAAACCATGGCAGGCATAAGCACTTGTTAATTAAGGCTGACCTGGATAAAGCTTTTGACATGATTAATTGGCTTTCTGTTATTAATGTGTTAACTCTTATGAAATTCCCTGCAATGTTCATTAATTGGATTACTGCTTGTATCCAGTCCCCTATGTTTAATTGTTCTATTAATGGCATCACTTCAAGATACTTTAAAAGTTTTAAAGGTATTAGACAGGGAGACTTTTTATCCCCCTATCTCTTTATTATAGTATCGCAAGTTCTATCTTCTATTATGAATCAACATGTCAACTCTGGCTCTATTATTCCTTTCTCACTGGGATCTTTTACCCTTAGTCATCTCATGTACGCTGATGATCTGATCATTTGCATTAAAGCCACTAAAACCAATTGCAAAAGGATATCAGAGGTATTAAAACTATATAATCTGCTTACTGGCCAGAGAGTAAACCCCATAAAATCTGAAGTATTCCTCCATGTAAATCTTATCAGGAAACGTAGAGATTTAATTAGTGGTACTTTAGGAATCAAGTTGGGCAGCTATCCTTTCAGTTACCTAGGAGTGCCAATTTCTTACAAGTACCCTCCTATTAGCACTCAGACAGCTCTCACTGATAAGATTGCTAACAAAATCAATACAAGGAATGATAGGCTTCTCAATCAAGCAGGTAAGGCTACTTTGATATCTTCTGTCATTAACTCCATGCCTGTCTATACTTTAAGTTCTACTCATGTGTCTCCCGGGCTGCTCCGCTCCTTGGAAAAATCTTCTCGTTCTTTCTTTTGGCATTTTGATGAAAGTGGCAAAGGTCTTCATCTTATTAATTGGAATACATTGCAGCTTCCTAAATCCCTGGGTGGTCTAGGTTTCAGAAAACTTTCTCTAATTGGTCCATCCCTACTTGCCAAAAGAATACTAAATTTACTAAATGATGTTCCATCCCACTGGGGCTCTTTGGTTAAGAACAAATATGGCATCATTCACCCCTGGAAACATTCAATTAGTAGCTAGCCGGCTGCTTGGAGTTGGAAGATCATCCGTGATTCTTTATTGAATATTAGAGGTGGTATGTTGAAGTTAATTGGCAATGGTTATTCTACCAGTATTTTATTCGACCCGTGGATTTCTTGCATCCCTCTCTCTTGGTCACCCACTTTTATTAATATGAATAAAATAGAATCTCTCTGCTCTATGAATGTTAATAATCTGATCCTTGAACATTGCTGGAATGATGCCTTACTTCATGAGTTTTTTGGTGACATGTTGGCTTCTCGTATTCGCTCTATATTTTTATCTGCTAATGCCGATGATGATATGTGGATATGGGAAAGTGATTCCCATGGCTTTGCTAACGCAGCTTCTGTCTTTAGCTATCTCTGCAGACAAACCTTGCCGCCGTCTGGAATTGGAAGGTTTGCTTGCCATCAAGTTTGGAAAATTCCGGTGCCCCCAAAAATCCATCTGTTTCTTTGGAAATTGGCCCACAACCGCTTGCCTACTCTGGATGTTGTTGCTAGATTTAATCCCTCCGTTAACTCCTCTTGCCTATTGTGCGGTCATGATACTGAGATTGCTTCTCATTTATTTTTTTCTTGCCCAATTGCGCTTAGTCTCTGGTTATTATTTTAATCCAGACTTAATTTTACTTTCGACTTGATGGCTAGCTAGAGTGATGGCTCCTGGTTGCAAGAGGGCTCTAAGCTGGTTAGCAGTTCAAAGATAAAATTAGTGTCTCTCTTCTCATTTTATCTTTGGAATCTGTGGGGTTTAAGAAATGATATCCATTTCAGAGGCAAGCATTCAACCATTTCAGTGGTTTGGAAGAAGGCAGTCGCAGAGTATAATGAACATGCTAGAATCCACAGTCCTGAGGCACTTTCCCCCAGCGGCCCTATTCGGGTCTAGTGGGTGCCCCCGACTCCCGGCTGGGTCAAATTAAACTCAGACGGATCTCTTATAGCAGGAGAGAGGTCGGGGGGTGCTGGATACTTACTTCGATCCTCATCTGGTGCTTTTCTTTTTGCAGGGGCCTTCAGGCGGGATGCTGAGTCAATCATGGAACTCGAAACTTGGGGTCTCCTCAGTGGCATCAAGATGGCAAATCAGCGTGGTTATCCTAGGATCTGCATTGAGTCTGATTCAACTTCATTATTGCATATCATTTCCAACCCTGGCAAATGCCATTGGCGTATTAAAAATCTTGTTTCAGAAATTCGTGTAACCCTTGAACTTTTTGATGCATGGAACCTTAAGCATGTCTTTAAGAGGCTAATCAACCTGCTGATCACCTGGCCAACTTAGGTTGTTCCACACTAGATGATATTTTTTGGGAAAGCGCCCCTCCACCGGGACTCTTTCAACTGATGTATCAAGATGTTTCCACTATTTTTAATAGATAATCAAGTTTCTGAAAAAAAATCCGAGCCGTCCGCCTAAGATCTGACTGCATTGTTTATGATGGCTCTATTGTCACTAGCCTCACTCTAGAGAAATAGTAACTTCTATCATTTAAGCAAACATTTTGAATTAAAAAATTTTCGCTTGAACCTCATCCATTCATCTATCCCGGTTGATGTCAAATTAATTGAACTTGGTGATGAGCTGATCTTCTCAATAAATTAAGCTCAATTTGCAAAGGCAAAACTCGCATCTACGGCTAATCAATTTACTTCAAGATGCTACAATTAGTGCTAACTGTATGGGAGGACTTGACTCTATCAATATTCGTCAACTGGATTAATGCGAAGACTTCACCAGCATCTCCCATCAAAGGGGTTAGCAGTAAATTGTGGTCTCAATTAATAAACCAAGTTCAAAATAAATTTTATTAATTTAAAAAATATTATATATAATTATTAATTAATATTTTTATTAAAATAATTTTAATTAACAATATTTTACTACAATATAATACTAACTAAAGTACAATAAATAATAAAAAATATTGAATTAAAAATTTATTTTCAATAAGCTTAATAATAATGTATTATTAAATAATTATATATAAAAATAATAATTAAAGGCAAATACTAAAGGAATTAAAAAATGAAAACTGTATTTATTTTTACAATATGGAAAATATTATTTTAATTTATCTTATAATTGACTATTATCTAATATAATGTAAAAATATCTTAATAAATAATGTTAACAATAAATATTCAATAATATTGTACTATACTATAATACTAATTAATACATAATAAATAATTAAGAAAAAAATTCAATTAAAGAATTTAGTTTATAATTTGAATAATAATGTATTAACAATTAAATAATTATATATATTAAATAATATTAAAACAAAAAAGGGAAAAAATAAAGAAAAAAAAGAAAAAGGGTGTTGTTTTCACTATAAGCGAGAAGTTGAAAGTTCTGGATAACTTTTCGTATGGAGAGTTCATGCATTGATAGGAATTAAAGTTTCAAATGAAATTCACGAAACTTGCGTTGGTGTTTAAAAGAACTAAGCCAAGTCCAAACGCAGCTCAAAAAAAAATTTGTTGAAATTCTATTCAGAACCTGCAACCATGGAGTAGAACTTTTTTTAATTACTCCATAATCTTTTTCTTCTTTTCATTTTTTCGATAGATTGTGATCGTCTTTGCTAATACGGTCGTTACCAAAATATTTCAATATTATTATTTGTAGTATCAAAACATAAGAGATCATCAGCCGATACCGAGGAATACGTATAGCATATATTAATATAACACTCCAAAGAAGGCGTTGATGCAGATTCATAGAGACCATCATTTATTTTCTAATAAAACTTATATTTCAATACGTATGTAAGAAAATAACATCATTTCTTTTGTAATAAATGCATGATCAATATATAGTTAAAGGGATATATGGAGGTGTAAACCCAAAAAAGATTTACATGTATAAATTCATGGTTGGATCAATATTTAATGATAGATGTTTATTTAAATTATTAGTCTTCAGAATATATAATATACATATATACATTGTGACAAAAATATTTGGGAGTGGTGAGTGGTCCCCTTTGAAAAAAAAAACTTCTATCTGCTATATAATATATCGGCCTGCTCATAATTTGCAATATGTTTGTCTGATACCCAAATGATATGTTATTCATCTAGTGCCAGTTCACCAATTAATGCATCAGTTCTCTAGCCCATTATTAATGATATTTAATTTGTAAAAATCAAATTAATTAGTAATTTTATAAAATAATATGAAATCAACCAAATTTTAGTTTTTAAAATTGATATATTAATATATATTATTAAAATCTAAAAACCTGATGGACCATCCGAAAAATATACGTGAATCTGCCTCTGCCAATAATAAAGCATTGAACCTAAAGCATGTTTACATAAGAGGCCATTTGAATAGTGGAATCATCATTGTTTTTTTTAATTTCTACATGAATAATTGAATTGACATATTAGTTCGTGATATATTTAGATGAAATAAAATATAATGATGAAGAATCTCACATATGATATAAAAAAAGTAGATATGATAGATTAATTTTAGTATTTTTTTGAATAAAAAATAAGTGAAATAAATTTAAAATATAATTTTGTTAAACAACAAAAATAAAAGTATAAATTAAAAAATTGTTAGAAGTTATATTATTTAAATATAATTTTTTTATTAAATTATATTTAATAAAATCTTATTTTTTTATGAAATTATAAGCAATATTATATTAATTATTTATAATAAATATTTTATATTTAATAAATAAATGTATATAAGAAAGGTAAAAAGAGAAAATGGTAAAACAAAAAATAATTTTGTAAAATAAAAAATAGAAACGTCAGGTCATAAAAAATTGAAAAAGAAGTCAAAGAAATGTGAAATCAAGACCTAGAAAACAGATCAGGTGACCCTAGTTCTAAGACAATTCTAATGACATGATTCCACCAAAAAAATCGTTCCACCTAATTCTAGTTGCAAAGCGTTCGTTGCATTATTTATTTCCATTACATCAAATTCAAATGCCTTAGTTTCTGCCTCTCTATCCTTTTTGTTATAGATAGCAAATTGTATATTACATGTTTAATGTAATCTTTCTTTTATAATACTATGTGATCTTATTTTGTACTTGTCGAAATTCCATGCTTGCAAAAAATCGGAAAAAAGAGTAAAAGTTAGGCAACTACGGAACAAAGTTTGAGCTCAGATGGAAAATAAACACATACTAAAATATGCTCATCTTAAGGATCTAGTGATTTACAAGAAACGATATATATGCTCGTCGTTGAAGCACGAAACCAGTGTTCTATCACAATTATTTTTAGATCTAAGGACGTCAACAAAAGCAAAACACTCAAACCGTTACATAGTTACGATCTCCGAGCAACCAAAGCGGAAAATGGAAACACCAACAGAGAAACGCAGCCATAGCAATGGCAACGATAGTACGTATGACCTTATTATTCTAACAATGGCAACGCAGCCAAACACAGAACCTTAAGGGGGTCCATGACCACGGCCGTGTCCATGTCCATGACCACCTCCGCCGCCATAGCCACCATATCCACCTCCTCCATAGCCACCGTATCCACCTCCTCCGCCGCCATAGCCACCATATCCACCTCCGCCATAGCCATATCCACCTCCTTCCTGATTAGCAGTGGGTGTGCTGGGCGATCCGTAACCGCGAGAGCCACCATAGACATATCCGGACACCCGATCATTCGTCTTCCCGACGAGCTCTCGAGCGCCGGCCGAGCAACAGAGAACAGCTAATAGCAAGACAAGGAAGACCTTCTTCATTGTTGCTTCCTTCCTTTACTTGCCTTGGCTGTTATGTGGAGGATTCACAGGACGTTGTTGTGGTTAACAATGTATGTATATATATACACACATATACATTATTATACATGTATATCAGACGACTTGACTCAATATATGTGACTAATGTAAGAGACTTCACCACTACCACTACTTACCATCGTTATCCAGAAACACCAATTTGTCAAGAGTAAATACTACGTATGACTACGAGAGGATTTTGCATGGCATCCACTTATTCTGCGAACCATACAAACTCTGCGGACTATTCAAATTTTGCATGACTTTCGCGAGTAAATAATATTCTGCGGACGGTACAAATTCTGCATGGCATACACTTTCTGAAAAGTTGGACCAGCATCTACGTTACGTTCACGGTAAATTATAATAAGAAGACAATAGATAATAATCCTAATAAGAGAAATAATACTTTTGAGAGACTCAATGTAAATATGTTCACGTTTATTTTCTGAACGACTGTTTTCCAAAAATTCATTTTAAATTTAATGAATATAACTTTTTTTTTCAAATTTCGTTTAAAATTCCTTAAGCATATTGTTCTAGACTCATTAACCTCTACTTCGTTGATCGTTTTCTTAATCTAATTGGACTTTTATTCCTTTACCAGAGAAAAAAATATGGGTGTAGCAAATTTGAACGTTCAGCAGATGACATTATTCACATCTCAATCATTACGCGTAATGATTCAAACGTACGTTTGATATGCATAGCACATCCTTAGACCAGTTCAATGATTCATGTGTGCTACATGTAATGCCTTCCAAAATCAATCCCAGGACACGTGTTTCGAAGCACATTACATGGTCGCTACAACAATTTCTTATCTTATAGTTAGATAAGAAAACAAAAAAACTTATAACGCTGTAGAACATTTCGGATAAACAGAGTGTAAAATGACATGGGAAAAACAAAATGCTCTAACTGTTGCTACACTTTGACACTCTAACTGCTGCTCACTGCAACGTTCTCTTTGAACAATACCATGAAGCTCCATGAGATAGAGGTGAGGAGGGAGCCATTCGAGGACAGTGGCAACGTTGACTGGTTGATGCCAACATTGGACGTAGCATGGCTACCTTCTGTTGTCATTCCCATGGCGGGTGAATGGGAAACCACCACCACCACGACGGTGGTCTCCTAGTAGTACGACGAGACTCGAGCAATTTCTAAATTTTTCATACTTTTTAGTCAAAAAATTAGGGAATCGAGATCCCTGTAAGGCATCGGGGACCCACAGAAATTGGAGCGAGAATTAAATTACCTCCGCATCGAGGATTCTGGACGTGTACGAGGACGGGCCCGGTGAACAAGGTTGGGACGGGGGACACTAATTCGCCCCGAACAGAGTTGTGTCCCTCCCTCCGAATAGTGGGACGTACTGTTGTAGTTTACAAATATATATATATATATATATATATATTGGATGGAGATATTTCCTAATTTCAATTAATAAATTTGAGCTCCCAAGTTCCCAACCATAAATAACACTTTGGATAAGGTTCATTCAATTCTCCATTTCCTTAAAAAAATAATAAAACAAATATGAAATTTCCATCTTATCTATCTATTATTAAAGAGGTTTTGAGTAAAAAAAATTGAGATTAAGGAATTTGTGGAGCAACGTTTGTTCCATACATATGGCATGCTGTTAGATCTCATGCGAAGGACTCCGAGGCGCGATTCAGATTCATTAAACCACGATTCTGCATAAGTCTTGATCGGTTCGGCGCTCTTGCAAGACTGGTCTAACAATGGTTCAGACTTAATAAAAAAATCTAAAAAAGATTGTCGTCGTCGCCGCCAAGACTGTTAGATCTTGAAAAAAAAAGACTGTTAGATCTCCTTTGCATGATGCTCTCGCTCTCTCTCATGTCGTCGCCGCACGAATTTGTTCCTCTCTACTCTCCCTCTTGATCTCCCCCTGCCCTACAGTCGCTGCATGAAGGGAGCACACGGATCTCACCTCAAAGATTTCTCCCTCGACCTCGCATTGACAGCCGCCAAGAACAGTTAATGTATGACTGCCGCTGAGAAAAGTGCACACATATCTCGCTTTGAAGATCTGTAGTCTCTCGAGCCTCATATTGTCAGTCGTTGGGAACAAACGGCTACCACTCGTCCTCGCTGCATCTCCGTTGCTCACGTTTTGACCATCTGCTAGAAAGAGGGCAGTTTGTGCTGCATGCAGTTGTATTATTGTCTGCCATCTTTGAGTTTGGAGATCTATTTGATGCATCCTACTCCCTCGTAATGTTGTAATTTTTTCTGTCTTTACAAGGATGTTGCAAAATCATAGCTAAAGGACAACAAGGTTGCCAAAGAGGATTCTCTCATTTTATGTTGGGGAGCTCTTTGATATTTTATTAGTTGGGACAAGTATATATAGCTGGTTATGGTTGCTAAATTCATTGGTCATGTCTTGTGTGCACCAGTAGCTAGATGGTATTTATCAATCTCTGCTTCTTTTTTTTTTGTGTGTGCTAAGTTTCTTTTGATTCTATGTTGCCTAAATCCAAACCTGATGTCAACTCCACTCATTTAATAGCCATGGGTCTTCTCTTAAAAACTCATAACAACACTAATTTATGGAGAGAAGGGCCTTCCTCCGACTTGCAGATCTTGGAGATTATTGTTCTCTCTTCCTGATAGCTCCGTCTTGCATATCTTCGAGGCAAAAAGAGAAGGCTAAGGCCTCCGGTTTGGCGCTCGTTCTCTCTTCCCGTCGAGATCTGCGTACTCTCTTCCCGGCGGCTTTGTTGCAATGGTGGCGTTGACCATCTGACAAATGGGCTTTGCTTGACTCATCTGACTGCCAGCACAATTTATTAAGGAATGACAAATCTTAACCTGAAGTCCATCATATCCATTAAACACCTTTTAGGAAAAATATGGGTACCCAACCTGTGTGAAGAATTAATATATATACATATATGTATATATTACTATATTAGGGTGCAATTAATTATATCGTGTAATTTCATAATTTTGAATCATCATATTAGTATCATTGTAATTTATATTTAAACTATCATATCAAAATAATGCTAATATAATAATTTAGAATTATGCAATTGCACGATGCAATCACATATTAGCCTAGATCATAAATTGACTTGCATCCAAATCAAACATTTCAATTTTCCTACTCCTCATTTGCTCCCTCCTCCACAACTCTAGTGAACTTCACTGGCGCTTTGATGATGCGACTATCTCCACTCCTATCATGTCCTCCGAGCTCTCCAAATTCGACGTGCTTCAACCTCTCCAATATTGGCAAATAAATATTTTCACTTAGTTTTTAAATGAAATCGGCCAAATTTTAGTTTTAAAATTGATATATTAATATATATATTATTAAAATTTAAAAATCTGATGGACCATCCGAAAAATATACATGGGTCTGCCTCTGCCACCAATAAAGCATGTTTACATAAGGGGCTGTTTGAATAGGGGAATCATGATTGTTTTTTTTTTAATTTCTACGTGAATAGTTAAATTAGTATATTAGTTCGAGATATATTTGGATGAAATAAAATGTAATGATGAAGAATCTCACAACTGGTATAATATAAAAAAGTAGATATGATAAATTAATTTCAGTATGTGTTTGAATAAAAAATAGGTAATATAAAATTAAAATATAATTTTTTAAACAACAAAAATAAAAGTATAAATTACAATTGTTTTATTAAATTTTTTTTAAAAGTTTCATTATTTAAATATAAAAAATATTTTTATTAAATTATATTTAATAAAATCTTACTTTTATGAAATAATAAGTAATATTATATTAATTATTTATAATAAATATTTTATATTTAATAAATAAATAAATTTATATAAGAAAGGTGAAAAGGGAAAATGGTAAACAAAAAAATAATTTTGTAAAATAAAAATAGAAATGTCAGGTCATAAAAAATTGAAGTCAAAGAAATGTGAATCAAGACCTTGAAAACAGATCAGGTGACCCTAGTTCTAACACAATTCTAATGACATGATTCCACCTAAAAAAACCGTTCCACCTAATTCTAGTTGCAAAGCGTTCGTTGCATTACTAAATTTTCTTTTTGTTATAGATAGTAAATTGTATATTACATGTTTAATGTAATCACTTTTTTATAATACCGTGCGATCTTATTTTATACTTGTCGAAATTCCATGCATGCAAAAACTAGGAAAAAATGAGTAAAAGTTAGGGAACTGCGGAACAAAGTTTGAGATCAGATGGAAAATAAACAAGGAATTCGCTTCATTCCCATGCATGTATGTGTACACGTAGGAGACAACCACCCGTTGCACATCTTAAGGATCTAGTGTTTTACAAGAAACGATATATATGCTCGTGGTTGAAGCACGATATATTTGCACATCTATGATGATGCAACTATTTTTAGATCTAAGGACGTCAACGGAAGCAAAACACTCAAACAGTTACATATAGTTATGATCTCGGATCAGCAACCAAAGCGGAAATGGAAACACCAACAGAGAAACGGCAGGGATAGTATGACCTTATTATTCTAACAATGACAACGCAGCCAAAGAACTTTAAGGGTGTCCATGACCACGGCCGTAGCCACCACCATATCCACCTCCGCCGCCATAGCCACCACCGTAGCCACCACCATATCCACTTCCTCCGCCATAGCCATATCCACCTCCTTCCTGATTAGCAGTGGGTGTGCTGGGCGATCCGTAACCGCGAGAGCCACCATAGACATATCCGGACACCCGATCATTCGTCTTCCCGACGAGCTCTCGAGCGCCGGCCGAGCAACAGAGAACAGCTAATAGCAAGACAAGGAAGACCTTCTTCATTGTTGCTTTCTTCCTTTGCTTGCCTTATGTGGAGGATTAACAGGACGTTGTTGTTGTTAACAATGTATGTATAATATATACACACATATATACATTATTTTATACATATATATCAGACGACTTGACTCAATATATGTGACTAATGTAAGAGAGTTCACCACTACCACTACTTACCATCGTTATCCACAAACACCAATTTGTCAAGAGTAAATACTATGTATGACTACGCGAGGATTTTGCATGGCATTCACTTATTCTGCGAACTATACAAATTCTGCGGACTATTCAAATTTTGCTGACTACGCGAGTAAATAATATTCTGCAGACTATACAAATTCTGCATGGCATACACTTTCTGAAAAGTTGGACCAGCATCTACGTTACGTTCACGGTAAAATTATAATAAGAAGACAATATATAATACTAACTTGATGTGCACGTCGATTTTAGCCAAATCCTAATAAGAGAGCACAAATTGGAATAACGAAAATAATACCTTTGAGAGACTCAATGTAAATATGTTCACGTTTATTTTCTGAACGACTTTGTTTGCCAAAATTTCATTTTAAATTTAATGAATATAACTTTTTTTTCAAATTTCATTTAAAATTCCTTAAGCATATTTTCTAGACTCATTAAACTCTACTTCGTTGATCGTTTTCTTAATCTAATTGGACTTTTATTCCTTTACCAGAAAAAAAATATATATGGGTGTAGCAAATTTGAACGTTCAGCACACGACATTATTCACATCTCAATCATTACGCGTAATGATTCAAACGTACGTTTGATATGCATACCACATCCTTAGACTAATTCAATGATTCATATCTGCCCTACATGTAAGCCTCCCAAATTAATCAACCCCACCACACGTGTCTCGGAGCGTATTACACGATCTTGATCTAAAGTCAATATAACATGAGTCTTAAAGCAACGGAAGACCATAAATTCTTAAAACCATTCCACTTGAAAATATAGTGTAAGCTCAATGACTCGAAGTCTATAATTAATTCTAACTCCAACAGCCTAATTCTAATACAATAAATAATAAAGACCCATACGTCGCCTCATACATGGTCCATAAACACTATGAAATACTATGGCCCAATATAAATGTTAGAATTTTTGCATGAGACAAATTATGCACTGCGAGAAAATCCAAAAAATTAAAGGCGATGCAGAATTTTATTAGATAGAAAAAACAGAAGAGGATTACATGATCAGATTATTTTCTCTTTGGACTCCTAAGGAGTTTATATAGGCACTCACTTTAATAGATGATTAGCGAAACCTCCGTAGGGGAAATCTACTGAAGTGCCTAATTACGTAAGAGGACCACATAGGGTTACAATTAAGTTCACATTCAAGACATTATTAACAAATCTTCACTTTCACTTGAATCCTCCAATCAGATATCTAACACTATTTGTCATCGTCAATCCCAACTTGGGACTATTGCCACCTATCAATATTTAGCAAGTCCAAATAATGTTGAAACTTGCTAGTAGGAACCTATTTGATGAACATGTTCGCTGGATTATCTTCTGTGCCGACCCTTTTTACTTTGTTCCTCTTCTCAGTACGAATGAAGTGATACATGATATCGACGTGTTTGGTTTTTTCATGATGCACTTGATTATTAGCTAAGCATATTGCACTTAAACTGTCATAATACACTATAGCTTGATCTTGTTGTAGTTCAAGATCTCCGACAAGGCCTTTTAACCAGAAGCATTCCTTAACAGCTTCTGTCAATGCCATGTCCTCTATCTCTATGGTAAATAATGTAACTGAAGGCTGGAGTGTGACTTTCCAACTGATAATAGAATTGCCAATAGTGAAAACTTAACCTATCATTGATCTTCTTCCATCAATATCTGCAGCATAATCTAAATTTGAATAACCTGCAACTAAACACTCTTTTCTACTTCTGTAAATGAGGCCAATGTCAGGCATTTTTCTCAGATATCGAAAGATACCCTTTACTGTCTGTCAGTGCTGCTTCCCTAGATTGCTCATGTACCTACTAACCACACTAACGACATGCACAATATCAAGTCTTGTGCATACCATTGCATACATCAACCTTCCGACTGCACTATCATATGGAACTCGAGACATGTACTCCTTTTCATCATCAGACATAAATTCAGTTGCAGAAAGGTGCACATTTGAAGCTGATGGAATACTTAAGGTCTTCGCTGCTGACATACTGAGCCTGGATAAAATTTCTGAATGTAACTTTTTTTGAGACCAAAAGAGTTTACCCTTTACGCGATCACTGTATATCTCCATTCCTAAAATCTTCTTTGCTGTACAAGATCCTTCATATCGAATTCCACACTAAGGAGCTTTTTCAAAGTCTGAATGTATTCCATGTTCTTGGCAGCAATCAACATATCATCAACGTACAATAATAGATAGATGGTAGAATTACCCTCCACCTTCTTGTGATAGATGCAACAATCATAAGGGCTCCTGTTGAATCCCTTACTGGTCATAAAACTATCGAATCTCTTGTACCACTGTCTCAGTGATTGCTTCAAGTCATATAATGACTTTTTTAATTTACAGACTTGGTCTTTTTTATCTGAGATAGAGAAATCCTCTGGCTGACTCATGAGGATGTCTTCTTCAAGTTTCCCATGTAGAAAAACTATCTTCACGTCTAATTGCTCAAGTTCCAAATTCTGATGTGCTACAACGGCAAGTAGCACACGGATGGAAGTGTGCCTGACAATTGGAGAGAAGATCTCATTGTAGTCTACTCCCTCTTTCTGACTATAGCCTTTAGCAACTAGACGTGCTTTGAATCTGATGCTTTCAGCTTCTGGACTTCCAACCTTCTTCTTGATGATCCACTTACATCCAATGTCCTTTCTACCTTCTACTAACTTGACCATCTCCCAAGTCTGATTCTTGTGAAGAGACTTCATCTCTTCACTCATTGCCGCAATCTACTGTTCTAATTCTGCACATGTGATATCCTTGTAACTCGATGGCTCTGGTGACTCCACCTCTTTAGCTACTTGGAATGCATATGCAACCATGTCCTCAAAGACGTAATGCTTATGAGGACTTACTTGCCTTCGAGCACGTCCTGCAGCTAGACTTGTCGTTGCTTCTACTGTTTGCTCCTCAAGTTCAGGTTGTTCAGCTTGATGAGATTCTTCTGTCTTATTCTGAATTGGAGTTAATCCAAACTTCACCTGATTGTTGACGCTCTCTCCTGCTGAGTCAACAACATCTAATTTCTGCTTGAGCATAGACATCTCATCAAAAGATATGTTTTTGTTGTGAATAACCTTGTGCTCTGAGGGAGATCAAATTCGGAAGCCTTTTACACCCGCACCATATCCCATAAAAAATCCTTCTTTGGCCCTTGGTTTCAGCTTTCCTTCACTGACATGATAATATGCTAGACAACAAAAAATTTTCAGATTAGTATAATCAGTAGGATTACCTGACCATAACTCAATAGGAGTCTTCAGATCAATCACGGTTGTAGGACTCCGACTGACAAGATAGCATGTTGTGCTAACAGCCTCAATCCAGAATGGTTTGTTCATATCAGAACTAGAGAGCATACACTGTGCCCTCTCTAGAAGAGTTCTGTTCATACCTTCTTCTACACCATTCTGCTGTGGTGTATCTCTGACGGTGCGACGGCTGGCAATGCCTTCATCCTTGCAGAATCGATCAAATTCAGATGAACAAAACTCCAAGTCGTTACCGGTACGAAGACGTTTCACTTTTCTCGAAGTTTGAAAGCTTTGAATGTCTCGCTCATCATGAATACCCATGTCATCCTTGAGTAATCATCTATCACAGATAGGAAGTATCTAGAACCTCCTAGAGATGGAACACGAGAGGGGCCCCAACAGTTAGCGTAGATGTAATCAATTGTTGTCTTCATTTTGTGCACGACTTTGCTGAATTGATATCGTTTTTGCTTGCCAAAGACACCGTGTTTGCAAAATCTGATTTCAAATATCTTCTGGCCATTCAGAAGATTGCACTTGCTGAGGATATCCATCCCTTTCTGACTCATATGTCCAAGTTGCCTGTGCCACAACTTGAATGTTTCTGATTCTGATTTGGATGAACTACCTACTGCAACCACGCTAGAAGATCGCTGTGCCTTGTAATATGTACAAGGACTTTTGCCTGATTCCTATCATGACTTCAACATCACCCTTGGTGACTTTGAGAACATCTTCTGCAGCATTCATCCGACATCCTTTTGGTCCAGAACTCCTAACGATATCATATTTTTCTTTCGATGTGGAACATGACGAATCTTTGTTAATGTCCTCACCCGATTGTTTGAGCCGATTCCAACTATTTTATAAGCTGCATCATTGTCCATGATGACATTTCCACCATCAATATTCTAATAAGTTAAGAACTACTCTATGTGCGGAGTCATATGATAGGAACATCCTGAGTCCAAAATCCAACTCTCCTCCAAACATCTATGATCAGACACCACGAGAGTCAAATCTTCATCAAATTCGTTATTCTGGTGTGCTATTGTAGCAACCATGTCTTTCTTCTTTTTCTTGGTGCAATCCTTCTTGCAGTGACTCGATTCTTTGTAGTGGTTGCAGATGTCTTTCAGATTGATGTTCTTGTTCTTTTTGGACTTACCCTTTTTAGGGTTTCTCTTCTCTGCGATTGTTACCAACCCTGCGGCCTAAGTCTCCATAGTCTTGCCAGACGTCCTATGACGAAGTTCACGAGTATGTAGATTCGATATTACTTCTTCTAGAGTAATTGTGTCTCTTTCGATGATAATAGACTGAACAAAATTTTCATATGACAGGGGAAAAGACATCAATAGAAGTAGGGCAGCATCTTTATCCTCAATTTTCACATCTATATTTTGTAATTCTATCAATAGAGTATTCATCTGATCAAGATGATCTTTCAGAGGGATACCTTCTTGCATGCGGAGGGCGAACAAACATTGCTTCAATAGTAACGTGTTGGTCAGAGACTTGGTCATGTAGAAACTCTCAAGTTTTGTCCACATACCAATTGCCATTTCTTGATCAGCAACTTCGATAATAACCTCATCCGCCAAACACAACAGGATCATGGAGTGCGCCTTCTCTTCCTGTGCCACCAAATTTGTGAGGTCGGACTCTTTTTCTTTGCCCTCAGAGTCTTCCTCCTTTGGTTTGTTCTTCGGCACGTTCATGGGCGTGCCCAAACTCCTCGTTGTTTCAAAAGTGCCCGCATCTTGATCTGCCAGAGACTAAAACTATTTCGCCCAGTGAATTTCTCGATGTTGACGTTGTGCGATGCCATCTCTATGCCTGACGGAGAATCGACGATGAAACCTCGCTCTGATACCAATTTGTTAGGATTTCTGCACGAGAGAAATTATGCACCGCGAGAAAACTCAAGAAATTAAAGGAGACGCAAAATTTTATTAGATGGAAAAAATAGAAGAGAATTATAAGATCAGATTATTTTTCTCTTTGGACCCCAAGGCAGAATCTCCTGAAGCGCCTGATTACGTAGGGGGACCACATAGGGTTACAACTGGGTTCAAATTCAAGGCATTATTAATAATAAAGCCGACAACATATGCTAATCGTTATCATGTGCTTGCCACCGACTTCAACCTACTCTTTTGTACCCGTATGAACCTGGATGCAGGGAAGGCCCACCTCCCATTAATTGCACGTAAGGACAATAAAATAAGCAATTCAATAATTCATAAAATGTTTCGATCAAAGCAACTATCAATAAATGATAAAGATCTCAAATTGATCATGAAAATCAATTCTTAATTCAATATTTCAATTCCATATATCCATTACATTAATACCATTTAATGTACAGTTATCCATCTCCATAGTGGCTAAGAACATTCCATTGCATTTACCTACTAAATGCCCAATATTTCACAATAACAATATTTTCTTGCCACTTAACATATCTTCTTGATTAGGTTATCAATCAATCATTAATGAACCTTTACCAATTCATTGAGGTACTTGGTTGTCCTTACACCATTGGCTGATCAAGCCATGACACCCCGAAGTCGTGTCATTTCCATTTCCCTTTTTTATACATATCCATTCAGCAAGTGCCAAGTACTTAACATCAACATGTTGATTCAATACAATGATTCATTTTATTCCTATGATTTAGCATGCAAAGTCGGATTCTAGGTGAGTCAATCAATAGTATGACAATCATATTAACAACAACATGAAACATAGCATGATTTCGTTTGTTGAATAATTCATAGAAGAATCTTTGAGCCAAAATATTGAAATCGTTCATTTCGATCGGACGTACTAGTCGACCGAACGCAAAACTATTTGACCTTTGTTTCACCTATGGAGAGGTCAACTGCTCCCCTATCCGGTCGATCGATTTAAACAGATGCTTTCGACCCCATGGTCGATCCGATGTTGCGTCCAATTTGAACAGTGATTTTGGACCCAAAGGTCGATCACCCACTCGGTCGCCCGATTTTGCGTCTGATTTGAACAATGTCTTTCGACTCAATGGTCTGTCGTCCATTCACTCGACCGATGCCACGTCTGATTTGGATAGTGGAGTACATGTATGTCAAAACCTACGAACCGATCGACCAGTCGACCTATTCATATTGAAAATCATGAAATCGACCATTTCAT
Organism: Pontederia crassipes; assembly: GCA_030549335.1. Lineage (NCBI taxonomy): Eukaryota > Viridiplantae > Streptophyta > Magnoliopsida > Commelinales > Pontederiaceae > Pontederia > Pontederia crassipes. The sequence continues at coordinate 9,866,204 of CM060198.1, forward strand.
TCCATCGTTCACAAACAAAATTTCATGTACGAACATTCTTGGTTTACTTACTACATTCCACGCATTTAAAGGTTCATAAAATAGTAATAAATCCAAGGAAATGAATCATACCTCCAAATAAAACGTACATGCTCAAACCTTTAAACGAACAACGGAAACATCAAGAAAGCATATCGAATCCATTACAAATAGTTCAATCACATCCTCATTCCAAGAATGATTAGAACGAGAAACGCGTGGGGTTCACGCATTACATACCTTGTCCCTAGGCATTTCTAGGGATGTTTCCTCTTCTTCTACCTTTCCTTCGCCCCCCTGTTGAGTTTACCATCGGCACCTTGATCTCCTAGCTCATCTCTTTGCTACTGGATGCCTAGAACAACATGAACAAGCCCTTGAGCCCTTGAGCTCTTGAGAAATGTTGCAGCCGAATGGGAGGAAGAATGGGAAAGAAGGAAGAGGGTTTTGGGGGTTTTAGCTCTCTTCTACACATTTCGTCACATGACCCATTTACCCTCCAACTACCTCTACTTTTAAGGGCAAATTTGTCTACTTTTACTTTTTAACCAAACGTCCATTCTGACCCCAAAGATTCTTTTTAGTTGAGGTCATTTTGCTACAAATAAAAATGATGATGTTACATAAAAATTCGCTTACCAAAGAGTTGAGAAAACTTTTCTTGCATTTCGCTTTCGAGCTCCCAAGTTGCCAATGTGTTACCTCCATGCCACTTTGACCATTGATATCACTTATCTTGGAGATGATGTTCTTTATACTCCAAAATTTCTATTGGTTGCTCTTCATATGTCAAATCGTCCTTGAGATTTGGTTCCTCAACCTTTATCACATTGGAGTCATCATGATGATACTTCATCAACATGGAAATATGAAATACATTGTGAATCCTTGCATAACATGGTGGCAATGTCAACCTACAAGCTCAATCCCTTACAAGTTCCAACACTTCAAATGGTCCAACATGTCTTGGGCTCAATTTGTTTTCTTGCTAAAACACATAACACCTTTAGTAGGTGACACCTTCAAAAGTATCATGTCTCATTCATTAAAGATTTGTTCTCTTCTTCGTTGGTAGGCATAACACTTTTGCCTACTACGTACCGTTAACATTCTCTTTTTTATCATACAACTCTCTCGGAATCCTTTTTTACCGCTTTAGGACCAAAGAGTCTTCTTTCTTAAACTTCAATCCAATATGTAGGAGATTTACATGGTCTTCCATATAAAAACTCATAAGGTGACATATTGATGGTAGCACGATAACTATTATTATAAGTGAACTCTATCAAATGGAGATGATCATCCCAATCCCCATGCCAATATAAGGAACATGCCCTCAACATATACTCTATAGTTTGGATAGTCCTTTCACTTTGGTCGTCCGATTGCAGTTGAAAAGTCATACTATACTCGAGCCTTGTCCCAAATGCATCTTGGAACCCTCTCCAAAATCTTGATGTAAAACACGAATCTCTATCCGAAACTATGGTAGCTGAGATACCATGTAATCTCATTATTTCTTTCACATAAGTCCATCAAACTCTCTAAATATTGATTTATCCTCGTCGGCATGAAATGCGCCGACTTGGTCAACCTATCCACAATTACCCGAATGACATTACGTCCCTTCTTTATTCTCGGTAATCCTACTATAAAATCCATTGTGATGTCCTGCCATTTTCATTCTGGGATCGCTAAAGGTTGCAGTAGTCCTCCCGGTCTCTTGTGTTTAATCTTCAATTGTTGACAAACTAAGCATCCAGACACATATTCACCAACTTCTTTCTTCATGTTGTTCCACCAAAAGCTCCTTTGAAAATCTTTATACATCTTGGTGCTTTTCGGATGAAGAACAAATTCGGACTGGCATTCCTTCAAAATTTCTTTCTTGAGTTCTTCATTACTAAGGACTCATAATCGATCTCTATATCTTATGCCTCCATCACTACCTAAAGTGAAACATGTGCCTTCTTTTTGACATTGGACCATGTCATTGTATTTCGGGTCATTTGGTTGGGTTTCAATGATTCTTTGCACTAAATCCAATTGGATGACATAATGTGTTGTAATATCATTCTCCCATTTTCAAGGCTTGGCTTTCATTGCACAATGTCCTCGATTAGTTTCCATTTGTGCACTTGTAGGCAAGCTAGTGATCCCTCCCATTTCTAACTCAAGGCGTCGGCCACTACATTAGCATTACCTGGGTGATATTGGATGATAAATTCATAATTCTTGAGAAATTTCAACCATCTTCTTTGCCTCATGTTCAGCTCCTTTTGAGAGAAAACATATTACAAATTTTTGTGGTTGTGATTCCAAATTCTTCTCCGTATAAGTAGCGTCGCTAAATCTTCAAAGCAAAGATCACGATGGTTAACTCTAGATCATGAGTCGGATAATTGCCCTCGTGCTTTTTTAATTGTCTTGATGCATATGCGACGATATTTTCATGTTGCATTAAGACACATCCTAACCCGGTGTCCCATGCATCTCTATATATCATAAATCACCACTTCTCGTGGGGATGGTCTCTACCGGTGCTGTTGTGAGCCTTTTCTTTAAATCCAAGAAGCTCTTGTCACATTTTGGTGTCCACTCGAACCTCACTCCCTTCCTCGTCAAGTAAGTCATTGGAGCCGCAATTCTCGAGAAGTATTGAATGAACCTTCTATAATAATCCACCAAGCCTAAAAAGCTTCGAATTTTCCAAACGGTATTTGGCCTACTCCAATTCACTACGGCTTCTACTTTGCGTGGGTCTACCGAGATGCCATCTTTGGACACGATGTGACCAAGGAACATGACTTGATTTAGTCAAAACTCACACTTGATCACTTAGCATATAACTTATGTTTACGTGAGGTCTCTAGTATAATTTGCAAATGCTCCCTATGCTCTTCGGGGGTTGACGAGTAAATCAATATGTCATCGACAAAGACAATGACAAACTTGTCCAAATGCAATCTAAAGACTCTATTCATAAGATCCTTATAAGTGATAGGAGCATTCATTAGTCCAAAATACATAACTAAAAATTTACAATAAACATACCTAGATTGAAAAGCGATTTTCGGTATATCTTGCTCCACACCCTAAGTTGATAATATCCACTTCGAAGATCAATCTTAGAGAACACTAATGTCGATGACAATTGATCGAACAAGTTGTCAATTCGTGACAATGGATAGTTGTTCTTTATTGTTGCCTTATTCAACATGCGATAGTCTATGCACAACCACATCAATCCATCTTTCTTCTTTACAAACAAGACCGGTGCACCCCAAGGTGACACACTTGATCAAATAAATTCCTTGTCCAGCAATTCTTGGAGTTGAGTTTTCAACTCATGCATTTCAATCAATTCCATTCTATCAAGTGCCTTCAACATTGATGCTACTCCAGGCAGCAATTCAATAATGAAGTCGATCTCCCTTTGGGGTGGCAATCCCGAAAGGTCTTTCAGAAATACGTGTTGGAATTTGTTGAAAACTTCAACATGTTGTGAACTATAAAGATGGACTTCCTTGTTCATTAACACACTAGCAAAGAAAGCTCTACATCTTTTCCTTAGCATTTTGTTAGCCTTCATTTGCAGACACTAATATCCTTTGGTCATCTGATGACGTGCCTCGGATAATTAGTTCCAGTTTCCTTGATGCTCCCATCAAAATTTTCTTTTCTCTACACATGATGTAAACATCATATTCAAACAACCAATCCATGCCCAAGATTACATCATAATCTTTCATTGGTAATAGCACTAAATTGGCAGCAAGGTTCTTTCCTCCTATGAGTTGGGCACATCTGGTACCCAACTTCTAGTTGTCATAGCACCCATCGGTATTGCAACCTCTAGAGAGCAAAACATAGCTTCAGTCTTCAAGACAAATAGGTTAGCAAAATCCATGGACATGAAAGAATGAGTCGCCCCTGAGTCGAATAGAACTTTAGCATGATGTCTAGCAATAAGTAGCGTACTTTGCACTACATCGTTGGACTACCTCCTCATCTATCATATTGTAGACTCTCCCTTATTGGTATGTCACTACCACCCCTTGTCTTGATTGTTATTGCACTTCTCGGAGCATTCCCTTGCAAAATGCCTTTGCTTTCTGCAATTAAGACATGCACCTATCTTGTGAAAACACTCTCCACCATGAAATCTGCCACAATGCGGGAAAGTAGTCCGTCCATCCCTTACTTGCCCTTTTTGTGGAGGCTTGTAAGGTGCTCTTCCCCACTTCCCTTTTCCTTGCTTACTTGTCTTCTTGGTTGACTTGCCCTTAGCACTATTTTATTCTTCGAACTCTTTTTGTAACTTGGTAACCCTTTGCATAGTTATTTGTAAAGTCTCGAGCCCTTCGCTTAGCAATTGCCTCTTCAAACCCATGATTAAGGCCGTGGATGAAATGATCCATCCTTACCCTTTCATTCTTGACCAAATCACAATATTTTCAAGTACAACGAACTTGGCAAAGTACTCATTCAAGCTCATACTACCCTGTTGCAATGCTAGAAATTCAGTCGACTTATCATCCGTCATGTCTTGAGAGAAATATTGTTCCTCGAACACTCCCATAAATTTCTCCCAAGCGATGACCTCTTCATCTTCAAATATGGTACCTTCACCTTGTCCTCATTTGGACAATGGATGACACGATGGATGTTGGAGATGGCATCCAGCCATGCGTCGGCCTTGTCGGGATTCATCTCCCTTTTGAAGTGAGGGGGATTCATGTCAAGAAACTTCCAAATAATACTCCTTCCTTGATTGGTAGTGTTCCGTTCTATTATTTGAGTCATCATCGTCACATTTTCAATGAGGGTAGTTAGGGCCTCTTCATTTCCTTGGACATTGTTCGATGCTTTTCTACTAGCCATTTCCTTCAAGGAAAGCACCATTCATACAATTAGTTAAGTTATCCATCGCATTACACTTAGGTTCTTACCATGACTTCATTTGTCGGTGGTTGCTCATGACCGTTGCACATAAACTTGACACTTAAACATAACTTGGAGTTGACCACAATACAAAAACTTTAACCATAGAGCCAAGAACTTTAGGAAACACTTAATCATAAATCCAAGAACGTTAGGAAGTACTTAACTAGCCAAGAACTATAGGAAACACTTAATCATAGAGCCAAGAACTTTAGGCTCTGATACTTAACTGTAATGCCCTCGAAATCAACCTCACGAAATGTGTCGTGAGCGGGTCCCATAGCGCGTTACACTGTGGACAATGTGTTAGTTGACCCAAAATCAACGTAACAAGACAATCTTAAAATAGCGAAAGATGATAAACTCTTAAAATCATTCTACTTGAAAACATAATGGAAGCGATAAAATATAATGGACCATAAGTTACTAAGCCCAATTCTATCAAAGTTTAACATGGCAAATAGCCCAAATACATAAGAGACTCAAAATCTAGAATTAAGTCTAACACTAACATAATCCATAATAAAGTCCCATAGGTTGACTCATACGTGACCCATAAATAGTATGAAATACTATGGCCCAACATAAAGCCGACACCATGTGCTAACTATCGTCATGGGCTCACCACCGACTTCAACCTAATTTTTCATACATGCACGAATATGGATGCAAGGGAGGCCCACTTCCCATTAGTTGCAAGTAGGGACCATAAAATAAGCAAATCAATAATCCATAAAATATTTTGATTAAAAAAACTATCAATAAACGATGAAGATCTAAAATTGATCATGAAAGTCAATTCTCAATTTCATATTTCAATTCCATAGATCCATTGCATTAATATCATTTAATGGCCAATTATCCATATCCATAGAGGCTAAGAATATTCCATTGCACTTACCTAGGAAATGCACAATATATCACAATAACAATACGTTCTTTCCACTTAACCTATCTTCTTGATTAGGTTATCAATCAATTATTAATGAACCTTTACCACTACGTTGGTGCTTGGTTGTCCTTGCGTCATTGGCTGGCCAAGCCATGACACCCCAAATTCGTGTCATTTCTGTTTCCGTTTTTTATACATATCCATCCAGCAAAGGGCAAGTACTTAACCACAACATGCCGATTCAATAAATGATTCGTTTTATTCCTACGACTTAGCATGCAAAGTCGAATTTTAGGTGAGGCAATCATATTAACACCAACATGAAGCATTACATGACATAACATGATTTCATTTGCTGAACAATTGATAGACGAATCATTGAGTTAAAACTTTGAAATCATTCATTCCGGTCAGTCGTATTGATCGACCATTTCATTCCATCGTTCACAAACAAATTATCATGTACGATCATTCTTGGTTTACCTACTACATTCCACGGATTTAAAGGTCCATAAAATAGTAACAAATCCAAGGAAATGAATCATACCTTCAAATAAAATGTACAAGCTCAAACCTTTAAATGGACAACGAAAACATATCGAACCCATTCCAAATAGCTCAATCATATCATCATTATAAGAATGATTAGAATGAGAAATGTGTGGGTTCTCCATTACATACCTTGATCCCTAAGCATTTCTAGGCATGTCTCTTCTTCTTCGCCCCATGCTGAGTTCCCCTTCGGCTCCTTGATCTCCTAGCTCCTCTCTTTGTTGTTGGATGCCTAGAACACCATGAACAATCCCTGTAGCTCTTGAGAAATGTTGTAGCCGAATGGGGGAGGAAGAGGGTTTTGGGGAGGGGGTGGGGTGGTGGGGGTTTACCCTCTTCTACAACTTTTCGCCATCCCGATATCGACCAGTCACCTCATTGCTGATCGACCAACCACTGATGCACAAAAAAAATCATGCATTAGTTTAGGTCATTTAATTTGCATATTAGGAGTATTTGTGGTTATGAAAGAGAGAGTTGATTTATTTTTATAAAATTTCTTTAAAATTTGATTTCTACCTAAGTTTTGATAATTTCATTGTAGGAAATCAAAACAAGAAAATGGCCGAAAACATGAAAATATAGCAATAGCCTCTGTCACGATCGTGCCTCTATACGTCGACAGAGTTGGACCACTGTCACGGCCGTACCACATTGTTCATAGTCATGCCCTCAACCACAGCCTTCCCACGACATGCACGATCGTGAGCGCATGAAGCCAAAGGACATCGTCTCTATCACGGTCATGGCGGTGCATGTCAGGACTGTGACGGCGGGTGGTTAGGTGATTTGAAGGCAAATTTTATCCGATTTTCAGTTTCTTCATTTGGAGGATGAGAAAATCTACAAATCAGGGCAGAAGTGAACCTGGAAAATCATCCCTAGAGCATAGATTCGAAACCTAGAAAGAGGAGAAGAGCGGGAATAATAGCGAAGTTCTACCAAAAACTCGAAAGAGCACGTGTATAGTGGCTGCAAGAGTTCCTTGTTTTCTTTTCCTACATATTTACATTATTCTTCAGTAGATTTATTCTTTGATTAGGGTCATCTAAGTTGAACCCTATTTGTATTTTGGAAACTTTCTTGATATTAGTTTAGTTTGAATCTTTAATAGCATTGCAATTTCATGTTTAATGTTTTCCTTTGATTCCATGATTTATGATTTGATTGCTATCTGTGAAGAAGTAATTATATTTATAATATTTTCTAGGATTGATTTTATTTATTGCATGTCACAATTAGGGAAATCGAAAGAGATTTAATTTATGTAGTTATTAAGGTGACTTGAGAGAGCCCTTAATATTAATTTTGTTTTAATGCATCTTACGATTAGTTAGATAAGTAAAAAATTGAGAGGATTAATTTATTCTAATTATTCTTAAGATAGTAGCTAAAGCCAGAAATATTGGTTAACTAATTTTGGAAATTCAACTTTATTATTGATTCAACTAATTCTAAGTTGAGAAGAATTTATTGTATTTAAGGCGTTATAATTAACTGCCTTAATCATCAAATGTTTGTCTTCTTTACCCTCCATTAAGTAGTTCATGTCTTCTGATAATAATTCTTTCTTAGTCGTCTTCTTCTTGGATTAAAGTATTGCAAGTGGCATGGACATGTAATGGGTACTGACTTATCCATAATATTATCGTTCGAAACATAAGCAATCTAAAAAGCCAACTCCACTTTCTTCTCCAATGCTTCAAATTTTGCCTGCATGATGTCAAACTTAACATTAAAATTTGGTGACTTAGGAGAAGAAACAATAACTGGTTGTTGATCTTCAACAATGCCAATTGTGAATGTAGATTGTTGATAAGTTGATCCTGTAGTGTAAATTTTTTCTCTATAACTTCAATCAATTGGCACAACTTTTTTGTGTTAGAATTTAACTTTGAGTGGGTAGGTGGAGGAACATCATTTTTCATTTGGATCTTAGCCTCCAATTGTTCTACTTGTCCCAGCAACTTCATAAAGGTTTTTTCTTGAAGTTGAAATTTCTCCTCAGCCGTTGACATAAACTCTAACATCATGTATTCAATTATAGAATTTCCTTATACCATGAGAATGAATTGGATACTATCATTTGCAATTTGCAATTTGGGATATTTGTGCTTCATGAACCTCAATCATCTTTCTTTGTTCTTCTAAATAGTAATCTCCCATAGTCTTTGATTTTGTTGTCATTCTGAATTGTATCTCGAAGATATTTCCTGGTCGCACAAGATAAAGAAGTGTGAAAGTATGTGAACTAAAAATAATTTGCCTGGAATTAAATAGAACTCTCAAATAACATGTAAAATAAAAATAAAAGTTATTAAACATCATCCCCGACAATGACGCCAAAAACTTGATGCATGTAAAATTGATAGCAAACGCTAGCAAGAATATATCATGGAAGATGGACAACTGTGAAGAAGAAATTCACCTTCAGAAAGTCTAACAATAATCCCACCATTATCTCCAAATCATTCATTGGTAGAAAGGAACACCATCATCATTTCAAGCATCACAAAATTTAATGCATTGGAAACCCAAGAATGAAGCTCCACAAGAAGACCTAGAGTTCACTCAAAGTGGAGGATCAATGCCTTGAGCATTACATCAGAGGAAAGATGAAAAAAGGTCACTTCGAATTCCTTCCAAACACTAGAGGTAACAAAAGGGTAAAAGTTAAGCTAACAACTATACCTTAGAACTACACTCCTAAACCTTTGGACCCTTAATTTTCAATTATTAGCATTAGTTTTGGATTCTTTAGATTAGTTATTAGAATTTTCTTAGCATATTTCTCTAGGAGGATACGGTCACGGTCGTGCCTCTATCATGGCACGCCCGTCCTATGGTATGTGAAGTATCAACACCTCTATCATGGCCGTGCCAAATTTGATCGTGCATGCCCTTGAGCATGGCCATTCTGAAGACCACACACGACCGTTACGACATTGATATATCGAGCACCTATTTATCATGCCACCGACCTCAGTCTAGGCCGTTGTTACTCTCCGACCTCTGTCCAGTACGCAGAGGGTGTCTATTCTTCTCCAAGCTGCCTGCCGCTCCAGCGACTCCAGATTGCATTGCCACCTTTGCCATCTTCATCTACGCCAACAAAAGAACCGACGAGTCTCTTGCTCATGACTGTAGGATCATAGGGCACCAAGAGGTGGGCCTTAATTGGTGTATAATCTTTTTTATCTTGAAATTTCAATCTTTTTCTTTTTAGAAGATTTTTTGTAAAAATGCTAAATGCAATGCAATGAAAGAATAACAAAATGAGATAAAAAGCAAACACAAAATTTGTTGACGAGGTTCGGTTCAACTCCTTAACTTATGTCCCCGCTCTGACTCCTCGACCTCGAGACCGTCAGAGATTCCCTATCGTCCTTCTTTCTAAAAGGAAGAAGGAAACCCTCTTACCCATACACCACCTTCTTCTCCGCTCAAAGGAAATGCGATCCTCTTTTAACAAAGGAGTTTTCAGGAATAGAGTTTGCAAATCTCTCAATCTCTCTCTTTTTCACAAATGATCACCAGAAGGATTACAAAGTGGAGAGTAGTCAGAGAAAATAGATCTAGGGCTTTTCAGAAAGAGAAAGGATGAATTGATCTTCCTTTTTGCTTGCTTGGTTGTGCTCTCAAAATCCTTGCCTTCTCTTGCATTTTGAGCTTCTTTTATATCCTCCTTGGCGAGATCTTCTATATCTGGAAAATAATCAATAGATTCGATTTGAAATATGACTTTTATTTCTAAAGATTGCGCCAATTCAGTCGACCGATTGATAAAGTCGATCGATTGGTTGTAGATTTTCCGTTCAATCGATCCTATGACCGATTCCTCGTTTCCACCTATTTTAACTTTCTATTTATTTCGGGCGTAGGTCTCTTGATCGGTCATTGATTCTTCAACGCTTATGTGTTCTGTTCATTTCGGTCTTCTCATCGGTCGACCGAACCTTTGGCTAGTCTTATCACTTCAATGTCTTTCACACTTCTATTTTCTTCGGTCGTTCTTCTAGTCCATCGATCCTTCGGCCGGTCTTGTGACTTCAATAGGTTTTCAGGTTGTGTAGTATTCAGTTGTTCATCCGGTCGACTGGTCCTTTAACTAGTCTTGCTTTCTTCATCATTTCTTTGGTGATTCTTTTCTTATTAAACTTATTCATGTATATAGATCACTTGACAAACTCATCAGTAACATTTGTCGCCCAATTGTGTTTGTTATCATCAAAACATGGCAATAGTACGTGATTCAACAATGACATCATCGGTTGCTTCATCATCGAGCTCTATAAATTGATCGTCAGATAGTCGACCCTCTTTCTCAACCGCCAATATCACTTTTGTGCACGCGCCTCTTTTGCAACTCCAGGGACCTCTGCCATGGATCACCGAGCAGCAGAGCAGCAACGCATCACCTCTGGCTCAGATCTCGGATCCCACCATCGTCGCCCCCATTCGTGCGCCATCCTGCTCAAGCACCACCTCGGCCTACATCGCTGTCGTCGACCTCATCACCATCTATCGTCGGCCTTGCAACTAGTAGCTCAAGCAACTATCATCGTCCTCCTCCTCTGACCATCATCTCCATCAAGTCAACCACTACTGCGAAAAGTCGAGCAATAGTGAAGCAAGACACCACCTATGTACCTCTAGCTTCTGTTGGCGCCCTCTACTGAACCGCCAGGCTCTTTGGAACTCTAATGATCATATCTAGGTCGGTCGCTCGAAATTCCATGTGTACAAGGAATGACCGTGTAAGAAGAGCATGACTCTGGTGTTCCTCGCACACGGCCGTGTCACTTCCCTGAACGGCCATGACCGCATAGCTACAACTTTGTCCATCACTGGAACAGTCGTTACTTATCCCAGAACTGACGTGACCGAGTTCTAAAGCTGCTTAATCATGTCTGAATCTTGCCGAAAGAAGCCCGTGAGCAACCCTCAAAAACAGCCAAGGCTTGGATAGCCTTCACAATAGTCGATTGCTCAGCGAGATCAAATGGAATATCGTGATAGGTCTCAATAGGTTCGTGCACAAAAATTAGGACAATTACCACTTGCATGATGCGATCATGACGGAGTTCCATATAAAAGATGATGTGCTTCTTATGTGTGAGTACATTGGCTTGTACTCATTTGCCACGAGCTCTTGAAACATCTATGAGAGGATCACAATTGAATTTCTATCTTCTTTTGCTACTAATTTGACAAGTTTTCAGTCCTTAGTTCCAGGATGCATAACAAGGAATTTCAGTTTACATGGGAACAACTCAGTGACATATATAACTTCTCTATGAAGCCCTGTAGGACTATGACAAAGAGTTCAATAGCACTAACTTTTGGAGAGAGATCACATGAGAGAGTTGGATGCACCTAAAAATAGTGAAGAGTACGAGTATCCAGAATCCTGATTTGAGATATATTCATAGATTTCTTTCATATGGTTTATTTCCCAGAGGTGATAGTGAGGGATCTGTTGCTATGTTTTAGTTATTTATTATCCGGGCTATGTTGCGTAATGTTATTATAGATATGGGGTATTATATGATTCAACATTTTTAGAAGAATGTCACATGGGACAAAGGCAAAATCACTGTTGGTGGTTTGATTACCCTGATTGCACGTCGTTTGAAGATTGATTTGGAGCATGCCACACGAATACCAGGTTCTATCTTTATGGATAGGACAATTGTCAGCTCTATGAATATGATAGTTCAGGAATTCGGGGGAGATCTATTCAAGTTTAAAGATTCTTCCATCCCTATTTCTCCAGTGGAAATTGACAGAATCATGGTGTTTAATAATTGGTTGTTCTTATCGGCACTTGGAGTAGGACAGGAGGCACCTCCTACTCTTCTAGAGGATTATGATGTAGAGGCAGGGCCCTCTTATTGTACTCCACCAGCACAGATGGACACCCACCACCGCTTCAGCCGCCTCTCACATATGACTTTTCGAGCCTTCATGACATTCTTATGACTATGCAGGCCTAGCAGCAGGAGTTCTTCCAGGAGCAATGACAGAGCCTCGTCGATATATCAGCATAGTTGTGTTGGATAGAGAGGAGGACCAAGCAGATGTATGATTATCATGTGAGCTAGGCACACTTCGTGCCATACCCTCCATCGCCGCCACTAGAGGGCTAGACTTGCGTTGTTTCTTGCCCTTTCCTTTTCACTTTACCACTTTTGTATTTTATATTTCTTCTTCTGTCTATGTAGGGGTCTAACACTAGGACAATGTCAGGTTTAAGCTTGTGGGAGGAATTTAGTCTTGTTTGCATTTGCATGGCATGTCTACTTTCAACATTTTGAGTCGATCATCTTATTTTGTTTGGCAGGCATATATTTATGAAAATTCCAAAAAAGAAAAAATGTCATCTCATTTCTTCTTGTTTACTATTTTATTCTCTTTAAGTTTATTTTTAGAACATCGCTTAATCTATGAAATTCAATCAGTATTTCTTTTTAACGGGTATCACTAAAGTATTAGGATTTGAATTGATTTTGTTGCTCAGTAGAATGACTTATTTTTAAATGATGAATTTCTCTATTATTTACTATGATTTTAGTCTTGATTATAATTGTATCTTTATTGAAAACATAAAGCATAAAGTCTTTCGTGAGCTTATAATTATGCTAGAAATGACAAACACATATAATGATAAAGTGGAAACGAAAATACGGCTAGTTGAGCCCCAACAAGTAAGTTAAAAGTATAAAGTGCCCTCTGGAACCTTGGTGTGTTCGGGTAATTAGACCCATAGGGGATGCTTGCCCGACAATTTAAGGGCAACTACTCTGCGATTCGTCTGTCGAAAACCCGTTACATGAATCACCTTGTGCAATAGGGAGAAGCACACAAATACAAAAAAAACTAAGTAAAAAGAAAAAAGTATGAAAATAAGCTGATGGAAGACTTGTGGTTCAACATTGATACATTTATGAGATAGGCTAATATTATTCGTAGATATGCAAGAAGGACATGTTTAAAGGTTACAAATTGTACAAGGCTATGTATTGGTTATGAATAGATACTCTTGTGATGATCATGTAAAAGAATAGTGGGAGAAAAGTATTGGTTTTGCGATGGAGCCATGCCTTATCTAAAATTTGCTCAAGGACAAGCAAAATATTAAGCTTGAGGGTATTTGATGCACGAAAAATCATGCATTAGTTTAGGTTATTAAATTTGTGTATTAAGAGTATTTGTAGTTATGAAAGGAGAGAATTGATTTTTTTATAAAATTTCTTTAATATTTGATTTCTACTTAAGTTTGGATGATTTCATTGTAGGAAATCAAAACGACATGAAAAAGGCTGAAATACAAAAATACAGCAATAGCCTCTGTCACGGCCATGCCTCACTTAGTCACGATCGCACCTCTAGAAGCCGACGGAGCCAGAACACTGTCACAGTCGTGCCACATTGTGTCACGGCCATGAGCGCATGAAGCCAGAGGACATCGTCTTTGTCATGGCTGTGACGGTACATGTCACGACCATGGCGGTGGGCGATTAGGCGATTTGAAGCAAATTTTATCCACATTTTAGATAGATTTTTGGTTTCTTCCTTTCGGAGACAATAAAATCTATAAAAGAGGGAAAAAGAGGACCTGGAAAATCATCCCTGAAGCATAAATTTGAAACCTAGAAATAGGAGAAGAGCAGGAACAATAATGAAGCTCTGTCGGAAACTCGAAAGAGCACGTGCACAGTGGCTGCAAAAGTAACTTTTTTTTATTTTCCTACACATTTACATTAGATTTGATGTTATCTTTCAGTAGAATTATTCATTCATTAAGGTCATCTTAGTTGAACCCTATTTATGTTTTGAATACTTTCTTGATATTAGTTTAGTTTGAATATTTAATAGCATTGCAATTTCATTTTTAATGCTTTCCTTTGATCACATGATTTATGATTTGATTGTTATTTAAGAAGAAGTAATTATATTCAGAACAAATTCTAGGATTGATTTTATTTATTACATGTCACAATTAGGGAAATCAAAAGAGACCTAATATGTGTAGTTATTAAGGTGACTTGAGAAAGTTCTTAACATTAATTCCATTTTAATGCATCTTATGATTAATTAAATAAGTTAAAAACTGAGAGGATTAATTTATTCTAATTATTCTTAAGATAGTAGTTACAGCTTGAAACATTGATTAACTAATTTTGGTAATTCAATTTTATTATTGATTCAATTAATTCTAAGTTGAGAATAATTCATTGCATTTAAAGGGTGATAATTATGTGCCTTAATCATCAAATCATTATTTCTCTAGATGATCATCTCTTTTATTTCATCATTATTTTATTCACTCTTGAAAATAAAACTTTTCTTAATTTCTCAATTAACAAGGTTAAAATAAAATCTAAGTTATTAACCGTCATCGTGAAAATGATAACTCTACTCATTCGCTTTATTATTTGAGAGACTAGTGCATTTGCTAATGTTTATTATCAATTTTACACGCATCAGCCGCTCACATATCGTCTCTTGCATGCTCGATGATCGCGCGCAGTTCGGCCACCCTACTGCCGAACCACGCACACCAGACTAGAAGTGCCTACTACTACGTTCCCTGCTATCGAACCACCTTGCTCCTGAACCGCCTCCATCATCTACCCTCAACTGGCACACATAGATCCGGTCTATCTATCTCAGATCGGATGGTCCTCAAAGTGTGGGGCGCAGGTGGTAGCACCTTAATATATATACATATATATATGTATATGTATATATGGTATAGGAATATGTGGTATTTGATTCTCAATTTTGGTTCAATTTTGATTCTCATGTTCCTTATCTTTCACACTATCAAATTTTCATCCGACGATTCATGATTAAATTTTTCAAATAATTTATCACAATTGGATGGAGAAGATGGTGAAGAAGATAAGAAATAAGGTGATGTAGGGAATATCTTTATTTTATCCTTATATGTATACATACATTATTTTAATATGTAGCTTTAACGATTTATAAATGAGACTTAGTACCTTTATATTATACTAGACTTCTCATTCACAATGGTACTTTTATAAAAATTTTCGCATACAGGAAGATTTTTTAGGAGGATGAATTAGGAAAAAAGTAACAATTTTCATTAAACGAATTTGATTAAAAGGTCCGATCTTTGATATTGATTTTATATAAACCAAGTGTGAAATTTTATTTTATTACATAAATTATTCATAAACTTTAAAACTGATTGCAGATGTAACCTATTACCATTTTTATTGGAATAAATATAAAATATTGATCCAACAATTGCCACATGGAAGATGGGTGAAAGTCTTAATTTAAAATTGACTAAAAATTATATTTTATTTAATACAAATATTATGCTATAATCGTTTGGTCAATAAAAAAATTAAAATAATATTATATTTAGATTTAACGAGCTAAAAAAGAACTAATTTGGTGATTTGATGCACAATTATACGTGTAAAAAGAGCCGACTTGATATTTAATCAATTCATTTTATCAGGTTAAAATAGGGGGCAAAATTGCAATTAATTTAAGAGTTAGATTTTTTAGATAGAAATAAAAGTTTTGCCTAAATCTCCTACAGTACAGACTCAAAAGTATGAATTTTTTTAATAAAACTTTATAAGTTTAAACCTGATAAAATGGTTTAATATTTTTCTTTGCAGAAGAGATTTTTCTTTATTTCGATAATAAAATGGGTATTTCGAAATTGTTTTAATATTTATTAGTCATCAGAATATATAATATACATATACATTGTGAAAAAAGTTTGGGAGTGGTGAATGCCCCCCCCTTAATTAATGTACCAATTGTAACGCCCCCAAGTTGCACCCCGCTACGCGGCAGAATATGCTTCGAGGACGCTACGGGTCATCTTACGCGTACATCATATTAATAAAAAAGAAGACTTTGACTGGTCAACTCGACATCGATAAAAGCGGAAGAGTAATCATCATTAAACAATAAAAGAGTGTGACAACATAATATGAGAAAGACTGATAAAGAACTTGATGTGAGTCCAAAGGAAAGCTGGTACATCAAATTAAAGGACTTAAGATATTCATGTGCAGCCACCTACGAGCTCGATCCGTCACCATTGACTACCTTCATCATTAAGATCTGATTCTGAATTTAAGAACACGCAGAGGAGAAATCTCCTTATGAGTTTTACAACTTAGTATGAAAGTAAAATAAAAACAATCATAACATCATTATACTAGACAGGAATCATAAGAATATCATTATCATATAGATAGAAAATAGACATCATTATCATATAGGTAAAAGAATTCCAGTAACTTGTCATCTGAATATGAGATCATCATGATCATAAGAAATTCATAAAATAAGGTGTCATTTTCTTGAGATCATAAGATTAAAGATCATGATAGATCAAAATAAATCATCATAGACTGACAAGCGTCGATCGTCATGACTATGATGTTATCATCATATAAAGGTTCATGAGGAATTATTGTATGACGATAGAAAATCATGAATTGTATCATCTTCTTTAAATCATATTAATAATAGATCAAGAGATCATAGAAATATCATCCTGTGTGACAAAAGCCACTAATCATCATGAAGAGATTTCATTATTATCATTTTTTTCATCATCTTATTATTCATATTTGACTTACAGTGGGATATATTCAATCCATGAAGAGGCCTGCCTCAATCTGTCCATCATCATCATCATAATTGGCAAAGGCAGTCCATAACTGATCGGAGTCAGCCCATAACTAACCGGAGTCAGTCCATATATGGTCGTCATCAGTCCATCATAAAAAGAGCTCTCCATTTAATATTTTTCATATTTTATCTTACAAGTTTTAGTTTATCTTTATTAGGACATAAGGATCATGATCAAGATTTGATTATCATAAGAAAAAATCAACGAATCATACTGATCAAAGGTCCTAATCATCATCATTATATAAGACTTAATTAAAGTTACAAGATAGGATCATTGAGAGATCAGATGTTCATAAACATCTTAATCATCATCATAAATAGATAAGCATTGATGAATATAAATCAGAGTCATCACCGATATGATTGGATCTAAATTAAGTCATCATAAATAGATCATAAGGTCATGAATCATGACTTATCATTATTAATAAAGACATAAATAACATAATCATCAACATGACTTAAATCAGGATTAGTCAAAATATCATAAAAATTATCTTAATAGCATCGGAACTCGGGCCGAGTAAGGGTGGAACCCGGGCCGAGTTCATCGGACATCAATAGAGAGAAAATATGACATAACCCGGGCTGGATCCTAATCATACCCGAGCCGGGTCAGGCATCGACAGACCAGTTGATCGATCCAACATATTGGTCGACCGCTCGGCAATGCCGCGATCGGACTTCATCGTGGAAACAAATCGGACTTTTTCGTCACAAAGCATGGATCTGCCCGGGGCGAATTGCAGAGAACTCGGGCCGAGTCCCATCGCGCAGGAAAACGCACGGACGAACATGGACATTTTATATCATTTTTCGGTGATGGCCGACATCAAGCGATACCATAAATCGTAGTACTATAACTAGGGATCAATTAGAGCATGCTTCAAGTATAAAATCAAGATTCTATGACGAATTTACTCTAGTTCCATACCTTGCAAGTTTCTATCCAAGAAATTAATTTGTTCTTCCTCTTCCTCTTTCTCTTCTTCCTCTCGGCTCAGACGCCCGTTCACCGTTGCTCTCGTACTCTTGTCATTCTTCTATGGGGTAACAACCATCAAGAGCGAGGAAGACGTAAAGGGCGCACGAAAAATAGAGAAGACAATTTAGGGCCAGCTCGTGGGAAACAAAGAAGTTGATTTGTTTTATTTGGTCTCATATTTATAGGAGAGAAAAATTTGAGTTGTTATTGGAATAGATTTCCCCTTATTTATTTCATCTTATCTTTGATTTGGTTTTATCTTTCACCTTTCTTTATCTCCTCCTATTCAGATTTTATCCTTTCCTCTTTTATCTCCTTTTTTTTCTTTTAAAATCTCTCGGGCGTAACCACACGTTATTCATGATATTAAATTTGTATCAATGAAATAAATTCCCAATTTTACTAAAATAATATTGTTAACAGAAATAATTAATATCATAATGATTTATTATTATTTAGTAACGTAATGATGAATAATAAATAAATATAGGAAAATGAAAAGGAGAAAAACAGAATATGAGGGAGAAAATAAAATGTGTGAGGATGAAAACAATGGGAGAAATTAATTAATTGTTCAACTCAGAAAAAATAATTATTGTAAAGAGAAAAAAAAAGAATGTTGATTAATTGATTTTGTCTGAATTACTTAGCCATAAGGCTGTTAATACGTTGGCAAGATAATTTGCCAAAAAAAAATAAACAAATGGGCTTTGCCCGACTCATTGGACTTCTAGCCAATTGGCTAAGAAATGACAAATCTTAACCTGAAGTCCATCCTATCCGTTAAAAATCATCACTTCGAAATTGGATTTACGACGGAAACATGTAGTTGAACTGAGTAATGTGACTCCAGTTCTACCATCTAGTTCCATCAATTTTTTGGCTGTGTTTGGATCGAAGAATTAAAGTTCTTCAAAGTTTTCAAAATGTTCTGATGTGAAATGAAAGTTTTCATGTGCTGTTTGGATAAAATTCTCGTCCAAGTAGAATTTCTGTCCCCATCATCTCAGTCAAATAGCGACAGCAGTGGCGGCAATGGCGACGACGGCGGCAGCGGCAGCAGAGCAGCAGTGATGGCAGCGGCGGCGACAGCGGCAGCAGTGACGGCGATAGCAGCGGTGGCAGCAGCAACGGCGACGACAGCTGCGGCGGTGGCAGCGGCAGCAGTGGCAACAGAGCAGCAGCGGCAGTGGCGATGGCAACAGCGGCGGCAGCAGAGCAGCAGTGACGGCAGCAGAGTGGCGACGGCGGTAGCGACGGCAGCGGCGACAGCAGAGCGGTGGCGGAGGCGACGGCGGCAGTAGCAGAGATGATGGGTGGCGGAGACGGGCAAGAAAAGTCGGAGAAGGAAGAGATGAGGGAGAGAGAGGAGAAAGAAAAAATGGGTAAGTTCGCATCCACCGCAAAGTTCTCACGATTGGTGAGAACATTTTTTCAAGAACTTTGGAAAAAAAGTTCGGCACAGATGTCACATGACGAGATTTTTGGAAATTCTCGTTATGAAGGGCGTTTGACAGAACTTCAAAGTTCTGAGCAAAGTTCTGCCTTTTTTTATTTGAAACAACATTTTAATTTTTTAATTCATTTTTTATCTCACACAATAATATTCATAAAATAAATTATTTAATAAATATTAAATATTCATAATAATAGATTAATATAATATTATTTATGACTTATTATTTCATTAAAAATTTTAATATTTTATTAAACATAATTAATTCAAAAAAACATTTTTTATATTTAAATAATATATTTTTTAACAAAATTTTTTCTATAAAATTTTTTCTTTTATAATTCATAATTATAATAATCATTTCTAATTCAAAACTCACCAAAAATTCATTCATCACATCTATTTTTTTTCTATCATATCAATCACCTTATTCTTCATCATCAAATTCTACTCCAACCAAACACAATCCGAATTAATTTGTCAATTCCAAATGATTCTTTTAGAAAAAATATTCCAACAAAATTTCATTTCCAAATGATTCTTTTAGAAAAAATATGAGTATAATTTATATATGATATTTGATATTTTTCAATTATATATGTATATATATATTAAATATTATATATTTATATATATGATAATGAGGGCGTAGAGCAAATTGAGTTACATATATAAGTCGGCTCAGACGAAATGTTGTCAAAATCACTTTTGAGAAGTTGTTTACCAGATGAAGAAAAAAACTTCAATTTTCTACGGATTTCATTATTGGACTATCTTCGCTCCTATGGCGAACTCTCCAAATTTCTCGTGCTCCAATCTTCCCAATATTTGCAAATGAACATATATATATATAATATATATGAGATTAATGTATTTAGAAAGTATCTTTAGTTTTGTAGAAATACTGAGCGCATTTCAATTGTTGATCCACTCATCAATGAATTTGATCAAAAGGGATTAAATTTCATAATTTAAAAATATTAATTATGTCAATCATTATGTTTAAGATGCGCTTAATATCCCTACAAAAAAGAAGGTGCTTGATATATATACATATATATATATCAATTTAAAAGTTTGAGATGAGATGGAAAATAAACAAGGAATTCGCTTCACTCTCACGCTTCGGTACTTTTATATAACACCTGTTGCACATCTTAAAGGATCCAGTGTTTGACAAGATGCAATCATTTTTAAATCCAAGGACGTCGACGAAACAAACACTCGATCGAACAGTTTACATAGTTATGGTCTCAGTTTGCAAAGTGGAAAATGGGAACACCGACAGAGGGAAATGGCAGGGACAGTGTGACCCTATTATTCTAACGTACTTATGATCTCGCAGCCAAATGGAACTTTAAATTCAGTACTAGATAACGTAGATAGATTATCAATTACTTTATTTAAAATTTTTAGGATTTACTACATTATTTCGTTTGATTATTATAGATTATCGATAATTTTAATTACTCTGATAATCTTAATTATCATCTCACTAGTAATTCAGATAGCAAGCAGATGATGTGACTTTCTAAATTACCAGTTGTTTGATATATATTTTGATAAAAATATTTATTCCATAATTTTTTTAAATTTTAGTATTTTATTATTAAATAAATATTATTCAACTGTATCTCTCTTATTATTTGAATCTTTATAAATAACTCTTACTTTTTACTCATCTTATTTTATCTATATTCACTTTTTTATTTTTTTTATTTTATTTATTTAGAATATCATATGATGAACATGTAAAATAATTTTTAGAAGTATTTTGGTAATTTGCCCTGTAACTATGTTAGTCATGATTTATATTATCATATTATCGATAATTTAAATAGTAATAATTTATTTAAATGATGATCTAAATTACTAGTTAATTAAATCGATAAATCACCAAATGGCCCTACGGATTTCCACCGTAGCCACTACCATCTCCACCTCCTCCGCCGTAGCCATTACCGTAGTTAACGCGGCCATAGCCGCCGCCATAGCCGTTGGCATATCGTTCCGGATTAGATGGTATGCGAGTCTGGATGAGCTCTCGAACGCCGGCCGAGCAACAGAGGACAGTAACTAATAGAAAGACGAGGAAGGCCTTCTTCATGGTTGCTTCCATCCTTTGCTTGCTTCGCCTGTTTGTGTGGAGGATTCACTGGATGTTGTTGTGGTTTATAAGGCATATATATAGACACACATATATATACATTATTATATAAATGCATACGTATATATAATTATATAAAAATTGTGTGGAAAGATTCCAGCTGCTACAAACAAAATATGTCCATGCAGTGTGACTCTCTGAGAAACTTCACCTCTACCACTGCTTCACCATCATCGTCCACTTTAACACTAAGTTTAATCTGCATGGCATCCACTTTCGGAACGCTTGGACCAGCATCTACGTTTAAGTTCCGGGTCAAATTATAATAAGAAGACAGTAGATAATACTAACTTGATGTGCACGTCGATTTTAGCCAAACCCTAATAAGAGATCACAAATTAATTGGAATAATGAAAGTATTGCTTTTGAGAGACTCAATGTAAATACGTTCACGTTCTGAACGACTTTGTTTTCCAATATTACATTTTAAATTTAATGAATATAAATTTTTTTCTTCAAATTTCATTTTAAATTCCTTAATCAAATTGTTCTAGACTCATTAAAGTCTACTTCGTTGATCGTTCTCTTAATCGAATTGGATTTTTATTGCTTTAGCAGAAAAATAATAGGGGTCTAGCAAATTTGAACGTTCAGCATATTTCTTGACGCCTCAATCATTACGTTTGATATGCATACCACATCCTTAGACTGTTTCAATGATTCATATGTGCGCTACCAATGTTGCTAACTATGTAAAGGTCTATCATCATATTCTAGATTTCATATATTTATATCTTGATACGTAATGAATAAAAATATAAACAATTAAACATTAATATGAAATTTAGCATATATAATTTGATTTTAAAAATTGACAAAAATTCATTGTTCTATATATAACCTTTTGCACAAATATCATAAAAGATACTACTCATTCTATAGAATGCTAAGAATTATATATAATTTATCTATTTTATGTCTCAGTTCAGATCTAGTGAAATTATAATTCAATATTCAATTAATCTTGAAAGAACGTTTTTTTTTATTTTTCTTATGACACAATTAATATCTCGGTCTTAATTTTTTGCATAGTAATTAGATTGGCATACAAAATTGATCAAAAGAGACACAAACGTTTTATACATATCTCAATATAGAATATAAAGTGATATAGTTAAATATTAATTTGAAATTCAATGGACAAAATTGTCTTTTTTCATTTTTAACTTTTCCAAAACTTCAAATATCAATAGCTTTAATCATTCGAATTTTGAGTCAATAAAAAGTAAATGATTATGGTATAAAGCCAGCCTTCTTTAATTTTAAATTTTTCGATACTTTTGAAATATACATATATTTTCTTTACTTTTTATTCTCTTCTTAGCGGTTCTTGATTACTTTTTTTATCTTGTTTCCTTTTTTAGTGTGAAATCGGATATCACAACACATCCCTTGTAGACCAAAACAATTTAAAATTCCAATCACACTATAGAGTTTTTGAGTTCCCCCATATATCTTTCAATTTATCTTTTGTTGTACTAAGTAAGCATTGCTGATTGCTCCTTCCTTTACAATCTAAGGGAGCGTTTGATTGTAAAATCGAGGTCGAACCGCACTCTTATTTCGTCCGATTTCGTCAAATATCTTTTTGAATTCGGTTCCAGTTTCACCTCTTTTGTTTCGGTGGAACCGGAAGTTGTGTCCTTTTTTCTTTGGGTTTGACATGGCAATTTCTTTTTTTAATTCATTTTTTCTTTTCTCTCACACCATATTTTTCATAAAATAAATTATTTAATTAAAATAAAATAATTTTTATAAGGGATTAAAATAATATTATTTATTACTTATTATTTCATTAAAAATTTAAATATTTCATTAAATATAATTAATAAAAACTAATTTATTATATTTAAATAATATATTTTTAACAAAATTTTTGCCATAAATTTTTTATTTTATAATTTTATTTTAATTAATAATAAAATTATACTTTATAATTATAATAATCATTTTTAATTCAAAACTCACCAAAAATTCATCCATCACATCTATTTTTTTCTATCACATCAACCCCTTTATTCATCATCATCAAATTCTACTCTAACCAAATACAATCCGAACTAATCTGTTAATTCAACTATATACCCAGAACTTAGGAAGAACTGCGGTTTTGTTACCAAATGACCCCAAGGGTGTATTTGGTATGGTAATTTTGAGAAAAAATTAGTTGTCAAGAACTAATCGATTTGATAGAAAAATTTAGGTTGATGTTTGGAAGAAAAAATATAATGATGAGGATTGAAAAAGTTGATTTGATAAATAAGTTTTAATGGATGCTTGGATACAAAGTAAGAAGTAAGTATATAATTTATTATTTTATGAGGTATAAAATCATAGTAAATAAAAATATGTTTAATATCATAATTTAAATAAATCATTATATTTTTAATATATTTTTATTTATTTTGATTAAATCTTTTAAATCTTATTAATATTATAATTTACGTAACTCTTAAGATCCAAATATAATATAATTTTTATAAAAATAATTAATCAATTTAATTAATATAATATTTATTAATTATTAGAACTAAATATTCTATAATTTTGAATTAATAACATTTAATAAATTATTTTATTAGATGACTAATAATATATTAATAAATAACTAAATAATATATGCTTACATTACAAAATAATTAAAAAAGTAGATGAAGTTAAGGAGCTGAAAAAAAAAGTGAAAACATGACGACTGAAAAGATAGAAAACAAAAAATAATAATAAGTTCTTGTGTTCAACAAGAACTTTTGGCTCAAACTTTTGATAAAAAATTTTGGCCAAAGTCACGTGACGAAAATCTTTTAAAGTTCTCGTCACATGTGCGAACAACGGGAAGTTCTCCTCTTTGTTATGCAAACAAACGCAACTTAGGAAAAAATTATTAAGATTAGACCTTATCACATGCAACTTTCAAGTAGAACTTTTGCTAGTTATTTCAGAATATTAAAACAGTCTTTACTAAAATATTTGTAATATCAAAACATAAGGGATCACAACGAGGAATGCGTATAGCATCTATACTATATTAAAAGCAAGGAAGTTTGGAAGGAGAGCTTGACATCTGGCAAAAGTAAAAAGTGACAAGTGTCCTTAAGAATTATAATTAATTATAATGTGTTATCATGTGTCCTTAAATTTTTAAAGAATATATTATCATATTAATTGATACAGATAATAATTAAATGTGGTAACCGTACAAGTAACTACTTAATTAATATGTATAAATTATTTAACATGATCTAACTAATTAAAATATTAATATAAGATAGATTGTCAAATTATTTAAAATAATAATTAATTAAATATTAATATTGAGATGTAGTACAATGGCCATTACAAAATTAGTATACTAATTTCATCCGTACAATGTTTTAATTAACTAAAATCTTAATATTAATTTTTAACTAAATTCTAATGATTAGTTATGGAAGTAGTTACAAATTACATTAATTATTTAATTACAATAAATTAACTTGATATAACTAAATAAAATATTAATACATCATACTTTTTTGGATACGGTTATTGATTGTGAAGATTATTGGATGGTGGTTATTTCATTCGGCAATTGCATCCGTTTTTTAAATAGTGTCTCCCTCCATATAAATACCACAAAAAATCAACTTCAATCAATATCTCTCACTTTTTTCTCTTCTTCAAGCAAAAAATAAAAGTATTAATTCTTCACCCAAGCAAAAAGTGATTATTGGATGGTAACATCAAATTTATTTTTTTGCCCAAAAATAAACTATATCTTAAATAACTAATGAGTATCGGGTGGTTACAAGACGGTTAACATTTACCATGTGGTATGATTAAGATGTAATTTAAAATTAATATCACATGACCGGTGGAAATTATATTATTTATTTAAATAACTAATCTGATGGTAGTTATTTTATTTAATAATCTTATACTTTTAGGTATATATATGACCCTATAAATATTAGTTAGTTACTAAAAAATTATCTGATAGTAGTTATTTTATCTAATAACCATCTATTATTATAAAATATATGACCTTATAAATATCTTCCTTGATGATACACTCACCATCCCCACTCTCTCTCTCTCTCACACAATTTTCTAGAGGTGAGACACCGATCCTCTCCCTCTCTTCCTCCCTCTGCTTTCTCTCTCCCTCCTTCCCCTCCATGGCTTTCTATCTCTCTATTGTTGTTATAACTTTTATATTTGGTGTTATTGAAATAATGTTATAGGCACACTTCAGAGTGATAGGAACAACGGTATAGATATATTTACAATGTCTATCATTTCGATTTACTTTTGTTTTAAATTGATTGATATGCATATGTACATTTTTTGCTAATTCTTGATGCATTGACAGAGTCCCACTTAATTTCCTTATCTTATTTCTTGATCTAATTTTTATTTTTCCTGCCAACTTTCAAAAATCTGATTATGCAAAAAAATTATATCAATATGTGCTAATATCTATCTATTATACTTATTACTATATTAAAATCATTAAGTTTGCAAAGAGGAGATACCATTTGACAAAATAATACGTTGCCATGTGTCCTTAACTTTTTCTAATAAATATGTTGCAAAGCATATGGTATAATATTAATTGATATATGTATAGTAATAGTCACAATATATATAATATATATGCTATATAAATATTTTTGGAATAATGCTTAGTATTTATTCAGAATCATTAGACAAAGTATTTAATTATCAATAAATTTACTTATTAGTGTTTTACTATTTATGAAAACTATTAAATAAATGTGAATATTTATTATAACTTAACAAAAAAATATATCATTTTGTTCAATAAATTAGCAATCCTATTATTCAAATGATGTCATTTAAAAAATTTCGAAATCACCTTAAGTCATATAATATATAATTTGACACATGGAGATGTCACCATATTACGAAGTTAGTTAACTCCATAATAATTTTGAATGTAATATTTTAATTTTAATTTCTCATGATTTTATATAATTAGAATAAAATTAATTAAACACAATATAACAAATTAAAATATTAATATATCATTATTCTTTATTGAACGGTTAGCAACTTAAAAAATTACTCAATGGTGGTATCTTATTTAGCAAATAATTTAATCTTATCATATTTAATATATAATGTTGATTTATATATACATATGACAAACTATCTTGACTCTACATTTTTTCTCTAAGTGAGAATTTTTTCTTTGGTACCACCCACACCCCCTTTCTCTCTCTCTCAAACACGCACTCTCTGAATCTCTGTCTCTCTATCTCCATATATAAGTACATATTGCAAATTAATATCATTGTTATAAAATTAGTAATTGAGAAATTATTTTATTAGACTATCATGTTAATAAATTATCCTCTTAGATGTATTTAGAAAAATAGGCGACAATTGTATAAAAAAAATTTGACCCAAAATTAATATTAAGTTATAATGGGTAGAAAAAATAATTTGATATTTCCCTTAAAATTTTAAAGTCACCAAAATTCATCATTAAACAACATACCAATACTAACTAAATGATGATGAGTATTTAAAGATAGACATTTGAGATGATCCATAAAAAAATAGCTGAAAGTTAAATATGGGCATTAATCATACATATAAGGAAGGTTTAATTATTTATAAAGTTTAAAATTAAATTATTTTTTAAAATGAAAAAGATAAAAAGCTAAAATTAAATATATTTTATTCACACACTCATGTATTTTTATTTTGCACCGTCCATCGTATTGTTCGTATACTGAATTCTTATGTTTTATTACATTAAAAAATAATAAATGTTTATGTAATCCTCTTTAAATATAGTGAAATATTTGCAATTAAAAATTCTAAAAAATTACTAACGTAGATGCTTCGTTATCTTTGTCATGTAAAAAAAGTTTATCCCTTATCATAAAATAATTATGTACATTAGTTATCCTCATTTTTCTTTTTCCATACCAATGTAATATATTAATATATCTATGATATTTCTGCCCCCAAATCTCTAATAAATATTGCATTTATCTTGATGCGGAATATATTCCAAAAAACTAAATTATAGGTAAATGAAAATACATTTATAATTGAAGACATGAATATGCATGGATTTGTGCATGCCTCTACATTTTCTTGCTCCAACAAATTATCTTTTTTTAAAAAATATATTACATTGGTATGTATATTATCATATTCTTTCTGTAATTAGTTTCTTTTTTTTAAACAAACTATTTGTTGGTTATAATTGGTGGATGAAAAAATAACTAATATGCATATTAAATTAACTCAGTTATAATAATGGTTATTATGCATTTAGTTATGGTATATTCTTCCTTTTATTAAACTTTCCTTGGTCAACACTCAACATGATGCAATTAAATTAATTAGATTAAATCACAATAACAAGATTGATAAGATACATATTAATAGAAACTTAATATTATATTTGAAGATAATATTTTGCTATAACATTAATGGTAGTTATTATGTATTAGAAGATTCTACAAAGGTCATTTTATCTTATATATATATATATATATATATATATATATATATTTGTTTCTTTTAATTTACCCCCTTTAAAAATAAGATGGCATGCATTAAAAGAATATTACAAGAAGGTACTTTCCTCATGGTATATAATAATCACATTATTTAAGTACTATTATCTATCAAATTAATATTTATTTATTTATAAATATTTGAATAATCTAATTTTACATCGTTGGCGCATCGCGCGGCATCACACTAGAATATATAATATAATACTCCAAAGAGAGAGCATGCATGCTGATGGAGGAGACCACCACCATTACAGTACAACCACCTTTAAAGATGCTGTGCAGTGCTAGTCAGAACATCGTCTCCTTTCGTTTATTGAGCTTTCTATTTGGTACGGCACCTTGTATCGTAAAATAAGTAGCAATGATAACATTTCTTTCAAGTTCTAAAAGCTTCAAGGGCAACCGATGTGGGGAGGGTAGTTGGGATCGTTGGTCACCAGAGAGGGACGACCTTTGCATCCTTCGGCGGGTTGCTGGGCTGTGATTTCCGGCTTCTCCACAAGTTCTCGAGCGCCGGCGGTGCAAACCAGGGCAACGAAGATCAAGATAAGGAAGGCCCTCGCCATGGTTGCTTGCTTCCTTTGCATTTTGGCTCTGATCGATGTTGAGGATTTGCTTTAGGGCGCATGCCTGAGGGTATATATATAGGTGCGCGTGCGCTGTCGGTTGCTGTGTGAATGAAATGGGGAGCTGGTGGAGGATTCATGACAGTAGAAAAAGATGCTTGTTTGGTATTACATGATTATGTTCCAAACATTATTTTGAAAATTACGTGAGACCTATTTGTCATTATTGTAAGAACTGAAAAAAAGTAGAAATATTTTTATTCCTGCTCCTTTCTAGAACATGAAGAATTAAGATATTGTATAAGAACCAATGATAGAGTTTTGACTCAAAGATATTTATAAAATCTAATAAAACCTTCCTTTTTTTCTTCCTACAAAAAATCATTTAATTGTGTCATTTTCAAGGAGACGCATTATTTCTTCATAGATTGGATTATAATGCGCGTCCGCCCAAGTCATGGTAGGTGGATGCTCCTCCCAATCTTTGCAAACCGTCGCACGGAGATCCTGCATCGAGAGCATCCCTGAGATGTCCTCAAAATTGCTACTAGGTGGATTTGATAAGACAAATATTAAATTAAATCCTTATAATAAAGTAAGTTAATTAAGATATATTTCAGTATTTACGAATGAAAATTGCACGTAATGTTCACTGATTTTTTTTTCCGGTAAATGTTCACTAATTTACGTCATCTGCTGCGAAAGATATATGTCCATGCAGCACCTCAAATTAATTCCTGGACTTTGAGTAAACATATGTGACCATTTGAAAGATTCACCACTACGAGTCTACCAGCGGTCCAATATTCATATCCACAAACTGAATTGTGACCCATTTTTCAAAAGGGAACAGTTCTTGAGCGGACTTGCTTGACCACATGAATGACTATGTGACCAATGTTTTAAAAACCGATTCACATTGATCGATTCAATGATTCATTATTAAAATTAAAAATAGCATGAAAATCGGGTTGAACCGATAAATTGATTTTTTTTAAGATAAAAATATATAAAAAATTAGAGAAATAGAGAGAAAATTATGCCACTAATTAAGGAGAGCGAGAGAGGAGAAGTGACATCAGTTTTGATATATAAAATATTTTCATATATATATATATAGATGGAGGAAAAAAAAGAAAGAATTTAAAAAAGAAAATAAAAGGAAAGTTGTTAGTTGAAGGAAACAACTAAAATAAAAATTTATTATTAAGAGAATAATAAGAGAAAAGAAAATTAAAGATAAAAAAACAATAGAATATAGTTATGATTTTAAGTTAAAAATAAATTTATATTATTATACTAGTAATATTATATCTAATAAAATAAAATTATTATTTAATCTAATATCTCGTAATATATAATAATTATGAAATTAATTAATCATTTTGTAGTAATTTATATATTGTATTACTTTTAATAATTATAAATAATATTATAATATAAAAACCATTTCAATCAGTTAAAATTTGATTGAACCGATCCGAGTTCGACTCTCCCGGTTCCATCTTTAAAACTTTGTATGTGACGACTTCACCACTCCGGCGGACTAGCAATTTTGCCTAACATCCACTTTTTGAAGTTGAACACTTCAATTTTGCCTAACTTAACGTGCACGTCGATTTGAGCCAAATTCTAATTTAAAAATGCTAACTAATAGTGGGTTCTGAGGGTAAGGCAAAGGAGTTGAGAAAAAAAATAAAAAGGATATCGGAACCAGAGATCACAAATTGGAATTACGAAAATATTATTTTCTAGACTCAACATAAATATGTCCACATTCACATCTGAGTGTGACTGTTTTTCAAAAATTTTCATTTTAATTTCTTAAACAACATTGTTCTAGACTCTGTTAAATTCTACTGCATCGTTCGTTTTCTTAATCCAATTGAGCTTCTATTGTTTTATCATTAAAATAGTATGCTCCAGAAAAATTAATCGTGCAGCACATGTCATTATTCACATATGAATCATATGTATACCACATCATTAACCTCATTCAATGTTTCATGTGTGCACCATCAATGTAGCTAATTACTATATGTTAATGATTTTCTTATTTTATAAAGAGTTAAAAACAAATTTTATGTTTTATTTATTTATATTTTAATTTCCTCTAACTTTACCCACCTATCACGTGAAATTGAGTTCTTTTGACCGCGTTTGAGTTGGCAATCAGGATAGAACTACACCTCGGTTCCGTCAAACGTGACTTCCGTTTCCACCAATAAAGATGAAATCGGGTGTACATGATCTGGATTTCAGCATTTCGTTTTCACCTTTTTGTGGAATTGGAGCACTTAGCACCGTTCCGATTTCTTTACATGACATTTTTTGGGTATTTGGTTTTTCTTTTTTTTTTCTTTTCTTATTTTCTCTCTCACACACTTTGCCCTTATAAAATAATTTATTTATTATACATAAAATATTTCTAATATAATATTATTTATTATTTAGTATTTAAAAAAATAATATTTCCTTAATTATAAATAATTTTAAAAAATGATTTTTTACATTTGAATACTATATTTTTTAACAAATATTTTTTCAAAAAAAATAATTTATAACTTTATTTTTAATTATAATAAAATTATATTTTATAATTATAATAATTATTTGTAATTCAAAACTCATAAAAATTCATCCTATCACATCAACTTTTTTTCATCACATCAACTTTTTGGTTCCTCATCATTACGTTCCTCTCTACACTTTGAATTAATATGTCAATTCAATTATTCACCGAGAATATTATATTTCCAATCGCAGTATGTGAATCCAAATTACATATACTATCTTTTGGAGTTTGGTAAAAAATTAATTTATATATTCATATTCAAACATTTTTAAATATAAAATTATATTATTATATTAATTTTAAATTTCCAATGAGTCCGGCATTTGAAAATTTTTTAAGACGAATTCTTTGAAAATTTTTTAAGAAGTCGCCCAAGATAATGTTCAAATATTCAACATCTGGTGGTTGTTAGTGTTTTAAAGGATTCGCCATTTGGAAAGTATCTTATAATATATTTATGAATATTGTTATATAAATGTTTTCATTGGTATTCTCCCTCAGAATTTCCAATGAATTTTATATTGGTTGTAAATCTTTCAGATGGCTTTCTTGTCTTTTGCGAGCACTGCGATTAAACAGTTCTCGCCTGTTGCAAATTCTCAATCTTGCGTTATGTCTTTTGATCCATTTTCACTAAGTAATTTTAAATTGATGCTAAGTTAACTTCAAAGAGATACTAATCTTATACTCCTACGCTACTGTGTCTTATATATATAGTACTGTAAATTTGTTCATTTTCACAATTGCCTAATGAATCTGAATTCTGAAGAACAAT
The DNA here is from genome assembly GCA_030549335.1 of Pontederia crassipes. Classification (NCBI taxonomy): domain Eukaryota; kingdom Viridiplantae; phylum Streptophyta; class Magnoliopsida; order Commelinales; family Pontederiaceae; genus Pontederia; species Pontederia crassipes. The sequence goes on from CM060198.1 coordinate 9,898,374, forward strand.
GACGAACCAACTCTGCTTGCCAGAAAATTCAAAATTATTCAGAAATAACTACAGTCAAATACTCGTAATAACTCCAAGAACAGTAGTTGCTCCAGAAAAGATTTTCCTCTTTTTTCGATAGATTGTGATTGTCTTTACTAAAATATTCGGAATATCAGAACATAAGAGATCATCAGATCTTAAGAACGTCCGTAAGATGATTATATACATGAGCCACGACATCGTCTTCTTTCGTTGTTGGTTTGAGGTACGTAGGAGCTTAATTTCTATCTTTAGTACGGAACCTTGCATCTTAACATAAAGTACAATATTACCATTTCTTCCAAGTTCCAAAAGCTTAAGGACGGCAACCAACGCCGGGATCGCCAGGGGGGGGGTTTGCTTGCCTCTCTCCCGGATGGCGATTACCAATGGGGGATCCGGGTTGCAGATTGTGATTGGCTGCGGTTTCCGACTTCTCCACAAGTTGTCGAGCACCGGCGATGCAAAACGGTGCAACGAAGAGCAAGATGAGGAAGGCCATCGCCATGGTTGCTTGCTTCCTTTGCATTTGGCTGTGATCCATGTTTAGGATCTGCTCAGAGAGAGAGAGAGAGAGAGAGAGAGAGAGAGAGGGAGAGAGAGAGAGAGATGCGTGCCGTTTTGATTGCTGCGTGAATGGAATGGGGAGCTGGTGGAGGACTGACGATGGATGCCCATGAACCGTGCACTTAAGATATGGTATCAAAACCAGTGATGGAGGATTAATGGTACAACATGAGTGTTGACTGAAAGATATTGTATACAAACTACTAAACGTTCCTTTTTGTCTTCTACAAAAAAATAATTTGATTATGTAACTTTCAAGGATTTACATTATTCGGTCATTGGTTGGAATATAATAAAATAAAATAAACTAATTAAGATCCATTTTTTTTTAAAAAAAATGAACAACAGACCAACATGTAGGACTAACTTGATCTGCTATTACTCCTCGGACTTGTTGAACATTTCCTTTTACCCACTCGGGCTCTCTATTTTCAGGATTTTTAACGTCGAGCTATTAGCTCCCGTAGATTTTGGGAGATAATTTTGTTAACTAATTGCGCCACGAACTTGATTATTTTCTTTTATCATTTTGACAAACGGTTCAAATTATAATAAGAGAAAAATAAATAATACTAATTTGATTTGCACGTCCATTGGAGCCAATCCTAGTTTTAAAATTCTGAATAATTGAGCAGTGAAACAAGTTATCAAACGACCTAATATGACCGCATTCTCAAAGGGCCAATTTTTTTTTTACAATGGAAATCATGGTTCTTATGAGTTTATTAAATTAGTTCGGAGTATATTTGGATGGAGAAATGATAAGAAAAAATATATGTGATAGATTAATTTTTAATAGTTATTGAATAAAAAATAAGTAATATAAATATAATATATAATTTTGTAAAAAAATTAAATATTATTTTTTTATTAAAATTTTGTAAGAAATAATATTTTAATACTAAAAACATTTTTAATAAATTATATTTAATAAAATATTAAATTATTTAATAAAATGATAAATAATAAATTATATTATATTAATCCTATATTATAAATATTTTATTTATGATAAATAAATTATTTTATATAAGAAAGATAAAAAAGTAAATGGTAAAAGAAAAAATTGTAAAATAAAAAGCTCACATAAGGAAATAAAAAGGTGGAATACGATCTGAAATGGTGGAATTAGGGAGGTGGAATCAGATCACATGATTATGATTTCACCTCATTTAATATGGTCTAATTTCACTTGTAACTTGGCGTTTTGTAGAACTAAGTGAACCAAGCCGTTTTGACTTTTTTTCATATTTTTTTATTTGACGTTTTTTCAACCTTTTTCCTTTTATCATTTTCTCTTTTTTGCCTTTCCCATATAAAATAATTTTATTTATTAAATATAAATTATTTATTATAAATGATTAATAACACTAAAAAAATTAATATTTTGTTAAATATAATTTATTCAAAAATAATTTATTATATTTAAATTATATATTTTTAACATAATTTTAGAAAAATAATTTATACTTTTATTTTTATTAATTATAAATTATATTTTATAAAAAAATAATCTATACTTTTATTTTTATTAATTAGTAAAATTATATTTTATATTCATAATATTAATTGTGTTCAAACACATAATAAGATTGATCTATTATATCTATTTTTCTATCATATCAATTTCCTAATTTATCATAAATGTTTCAGTTCATCCAAACATCTCAAAGTAATATGCCGATTTAATTATTTACGTGAAACATTAGTTCTGATTGTCAAATGTCATTTTATCATCAAAGTAATATAGTCCTAGCAAAATTAAACGTGCAGCACACGTCATAATGCCACTTCCTTGATTCATTGGATGATTCATATGTGCACTATCAATGTAGCTAAGTATACGCCAATGGTTTTTTTATTTTATAAAAAAGCTAAAATAAAATTTTACATTTCATTTAGTTATATTCCGATTGTGATCTAATAGAAAATAAAAATTAATGAATATAACTTGACTTCTTAAAATTTGATAGAAATTTAGTATTATGTATAAACTTTTGCACAAATATTGAATGAGATAATTCTTGATTCTATAGGATGGAAAGAATTATTTACAATTTATCTATGCATATCTCAATGCAAATTTAGTGAAAATATAATCCAATATTTAATAAAGTTCAATGTTTATTTGATTTTGCGTTTTGTTAATAATCTTTTGCAATAGTGATTTGATTGAGATAAATTTTATTTCTACTGAAAGATAGCATGATATGATAAAAAAATTCCTTTAGATATCTTGATGTAAATTAAGATAGTCATAATGTCATAAATTTTATTGATTTGATCAGGATGCTTTACGATTGAATAGATCAGACCGATCTAATTTTAATAACATTGGCATTGAATGAACCGGGGGAGCACAGGAGGTGGGTGGTGTCTAAGTTGAAAAATATGAATCTAATAAATTTTTTTTTTTGATAAGAAATCCAATATAATTTTTTTCGATAAGAAATCCAATATAAATTGAACCCAAGAATTCTACAGTTCTACCAAAGTGTCGTAATCACTGTTGGAAGTACTTGTATATGTTTTAATAGCATAATACAAAATAATTGAAGAATTCGGTCAAATTTATAATACTATGTAATCATATTTTGTACTTATTGAAATTCCATGCATGTAAAAACTTGGGAGAAAAAAAAATCGAAGTTAGGGGATCAGGTGGACGATAAAGTAATAAACAATGATTTCACTTCGTTCCTATGCATGTACACGTAGGAGACAACGACGGATCTGTTACACATCTTAAGGATCTATCGTTTGACGACAAATGACATGCTCGTGGTTGAATCATGAGACCAGCTTACGTGATGACGCACTCATTTTAAATCCAAGGACATGAACGAAACAAAACACACGGCCGGAAACAGTAACATAGTCGTGATCTCGGAGCAACCAAAGCGGAAATGGAAACACCAGCAGAGACATGGCAGGAACAGTGTGACCCTATTATTCTAACGATGACTACGCAGCCAACGGAACTTTAAGGGTGTCCATGGCCACCGCCGTAGCCACTACCATATCCACCTCCTCCGCCGTAGCCACCACCATATCCACCTCCTCCGCCGTTGCCACCACCTGATCCACCTCCTCCGCCATAGTCACCACCATATCCACCTCCTGATCCGCCAGAACCGCCGGCGGAGCCGTAGCCATTTCCAGATCCATACGAGCCACCAGCAGTGGGTGGACTGGGCGATCTGTATCCCTCCCGATCCACGTTCGCCTTCTCCACTTCTACCTTTTCCATCTTCTCGACGAGCTCTCGAGCGCCGGCCGAGCAACAGAAGGGAGCAAATAGCAAGACAAGGATGACCTTCTTCATTGTTGCTTGCTTCCTTTGCTTTGCCTTGGCAGCTTGGCCGTGGTGTGGAGGATTATATATGTACGCGTATAAATTATAATGGGGGAAGGGCCGAGAATTGATTGGATGGAAAAAAGAAGTAGGACATACACATGCAACTTTACAGTACTCTTCTAAATAAATTAAGCTCAATTGGCAAACGCCAAGCAACCATTTATGGGTAATCAATTTACTTCGATATGATACAACTAATACCAACTGGATGCGCGGACTTGACCATGTCAACCTTCATCGACTGGATTAATGCGAAGACTTCATCGGCATCTCCCATCATAGGTTTCGATCATAAACATAAGAGAAAACTATGGATATATGGTCACAGTTGGAGTGAAAAACTAGCTAGTCCTCCCTTTTTGCCTACCTACAAAAAGTAATTTAGTTAAGTAATTCTGTAAGAGATCCATTATTTTGTCATAAACGGGAATAAAATAAAGTAAATTGTTAAGATCTATTTCAGTATTTGCATACGAAAATTGCACTTAGTGTTCAGTCAGTGATTTACTTCAAGCTGCTGCAAATAAAATATGTCGATGCAGTATACATGTCAAGACGACTTAATTGAGTAACATATGACTACCATTACTACACGAGAGACTCTACTACTACCACTACCTCACCATCGTTACCCACAAACGCCCATTTGTCAAAAGCGAACAATATCGAACTTGATCACATCTTTGACTATGCGACGACTTCACCAGTCTCTGCCTGGCGTCCACTTTCTCAAGACTTCTGATCAGCATCTACGTTAAATTATGTCAAAGTGTGCGGCTGGAAGAGGAAGGCATCTAATTAAGTCAAGTTATGTCAAAGCGTGTGTGTCACGCCCCCGAGGCAGAACCTTCAACGCCGTCGAATCAGCATTCGACGCGCGGCGGAGCCGGCCCGACGGCAACGTCACAAGACTTTCAAACAATACAATGGATGATGAACATCAAATACAGCAGAAATTTAAACATAAATCTGATGTGGATAAATAGCCACCAAAACGATAACATACTAATCATAAAATTCTGGACATGTTCTAGTACAGCCACATAAACATAATGAATGAACTTAAACATTCAAGTTACATTCTTGATTCAACATCTAAATGCAAACCCCAGCATGAGCAGCAAAATACATCATCTAAAACTAAGTTCTAAATAATTACATAAGGCCTACTAATTGGCCATTAACAAACTAAGCTTAGTCCTAGACATGTCATGCCATGTGTAACATTTTTCATTCATGAGCAGCAGCGCCTTTGCCTTAATTTCCTGCAAGATCCATTGTAGGGAAAACATATTCCATTAGAGTATGTAAAATCTAAGCTATAAAATGATCAATTTGCATAATATGACATGAGTCGCTAAAATGGACAGCAAAACAATAATCAATTCTATGCAGTTCCATTGATCATCTAGGTATTTTCTTAATCTAGATAATATTAATTTCATTCAATCTATAGGCTCATCAATATTAAGCATGAACAATGCAATCAATAGGCATAGTCATGCCTGACCCATAGTCCAATAGTGTTCATGCTTAATTAATGAAAGTGATTATCTTATTTGTTATCATATGATGAGTGGAAGTTTGCACCATAACTTCTATGAATCGGTCCCCATATAGTCGTCCCTTGTTTCTCATCATATGACAACACAATTATTATAAATTCAATTCAATGATCAATATGAGCCTTTAACAATGGTTGGAGGTTGAATCTTGTCTTAGTCATATGGTTAGCTAGACCACGGGGAAACTATCTGCTTCCCAAACAATGGGTGTCCCGAAGGACCAATAAACAATGTGGAGGCATCTACATCCCAATATGATAGGCTCATCAAATAATTCATCCAACAGATTCATTCAATCAGTCAATACTCAATTCATTAACCGATTCTCTTTACGGCTGAGCATGCATATCGATATCGACTAGATTATCAATCAATATATACTAATTATATTAATTCTGGGCTGGACCGGTCGATCTAATTAGCACCGATCGACCGGTCGAGTCTTAGAGACTGACCGATCAACATGTGACCGGTCGATCGGTCAGACATGATCGCAATTATTACGATATGTACACTGTGATTATCGGTCATATCGGTCGACCGGTCATATCACAATTATTACGATATGTACCGGCCATTATCAGCGGTCGACCGATATATGTTACAGAATGATAAAATAGGTATTTTCCTAAGGTTTTCACATTGCAATTCAACACACAACATGCCACACAATCACATAACATGCTAGACTCACATTCAAGGCAAGAACATGATACATTTAACAATCTCTAGCATGCAATGTCCTAGGTTTAGATGAACCTAACATGCATCTAATTGTTTAGAGTCAAATTTGATTTTCTAACTATAAGATTACCTAGGGCAGATCTTAATGTTAGAAATTAACACAATTAGGCTTAGATCCACTTTGATCTAGGATCAAAGTGGGGATCCACCTTACATACCAGATTTCTAGCTTAAAAGCTTCTTTTCTTCACTGCTGCCCTCTTGTGCTTCTTCTCCTTCTCCTCTCCCAACTAGGTCCTGCTTCACCCTGATCTTGCTCCAAATCTGTGCCTCTTTGCTGCTGACATGCTGCCAGGAATGAGGTGGACTTCAGATGAATCCCAAATTTGAGCTCTAGGGCAAATGTGCTACGACAGAAATTAAGTGAAATGAGAGAAAAGAGATCAAGAATGCTGCTGGATGGTCTTATATATGAGATGGACAGCATTGTGAGTGGGTTTTGGGAGCTGCCAAGTGTCCAGTCCTTATTGCCATGTGTCCCAGCCCCCTTTTATTTCATTTTCTTTCTTTTACCACCTGATGACAGGTGTTACATTCTACCCCCTTAAAAGAAAATTCGCCCTCGAATTTAATTGAACTTAATGCTTACCGAATAGATGCGGAAATTTCTCTCGCATTTCATCTTCGAGTTCCCAAGTTGCTTCTCGGCCTCGATGATGTTGTCATGCTATCTTTACCATTGGTACCACCTTGTTGCGCAAATGCTTCTCGCTGAATTCTAACACTTCAATTGGGTAGTCTTCATAGGTCAAATCTTCTTTCAGATTTGGTTCTTCGACAATCAGCACATTAGACTCATCATGAATGTATTTTTCGTAACATCGATACGTGAAATACATTATGAATAGCCGCATATGATGGTGGCAGCGCCAATCTATATGCGTCTTCTCCAATTCTATCCAAGATTTCGAAGGGTCCAAGGTACATTGGACTTAGTTTTCCTTTCCGGCTGAACCTCATAACTCCTTTCATTGGTGAAGTCTTCAAAAGCACATGTTCTCCAATATGAAATTTCAGCTATCTTCTCTTCAAGTCGGCGTACCTCTTTTGTCGACTTTGGACAATTTGCATTCTTTCTTTCACTAACTTGACCTTTTCAGCATATTGCTCTACAATATCGGGTCCTAGAAGTGGTCTCTCTCCCACTTCTGTCCAGCATATAGGCGATCTACACGGACGACCATATAAGGCCTCAAATGGTGCAATCTTAATTGTGGAATGATAACTATTGTTGTAGGCAAATTCCACCAATGTTCATCCCATGAACCTTGCCAATCTAATGCACATGCCCTCAACATGTCTTCCAATGTTTGGATTGTCCTTTCGCTTTGGCCGTCCGATTGTGGGTGGAATGCCATGCTATAGTTTAGCTTTGTTCCAAATGCATTTTGGAATCCTTTCCAAAATTTGCTAGTGAATCTTGGGTCCCTATCCGACACAATGGAGAAAGGAATTCCATGGAATCGAACCACTTCGTTTACATATAATTGCACCAAGCTATCCAAGGATTGCCTTATCCTAATAGGCAAGAAGTGGGATGATTTTGTGAATCTATCCACAATCACTCATACCGAGTCATTTCCATTCTTCATCCTTGCAAACCAACAACGAAGTCCATAGTTATCTCCTCCCATTTCCACTCCGACAAATTCAAAGGATGAAGCAAGCCAGATGGTCTTTGGTGCTCAACCTTTACTTGTTGACACACTAAACATCTTGAAACGAACTCGGTGATTTCCTTCTTCATATTGTTCCACCAAAAGCTTCTTTGTACATCCTTGTACATTTTTGTGCTCCCCGGGTGGATTGTGAATTCTGACTTGTGACATTCACTTAACACTTCTTGTTTGAGCTCTTCGTTACTTGGAACCCAAAGCCTATTTTTAAATCGGATTGCGCCATCACTTCCAAATCTGAATCACGTGTGCTCTTTATAGCATAAGGCCGCCATGTGTTGGAATTCAGGGTCTTCTCTTTGTGCTTGCATAATTCGATCAAAAAGATTTATCCGAATCCCATATTGAGCCATTAGCATAGCTCGGCCACCAATTAGAGTGGGACTCCATTGAATGATGCTTTCTATCATATTCCACCTGTGCACTCTCAAACATGCCATTTTTTCGTCACATTTCCGGCTCAAGACATCCGCCACCACGTTTGCCTTTTCCGGATGATATGTGATGCCGAATTCATAATTTTTCAAGAATTCCAGCCATTGTCTTTGTCTCATATTCAGCTCCACCTTTGTGAGAAAATGTACTTCAAACTCTTGTGGTCCGAGTACACTTCGAATTCCTCCCCATACAAGTAGTATCTCCATGCCTTTAATGCAAACACCATCGCTGTCAGCTCTAAATCATGTGTAGGATAGTTCTTTAGATGCATAAGCAACCACATTTCCACCACGTTGCATAAGAACACATCCTAGTTCGGATCCACATGCGTCGCTATAAACCACTAATCCACCACTGCCCGATGAAATTGTGAGTACCAGTGCCGAGGGGAGCCTTCTCTTTAACTCGAGAAAACTCTCTTCACAAGCTTGAGTCCAAATAAACTTCTCCCCTTTCTTAGTAAGCTTTGTCAAAGGTGCTGAAATTTTGGAAAAGTCCTATATGAACCTTCTATAATAGCCCGCTAAGTCAAGAAAACTTCTAATCTCGGTCACCGTCGCTGGTTGTTCCCAATTAATCACTGCCTCCACCTTTGCTGGATCCACAGAAATGCCTTGTTCTGAAATTATGTTTCCTAAGAACACCACTTGATCAAGCCAAAACTCACATTTTGAGAATTTGGCAAAAAGTTGATGTTGCCTTAGAATTTTCAGCACTATTTGTAAGTGTTGCCGGTGCTCCTCGGGACTAGATGAATATACCAAAATGTCATCCACAAATATTTTGACGAATTGGTCCAAGAATGGTTTGAAAACCCTATTCATCAAGTCCATGAAGGTTGCAGGAGCATTTGTTAGTCCAAAAGGCATAACAAAAAATTTATAATGGCCATATCTCGACCTAAAGGCTATTTTAGGCACATCATCCTCAGCTATACGTAGCTGATGGTAGCCGCTTCTTAAATCAATCTTTGAGAACACGATAATTGATCAAACAAATCGTTGATTCGAGGCAACGGATACTTATTCTTGATGGCAGCCTTGTTGAGCATCCTATAATCAATGCATAATCTAAGGAAACCATCTTTCTTCTTTACAAACAACACCGGTGCGCCCCATGGCGACACACTTGGTCGAATAAAACCTTTATCCAACAAGTCTTGTAATTGTGTCTTCAGCTCATACATCTCAGTAGGCGCCATTCTATATAGTGGCTTGGTGATAGGTTGTGTCCCCGGTGTTAATTCGATGCAGAATTCAATTTCTCTCTTCGGTGGCAGCCCGGGCAGCTCTTCGAAAAATACGTCTCGATAATCCCGAACAACATCAATCCACTCCAATGCTTGGGGTTGTGGATCATTCATTGTGACACTTGCTAGCAATCTCCGGCAGCCCCTTTTCAGCAATTTATTAGCTTTTATTGCAGAAATCAGCACCTTCTTTTCGCCGGATGGAGTTCCTTGAATCACTATTTGCTGTCCGTCTATAGTGATAACCACTAGTTTCTTTTCTCTACAAAAGACATGAACATCATAATAGGAGAGATTATTGCGATATCGATCGACCGGTCATATCGCAATTATTACGATATGTACACTGTGATTACCGGTTGACTGGCCATTACCAGCGGTCGATCGATATATGTTACAGAATGATAAAATAGGTATTTTCCTAAGGTTTTCACTTTGCAATTCAACACACAACATGCCACACAATCACATAACATGCTAGACTCACATTCAAGGTAAGAACATGATACATTTAACAATCTCTAGCATGCAATGTCCTAGGTTTAGATGAACCTAATATGCATCTAATTGTTTAGAGTCAAATCTGATTTTCTAACTATAAGATTACCTAGGGTAGATCTTAATGTTAGAAATTAACACAATTAGGCTTAGATCCACTTTGATCTAAGATCAAAGTGGGGATCCACCTTACATACCAGATTTCTAGCTTAAAAATCTTTTTTTCTTCACTGCTGCCCTCTTGTGCTTCTTCTCCTTCTCCTCTTCCAACTAGGTCCTGCTTCACCCTGATCTTGCTCCAAATCTGTGCCTCTTTGCTGCTGACCTGCTGCCAGGAATGAGGTGGACTTCAGATGAATCCCGAATTTGAGCTCTAGGGCAAATGTGCTAGGGCAAAAATTAAGTGAAATGAGAGAAAAGAGATCAAGAATACTGCTGGATCGTTATATATATGAGATGGGCAGTATTGTGAGTGGGTTTTGGGAGCTGCTAAGTGTCCAGTCCTCTTTCCTGTATTGCCATGTGTCCCAGCCCCCTTTTATTTCATTTTCTTTCTTTTACCACCTGATGACAGGTGTTACAGTGTGTGCGGCTGGAAGAGTAAGAAACTAATCGCTTGTAGAGTCTTGTGGAGAGATTGGAAAGAAAAACCACAGAAATGGCATCGCGTTCAACTGAACGACAGAGCTCTACATTTCTATGAAGTGAATGATGAAGATAACTGTGAAATCATGACACTTACAAAGATGTCCTGGAAGCTTCTCATTAACCAACAGAATGAGAATTAATTACAGCACCTCTAATCCCTCGTAACAACAAATTATAATTGTCTACAGTCCCCCTCAAACTTAGGTGTATGAACACTTAGCAGCCAAAATTGGAAAGAAGATATATAACTATGTCGTCTTGCTCGAAAACTCTTGGTGAAGATGTCAGCTATCTCATTCGAAGGAACATGTCTAGTTCGAATCAGTCCAGCGTGAAGTCTTTCACGGACCTCTATATGTTTAGTTCTTGTGAAAAATTGAGTTTCTGGCCATGTGTAAAGCTGCTTTCTTGTCACAGTTATGATAACAATCTTTGAAGCCATAATACTTTTGAAACAATAGAGGCTAGTCTTGGATACTCAGATTCAGCTGAAGATTTAAGGATATGCTTTTTTTTTTCAGGTCACTAGTGAGTCACCAAGCTTAACATAAAAATTGGTGACATGCCCCCTTTGCTGCGGTACGAGCTCGTGGAGTTCATGATCATGTTGGATGGCATGCATCTTGTCTTTCATTTTGTTGTACACCCGCGATCAGCTTCATCGCCGCACGCGACGTCATTGGAGTCACGCTACTATATTTTGGCTGGGGAGTCCAAAACAAGTCCACCTAAGTACATGCATCAAATTGTCTACGTGATTTTTAAGCTATTAATCATCTCTTGATTCCTCTTTTTGCAATTTATTCTCAAGATCTCTTTGGATGTCGTATGAGATGAAGGCATTAAACGAAGGTTGTTTTTTTTGTTATTTAATTTTTACACTTTAATTTTATGTTTTCACATCAAAACCTTCTTTTTTCTCTTAATAGGTTATTAGGATATGAATCGATAATTTTATTCTACACTTTATTATTTGATATGAATAATGTATTTGCTAACCAATTTATCGAATCAATATATAAATTTAGAAATAGTATATTTAATTTTGATTCGACAATACGTTGACAATACCGCATAGCGCATAACTAGTTTTAGCAATATTTTTTAGTTTATGAATTTCTTGTAAGCGCAAATTTTAAGGAATTTAATTTGTCATTCAGTTTATGAATCCCTTGTGACTGCAAAAGAAGCTTTAACGCCTGTGGGGACTATGTTAGCTTTCATGTTCTTAAGGCTGCCCAATCGGCACATTCACTTTTTTTTTTACGATTTTTTAATTGTCATCTTAACATTCTTTCCCCCTGATTAATTTTTTTCTTCATCTAGAGTCATATGTTTAATTAGGATTTCTTTTTAAAAAGATAAATTAGTGGAATCAATATCTCACTTAAGGGCTAACGAAAATAAGTTAAGTTAGCATTTGAATGTTCGCCTTCTCCGCTTCTGCCTTTTCCATCTTCTCGGGAGCTAGGAATGGAAGACCTGATGGGGTTCCCGTAGGACAACACGAAGTCGCCAACTGTTGTGCGACGTCGAGCTTAAAAAAGTTGTAACATTCCCAAAATTTGGTCTCAAATTTTAGACGATGTTAATTTCATAATCTAATTGCATAAAACATCACAGTGAAAACATAATAATATCATATATTATAACATAAAAAAATGAAAGATTTCATAAACTAATAAATCTCAATATAACTCATCTAACCCATGAGCCATATAAGATCTAACGTAAGATCCAACATAAAATTCATAATACATAAATGAGTTCATATAAGAGTTAATCATAACTTAAAGACCTATAGACCATATGTACTTGCATCTCTAAGGAGTCCATCATTATAATATAAAATACTAAAGATAACTTAGGCCGTAGTCCGATCATCACATGTGCAACTTCGTCGTCATGAGGCCCTTGCTGCTGAGCCTATGTCTCGTCCATACCTGCACAAATCAATGGGGTGCAAGAGATTTCTTCCGTTAGAGTATGTTGAGGCTCATGCATTCTATGATCCTATAACATATTTTTTACATGTCATGACATATGCATTTTATCATAATTGAACATAAATCATATGCATGCTATGAACTACTCATGCACACTATATGACATGTCACTACAAGAAAAATACCATTTTCCGACGGACAATTTTCGACGGATAGAAATCCGTCGCAATTTGCGATGGATTTTGCGACGGATTTTCCGACAGTTACAACCATCGGAAATAAAAAAATAGATTATATAATTATTATATTATTATTTTATTTTTCGAATGCTTAGGAACGTCGATATTTCCGAGGGATATTCATCCGTCGTAATTTTCGATGAATTTTCTGACGGATACGACCGTCGGAAATGAAAATATAAATTATGTAATTTATTATGTTATTATTTATATATAATACCCCTCCTCTCTCCATCCTCTCCTCTCTCTCTGCCGGCCGGCGAGCCTCTGACCGGACGTCAGCGTCAACCGCCGGCGACCCTCTCCCACCGGCGTCTCTCTCTCCGGCCCGGGCCGCCAAGCGGCCGGATCGGCCACCTGGCGGCTGGATCCGGCCCCCAGCAATCGGATCGGCCGCCTGGAGGCCGAATCCGGCCGTCCACGGCCGGATCCGAACGCCCGCAGCTGGATCCGACCCCTGGCCGCCGGCCGGCTAATTTTTTTTATATTATAAAAATCCTTTGCGACGGTCATGACCGCTGAAGTTTTCGACGGTTTCGTCGACCGTCGCAAATATCGGCGGCCATGACCGCCAAATTTTCGACGGTTTCGTCAAAACTAGGTGACTTGCGACGACCATTTTTGGCGGTTCTTTCCCAACCGTCGGAAATTGATTTGCGACGACCATTTTTCGGACATCCCGATTCCGTCGAAAAAATCATCGGAAACGATGTTTCCGACAGTTTTTGAGGAAATTACAGACGATTTCGACCGTCTGTAATCCCCATATTTATTGTAGTGTGTGAACAATCATGAATTTATCTTAACTTTAACATCTTCATTCATATTAAGACGTGACAAGTGGACATTCATTTACATCCTTGTAAGTGCTTACTTTATCATCATCATCTTCATCTTTGTGTCCCAAGTCATTAATCATTCATCTTTTCATCTTTCATCTTTAATTAGATGATTTCTTATCATAGTTATTGAGAAAGTTCATGTTGGCTCATCGATCTTAGGCTAGCAAGGCCGAGATCCCCGTAGGTCCATAGGAATCCACACCTTATTCCCTAAAGGGGGTCTTGGTCTTCCCTGAGAGTCACACCTTATTCCCTCAAGGGGTCTTGTTCTCCCTCACACATACGATGACAACAATAAGACACCTTCAACAATCCATCTTTTACTTTACATTCATCAATATATATAATCATTCAATACATATTGCATGTTTTAATCCTTTAAGGTCATACATACTTCAAATCATTCTAAGTGTAGACAATTAACATCACATAGGCATTAGAGACGGAGCGAACGATCGGTCCACTTTCGGACGATCGCTTCGTCGGGAATCGGGCGACTGAACATGTTTCAGTCGATCGTTATGGTTCATGTGGATGTCCGAACTAGGTGTTACAACATCCGTAGAAGTTCAAGAAAATGGAAGTCTAAACTAGGTTTCGGTTCACCACCATGGGTCATGCACGCATCCGAAATGGGCTTCGCAAAGTTTGAGAAATCGAACTTTTTAAATCGAACAATCGAATATGTTTCGGTCGACTGCTATGGATCATGCGGGCATCTGAACTAGGCGTTCTAATGTACAAATTAGGCATGCAACTCCGCAAAAGTTTGAGGAATCGAACTTTTAAAATCGAACGTTCGAAAAAATTTTGAATAATCATTTCATGGGGTTTCGTACGATCGAACTGCCAATTCATCGTCCGTAGAAGCTTGCGACTTCGAACTTTCCAAAAATGGGTGACCGAAAACGTTTCAGTTGACCGGTCTGGAGCATCAACACAGAATCTTCACTACTTTTTCCTTACCTCTAAACATACATTCATTCATACATGACGCACACATTTACTCTAATCATCATATAGGTCAGCATTTCTAGCACAATAATCTGGAACATAGGTAGGGTTTTGCATAAAGAACATTAAAAACTACTAATTCCTTTTATATGTACAAATGGGTAACTTGCTTATCAATGAAATAGTAATCATAAGGACGATTTGACATAATCTATGCCCTAATGCATATCTCCCCTAATCTTCCATTTCAAGAACAAATTGATTGTTCTACCATGCCCTAATCCACACATTCAATCATCATTAGGAGAAATGATTAGGTGGATTTAGATCCCCTCAATCATACCTTAATCGCAAGTCCTAAAACCTCTTGCTCTTTCCTCTCTTCTCTCTTCTTCCTCTTCCTTCTCTAGCTCCAGCAACTTGGTCTTCTTGCCTTGGTTCCCTCTCTCCTTGTCCAGCTGCAAAAACATGGGAAATGGGGCTCTTGAAGTGCTTCTCGGCAGGGAATCAAGAGGGAGAAAGAGTAGGGTTTTGGGTGAGATTACTGTTGCTACAGTAATGAAATAGGGGAGTGGGAGTGTGGTGGCTGAATGGGGTTTGGTGAGGAGTGCCTTTAGGGTGTTAGTTAAGTTGCTTTTATAGGTGGAATCTTCGTGGGCTGTGGGCTGGAGGCGGCTGCTGCCAAACTCATTTCCTTTTTTTTTCATTTTTCGGATTTTATAGAAGCTGCTCAAGCAGTATCGGTCTTCGACGTTAGAAGTGTTATCAGGTTGTAATATTGGTTAATCCAACTTAGTCTCTTGATGTATCACACTATAAGGAATCCGAGTAATAACAACGCGAATTAATGTCTCAAAACAGGCGATGCTAAAACAACGCCATCGGTATTCCAACTACGTCGCCTTAGCGTCGGGAAAGACGTGACACAACTAGCTTTACTTTTGCATTTCTTTAGCGTCGCATTAGCATTAAAAAAATGTGACGCCATGTTGGCGCCTTCTCGACGCTACCGCGACACTATAAATGCGCGCCCAACACGCAAACACGTGGAAAATATTAGAGCCCATTAGCATCGAAAACTCGTGATGCTGCGTTGACTACTTTAGCGCCTCAACGAAGTCGGCGCCAAGATGACGCTAACTTGAGAGCTTATTTTCAGCGTCTTAGTGGTCGGCAAGTTGTGGCGCTAAAGAAGTTGCACCGCAAGAAGTTGTGATGCTGTCATTTGTCAAAGTTAGCGTCACGACCTTTCCGACGCCAATGCGATGGTGATGTTCAGCGTTGCAAAAGCGTCGCCCATTGTGGCGTTAAAAGACTTGCGCCATGTTCACTGTGCCGCCAATGTGACGCTAATGTGGCGCTGGATCGAGTTGACGCTAATGTGATGCTAATGCGGCATCATTGTCACATATTACTTCCTACACTAAACTTTAATTAATAAATTAAATATTAACTATTATTGTATTGATAGAAGTATAAAAATATACATGCACATGCATACGTACATATATACATGTACATGTATATATATATATATATACATACATACAGATATATACATATATATATACATATATGCATGTAGGGATTAATGCTCTTGCGGAGCACCCTTCTCTCCATGTCCATGCGGAGCACAACACAACCGTTGATATATCAACGATAGAGATGTTTTTTATTGTCTAGTTTCAACCTCTATTGTGACCAATCTTCCACATCTCTCGCTCTATTGACCATGGTTAGCGAGATTAAAGCCCACGATCGCTATGACCAAAGATGTGCGACGTAGCTCCGCGGTCTGACAAATTGCCATATCTTAGCACATGTGGTGATGACGCCAGTGAGCACTTTGCCAAGTTCTTCGACGAAGACCTCTAGACTTTGTGTTGTGCAGCAGCATGAGGCATCATTGTGGAAGTGAGGTGGAGCAGAGGGTGCCCTTCAACCACATATTTGGCCATTACTAGTACTACTACCAAGCCAAGGGGATGCCGCAAGGTCTTGCTCCATGTTCTCCCCCTCATGGACATCATCCATCAAGAACCCCTTCTTCTACTCGGGAGGTGACATCCCACCATGGTCATCCTTCTCATCGATTCCAAGTCTGACATATAGCTAGAATCCTGACTCTGAGATCCTTGCTGGTGATCTTGCGTTTGACCTTGCCGACCTACCCACAAGCAGCCGTGGTACATATGTAACGTCCATCTACTCATTTGGCGCCACAAGGGGTGAAACCGTAAAATCAATTATTTAAATTCAAATTCAAATATTCAATGGAAAACTAACGTTAGAAAATAAACTAACTCTAAAAATTTACAAAAATTTTGGCATGACGTATGCGTAAATTCGTCCATACATCATATACAACACTTCATATTTATCTCATCACAGACAATTAACTTCAAAACTTTAATAATCATAACCAGTTATAAGGATATTAATGGCAATTCAATAAATAGCTAAAAGAGTGGAACACATATTCAAAATAGTGAGTCACAAGCTCACTCTCAAACCAAAATCATGCGTCAGATGCTCATAGACCATAAATGTGAGCAACCATCGCTCTACACGATAATCCAACATCTCCAAGATCTTTCAAAGCATTCTTCCAGTAATAAATCCATATAAGAAAAACTCAATGAAACACAAAGTTAGCAATTAAATGATCACGCCTCTCACACATGCTCATTTCCTAGCCCCTTTACATTCCTTATTTTATGCCATGCAAGCTTTCATTCATTACCTGAAAAAAATTAAACAAGAGGGTTGAGCATTAAAAAGCTGAGTAAAATGACTATCTCAAATATTAAAATAGCGAAGGAAAACCAACCTTTTTATTTCTAAAAATTATTTCAAACATTTTTCATTTCTTCAAGAAAATTCATTTTAATAATGATCATACCAAAATGAATGCTATGAGTGCACATGCATGGTAATAACATAACATCATAAAATTAGGAAAAATATCATCAAACATGGATATCCATACCACTCATCAATCGAGTGCTTCTTCACCTACCCCTCGTGTCACTATATTGTCACAGGGTGGTTATTATAATTCCGTCCCTCATATCACTATGTCGACATAGAGCTTGTTTCTTTTCTTTCTCCACTCTATCCCTTGTGTCACTATATCGCCACATTGTTCTAATTCCACCTTTCGTGTCACTATATCGACACAAAGTATTGAACCTACTCTTCGTGTCACTATATCGACACAGAGCAAATTAGACCCCAACCAGTCTACTCGGAGTTGGCCAATCCTTCGAGGTGACAAATACTCTACCACATGCAAGTTTTTACATGTAATGCACATGATGCATGAATGCAAATCCGAAGTGAAAGCTTAGAATTAGAAATCATCATAAAAATATTTTCTTTTCAAAAATCCAAATATTTACTTCAATTGTATGAGGAAAGATACTGACGAGTTTCCAAAATTCATAATAAAATGTCACAGATCATATAATGAAAAGTAAACACAACCTATCATATACATTATTTGATTAATTAATATTATAAAACTAAAATTTGGTAATTCACTCTTCACAACAACTCGACATGCTTTTCATAAACCAAGTCCTATTATGGGTTTACTACAACACTTGCCAAGAAGGAAATGAAGGCCTCATCGACTAGTAGCAGTCTAATCGAATCTCAACGACCAATGAACTGCCCTCCGATTAACAACTTTCCTATAAGAGAAATTAAATTCAAACTTTTAAATAACCTTTAATTAGGATTCTAACCACATTATAAATAATTACTCTCAGCTATCCGGACATTCATATTACAACAACCATAGCCACCGCTCTCAGAACCATACGACACCTGCCAAAATGTCGAAAATCCGCCAAACGCCTTCTTCATCAATAATAAAATAAAGTAACTTTAAATTTGTTCATATAACTAAAATCCAATCACATGTACATTTTCATTCGCTTACCAACTCCGATACGAGGAAATCGAAACCCACGAACCTAAAAGGGGTTAGAGGTTAGCTTTTATCGGAAACAATCTGAACCCTTTCTCCCTCACATGTGCACCTATCAAAGCGTCATGATGAGCTCGGCCGGAGCTCTCCATCGGTTTGCTAAAAAAATGCCACCGAAAAAGTTTGCCGTAAAGCCCTAACTTGGCCACCTATGAGATTTGGAACAAGAACTTGATCCTAATCGACTTGAAGATGACATACAACTCACTAGGAGAAAGATCTATGTGAATTGGAGCTGAGAAACATCGTCGGAGAACTCCCCTACCCTCACATTGGAAGCTTACTACGTTGTGCATAGTGGACCGATCCTCATCTAATCCATGTCAAAATGTTCATCTCATTGTCATCTTTCCATCAGTACCTCTTATTCAAAAAATGGTGGCTAGACGACAGAGAATAGGGCACCGAAAAATGCAACGGCCGGAGGTGTCTTGCGGCATTGTAGCAGTCAGGGGGAGGAAGAAAATGATGCATTCCTTTTTTTGTACATGTCACTTATTTTATTATTTTTTTTGTTGTTGTCCAGTTTTGTATAATGACCAAAAAGCCCCTCCTTTTTAAACTAATTCCATCTTTATTTTTTTTGTACAAAACATTACAACTACAGTACCCATAAAAAAAATTTCATCATCGAAATTCAAACTAACATGAATATAAGAAAAGATGAGGATAGCTTTTCAGCATATCCTTCTCCAACTCCCATGTACCCTTTCTCTTTGTATGGTTCTTCCATAGCACTCTAACCATAGGTATTTCACGTCTACATGACTGTCGCACCTCATGTGCTAATATCTGTGCTGGCTCCTCCCGATATGCCAAATTCTCATTTATCTTCACTAGTTGTGGCTCAATTTGTTGATCCTCTCTAAGCAAGCACTTCCGAAACATCGATATGTGAAACACATTATGAATTTTCGTCAATGGTGGTGGCAAAGCAAGGCGATAAGCCATGACTCACACTCTTTCAAGCACCTCATAGGGTCTGATAAATCTGGAACTCAACTTTTCTTTCTTTCCAAATTGAAGAACACCTTTCCAAGAGGAAATCTTCAAGAAAACTTTATCTCTGCATATTGTCTCTCACGTCGTGACTTGTCTATTCATGCTTTCTGATGATCCAAAACTTCTTGGATCCTGAGCTTCCTAGATTCTTTCACCCTCCTCATCCCAACATATGGGGGTACAACATCTCCATCCATACAAAGTTTCAAATGGCGTCATGCGAATGGTGGATTGATAACAATTATTATATGAAAAATCGGTCAACACTAGATGGTCATCCCAACATCCACTATGATCCATCACACTAGTTCTCAACATATCCTCTAGTGTTTGTATTGTCTGCTCAGCCTGTCCATAAGTTTGCGGATGAAAGGTCATACTAAAATATAACTTCATCCCTAAAGACTCATGTAACTTCTTCCAAAGTATGAATATGAATCTATGATCTTTTTAGAAATAATGACTTTTGGTATGTCATGAAACTGAACAATCTCATTAATAAATAATCGTGCCAACTACTCCAACGCGTAAGTAATCTTGATGCGTAAGAAATGTGCTACTTTTGTCAATCTATCCACTATCACCCACACAACATTATGACCCTTCTTAGTGATTGACAAACCTGTCACAAAATCCATATTAATATTTTCCCATTTCCACTCAAGTATAGGTAATGAATTCAACTTACCTTAAGGAGCTTGATGTTCAGTCTTAACTTACTGACATACTAAAATATGAGATACAAACTCAACCACATTCTCTTTCATTTCTGGTCAAAAATAATTTTGCCATAAATTTCTATACATCTTGGTGTAACCTGGGTGTAATGAATATGTTGCATTATGACTTTCTTGCATCGGTTCTTTTCTCAAATCATATGCCCTAGATAAAAATAATCTATCTTGATACATGAGAGTCCTATCATTGCTTACATGATAATTCTTTTCACCATGACCCGCCTTTAATTGATTCATAAGCATAATAGTGTCTATGTCAACATTTTGTACATGTCGAATCCTATCCAATAACACTGGCCTCACACGGAGGTTGCACAACAAACCTCCATAGCCATCCACTCTCAAGTGGCAAATCATCCTCGTAAGGTCCTCAATAGGAGAAATGATGACTAAGTCCTCTGGTATCACACCATCCATGAACTGTCGGCTCAACACATCAGCAACTACATTTGCTTTCCCTGGATGATATTCCATAGTCAGGTCATAATCTTTAATAAACTCCATCCATCTTCGTTGTATTTGATTAAGTTCTTTTTGTATCTTTGACTCTTTCAAAATTTTGTGGTCAGCGAAAATTTGGACATACTCGCCATATAAGTAATGTCTCCATATCTTAAAAGCAAATACTATAACTGCCAACTCTATCATGAATAGGATAATTGACTTCATGTGGTTTCAACTTCCTCGATGCATAAGCAATTACCTTCTCACGCTGCATCAAAACACATTCAAATCCCTGACGTAAAGCATCACTATAAACCACAAAATTTTCTCTGCCCTCTGGCAAACTCAAAATCGGTGCAGTCACTAATCTATTCTTCAGCTCTTGAAAACTGTTCTTGCATTTTTTTGTTTAAACGAACTTGGCATTCTTCCTTAGCAACTAGGTAAGTAGTCCTGCAATGGTAGAGAAACCCTGTACAAACCTCTTGTAATAACCCACCAATCCAAGAAAACTACAAACTTCTCTTGCATTTCTTAGGGCCTCCCATTTCACTATAGCTCCTATCTTGGAAGCATCACCTAACACTCCATTAGCTGATATCACGTGACCCAAGAATACTACTCTATCAATTCAGAATTCGCACTTGAAAAACTTAGCACACAACTTGTTCTGCCTCAAGGTCCTCAACACTAGCCTCAAGTGTTGTTCGTGTTGGATTTTGCTAAATGAATAGACCAAAATGTCATCAACAAATAAAATGACAAATACATCAAAAAAATCTCGAAGCACCATATTCATCAAACCCATGAATGCTACAGGAGCATTCGTCAAACCAAATTTGGCATCACAAGAGCCTCATAATGCCTATATCTAGTATGAAATGTCGCCTTCTTCACATCTTCATTTCTGACTGTTGATATCTAGACCTTAAGTTAATCATGGAGAAGACCTTCGAACCACACAACTAATCAAACATATTATCTATTCTTGGTAAAGGATATCGATTCTTTATGGTCATCTTGTTTAGTTGGCTATAGTCAATGCATATCCTCATTGAGCTATCTTTCTTACTTGAATTTCAACTCATTACGTCTCCTATTTATACCACCTAATGCAATCTTGATGTGCCTCTATTTTTTTTTTGCAAATGTCTCTTTTGGAATACCTACTAAAAAATTTTCTTGATTTTCTTTTAATATTATTCACACTTAAATATTATTTTCACATGTCTCACTTTGCTAGCAAATCAAGGCAGCAATTCTAAAGGAAACGATCCATTTTATTAGTGAAGATTCAAGCAATGTTAACTTATTCAAGTTTAGCTAATTGACTTCATCTAACATATATCACATTATCGGATTATAATTGTACTCGACTCACGATTCAACCAACTTCAACGTCTCCCTCCCTATCACATGGTTGACATCATTTGATTGTGATTTTTATGCAACATTGACAATACATATCATCAAACATGTATATTTATGCATGACTACACTCATGTGTATTACTAGCATGCATCACATAAATAACCTTATTGTCATTTGTTTAAATTTCAAGATCAACATTTGCTACACACAACATACATCCTAGGTTGAAGTTCTTCATGCCTGTAACACTAACATATAATATTATACAACTAGTATCATTGCAATATCCACATAAGCATCTCATAGCTCATGTCAATTAATAAAAATGGTAACATTTTATCACTATCCAGACCATCTGCTATCATTAGACATTCATTAGCATATGGTCTATCACCAACATTCAATTAGTAATCACTTTACTCACATCAAAACATCTCATTAAATCTTAAGTATTCTAACATTCAGTTATACATTCCCTATGCAATTCCTTATATAAATATTAACCTCATATTAGCTCCTATGTCTTAGTTCATATATATGCACATAGCATAAATTTCATAATAAAATTCCATGCCAACAAATTTATATGCAACTACACAAGTATAGCATGTAACTACCCATCATTATCCATGCTCCGTGAATTGGATCTAAAACCTAGAGCTCTGATACCATAACTTGTAATGCCCAACTACTCATTTGGTGCACAAGGGGTGAAACCGTAAAATCAATAGCTTAAATTCTAATTCAAATATTTAATGGAAAACTAATGTTCAAAAATAAACTAACTCTCAAAATTTCCAAAAATTTTGGCATGACTATGCGTAAATTCGTCATATACAACACTTCATATTTATCTCATGACAGACAATTAACTTTAAAACTTTAATCATCACAGGTAAGGACATTACAAGTAATTGAAGAAATAGCTAAAAGAGTGTGACATATGTCCAAAATAGTGAGTCACAAGCTCACTCTCAAATCAAAATTATGAGTCAGATGCTCATAAACCATATAACATGAGCATCCATTGCTTCATACATCCAACATCTCCAAAATCTTTCAAAACATTCTTCGAGTAATAAAATCATATAAGAAAAACTCAATGAACACAAAGTTAATAATTCAATGATCACGCCTCTCACACATGCTCATTTCCTAGCCCCTTTACATTCTTTATTTTATGCTATGCAAGCTTTCATTGATTACTTGAAAAAAAGAATTAAACAAGAGGGGTAAGCATTAAGAAGCTCAGTGAATAAAATGACTATCTCAAATATTAATAGCGAAGGAAAACCAACTTCTTTATTTCTATAAATTATTCCAAACCTTTTTCATTTCTTCAAGGAAATTCATTTTAATAATGATCATAACGAAATGCAAATGCTTGGTAATAAGATAACATCATAAAATTGGGCAAAACATCATCATATACGAATATTCAAGCCACTTGTCAATCGAGTTCTTCTTCACCCACCCCTCGTGTTACTATATTGCCACAGGGGCGGTTATTCTAATTCAATCCCTCGTGTCATTATATCATCATAGGACGTTGAACCGCTCCTCGTATCGCTATATCTATACAGACCTTGTTTCTTTTCTTTCTTCACTTCATCCCTCGTGTCACTATATTGCCACAAGATGGTTGTTCTAATTCCACCTTTCGTGTCATTATATTGACATAGGGTGTTGAACCTACTCCTCGTGTCACTATATTGACGCAGAGCAAATTAGACCCCAACTGATCCATTCGGAGTTGGCCAATCCTTCGAGGTGAAAACACTTCGCCTTATTCGAATTTTTACATGTAATGCACCTGGTGCATGAAAGTAAATCCAAAGTGAAAGCTTAGAATTAGAAATCATCATATAAGAATTTTCTTTTCAAAAATCCAAATATTTACTTCAATTGTACAAGGAAAGACTACGATGGGTTTCCAAAATTCATAATAAAATGTCACAGGTCATATGATGACACACATATGAATCATACAAATAACTATGAATATGCATGAAGAAAAACTATCAAGAAAACTCATTCCACATCGAGTGGAATGATGTCATCACTCTAAAGAGTTAAGCAATTCATATCAATTGAGTTAAGTTCCCTCACCTTGGATTCGTCGTATCCCAAATTATCTCCTCGCCCAAATCCAATCAAAAGTAAACATAAGTTATAATATCCATTACTTGATTAATTAATATTATAAAACTAAAATTTGGTAATTCACTCTTCACAACAACTCAACGCTTTTCATAAACCAAGTCCTATTATAGATTTGTACAACACTTATCAAGAAGGAAATGAAGGCCTCGTCGACTAGTAGTAGCCTAATCGAATCTCAACAACTAACGAACTGTCGCCCTCCGATTAACAACCTTTGTATAAGCGAATTCAATGCAAAATTTGAAATAACTTTTAATTAGGACCTTAACCACATTATAAATAATTACTCTTAGCTATCTAGACATTCATACCACAACAACCGTAGCCACCTCTCTCAGAACCATAGCCGCACTCGTCGAAACGTCAAAAATCTGCCGAACGCCTTCTTCATCAATAATAAAATAGAGTTACTTTAAATTTGTTCACATAACTAAAATCCAATCACATATACATTTTCATTCACTTACCAACTGTGATACGAGGACGAGTCGCGAAAAGGTCGTCAGAGAACGATCAGAAATCAAAACCCACGAACCTAAAAGGGGTTAGTGGTTAACTTTTATCGGAAACAATCTGAACCATTTCTCCCTCACATGTGCCCCTACTAGAGCATCATGATGAGCTCGGCCGGAGCTCCCCTCGGCTCGCCAAAAAATATCGCTGAAAATGTTTGTCGAAAAATCCCAACTCTCCCACGTACGTGATTTGGAACATGAACATGTTTAAAACTCATTAAAATGATCCTAATCAACATGAGGATGATATACAACTCACCAGGAGAAAGATCTACGTGAACCGGAGCTGAGAAATGTCACCGGTGAACTTCCCTCTTCCCTCACGTAGGAAGCTTACTATATCGCACACAGCCCGATCCTTGTCATGTGAAAATGTTCGTCTTGTCGTCCTCTTTCCATCGGTACCTCTTGTGAGAAAAATGTGCGTCGGAAGTGGCAGTGGCAGGAGGTGTCTCGTGGCACTGTAGCAGTCGGGGGAGGAAGAAGTCTTTGCATTCATTTTTTTTGTACATGTCACTTATTTTATTTTTTATTTTTTTATTTTTATTTTTCTTACTACTGTCTAATATTGCATAATGACCAAAAAGCCCCTCCTTTTTAAATTAATTCCACCTTTATTTTTTTGTACAAAATGTTACAACATCAATCACTTGTACCAGAGGATGGTTCAGTTGGGTAAAAAGTTGTCATGCAATTTAGGAGGACAGTTGAGATGTTCATAGAGAGAGATGACAAACACTAAAAAACAAAGAGGTCAAAAGTTAAAACTAAACAATAGAATAGAATCCATCGTTGATAATAAATCGGACGGTTGGGTTGTGCTCTGCATGGATACTAAGAGAAGGGTGCTCCGTAGGAGCATTAATCCCATACATATACATATACATATATACATTTATAGATGTATTGATGTATATAAACACAAATACACACACACACACACATATATATATATACTACTATACTTTATATGTGTGTGTGTGTGTAGAACATAGCACATTTAATTTAAATACCTACATGTGAATGCACACATATCAATATATTATACATACAATATATATCATATCTTAATTATAGATAAATTTTTTTATATTCTTAATCATAGAATTATGGGGGTTGAGTTAAGTGACATGATTTTGTTAAAATAAAAATTAATAATATTTAACGCCATCGTAGAGGTGCAATGGAGTCACCATGGCATCAAAATTACGTCGACTCTTCCCCGACACTAAAGCAGAGCAAATTAGCATCTCTTTTGTGCCACAATCTTCGTCAACACGAAGTTAGAGCCACTATAGTGTCGATTTAGCGTCGCCATACCCTGACGTTACATTTGCATGTCAAGCTGGTGGCACCAATGCTAATGAGTCACTATTTATTTTAGCCACGATTTAGCGCCTCCTTACTCTTGAGTCGCCGCATGGTCAAAAGGGGTGCATGGCAGAGGGAAATGGCAGGTGAAGGTGATGCTCTCTAGGAATGCCTATGTGTATATATGCATATGTTGGTATAATTAGGTAATGTAAACTTATAAACTTTTGTTGATATAAACTTATAATATAAACCTATGTTGATATAATTATGTATATATATATATGTATATATGCATATGTTAATTGTCAATAAATTAATCCAAATATTTTAAATTTAACTATCTATAAATATTTTTTTATGTCCTTAGTTATAAAATGAGAATTGAATTAAGGGATATAATTTTCTTCATATTTTAATTAGAAAAAAATTTAACTATATGGCATCAACTCAACCTCCACTTAGCGTTGCTTATGTGTGACTCGAAGTTAAATTCACTACGGTGTCACCTTAGCGTCCCCTCTCTACTGATTTATTTTTGGGCGCTTCTTTAGCGATGAAGTAGTGTTGCATGTCACAGCGGCGCTAAAAACATACCTTAAATCTCTAACTTCTCCCCTTTACTGTTTCACTATGTTCATTCGTCCAACGTTTGCCTCTTCCGACCCCGATGCCGCTGCTCTCCCAGCCCAAACAATGGACCCTGATGCCGCCACCGCCCTCCTCCGACCTGTACCTGCATTTCTCCAATGGTCTCACCATTCTGGCATCTGCCATCGCAATTGCCATCATAGTTGGGCCCCGACCTTGACCCCTTCCTTCCTCCGACCCTGATGCCGCCCTCCTCCTTTGACCCCGACTGCCACCCTCCTCCTCCAACCTCGACTGCCACCCTCCTTCTTTGACTACAATCGTCGTCCTCCTCATCCGACCCCGACACCACCCTTCTCCTCCAACCTCGGACTGCCATCATCCTCCAACCCCGATGCCGCCCTCCTCCGACCCCGACCACGACGCTGCCCTCCTCCTTCAACCCTCACCATCTCCCTCCTTCGACCCAGACGCCGCCCTCCTCCTCGACCCTGACGCTGCCCCTCCTCCTGCTCCGACCCCGACGCCGCCCTGGTCCTCTTCCGACCCCAACCCCGACAGCCATCCTCCTCCTCCTCCAACCTCGATGCTGCCCTCCTTCGACATCGTATGCCTACGTTTACAGAAAGTCCCTATTTTTATTAAATTCATTTTTATATTGAATTGTGCTTACATGTCAAATTGTGCTTAAATGTCAAATTGTGCTTTAATGTCAATTGTATGTATATTTCTTTTATGACATTTTAATTTTAATATTCTTACTTATTCCTATCCAAATCTATATTGTTCTTAATCATGCCTCAAATGCTAGGGCAAAAAAAGGGTAAATTCTAGTAAATTTTGGGTCAGACTCAACTTAAAACAAAATACTAATCAATTTTTTTTATCAAAATTTGGTCTCTTTTGATCAAGTTCTCATTTTAGTTACTCAGAATGTGGATAATCATTCTTGGTAAATAAAATTAGAATATTGAAAAAAAGAGACCAGAATATGGTAATTTATTGATTAGTAAGAGTTTATTGACATATTATTTAATATTATCCATTAGGGAAATGGTAAAGCCAGATCGTAGTTAGATTTGTCGTTTGAAGGATAAACGTGGCGTTATAACAAAAAAATATATGGATGGTGTTGATGAATTTATTAAAGTGGCATATGAAAACGAAGGTGTTGCTTCTTCATGAGGCGAAATCTTATGCCCCCGTTGGAAATATAAATGTTATTAGTGGAAAGTGAGATATGTTGTGGAGAAGGATTTTATATTATAATGGTTTCTTACTAAAATATAAATTAGTTCTTTCATGGCGAAAAAATGAAATAAAAAGACAAATATATATACTAATTTGGACGATTCGAGCAATCCGTATATGGACATGATACGAGACGCAATGCTAGAAGAAAATATTGACGAAATATTTATTGAAGAAGGTCTGAATCCTTCGGCTTATAAGTTACACTTTAAGACCTGAAGACCTTTTCAAAGAAGCAGACGAACCATTATGAGATGGATGCGTGAAGCAAAGTATACTTTTTGTAGTGACACAACTAATGAACATGAAATCAAAATTTAATATGGGAGAAAGTTATTTTGACCGGATGATTGCTATCATCAAGAGTAAAACATTGATGAGGGATTTAGATTTGAAATATCAAAAGATTGATGCATGTCGCAATCATTTTATGTTGTATTATAAGGAAAATAACTCACTTATCAGTTGTCCTATTTGTGGCGAGCCTAGATATAAATCGAGAAAGAATTCTCAAATTTTAAAAAAGAATGTGGCAAATGTAGTGTTTAGGTACTTTCTCATAGTTCCAAAATTTCAATGACTATTTCTTTTTGAGAAAACTGCATCATTCATGAGGTGACACAATGAAGGAGCATGTGATGATCGAAGTTCCATTACACATCCTTCATATGAGATATTGAAACTATTTGACTTTTTCAGTAGAATCATACAATGTTAGATTGAGACTCTGCACTGATGAGTTCAACTCATTTGACTTATCAGGCATTGGTTATTCATGTTGACTAATTTTTGTCACACCTTATAATTTGCCTCCAAATATGTGTGTGAGACGAAAGAACATATTGCATACCTATATGACCCCAGGTCCTCGATAGACAAGCAAAAGTTTAGATATTTACTTAAGATCTTTTATTAATGAACTTAACATGTTGTGGAAGGATAACGTCCTTACTTATGATAAATCTAAGAAGCAAAATTTTATTACGAGAATCGTATTAATGTGAACCATAAATAATTTTTCAGCACATGGAATGTTGAGTGATTGGAGCGCAAAAGGTAAAGTTTCTTATCTCATATGCGAAAAAGATACAAAATCATTTTATTTGAAAAATAGTAGGAAAGTAAGCTGATTTGATTGTCATAGGTTATTTTTTCCAATGAAAAATTTGAGGTGTCACAATAAGAACTCATTAAAAAGAATGCAATTGAGTACACATTGCCTCCAAATAATTTCATGGGATAAGAAGTGCTAGAAGAAGTAAACAAACTTAGTTAGAGACCGACATATTACACCAGGTGATTATTTATTATTATTTAATTTATAATTGTCATGTAATTACATTAATCATTTCTTATTTTAATGGGGTTAGTTGCTAGCCCTCAATGGGACAAACAGTCGGATCGTCACATTCTGACCAGCGAACTATCATGGATCATGCAACAATACGTATCATATGAGGTGATAACTTTAATTTATATATATATATATTATCATTAATTTCATTTGATATTACACTAATAATTCATTTTGTACTAAGGTCCGTCGATCATGTTGGACCTTCTCAGTCTATCTCAATTGTAGTGGATGATAATTCATCTTCAACAGAAGAAGAGGGATTCCATGGTGGTCATCGTCAACGACATTGCTCGATCGTAAGTTAAATAAGTTGTATAAACTTTGTTATAATTTTGCTTATAGTTATAATGTTAATTCTTTTTTATAAATTACAGGACCACTTTCATATATGCTTCTACCGTGCGTGCGGGATGTCAGTGCTATGTCCTTGCCCACTTGCAGGAAGAGGCAAGATCGTAGAAAGATGTCCCAATTCAAGTCCGAGAGGGCGGGCAGTGCAGTTCGGGGCACAAGGATCCTGGTAATACCCAGGTGTGAAGAACTCCGGAGGTGACTGCAATGAGCAGAAATGTCACTCACCAGTACAAATGATGAACAAACTCTCAAATGTGAGAGCAAGGGATCACCCAATGAATGGACAAGTATGATCCAAGGAAGGAGGCAAGAACCATGCTTTTAGAGAAGTAACGGTCCAAATCAACTCTGAACTGCGATAATAACTGACTAAGTTGTGCCGCTAGTGGCCATATGGGACGTAAGTTCTGTTCAAAAACTTCATACGAGAACTTGTATAGAGAAGGATTTCTCGTGGCACAACAGTTCTTCCATACCAACTTAGCTGCCCGATGTTGCTATTGGCATAAGAACTGGTATGATGACATCTTTCGGACGTCTACCGTATGATTATCAACTTTTATAATATTGTTCGGAAGCAAATTTCATCCTAAGTTCAATTTTGCAGATGAATTGATGATGCTTTGAGGGTGTTGCTACAAAATGCCTGTGAAATCGCCTATATAATTTTTGTAAGGCCATCACGTCTGTCAGCTTCAGTTTAGAGCAGGGCATATAAAAATTCGCAAGGCATATTAGGCGCCTAGTTTTTGAGTCCTTATATAAGATGTGTTAAGTCTCAGCATTGAATCATTTTTATATAATTTATAATTTTATAAAGTTTAAGTATTTGATGTTGATACAGGATGGATGAAGAATGTCAGAGGAAGTCTAAAAAGACAAAAGTTAACAACTTTCGAAGTCTAAAGCCCACATCTATACAAGCTGGTCACTTTGATTTGACGAGCATCGACGACGCATGGTAATGTGGATGCAAAATCAAATAGTCAAACTTTTATATTATACTTATTTTGTAAAATTTGAAACTTTCTTATAGTTGGAAAAAGAAGGTGGTTCGATCGATTTTCGTGTGGTCTACGAGACCACAAGTAGGAAGATCAATGACTTGGTCACACCCACTGCCCATAAAGTTCTGGTAAGTCTCATGACTTGTTCATTTGGTTATTTGCATTATGTTATTTTTTAAATGTGCAATGTTTAAATTTTTTACGATGCATACAATGAGAACATGGCCGAGAAGTACAAGATGATCCTAGTACTCATCCACCAGATAACGTATCTCGTAAATGATTCATATTTTCAATATTATATAATACTTTAATATGGTTATATGGATTTTAATGTTATATAATTTATCTGATTTTTAATGTTTATATGGTTAAATAATTTTTCTACTTTGCATAGGGCACTGGGAGGAGGTGGCCGATACGATACAAGAACGGCTTAGGAATAGTCGCTCAGGTTTCTAGGAGGATCGAAAGATATGCAGGTGGTCCATCTAATCTAATTTCATCCGCCGCACTTAAGCTGACGTTGGACAGCATCAAGGAACTTATCTCGGAGCAGCTTCCTCAACATCTAGTTCCCATCTTGCAAGGGATTCAAAGTATGCTCCAGTCGTAGACCCAATCCGCATGAGGCCAAGGACTGAGTACGTTGACGTCGAATGTCAGGAATGATGACAATAACAATTTAGGATAGAAACTTTTGATACCTATTGTGATGTTTGATATGAATTTGTTATGTTATTAACACTTTTATGATGTTTATTAGTTTTTCAAATGCATTACTCTTTATTACTTATTGTTATGAATGCTTAGATCATTATGATGAATGTCAAGAATACATTATATATATGCATTGCAAATTGTATGGCGAGGGAAGGGAAGAATATGGGTGAAATGGGGCAAAATAATTGCTAATTAGCGCTTCCTTAGCATCTCATTAGCAATGCAATTGGATTGAGCATCATCGTACTTCGTGTCACCTTAGCGTCTCCGTATTTAGCGTCACCATAGAGACTCCATTTTAGCATTGTATTGGTGACTATGTAGCGCCGAGATTTAGTGGCATGTTAGCGTCCAAGTCATACAAGAAAACAAGCATTTTGTGACAGAATTATTTGTCACAGAAGTAGTGAAGTTCGTCACAACTAACTATTTTTGACAGATTTGTGTCGATATATTTCTATCACATTTGATCAAGTCAAAATAATATTGTGACGAAAATTTTTTTCTTCACAAACTTTATGTCATGGATTGTTACTCACAAAAGGGAAAATTTTTCCATCACAATTAAAATAGAAATATGTGTTTCCATCGCAAGTTGTAAGAGATTTATGATAGAATAGTGATAAAAATATTTGTGACAGAATTAAAATGTGATAGTAATTGTGATAGAATTGTGATAATTATATTAGAATTATGATGAAACTATTGATGACATATTAGTAACAACATTTGTTGATGTCGACAGATATGTGATGAAACATGAGAAAATTTGTGACATCACATGTCATTAATTGTGACCAAAGTTGAAACATGTATGAGATGACTTTGTGAGAATTTTTTTTATAATTTTTAATTAATATCATTTTGTATAATTTATGAATGGTTGATTTTTTTTAATTTCAATATAATTTGGAAGCTCAATAAGTTCAACAATAAAAATTTCCAAACAAAATTGACAAACACAAAGTATTTACTAAAGCAATTCTATAATTTGTCCAAAAAATACTAAAATGATAGTGCATTATCTCAGCATTATTCGAGAGCAAATTAAAAAAAAAATAGTTTCCTTTTTGAAAAAAACAACAAATCAACATGACATGGTTCTTCTCAATTGTTCCATGCTAATTGCCTCTAATATAACCTACAAAATAGATCAAATAATAAATGTAATCTAACTTAATTTTAAAATAAAAATAACATAAATATGAAATTTACACTAACAAGTAACATTCATATAACAAATTCTAAAAGAGATTGCATTGAATATGTGTACCAAAACAAGATTCACACACAATAAAAGTTTTTCATATAAAAGAGCAAACTAGTCCTATGAACAATACAAATACTTTCTAGTAAGACTTTATGCATATTTAGAAATGTTTAGCCTCCATACAAAGAAATATAAATTAGAGCAAGAAAATCATTATTTAATATATGATATTGACATAATAGAACATTATATTTGTCAATCAACTTAAAAGACTTTAATTAATATTTTATAACTTATATGTATAATATTTTTTACTTTACCTTACTCGGGAGGAGATGAAGTTTCTGAATGGCGTAAATTGTTTTCATGTCGAGTAAACTGCACGATCATGACCCGAATTTGCTTTTGCATTTCTGATCTCATGATTCTCATCTGTTCATCCATCTCTTGTTGCATTTTTTGTTGTGTTTCTTCTCTTTCTTGTTGTAATTCTTGACGAAGTTCTTCATGTACTTCTTCTCGTAAATGTTGTAAGTCATTTTAAGATGTCATATTTGTTACAGAATCATATGGATATTGTGAAGTAGTTGAACTTGAATTTTTCCTAATAAACATAGTATATTTTCCTGTTCCAAATCCATACACTCTTCCTTTGTCAGAGCTCCAGTTGCATTAATCTATGAATCGGGATCAAAATTTGGCTGAGATAAAAGATTTGATCCATACTTATTATTAAAAATCGAAATAATCCACCCAAATCAAACAATTCATTGTACAATAATTAGTCAAAACCTTACAAATATGCATGACAACTACACTATTTCGATCAAAATGCTTCCATGCTTCACCATCAGACGGATGTGCCATATATCCTTCTTGACATCGATTAAAAGCATGCCATGTCATATATTTTGATATTTGTTTTGACATAAAAAGTCTTTGAAGACGTGGCTCTAATGGTAAGTATCTCAACAACTTATACGACACATCCTTTCTCCTATTAATGCCTTGTTCTAGGTTATATCTCGCACACTGGACAAAATGTTTTCTCTACATTTTCCTTAAAATATAATATCAATTATTAGTACATGCATCTATATTTTGATAACCTAAACTAAGTTTTTCCATTTTCTTTTTGGACTTATAAAAATTGGGTTCCAGGAAATTATTATTATTGATATTCTTTTGATAATTAATTCCATATCTACTTATATTCTTATTGATAATTAATTCCAGAAATTATTATTATTCAGAAAATTAATCTTTTAATTTTAAGTTAAAGCATATATAACACGTATCCGGTAATTCGTTGTGTATGCCGAATAACGTGCAGTTTATTATTCTATCCAGAAGTATGGGTGAATAATAATTTAAGAGTTACATTTTCTTGCATCTTAGTTCTCTAGGAAACTAGTAATTGACTCATCGTATGCAATTATTAATCTTCTTAGGAATTAGGATAGTTTGATTTACTCGTCTAGAGAAGTCAATATTTTAGGTGCTCTTGATCCGTCTCAGAAATCGACTCGATTGTTTTTGTCTTTGGGCAGCATTTCTTTCATTAAAGAAATAATGCGATCATAGCATCTCTCACCAATGTTGAACTCAGCTTTACAACTTAACGATTGTGACAAAGCTGATAACTTTGTATGCTTTGTACAACCTTCCCAAGGAGGCTCATACATCTTTCAATAAAGCATAAAATTTTGTAGCTTCTTGATTTGGTTGTTCAATATCAATATTCATTTCATTTCCATCAATATATTGATTAAATTTAGACCCTAAAGCATCCATCACCATACTTCGATATGTATTGTCTAAAACTTCATTGCTTGGGCTAGAAGATGTGATGTGATGTTGTTCTCTATGAGAATCCCACTTGAGATAACCTTTTTAAACCCTTTCATACATAGGTGGACAGAAATAGTATTATGATCATGAAAAATCATATCTTTGCATTTTAAACACGGACATCTAACCTTCCCAGCACAAGCAATTTCTGGTTGAGAAAATGCAAAGTTGAGAAAACTTTGTATGTCCGCTTTGTATTCATCAGAAATATATCCATGTTCATTTAAATGATTATACATCCAATTACAATCACTTGACATGATTGAGTGTAGTATCTATCAACAAGAAAATAAAAAAAATAAAAAAATGCATTTTACATAACAAGATGTCAAATAATGAAACTTGACAATTGATTGTATTTGTAAATAAAATTGCTAGCAAGTGCACTAGTCATATCAAGCAATAAAGTATAGTGTAGAGTGTTGAATTCACGAGGAACTAGATAAATCTAATCTATCTCAAAAATCCACTAAGAGAAGAAAAATGTTTTGTGGTGAAAATAGAAAATTAAAGGTGCAAAAAATAAATGATAAACAAATAAAAGAAATTGGTGTTAAACCTTGGGAATTATGGACGATTAATGTAAAGAAAAGCATGCATGATCCTTTGTAATAGTTAAATTATAACAGAGAGTAATAGATCCGATTCTTAAGACGGATTAGGAGTACCGAAGGTATTGACCTCTCAAGACGAGTAATCCAAATTAACTTAATAAGACTAATAACTACAAATGACAAGTCAATTATTAATTTTACAGAAAATTGAGATGCATGAGTATGTATCTGCTACACTATTATTCATCCATAAATTAGGACAGAATAATAGACCCATGAAATTCAGCACAAACGATGAGTTACGGAACACATGTTATGTATGCTTCCACTTAAAAGTAAAAGATCAATTATCAAAGCAATAATAATTCGTGAAACTAATCACCCCACATATAGTTTTGTAATCTAATATCAGAAATCAAATTACTCATCAAAAGACAATGAACTCAGCATGCATAATAGAAAAAAACTTAAAAGATAAATTAACTCAACTACTAACATGTTTAAATAGTTTTCCTTTTTGAGAAAAATATAAAATCTCTATTACAAAAATAATAAACTATGGAAAACTAAGTTAAAGAGCATCCAAGTAAAGATAGAAGAAGAACTGGTAGTCTTTGGGACCTCTGGACGTTGCACAGAACAATCGACAAGTTACTGCACAACCTTCTCGTTCAGGTGATCTTTACGCTTCGAGATTCGTCCTCTTGATCCACGTAAAATTGATAGCAAACACTAGGAAGTGCACTAGTCGTTCAAGTAACAAAGTGAATGAGTAGAGTTATGGTTCCACGAGGACAGTTAATAACTTAGATTCTATTTTAACCTTGTTAATTAAAAATTAAAAAAAGTTTTGTTCTGAAGTGCAAATAAAATAAAATAATAAAAATAAAGGATCACCTGGATAAATAAGGATTCGATGATTAGAGCACCTAATCAATGCCACTAACATGTTACAAATCTTCTCAATAACAACATCAAATCTAAATATAAAAGAGTAGAAAAGAAAACAAAGAACTTTTATGCATGGTGAAATGACTGGAATGAAAAAAATGGACTCGGGCGAAAAATTTTCGGGGGTGCAAAAATTCGTGCGCGCGCCTTTTAGCGCCTTTGACTCGTGTTTTCAGCCAAGAAGGTCAAAAGACGCGAAATTTTTTATGCTGTCAAAAGATGCAAAATTTTCGATGCTTTCATGCATGTTGATGCAAGGTGAGATGATTGGGACGAAAAAATGGACTTGGTCGAAAATTTTCCGGAGGTGCGAAAATTCGAGCGCGCGCCTTTTATTAGTGTTTTTAGCCAAAAAGGTCAAAAGACGCGAAATTGTTTACACAATCAAAAGATGAGAAGCTTTCATGCATGTTGATGCATGGTGAGATGATTGAGACGAAAAAATGGACTCGGGCAAAAATTTTCCGGGGGTGCGAAAATTCACGCACGCCTTTTCACACCTTTCATTCGTGTTTTCAGCCACGAAGGCCAAAAGACATGAAATTTTTACACTGTCAAAAGATGCGAAATTTTTTACGCTTTCGTGCATGTTAATGCGTGGTGAGATGACTAGAACAAAAAAAATGGACTTGGGCAAAAATTTTTCGGGGGAGCGAAAATTTGCGCGCGCGCCTTTTAGCGTCTTTTACTCTTGTTTTCAGCCAAGAAGGTCAAACGACGCGAAATTTTTGACGCTATCAAAAGATGCAAAATTTTCAACGCTTTCGTGCATGTTGATGCAAGGTGAGATGATTCGGACAAAAAAATGGACTCAGACAAAAATTTTGCGAGGGTGCGAAAATTCGAGCGCGCGCCTTTTAGTGTCTTTTTCTCGTGTTTTCAGCCAAGAAGGTCAAAAGATCAAAATTTTCGACGCTTTCATGCATGTTGATGCAAGGTGAGATGATTGGGACGAAAAAATCGACTCGGACGAAAATTTTCCGGGGGTGTGAAAATTCGAGCGCGCGCCTTTTACTAAAATTTTAAGCCAAGAAGGTCAAAAGACGCAAAATTTTTGACGCTGTCAAAACATGTGAAACTTTCGACGCTTTCATGGATGTTGATGCATGGTGAGATGATTGGGAAGAAAAAAATGGACTCGGACGAAAATTTTTCGGGGGTGCGAAAATTCGCCCGCGCCTTATCGCACCTTTCATTCGTGTTTTTAGCGAGGAAGGTCGAAAGACACAAAAATTTTTACGCTGTCAAAAGATACGAAATTTTTTACGCTTTCGTGCATGTTGATGCATGGTGAGATGACTGGGATGAAAAAAATGGACTCGGGCAAAAATTTTTCGGGGGTGAGAAAATTCACGCGCGTGCCTTTTAGCTCCTTTTAATCGTGTTTTCAGCCAAGAAGGTCAAACGACGCGAAATTTTTGACGCTGTCAAAAGATGCAAAATTTTCGACGCTTTCGTGCATGTTGATGCAAGGTGAGATGATTGGGACAAAAAAATGGACTCGGGCGAAAATTTTCCGAGGGTGCGAAAATTCGAGCGCGCACCTTTTACTGGTGTTTTCAACCAAGAAGGTCAAAAGACGCGAAAATTTTGACGCTTTCATCCATGTTGATGCATGGTGAGATGATTAGGACGAAAAAATGGACTCGGGCAAAAATTTTCCGGGGGTGCGAAAATTCGCGCGCATCTTTTCGCACCTTTCATTCGTGTTTTCAGCGAGAAAGGTCAAAAGACACAAAATTTTTTACACTGTCAAACGATGCGAAATTTTTGACGCTTTCATGCATGGTGAGATGATTGGAACGAAAAAAATGGACTCGGGCAAAAATTTTCCGGGGGTGCGAAAATTCGAGCACGCGCCTTTTACCGCCTTTTACTCATGTTTTCAGCGAAGAAGGTCAAAAGATGCGAAATTTTTTATGTTGTCAAAAGATGTAAAATTTTCGATGCTTTCGTGCATGTTAATGCAAGGTGAGATGATTGGGATGAAAAAATGGACTCGGGCGAAAATTTTTCGGGGGTGAGAAATTTTTTTACGTTGTTAAATGATGCAAAATTTTTGACGCTTTCAGGCATGTTGATGCATGGTGAGATGACTGGGACGAAACAAATTGACTAAGGCAAAAATTTTTCGGGGGTGCGAAAATTTGCGCGCGCCTTTTCGCACCTTCCATTCGTGTTTTCAGCGAGGAAGGTCAAAAGACACGAAATTTTTTACACCGTCAAAGGATGCGAAATTTTCGATGCTTTCGTGCATGTTGATGCATGGTGAGATGATTGGGACGAAAAAAATGGACTCGGATGAAAATTAGTCGGGGGTGCGAAAATTCTCGCGCGCTCCGTTTAGCGGCTTTTACTCGTATTTTCAGCCAAGAAGGTCAAAAGAAGCAAATATTTTTATGCTGTCAAAAGATGCGAAATTTTTGACGCTTTCATGCATGTTAATGCAAGGTGAGATGATTAGAACGAAAAAATGGACTCGGGAGAAAATTTTCCTGGGGTGCGAAAATTCGCGCGCGCGCCTTTTAGCGGCTTTTGCTCGTATTTTCAGGCAAGAAGGTCAAAAGATGCAAAATTTTTTATGCTGTCAAAATGCAAAATTTTCAATGCTTTCATGCATGTTAATGCAAGGTGAGATGATTAGAACGAAAAAATGGACTCGGTAGAAAATTTTTCTGGGGTGCAAAAATTCGCGCGCGTCTTTTCGCACCTTCCATTCGTCTTTTAACGAGGAAGGTCAAAGGACACGAAATTTTTTACACTGTCAAAAGATGCGAAATTTTTGACGCTTTTGTACATGTTGATGCAGGGTGTGATGATTGTGACGAAAAAAATGAACTCTAGTGAAAATTGTTGGGGGGTGCAAAAATTCGCGCTCGCGCCTTTTAGCGTCTTTTACTCGTGTTTTCAGCCAAGAACGTCAAACGACGCGAAATTTTTTACATTGTTAAAAGATGCAAAATTTTCGATTCTTTCGTGCATGTTGATGCAAGGTGAGATGATTGGGACGAAAAAATGAACTCGGGCAACAATTTTTCGGGGGTGCGAAAATTTGAGCGCGCGCCTTTTACTCGGTCAAAAGACGCGAAATTTTTTACGCTGTCAGAAGATGCAAAATTTTCGACGCTTTCATGCAAGTTGATGCATGGTGAGATGATTGGGACGAAAAAAATGGTCTCGATCGAAAACTTTTCGGGATGCGAAAATTCGCGCGCGCCTTTTCGCACCTTCCATCTTGTTTTCAGCGAGGAAGATCAAAAGACACGAAATTTTTTATACTGTCAAAAGATGCGAATTTTTCGATGCTTTCATGCATGTTGATGCATGGTGAGATGATTGGAACGAAAAAAATGGACTCGGGCGAAAATTTTTCGGGGGTGCGAAAATTCGCGCGCGTGCCATTTAGCGGCTTTTACTCATATTTTTAGCCAAGAAGGTCAAAAGAAGCAAAATTTTTTATGCTGTCAAAAGATGCAAAATTTTCGACGCTTTCATGCATGTTAATGTAAGGTGAGATGATTAGAACGAAAAAATGGACTCGGGAAAAAATTTTTCTGGGGTGCGAAAATTCGCGCGGGTCTTTTCGCACCTTTCATTCGTATTATCAGTGAGGAAGGTCGAAAGACACGAAATTTTTTATGCTGTGAAAAGATGCAAAATTTTTTACGCTTTCGTCCATGTTGGTGCATGCTGAGATGACTGGGACGAAAAAATGGACTCGGACGAAAATTTTTCGTGGGTGCGAAATTTCGCTCTCGTGCCTTTTAATGTCTTTTACTCGTATTTTCAACCAAGAAGGTCAAACGACGCGAAATTTTTTACGTTGTTAAAAGATGCAAAATTTTTTATGCTTTCGTGCATGTTGATGCAAGGTGAGATGATTGGGACGAAAAAATGGACTCGGGCAAAAATTTTTTGGTGGTGCGAAAATTTGAGCGCGTGCCTTTTACTAGCATTTTCAGCCAAGAAGGTCAAAAGACGCGTAATTTTTTACGCTGTCAGAAGATGCGAAATTTTCGATGCTTTCATGCATGTTGATGCATGGTGAGATGATTGGGACGAAAAAATGGACTCGGGCGAAAATTTTTCGAGGGTGCGAAAATTCGCGCGCGCCTTTTCGCACCTTCCATTCGTGTTTTCAGCGAGGAAGGTCAAAAGACACGAAATTTTTTACACCGTCAAAGGATGCAAAAAATTTGATGCTTTCGTGCATGTTGATGCATGGTGAGATGATAGGGACAAAAAAAATGGACTTGAACGAAAATTTTCCGGGGGTGCGAAAATTCGCGCGTGCGCCTTTTAGCGGCTTTTACTCGTATTTTCAGCCAAGAAGGTCAAAAGATGGAAAATTTTTTATGCTGTCAAAAGATGCGAAATTTTCGACGCTTTCATGAATGTTAATGCAAGGTGAGATGATTAGAACGAAAAAATGGACTCGGGCGAAAATTTTTCGTGGGTGCGAAAATTCGCGCTCGCGCCTTTTAGCGTCTTTTACTCGTGTTTTCAGCCAAGAAGGTCAAACGACGTGAAATTTTTTACGTTGTTAAAAGATGCAAAATTTTTTATGCTTTATGCATGTTGATGCAAGGTGAGATGATTGGGACGAGAAAATGGACTCGGGCAAAAATTTTTCGGGGGTGCGAAAATTTGAGCGCGCGCCTTTTACTAGCGTTTTCAGCCAAGAAGATCAAAAGACGCGAAATTTTTTACGTTGTCAGAAGATGCGAAATTTTCGACGCTTTCATGCATGTTGATGCATGGTGAGATGATTGGGACTCGGGCAAAAATTTTTCGGGGGTGCGAAAATTCGCGCGCGCGCCTTTTAGCGGCTTTTTCTCGTATTTTCAGGCAAGCAGGTCAAAAGATGCAAAATTTTTTATGGTGTCAAAAGATGCGAAATTTTCGATGCTTTCATGCATGTTAATGCAAGGTGAGATGATTAGAACGAAAAAATGAACTTGGTAGAAAATTTTCCTGGGGTGCGAAAATTCGCCCGCATCTTTTCGCACCTTTCATTCGTGTTTTCAGCGAGGAAGGTCGAAAGACACAAAATTTTTTACGCTGTCAAAAGATGCGAAATTTTCGACGCTTTCGTGCATGTTGATGCATGGTGAGATGACTAGGACGAAAAAAATGGACTCGGGCGAATATTTTTGGGGGGTGCGAAAATTCGCGCTCGCGCCTTTTAGCGTCTTTTACTCGTGTTTTCAGCCAAGAAGGTCAAACGACGCAAAATTTTTTATGTTGTTAAAAGATGCAAAATTTTCGATCCTTTCGTGCATGTTGATGCAAGGTGAGATGATTGGGACGAAAAAATGGACTCGGGCAAAAATTTTCCGGGGGTGCGAAAATTTGAGCGCGCCTTTTACTAGCGTTTTCAGCCAAGAAGGTCAAAAGACACGAAATTTTTTACGCTGTCAGAAGATGCAAAATTTTCGACGCTTTCATGCATAGTGAGATGATTGGGACGAAAAAAATGGACTCGATCGAAAATTTTCCGGTGGTGCGAAAATTCATGCACGCGCCTTTGAGCGGCTTTTACTCGTATTTTCAGCCAAGAATGTCAAAAGACGCAAAAAATTTTATGCTGTCAAAAGATGCGAAATTTTTTACGCTTTCATGCATGTTAATGAAAGGTGAGATGATTAGAATGAAAAAATAGACTCGGGAAAAAATTTTGCTGGGGTGCGAAAATTCGAGCGCGCCTTTTCGCACCTTCCATTCGTGTTTTCAGTGAGGAAGGTCAAAAGACACGAAATTTTTTACACTGTCAAAAGATGCAAAATTTTCGACGCTTTCGTGCATGTTGATGAATGGTGAGATGATTAGGACAAAAAAATGGACTCGGGCGAAAATTTTTCGAGGGTGCGAAAATTCGCGCGCGTGCCTTTTAGCGGCTTTTACTCGTATTTTCAGCCAAGAAGGTCAAAAGTCGCAAAATTTTTTATGCTGTCAAAAGATGCGAAATTTTTTATGCTTTCATGCATGTTAATGCAAGGTGAGATGATTAGAACAAAAAAATGGACTCGGGAGAAAATTTTCCTGGGGTGCAAAAATTCGCGCGTGTCTTTTCGCACCTTTCATTCGTGTTTTCAGCGAGGAAGGTCGAAAGACACAAAATTTTTCACGCTGTCAAAAGATGCAAAATTTTCGACGCTTTCATTCATGTTGATACATGGTGAGATGACTGGGATGAAAAAAATGAACTCGGGCGAAAATTTTTCGGGGGTGCGAAAATTCGCGCTCGTGCCTTTTAGCGTCTTTAACTCGTGTTTTCAGCCAAGAAGGTCGAACGATGCAAAATTTTTTACGTTGTTAAAAGATGCAAAATTTTCGATGCTTTTGTGCATGTTGATGCAAGGTGAGATGATTGGGACAAAAAAATGGACTCGGACAAAAATTTTCCGGGGGTGCGAAAATTCGCGCGCGCACCTTTTAGCGGCTTTTACTCGTATTTTCAGCCAAGAAGGTCAAAAGATGCAAAATTTTTTATGCTGTCAAAAGATGCGAATTTTTCGACGCTTTCATGCATGTCAATGCAAGGTGAGATGATTAGAACGAAAAAATGGACTCGGGAGAAAATTTTTCTAGGGTGCGAAAATTCGCGCGCGTCTTTTCGCACCTTTCATTCGTATTATCAGTGAGGAAGGTCGAAAGACACGAAATTTTTTATGCTGTGAAAAGATGCGAAATTTTTGACGCTTTCGTCCATGTTGGTGCATGCTGAGATGACTGGGATGAAAAAATGGACTCGGGCGAAAATTTTTCGTGGGTGGGAAAATTTGCGCGCGCCTTTTCGCACCTTCCATTCGTGTTTTCAGCGAGGAAGGTTAAAAGACACGAAATTTTTTACACTGTCAAAAGATGCAAAATTTTCGATGCTATTGTGCATGTTGATGCATGGTGAGATGATTGGGACGAAAAAAATGGACTCGGGCGAAAATTTTCCGGGGGTGCGAAAACTCGCGCCGCGCCTTTTAGCGGCTTTTACTCGTATTTTCAGCCAAAAAGGTCAAAAAGATGCAACAAATTTTATTCTATCAAAAGATGCAAAATTTTCGACGCTTTCATGCATGTTAATGCAAGGTGAGATGATTAGAACGAAAAAATGGACTCGGGAGAAAATTTTCCTGGGCTGCGAAAAATTCGCGCGCGTCTTTTCGCACCTTTCATTTGTGTTTTCAGTGAGGAAGGTCGAAAGACACGAAATTTTTTACACTGTCAAAAGATGCGAAATTTTCGATGCTTTCGTGCATGTTGATGAAAGGTTAGATATTTGGA
The DNA here is from genome assembly GCA_030549335.1 of Pontederia crassipes. NCBI lineage: Eukaryota > Viridiplantae > Streptophyta > Magnoliopsida > Commelinales > Pontederiaceae > Pontederia > Pontederia crassipes. The sequence goes on from CM060198.1 coordinate 9,941,786, forward strand.
CATAAAAATGGACTCGGGTGAAAATTTTCTGGGGGTGCGAAAATTCGCGCGCGCCTTTTCGCACCTTACATTCGTGTTTTCAGCGAGGAAGGTCAAAAGACACGAAATTTTTTACACTGTCAAAAGATGCAAAATTTTCGACGCTTTCGTGCATGTTGATGAATGGTGAGATGATTAGGACAAAAAAATGGACTCGGGCGAAAATTTTTCGAGGGTGCGAAAATTCGCGCGCGTGCCTTTTAGCGGCTTTTACTCGTATTTTCAGCCAAGAAGGTCAAAAGTCGCAAAATTTTTTATGCTGTCAAAAGATGCGAAATTTTTTATGCTTTCATGCATGTTAATGCAAGGTGAGATGATTAGAACAAAAAAATGGACTCGGGAGAAAATTTTCCTGGGGTGCAAAAATTCGCGCGTGTCTTTTCGCACCTTTCATTCGTGTTTTCAGCGAGGAAGGTCGAAAGACACAAAATTTTTCACGCTGTCAAAAGATGCAAAATTTTCGACGCTTTCATTCATGTTGATACATGGTGAGATGACTGGGATGAAAAAAATGAACTCGGGCGAAAATTTTTCGGGGGTGCGAAAATTCGCGCTCGTGCCTTTTAGCGTCTTTAACTCGTGTTTTCAGCCAAGAAGGTCGAACGATGCAAAATTTTTTACGTTGTTAAAAGATGCAAAATTTTCGATGCTTTTGTGCATGTTGATGCAAGGTGAGATGATTGGGACGAAAAAATGGACTCGGACAAAAATTTTCCGGGGGTGCGAAAATTCGCGCGCGCACCTTTTAGCGGCTTTTACTCGTATTTTCAGCCAAGAAGGTCAAAAGATGCAAAATTTTTTATGCTGTCAAAAGATGCGAATTTTTCGACGCTTTCATGCATGTCAATGCAAGGTGAGATGATTAGAACGAAAAAATGGACTCGGGAGAAAATTTTTCTAGGGTGCGAAAATTCGCGCGCGTCTTTTCGCACCTTTCATTCGTATTATCAGTGAGGAAGGTCGAAAGACACGAAATTTTTTATGCTGTGAAAAGATGCGAAATTTTTGACGCTTTCGTCCATGTTGGTGCATGCTGAGATGACTGGGATGAAAAAATGGACTCGGGCGAAAATTTTTCGTGGGTGGGAAAATTTGCGCGCGCCTTTTCGCACCTTCCATTCGTGTTTTCAGCGAGGAAGGTTAAAAGACACGAAATTTTTTACACTGTCAAAAGATGCAAAATTTTCGATGCTATTGTGCATGTTGATGCATGGTGAGATGATTGGGACGAAAAAAATGGACTCGGGCGAAAATTTTCCGGGGGTGCGAAAACTCGCGCCGCGCCTTTTAGCGGCTTTTACTCGTATTTTCAGCCAAAAAGGTCAAAAAGATGCAACAAATTTTATTCTATCAAAAGATGCAAAATTTTCGACGCTTTCATGCATGTTAATGCAAGGTGAGATGATTAGAACGAAAAAATGGACTCGGGAGAAAATTTTCCTGGGCTGCGAAAAATTCGCGCGCGTCTTTTCGCACCTTTCATTTGTGTTTTCAGTGAGGAAGGTCGAAAGACACGAAATTTTTTACACTGTCAAAAGATGCGAAATTTTCGATGCTTTCGTGCATGTTGATGAAAGGTTAGATATTTGGACATAAAAATGGACTCGGGTGAAAATTTTCTGGGGGTGCGAAAATTCGCGCGCGCCTTTTCGCACCTTACATTCGTGTTTTCAGCGAGGAAGGTCAAAAGACACGAAATTTTTTTACACTGTCAAAAAATGCAAAATTTTCAATGCTTTCGTGCATGTTGATGCATGGTGAGATGATTGGGACGAAAAAATGGACTCGGGCGAAAATTTTCCGGGGTTGCGAAAATTCGCGCGCCTTTTAGTGTCTTTTACTCGTATTTTCAGCCAAGAAGGTCAAAAGATGCAAAATTTTTTATGTTATCAAAAGATGCAAAATTTTCGATGCTTTAATGCATGTTAATGCAAGGTGAGATGATTAGAATGAAAAAATGGACTCGGGAGAAAATTTTCCTGGGGTGCGAAAATTCGCGCGCGTCTTTTCGCACCTTTCATTCGTGTTTTCAGCGAGGAAGGTCGAAAGATACGAAATTTTTTACGTTGTCAAAAGATGCAAAATTTTCGACGCTTTCGTGCATGTTGATGCATGGTGAGATGACTGGGACGAAAAAAATGGACTCGGGCGAAAATTTTTCGGGGGTGCGAAAATTCGCGCTCGCGCCTTTTAGCGTCTTTTACTCGTGTTTTCAACCAAGAAGGTCAAACGATGCGAAATTTTTTACGTTGTTAAAAGATGCAAAATTTTTTATGCTTTCGTGCATGTTGATGCAAGGTGTGATAATTGGGACGAAAAAATGGACTCGGGCGAAAATTTTCTGGGGGTGCGAAAAGTTGCGCGCGCCTTTTCGCACCTTCCATTCGTGTTTTCAGCATGGAAGGTCAAAAGACACGAAATTTTTTACACTGTCAAAAGATGCGAAATTTTTTATGCTTTCGTGCATCTTGATGCATGGTGATATGATTGGGACGAAAAAAATGGACTCGGGCGAAAATTTTTCGGGGGTGCGAAAATTCGCGCGCGCGCCTTTTAGCGGCTTTTACTCGTAGTTTCAGCCAAAAAGGTCAATAATATGCAAAAAATGTTATGCTGTCAAAAAATGCAAAATTTTCGACGCTTTCATGCATGTTAATGGAAGGTGAGATGATTAGAACGAAAAAATGGACTCAGGAGAAAATGTTCCTGGGGTGCGAAAATTCGCGCGCGTCTTTTACTACCTTTCATTCGTGTTTTCAGCGAGGAAGGTCGAAAGACACGAAATTTTTTACGCTGTCAAAAGATGCGAATTTTTCGACGCTTTCGTGCAAGTTGATGCATGGTGAGATGACTGGGACGAAAAAATGGACTTTGGCGAAATATTTTCGGGGGTGCGAAAATTCGCGCTCGCGCCTTTTAGCATCTTTTACTCGTGTTTTCAGCTAAGAAGGTCAAACAATGCGAAATTTTTTACGTTGTTAAAAGATACAAAATTTTCGATGCTTTCATGCATGTTGATGCAAGGTGAGATGATTGCGACGAAAAAATGGAATCGGGCGAAAATTTTTCGGTGGTGCGAAAATTCGCGCGTGCCTTTTCGCACCTTCCATTCGTGTTTTCAGCGAGAAAGGTCAAAAGACACGAAATTTTTTACACTATCAAAAGATGCGAAATTTTCGATGCTTTGGTGCATGTTGATGAATGGTGAGATGATTGGGACGAAAAAATGGAGTCGGGCGAAAATTTTTCGGGGGTTCGAAAATTCGCGCTCGCGCCTTTTAGCGTCTTTTACTCGTGTGTTCAGCCAAGGAGGTCAAACGACGCGAAATTTTTTACACTGTCAAAAGATGAAAAATTTTCGATGCTTTAATCCATGTTAATGCAAAGTGAGATGATTAGAACAAAAAAATGGACTCGTGAGAAAATTTTCCTGGGTGCGAAAATTCGCGCGCGACTTTTCGCACCTTTCATTCGTGTTTTCAGCGAGGAAGGTCGAAAGATATGAAATTTTTTACACTGTCAAAAGATGCGAAATTTTTGACGCTTTGGTGCATGTTGATGCATGGTGAGATGACTGGGACGAAAAAAATGGACTCGGGCGAAATTTTTCGGGGTGCGAAAATTAGCGCTCGCGCCTTTTAGCGTCTTTTACTCGTGTTTTGTGCCAAGAAGGTCAAACGCCGCGAAATTTTTTACATTGTTAAAAGATGCAAAATTTTCGATGATTTCGTGCATGTTGATGCAAGGTGAGATGATTGGGATGAAAAAATGGACTCGGGCGAAAATTTTTCGGGGTTCGAAAATTTGCACGTGCCTTTTCGCACCTTCCATTCGTGTTTTCAGCGAGGAAGGTCAAAAGACACGAAATTTTTTACACTGTCAAAAGATGCAAAATTTTTGATGCTTTCCTGCATGTTGATGCATGGTGAGATGATTGGGACGAAAAAAGTGGACTCGCGCGAAAATTTTCCGGGGGTGCGAAAATTCGCGCGCGCCTTTTAGCGACTTTTACTCGTATTTTCAGCCAAAAAGGTCAAAAAGATGCAAAAAATTTTATGCTGTCAAAAGATGCAAAATTTTCGACGCTTTCATGCATGTTAAGGCAAGGTGAGATGATTAGAATGAAAAAATGGACTCGGGAGAAAATTTTCATGGGGTGCGAAAATTCGCGCGCGTCTTTTCGCACCTTTCATTCGTGTTTTCAGCGAGGAAGGTCGAAAGACAAGAAATTTTTTATGCTGTCAAAAGATGTGAAATTTTTGACGCTTTCATGCATGTTGATGCATGGTGAGATCACTAGGATGAAAAAAATAGACTCGGGCGAAAATTTTTCGGGGGTGCGAAAATGCGCGCTCGCGCCTTTTAGGCGCTCGCGAAAATTTTTCGGTGGTGCGAAATTTTTTACACTGTCAAAAAATGCAAAATTTTCAATGCTTTCGTGCATGTTGATGCATGGTGAGATGATTGGGATGAAAAAATGGACTCGGGCGAAAATTTTCCGGGGTTGCGAAAATTCGCGCGCTTTTAGTGTCTTTTACTCGTATTTTCAGCCAAGAAGGTCAAAAGACGCAAAAGTTTTTATGTTGTCAAAAGATGCAAAATTTTCGATGATTTAATGCATGTTAATGCAAGGTGAGATGATTAGAACGAAAAAATGGACTCGGGAGAAAATTTTCCTGGGGTGCGAAAATTCATGCGCGTCTTTTCGCACCTTTCATTCGTGTTTTCAGCGAGGAAGGTCGAAAGACACGAAATTTTTTACGCTGTCAAAAGATGCAAAAATTTTTACGCTTTCGTGCATGTTGATGCATGGTGAGATGACTGGGACGAATAAAATGGACTCGGGCGAAAATTTTTCTGGGGTGCGAAAATTCGCGCTCGCGCCTTTTGTCATCTTTTACTCGTGTTTTCATCCAAGAAGGTCAAACGACGCGAAATTTTTTACGTTGTAAAAGATGCAAAATTTTCGATGCTTTCGTGCATGTTGATGCAAGGTGAGATGATTGGGACGAAAAAATGGACTCGGGCGAAAATTTTCCGGGGGTGCAAAAATTTGCGCGCGCCTTTTTGCACCTTCCATTCGTGTTTTCAGCGAGGAAGGTCAAAAGACACGAAATTTTTTACACTATCAAAAGATGCAAAATTTTCGATGCTTTCGTGCATGTTGATGCATGGTGAGATGATTGGGACGAAAAAATGGACTCGGCCGAAAATTTTTCGAGGGTGCGAAAATTCGCGCACGCGCCTTTTACGGCTTTTACTCGTATTTTCAGGCAAAAAGGTCAAAAGATGCAAAAAAAATTATGCTGTCAAAAGATGCAAACTTTTCGAAGCTTTCATGCATGTTAATGCAAGGTGAGATGATTCGAATAAAAAAATGGGATCGGGAGAAAATTTTCCTGGGGTGCGAAAATTCGCGCACGTGTTTTAGCGGCTTTTACTCGTATTTTCAGCCAAAAAGGTCAAAAAGATGCAAAATTTTCGACGCTTTCATGCATGTTAATGCATGGTGAGATGATTAGAACGAAAAAATGGACACGGGAGAAAATTTTCTTGGGGTGCGAAAATTCGCGCGGTCGAAAGATACGAAATTTTTTACGCTGTCAAAAGAAGCAAAATTTTCGACGCTTTGGTGCATGTTGATGCATGGTGAGATGACTGGGACGAAAAAAATGGACTCGGGCGAAAATTTTTTGGGGGTGCGAAAATTCGCGCTCGCGCCTTTTAGCGTCTTTTACTCATGTTTTCAGCCAAGAAGGTCAAACGCCGTGAAATTTTTTACGTTGTTAAAAGATGCAAAATTTTTGATGATTTCGTGCATGTTGATGCAAGGTGAGATGATTGGGATGAAAAAATGGACTCGGGCGAAAATTTTTGGGGGTTCTAAAATTTGCACGTGCCTTTTCGCACCTTCCATTCGTGTTTTCAGCGAGGAAGGTCAAAAGACACGAAATTTTTTACACTGTCAAAAGATGCAAAATTTTCGATGCTTTCCTGCATGTTGATGCATGGTGAGATGATTGGGACGAAAAAAATGGACTCGCGCGAAAATTTTCCGGGGGTGCGAAAATTCGCGCGCGCGCCTTTTAGCGACTTTTACTCGTATTTTCAGCCAAAAAGATCAAAAAGATGCAAAAAATTTTATGCTATCAAAAGATGCAAAATTTTCGACGCTTTCATGCATGTTAAGGCAAGGTGAGATGATTAGAATGAAAAAATGGACTCGGAAAGCGTCTTTTCGCACCTTTCATTCGTGTTTTCAGCGAGGAAGGTCGAAAGACAAGAAATTTTTTATGCTGTCAAAAGATGTGAAATTTTTTAAGCTTTCATGCATGTTGATGCATGGTGAGATCACTGGGATGAAAAAAATAGACTCGGGCGAAAATCTTTCGGGGGTGCGAAAATTCGCGCTCGCGCCTTTTAGCGTCTTTTACTCGTGTTGTCAGCCAAGAAGGTCAAACGACGCGAAATTTTTTACGTTGTTAAAAGATGCAAAATTTTCGATGATTTCGTGCATGTTGATGCAAGGTGAGATATTGGGACAAAAAATGGACACGGCTGAAAATTTTCCGGTGGTGCGAAAATTTGCGCGCTCCTTTTCGCACCTTCCATTCGTGTTTTCAGCGAGGAAGGTCAAAAGACACGAAATTTTTTACACTGTCAAAAGATGTGAAATTTTCGATGCTTTCGTGCATGTTGATGCATGGTGAGATGATTGGGACGAAAAAAATGGACTACAGCGAAAATTTTCCGGGGGTGCGAAAATTCGCGCGAGCGCCTTTTAGCGGCTTTTACTCGTATTTTCAGCCAAGAAGGTCAAAAGACGCAAAATTTTTTATGCTGTCAAAAGATGCGAAATTTTCGATGCTTTCATGCATGTTAATGCTAGGTGAGATGATTAGAACGAAAAAATGGACTCGGGAGAAAATTTTCCTGGGGTGCGAAAATTCGCGCACGTCTTTTCGCACCTTTCATTCGTGTTTTCAGCGAGGAAGGTCGAAAGACACGAAATTTTTTACGCTGTCAAAAGATGCGAAATTTTTTACGCTTTCGTGCATGTCGATGCATGGTGAGATGACTGGGATGAAAAAAATGGACTCGGGCGAAAATTTTTCGGGGGTGCGAAAATTCACGCTCGCGCCTTTTAGCGTCTTTTACTCGTGTTTTCAGCCAACAAGGTCAAACGATGCGAAAATTTTTACGTTGTTAAAAGATGCAAAATTTTCGATCATTTCGTGCATGTTGATGCAAGGTGAGATGATTGGGACGAAAAAATGGACGCGGGTGAAAATTTTCCGGGGGTGCAAAAATTCGCGCGCGCCTTTTCGCACCTTCCATTCGTGTTTTCAGGTAGGAAGGTCAAAATACACGAAATTTTTTACACTGTCAAAAGATGCAAAATTTTCGATAATTTGGTGCATGTTGATGCATGGTGAGATGATTGGAATGAAAAAATGGACTCAGGCGAAAATTTTTCGGAGGTGCAAAAATTCGCGCTCGCGCCTTTTAGCGTCTTTTACTCGTGTTTTCAGCCAAGAAGGTCAAACGACGTGAAATTTTTTATGCTGTCAAAAGATGCGAAATTTTTGATGCTTTAATGCATGTTAATGCAAGGCGAGATTATTAGAACGAAAAAATAGACTCGGGAGAAAATTTTCCTGGGGTGCAAAAATTCGCGCGCGTCTTTTCGCACCTTTCATTCGTGTTTTCAGCGAGGAAGGTCGAAAGATACAAAATTTTTTACACTGTCAAAAGATGAGAAATTTTCGACGCTTTGGTGCCTGTTGATGCATGGTGAGATGACTGGGACGAAAAAAATGGACTCGGGCGAAAATTTTCCGGGGGTGCGAAAATTCGTGCGCGCGCATTTTAGCGGCTTTTACTCGTATTTTCAGTCAAAAAGATCAAAAGATGCAAAAATTTTTATGCTGTCAAAATATGCAAAATTTTCGACGCTTTCATGCATTTTAATGCAAGGTGAGATGATTAGAACGAAAAAATGGACTCGGGAGAAACTTTTCCTGGGGTGCGAAAATTCGCGCGCGTCTTTTCGCACCATTCATTCGTCTTTTTAGCGAGGAGGTCAAAAGACATGAAATTTTTTAAGCTGTCAAAAGATGCGAAATTTTCGACGCTTTTGTGCATGTTGATGCATGGTGAGATGATTGGGACGAAAAAATGGACTCGGGTGAAAATTTTTCGGGGGTGCGAAAATTCGCGCGCGCCTTTTCGCACCTTCCATTCGTGTTTTCAACGAGGAAGGTCAAAAGACACGAAATTTTTTACACTGTCAAAAGATGCGAAATTTTCGATGCTTTCGTGCATGTTGATGCATGGTGTGATGATTGGGACGAAAAAATGGACTCGGGCGAAAATTTTTCGGGGGTGCAAAAATTCGCGCGCCCGCCTTTTAGCGGCTTTTACTCGTATTTTCAGCCAAGAAGGTCAAAAGACGCAAAATTTTTTATGCTGTCAAAAGATGCAAAATTTTCGATGCTTTAATGCATGTTAATGCTAGGTGAGATGATTAGAACGAAAAAATGGACTCGGGAGAAAATTTTCCTGGGGTGCGAAAATTCGCGCGCGTCTTTTCGCACCTTTCATTCGTGTTTTCAGCGAGGAAGGTCGAAAGATACGAAATTTTTTACGTTGTCAAAAGATGCAAAATTTTCGACGCTTTCGTGCATGTTGATGCATGGTGAGATGACTGGGACGAAAAAAATGGACTCGGGCGAAAATTTTTCGGGGGTGCGAAAATTCGCACTCGCGCCTTTTAGCGTCTTTTACTCGTGTTTTCAGCCACGAAGGTCAAACGACGCAATATTTTTTATGCTGTCAAAAGATGCGAAATTTTCGATGATTTAATGCATGTTAATGCAAGGTGAGATGATTAGAACGAAAAAATGGATGCGGGAGAAAATTTTCCTGGGGTGCGAAAATTTGCGCGCGTCTTTCGCACCTTTCATTCGTGTTTTCAGCGAGGAAGGTCGAAAGACACGAAATTTTTTACGCTGTCAAAAGATGCAAAATTTTCGACGCTTTCGTGCATGATGATGCATGGTGAGATGACTGGGACGAATAAAATGGACTCGGGCGAAAATTTTTCTGGGGTGCGGAAATTCGCGCTCGCGCCTTTTGTCGTCTTTTACTCGTGTTTTCATCCAAGAAGGTCAAACGACGCAAAAAATTTTACGTTGTTAAAAGATGCAAAATTTTCGATGCTTTCATGCATGTTGATGCAAGGTGAGATGATTGGGACGAAAAAATGGACTCGGGCGAAAATTTTCCGGGGGTGCAAAAATTTGTGCGCGCCTTTTTGCACCTTCCATTCGTGTTTTCAGCGAGGAAGGTCAAAAGACACGAAATTTTTTACACTATCAAAAGATGTAAAATTTTCGATGCTTTCATGCATGTTGATGCATGGTGAGATGATTGGGACGAAAAAATGGACTCGGCAGAAAATTTTCCGGGGGTGCGAAAATTCGCGCACGCGCCTTTTAGCGGCTTTTACTCGTATTTTCAGGCAAAAAGGTCAAAAGATGCAAAAAAATTTATGCTGTCAAAAGATGCAAAATTTTCGAAGCTTTCATGCATGTTAATGCAAGGTGAGATGATTAGAATGAAAAAATGGGATCGGGAGAAAATTTTCCTGGGTGCGAAAATTCGCGCGCGTGTTTTAGCGGCTTTTACTCGTATTTTCAGCCAAAAAGGTCAAAAAGATGCAAAATTTTCGACGCTTTCATGCATGTTAATGCAAGGTGAGATGATTAGAACTAAAAAATGGACACGGGAGAAAATTTTCCTGGGGTGCGAAAATTCGCGCGGTCGAAAGATACGAAATTTTTTACACTGTCAAAAGAAGCAAAATTTTCGACGCTTTGGTGCATGTTGATGCATGGTGAGATGACTGGGACGAAAAAAATGGACTCGGGCGAAAATTTTTTGGGGGTGCGAAAATTCGCGCTCGCGCCTTTTAGCGTCTTTTACTCGTGTTTTCAGCCAAGAAGGTCGAACGCCGCGAAATTTTTTACGTTGTTAAAAGATGCAAAATTTTCGATGATTTCGTGCATGTTGATGCAAGGTGAGATGATTGGGATGAAAAAATGGACTCGGGTGAAAATTTTTCGGGGTTCGAAAATTTGCACGTGCCTTTTCGCACCTTCAATTCGTGTTTTCAGCGAGGAAGGTCAAAAGACACGAAATTTTTTACACTGTCAAAAGATGCAAAATTTTCGATGCTTTCCTGCATGTTGATGCATGGTGAGATGATTGGGACGAAAAAAATGGACTCGCGCGAAAATTTTCCGGGTGTGCGAAAATTCGCGCGCGCGCCTTTTAGCGACTTTTACTCGTATTTTCAGCCAAAAAGGTCAAAAAGATGCAAATAATTTTATGCTGTCAAAACATGCAAAATTTTCGACGCTTTCATGCATGTTAATGCAAGGTGAGATGATTAGAACGAAAAAATGGACTCGGGAGAAAATTTTCCTAGGGTGCGAAAATTCGCGCACGTCTTTTCGTACCTTTCATTCGTGTTTTCAGCGAAAAAGGTCAAAAGACACGAAATTTTTTACACTATCAAAAGATGCGAAATTTTCGATGCTTTGGTGCATGTTGATGCATGGTTAGATAATTGGGACGAAAAAATGGACTCGGGCGAAAATTTTCCGGGGGTGCAAAAATTCGTGCGCGCGCCTTTTAGCGGCTTTTACTCGTATTTTCAGCCAAAAAGGTCAAAAGATGCAAAAAATTTTATGCTGTCAAAATATGCAAAATTTTTGACGCTTTTATGCATGTTAATGCAAGGTGAGATGATTAGAACGAAAAAATGAACTCGGGAGAAAATTTTCCTGGGGTGCGAAAATTCGCGCGCGTCTTTTCGCACCTTTCATTCGTGTTTTCAGCGAGGAAGGTCTAAGGACACAAAATTTTTTACGCTGTCAAAAGATGCAAAATTTTTGACCCTTTCGTGCATGTTGATGCATGGTGAGATGACTGGGGCGAAAAAATGGACTCGGGCGAAAATTTTTCGTGGGTGCGAAAATTCACGCTCGTGCCTTATAGCGTCTTTTACTCGTGTTTTCAGCCAAGAAGGTCAAACGATGCAAAATTTTTTACGTTGTTAAAAGATGCAAAATTTTCGATGATTTCGGGCATGTTGATGCAAGGTGAGATGATTGGGACGAAAAAATGGACTCGGGTGAAAATTTTCCGGGGGTGCGAAAATTCGCGCGCGCCTTTTCGCACCTTCCATTCGTCTTTTAGCGAGGAAGGTCAAAAGACACGAAATCTTTTACACTGTCAAAAGATGCAAAATTTTTTATGCTTTCGTGCATGTTGATGCATGGTGAGATGATTGGGACGAAAAAATGGACTCGGGCAAAAATTTTTCGAGGGTGCGAAAATTCGCGCTCGCGCCTTTTAGCGTCTTTTACTCGTGTTTTCAGCCAAGAAGGTCAAACGACGCGAAATTTTTTATGTTGTCAAAAGATGCGAAATTTTCGATGCTTTAATGCATGTTAATGCAAGGCGAGATGATTAGAACGAAAAAATAGACTCGGGAGAAAATTTTCCTGGGGTGCAAAAATTCGCGCGCGTCTTTTCGCACCTTTCATTCGTGTTTTCAGCGAGGAAGGTCGAAAGATACAAAATTTTTTACACTGTCAAGAGATGCGAAATTTTCGACGCTTCGGTGCATGTTGATGCATGGTGAGATGACTGGGACGAAAAAAATGGACTCGGGCGAAAATTTTTCGTGGGTGCGAAAATTCGCGCTCGCGCCTTTTAGCGTCTTTTACTCGTGTTTTCAGCCAAGAAGGTCGAACGCCGCGAAATTTTTTACGTTGTTAAAAGATGCAAAATTTTCGATGATTTCGTGCATGTTGATGCAAGGTGAGATGATTGGGATGAAAAAATGGACTCGGGTGAAAATTTTTCGGGGTTCGAAAATTTGCACGTGCCTTTTCGCACCTTCAATTCGTGTTTTCAGCGAGGAAGGTCAAAAGACACGAAATTTTTTACACTGTCAAAAGATGCAAAATTTTCGATGCTTTCCTGCATGTTGATGCATGGTGAGATGATTGGGACGAAAAAAATGGACTCGCGCGAAAATTTTCCGGGTGTGCGAAAATTCGCGCGCGCGCCTTTTAGCGACTTTTACTCGTATTTTCAGCCAAAAAGGTCAAAAAGATGCAAATAATTTTATGCTGTCAAAACATGCAAAATTTTCGACGCTTTCATGCATGTTAATGCAAGGTGAGATGATTAGAACGAAAAAATGGACTCGGGAGAAAATTTTCCTAGGGTGCGAAAATTCGCGCACGTCTTTTCGTACCTTTCATTCGTGTTTTCAGCGAAAAAGGTCAAAAGACACGAAATTTTTTACACTATCAAAAGATGCGAAATTTTCGATGCTTTGGTGCATGTTGATGCATGGTTAGATAATTGGGACGAAAAAATGGACTCGGGCGAAAATTTTCCGGGGGTGCAAAAATTCGTGCGCGCGCCTTTTAGCGGCTTTTACTCGTATTTTCAGCCAAAAAGGTCAAAAGATGCAAAAAATTTTATGCTGTCAAAATATGCAAAATTTTTTACGCTTTTATGCATGTTAATGCAAGGTGAGATGATTAGAACGAAAAAATGAACTCGGGAGAAAATTTTCCTGGGGTGCGAAAATTCGCGCGCGTCTTTTCGCACCTTTCATTCGTGTTTTCAGCGAGGAAGGTCTAAGGACACAAAATTTTTTACGCTGTCAAAAGATGCAAAATTTTTGACCCTTTCGTGCATGTTGATGCATGGTGAGATGACTGGGGCGAAAAAATGGACTCGGGCGAAAATTTTTCGTGGGTGCGAAAATTCACGCTCGTGCCTTATAGCGTCTTTTACTCGTGTTTTCAGCCAAGAAGGTCAAACGATGCAAAATTTTTTACGTTGTTAAAAGATGCAAAATTTTCGATGATTTCGGGCATGTTGATGCAAGGTGAGATGATTGGGACGAAAAAATGGACTCGGGTGAAAATTTTCCGGGGGTGCGAAAATTCGCGCGCGCCTTTTCGCACCTTCCATTCGTCTTTTAGCGAGGAAGGTCAAAAGACACGAAATCTTTTACACTGTCAAAAGATGCAAAATTTTTTATGCTTTCGTGCATGTTGATGCATGGTGAGATGATTGGGACGAAAAAATGGACTCGGGCAAAAATTTTTCGAGGGTGCGAAAATTCGCGCTCGCGCCTTTTAGCGTCTTTTACTCGTGTTTTCAGCCAAGAAGGTCAAACGACGCGAAATTTTTTATGTTGTCAAAAGATGCGAAATTTTCGATGCTTTAATGCATGTTAATGCAAGGCGAGATGATTAGAACGAAAAAATAGACTCGGGAGAAAATTTTCCTGGGGTGCAAAAATTCGCGCGCGTCTTTTCGGACCTTTCATTCGTGTTTTCAGCGAGGAAGGTCGAAAGATACAAAATTTTTTACACTGTCAAGAGATGCGAAATTTTCGACGCTTTGGTGCATGTTGATGCATGGTGAGATGACTGGGACGAAAAAAATGGACTCGGGCGAAAATTTTTCGTGGGTGCGAAAATTCGCGCTCGCGCCTTTTAGCGTCTTTTACTCGTGTTTTCAGCCAAGAAGGTCAAACGATGCGAAATTTTTTACGTTGTTAAAAGATGCAAAATTTTCGATGCTTTCGTGCATGTTGATGCAAGGTGAGATGATTGGGACGAAAAAATGGACTCGGGCGAAAATTTTCCGGGGGTGCGAAAATTTGCGCGCGCCTTTTCGCACCTTCCATTCGTGTTTTCCGCGAGGAAGGTCAAAAGACACGAAATTTTTTACACTGTCAAAAGATGCAAAATTTTCGATGCTTTCGTGCATGTTGATGCATGGTGAGATGATTGGGACGAAAAAAATGGACTCGGGCGAAAATTTTCCGGGGGTGCAAAAATTCGCGCGCGCGCCTTTTAGCGGCTTTTACTCGTATTTTCAGCCAAAAAGGTCAAAAGATGCAAAAAATTTTATGCTGTCAAAATATGCAAAATTTTTTACGCTTTTATGCATGTAAATGTAAGGTGAGATGATTAGAACGAAAAAATGGACTCGGGAGAAAATTTTCCTGGGGTGCGAAAATTCGCGCGCGTCTTTTCGCACCTTTCATTCGTGTTTTCAGTGAGGAAGGTCGAAAGCGAGGAAGGTCGAAAGACACAAAATTTTTTACGCTGTCAAAAGATGCGAAATTTTTTACGCTTTCGTGCATGTTGATGCATGGTGAGATGACTGGGACGAAAAAAATGGACTCGGGCGAAAATTTTTCGTGAGTGCGAAAATTCACGCTCGCGCTTTATAGCGTCTTTTACTCGTGTTTTCAGCCAAGAAGGTCAAACGATGCGAAATTTTTTACGTTGTTAAAAGATGCAAAATTTTCGATGATTTCGTGCATGTTGATGCAAGGTGAGATGATTGGGACGAAAAAATGGACTCGGGTGAAAATTTTTCGGGGGTGCAAAAAATTGCGCGCGCCTTTTCGCACCTTCCATTCGTCTTTTAGCGAGGAAGGTCAAAAGACACGAAATTTTTTACACTGTCAAAAGATGCAAAATTTTTTATGCTTTCGTGCATGTTGATGCATGGTGAGATGATTGGGACGAAAAAATGGACTCGGACGAAAATTTTTCGAGGGTGCGAAAATTCGCGCTCGCGCCTTTTAGCGTCTTTTACTCGTGTTTTCAGCCAAGAAGGTCAAACGACGCGAAATTTTTTATGTTGTCAAAAGATGCGAAATTTTTGATGCTTTAATGCATGTTAATGCAAGGCGAGATGATTAGAACGAAAAAATGGACTCGGGAGAAAATTTTCCTGGGGTGCGAAAATTCGCGCGCGTCTTTTCTCACCTTTCATTCGTGTTTTCAGCGAGGAAGGTCGAAAGACACAAAATTTTTTACGCTGTCAAAAGATGCAAAATTTTTTACCCTTTCGTGCATGTTGATGCATGGTGAGATGACTGGGGCGAAAAAATGGACTCGGGCGAAAATTTTTCGTGGGTGCGAAAATTCACGCTCGCGCCTTATAGCGTCTTTCACTCGTGTTTTCAGCCAAGAAGGTCAAACGATGCAAAATTTTTTACTTTGTTAAAAGATGCAAAATTTTCGATGATTTCGGGCATGTTGATGCAAGGTGAGATGATTGGGACGAAAAAAATAGACTCGGGCGAAAATTTTCCGGGGGTGCAAAAATTCGCGCGCGCGCCTTTTAGCGGCTTTTACTCGTATTTTCAGCCAAAGAGGTCAAAAGATGCAAAAAATTTTATGCTGTCAAAATATGCAAAATTTTTTACGCTTTTATGCATGTTATTGCAAGGTGAGATGATTAGAACGAAAAAATGGACTCGGGAGAAAATTTTCCTGGGGTGCGAAAATTCGCGCGCGTCTTTTCGCACCTTTCATTCGTGTTTTCAGCGAGGAAGGTCGAAAGACACAAAATTTTTACGCTGTCAAAAGATACGAAATTTTTTACGCTTTCATGCATGTTGATGCATGGTGAGATGACTGGGACGAAAAAAATGGACTCGGACGAAAATTTTTCGTGAGTGCGAAAATTCACGCTCGCGCCTTATAGCGTCTTTTACTCGTGTTTTCAGCCAAGAAGGTCAAACGATGCGAAATTTTTTACGTTGTTAAAAGATGCAAAATTTTCGATGATTTCGTGCATGTTGATGCAAGGTGAGATGATTGGGACGAAAAAATGGACTCGGGTGAAAATTTTCCGGGGGTGCGAAAATTCGTGCGCGCCTTTTCGCACCTTCCATTCATCTTTTAACGAAGAAGGTCAAAGGACACGAAATTTTTTACACTGTCAAAAGATGCAAAATTTTTTATGCTTTCGTGCATGTTGATGCATGGTGAGATGATTGGGTCGAAAAAATGGACTCGGGCAAAAATTTTTCGAGGGTGCGAAAATTCGCGCTCGCGCCTTTTAGCATCTTTTACTCGTGTTTTCAGCCAAGAAGGTCAAACGACGCGAAATTTTTTATGCTGGCAAAAGATGCAAAATTTTTTATGCTTTAATGCATGTTAATGCAAGGTGAGATGATTAGAACGAAAAATGGACTCGGGAGAAAATTTTCCTGGGGTGCGAAAATTCGCGCGCGTCTTTTCGCACCTTTCATTCGTGTTTTCAGCGAGGAAGGTCGAAAGATACAAAATTTTTTACACTGTCAAGAGATGCAAAATTTTCGATGCTTTGGTGCATGTTGATGCATGGTGAGATGATTGGGACGAAAAAAATGGACTCGGGCGAAAATTTTTCGTGGGTGCGAAAATTCGCGCTCGCGCCTTTTAGAGTCTTTTACTCGTGTTTTCAGCCAAGAAGGTCAAACGATGCGAAATTTTTTACGTTGTTAAAAGATGCAAAATTTTCGATGCTTTCGTGCATGTTGATGCAAGGTGAGATGATTGGGACGAAAAAATGGACTCGGGCGAAAATTTTCCGGGGGTGCGAAAATTTGCGCGCGCCTTTTCGCACCTTCCATTCGTATTTTCCGCGAGGAAGGTCAAAAGACACGAAATCTTTTACACTATCAAAAGATGCAAAATTTTTTATGCTTTCGTGCATGTTGAGATGATTGGGACGAAAAAAATAGACTCGGGCGAAAATTTTCCGGGGGTGCAAAAATTCGCGCGCGCGCCTTTTAGCGGCTTTTACTCGTATTTTCAGCCAAAAAGGTCAAAAGATGCAAAAAAATTTATGCTGTCAAAATATGCAAAATTTTTTACGCTTTTATGCATGTTAATGCAAGGTGAGATGATTAGAATGAAAAAATGGACTCGGGAGAAAATTTTCCTGGGGTGCGAAAATTCGCGCGCGTCTTTTCGCACTTTTCATTCGTGTTTTCAGCGAGGAAGGTCGAAAGACACAAAATTTTTTACGCTGTCAAAAGATGCGAAATTTTTTACGCTTTCGTGCATGTTGATGCATGGTGAGATGACTGGGACAAAAAAAATGGACTCGGGCGAAAATTTTTCGTGAGTGCGAAAATTCACGCTCGCTCCTTATAGCGTCTTTTACTCGTGTTTTCAGCCAACAAGGTCAAACGATGCGAAATTTTTTACGTTGTTAAAAGATGCAAAATTTTCGATGCTTTCGTGCATGTTGATGCAAGGTGAGATGATTGGGACGAAAAAATGGACTCGGGCAAAAATTTTTTACACTGTCAAAAGATGAGAAATTTTCGATGCTTTGGTGCATGTTGATGCAAGGTGAGATGACTGGGACGAAAAAAATGGACTCGGGCGAAATTTTTTTGCGGGTGCGAAAATTCTCGCTAGCGTCTTTTAGCATCTTTTACTCGTGTTTTTAGCCAAGAAGGTCAAACGACGCGAAATTTTTACGTTGTTAAAAGATGTAAAATTTTTTATGCTTTCGTGCATATTTATGCAAGGTGAGATAATTGGGACGAAAAAATGGACTCGGGCGAAAATTTTCCGGGGGTGCGAAAATTCGCGCGCGCCTTTTCGCACCTTCCATTCGTGTTTTTAGCGAGGAAGGTCAAAAGACACGAAATTTTTTACACTGTCAAAAAATGTGAAATTTTCGATGCTTTCGTGCATGTTGATGCATGGTGAGATGATTGGGAAGAAAAAAATGGACTCGGGCGAAAATTTTCCGGGGGTGCGAAAATTCGTGCGCGCGCATTTTAGCGGCTTTTACTCGTATTTTCAGTCAAAAAGATCAAAAGATGCAAAAATTTTTATGCTGTCAAAATATGCGAAATTTTCGATGCTTTCTCGCATTTTAATGCAAGGTGAGATGATTAGAACGAAAAAATGGACTCGGGAGAAAATTTTCCTGGGGTGCGAAAATTCGCGCGCGTCTTTTAGCACCTTTCATTCGTGTTTTCAGCGAGGAAGGTCGAAAGACACGAAATTTTTTACGATGTCAAAAGATGCAAAATTTTCGACGCTTTGGTGCATATTGATGCATGATGAGATGACTGGGACGAAAAAAATGGACTCGGGCGAAAATTTTTCAGGGGTGCGAAAATTTGCGCTGGCGCCTTTTAGCGTCTTTTACTCGTGTTTTCAGCCAAGAAGGTCAAACGACGCGAAATTTTTTACGTTGTTAACAGATGCAAAATTTTGGATGCTTTCATGCATGTTGATGTAAGGTGAGATGATTGGGACGAAAAAATGGACTCGGGAGAAAATTTTTCCGGGGTGCGAAAATTCACGCGCGCCTTTTCGCACCTTCCATTCATGTTTTCAGCGAGGAAGGTCAAAAGACACGAAATTTTTTACACTGTCAAAAAATGCGAAATTTTCGATGCTTTTGTGCATGTTGATGCATGGTGAGATGATTGGGACGAAAAAAATAGACTCGGGCGAAAATTTTTCGGGGGTGTGAAAATTCGCGCGCGCGCCTTTTAGCGGCTTTTACTCGTATTTTCAGCCAAAAAGGTCAAAAGATGCAAAAAATTTTATGCTGTCAAAATATGCAAAATTTTCGACGCTTTCATGCATGTTAGTGCAAGGTGAGATGATTAGAACGAAAAAATGGACTCGGGAGAAAATTTTCCTGGGGTGCGAAAATTCGCGCGCGTCTTTTCGCACCTTTCATTCGTGTTTTCAGCGAGGAAGGTCGAAAGACACGAAATTTTTTACGCTGTCAAAACATGCGAAATTTTTGACGCTTTCATGCTTGTTGATGCATGGTGAGATGACTGGGGCGAAAAAAATGGACTCGGGCGAAAATTTTTCCGGGGTGCGAAAATTCGCGCGCGCCTTTTCGCACCTTCCATTCGTATTTTGTACACAAGTAAAAGAAGGTCAAAAGACACGAAATTTTGTACACTGTCAAAAAATGCAAAATTTTTTATGCTTTTGTACATGATGCGTGGTGAGATGATTGGGACGAAAAAAATAGATTCGAGCGAAAATTTTCCGGGGGTGTGAAAATTCGCGCGCGCGCCTTTTAGCGACTTTTACTCGTATTTTCTGCCAAAAAGGTCAAAAGATGCAAAAAAAATTATGCTGTCAAAATATGCAAAATTTTCGACGCTTTCATGCATGTTAATGCAAGGTGAGATGATTAGAATGAAAAAATGGACTCGGGAGAAAATTTTCCTAGGGTGCGAAAATTCGCGCGCGTCTTTTCGCACCTTTCATTCGTGTTTTCAGCGAGGAAGGTCGAAAGACACGAAATTTTTTACGCTGTCAAAAGATGCGAAATTTTTGACGCTTTCATGAATGTTGATGCATGGTGAGATGACTGGGGCGAAAAAAATGGACTCGGGCGAAAATTTTTCGGGGGTGCGAAAATTCGCGCTCGCGCCTTTTAGCGTCTTTTACTTGTTTTTTCATCCAAGAAGGTCAAACGATGTGAAATTTTTTACGTTGTTAAAAGATGCAAAATTTTCCATGCTTTCGTGCATGTTGATGCAATGTGAGATGATTGGGACGAAAAAATGGACTCGGGCAAAAATTTTTTACACTGTCAAAAGATGAGAAATTTTCGATGCTTCGGTGCATGTTGATGCAAGGTGAGATGACTGGGACGAAAAAAATGGACTCGGGCAAAAATTTTTTGGGGGTGCGAAAATTCTCGCTCGCGCCTTTTAGCGTTTTTTACTCGTGTTTTTAGCCAAGAAGGTCAAACGACGCGAAATTTTTACGTTGTTAAAAGATGCAAAATTTTTAATGCTTTCGTGCATATTTATGCAAGGTGAGATAATTGGGACAAAAAAATGGACTCGGGCGAAAATTTTCTGGGGGTGCGAAAATTCGCGCGCGCCTTTTCGCAGCTTCCATTCGTGTTTTTAGCGAGGAAGGTCAAAAGACACGAAATTTTTTACACTGTCAAAAAATGTGAAATTTTCGATGCTTTCGTGCATGTTGATGCATGGTGAGATGATTGGGAAGAAAAAAATGGACTCGGACGAAAATTTTCCGGGGGTGCGAAAATTCGTGCGCGCGCATTTTAGCGGCTTTTACTCGTATTTTCAGTCAAAAAGATCAAAAGATGCAAAAATTTTTATGCTGTCAAAATATGCGAAATTTTCGACGCTTTCATGCATTTTAATGCATGGTGAGATGATTAGAACGAAAAAATGGATTCGGGAGAAAATTTTCCAGGGGTGCGAAAATTCGCGCGCGTCTTTTAGCACCTTTCATTCGTGTTTTCAGCGAGGAAGGTCGAAAGACACGAAATTTTTTACGATGTCAAAAGATGCAAAATTTTCGACGCTTTGGTGCATATTGATGCATGATGAGATGACTGGGACGAAAAAAATGGACTCGGGCGAAAATTTTTCAGGGGTGCGAAAATTCGCGCTGGCGCCTTTTAGCGTCTTTTACTCGTGTTTTCAGCCAAGAAGGTCAAACGACGCGAAATTTTTTACGTTGTTAACAGATGCAAAATTTTGGATGCTTTCGTGCATGTTGATGTAAGGTGAGATGATTGGGACGAAAAAATGGACTCGGGAGAAAATTATCCGGGGGTGCGAAAACTCGCGCGCGCGCCTTTTAGCGGCTTTTACTCGTATTTTCAGCCAAAAAGGTAAAAAAGATGCAACAAATTTTATGCTGTCAAAAGATGCGAAATTTTTTATGCTTTAATGCATGTTAATGCAAGGTGAGATGATTAGAACGAAAAAATGGACTCGGGAGAAAATTTTCCTTGGGTGCGAAAATTCGCGCGCGTCTTTTCGCACCTTTCATTCGTGTTTTCAGCGAGGAAGGTCGAAAGATACAAAATTTTTTACACTGTCAAGAGATGCGAAATTTTCGACGCTTTGGTGCATGTTGATGCATGGTGAGATGACTGCGACGAAAAAAATGGACTCGGGCGAAAATTTTTCGGGGGTGCGAAAATTCGCGCTCGCGTCTTTTAGCTTCTTTTACTCGTGTTTTTAACCAACAAGGTCAAACGACGCGAAATTTTTTATGCTGTCAAAAGATGCGAAATTTTCGATGCTTTCATGCATGTTAATGCTAGGTGAGATGATTAGAATGAAAAAATGGACTCGGGAGAAAATTTTCCTGGGGTGCGATAATTCGCGCACGTCTTTTCGCACCTTTCATTCATGTTTTCAGCGAGGAAGGTCGAAAGACACAAAATTTTTTACGCTGTCAAAAGATGAGAAATTTTCGACGCTTTGGTGCATGTTGATGCATGGTGAGATGACTGGGACGAAAAAAATGGACTCGGGCGAAAATTTTTCGGGGGTGCGAAAATTCGCGCTCGCGCCTTTTAGCGTCTTTTACTCGTGTTTTCATCCAAGAAGGTCAAACGACGCGACATTTTTTATGTTGTTAAAAGATGCAAAATTTTCGATGCTTTCGTGCATGTTGATGCAAGGTGAGATGATTGTGATGAAAAAATGGACTCGGGCGAAAATTTTCCGGGGGTGCGAAAATTTGCGCGCGCCTTTTCGCACCTTCCATTCGTATTTTCCGCGAGGAAGGTCAAAAGACACGAAATCTTTTACACTATCAAAAGATGCAAAATTTTCGATGCTTTCGTGCATGTTGATGCATGGTGAGATGATTGGGACGAAAAAAATTGACTCGGGCGAAAATTTTCCGGGGGTGCAAAAATTCGCGCGTGCGCCTTTTAGCGGCTTTTACTCGTATTTTCAGCCAAAAAGGTCAAAAGATGCAAAAAATTTTATGCTGTCAAAATATGCAAAATTTTTTACGCTTTTATGCATGTTAATGCAAGGGGAGATGATTAGAACGAAAAAAATGGACTCGGGAGAAAATTTTCCTGGGGTGCGAAAATTCGCGCGCGTCTTTTCGCACCTTTCATTCGTGTTTTCAGCGAGGAAGGTCGAAAGACACAAAATTTTTTACGCTGTCAAAAGATACGAAATTTTTTACGCTTTCGTGCATGTTGATGCATGGTGACATGACTGAGACGAAAAAAATGGACTCGGGCGAAAATTTTTCGTGAGTGCAAAAATTCACGCTCGCGCCTTATAGCGTCTTTTACTCGTGTTTTCAACCAAGAAGGTCAAACGATGCGAAATTTTTTACGTTGTTAAAAGATGCAAAATTTTCGATAATTTCGTGCATGTTGATGCAAGGTGAGATGATTGGGACGAAAAAATGGACTCGGGTGAAAATTTTCCGTGGGTGCGAAAATTCGCGCGCGCCTTTTCGCACCTTCCATTCGTCTTTTAACGAGGAAGGTCAAAGGACACGAAATTTTTTACACTGTCAAAAGATGCAAAATTTTTTATGCTTTCGTGCATGTTGATGCATGGTGAGATGATTGGGACGAAAAAATGGACTCGGGCAAAAATTTTTCGAGGGTGCGAAAATTCGCGCTCGCGCCTTTTAGCGTCTTTTACTCGTGTTTTCAGCCAAGAAGGTCAAACGACGCGAAATTTTTTATGCTGGCAAAAGATGCAAAATTTTTTATGCTTTAATGCATGTTAATGCAAGGTGAGATGATTAGAACGAAAAAATGGACTCGGGAGAAAATTTTCCTGGGGTGCGAAAATTCGCGCGCGTCTTTTCGCACCTTTCATTCGTGTTTTCAGTGAGGAAGGTCGAAAGATACAAAATTTTTTACACTGTCAAGAGATGCAAAATTTTCGACGCTTTGGTGCATGTTGATGCATGGTGAGATGACTGGGACGAAAAAAATGGACTCGGGCGAAAATTTTTCGTGGGTGCGAAAATTCGCGCTCGCGCCTTTTAGCGTCTTTTACTCGTGTTTTCAGCCAAGAAGGTCAAACGATGCGAAATTTTTTACGTTGTTAAAAGATGCAAAATTTTCGATGCTTTCGTGCATGTTGATGCAAGGTGAGATCATTGGGACGAAAAAATGGACTCGGGCGAAAATTTTCCGGGGGTGCGAAAATTTGCGCGCGCCTTTTCGCACCTTCCATTCGTATTTTCCGCGAGGAAGGTCAAAAGACACGAAATCTTTTACACTATCAAAAGATGCAAAATTTTTTATGCTTTCGTGCATGTTGAGATGATTGGGACGAAAAAAATAGACTCGGGCGAAATTTTTCCGGGGGTGCAAAAATTCGCGCGCGCGCCTTTTAGCGGCTTTTACTCATATTTTCAGCCAAAAAGGTCAAAAGATGCAAAAAATTTTATGCTGTCAAAATATGCAAAATTTTTGACGCTTTTATGCATGTTAATGCAAGGTGAGATGATTAGAACGAAAAAATGGACTCGGGAGAAAATTTTCCTGGGGTGCGAAAATTCGCGCGCGTCTTTTCGCACCTTTCATTCGTGTTTTCAGCGAGGAAGGTCGAAAGACACAAAAAATTTTACGCTGTCAAAAGATGCGAAATTTTTTACGCTTTCGTGCATGTTGATGCATGGTGAGATGACTGGGACAAAAAAAATGGACTCGGGTGAAAATTTTTCGTGAGTGCGAAAATTCACGCTCGCGCCTTATAGCGTCTTTTACTCGTGTTTTCAGCCAACAAGGTCAAACGATGCGAAATTTTTTACGTTGTTAAAAGATGCAAAATTTTCGATGCTTTCGTGCATGTTGATGCAAGGTGAGATGATTGGGACGAAAAAATGGACTCGGGCAAAAATTTTTTACACTGTCAAAAGATGAGAAATTTTCGATGCTTTGGTGCATGTTGATGCAAGGTGAGATGACTGGGACGAAGAAAATGGACTCGGGCGAAAATTTTTTGGGGGTGCGAAAATTCTCGCTCGCGCCTTTTAGCGTCTTTTACTCGTGTTTTTAGCCAAGAAGGTCAAACGGCGCGAAATTTTTACGTTGTTAAAAGATGCAAAATTTTTTATGCTTTCGTGCATATTTATGCAAGGTGAGATAATTGGGACGAAAAAATGGACTCGGGCGAAAATTTTCCCGGTGTGCGAAAATTCGCGCGCGCCTTTTCGCACCTTCCATTCGTGTTTTTAGCGAGGAAGGTCAAAAGACACGAAATTTTTTACACTGTCAAAAAATGTGAAATTTTCGATGCTTTCGTGCATGTTGATGCATGGTGAGATGATTGGGAAGAAAAAAATGGACTCGGGCGAAAATTTTCCGGGGGTGCGAAAATTCGTGCGCGCGCATTTTAGCGGCTTTTACTCGTATTTTTAGTCAAAAAGATCAAAAGATGCAAAAATTTTTATGCTGTCAAAATATGCGAAATTTTCGACGCTTTCATGCATTTTAATGCAAGGTGAGATGATTAGAACGAAAAAATGGACTCAGGAGAAAATTTTCCTGGGGTGCGAAAATTCGCGCGCGTCTTTTAGCACCTTTCATTCGTGTTTTCAGCGAGGAAGGTCGAAAGACACGAAATTTTTTACGATGTCAAAAGATGCAAAAATAGGAGATGACTAGGACGAAAAAAATAGACTCGGGCGAAAATTTTTCAGTGGTGCGAAAATTCGCGCTGGCGCCTTTTAGCGTCTTTTACTCGTGTTTTCAGCCAAGAAGGTCAAACGACGCGAAATTTTTTACGTTGTTAACAGATGCAAAATTTTGGATGCTTTCGTGCATGTTGATGTAAGGTGAGATGATTGGGACGAAAAAATGGACTCGGGAGAAAATTTTTCCGGGGTGCGAAAATTCACGCGCGCCTTTTCGCACCTTCCATTCATGTTTTCAGCGAGGAAGGTCAAAAGACACGAAATTTTTTACACTGTCAAAAAATGCGAAATTTTCGATGCTTTTGTGCATGTTGATGCATGGTGAGATGATTGGGACGAAAAAAATAGACTCGGGCGAAAATTTTTCGGGGGTGTGAAAATTCGCGCGCGCGCCTTTTACCGGCTTTTACTCGTATTTTCAGCCAAAAAGGTCAAAAGATGCAAAAAATTTTATGCTGTCAAAATATGCAAAATTTTCGATGCTTTCATGCATGTTAATGCAAGGTGAGATGATTAGAACGAAAAAATGGACTCGGGAGAAAATTTTCCTGGGGTGCGAAAATTCGCGCGCGTCTTTTCGCACCTTTCATTCGTGTTTTCAGCGAGGAAGGTCGAAAGACACGAAATTTTTTACGCTGTCAAAACATGCGAAAGTTTTGACGCTTTCATGCTTGTTGATGCATGGTGAGATGACTGGGGCGAAAAAATGGACTCGGGCGAAAATTTTTCCGGGGTGCGAAAATTCGCGCGCGCCTTTTCGCACCTTCCATTCGTGTTTTCAGCGAGGAAGGTCAAAAGACACGAAATTTTGTACACTGTCAAAAAATGCGAAATTTTTTATGCTTTTGTACATGATGCGTGGTGAGATGATTGGGACGAAAAAAATAGACTCGGGCGAAAATTTTCCGGGGGTGTGAAAATTCGCGCGCGCGCCTTTTAGCGACTTTTACTCATATTTTCTGCCAAAAAGGTCAAAAGATGCAAAAAAATTTATGCTGTCAAAATATGCAAAATTTTCGACGCTTTCATGCATGTTAATGCAAGGTGAGATGATTAGAACGAAAAAATGGACTCGGGAGAAAATTTTCCTGGGGTGCAAAAATTCGCGCGCGTCTTTTCGCACCTTTCATTCGTGTTTTCAGCGAGGAAGGTCGAAAGACACGAAATTTTTTACGCTGTCAAAAGATGCAAAATTTTTGACGCTTTCATGAATGTTGATGCATGGTGAGATGACTGGGGCGAAAAAAATGGACTCGGGCGAAAATTTTTCGGGGGTGCGAAAATTCGCGCTCGCGCCTTTTAGCGTCTTTTACTTGTGTTTTCATCCAAGAAGGTATAACGATGTGAAATTTTTTACGTTGTTAAAAGATGCAAAATTTTCGATGATTTCGTGCATGTTGATGCAAGGT
The DNA here is from genome assembly GCA_030549335.1 of Pontederia crassipes. Taxonomy (NCBI): domain Eukaryota; kingdom Viridiplantae; phylum Streptophyta; class Magnoliopsida; order Commelinales; family Pontederiaceae; genus Pontederia; species Pontederia crassipes. The sequence continues at coordinate 9,967,581 of CM060198.1, forward strand.
GAGATGATTTGGACGAAAAAATGGACTCGGATGAAAATTTTCCGGGGGTGCAAAAATTCACGCGCGCCTTTTCGCATCTTCCATTCGTGTTTTCAGCGAGGAAGGTCAAAAGACACAAAATTTTTTACACTGTCAAAAGATGTGAAATTTTCCATGCTTTCGTGCATGTTGATGCATGGTGAGATGACTGAGATGAAAAAATGGACTCGGGCGAAAATTTTTCGGGGGCGCGAAAATTCGCGCGCCTTTTAGCGGCTTTTACTCGTATTTTGAACCAAGAAGGTCAAAAGATGCAAAATTTTTTATGTTGTCAAAAGATGCGAAATTTTCGATGATTTAATGCATGTTAATGCAAGGTGAGATGATTAGAACGAAAAAATGGACTCGGGAGAAAATTTTCCTGGGGTGCGAAAATTCGCGCGCGTCTTTTCGCACCTTTCATTGGTGTTTTCAGCGAGGAAGGTCGAAAGACACGAAATTTTTTACACTGTGAAAAGATGCAAAATTTTTGACGCTTTGGTACATATTGATGCATGGTGAGATGACTGGGACGAAACAAATGGACTCGGGCGAAAATTTTTTGGTGGTGCGAAAATTCGCGCTGGCGCCTTTTAGCGTCTTTTACTCGTGTTTTCAGCCAAGAAGGTCAAACGATGCGAAATTTTTTACGTTGTTAAAAGATGCAAAATTTTCGATGCTTTCGTGCATGTTGATGCAAGGTGAGATGATTTGGACGAAAAAATGGACTCGGGAGAAAATTTTTTCGGGGTGCGAAAATTCGCGCGCGCCTTTTCGCACCTTCCATTCGTTTTTTCAGCGAGGAAGGTCAAAAGACACGAAATTTTTTACACTGTCAAAAAATGCAAAATTTTCGATGCTTTCGTGCATGTTGATGCATGGTGAGATGATTGGGACGAAAAAAATAGACTCGGGCGAAAATTTTTCGGGGGTGTGAAAATTCGCGCGCGCGCCTTTTAGCGGCTTTTACTCATATTTTCAGCCAAAAAGGTCAAAAGATGCAAAAAAATTTATGCTGTCAAAAGATGCAAAATTTTCGACGCTTTCATGCATGTTAATGCAAGTTGAGATGATTAGAACGAAAAAATGGACTCGGGAGAAAATTTTCCTGGGGTGCGAAAATTCGTGCGCGTCTTTTCGCACCTTTCATTCGTGTTTTCAGCGAGGAAGGTCGAAAGACACGAAATTTTTTACGCTGTCAAAAGATGTGAAATTTTTGACACTTTCATGCATGTTGATGCATGGTGAGATGATTGGAGCGAAAAAAATGGACTCGGGCGAAAATTTTTCGGGGGTGCGAAAATTCGCGCTCGCGCCTTTTAGCGTCTTTTACTCGTGTTTTCATCCAAGAAGGTCAAACGATGTGAAATTTTTTACGTTATTAAAAGATGCAAAATTTTCGATGATTTCGTGCATGTTGATGCAAGGTGAGATGATTGGGACGAAAAAATGGACTCGGATAAAAATTTTCCGGGGGTGCAAAAATTCGTGCGCGCCTTTTCGCATCTTCCTTTCGTGTTTTTAGCGAGGAAGGTCAAAAGACACGAAATTTTTTACACTGTCAAAAGATGCAAAATTTTTGATGCTTTCGTGCATGTTGATGCATGGTGAGATTATTGGGACGAAAGAATGGACTCGGGCGAAAATTTTTCGGGGGTGCGAAAATTCGCGCGCGTGCATTTTAGCGGCTTTTACTCGTATTTTCAGCCAAGAAGGTCAAAAGTCGCAAAATTTTTTATGCTGTCAAAAGATGCGAAATTTTCGATGCTTTAATGCATGTTAATACAAAGTGAGATGATTATAACGAAAAAATGGACTCGGGAGAAAATTTTCCTGGGGTGCGAAAATTCGTGCGCTTCTTTTCGCACCTTCCATTTGTGTTTTTAGCGAGGAAGGTCGAAAGACACGAAATTTTTTACACTGTCAAAATATGCAAAATTTTCGACGCTTTGGTGCATGTTGATGCATGGTGAGATGACTGGGACGAAAAAAATGGACTCGGCCGAAAATTTTTCGGGGGTGCGAAAATTCGCACTTGCGCCTTTTAGCCTCTTTTACTCGTGTTTTCAGCCAAGAAGGTCAAACGACGCGAAATTTTTTACATTGTTAAAAGATGCAAAATTTTCGATGCTTTCGTGTATGTTGATGCAAGGTGAGATGATTGGGATGAAAAAATGGACTCGGGAGAAAATGTTTCGGGGGTGCGAAAATTCGCGCGCGCCTTTTCGCACCTTCCGTTCGTGTTTTCAGCGAGGAAGGTCAAAAGACACGAAATTTTTTACACTGTCAAAAGATGCAAAATTTTCGATGCTTTCGTGCATGTTGATGCATTGTGAGATGATTGGGACGAAAAAAGTGGACTCGGGCGAAAATTTTTCGGGGGTGCGAAAATTCGCGCGAGCGCTTTTAGCGGCTTTTACTTGTATTTTCAGCCAAAAAGGTCAAAAGATGCAAAAAATTTTATGCTGTCAAAAGATGCGAAATTTTCGACGCTTTCATGTATGTTAATGCAAGGTGAGATGATTAGAACGAAAAAATGGACTCGTCAGAAAATTTTTCAGGGTGTGAAAATTCGCACGCGTCTTTTCGCACCTTTCATTCGTGTTTTCAGCGAGGAAGGTCGAAAGACACAAAATTTTTTACGCTGTCAAAAGATGCAAAATTTTCGACGCTTTCGTGCATGTTGATGCATGGTGAGATGACTGGGACAAAAAAAATGGACTCGGGCGAAAATTTTTCAGGGGTGCGAAAATTCGCGTTCGCGCCTTTTAGCGTCTTTTACTCGTACTTTCAGCCAAAAAGGTCAAACGATGCAAAATTTTTTACGTTGTTAAAAGTTGCAAAATTTTCGATGCTTTCATGCATATTGATGCAAGGTGAGATGATTGAGACGAAAAAATGGACTCAGGTGAAAATTTTCCGGGGGTGCGAAAATTCGCACGCTCCTTTTCGCACCTTCCATTCGTGTTTTCAGCGAGGAAGGTCATTGGGACGAAAAAATGGACTCGGGCGAAAATTTTTCGGGGGTGCGAAAATTTGAGCGCACGCCGTTTACTAGCGCTTTCAGCTAAGAAGGTCAGAAGACGCGAATTTTTTTACGCTTTCAGAAGATGCGAAATTTTCGACGCTTTCATGCATGTTGATGCATGGTGAGATGATTGGGACGAAAAAAATGGTCTAGGTCAAAAATTTTTTGGGGAAGCGAAAGTTCGCGCGCGCCTTTTCGCACTCGTGCATGTTAATGCATGGTGAGATGATTGGGTCGAAAAAATGGACTCGTACGAAAATTTTTCGGGGGTGCGAAAATTCGCGCGCGCGCCTTTTAGCGGCTTTTACTCATATTTTCAGCCAAGAATGTCAAAAGACGCAAAATTTTTTATGCTGTCAAAAGATGCGAAATTTTCGATGCTTTCATGCATGTTAATGCAAGGTGAGATGATTAGAACGAAAAAATGGACTCGGGAGAAATTTTTCCTGGGGTAAGAAAATTCGCGCGCGTCTTTTTGCACCTTTCATTCGTGTTTTCAGTGAGGAAGGTCGAAAGACATGAAATTTTTTACGCTGTCAAAAGATGCGAAATTTTCGACGCTTTCGTGCATGTTGATGCATGGTGAGATGACTGGGATGATAAAAATGGACTCGGGCGAAATTTTTTCGGGGGTGCGAAAATTCACGCTCGCGCCTTTTAGCGTCTTTTACTCGTGTTTTCAGCCAACAAGGTCAAACGACGCGAAATTTTTTACGTTGTTAAAAGAAGCAAAATTTTCGATGCTTTCATGCTTGTTGATGCAAGGTGAGATGATTGGGACGAAAAAATGGACTTGGGCAAAAATTTTCTGAGGGTGCGAAAATTTGAGCGTGCGCCTTTTACTAGCGTTTTCAGCCAAGAAGGTCAAAAGATGCGAAATTTTTTACGCTGTCAGAAGATGCAAAATTTTCGACGCTTTCATGCATGTTGATGCATGGTGAGATGATTGAGACGAAAAAAATGGACTCGGGCAAAAATTTTCTGGGGTGCGAAAATTCACGTGTGCCTTTTCGCACCTTCCATTCGTGTTTTCAGCGAGGAAGGTCGAAAGACACAATTTTTTATGTTGTCAGAAGATGTGAAATTTTCGACGCTTTCATGCATGTTGATGCATGGTGAGATGATTGGGACGAAAAAAATGGACTCGGGTGAAAATTTTCCGGGGGCGCGAAGATTCGCGCGCGCGCCTTTTAGCGCCTTTTACTCGTGTTTTCAGCCAATAAGGTCAAAAGATGCGAAATTTTGTATGCTGTCAAAAGATGCGAAATTTTCGATTCTTTCGTGCATGTTAATGCAAGGTGAGATGATTGGAATGAAAAATGTACTAGAGAAAAAATTTTCCGGGGTGCGAAAATTTGAGCGCGTCTTTTCGCACCTTTCATTCGTGTTTTCAGCGAGGATGGTCGAAAGACACGAAATTTTTTACGCTGTCAGAAGATGCGAAATTTTTGACGCTTTCGTGCATGTTGATACGTTGTGAGATGACTGGGACGAAAAAAATGGACTCGGGCAAAAGTTTTTCGGGGGTGCGAAAATTCGCGCTCGCGTCTTTTAGCGTCTTTTACTCGTGTTTTCAACCAAGAATGTCAAATGACGCAAAATTTTTTACGTTGTTAAAAGATGCAAAATTTTCGATGCTTTCATGCATGTTGATGCAAAGTGAGATGATTGGGACGAAAAAATAGACTGGGGCAAAAATTTTTCGGGGGTGCGATAATTCGAGCGCGCGCCTTTTACTAGTGTTTTCAGCCAAGAAGGTCAAAAGACGCAAAATTTTTTAAGCTGTCAAAAGATGCGAAATTTTTGACGCTTTCATGCATGTTGATGCATGGTGAGATGATTGGGATGAAAAAAAATGGACCCAGGTGAAAATTTTTCGGGGGTGCGAAAATTCGCGCGTGCCTTTTACTCGTGTTTTCAGCCAAGAAGGTCAAAAGATGCGAAATTTTTTATGCTGTCAAAAGATGAAAAATTTTTTATTCTTTCGTGCATGTTAATGCAAGGTGAGATCATTGGAACGAAAAAATGGGCTGGGGCAAAAATTTTCCGGGGGTGCGAAAATTTGAGCGCGCGCCTTTTACTAGCGTTTTCAGCCAAGTTGGTCAAAAGACGCGAAATTTTTTACGCTGTCAGAAGATGCGAAATTTTTGACGCTTTCATGCTTGGTGAGATGATTGGGACGAAAAAAATGGACTCAGGCGAAAATTTTTCGGGGTGCGAAAATATGCGCGCGCCTTTTCGCACCTTCCATTCGTATTTTCAGCGAGGAAGGTCAAAAGATACGAAGTTTTTTACACCCTGAAAAGTTGCGAAATTTTTTATGCTTTCGTGCATGTTGATGCATGGTGAGATGATTGGGACGAAAAAAATGGACTCGGGCGAAAATTTTTCGGGGGTGCGAAAATTGCGCGCGCGTCTTTTAGCGGCTTTTACTCGTATTTTCAGCCAAGAAGGTCAAAAGACGCAAAATTTTTTATGCTGTCAAAAGATGCGAAATTTTCGACGCTTTCATGCATGTTAATGCAAGGTGAGATGATTAGAACGAAAAAATGGACTCGGGAGAAAATTTTCCTGGCTTTCGTGCATGTTGATGCATGGTGAGATGACTGGGACAAAAAAAATGGATTCGGGCGAAAATTTTTCGGGGATGCGAAAATTCGCGCTCGCGTCTTTTAGCGTCTTTTACTCATGTTTTCAGCCAAGAAAGTCAAACGACGTGAAATTTTTTACGTTGTTAGAAGATGCAAAATTTTTTATGCTTTCGTGCATGTTGATGCAATGTTAGATGATTGGGACGAAAAAATGGACTCGGGCAAAAATTTTTCGAGGGTGCGAAAATTTGAGCGCGCGCCTTTTACTAGCGTTTTCAGCCAAGAAGGTCAAAAGACGCGGAATTTTTTACGCTGTCATGCACGTTGATTCATGGAGAGATGATTGGGATGAAAAAAATGGACTCGGGCGAAAATTTTACGGGGGTGCGAAAATTCGCGCACGCCTTTTCGCACCTTCCATTCGTGTTTTCAGCGAGGAAGGTCGAAAGACACGAAATTTTTTACACTATCAAAAGATGCGAAATTTTTGATGCTTTCGTGCATGTTGATGCATGGCGAGATGGTTGGGACGAAAAAAATGGACTCGGGCGAAATTTTTCCGGGGATGCGAAAATTCGCGCGCGCGCCTTTTAGCACCTTTTACTCGTGTTTTTAGCCAAGAAGGTCAAAAGATGCGAAATTTTTTATGCTGTCAAAAGATGCGAAATTTTCGATTCTTTCGTGCATGTTAATGCAAGGTGAGATGATTGGAACGAAAAAATGGACTCAGGCAAAAATTTTCCGGGGGAGCGAAAATTCGTGCGCGTCGTTTCGCACCTTTCATTCGTGTTTTCAGCGAGAAAGGTCGAAAGACACGAAATTTTTTACGCTGTCAAGAGATGCGAAATTTTTGACGCTTTCATGCATGTTGATGCATGGTGAGATGACTGGGACGAAAAAAATGGACTCGGGCGAAAATTTTTCGGTGGTGCGAAAATTCGTGCTCGCGCCTTTTAGCGTCTTTTACTCGTGTTTTTAGCTAACAAGGTCAAACGACGCGAAATTTTTTACGTTGTTAAAAGAAGCAAAATTTTCGATGCTTTCGTGCATGTTGATGCAAGGTGAGATGATTGGGACGAAAAAATGGACTCGGGCAAAAATTTTCCGGTTGTGCGAAAAGTGATCTTTTTTACATCATGTTTTTGGAAGGGACACAAAGTGATCTTTTTTCATCTTACCTCTGATGTAATGCTCAAGGCTTTGTCCCTCCACTTTGAAAGAATTACCTAGATCATCTTGTGGAACTTGGTCCTTGGGCTTCCAATGCATAAAAATTTGTGATGCTTGAGATGATGATGGTGTGTTCCCTTCTACCAATGAATGATTTGAAGGTAATTGTGGTTTGGTTGTTGGACTTTCTGAAGGCGAATTTTTTCTTCACACTTGTCCATCTTCCATTATAACTAGTCTCCTTGACTATCCATTGAGTAGTCCATATTTTCTTATGATAATTTTTTCTTCGCCTTCGTGTTCCTGGATTGAAATATTGCAAGTGACATGGGCAAATAATGGATACTGATGCATCCACAATATTGTCCCTCGTGGTATAAGACATTTCAAAGGCTAAGTCTTGAACTTTCTTTTCCAATGCTAAAAGTTTTGCCTGCAAGATATCAAACTTGACATTAAAATTTGGGGATTGAGGAGGAGAAGAAGTAATAACTGGTTGTTGATCCTTCAACTATACCAATTGTGATTGTAGATTGCTAATGAGTTGATCATGTAGAGTAAATCTTTTCTTTAAAACTTTAATCAAGTGGCACAATTTCTCTTCAATGTTGGATTTTGGCTCTGAGTGGGTGGATGGAAGAACATAATTTTTCATTTGGATCTTAGCTTTCAATTGCCCTACTTGTCCCAACAACTTTATAAAGACTTTTTCTTGAAGTTGAAATTTTTCCTTAGTCGTTGACATGAACTTTAATATCACTTCTTCTATTGCATAATTTCCTTGTAACATGAGAATGTGTGGGATACTATTATTTGCAATTTGTGATATTTGTGCTTCATGATCCTCAATCATCTTTCTTTTTGCTTTTATATAGTAATCTCCCGTAGTCTTTGATTTTGTTGTCATTATGAATTGTCTCTCGAAGATGTCTCCTGGTCACACAAAATAAAGAAAGTGAAAGTATGTGAAATAAAAAGAATCTGCGTGGGATTTAATATAACTTTGAATTAACAAGTAAAAATAAAAATAAAAATTATTAAAATCATCTCCGACAACGGCGGAAAAAACTTGATGCATGTAAAATTGATAGCAAATGCTAGCAAGTGCACTAGTCGCTCAAATAATAAAGTGAATGAGTAGAGTTATCATTTCCACGAGGACGATTAATATCTTAGATTCCATTTTAACCTTGTTAATTGAGAAATTAAGAAAAGTTTTGTTCTGAAGTGCAAATAAAATAAAATAATAAAAATAAAGAAAATGAACACCTAATTATCTCCACTAACATGTAACGGATCTTCTCAACTTAAAATTAGTTGAATCAATAATAAAGTTGAATTCTCAAAATTAGTTAACCAGTATTTCAGGCTTTAAATACTATCTTAAGAACAATTAGAATAAATCAATCCTTTCAATTTTTAACTTATCTTGTTAATCATAAGATGCATTAAAACAGAATTAATATTAAGGGCTTTCTCAAGTCACCTTAATAACTACACAAATTAGGTCTCTTTCAATTTTCCTAATTACGGCATGCAACAAATAAGATCAATCCTAGAAACTATTATGAAAATAATTACTTCTTTTCAGATAACAATCAACTCATAAATCATGGAATCAAAGGAAAGCATTAAACATGAAATTGCAATGCCGTTAAAGATTCAAACTAAACTAATATTAAGAAAAACTCCAAAATATAAATAAGGTTCAACTAGAATGACCCTAATAAAGGAGTAAATATGAGAATAACAACATCAAATCTAAATATAAAAGAATAGGAAAAGAAAATAAAGAACTTTTTTCAGCCGCTTTGCACGTGCTCTCTCGAGTTTCCGATAAAGCTTCACTATTGTTCCCGCACTTCTCCTCTTATTAGGCTTCAAATCTATTCTCCAAGGTTACTTTTCAGGTCCTCTTCTGCCCCTTTTTATAGATTTTCTCATCCTTTAAAGGAAGAAATCGAAAATCTATCCAAAAAATGGATAAAATTCACCTTCAAATCGCCTAACCGCCCGCCGTGTACAACGGTGAAAGGTCCTATCACGGCTGTGATAGGGACTTCGAAACTTTTTTACTAGAAAATCTTTTTGTCACGATTGTGAAAGAAATTGTCACGGCCATGATAGTAATTTAGATAATTTTCTGATTACAACATCATTCTGTCACGGCCATGAAATTCATTGTCACGACTGTGACAATCTTCTGAGTTGTTTTAGGGCCTTTTCTACCTTGATTTCGATCTTTTCTCATATTCTGCTATGAATAATTTCATACTTATGTAGAAATCAAATCTAAAGGAAATTGTATAAAAGTAAATCAAAACTCTCCTTTTCTAAACATAAAAAATTTTAAAATGCTAATCAAATGGCCTAAACTAATGTATGATTTTTCGTGCATCACCTCTACAAGATGGCACGGCTCCCAGGTGTCATGCACACATTTTTCTATCTTCTAGGGTCTCTATTTATAGCTTCTAAGTGTCCGAAGATTTTTTGTAAAATTTCGGTTTGATTGAGAGTCTTTTTACGTCAAAATAACAAAAATTTGGAATAGACTTTGATTGGACTTTAAAATCATCCAAAGCTTCTTCAAATATGAGAAAATATGTTTCCTAATCATCCCTGTGACTCATGGTACGATTTGGAGTTGATCTATAATTGAAATTCTCAAGAAAAGTTGAAGAAATCTCAAAAACAACCTTCGTAACGCCCTACAATAATTCTGTCACGGCCCAAAAATGGCTTCTTACGGTCCATAATATGAATTTAATGACTCTTACAGTGTCCAAATCGGAGTAGAAGTGTGATTTTAATGTCCCATAACACAGATTTCATGGCCCATAACTCGGGCAAATTTGTAGTTGAAATTTAACGGGTCGTTACAGCTCTTTCATTGCCTTGTTTCAAGGCTGTTAGGATCCCATCAAGGCCTGTTATATTTAATTCAGCCTTGGCAGCCTCCACTAATTTTCACTTTCTAACTCCGTTTTAATTCTGATTTGAGTGCGGTTTTCTTCAATGATTTCGTAATTCAATTTTCTTCCTTTTTCTGAAATAAACCATTTGGATATATTTCTATTTTTTATAAAATTAAAGCAACTAAGGCCATAAAATGATGCATGCTATATAAAAAATGAATCAAAATATGATTAAATGCATAACTAATTATATATTATAATTTGCATGCAAAAACAATGCTTAATTATTTATGTAAGAACAACTAGTCGAATTAAAATTCATAGTACATAACAAACATTTAATTCACGTAGTTTGTGTCATAATACAATCATTAAATGCCACCATGAAAAAAATGCTATTATATAACAAGGGTTTCGTTATACATGGAAAACATGTAAATGCATAGGCAACTTTTATAAAATTCTAAGACAAAATGATATGCTTGTGCGTTTAGTTATATTTTATGATATTTTATAAATTTTAAAAGAAATATCATCTCATTTAATGAATTGTTGATCACATCAAAGGATGAGCATTGAAAGCAGAAGAAGTTCATAGTTTGTTGTAGATAATGTCATCAGCATAGGTGGTAATAGGAAAATCAGAAATAACATTTTAACATAAAAAAGATTATGACATAGGAAAATAAACTTAAGGTGTCCACATACCAAAGAAAGCTTCAACTTCTTGCCAGATCCTTTGTGCAGAACTATTTTCAATGTCAAGCAGCAATGATAAGAAAATATTATGCTCCTACTTGAATACAACTTGTATACAAACAAATGCACTAAATTGTTTGGTAGAGACCCTGCGGCGGCCAACCCTGATCTAGAGGCAACTGCCCGGATGCCTCTTGTGCGTAGGTGACCCATGGGAGGCGACATGCAGCAGCCGCCCCTGCGTGAGAGGCAGCTTCTGAGCCGCCTGTCGCATGACGGAGTCCCCGGCAGTCACCCTTGTGCAAGAGGCGACTGCAGCGGGAACTCCTGTGCGTAGGCGACCCTTGAACTGCTTGTCGCACGATGGAGACCCCGACGACTGACCTTACTCTAGAGGTGCACTTCCAAGGCCCCTCTTGCGCATAGGTGACCTCGGCGGCTGCCTCTGGAGCAGGAGCGGCTGCCTCTCGCATAGGGGCGGCCGCCTCTCACATTCGGGTGGACGCTGTAGGTCACCTCTGCACGAGAGGCAGCCACCTTTGCTCCAGAGGTGACCGTTGAGCTGTCTATCGCATGGCGGAAACCCTCGGCGGCAGACCCTGATCTAGAGGCGACTGCCGAGGTGTCTCTTGCTCGTAGGCGGCGATGCCCCTCGTGCAGGAGTGGCCATTGTGGGTCATCCCTGCGCGAGAGGCGGCTGCCCGTGCTCCTGAGGCGGCCGTTGAGCCACCTGTCGCATGTCGGAGACCCACGATGGCCGACCTTGCTTTAGAGTGACTGCTGAGGTGCCTCTTGCGCTTAGAAGACCCGTGGTGGCCACCTCTGTAGTAGGGGCGGTTGCTGTGGGTTGCCCCTGCACGAGAAGCGGCTGCCCCTGCTCCAGTGGCTGCCATTGAGCCACCTTTCGTGCGGCGGAGACAACCGGCGATCGCCCTTGTGCAAGAGGCGACTACAGCGGTGAGTCTTGCGCATAGGCAATTCGCTGTGGCCGCCTATGCGAAGGGGCGGCTGCTGCTGTCGCTCTCACGTAGAGACGCGGCCACGGACGAGATGCGAAGAACAGAGATGTAGAGAAAAGAAAATAAAAGAGAACATACAAGAAGAAAATAACAATAGAGGAGACGTGTGGAGAACAAGACAAAAAGAAAAAGAACTTACGTACAACCTAGCAAATTATTCAGCAACCGCTTCCAAGAAGAGTATGTTCTTTTGTGGCCCTCTCGCGCGATAGAAATAATATTAGGTTAAAATGAAAGTATTTATATCTTAGGTTAGTCTTTATTATGGTGGCATTAGATTAGTTTTCATCTTAGATTAGTCTTTATTATGGTGGCATAAGATTAGTTTTCATCTTAGATTAGTTTTTCTTACGCGGTAAAAGGTGGAGAAAAATTATATTGGTTCAAGTGAATATATTTTATACTCTCATTATAAAGATATAAAACACAAATACTTCTTAAAATATTAATTGAATTTAATAGTGATCATAATGCTTAAAATTATATTTATGGCAAAAATATTGGTGGAGGTAAACAAAAAATTATAATAAATAAAAATATTTTTCATTCTTTTCAATAAGGTTTTTTATTATTTTTTTAACAAAATGCTTTTTATATATAAAATTATGGAAGAATTAAGAAATACTTTATTTTTTTACATAGTTTTGCAAAAATTTTGATGGCATGTTATTGTCCATTATCAAGAAATACCAAAAAAGTTCAACTTCACTTTTATATAGTTTTATAAGATGATTTGCTACATATTTGTTTCCATAGTGAAAACATAAAATGAATGATGGATTAGTAAGAGAAATATACATGATAGAATAAAATGCATCACTAATCTCTCAATAATCAAATCAATTATATCTTTCGTCACACATTCATCACAATCATTGTGATGGACCTTTTTGTGTCGAGTAATATCATCACAAATTCGTCACTAGTACATTAAATAACTTTCATTTTTTCCTCATTAATCTGACACAAATATGTCACAACTTGTTATGAGTTATTTTTGTAAAAAAATTTGTCACAATAGACTTGTTTTCTTATAGTGAGTAATGCCACATTTTGTGGCAAAAAACTGCATTAGGGATTGCCTTAGTGCCGTATTAGCATCTGGTTTATTGTCAACATGGTGTCGAGCTAGCGTTGACCACACCAGCACCAAATTAGAGTCGACGTAGCGACGCTTTACCCTTTTTTGCAACGTGACTTTTCGCGCCAAGATAGCGTCAGACTAGCATCAATGTGTGACGCTACACGAGTGTCCTGTTGGATCACAAGGCTCCAAGAGGGGGGTGAATAGGTGTTTTACTGAAAAGACTGATTTCACAAAATACGTCGCAGAATCTTAAAATCGATTCGTTAAACTTTAAATCAACACAATAACAATAGAATCACATGCATAATAAGGTAGAAAGGAGAGGAAGAGAGAAAGTAAACACAAAAAAGATGAGAGATTTGTTGACGAGGTTCGGCCACACCTTGGTTTACGTGCCTGTTCGACTTCTCAATCTTAAAATCGTCAGAGATTTCACTAACACTTTTCTTTCTTTCAAATAGGGTACGAAAAGCCCTTTATACCACCTTCTTCTCCACTTTGAACAACAAGGTAATCTCTCCTCATATGAAGCTTTTACCCTGTTGATTCTTTGCTCAAGAGGTAGGTACGCCTCTTGTATAAAGGAGCACTCTTAATCTTTTCTCTAGCCCGAGAGGTTAGATAAAACTACTTCTATACAGGAGCTCACTCCAAAATATCTAAAAAAATATTTCTCTCTTTTACAATATCAAAGTCACATGAAGAGAAGAGAAAAAGAAGAGAAGATTCAACGGTATGACTCAATAACTTCAAGAAATGATTTTCCTTTGATACTTAGTGTTTCTCTTGAATTCTTCATTGGTTTTGCATCCTTGGACCACATTTATAGGCCTCTTTGGGTAATATAACTTTTGCCTTTTAGTTTGGCCAAAAATTAGTCATTAGAGTATATTTTGCATGCGGCCCGGTCGTAACGACCCGACCCTCGAGCCAGCGGAAGTATTTTTTTTTTCTATTTTACTCGAGCGTCCGACCACTACTACTATCATCTTGTCATAAATATAATTCATCTAAAATAAAACTTTTCTTTGTATTATTCACATAAAAAAACTCTAATATTCATATATTAAATACTGACATCTTTAAATGTTATTACAATGTAATGTACTCAAAGAAAAACTCTTCAACACTAAGTTCCATGTGCGATCACTTATCACTAGCATCGACCACCCGTGCTTTTGACCTGCAAGATCCAAGTACAAAGAAATATATACATATATATTGTACATAAATGTACATATATATGCATAATCTCAATGAGCAAAGGCTCGTATGTAGGGCCAAAATAATATTTCTTAAAAGACTCTAGGTTATAACTTATTCAAAACATGAAGCATTTAAATGATCAAGAACGATAATATCATGTGAAGAATCCTAAAGACTGATACATATTCATCATTATCATAAAACACATGGATTATCATATCTTATCTTTTCAAAACACATGTTCATATACTTAAGTGTTTTCATATAAGCATAAGCTACCATTACATGTCATAATAAAATCATCTCAGAATCCTAAACCATGGATTATCCTAGACTATCTTATTAAAGTACATGTTAATGCACTTAAGCCATTTCGTATAAGCATGAGCTGCCATTACATGTCATAATAAAATCATATCATCACATATCAAAATCCTTATTCATACTTAATAATCATTATCATACAAACATTGTTACCACACCATTCACATCAAAGCATGTCATGTAACTATATAATATTACAATCAATAATGCATTAGATGCCATGCTCTTTAAAGTGGGATGTATGCAAGAAGAATAATGCATGCTCATGTCATATCGTTGATTGGCAAGATGCATCCCTTTTGGGATATCTATCGATTCTAGAGGTGGCCCTTGTGAATTCAAATGTGGCTCACACTGATTCCACGATCTGGTTCACATGACACTTAGCTCCAAATAACCTAAAATCTCATTCAAGATATCTGTCATCCCTATAAAGTTTTTCAACCATATAGGGTAAGCTATCGGCCTTATAAAGTATTTCAACACGGATAAACTGTCGATCTTATAAAGTTTTCCAACCATACAAGAGTAAACTGTCAGCCTTATAAGTCTTTCAACTATATAAGGATAAACTATCACCCAACAGGGGTAATGCACATGCATGATAATGTGATGTAATGCATGTGCATAATTCAAGCATATCATATCATGTCGTATCATATCGTGTTATCTTGTAACATGTCATGTCATATCATTTTCTATCATATCTTGTCATGTCATGACATATTATATCATATCATATCATATCATATCATATCATATCATGTCATGTCATGTAAACTCTTCTAATAAATAATTGCACACATAATAATTAATACATTTTTACGAGTGCGCATAGCACCTATTCATATAACATATAATTTGATATCATATAATAAAAGAAAATTATTAATCAATTTCTAAATTCACATATCATATGATCATTTAAGCATAAACACTTTATTTCTATTTACATATAATAGATTGCACACTGCACGATATAGAATATATAACAACTAATGTATAACTCCTATCGATGTGAAATTAATTTTCAGTGACAGAAGACATCATCAACTGTGATCATAAAACTCATAATCTAACTCATTATTAAATGACCTTAGAAAATTTTATAATTAAACTATATTCTACTTTACATTAGAACCTTGCTAGATTACACAATGCATAATCTAAAATTCATAACTTTTAGAATCCACATTCTATCACATGGAATGAAATTTCTAATAAAACTAGACTTCCCGAGATTGAAATAATACTGACCTTATAATTTTTCTCATTCTATATTAATCTACAAAAAATTTTAAATATGAAGATGTTCAAATAGGCAAATTGTGGGTTGTGCTTTATGAAATTTATAATTCCTAGTAAACATATTATTTTTCCGAACTTCCAATTGTTAAAGAAAGATTGTAGGCATATATTTCTATTCCTTAAATTAAGGTATGAAACTATAAATGTGAAATTTATGACCGAATCATAATTTCAGTCTAATCACGCCTTGAAATAGCATGAGTATATAGGATCCCAATGCACCAAGAGGGGGAGGGGTGAATTGGTGTTAAAACTAAAATTTTTTATTTCACAAAAATCATTGCAGAAGTCTAAAATTGATTCAACAATCTTTAAATCAAAACAAATTAAATCAAATCACAAGCATAATATGAGAGGGGGGAGAGAGAAAGAAATCAAACACGGTGGTTGTTGATGAGGTTCGGCCACACCTTGGCCTACGTCTCCACTCCGACTTCTCGGCCTTGAGACCGCTGCAAATTCTACTAAACTCTTCCTTTGTTCCAAATGGGGCAAGAAAGAAAAGCCTTTTACATCAACCACATTTTCTCCGCTTCGAGAGGTAAGCAACCTCTCCTCCTAGGAAGTTTATCTTTTCTCTCGCTTAAGAGGTAAGATATGGAACCTCTTTTACACATAAGCTCTCTCAATTTTTCTAAATAATTATTTATTTCTTTTAAAATACTATGCTCACAAGAAAAGAAGAGAAAAACCAAAATGATAACTTCAAGAAAAAAGGGCTTGGATAGGTGCCTTTGCTTCAGACTTTGGCACTCCTTTTATAGGCTTCAACATGTGAAAAATTCACCCAGAATTTATTCCACAATTTTCTTCTTAAAAAATAGCCATTATTATTCATTTCAATTGTGGATCGATCGATCGCTTTAATGGACCGGTTATATGACTGTCGTGCTTATTTTCTCATTGACCGCAGATAGCCGGTCGACCAGACTATCGATCGGTGTCTCGATTGGTATAATCTCGCAATTTTGATTTCCGCCCATTGAGTTGATCGGTCGGCCAGTGCATCGACCGATCTGTCGACCGGTGTGGTCTCGATCGACCTTCTTTGTTTTGACCGACAGGTTGACAAACATGCACTTTTTTAGGATAACTTTTTGCACAATTATGAATATCTAATAGGATTCTCTACAACTTTATTCATCATTCATCTAGAATCTAATAAGACCATAGTCAATTATTTAATCAAAATTTAGTGCATAAAATTATTCATTTATTTAAACTTTTTTTGCATTTAACTTGAATCTTTCGAAGTTTGTATCATCAAAATATAATTTTATATGGTATTAAAACTTTGCTCCAACATAGTAACCCTTAGGGTTTCAAACATAACTTTTTGTGTAGGTATCCAATCAATCCAATCCAAAGGCCATGAACACTAGACTACCCAAAGCATTTACAGATGTAATTTCATAATTTTGTATAATCTATAGTGATAAGGGTATAATTTATAAGCTAACTATATTATTTCCAAGAACAACATGTGATACACTCATTATTTTGCAGATAACTTACTACACAGATATGATTTTGTGATGATTCCAAATCCTTCGAAAACTAGACTTTCTGAAGATCATGTCATACAAATTTCATAATTTTCCAATCACTTTTTTATATTTATTTATTAATTCTAATTTTTGACCATGTGAGAAAATAGCAAGCATAGGTTCATAACCTTATTTGATTCCATTGGATAAATCATTTAATTGAATTACTACAATGAATTCAATCATCACAAGATTAAAAAGGATCTACCCTACGTACCTTATTAGCTTCTCTTGCACGTACCTTATTAGCTTCTCTTGCTTTTTCCTTGTTTTGCTTCATCCTTTTGTTTGGCCAACCTCAAAAGCGTGCTAAAATTCTCTTTCCTATTTGTTCTATCATCCTTTCCCTTCCTTGATTCGACAAGCTTTCAAATAAAAACTTCCTCATATTTTTTTTCCTCTCTGTCCAACTACAAAGAGGTAAAGCTTTCCCTTTTCTTTTTGTTTCCTTCGGCCATGCAAGGTAAGTCGGTATCCTCTTATTCAGCCCCAATAAGGTAAGATTCTATATATTTATTATTATTAATATTATTTAACATGATTGTTAGTGACGTGGGAGCTCATCATTTAATTTAAATTATTGTAAGGTGAGTTGTTATGTTAAGTGTTTTCTTCTTCTTTTTTCCTTCTCTCCAGCTGACCATAAATGAAAGAAGTGAGTCATCTTCCCCATGAGATTTTTAGGTAAGCCTTTACTATTTCTTGGTCAATAAGTTGATTTAGTTAACTAACTATGTTGATTTAGTAAGTGTGTCAATAACACAAAAATGGACATAATATCCTAGTATTAGCCATGTTATATACTAATACAAATACACTATATATCTAATTAGTAAATTTAGTCACCTAATTAACAACTAATCAGGTTCATTCACTATAATTTCTAGAACTAAAATCATACTTATAGTTCTAATATTACTATCGAAACACTTATAAGAATTAATTAATATGTTATCTTCTTCATGTACACCTTATATTCAAGTTACATTTATGTCACAGAGACTAATAAACTTAATTAATTATATTCTTAAGTTGATTAGCACATTGGTAAATATTAGGCTATTACAACCATTCTGCCCACCGGTCGACCGCTCCATGTTTTAACTTCATCTGACATCACTACTGCGATAATCGATCGATTAGTACCTCTAGCCACTCAATCGATCTTCAATATCATGCTATTTACGAGTTCTGTATTCGGATTGATCGACCAATTCACCTGACCAATCGATCGGTTCGCCCGACTGCTCGATCACCTTGCACTATTTTACACACAACTTTTTGTGTGATTTTTTATTCGTTGAAAATCTAACAAGATTATCTACAACTTTCATATTCGCATGTTAGTCCAATAATACATTCAAATATTAACTTCAATTCAGTGCATAAAATAATCCATTCCGAATTGAACTTTTCTCGCACTTTAAATATATGACTCTGATTATTCGAGGTTTGTATAATCAAAATATAATTAAATAGAGCATAAAAACTTTGTTCCAACATGTCCATGTTGTCATGGAGATGCTAACATCTACCGAAATTTGGCGCCTCAGCTTGCATTTCGACACTAAAGTGTAGCTATGTTTTCTACCCACGATTTAGCGCCGCCACTTTAGCAGCATCTTACTACGTCGTTAAGTGCCAAATTTCTTGTAGTGATAGTCTCCTTTTAGTATAAATAAGAGTAGAATGATGTAATGAGACTCTCAATTACTTGTAATTCAAGTTTACTTTTAGTAGAATTGTTCTTCCTCTTTTTTCTTCTGCAAACTTTGCTTCTCCTCCTTCCTCTCTAATATACCGTCGGCAACACATGAGCTCTAGATTTTAACATAGTCTCAAAACAAGGTTCTTGTCAGTCTTCTTGAGCTCCTCAATGTCGTCATCTTTCCTCTGTAGCTGCTTTCGGTAGCTCAGAGTTCTTCTTCGGTGTTCAGCACCATTGGGCGAGTAGCACTCATCAACCTACATGTCACCTACAAGTCCAGATGATGACGATCTGGTCCTTGACGCCAATCTCATAGTCTATGTTCATTTCTTGCTGGCGATTGCCATCCCCTTCGTGCAAGGTTGTACTCTCTTTCTTTCATCAGATCTTCTTCTTCATACTTCCTTCATTGTATATAGATGAACAACGAAAAAAAGAGAAGATGAACATAGATATTTAACATGGTAAAACTCTCTTGATCATTGTGAACAAGAGAGAAACATCCACAGGCAAATGAGGCCGTCAGAAGGATTTCACTATGATCCAAAAGAGAGTTCATCATATAAAATTCTAATCCTCATATATAAAATCCTAACCCTAACCCTAAACCCTAAACTCTAAACCCTAAACCCTAACCCTCATATATAAAAACAACTCTAACGGCTCAAGCCCTCCGCTTTCGCCACATATCCTCATTTTTCCTTCTTTCTTATTTTTTTCATAATTTTGGGTATAGGGTACATAATTCAAGGCGCATCAATAAATTTTCACGTTGACTTGAATTTTACAAAACTCTCAAAAATAAAATGCTCAACATGCTCTCCTTTGCCAATGGCCCACGTGCGCCTAGCTTGATCTTTGCAGAATGCCCGCCAAATCTGAACAATAGTCGAACTTGGCAACAGGTAGGCTCTTTGTCATCATATCTGTTGGATTGTCATGGGTGCCAATTTTTTGAACTCGAACATCTTTCTTTTCAACGATATCACGAACAAAATGATATCTCACATCAATATGCTTTTTCCTTTCATGATACATTTGATTTTTAGTAAGATGTATTATACTCTGACTGTCACAATATATAATAGTAGCTTCCTCCTTCATAATGAGCTCTCCAACTAATCCTCTCAACCAGATAGCTTCTTTTACAGCTTTAGTTATGGTCATATATTCAGCTTCAGTGGTGGATAATGCTACTGTATCCTACAAAATAGCTTTTCAACTCACAGCACAATTAGTAATAGTAAATACATAACCAGTTAGGGACCTTCTTCTATTAAGATCTCCTGCAAAATCTGAATCAACATAGCCAACCAGTCCAGCCGAATTTCTACCAAATTCCAAACATACATCAAAAGTACCTCTTAAATACCTCAGTATTCACTTAATAGCTTCCCAGTGCTTTTTTCTTGGATTAGACATATATCTACTAACAACACTGACAGCATGAGATATATCTGGACGAGTGCAAACCATTGCATACAATGCTACCAACTGCACTACAGTAAGGAACTTTTGACATATACATTTTATCTTTATCAGATTGTGGTGAATATGAAGCTGAGAATTTAAAGTGTGCCGCAATCGGTGTACTGACAGCCTTAGCATTCTACATTCCAAAACGCTCCAAGAATTTTTCAATATATTTCTGTTGAGACAGAAATAGTCTTCCTGAGCTTATATCTTTAGAAATTTCCATTCTCAAAATCTTCTTTGCTGCTCCAAGATCTTTCATCTCAAATTCAGAACTTAACTTATTTTTCAAAATGTTAATTTCAAATATGTCTTTCGCTGCAATTAATATATCATCAACATAGAACAACAAATAGATGAATGAACCATTGGCAAGTTGATTCAAATAAACACAACTATCATATTTTCTTCTAGCAAAACCAATACTCAACATGAATGAATCAAACTTTTTATACCACTGCCGAGGAGATTGTTTAAGTCCATACAAGGATTTCTTCAGATGGAAAACTTGATCTTCTTTACCTTCAACATGAAAACCCTCTGGCTGCTCCATATATATATCTTCTTCTAGATCGTCATGTAAGAATATAGTCTTAACATCTAGTTGCTCAAATTCAAGATTCTGCAAAGCAACAATAGCAAGCAAAGTACGAATAGAAGTATGTTTCACAACTGGAGAGAACACATCATGAAAATCAACACTCTGCACTTGACTATAACCTTTTGCCACCAATCTTGCTTTGTACTGTCTCTTCATTATTGATTCCTTCTTTCTTCTTGAACACCCATTTGCAGCCAACAATCTTCTTATTCACATGTTGCTTTACAAGATTCCAAGTGTCATTCTTCTGTAGAGATTCCATCTCCTCCTGCATTGCTATTAACCACTTACCATTCTTCTGTAGAGATTTCATCTCCTCCTGCGTTGCTATTAACCACTTATTGCAATCAGGATTTCGAATAGCTTCAAAATAGGAGGAAGAATCAGGTAACTCAATATCTTCAATAACACTTAATGCATAAGCCATCAGTTCTTCAAATCCGAACCTTTGAGGTGCTTTTATTTCTCTCCTCAGTCTATCACGATCTAACATGTATTGCTACTGAACTTGAGGTGATGTACGAACTTCAGGAGCATCGAGAGTATCATTCTTTTCATCATAAGAACTTGAAAGTTCTAACTCCATCTTCTCCAAAGTTTTCTGCTTTTCTATATCACCAATAATAGACAAATCTTTTCTCGAGTGAAGCATCACAGATTCATCAAAAGTAATATCTCTACTGATAATAAAGTTCTTGGTTTTAGAATACCATAATTTATAACATTTAACACCAGATTTATAACCAAGAAATATGCACTTCCTAACTCTAGGTTCAAGCTTTCCATCATTAACATGTGCATATGCAGGACAATTAAAAACTCTTAAATGTGAGTAATTAGGAGAATTACCTGATCACACTTTTTTAGAAATTTTCAAGTCTAAGGATCGGTGAGGAGACCGATTAATTAAATGACATGCCAAGTTGACAGCCTCTGCCCAAAAATTCCTTGCCAAGTCCTGCATTTGACACCATACATCGAGTTCTCTCTAGTAGAGTTCTATTCATTCTTTCTGCGACTTCATTCTGCTGTGGAGTTCTCACAACTGTGTGATGCCTTCCAATACCTTCTTTGTCACAGAATTCATTGAACTTAGAATTACAAAATTCTAGTCCATTATCAGTCCTCAGCCTCTTGACAACTTTTCTAGATTGCTTCTCTAACAAAGTCTTCCATGACTTGAATGTTTTGAATACATCATCTTTATGCTTTAGAAAATAGACCCAAATTTTCTAGAGAAGTCATCAATAAATGTCAGCAAATACCTATTTAATACTTTTGAAGGAACTTGAGAAGGACCCCATAAATATGAATAGATGTAATCAAGGGTTTCCTTCGTCTTATGGATGGCTGAGCCGAAACTAACTCTCTTCTACTTTCCAAAGATGCAATGCTCACACAGTTCTAATTTTTCAACTTTTGCACCAGGAAGAAAACTTCTGTTGCTGAGAACTTGCATGCCCTTCTCACTCATATGGCCCAAACGCATATAATTTTGTGCAATCTTCCTCTGACGTAGATGAGACTGCTGCTGAACCTATCACCGTCGAACCTTGAGGAACATACAAGCTACCGACTTTGAGACCTTTCATCAACACAAGAGCACCATGGGAAATCTTCATTCCATTAGACTCAATAACAACTTTGCAACCATTTGAGTCTAAAACACCGAGCGAAATGAGATTCTTCTTCAGATCAGGAACATGCTTGACTTCAGATAACGTTCTAACAATCCCATCATGCATCTTAATCTGGATGGACCCAATACTAATAATCTTACAGGCAGCATTGTTGCCCATAAGAACGACTCCACCTTCAATAGATTTGTACGTGAAGAACCAATCTCGATTGGGACACATGTGATATGAGCATCCAGAATCGAAAATCCATTCACTTGATGATCTGGATTTGTTTGACGTCGTGACCAATAGAACATCTTCATTCTCACTTTCTTCTACACTGGCATCTGCAACATTAGCCTTCTGATTTCCTTTCTCATTGCTCTTGTTAATCCTTTTATTCTTATTCTGTAATTTGTAACACTTTGCTTTGATATGACCCTTCTTCTTGCAATAATTGTAGCCTTTATCTCTATTCTTCGATTTGGATCTAGATCTATCTTGATTTTGATTTCTTGTCTGATGTTTGCCTCTTACAATCAGACCTGAGACTTGATCATTAGATTTGCTATTGGATCCCAATTCGTTTCCAACTTTTCTTTGCTCAGCAGTCTTCCCTTACCATATTCGAATGTGAGTTTGTCCCTACCATAAATCATCGTCTCTTTAAAAGTTTTATATGAAGATGGCAGAAAACAAAGAAGTAACAAGGCCTGATCTTCATCATCAACCTTCACATCTACGTTTCTCAAATCATTAGTTAGGGCAATGAACTCACTAATGTGTGATTTGATCGACGTACCTTCGGCCATACGAAAAGTGTACAGCCGCTGCTTCAACACAAGTTGATTCTCTAAGGTTTTCGTCGGATACAGAGTTTCCAACTTCGTCCAGAGATCGGCCGTTGTCTTCTCTACGAGGACCTCCTGAAGAACATTGTTCTTCAGACACAACTGGATCGCAGACATGGCCTTCTCGTCGAGTTCCTCCTAGGCGGATGCCTCCGTGGCATCCGATTTTTGACCCAACAACGCCTTCTTCAATTCATTCTGAACCAGGATGGCAAGCATCCGAACTTACCATAGACTGAAATTTGTATTCTTGTCAAACTTCTCAATGCCGAATTTCATTGTAGTTATCTTCGCGGAAAGAAACTCGGATCTGATACTAATTTGTTGGGAATAAAACACCAAGAATTGATGAACAATAAAAACAACGAAAGAAAGAGAAGATGAACACAGAGATTTAACGTGATAAAACTCTCTTGATTAATGTGAACAAGAGAAAAATATCCACGGGCAAATGAGGTCGTCAAAAGGATTTCACTATGAGCAAAAAGAAAGTACATCATATAAAGCCCTAACCCTCATTGGCCCAAGCCCTCCGCTTCCGCCACAGATCCTCATTTTTCCTTTTCTCATTTTTTTTCATAATTTTGGGTACATGGTACATAATTCAAGGCATATCAACAAGATGCTTGTTCCTTGAATTCTTTCTTTGGATTTCTCTTCTTATTTTTTCATCTATGTTTCTTTCTTCTAGCCGACGTTGCATCTCATTTTTTCCTTTTTGCATTCTTCTCTATTTTTTGACTATAGATCTGCTCCATTTCTTCAAGACGACTTCCATTTGCCGACATCAAGAAGCAATGAGCATGAGGTCTTCATGCTTTCTTTTTTCTACTTTTAAATCTTCTTCGTTTTAGTGTTTCTTCATCGTCTCCAAACTTTCTTTCAATTTGTCAGAGCAGTTCCTCTTTGATTTCATTTTTCGCTTATTCATTTTTTCACTTCTCTCATCATCTTCTCTGGTTCTCATGTTTACGTTTTTCAATTGTCGTTCTTTGTGTCTCTTTCTTTGGCGACTCCTTTAGATCACCATTTATTTGTTCATCGGAGATTTGCCTTCTTTGACTTTCGATCATGATCTCCAATTTGAAGCTTAACCTCCAATTTTATTGGCGTCGTTGTCAATGTTAGGATTTCATCGACGTTGTTGTCAATGTTCAAAACACTTTAGCTGTTGGATGTCCTCCAGTATATCATTTCAGAGCTTAGGCTTCTTATTCGATGTATTGTTGAAATCATCACTCATCGGATCTTCTTGGGAGCTTTTATAGCTCCTTTCTTCAACATGGCATGTTATCGAGATTGTGAGTTGTCTCCTACGATTTTTTATTGTTTGTTCCCCTTTTCATTTCCTTGATTGTTCGTTCCAATTTGTTTTGTTCTTCTCTTCTCCTTCTTCTCTCACATTTTTGTTCTATCTCCAGAAAGTGTTGATCGGAGTCCAAGCTCAGGTGCTCTTCAATTTGGCGCTCCGGTTCATGTTCGTCGCCAACTTGATGGCACATGTTCATCTTCATCATAGTCGACGACTTCATCTACAGCGTCTGCAACTTCTCTTCATCGGCGTTTGGATCGTAGTTCCGTTCTCATCATCGATGTGCTATCCCAAATTGGCGCTTTCGTCCACTATTCGTCATATCTCAATGAGGGGGCGTGTTGGCATTCCTCCAAGACAGCACAAAGTCGCCAATTGTTGTGCAACGTTGGAAACATCATTTTTGACTATTTTTTCGACGGAATCGATTCGTCCGAAAAATGATCGTTGTAAATTAATTTTCGACAGTTTGGAAAGAAATCCCAGAAATTTCGACGGATTTCCAATGGTCACGACCGCTGATATTTGCGGCGGTCGATGAAACCGTCGAAAATTCGGCTGTCGTGACTGCCGATATTTGCGGCGGTCATGACCGCCGATATTTGCGGCGGTCGATGAAACTGTCGAAACTTCGGCGGTCACGATCGTCGACGTTTCGACGGTTTCGTGATCGGCGAAGTTTTCGACGGTTTCGTCAACCGTCGCAAATATTGGCGGTTGCTACCGCAAAAAATTTCGACGGTTGTCGGGCGACCGCCGAATTTTTGGCGGTCAAAGCCGTCGCAAAGAAATTTTATAATATAAAAAAAAATAGCCGGCCAGCGGCCAACGCTAGTAGCCGAGATCCGGCCGCCGCCCACGGCCAGATCCGACGGCCATAGGCTGGATCCGGCCGCACGCAGCCGGATCCAGCCACCCGCTGGGGGCCGAATCGCCAGAGGCTGGACCCAACTGCCTGCGGCTGGATCCAAATGCCCGCGGCTAGATCCAGCCGCTGGGGGCTGGATCCGAACGCTCACGGTTGGATCCAGCCGTTGGGGGCCGGATCCGAATGCCCGCGGCCAAATCTGGCCGTTGGGTGCCGGATCCGGCCGCCTGGCGGTCCGGGCCGGAGAGAAAGAGAGAGAGATGTCGGCGGGAGAGGGTCGTCGGCGGTCGACGGTTGACGTCCGGTCAGAGGCTCGCCGGCCGAAAGAGAGAGAGGGAGAGAGAGGAGAGGAGGAAAGAAATAAGGGGTATTATATATATATATATAGGTGGAAAGATGAGAAAGCGGGAAAGCGAAAAAAAAAGCGGGATAACGAAATTTTAATTATCGACGGCTCTGGCCGTCGGAAAAGTAAATGTTAATTATTTTTAAAGTTACCGACGATTGTGATCGTCGAAAATTATTTAATTATAAAAATAACATACTATATTTAGATATATGTAATATTATTTTTTATTTTACCGACGGTTTGAATAGTCGCTAATTATTACCGACAGTCAAAACCGTCGGAAATTGCGACGGCTTGGACTGTCACAAATTATATTAATAAAATACTCCTCATATTATATTATTATACATTTACCGACGGTTACGACCATCGAAAAATCCATCGAAAATTACGACGGATGGATATCCGTCAAAAATATCAACGTTCCTAATCGTCAAAAAATAAAATAATAATATAATAAATTATATAATTTATATTTTCATTTTCGACGCAATGAAAAATTCATCGGAAATTACGACGGATGGATATCCATATGAAATATCGACATTTCTAATCGTCAAAAAATAAAATAATAATATAATAAATTATATAATTTATTATTTTTATTTCTGTGTAACCGTTGAAAAATCCATCGAAAATATTTCCGTCGCAAAAATCCGGCGGAAATTGTCCGTCAAAAAATGACAATTTTCTTGTAGTGATCACTCTTCTTTTAATATAGATAGGCGTATAATGATGTAATCAGACTCTTGATGACTTGTAATTCAAGTTTTTTAGTAGAATTATTCTTCGTTTTTTCTCTTAGGCAAATTTTGCTTTTCTCCTTCCTCTCTAATCTACTGCGGCCACACAAGAGCTCCAGATTTTAACGACCATTGACATTGTTGGTTGCTTTGCCTTGGCCGTGGTGTGGAACTAACATGCACCGAGGAAACATATTCAATTCCTTCTTATAGCATATTATATATTTTTCATCACAGAAATTTTTTGCATAGTTATTTGATGTTGGAGATCAAGTCTCGCTGTCTTCCTCCCTGGTGCTAGTGCTTCGTGGTAGAGCTGCAAATTATCTCACCCATCGTCCTCTTAGAAGAAGCGAGTGATAGTGTAGTGTGTGTTGGGTCTAAAGGTAAATGTAAATATTTTACTATAAGAAATTGAGTCATTAGCGAAGAGATATGTGGTCATTAAAAAATATCATCTTATCGTTAATGCTCATGACAAGAAAAAACTAATTGCGGCTCTTCATTTTAAGGATCATTATAATTCTTTTCCTTAAAAATTTAATAACTAGTATGTTGTCCCCTATATAACTTACAAGGTTCACTGAACTAGTTGTTAAAGATATTATTTATGTGCTAGAAGAAACTTTTTAAGTACCACTTTTATTGTTGTGTTGTTGTTATTATTATTATTATTATTATTTGGGGACAAATATACGATCATAAATACACTTTCAAAATTTGATAAGATTCAAACTCATTTATGTTCAAAACATCAAGCATCAAATCAATTATTCATACAATATTCAACTCAAATATTCATATTCAACATCCAATATTTTAATTCAAATGTTTACAAAATTTCAAATAACTCTTCTAAAAGAACATGTTTAAGAAAATATAGTAAGAATTTTCTTTCATTCATCTTCCTTTCAATCCAATGAACATTCAACAAAAATATGTAAAATTGAAATGAGAATTACTATTGACAATAATTAAAAATAACTTTACTTATAAACAATTGAGATTGTGTACTCATCAATAAAAAATTCTAATTTGTCAAACATAATCATTGTTCCTTCAAAAAATAACTATAATTAAATTAAAATTTTATTAGAATAAAAAAATGTATAATAATTTAATAACTTGAGAAATATTTATTCTTACTCACTTGTGTTTCTTGATTTTCCTACGTCAGTTCAGTGGGTTTATTAGGATTAGCATCCACAAAGTGATATGCATCTTGAGGTGATCCAAATTGAGATAGAGCAGAACTAATATCTTCATGTTCTAAAAGTGAAGACTTTCTCTCCCAAGGAGCATAAAGATATTTTCCCTCGCCCTCTTCCAAGAGCACATGCAATAAAATTTGGCTTCACGACTTTGTAGTCGATGACATCCCTTTTCCAAACTTTGCAATGGAAGTCATTTTCACCTATAGAAATAAAACAACATGAAAATCAAGTTTAATATATATTCATTAACATAATTACCACATAATAAAATAACTAACTCATGAATAATAGTGTACCTTCATCATGCATACTTTGATTTATGACTCTATGTCATTCATTTGTTGCACAGTTTCAAAAGTTATTAATATAAACGAAAAATTTATTAAAAAATGTTCATATATCAACAAGGGATATTGAGTCCTCAGTTTTTTTTTTACCCAAAAAAAAAATAAAATTGAGATGGTCAAATGTAAACCACACATGTAGGAGAAAGAATAACAAGAGACGTCTACAATAATTTTAAAATTGATAAATACACCTATGTGGTTAAACATGTAATGAAGTTAAGGGAAATCAAAACAAAGCAACATACCTCAGCAAAGAGGATAGGTATACATTTTAATGTTCACATGTGGAGAAGTGAAATTCATGGACAACTAAAGCAAACTTCAAATGACAACACGTTGTTGCGATAAAAAAAATGTCAGCTGGCCGCCTCTATCGCCACCGTGGCCACCTCTGCACTGCCTCTGGCACAGAGGCGGCCATCATGGTTGCTTCTCGCGCAAAGACGGCCTCGGAGGCCACCTTGCCGTCGTTGCCGCCTTTGTGTGAGAGATGGCCAACGAGGTTGCCTCTGCACGAGAGGCGACAGCCAAGGCCACCTCTACTCAAGTGGCGGCCACCAGGCTGCCTCTCGCGCAAAGGCAGCCATCGTGGCGGCTTCTCGTGTAGAGGTTGCCGCCTCTGCTAGAGAGGCAGCCGCCAAGGCGGCATCTGCTCGAGAGGGGGCCTCGGCGGGTGCCTCACGGGCAGAGGTGCCTCCACACAAGCAACCGTCAAGGCCGCCTCTACTCGAGAGGGGGCCTTGGCGGGTGCCTCACGGGCAGAGATAACCCCGACAGCTGCCTCCACATAGGTAGCCATCAAGGCCGCCTTGGCACTTGCCACCTCACACTGCGAACGACGTCCAAGTTGATCAGTTGTAGGGGATGAAGACGTTCGTGTACAGTAAAAAAAATAGTTTAAGGTTAAATGATTAGTTATAACCTAATGATTATTAACAAAATTATGATGGTAAAAATAATTTGTTTTTCTTTAATCTTAAAATAATAATTTTTTATTTATGTATTCATCATTTTTTAGAAAATAAAAAATAATGTAATATATATCTATTAAATCATAATCAAAGTTAAATAAATGAAAAAAAGTTAAACATACATAAAAATCAAAATGAATAATTAAATATTATTAATTATTATAATTAAAGGACATTGACATTCTTAATTACATTAACAAAAATAAATATTAAAAATTAAAGGTGAAGATATTTGTTTATATTTTATTAATGATATTAAAACTTGAAGAATAATATTAAAACATAAAGTATATATAATTTAATTTTTTTTATTTTTAATCTTAAATAATAAACAATAATATTACTCGGTAAGAAGGAATATATAAATTAAAATGACAAAATAAAAATAAAATATCTTTTAAATATTACTAATATTATTTTAAGAAATTTTTTTTATTTGACTCATCATTATTTTTACCGACAAAATGATAGTCGTTAATTTAAATATTTTATCGCTAAATTCAATCTTGTTCTTATAGTTAACTTTTAACTATCAGTCACAAAAATATTAAGAACCAATTTATTTTTTATCCTTATTATGGTCATTAGGGTATAACTAATCATATTTAAGTTACTTATAGTGTTTCATAATTGCAAATAGACTAAGCTCTAGATATAACATCCTCCACAAATGATCAAGGACTAACGTACATCTTGCATCATCCACAAATAACTATAGTCTAATTGTACACTTTGTTCTGTCCACAAATGTTATGCACAGCTGAAAACTTACAGATGGATAGCTAGAAACATGTCAAAGAACGAAATAGCAACACAATACGTTGAACATCACAACGTAAAACAATTTCTCAAATCAAGGGTAAAAAACTATGGGTTGAGATATGAGAACTTAAAGCAATCACAATGTCTTTATTTCTCTTCTTCCTTCTCTACCAAGAGCAAACAAATGGCAACAATGCACTTTCTTCCATCTCCAACTAGCAACAATGAACTGGATCGATTCTTTTTTTTTTTTTTCTAGGGAAAGACTTCGATAAGGCAGAAGAAATCATCCAAGATGAGGGTCATCTTGTATCCTCCGGAGAAACCTGCTTCAACAAAGATGTCTGCCCATTCTTTCTACGTTCGTTCTTTGCCTCCGGTGCCTGTCATCATCACCATGTCCAGGAGCAGCTGGTTCTTCGCCACCATCTCACTTGCATCCATGCAGAAATTGATCACCGTCTCCACAAGCACCACTCTTCCTCCATCTGCTTTGGCTGGAATTGCCTTCTTGCAGTGCCTCAGTAGCCTTACGCACTCCTCGTCCCTGAAACAGTGCAGAATGTACTGCATGCAGAAAATTTACATATATTATTTTCCATCATTTCAAATATAAAAATAATAAGTACATAGATCATCTAAACATACCTTAAGAATGACGACGTCGGCTCGTGGAATGTATTCGAACATATCGCCGGCCACGTACGCCACCCTCTCGGCGCCCGTCGCCGACTTCGGACGTCTAAGCTGCTCCTCCACCACGTGAGGAAGCTCTAGCACGCTGCATTCGAGGTTGGGGAAGGCCTCCGAGATGGCCCGAGCCAACGTGCCGTTGCCGCCGCCGACGTCCACCAGCCATCGCACGCCGCGGAGGACGGACCCGAACTTGGCCACCACCTCTGCCGCGATCAGCTTGGCGTCCTGCGAGATTCCTGCGTTAAACGCCTCGCTGAACTCGTTGTCCCTCCCAGTGTACTCATAAATAGGCGCCCCGTTGACGGCGTGGAACGGCGTCGTCAGCTGCTGCGGGGCGGCGTCGCGGAACCTCGCGCTCAGGCCGAGGTAGGACGTGATCATGGCCGGGTGGAGCGCGAGCCTCGCGAGCGACGTGGCGCCGCGTCCGATCAGGTGTGCAGAGGCAGGTGTAAGGACGTATCCTTCGACGTCGTTGCCGCTGTCGCGAGCGGCGGTTCCTTTGGCGAAGTAGCCCTCGTGTACGAGCATGCGCATGAGGCGGGAGAGGCAGTCTGCGCGCGCTGGGGGGAGCGCAAGTTCCACGAGAAGCTCCTGGAGCGTCACCGGGCGGCCGCCCTTCCGGTGGATGGCATCGGGGACGCCGAGGTCGATGGCACATTTGAGGACCATGGAAGAGACGAAGGCCATGGTGGTGCTAAAGACATGGGAGTAGGATTTGAGCAGCAAAGGCATCTCCACTACCTCGCCGGCTTCCTCCTCTGCCATTATAATTTTTTATTTTTGCGGTGTGGTTAAGGAGAAGTCGATCGTTTAATATCACATTATCATCATTGTTGTGTGTTCTTTTAGCAACAAATTTGCGTGGCCATGATTCTTCGTCATTCGTCACTTTCAAGTTTCATCTGAATGGCAGGTGCGTCTTAGTCCCGCTGTTAATACATAATTCCATTTTTGACAGGTGACGTTTACGGGAATATATATATAGATGTTTCACACATTTTTCATGCCAAATGGACTTTTATTTTTCTCATATCTTTCTTTAGTTGTAATTCACAAGACTATTCACTTTTTTTTTTAAAAAAACTATTCATGATGCTAAAAGATATTCAAATTATTAACAAAAGTATATTCAAAATTTGCAAGATTTTGTAAACTTTTATGCATTATAAGCATCATTAATAATTCTTAAAATTATTAGTAAATAAATACATGGAAGAAAATGAAATCGTACGTCCAAGACGGGGCAGAAAAAACCATCACCGTCCAGCGAGATTGCTGCGTTGAAGTCGTCGAGTTCCCTCCTAACGTACTCGTACAAAGGCGCTCTGTCGTAAGTTGCCGCGAGAAGGCTCCGGCTGAGGTCGACCGTGAGCTCAGCCGGATGGAGCACCAGCCTCGCCAGCCACGTGTCACCACAGCCGATCAAGAATTGTGTTGAAAAGTTTTTAGATGTAGAGCACTTATTTTATTTATTATATTAATAAAGTAAATATATATTAATTTAAAGTATATATTAAATAATAAATATGATTAAAATTAAGATTGATGATCATGATCAAATTATTTTAATAAAGATGATTAATTTGATTGCTATAATTTATTTAACTTTAGATGATATTTTTTTATTATCAAATTATCTCAATAAATATATATTACTTCATCTAGAAGTATATGACTAATCTAATCATAAATTATAATTTTAAATAATAAGAAATAAGCCACCAAGATGTTCATACTCATTAACCTCAATATCACTATCTGGAAGAACGACTAGCAGATAACTTGATGTCTTCTATATCGGCCACTATTACCGAGAAGACTTAGAGGCGATATTCTACGTGATGGCATAATTACTAGAATCCGGAGTGACCATCGACAATGTAATAAAACGCAGTCACATTGTTATAATATTGTAAATGTCTACTAATGTAAAGCTTTTGTCACTTTGTATTTCACACAAGAAAAAATGTATTTCACTTTGTATTTCACACATAATTCTACGTGATGGCATAATCACTTTGTATTATTATTATTATTATTATTATTATTATTATTATTATTATTATTATTAGTAGTAGTAGTAGTAGTACTACTACTACTACTACTAATAGTAGTAGTTTGATTATTTCCATAAATAAAAAAAATTATAGTAATTTTTTACGTTTAATCTCGAATTACGTACTTCTGTCAACTTTTCTTTTAATTTCATGTTTTTTTTTAATTTATGCAACTCAGCCACCGTACGTACGTAGTAAACATGTAAATGTATGCCGTCCTTGATGCCGATATGTACATACCAACTGGTGGAGATCGACGTTGGCAGAAAACACATTTCTTTTTCCCTTGGAAACAACTTCGAAGAGACAGAGACTGCTTAGTTCTCATGCTCCACACATTTTTTGCTGAGTTTGACATGTGTTGTCGTGGTCTCTTTGTCATTACAGGTTCAGTTAATTGTTGGTATGTTTTTGTTAAAATATAAAATTATTAATGTTATTTTTCTTAATGACAAATATTTCTTAATGACAAATATTTCTTAATGTGCCCCTTCTAGATGACCGGCGAGCTCCTTCCACGGCGATGACCTCCGGGGACTACCTCCTTCCTCTCTCTCTCTCGACGCGCGCAGCCGTGCGCAGGTCGAATCTGGCCATGCATCGGCCGGATCGACCGCACACAGGTCGGATCCAGCTGTGCATGGCTAGATCCACCCACACGTGGCCGGATTCGTCGATGCATGGCCGGATCCACCCACGCATGGCCGATCCGGCCGCGCGTCAAATGGATTGACCGCGTGCAGGTCAGATCCAGCTGCGCGTGGCCAGATCCAGTTGTGTGTGGCCAGATCCGTCTGCACGTGGCCGAATCCACTCGCGCGTGACCGGATCCGCCCTCGCATGGCCGATCTGGCCGCGCGCAGGTCGGATCTCGCTGCACGTGGCCGATCCGACTGCGCATAGGTCGGATCCGGCCGTGCGCGGCAGGATCCGCCTGCGCGCCGGCCAATCCGACCACACACGGCCGGATCCGACCGCGCGTGGCTAGATACGCGCGGATCCGACCTCCGCACGGCCGATCCAACCTACGCGGATCGGCCGCGTGTGGCCATTTTCGGCCGTGCGCGGCCAAATTTTTTTATTTTCAAAAACTAACTTGCGACGGTTAGATCCATGAGAAATTCCTGCGGCTCCGTTGTGAAAATAGTTTTCATTAGCTCCAACCGTGGGAAGTTCCCATGACTCAGGCTGGCGAAAAATTTTTCCATGGCTCTAACCGTGGGATTCACACGGCTCGAGCCATGAGAAGTTTTTGCAATGAGCATTTTTACGGCAAAGCTGATCCGTCGGAAAAGCCGTCATAAAGTGTATTTTTCGACAGATTTTTCTTACTTTGTGACGGCCGAAACTGTTGAAAAAAGTCATTTTTCTTGTATTGTTACTTCAAGATACTACAATTAGTACCAATTATATGCGAGGACTTGACTGCATCAATCTTCGTCAACTAAGTTAATGCCAAGACTTCACCGGCATCTCCCACAAATTGTGGTCTCAATTAATAAAGAAAGTTCCAAATAAAATCATAAGCATAAAAGAAGACTTTATGAACTACAAGAAAAATGCTTTTTTTCAGACGGTTTTGACTGTCTCAAAAATGAAGAAAACTGACGAATCGATTCAGTCGAAAAGGAGAGCATCACAAAACCATTTTCGGCGGCTCAAAAAAATCTGTCGAAAGTTTCGATGGTTGTACCCGTCAAAAACTTTTGGCAGTCGCAACTGTCAAATATTCCGACCGATCGCAATCGTCGAAACATTTCGGCGGCCGCAATCGTCACAAGTTTCAACGGGTCTGCACCGTCGAAAAGTTTCGACGGTGGCAACCATCGAATGGTTCGGCGGCCATAATCATCGCAATGAATTTTTATAATATAAAAAAATTTACTCGCCGGCCGATCCGGCGACCGCCTAGTGCCGCGAGCGGGTGGCCGGATCAGCCAAATCTGCGCGCCGGATCCAACCGATCGCCTACGGCCAATTCCGACTGTAGGCAACAGATCTGATTGCAGGCAGCAGTTCCGATTGCTGGCAGCAGATCTGGCCGCCTGCAGCCAGATCTGACCGCCAGGCCGCTGGCGCCCGATCGGAGAGGGAGATGAAGAGAGAGGTCAATGTGGTCGGAGTCGGAGCCGGAGGAAGACAAAGCTTGAGAGAGAGAGGGTCGCTGGCAGGTCATCGTCCGAGTGAAGTCGTCCAGCCGCGGGAGGTGAGGGAGAGAGAGAGGAGAGAGGGAAAGAGATTGAGAGAGGAGAGATGAGAGAGGGAGAAGGTTATAGGGGTAGAAAGAGAGGAAAACGGGAAAAGGGAAAAAAGTAGTGGGGAATTATTTTTTAATTACCAACGGCCAAGGCCGTCGAAGTTATGATATTTATTATGATATTTACGATTATAATATTTAATTATTATTGTAATTACCGATGGTCCGGACCGTCGGTAATTATAATAATAAAATACTAATTACATTATATATTATGATATATAATGTTATAATATTTAAATATTATTACGATTATCAATGGTTCGAACCGTCTAAACTTTCGACGGTCCAAACTACCAGTAATTATAATAATAAAATACTATTTTCATTATATACTAAGATATATAAGATTATAATATTTAAATATTTTTACGATTACCGATGATTCGGACTGTCTGAACTTTTGACTGTCCGAACTGTCGGTAATTATAATAATAAAATACTAATTATATTATATATTATGATATATAAAATTATAATATTTATTTATTTTTATATTTACCGATGGTCCAGACCGTCGGGAGATGCGACGGTTCAAACTGTCGATAATTATAATACAAAAATACAAGGTATATTACATATTATGATATATAAGATTATAATATTTAGTTATTTTTACGATTACCGATGGTCCGGACCGTCGGGACTTACAATGGTCCGAATTGTCGATAATTATGATAATAAAATACAAGCTGTATTACATATTATGATATATAAGATTATAATTATTTAATTATTTTTACAGTTCGGACCTTCGAAACTTGCGACGTAAAGTGAGTCATAAAAAATTCCGACGTTCCAAATCGTCAAAAAAATAATAGTATAATAATTTTTATAATTTATTTTTTTTATTTTTGACGGTCGGAACTATCAGAAGTTCCGATGAATTGCTGTCTATTTGAAAATCCATCGCAAATTGCAAAGGATTTCCATCCATCAGAAATTATCCATCGAAAAATCTCAATTTTCTTGTAGTGATGGATATGGTTACGGTGGGAGTGATATACCTTTCCTTAGTCCAACTAAAAAAAGGATAGTTTGATTCCTCCGTCTTCGGTAGAACTTCAGCATTTTAATTTTTTTTCCCATTGTGTTATGAATGATTGAATGAAAATTCAAATTCATTATCACCCGAGTTGTAACATACCCAAATTTCTTAAAATTTTAAGTTTTTTCTCTAATGACGATGTTGGATTTTTGGACGATCGAAATCCATAATGGGCATTCGTAATCACGTCCATATCAACCGACGCTTTGCTGGACGATCGAAACACTTTCTTCATTCGAAAGTGCAATGAGGAGAAACGAGAAACAAGACGTGCACCCGATTTTTATTTTTCTCTCTACTCATTACATCACCATAATGACAGAGGATTTGTAACCTCCCCACTCATGATATGAAGGGATTTATGGCACAAAACCACCTATTTGACGACCTTAAAACCACCCCATTGAGATGCAAAATTTTGGATCTCTTCTTTATCTCATTCTCTCCATCTCTTTTGATTGTTCGTGTACTTGCTTTGTTCTTGCTCGGTCAGGAGAGACTTATGCAGGTCCATCAGGAGGAGACGATGTAGGAGAATGAAGGGTAAGGAACTAGGACCGGACAGGACAAACCCGGGAATGGGTTCGGGTACTGGTGGACCTAGATCCGGCCCAACTTCTGTCAGGTCAAAATTTTTTCGACCCGGTACTAGTCCCAATCTAGACCAAATCAGACTCGACAAATTGGGAATGAGATAAGGTTTTGGCTGGGAATGAGGTTGGGCAGCATACCTCAAAGTCATCATGCCATTGTTGATTCGCTAAATGCTGAGGAGGGGCTCAAGCGGCATCCGACGGGCAATCGGTCAGCAGAGAAATCAATCTACCTGCCACATACAACGAAAGAGGGGAGAGAGGGAGAGTCATGAGAAAAAATTCAAAAAGAACCTTGCTTGTGCAGAGAGAGAAGAAAAGGAGAGACCAAGAGTATGAGAGAAAGATAAGGAGAGGGAGGGGAGAGAGAATCTAGTAGCGGCTAGCCGGCGGCAGCAAGGTAGCATCATATCAGTGGCCCACGATAGTGACAATGAGACAATAGACGCTACGAGACAATATCGGTGATGGCGATGGCGAGACAACAGTGGCGACGACAACAACAATGGCAAGACGATGATGGCGAGACAACATCGGAGATGATGATGGAAAGACAATAGCGGCAACGATGACAATGAGACAACAATGGCGGCGATGACGGCAGCAACATGATAGCAGCGACGACGACAATGATGATGGGGAGACAACAATTGTGACAGAGAGAGAGAGCAGTGGAGTTGTAGACAATAGCGACGGAGCGTCGCAGGTCACAAGTCTAGGGGTTAGTTGATTAGGGATTTTCATTTTAAGGCCTAACGAGTCATGGATTTTAATATTAAAATATATTTATCCGGGCTAGGTTGCCGGTCGGGTTTTTACATAGTGAACCTAGTCCCAACACGAAACCCTCCGAGTATTTTTACTAGAGGACCCGGTCCTGGACCGGATCCAACCTGGGCTGAGTATTTTTCCTGGCTGACAGGGTCAGTGCAGTTCGGGTCGACTCGACCATGCTCAGCACTAAGAACTGGAGCCGGTGATGGTCGATCAAGGTATGTTTTTGGGATCTAAATCATGAGATAGTTTTCATGAGGATTATGCATGTCTTAAGGACTCTGATAAGTTTTATATTATGAAATCATGCTATATAGGTTTAGGCTAGGTATTATTGACATATTCTATTATTAAATGAAATGTTTTGATGTTCTTATGCAATCTACATGCTTTATTATCGTGATACTATAGATGAATGTTCTTTTGATAAATAGTTCGACATGAAGTATGTTAATCCTATGGAATAAGTTTTGATATGATAGGAAAGGAGAAATTTTGACTAGAATGATTTCTCCTTTTGATATCCGATTGTGATTCAAAAAGAGTTTTATATGAATGATTCATTTGATTTTTTTATGCATCGGGTTATATATGCTTTTATGTGACTTGGTATATGTTAGGGACGTGTAGTGGATGTTTTATATATGACTAGTGTTGAAAACTTAATTGAAAACCTAACGATTCTCAACGACATGCAGCTCTGTCGGTCTAAAATAGATGATTGAATTATGTCAGCAAGAGTATATCGACTATCAGATCGGATGATCGATCACTAGAATGAAAGTCCAAAACTCTTTCAAATGATTGAATTGGAAAATATCGAGACTTCACAATAACAACGATAATATCAATCGATGCGATCAATCTTGACTATTCTCGCCAGAAAAGGTTCATGGAGCTAGTTCCAGCAGATAATATCAATCGATCGACCAAGGTTCATGGAGTTAGTTCCAGCAGATGACCGATCAAGTCTCGATCGATCAAAACACAAGACTAAAAGTTCGAGAGCCTCCTCAATGCTATAATGGATGGCCAAACACTTTTTGATAGATCGATTCATAAAACGATAGAAATATGAACTCATAACAGATGATCAAACCCCTTTTGGTCGATCGATGAATACAAATCAAATGGACGTACGATCCTCTTTCAAACGACTGCTGAATGAATCTCAATCAGATGACTGCTCGACCTTTTCGGGTCTAATTTATGCATTAGGGGGTGTCGGCCGCCCTCTCAAGCTCTCCGACGCACGAACTTACACAAGGGAGCTCCAGTCCTCCTGCAGCTTTTTTATTAATTTTAATAATATTTTTATTAATTTTTATAATATTTTTTATTGTGTCACGTCAGTAACATAACCAAAAAACTGGCTATTATCTATTGTAAGGACGACTCATGAAAGAAAATTAAAGACTGAGTACATTTTAGTTACAAATTAAAGTTAGAAAATTGAATTATTATCACACCCGAAATTGATGAATGATTTTTGTAATTTACCCACAATTTCGTCCTACTCATAATTTTGCAATATGTTTGTCCGATACCCAAACATTCTATTATTCATCTAGTACCAATTCACTAATTAATGTATCAGTTCTCTATGCCATTATTAATGATATTTAATTTGTATCAATCAAATAAATTAGTAATTTTACTAAAATAATATTTTTAAAAGAAATAATTATTATCATAATGATTTATTACTATTTACTAACGTAATGATGAATAATAAATAAATATAGGAAAATGAAAAGGAGAAAAACATAATATGTGGAAAGAAAATAAAATGTGTGAGGATGAAAACAATATGAGAAATTAATTAATTTTTCAACTAAGAAAAATATTATTGTAAAGAGGAAAAAAAGAATGTTGATTAATTGATTTGGTTTGAATTAGTAAGCCATAAGGCTCTCAATACGTTGGCAAGATAATTTGCCAAAAATAAAAAAAATTAAACAAATGGGCTTTTCCCGACTCATCTGAGTTCCAGCCCGATTGGATTAAATAATTGGAATGACAAATCTTAACCTGAAGTCCATCCTGTCCGTTAAACACCTTTTAGGAAAAATATGAGTACCCAACCTGTGTGCGTAGAATTTATATATATGATATTTGATGTTTTCAATTATGTATATAATAGAAATATTATATATATTCATATACATGATAATGAGGGCGTAGAAATGAAATCGATCAAATTTTAACTTTTAAATTGATATATATATATATATATATATATATATATAATTGGAATGTTTAAAAATCCACTGGGCCATCCGGAGACCATACGCGGGTCCGCCTCTGCCACCAATAGGGCATCGAGCTGAAAGCATGTTTACCTAAGAGTTTGCATTGCTCATTTCCATTTACATCAAATTCAGATAATTCCTTAGTTTCTTCTCTCTTTTATTTTTATTACATATAGTAAATTGTATGTTACATGTCTAACGTGATCTTTTTTTTATATAATACTATGTGATCTTATTTTGTACTTTATTAAAATCCCATGCATGCAAAAACTTGGAAAAAAATGAATAAAAGTTACGAGACTACGGAACAAAGTTTGAGATCAGATGGAAAATAAACGAGGAATTCGCTTCACTATCATGCATATATGATTGATCTACTCATTTTTATGTGCACACGTAGGAGATAACCTGTGAAAACAGGATGAGCTCCAATCCTTATCGCCGGAGATTGATCGGTGGGGGGAAAAAAAAAGCAAAAGAAAGAGAGAGACAAGAGGAAGAAGACGACAGCTATATTCAAAATTAAAGTTGATTACAACCGACTCAACACTGCTACAATACCCACAAGTCTATTTATATAATCACTAACTGGCATACAAAAATTAAAACGGTACACATACATTAATAGTATAACATTGTTACTACAATGCAATAACAAGAAATTAAACTGATAACATTGTTGATGAGTGTTCCTCTTCGACGACTGAGCTATAGCAAGCAAATGCCTATGCCACTTTGCCGGAGATGACGTGGTCTTCAACGCAACCCACCTGTTGCACATCTTTTTTAAATCTAAGGACGTCGACGAAACAAACACTCGATCGAGCAGTTACATAGTTATGATCTCGGAGCAAGCAAAGTGGAAAATGGGGACACCAACAGAGAGAAGTGGCATGCAGGGACAGTGTGACCCTATTATTGTAACAATTCATGACAACACAGCCAAACGGAACTTTAAGGGTTTCCACCGCCGTAGCCACCACCATCTCCACCTCCTCCGCCGTAGCCACCATCGTCGTCACCACCATATGCACCTCCTCCGCCGCCATATCCACCTCCTTCCTGATTAGAAGTCGGGCTCTTCTCGACGAGCTCTCGAGCGCCGGCCGAGCAACAGAGGACAGTAACTAATAGAAAGACGAGGAAGGCCTTCTTCATGGTTGCTTCCATCCTTTGCTTGCCTCGCCTGTTTGTGTTGCAGGATTCACGGGACGTTGTTGTGGGTTTATAACATATATATATACACATTCATATGTACATTATATTATATACATGCATACGTAATTATATTAAAATTGTGTGGAAAGATTCAAGCTGCTACAAACAAAATATGTCCTTGCAGTGTACACGTCAAGACGACTTGACTTAACATATGTGACTCGGTGAGAAACTTCACCTCTTACCACTACTTCACCATCATTATCCACTTTAATGAATATAACTTTTTTTTTCAAATTTCGTTTAAAATTCCTTAATCATATTGTTCTAGACTCATTAATTCTACTTCGTTGTTCGTTTTCTTAAATCAATACGGGTGTAGCAAATTTGAACGTTCAGCACACCACAATTTTTTTTTTAAAGAAAGATGCATACTAGCTACTAATTTAAAGCATATTGGTTCTGATACATGATTTGAGTGAGATGAAGGGGTGGATCAAAAAATCATCTATTACATTGAATCTTCTATTGTTGTGTCTTGGCTAAAATGTTTCAAAAAATTTGGTTATGCAGATCTTGGCTAAACTTTCGGACGGTTGCGGCCGTTCGACGATTACAATCGTCTAAACTTTCGACGGATGTCTTTAAATCGTCAAAAATTATTTTGCGACGTCTTATTTTTCGACCGATTGTTTTCGTCGGTAAACTCGCTGAAAACGTCTATTTTCGATGGTTTCTTCCTATTTTCCGAAGGACAAAACCGTCAAAAAATACCATTTTTGAGAACCGCAAGCAGG
This sequence comes from Pontederia crassipes, assembly GCA_030549335.1. Lineage (NCBI taxonomy): Eukaryota > Viridiplantae > Streptophyta > Magnoliopsida > Commelinales > Pontederiaceae > Pontederia > Pontederia crassipes. The sequence goes on from CM060198.1 coordinate 10,008,946, forward strand.
ATTGAAGAGTCTGATCAGTATAATATATCTAGGCAGTTCCTCTCCTTGCAAGTGATAAGGCCCATTCGCAACACCCACGCAGCCACGCTTCAATTTCCAGGCAGAGAGGAAGACACGACATTATTCATCTCAATCATTACGTTTGATATGCATAACACATCCTTGGACTCGTTCAATGATTCAATGATTCATATGTTTCTAAAGGTCTGTCATCATCTTCTAGATTTCATCTATTTATATCTTGATACAGAATGAATAAAAATATAAACAAACATTAATATGAAATTTAGTATATATAATTTGATTTTAAAAATCGACAAAAGTTCATTATTATAACCTTTTGCACAAATGTCATAAAAGATACTTTTCATTCTATGGAATGCTAAGAATTATTTATAATTTATCTATTTTATGTCTCAGTCCAGATCTAGTGAAAATATAATTCGATATTCATTTAAACTTCGAAGAACGTTTATTTGATTTTTCTTATGACACAATTAATATTTTGGTCGTAATTTTTTGCATAGTAATTAGATTGATATATAAAAATTGATCAAAAGAGATATAAACTTTTTATACACATCTCAATATAGAATCTAAAGTGATATAGCTAAATATTAATTTGAAATTCAATGGACAAAATTGTCGTATGAAAGCCTGAAGTCATATTAATAGTTTATATGTGGTATTTGATTCTCATGCTGTCAATTATGAATACATACACTATTTTAATATGTAGCTTTAATAATTTACAAATGAGATGTAGTACATTTATATTATACTAGTCTTCTCATTCACAATGACGTGGGGCACCTTTATAAAATTTTTGGCATAGTTCCAGAAATGTGAGTACCAGGAAGATTTTTTAGGAGCATTATATATAAATCAAGTGTGAATTTTTATTTTATTACATAAATTAGTCATAAACTTTAAAACTGATTCCAGATGTAACCTATTACCATTGTTCTTGGAATAAATATAAAATATTGACCATCAATTGCATTGATGGGTGAACATCTTAACTTAAAACGGATTATATATAAATCAACTGTGGATTTTTATTTTATTGCATAAATTAGTCATAAACTTAAAAACTGATTGCAGATGTAACCTATTACGTTTTTATATAAAATATTGACCCAAGAATTGCCACATGGAAGATGGGTGAACGTGTTAATTTAAAATGGATTAAAAATTATATTTTATTTAATACCAATATTATGTTATAAACGTTTGGTTAATATAATATTATATTTAGATTTAACGAGCTAAAAAGAACTATGTGGGTGAAAATTGCCGAGTTGATATCAATCATTTCATTTCATCAGGTTACAACAGAGGGCACAATTGCAATTAAATTCAGAGTGAGATTTTTAGATAGAAATAAAAGTTTTGGCTAAATCTCCTGCAATTAAAATAAGAGTTTTTTTAATAAAAATTATAAGTTTAAATCTACATTTTTTGTATAAGTTTTTTTTAAATAAAACTTATATTATATATTTTTTTTATATAAGCGCTTTTTCTTTATTTCCACAATAAAATGGTTATTTAGATAGGAGCTTCAGTTTAAAAGTAAACAATATCGAGTAGAATTCTTTTTGTACCTTTTACCATTTAATTGTGGTTCAATTTATTTATTTTACAGATAGCTATATACAGACACACACACAGATGGAGAACGTAATTTTTTTATTATATTAAAATTATCACTTCTGAGTGACTGTTTTTCAAAATTTCATTTTAATTTCCTTAACCACATTGTTCTTAATCCTTAAAAGTTCTCCCAAGTTCCTTTTTTTTCTTTCAGTTATTTATTATATTTTAGTTAGTAATACTACTTAATGTTAATATTATCATTAAATTATTTTTATATTATTAAAATAATACTAATTTATAATATTTTATTTATTAATATATTATCATTCAGCTTAATTTAATATAAATATTTTAATAAATTATAATGATAATAACATGTGAAAATAATAAATTATTATTTTCGTAAATGATAAATTATAATATTAATATAATTAATTTTTGTTAATTATTTTAACTAAATAAATACATTATTTCAATTTACTATAATTTTATATCTTATAAATTATTTTTTATTCTTAATTTTTATTCGAACGCATACTACATCTTATCTATCAAATCAACTTTTTAAATCTCCATCGTTACTTTTTTTTATCCAAACATCGAACTTAAAGCCAAACACAACTATTCTTTTATTCACATACGAATCATATGTATAACACATCATTAACTCATTCGATGATTCATGTGTGGATTATCAATGTAGCTAATTACTATGAGTTAATGATTTTTTATTTTATAAATAGCTGAAATAAAATTTTATATTTTATTTATTTGTATTTCAATCAGATATAATAGAAAGTAAAATTATATAGATATATATGTTATTTATAATTACCATTGTATTTACTCACCTATCACATTAGTTCCCGTAAGTTTTTTAAAATTAATCTAGATAAAAAAAGTTAGATCGGTGTTTGGATGAAAATTTAAAAAGTTTAGTAGGTGTTTAGATAAAAAATAAGAACTAATAATATAATACTATTTTATGAGATATATAATTATAGTAAATAAAAATATTATACATATTTATTTAAAATAATAATTATTAGAACATATCATATGTAATTATTAATTTAAAATTTTAATGTTAAAGCTTACGTAAATCCTATATCAAAAATATAATATAATTTCCTAAAATTAATTGATCATTTTAATTAGTAAAATTATATTATAATAAATATAATATTATGCATAAGATTTTACACTAATTTTATTTGATTCAAAATTACAATACAATAAATATAATTATAATGTTTACATCATTTCAGTTAATAAATATGATTTTTTATTAATTTTATTATAATATAATACTAAGCAAAATATTTTGACTAATTAATAAAATATTCTTAATTATTAGAACTAAATACTTTATAATTTTAAATTAAAAAAATTAATAAACATTTCTATAAGTTGTATAATAATGTATTAATAAATAAATAATATATATTAAAAATAACTAAAAGTAGAAAGAAAAATAATGAAAAAAACAAAGAAAAACTGAAGAATTAACCAAGTGTCACGTGAAAATTTCTGTCACTCTTGACGGATGAATTAATCGGAACTTGTGCAAGTTTTGAGGTTCAAACACTTCCTTTGGGTCCAAATTACATATACTGTCTTTTGGAGTTTTGACTGGTAAAAAATTAGTTTATATTATATATTCATTATTCACACATTTTAAAATATAAAAAAATATTATTATTATTATTATATCAATTTTAAATTTTCCGATGAGTTCACCTTTTGAAAATTTGGATTGACGACGAATCCGTTGATTTTTTTGAAGAATTCGCCCATCGAATATAATATTATTAAATATTCAACATCTGGTGGTTGTTAATGTTTTAAATTATAATTGATATTATAATACTCTTTGCTTGCATACCATTTCTCAATTCCCGACGGATGGCGAATACATAAAAAATTCTAAAGGATCTTTATTACCATAAATTTATACTAATTATATTTATTACCATAAAAGTTCTCTTTGCACGATTATTTGAGTTATCTATTTCATTATCGTTCATTATCCTATTTCTCACTTTCGTTTGTTTAACACACGAATATCTTGATGCAACAATATTTCTCTTACCTTTTTTTACTTGTTAAATTAGGGGCCAACATGAGAAAGCGTGTACAGTTAATTACGATCATATCCTTGCGTTAAATGAAGAATAATTTATATTCCACCGTTTTAACAGATTATGATGACCTACGAAATATGCCCCGATAAAATTAAACACGTTTTAAATGTCGTGAATGTATTGTCAGGTTATATTCTCGTTTCGACTTCCCTTTGATGATATTCACCAAAATAAGCATTTATTTGTCCTTTTATTCTCCAACCAGACGTCGTAAATAATTTTAAATTGATGCTAAATTAACTTCAAAGAGATACTAATCTTGCATATATCTTGATACCATTCTCCTCCTACGATAATTTGTATTATACATATACATACATATATATATATATATATATATATATATATAAGAGTACTGTAGGCAATGCGTAATAAATTTGTTCATTACCTTTGCGCAATGAATTTGAAGAACGATGATGCGCCAACTCTGCTTACTAGAATATTCAAAATTCAGAAATAACTACAGTTAAGACTCGTAATAACTCCAAGAACAAAAGAACTCATATGTTTTCCGTCACTAGTTGCTCCAGAATTTTTTTCACTTTTCCTGATAGATTGTGATTGTCTTTGCTAATGCAGTCTTCATTATCAGAACATAAGAGATCATCAGATCGACTATACGCATCGATAAAATATTTGTGTGCTACCACAATTATAGTACAATCCTGACCATCTTAAGGACGTCCGTAAGATGATTATTTTGAGGTACGTAGGGCACCTTGCATCTTAACATAAGTACAACAACATTACCATTTCTTCCATGTTCCGAAAGCTCAAGGAGGACAATGGACGCCGGGATCGCCAGGGATGGGTTTTCCGGTCTCTATCGCGCAATGACCATGGGGTGAGGGAACACTACTCTGCTCAACTTTGAATTTGGTTGAATACTGGGCTGTGATTTCCGGCTTCTCCACAAGCTCTCGAGCGCCGGCGGAGCAAAACAACGCAACTAAGAGCAGGATGAGGAAGGTCGTCGCCATGGTTGCTTTCTTCTTAGCCATTTGGTTGTGATCGATGTTGAGGATTTGCTTAAGCAAGTCTTCATTTGGATCGTCGGATCGCATATGAACGATCAAGATGACGCGCGACACCATGGAAAGCAACAGAGAGAGAGAGAGAGAGCTGCGTGAATGGAATGGGGGAGCTGGTGGAGGATGGACGGTGGATGCCCGTGAGCCGTGCCCTCAAGATATTGTATAAAAACCAACGATGGAGGACTAATGGTACACTTCAGAGTTGACTGAAAGGTACTGTATAATAATTAATCCTTCCTCTTTTAAAAATTAACAAATAATTTAATTATGTAATCTTACAAGAGTTGCATTCTTCGGTCATTGATTGGTATAGAATAGAATAAAATAAAGTAGATTAACTATAGTTGCAAATGAAAATGGCACCTAACCTTGACTGATTTACTGCAAGCTGCTGGAATTTAAAATACGTCCACCTGATGCTGACTGTGTGGGAGACTTCACCACTGCCACTAGTTCACCATCCATAATCCACAATTAGACATTTTTTCAAAAATGAGCAACAGACCAACGCGACCGGCAGCTTTGCTATTAATGCTCGGACTTGATCACATGTATGACCATGCGAGGACTTCACTACTGGGAACTACCAATTCTGCATCCACTTTCTCTTGTTTAATTGCAATTTTAGGAATTGAATTCAAGGTTACTAGATTTCGTCAATTTTTGGAGATAATTTTGCAAAAACTTGATTATTTTTTTATTATTTTGACCAGCGGGACAAATTATAATAAGAGAGAAAAATATAATACTAATTTGATGCGCATGTCCATACGAGGAAGAGACTTTGTAAACATATTAGCTGGTCAATCTTCTTCACTTTAATCATCTTCTTAGTGCGGATAAAATATCTGACATCAATGTGTTTAGTTCTTTCATAATACACTTGATCCTTGGCTAAACGTATTACACTCAGACCGTTGCACTATAGTCTGCTCCTGATGTAATTCGAGATCTTCAACTAAGCCCAGATCCATTCCTTAGCTGCCTCTGTCAATATCATATACTTTGCCTCTGTATTAGATAATGTAATTGATGGTTAGAGTGTATCCTTCCAATTGATGACAACACTACTCAAAGTAAAGACATAGTCTGTCATAAATTATCTTTTATCAATATCTGTAACATAGTCTGAATATGAGTATCCTGCAACCAAACACTCTTTATCACTTCTGTAGATAAGCCAATATCAGATATTCTCTCATATACCGAAAAATTCGCTTCATTGCTTGCCAATGCTCTTTTTCAAGATTGCTCATGAACTTGCTGACAACATTAACTATATGAGCAATGTTAAGTCTTGTGCAAATCATGACATATATCAAACTTCCAATGCACTAACATGAGGACCCCGAGACATGTACTTCTTCTCGGCTTCTAATATTGGTGCGAAGGCAACAAAGAAATGAACATTTGCAGCTGATGGAGTATTCAAAGGCTTCGCTTCAGACACTCCAAACCTTGATAAAATCTTTTGAATATAACTTGTGTCAAATAAGAAGAGTTTACCCTGTGCGCGATCCTTTAGAATTATACCAAGATCTTCTGTATTGCACCAAGAACCTTCATGTCAAATTCTCCACTAAGGAGCTTCTTCAAATTCTGAATGTATATCATGTCTCTAGCAGTAATGAATATATCATCAACATACAAGAGCAGATAGATGGTAAAGTCATCTTTTCACCTTCTCGTGATATACACAACAATCATAGGGATTTTTGCTAAATTCCTAAGAGATCATGAAGTTGTCGAACCTCTTGTACCATTGTCTGTGAGACTGCTTCAGGCCATACAAAGATTTTTTCAAATTACAAACTTGATCCTACTTTCCTGGAATGGGAAATTCCTCTTGATGACTCATAAAAATGTTTTCATTAAGTTCTCAATGGAGGAAAGCAGTCTTCACATCTAGTTGTTTGAGCTCTAAATTTTGATGTTCTACAATGGTATTAACTAGCACCCTGATTGAAGTATGTCTGACAACAGGTGAAAATATTCAATTATAATCCACACCTTTTTTACTATAACCTTTAGCAACAAGTCGTGCTTTGTATTTTATGCCTTCAACTCTTGGAATTCCAATTTTCTTCTTAAAGATCCATTTACAGTAAACGACATTTTTGTGTTTAGGCAACTTGACTAGTTCCCAAGTCTGATGCTTGTGAAAAGATTTCATCTCTTCACCCATAATAGCGATCCACTATTCAGATTCGGCACATATGATGACATCCCTATAAGAAGATGGCTCCAAGGACTCAACCTATTCAGCTACCTACAGTACATAAGCAACCATGTTCTCGAAATAATATCGCTTAGGAGAACCCCACTTCTCTGTAAGGATCCGGTCACCCAAGCGTAGGATCCGCGCCCGAGTGCCGGATTCGGCCGCCCAAGCACGGGATACGCACCCGAGGGCCGGATCCAGCCGTCCATGCGCGGAATTCGTGCCCGAGCGAGGGATCCGGCCGCCCAAGTGCGGGCGGCGATCGAATCCGGAGAGGGAGTGGAGGAGAGCGCCGTCGTCGCCCGTCACCGCCGTCGTTGCCTGTCGCCGCCTTGAGAGAGAGAGAGAAAAGAGGAGAGAAAGAGAGGGAGGAGAAGGAGAGAGGGGACGCGGCCAAGGAGAAGGAGAGAGGAGGAGAAGGATTAGGATGAGGGTGAGAGATATAAGAAGATAGGGGATGCAGTAAGGAGAAGGTGGAGGGGGGGAAGTAGGCGGAAAAATATTTGAGTTAGCGATGGGTATATATTTCGAAATTAGTGAAGGATATGATATCCGTCGGTAATTCTGAAGTTAATATCCGTCGAAAATAATATATCATTATTTATATAAAAAATTTTTTATTAAACATTATAGTAATATATATATATATATATTGGTAATCAATATATCTAATTAGAGATTAATATATATCTAATTATATTAAACATTAATATAAATCAATATATTAATTATCAATATATGTATATATATTGATAATTAATATATCTAATTATACATTAATATATCTAATTAGAAACATTAATAATATCATATTATCTTGATAATAAATGATACTAATTATATATATGGATATATTGATAAATAAAATACAACTATTTTAATTACCGACGGATATTTCTGGATGTTAATCCTTCGGTAATTTCGAAGGCATCATCCTTCGGTAATTACCGACGAGTAATGTTCTTCAAAATTATCGATGGATTCTAAATCCTTCGCTAGTTGTGCCGGCACTATCCTTCGGTAAATAAAATAATAATATATTATAAATATCTTTAATTACCGAAGGAAAGCTCCTTCGAAATTACCGAAGGCTTTAAAATTCATCGGTAATTTCGAAGGAACATACCGGTCGGTAATTAAAATAATATCATATTAAAAACTTATATTAACAATAATAATATTATATTAATTAATATATCTAAATATAAACATGAATAATATCATATTATATTTATGAATGTTTTAAGTAAATGGAAGAGATATGTATTATATTATAAACATTAATAATAAATTATTATTTTAATTACTAAAGGAAAGCTCCTTCGAAATTACCGAAGGACATAATATCCCTCGGTAATTGCAAAAGAAAATATCCATCGATAATTAAAATAATATTATTCATTACCACTTTTTACTATTCATGTCTATCTTTTTATATAATCTTTTCTTAATGCATTAATAGATAATTATGACTGTAATTATGTAGAAGGATATATACAATTAATATCAATACATATACTATTATTAATGTTTAATAATAATATTATTATATATATTACCGAAGGATAATGCCTTCGAAATTACCGATGGATTCTAGATCCTTCGACAATTGCGAAGGCACCATCCTTCGATAAGTAAAATAGTATATTATTAATGTAATTATAATATTTATAATATATATAATATAAATATTACAATATAACACATCTCTTTGTTCCATTTTCATAAAATATTTATAATATAACATAATATTACTAATGATAGTAATTATATAGAAGGATATATAATTATATCAATACATATACTATTATTAATGTTTAATAATATTATTATTATATATATTACCGAAGGATAATGCCTTCGAAATTATCGATGGATGCAAATATAATTACCGACGGGTATTTCCTTCGAAATTATCGACGGATGTCAATCCGTCGGTAATTCCGAAGGCCATACCCGTCGGTAACTTATCGACGGGGGTTTTCCGCCCGTAATAGCCATTTTGGCTTTCAGTAATTCGGAGGTAATTTTATATCCATCGCAACTGCCGTCAATAAATGAGAAGGATTCATTTTCTTCGAAAAATGTCCCTCGCAAATTCGTCATTTTCTTGTAGTGTTAGCTCTTGGTTCCAACTTTCCTTCACTGACATGATAGTATGCTAGACAACAAAAAATTTTTAAATTAGAATAATTAGTAGGATTTCCTAACCATACCTCAGTAGGGTTCTTGAGATCAATCGTCGTCGCCGGACTTCGATTCACCAAGTAGCAGATTGTGTTGACCACTTCACCCCAGAATGCTCTATTCAGGCCAATATTAGAGAGCATGCACCTTACCCTCTTTAGAAGTGTCCTATTCATTCGTTCTGCAACTCCATTCTGCTGTGGAGTATTCTTGATTGTGTGATGCCTAACAATGCCTTCATCTTTGCAGAACTGGTCGAATTTAGCAGAACAAAACTGCAAACCATTGTTAGTGAGAATATGCTTCACTTTCTTCAATGTCTGATTTTCCACCGAAACCTTCCACTGGTTGAAGGCCTTGAAGGACCCACTCTTTTGCTTCATCAAGAATACTCAAGTCATTCTCGAGTAGTCATCAATCACGAACAGGAAGTACCTAGCACCTCTTAATGATGGAACACGATAGGGACTCCAACAATCAGTACGCCTTCGTCTTGTGCACTACTTTGCCAAACTAAGACCTTTGTTGTTGTCAACAGAAGTTGCTTTCAGATATCTTCTTGTCTCTAAGAAGACCTCGTTGTTGAGAATATTTATTCCGTTCTTACTCATATGCCCAACATAGCCTGGACTTTTCTAATTCGGATGAACTAGCCACTGCAGCAACGATAGAGACTGTCTTGCCTTGTAGTATATACAAGGAATTCTGTCTGACTCCCTTTAGAACTGTAGCATCACCCTTCATGACCGTGAGGATGCCTCCAGCAACATTGATCTAACATACTTTAGAGTCAAAGACTCCAAGTGATAGTAGATTCTTCTTTAGTTACGGAATATGGCGGATATCTGTCAGCGTCCTCACAAGATTATCATGACTCTTGATCTGCACAGAACCGATCCCAACTATTTATCATGATGCAGAATTGCCGATGATGGCATTTCCATCATCAATCTTCTGATAAGATGAGAACCAATATTTATTCGGGGTCATATGATAGGTGCATCCCGAATCAAGAATCCAACCGTCCTCCAGACATCCTTGATTAGAAGCAGTTAAAACCAAATTATCTTCAAAATTTTTCGTTTTATGTGCCACCGCAGCAACGGGGGCCTTCTTCTAGTTTGTTGCGAAAAGAGGGAGAGTGATCACACAATCACAAAAGAACACACCAAATTTATGAGACCCCGTAGGAATATTTGTTGAAGCACCTGATCACATAGGGGCACACATAAGATTACAACTAGGTTTAGATTCAAGGCAATATCAATAGACTCATTTGCATACAAAAAGTTTCCGTGTTGAACTAAGTTCTTGCTAATGCATTTTTTTCAGTATGTTCTATTGTAGATGTTAAGAAATTGAGATTGAACTCCGATGATGTTCATTGGCCGGAGGAGGAGAAGAAAGGAAGCCGAAATGCAGAGAAGAAAGAAAGTTGGTATCAGAGCGAGTTCTCTCCAAATCTTGATCCTGATATTGTAGTATCAGATCAAGGTGATCTCACAAGGTTTGGAATATTGGAGTGTCCAAACCGGTCTGATCCCGCGCACCTCGGATTTCGTGGGGTCAGAGTACCTTTTCGACTCTCAGATTGTAGTCTTTGAGTCGAGTTGCGGAGACAATGCCTGGAGAAGATGAAGGCCCCTCAAGCCGAAGCTGCACAGTAGGGGCCATCGACGAGAGCGGCCCTAGTACGAGCACGGCGGCCACAAGATGTGGCGGCCACAAGATGTGGCGGCCAAGTTCAAGGCGGCGGCGGCGGCGGGAGCGCGACCACCACAGGAGGTGGTGGTCTCGCTGTGGCGGAAAGGCGCTCGACTCGCGGGAGGTCCAAGGAGCCGGCGGGTTCCTTGGAGAGGCAAGTCGAGGCACTAGGGCAATGGCTCCAGGATACAGACGCGGTGGTCCTAGGCCTGGAAGCTGCGACGGGCCAACATGGCCTTGCACTAGAAGAAGGTGTAACAGCGCTTCAAGGAATGGAGGCATGACTTCGAGCCATGAAAGCAGCCGTGGACACGAAGATCAAGGCGATGGAGGCCGACCTCCTATTGATGAAGCGGCAGTTCCTCGATGCAGGAGGAGTGCCGGCGCACACGTTGATCCCCAAGTTTAGGGGTCCAGAGCCTCGTAAATATGATGGCGTCCGTGAGGGGACCACCATCGATAGACTTTATCTGGTGCTTGGAGATCTTGTCCGAGAGGGACTAGATCGACATGTGATCACTTGCTGATCACTATATGATTTTAACCCATTTTAGATGCAATTCATACATATGGAGTCCCACTTTTGCCTATTTTTGGGCCAATTATACTTTGAATGCAAACATTGTGATAACTAGTTGATATTCCTCATTTCATACTTAATTCCATGTGCATAGAGGTTCTGAAATGCCAAAATCCATTAATATTTAAATTCTATGCCAAGTTATCATTTTGAGGACAAGTTATCATTCCTAAGTATCAAGTTATCATTATTTTGAATGAACTTATTTTCAATGGTTTTCTTGCCCTAAATCCATCATTATTATGTATAAATCATATTTGGATAGTCACATCTCAACTTGTGCAAAGTTTTAAGTCCATTTGAACAAGTTATCATTTTTCAAGTGCCAAGTTATCGTTAAAGGGCAATTCTGTCATTTCGACATCCAAAACCATTAATTCTGCACAGGGACCTTAGGCATTCATTATATTATTGTCCTAACTCATTGCTGTTCAAATTTGATCACATTTGGATAATCACAACAAAAGTTATGACAAGTTATCGTTTTTAAGGCAATTTAGTTATCGTTTTGGCACCCAAGTTATCATTCATATGAAATCTTATCCATATTTGATTTCTGACTTCACTTACTTGTCATCCTAATCCATTTGATGTCTTCAATGCTTTGAACTACTCATATTTGAACATTTTCCATGAAATATGAAAAGTTATCATTCCGGGTCCCTAAAACTATTATTTTCGATATGGGTTTTCATTCTTGCACGACACCTAATCCCATTTGATGTTTGAGCTGACAACTATCATTATCCTAATCTTTATTTGTTAAAATCACATTTAAGGATCTTGTTGCTTGCTGTTTTGGGTTTTGTAGCAGGAAAAACAAGTGCAAAAAGGTGGAAAAAGTAGGAGGGGACCACTTGCTTTTGCTGTCCAAAAGCTGCTGCAGCAGCTGAAATTTCTGGAACATTGGACAGGTGGCTCACATCAGGGGGTATGGAACAATTTGATGCTGATCTAAGGGTGGAAGGAAGACATATATAAGCTGAAGAAACCCTGGAATTCAGGGGGGAGCCTCCATTTGGAGGACTGCTGGACCAGGAGCAAGGTGGAGGAAGGCTTGCTGATTTCTGCATAACAGCCCTGATTCCAGGATGGATAGCTTCTTCTCTTCATTCCATTTTGTATCTAAGTTTGTAACTATGAGGAGCTAAACTCCATGCCTCCTAGGATAGGATAGTAGTCTAATATATATTGTGGATGGATTATGGATAAGTTTAAGTTTCCTGCACTGATTTCTGAATTCTGAATTTCTGGTTTTACATTTCTGAAATCTGAAGTGTTATAAATCTGATCTTGTCATTTGAAGACCCTATTTGTATTTATAACTGAGAAGTTATCATTTGGTCTAACCCTTGTTCAGAAATGAATCAAGAATCAATGCCAAGTTCTAGATACAAACCCAATTAGAATTCTGATTTCTACATTTTGAAATCTGATTTTTCTGAAATCTGAATTCTGAATGCCTTCCTGATTTCTGAATTCTTAGAATCTGTTTTGTCATTGTGGAGCCACAATTGTTTTGACAACTGAGAGGTTATCTTATGGTTCCATTCTAGTTCAGAAATGATCAAGATGAAATGACATTCCTAAGGTTCTAATTTGTAATTGTTGCTGATTTTCTGTTTCCTGATTTTTGAACAATCTGATTTCTGATTTTCCTGGGCTGTTTGAATCTGATTGTCATTGGGGATTGAATTAATTGAACATCTGAGAGGTTAACATCTATCCCAATCTTGTTCAGAAATGAATTGAGAAGCTTTGACATTCCTATGATTCAAATCTGATTTGGTTTTTCCTGAATTGAATGAGTTGAATGAGTTGCTGATTTCTGGTTTCCTGAAATTCCTGAAATCTTATTGCCATTGTTAAGCCCTACTTTAATCCACCATTGAGAGATGGTTTTAAGGCCTTCCTTGAGATTCAGAGATGAGCCAAGGAGCAATGACAATTTCTGATTTCCCAAACTTGTATTAGGTGCTGATTTCTATCCAATTCATTAATGGAAATGTGGATTTCATTTGAATTTGCAGCTGAGAAGCTGATTTTAAATCCTCTTGTAGTTTAGAGATAAACCAAGGAGCATTTGCATTAATATTGGATTGATTTCATCCATGTTTAGCTGATTGAAGCATTCCCTTCATTTTCAAAGTGCAATTTAGAAGTTATCATTTCAGGTTTTATTGAATTGCCAAAAAAAATCAGCAAAGTGACTTGGATTGAACATAGTGATAACTTGATTTTCAGTGGGGATCCTCTTCTAATTCAACTTGGCTAACAATTATATGACAATATATTATTTAGTTCTGGTCTAATTGAGCTGTGAAAACAACCATATTGAAAGTTGAATTGGATTTGACTAGAAAATGATAACTTGTCCATTTCCATCCATAATTAAATTAGATGAACCCCAATTCCTAGGAGGACCTTCCTCATTGATAGATAAACCCTTTTAGACTCTAGATTAGCATTTATAACTCAGTTTTGATAAGATTCCAAAATACAAAAATCAGTTATCGTTTCACTTTCCATTAAAAATCTGTTTTTCTTTTCCTTTAAAAATATGTTTTTGCCACTTTAAATAGGATTAGTCTAAATTGTTTTTAGGTAGTCTAGGACTTCAAATCACTGTGGATACGACATTTAGGGTTACTACAATTGACCTGTATACTTGCAGTAGAGAGTGAATTAGGGAGTTGAACCAAAAATTGAAAAAATCTCAAGTTTGACCCAAAAATCAGCAAGTTATCACTCAACTTCCCAAATATTATTATCAAGTTTTTGGCGCCGTTGCCGGGGATTTGAGGTCAATTAGGCTAACTTAGATAGTTTAGATTAGTTTTAGATTAGTTTTTAGTTTATTTGTTAGGCTAATTTTCAGTTTTTGCAAGTTATCATTTCTTACTTTTCATTTTTGTCTAGTTTTCTTTCTTTCTTTTTTGAATTTGATACTTCTGAATTGAATTTATGCAGATTTGGAACTTCAAGGAGACCTCTACCTATCTGACCATGAACTGAAAGAATATTCAATAGGAGAAAGAGATTGCAAAGAGAAGAGGCTAGGAGAAGAACTTTTGAGAAAGAGGCTACCAATCAAAACAAGGCTGCTCCTAGGACATTTAAGGATTGTTATCCACCCAGCAATTGCAGAAAGTTATGAATTTGACTTCTGAGAGAGAAAGAAGAAAAGATGGATATGAGTTGGCAAACTTGGTCCTATGACTATTATCAATCAAGTGAAACACCCTTGAGCCAGGAGGAATTGGATTCTATAGTTGAAGAACCATCACAAGTTCATTGCAATCAAGGATCACCACAATTTCAACAGCCCTGTAATGCTTACATGTATGCCTCATATGGTCATGAAAGTTCTAATTACTGGAATCAAGAGGAAGGTTTCTCAACTAGTAGTCATTATATTTCAAATTATTGGAATCCTGAGCAAGACTTCTCAAGCAGCAATCCTTATGTTTATGACTCACAAAATCATTTGTATTACCATCACAATCAAGGTCAAGAGTCGAATTTTTAGGTTGCTACCATGGATATTTCAGAAAATCAGCAATCACTTAATCAATCCATAGAGTCAGAAATGAAGATTATGTTGGAGAACTTCATGAGGCGGCAGGACGAGCAACTTGCAAACTTGGAAAAAATATGTATGAAAGTAGATGTTCTTGGAGTTGGATATCAAGCCTTGGAGGCCAAGCTTTGTTTGCAGTCCAGTCAAGAAGCCCCACAAATCCAATCTGCCCTTCTGAAAGAAGAAATTCAGGAAATGAAGATGAGAATTGAGAAAGAGATGAATGAAGAAAAAGAAGTAGTCATGGAGGCTGAAATTGAAAAGGAGTCTATCACACTTATAGAACAGGCCAAGAAACAAGATGAAGTTGTTGAAGTTATTGAAAAAGCTACTCCAATGATACCAACAATGAATCACATTGAAGAGCCACTCATAAGGTTCCCATCCAATGAAGAATTAATTCTAGAAGACTCTGATTTTGAATCTTTGGAGAAACTATCATATACACACTTTTGTGATGAGGGCAGCAACTCAATTCACTTATTGTCTATCCCTAAAGATGAGTCACCTCCTGCATCCAACTGTCCAAAAGTTCTACTTGAAGCAAAAGTCCTAAAGATGAGGGCAGTAACTCAATTCACTTATTGTCTATCCCTTATTGAAGAGCCACGAGGGGCCTGATGTTCGCAGAGGTCAGCGTGAAGAGCTCCACGACGACCGTCCTGATTGACACAGGGGCGACACATACCTTCTTGGCGGAACAAGAGGTGGCTCGGCTGAACGTTTCGTATGTCAGGGAGCCCGATCTTGTGAAGACGGTGAACACTACATCCTAGCCCATCCTTGGCGTAGCCAGAGATGTTCCAGTGTGGATCGGAACATGGGGAGGCGCTCTCGACATGACGGTCGTCGAGTTGGACGACCACCATCTTGTTCTCGGCATGAACTTCATCGACACCTTTGAGGAGGTAACGCTGACCCGTGCAGGTCTTTGGTTGGTGTTGTAGGAAGGGCGACATGAAGTACCAGTGACTAGGGAGGAGCCTAAGTCACATGCGTTGGCAGCGATCTCGAGGGAGGAGACATGCGAGCGTGACTCTGCAGCCAAGCGGGTCGAAGAGAAGGTTTCTCTGGAATATCAGAGAAATGTGGATGAGTTGATGGTGCGAGTGTTGAGACTCGAAGGACTCGTCCCAACCATCCGCACCTGTGAAGAGAAGTTCAGAGGCGCGATGGTCAGAGAGGTAGCAAAGTCGGAGAAGCGACTAACCGATCGGATCATCTTCGTGGAGGGAGAGGTCACTAGGCAGTGTGCTCGCATCGAGGAGCACACCCAGAAGAGCAACATGGCGTGGGATGAGCCTGATGATGCAACCTCATCAGCCTCAAATGGAGGAAAGGTCCGCACTCAGGGTGGCAAAGGATGGAAGCGCCTGCGACGGATCGAACTCAGGTGCTGGGCATGCGATGGTCCCCATCTCGAACGGGATTGTCCCAATGACCCCAGCGAGATACCTGACGACGATGGAGGTTCGAGGGATTGGCCGACCGACGAGGTGGCCAAGCTAAAGGGACTTCTATGGTCGGATCCAGCATGGGAGGGTTCGCTGAGGGATCCGACTCCCTGAGGCCCAGGATCGGATGCGAGGCAGCCGAAGCCAGCGGCGACCGTCCCAAGCGTGAAGACATCGAGGAGGATGGCCTTCACTGAAGTTGGCAAGAGAAAGCCAAAGACTTCCTGTGGACGAGGACGAGCAGGCCCCATCCAAAAAGAGGGCTGTCTATGAAGGCAGATTTTGGGGCCATGGCAGGTGGCCATACCCAGGATCTTGCGAGGAAGAAATTAGCACCGAAGGATGTGTTCAGGTGGAACATGCATGCCTAGTCGAGCAGCGAGGTGGATGCACTTCTCAGTTCGGCGAAGTTTGGAGGTGACCAAGACGTCGACCACATACTAGGTGGAAGGGCAAGGCGACTCGATGTGTGATCGTGTTCCGGGGCGTGCTCGAGCGACGGTGCCCCATGTTCGAAGGACAATGGCCAAGGATGATGATGGTGACACCTTGGGATAACAAGGTGCCACGACGAGGAGGTGGTTTGAGGAGGAGCTTCTCCAAGTTATTCCTTCAAGCCAAATGAAGACAGAGGTGGACGTGAAGATCAGCCATACCTAGAGGTCGCACGTCGCCGAGGACGGCGATACGGTTGGGTGGGGGAGGATGGCATGCCCCATTCTTCATCTACGTCCCAGGAGCAGCGTGGGATGGTGTGCGACAAGACTGGGATGCAGGAGGCGCCCACTTTGGCAGAATGCCTACTTTGGCAGGATGCGCACTTTGGCAGAACGCCCAGTTTGGCAGCGGGGAGGGGCGATATCGTCCCGAGCAAATTTGGCTCATCCCAAAGTGTCTGAAACGTTGGTAGAAGTCGAGTAGGACAGCTGGCCGCGAGGATTAAGCGTTGGTTACTCGCAGGGAAGTTGGCGACCGAAGATATGATGGAGTTGCATCATATCCGCCAAGATTACGAAGGATCTTTGCAGTTCGGCCAGCCACCTTATCCCAACATATCAGGAGGATCCGGAGGATCTTTCTAGTTGGAGATCTTGAGAAGAAGATCAGAGGTAATCAGGTGGATTATCCCAACAAACAACCTGATGAGCAGATCAGGGAGAATCCTACAGATATCAAGGAGGATAACTACAGGATCTCGGGATGATCACGCAGGATCATTCCAGGCGGTTTCGGATTAGAAGATCATAAGGGAGCTTGAAGATAAGATCTCACGCCAACCTAGGATTTTTGCGGATCGAGGGAATCATGGAGGATTACCCGACGAGATCATCTAGAAGAATCGAAAGGAGATCCCGGATAACAACTGAGAAGATCGTGGAGGAAGATCTCAACTTATCAATAGGGAGATCGAGAGGATTCCTAGAATCTCGGATATACATGAGGGAGTTGGTTTGTTACTCCCTTCATACTTGTATAAATAGGGGCCTGGAGTCGGCCATTAGACTCATCTAATTTTCATAATCGACATTCAGCATAGTCGAGAGTTGTCGGCTGTTGTTTGAGAGTTGAATAAGATCTGCTTTTCCCCCACAACCTTGAGTGTCCTTTTTCATCTTGTGCTTGTCTCCACCGTGTTTATTCCACTGCGTGTTGGTGCGATCGTCGTGAGGATACCCATCAGGCTGCTTGGAGTTTCGTGCAGAGAAAGTTCAAGGCCGATTGCACTAGAGTTCTAAATCAGAAACTTTAGTCCGTGACACTTGGCCCTCCTTTTTTTTGTGAGTCCGCCCTTGCTTACACAAATATGTCCCGAAGTTATAGTTCAATGGAGCTGAATATATTCCCCACCTAGTTATTTGCTATTAGAGCATATTATTAAGTATCTATTGTTTTATATTATATTGTAGTGTTTTCTTTCATATAATGATGTCTAAAGTTATCTTATGATAATAAATAATCTAATGAGGACTTTAATCAATTATAATTAATAATTATAACGATTTGAGTTTATCTAAAATGTTTTATATAAAAATCAAACTAAACTAGGATATCAATTCATTCGATTTAATTCCCTAGAACCGGTCTAGATTTGGGGACCAAATTCACATTTCCGAAATCCGACCAAAATTGAGTCACGATGGGACAGGTGGTCTCAACAAATTCTTAATAATACGGAGGAGGGTAAACTACCATTACAATTTTTAATATATTGCGAGTCCCATTCTGCATGTCATGACTCCAAATTGCAATAAAATAAACCTTTGTTTTGTCACGATAGGACATCTGTCGTGACTATTCCATGCTATAAGTTATTATCAACCCTTACTTTATTTCTCTATTGCTCCGTCATATATAGCAAGGCAATGCAATTTTTTCTTACGTACCTATTTGATGTGACGTCCACAAGTTTGTTCCATCTTAGCACCTAAGCTTATGAAGTTTCAATCGCACCTTACATTCATTTTCTGCCTCAATTAGAGCTTCATGAGTCTATTTATAGAGGTGGAGATGCACTCAATCTTTTTCTAATCCAGTCTAAAATTTGATTAGGATTATAACATCTTTTTCTAATCCTTTTATATTCATGTTTCTTATTTTTATTTGAATTCCCCCTCAATTATGAACTTTTTTCGCGTCTACCTATATCTTTTGAATATTCCGCTGACACTCCTTGAACAACATCGTCTTTTTCACTTAAGTCCATCCGTCAACCTCTGTCAACTTTTTCGTTAATTTTTATTTTTCTATTTATAAAATAATCAAATTGCCCTATCATCTAATATTAAAAAATATAAAGTAATATATTATAATAATAAAAAGTTTTGGAATCAGAGGGGCAACGACCCCATCTCGACGGCGAGATGGGTGGCATTGCCCCCTTGCGACCTCGCCGGCGAGGTGGAGGGGGGGAAGCCCCCCTAGTGCGCATCGGTGAGGTCGAAGGCGACAACTCCCTCAACCTCACCGGCGAGGTCGCAAGGGGGCAATGCCACCCATCTCGCCGTCGAGATGGGGTCGTTGCCCCTCTGATTCCAAAACTTTTTATTATTATAATATATTACTTTATATTTTTTTAATATTAGATGATAGGGCAATTTGATTATTTTATAAATAAAAATTAACGAAAAAGTTGACAGAGGTTGACGGATGGACTTAAGTGAAAAAGACGACGTTGTTCAAGGAGTGTATTACTGTAACACCCCCAAAATCAGCCCTCCTGCTACGCTGGTAGTCAGACTGACCAAGGGAGCGCTACACTGCCTATGACTACTTTGACTTTGAACGGTCTAACATGTGACACACGTGGCAATGGAAATGATAGAGAAATAATAATGGAATGAAAATGCGGAAGAAATATCATTGAATATCAAAGAGTTTTCACATGACATAAGATAATTCAAGAAAAATGGGAAATACATATAATTCAAATAGTTCTAGGAAATATCAACATATGTAGGGCTAAAAAGGAAAATTTAAGTATCTCATAATTACAAGGTCTGATAATTCAAATACAGAATAAGAAGACGGAAAGCTTGAGGATTTTTTAAAAGTCATGTGCTGCTATCCTGGTGCTCTGCATTATCCACTTCCTCCATAGGCAGGGTTCTCACCTACAAAATCCCAAAACATGCGCATAGAAAGCTCGTGAGCTAACGCCCACTACACATAGAGTCATAGACGATGAAATGATAATCAATAATCAGTTACTTTGTTCATTGGTTCCAATGACCTCTCAAGGTCACGGACCATACATATACAGTTCTGTACTTTATCCTTTACCTTAACAATACCTTGTACAATACCATACTTTACAATACTTTACTCTGTCCATTACCATACTCTGTTATTCAATACTGTACTCTGTTATGCTCTGTGTGATACGTCTTTTACATTACTATAAGGTCCTTGATGTTCGTTATCCTATGCGAGCTCGACTTTAATTAATTAGAAAGCTAGAGGTGTCTCTGCACTGTATGTTGCCAAGGTCCCATGAAAGGGAAGATGTATGCTCAAGCATAACCTTTTCGGAATACAAGTGGGAGAGGACCTGCATCCTAGGAACAGTGGTCGTTACGGACCTGTAGGTCCACTATCTCCTCAACTAATCTATCTGTCCCTCTGGCATGAAACAATATAATTCATATATGCCCCCATAGGGGAAGAGCGTGTTCGATGCGTCATACTTATTCTGAGCACATGTGGGAGAGGGTCTGTGGTTCAAGAACAGTGGTAGTTAATACCAGTAGGTGCATTGTCTCCTCAATGCAGCTACCTGCCCCTTCACTATACAATACTTTAACCTTTACCATGAACAACACATAGCTATCCCATTCATTTCTCTTTACTTTACTTATCTTCTTTACAAGTGTGGGGTTCAAAATCATGATTCAGAAAAGGGGTAAGGTCTGATCCCCTTCCTACGGACGAAGGGTTCGTTACTTGTTTCATTATATTGGACATGGCCTACAGTGGCCAGTCGAAGGCTTAGTATTGATTACTGGTGCTCTGGCCCCTCAAGGACATTTTGGTCATTTCACATTGAAGTTCATGATTTTTCCTCTCTGGATCGGTCGACCATCCTAATGGACCGATCGGCTAATATCGTCGGACCGGTCGACCGCCCTAATGGATCGGTCGACTGATTAATGTCCTCGGTCAGTTTCTTCTTCTCGATGAACCGGTCGATTGCTCGACGTGAATCGATCGGCCGATCATTGTTGCGGGATCGGTCGACCATTGTACAAATCGATCGACCGATCTTATGCGACTGGACTCGGCGACTTCCGCTGGATCGGTCGACCGATCGTGTGAGATCGGTCGACCGGCAATCTGGTCGACATGGCTTTCGGCGAATCAGTTGACCGATCTGACTGAATCGATCGACCGATTCTGCAGACGAAACAGAGCCGCCGGTCGACTTTTGTGATTTCGGCCGGCTTCCGATCGTCGAATCCCAATAATTTCAATACGAAAAACATGGTTAAACATCACTAGGTCATAATGGAATCGAAATTTATGACATTTGATCTATATTTCTTTGTCTAGGGGATTTTACGTCTATGGTACCTTTTCCATTCGAATTTCGGCCGCCGGCATCACTGTCGTCGTTCCTATGGATCGCCGGAGGTTCTCGGCCGGCGAGAGTGCGTGCCTAGTCCTCGAGGAGGTGTCCAGGGAGGACTGTTCATCTGTGCTTGGCTCGCTTGGGCGCTCGACGTCAATTCGCCAGTCGCTTGTCCGCTCGTCGGGGTTCGCCAGAAAGGGAGAGGAAGAAGAGAGGAGGGAGGCGGCCGAGTGTAGGGAGTCCAAAGGGGTGAGAGCTCATGTCCTCCCCCCTTTTTATCATGGCTACTCCCTAGGGGTGAGCATCGGTCGGTTCGGTTAATTAACCGATTGGATAAGTCGGTTAATTAACCGAATCGATCCAAAAAAGTTTAATCATTATCCGGACCAAAAAAACCGGGTTAACTGAAAATTTCGGTTCGGTTCGGTTCATTAACCATTTTAACCGAAATCGAATATATTATAAAAAATTGTTATTAAATTCATAAAATTTGAAATATATTAAAGTAGAAATTAAATATATATTCAAAATAAAAGGTAAATATTATATTTGAACTTGGTAATAAGGTAAAAATTATTAGATAATTAGAGTACCAAATTAAGTTAAACAAAAAAATTATAAAACTATAATAAGTTTTTACCAAATATTATTATATTAATATAAAATTATTAATTTTCGGTTAATTCAGTTATTAATCTAAATTTCGGTTAATTATCCATAACCAACCAAATTATTTTGGTTAAAAAAGTTATTATCCGTTAATCAAACCGAATTTGAATTGAATAATTCGGTTCGGTTAATCAGTCAAAAAAATGGTCGGTTAATCGTCGGATATGGTGAAACGGTTAACCGTGCTCACCCCTACTACTCCCCTCTCTCTGGTGGAGGAGTCGTGGGGAGGGGGAGTGGAGAGTGAGGGAGACCGATTCTCTCGTTCTCTATTTTTTTTTTAAATTCTGAAATTTTGCATTTAAGTTCAAATAAGAAGCATTATGGGCCGATTATTATATTACTACCCCCTTAAAAAGAAATTCGTCCTCAAATTTAGATGGAAGTCAAGGTTTACCGAATAGTCCCGGAAACCTCTCTCGCATTTCTGACTCTACTTCCCACGTGACCTCTTTGCCTTGATGATGCTTCCATGCCACCTTGACCAACGTCACCGTCTTCTTTCCTTGTTGGGCCTCTTGGTACTCTAATATCTCTGTGGGCTGCTCTTCGTACGTTAAATCCTTCTTGAGATTTGGCTCCTCAATTTGGATGACGTTGGCGTAGTCATGCTTGTATTTTTGGAGCAACGAGACGTGAAAGACGTTATGCACTCTGGCGTATACCGGAGGTAATGCCAACCTGCATGCGGAATCACCAACCATATCTAAAATCTCAAAGGGACCCACATACCTTGGGCTCAATTTCCCTTTCTTGCTAAATCTCATTATTGGGTGTGTTTGAGTGATAACTTGCTGAAATTAAGTAAAGGTTAATTTTTCAATTTTTGGTCTCCCAACTCACTAGCTGCAAGTGCACAGGTAAGTTGTAATAGACTCAGGTTGTCGTATCCACAAGAATTTGAAGTCTAAGACACGCTAAAACAATCTAGATTAGTTCTACTCAAATGCCTAAAAACATATTTTTAATGGAAAGTGAAAACAGATTTTTAATAGAGTGCAGAATGATAACTGATTTTTGGGATTTGGAAATTTATCAAAACTGAGTTAAAAATGCTAAATTGAAGCCTAAAAAGGTTTAGCTATCAATGAGGAAGGTTCTTCTAGGAGTTGGGGTTCATCTAAATTAATTAAGGATGGATTTGATCAAGTTATCATTAAATGTCCTATTTTGATTCAACTTGAAATGTGGCTGCTCTCACAGCTCAATTGGCCTCTAACTAAGCAACATATTGTCATATAGATGTTAGCTAGGTTGAATCAAAAGAGGATCCTCACTGAAAATCAAGTTATCATTGGATTTAAATGAAGGTTCAATGCTGATTTTTACAATTCAAAGAATTCTGGAATGATAACTTGTAATTGCAATCATAAAAAGATGGAATCAATCCAATCAATCAAACTAAGATGAAGTCTACCCAATAATAGTACTTGTGCTCCTTGATTCATCTCTAAATTCAAGGGGGATTTTAAAATCAACCTCTCGGTTGCAAGGAAAAATGAAATCCACACAACTCCAATAAATTGGGTTTAAGAAACATCCTATTTAAAATGGGGAATTCAGTGATTATCCAATGCTCCTTGGTTCATCTCTGAATCACAAGGATGACCTAAAGACTACCTCTCAGCAGTGGATTAAAGTGAGGTTTAACATTGGAAATCAGAATTCAATTAAAAACCCAAAAACATAAATCAACATTTCAGGAATTCAGAATTATTAATTCAATGGAAATCTAGCTTGCCAACTGATTCTTGACACATCTCTGGACTGCAAGAGATCCCTAAAGTTCACCTCTTAGTGATTGGAAGAAATCAGGGGATTCAATTGGTAAAACAGATTCCAACAGGAAATCAGAAAAACATGAATTCAAGAATTCAGTTCAGAAATCAGAAAGTCAATCTGATTTGAGTTAAAATAATATGCCTAACATCTTGATTCATTCCTGAACAAGATAGGAGCAATAACAACATTCCAATGATTCAATTAATCAGATTGAGAATGCAAAAATGGTTCAATCAGTTTTGGAAATCAGATTCAGGAATTCAGAAAATCAGATAACCTGGAAATCAGAAATCAGACTTTTCAATCCAAATGAAATTCAGTAACCTGCCATTGATTCCCATTCATTTCTGAACAAGAGTTAGATCAAAAGATAACTTCTCAGTTATAGATTACAAAGGAAACCTATCAATGGCATGAATCAATGCAAAATAGTTCTGAAATCTGAAAACCAAAATAGTTTGCAGTGCAGGATTGATATCAGACCATGTCCATCCAAAAATTAATCTAAACTACTACCCTATCCTAGGAGAAATGGAGTTTATCTCCTCATATTTACAAACCTTGACATCAAATGGAATGAAGAACAATTACAAATCATTCTTTCTTTCAGTGTCTCGGCAGCAGCAGCCAAAACCCTTGCTTCAAACCCTGAATGTCCAGCCCCCTCTCTCCTCCAGAAATTCCAACTTTTATATGATTCCTATCCACCCTTTGATCCTCATCAGAATGTTCTATTCCTTTTGATTGTAGCCACCTGTCCACGGGTCTGAAGATTCCCTGACTGCACAGCTTCCTTTTTGGTAGCAAACCAGTGGTCCCCCCACCTTTTTCTACCTTTTTCCAACTTGTTTTCCTTGCTACAAAACCCAGAACAGTAAGCATCAAGATCCTTAAATGAGATTTCAACAAATAAAGACTAGGATAATGATATTAGCCAGCTCAAACATCAGATGGGATTAGGTGTTGTGCAAGATTGGAAATCTATATGAAAACTTGATGGTTTTGGACCCGGAAATGATAACTTAGCACTAATCATGGAATTTATCCAAATGTAAATGATTCAAGGCATTAGAAGCATCAAATGGACTAGGGTAACAAGTGAGTGTAGTCAGATATCAAATATGAATAAGATTTCAAAAGAGTGATAACTTGGGTGCCAAAAACGATAACTTATATGACTTAAAAATGATAACTTGTGATAACTTGAGTTGTGGTTATCCAAATGTGATAAAATTTGACCAGCAATGAGTTAAAATAATAATAAGATGATTGCTTAAGGCCTTTGTCAGAATTAATAGTTTTGCATGTCGAAATGATAGAATTTCCCTTTACGATAACTTGGCAAAGGAAAAATAATAACTTGTTCAAATGGACTTAAAACTTTGCACAAGTTGAGATGTGACCATCCAAATATGATTCATACATGATAATAGTGGATTTAGGGCAAGAAAACCATTGAAAATTAGTTCACTTGAAATAATGATAACTTGACATATGTGAATGATAACTTGTCCTAAAAATAATAACTTGGCATAGAATTTAAATATTTATGGATTTTGACATTTCAGAACCTCTATGCACATGGAATTAAGTATGAAATGAGGAATATCAACTAGTTATCACAATGTATGCATTCCAAGTATAATTGGCCAAAAAATAGGCAAAAGTGGGACTGGATATAAATGAAATGCATCTAAAATGGGTTAGAAACATATAGTGATCAGCATTTTGTAAACTCTTCCAAAACCTGGCGGTGAATCTTGGATCTCTGTCAGACACAATGACTGAGGGGATTCCATGGAGTTTGACTATCTCCTGCGCATACAGATCCATTAAGCTATCCAATGACTGCTTCACCTTGATAGGCAAGAAGTGGTCCGATTTGGTATGTCGATCAACTACCATCCAAATTGCATCGTGTCCCTTTTGAGTTCGAGGTAGGCCTGTAATGAAGTCCATGGTGATTTTCTCCCACTTTCACTGTGGTATCCCGAGGCTCTTTAGCGTACCTGAGACTTTTGGTGCTCTATCTTTACTTGCTGGTAGACTATACACCTAGCCACATATTCTGCTATTTCTTTCTTCATATCTGGCCACCAAATGCTTCTCTGCACATCCTTGTACATCTTCATACTTCCAAGATGGATTGCGAATTCGGACTTGTGGCATTCATCTAAAACTTTCCATCGTAGAGCTGAGTTGCTGGGTACCCATAACCGGTCTCGGTACCGAATGCCACCGTCTGGTGAAACTTTGAAGTCATTTCCTTCCAGACTTGTCTTTATCATCATGGTCTGGTAGTCAGAGTCCTCAACTCGTGCCGCAATGATCCTTCCAACAAGGTCGAGTTCGATTCACTTCATCATCATGAGGGAGTCGTTAGGTGTTACCTGCGGAGTCCACTTGAAGAGTTCTTCCATCATCTCATATTGTCGGAGACGCATGAAGGCCACTGAACCTTCCCACTTTTGACTGAGGGATCCGCTACTGAGTTCGCCTTCCCTGTATGATAGTTGATGGCGAACTCATAGTCTTTCAGAAATTCCATCCATCGTCTCTGGCGCATGTTCAGATCTCTTTGTGTGAACACATACTTCAAACTTTTATGGTCTGTGTACACTACGAATTGTTCCCCATACAGATAGTGTCGCAAGAGCTTGAGAGCAAAAACTACAACTGCTAGCTCGAGGTCATGTGTAGGGTAATTGACCTCATGTTTCTTCAGCTATCTTGATGCATAGGCTACCATCTTTTCATGTTGCATCATGACACATCCCAGTCCTGTCCTGTGCCACTAGGGTCACTGTAGATTACATACCCACCACTACCTAATGGTAATGTGAGTATGGGTGCAGAAGTCAACCACTTCTTTAGCTCCTAGAAGCTTTCTTCACACTTTGTGGACTAAATAAATTTTTCGCCCTTCCTGGTGAGCTTGGTCAATGGTAGTGTCAGTCTAGAAAATTTTTTTATGAATCTTCTATAATACCTTGCCAGACCGAGGAAACTTCTGATCTCTAAAACATTTTTCGGCTGAGTTCAATTTGACACTGCCTCGACCTTAGCCGAGTCCACTAATATACCATCTTTGGAAACAATATGCCTAAGGAACATTGTTACATTCCCCACCAGCGTGTGATATTGTCCGCTCTGGGCCTCGGCCCGCACGGTTTTCTCAAAATGCGTCATTTGGTATCAGAGTAGCACAGCGGCTCACCTCTATACTCAGCGTGATACTGTCCGCTACCCTGGGCTCACGGTTTTCTAACGCGTCACACCTGGTGAAGGACATGTTCCCATATATACCCAGCATCGCTCCCGTGACTTATGCATGTGAGACTAATCCAAGGCATGCCCCATGCACCCTTCCCCCCTTAAGGGACTCAACGCCCTCGTTGAGTGATCGCATCCCACCATGCACAGAGGCTCACGCGGAGTGGCTCTGATACCATATGTAACATTCCCCACCAGCGTGTGATATTATCCGCTCTGGGCCTCGGCCCGCACGGTTTTCTCAAAATGCATCACCTGGTATTAGAGTAGCGCAGCGGCTCACCTCTATACTCAGCGTGATACTGTCCGCTTTGCCCCCTCCCTAGGCTCACGATTTTCTAACGTGTCACACCTGGTGAAGGACATGTTCCTATATATACCCAGCATCACTCCCGTGACTTATGCATGTGGGACTAATCCAAGGCATGCCCCATGCACCTTATGTAACATTCCCTACCAGCGTGTGATATTGTCCGCTTTGGACCTCGGCCTGCACGGTTTTCTCAAAACGCGTCACCTGGTATCAGAGTAGCGCAGCGGCTCACCTCTATACTCAGCGTGATACTTTCCGCTACCCTGGGCTCACGGTTTTCTAACGCGTCACACGCTGGTGGGGAATGTTACATATGATATCAGAGCCACTCCGCGTGAGCCTCTGTGCATGGTGGGAAGCGATCACTCAACGAGAGCGTTGAGTCCCTTAAGGGGGGAAGGGTGCATAGGACATGCCTTGGATTAGTCCCACATGCATAAGTCACGCGAGCGATGCTGGGTATATATGAGAACATGTCCTTCTCCAGGTGTGACGCGTTAGAAAACCGTGAGCCTAGGGAGGGAGCAGAGCGGACAGTATCACGCTGAGTATAGAGGTGAGCCGCTGCGCTACTCTGATACCAGGTGACGCGTTTTGAGAAAACCGTGCTGGCCGAGGCCTAGAGCGTACAATATCACATGCTGGTGGGGAATGTTACGTATTGACCCATGATTTACTCTGCATATCTGAGACTTTTGATTGTGAAGCTCTGCTTAACTGTATGACACACAATCATAGAAGGATACGTATTGACCCATGATTTGCTCTCCGTATCTGATACTCTTGATTATGAAGCTATGCTTAACTGTATGACACATGATCATAGAGGGATATGTATTGACCCATGATGAGCATGTGCAATGACACATGTGTGGAGTTTAACTATGAATATGATGATATCTTGAATAATTTGTATTTATGTAAAAGTTCATATGATTTGGAAAATTATGTGAAATGAGTTATGCTTTAAACGTTTTCTCATTGAAAGAAATATGATTATTTGAATGATATATGCACTCTTATTGTTCCCCTATGTTGTACATTTATTTCACTCACTGAGCAAATGATTATTGCTCACATTACCCTTGTTGAATTTTTCAGATAATTATAAGTTCTCGAGTTGAGTCGACTCGAATCTTGTCTTTGATGCATATAGAAGAGGTCGAGCCGTTGGAGCACTTTTATTTTCTCTCCACTTTCATTTTTAAAAACCATGCATGTAATAGATAAACTCGAGAGTTGTACTAGAGTTGATTAGAATCATTTTGTAAGGTTGTATGAGACTTGATCTTATGGGGTTATATGTGAAATGATTTGTGAAAAAAAATATAATGACCATATGCGAATGTCATATCTTATAATTTTTTTTATTAAACTTTGATGAATATATATCCATCTTTTGTATGTGTTGGCTAATAACACAAGAAAGTAAGGGAGGGAGGTTTTGCCGATTTTATTTTTGGAGGGGACAGAGCGGACAGTATCACGCTGAGTATAGAGGTGAGCCGCTGCGCTACTCTGATACCAGGTGATGCGTTTTGAGAAAATCGTGTGGGCCAAGGCCCAGAGCGGACAATATCACACGTTGGTGAGGAATGTTACATATATATACCCAGCATCGCTCCCAATCCAAGGCATGCCCCATGCACCCTTCCCTCCTTAAGGGACTTAACGCCCTCGTTGAGTGATCGCATCCCACCATGCACAGAGGCTCACGCGGAGTGGCTCTGATATCATATGTAACATTCCCCACCAGCGTGTAATATTGTCCGCTCTGGGATTCGGTCCGCACGGTTTTCTCAAAACGCGTCAGAGTAGCGCAGCGGATCACCTCTATACTCAGCGTGATACTGTCCGCTACCCTGGGCTCACAGTTTTCTAACGCGTCACACGCTGGTGGGGAATGTTACATATGGTGCATGGGACATGCCTTGGATTAGTCCCACATGCATAAGTCACGGGAGAAATGCTGGGTATATATGGGAACATGTCCTTCACCAGGTATGACGCATTAGAAAATCGTGAGCCCAGGGTAGCGGACAGTATCACGCTGAGTATAGAGGTGAGCCGCTGCGCTACTCTGATACCAGGTGACGCGTTTTGAGAAAACTGTGCGGGCAGAGGCCCAGAGCGGACAATATCACACGCTGGTGGAGAATGTTACATATGATATCAGAGCCACTCCGCATGAGCCTCTGTGCATGGTGGGATGCGATCACTCAACGAGGGCATTGAGTTCCTTAAGGGGGGAAGGGTGCATGGGACATGCCTTGGATTAGTCCCACATGCATAAGTCACGAGAGCGATGCTGGGTATATATGGGAACATGTCCTTTACCAGGTATGACGCGTTAGAAACCGTGAGCCTAGAGAGGGGACAGAGCGGACAATATCACGCTGAGTATAGAGGTGAGCCGCTGCGCTACTTTGATACCAGGTGACGCATTTTGAGAAAACCATGCGGGACGAGGCCTAGAGCGGATAATATCACACGCTGGTGGGGAATGTTACATATGGTATCAGAGCCACTCCGCGTGAGTCTCTGTGCATGGTGGGATGCGATCACTCAACGAGGGTGTTGAGTCCCTTAAGGGGGGAAGGGTGCATGGGGCATGCCTTGGATTAGTCTCACATGCATAAGTCACGGGAGCGATGCTGGGTATATATGAGAACATGTCCTTCACCAGGTGTGACGCGTTAGAAAACCGTGAGCCTAGAGAGGGGGCAGAGCGGACAGTATCACGCTGAGTATAGAGGTGAGCCGTTGTGCTACTCTGATACCAGGTGACGCATTTTGAGAAAACCATGCGAGCTGAGGCCCAGAGCGGACAATATCACTTGGTCCATCCAAAATTCACATTTAGAGAACTTTGCGTACAACTTCTTCTCACGCAGTGTTTCCGAAACAATCCTTAGATGTTTCTTGTGTTGTTCCTCACTGGGTGAATAGATAAGGATGTCATCTACAAAGACGATCACGAACTTGTCAAGGTGTTCGTTGAACGTTCGGTTCATCAGGTCCATGAATGCTGCAGGAGCATTAGTTAATCCAAATGGCATAACCAGAAATTCGTAATGCCCATACCGTGACCTGAAAGCCGTCTTCGGGATGTCCTCCTCTACTACTCTGAGCTGATGGTACCCACTCCGCAGATCAATCTTTGAGAACACTTTTGCATTTACAGAGCTGATCGAACAAGTCGTCAATGCGAGGAAGGGGGTACTTATTCTTTACCGTGACCTTGTTGAGCATCCGGTAATCTATGCACAACCTCATTGATCAGTCCTTCTTCTTGACAAAAAGCTCCGGAGCATTCCATGAGGAGACACTAGGTCTGATAAAGCCTTTATCCAATAGCTCTTGAATCTGAGTCTTCAGTTTTTTCATCTCTGCATGAGCCATGCGGTATGAGGCCTTGGAGATTGGTGCTGTGCCGGGTACTAACTCGATGTGAAAGTCAATGTCTCTCTTTGGCGGTAGACCGCTGACATCCTCAGGGAACACGTCCGAAAATTCCTTTACGATGTCTATGTCTTGCGGGGTTTTAGTAGGAGCTTCCACCTTTGTCACACTTGCTAGAAATTCTCTGCAACCTTGCTTAAGTAGTTTCTGAGCCTTCATTGCTGACACTATGACTTTGAGTTCGTTCCAGTGTGTACCTCTAACTATAACTTTTTCTTTAATATTTGCTCCTATCACCACTTTCTCTTGCTGTCACATGATGAAAGCATCGTGACGAGTTAGCCAGTCCATACCCAGTATGACGTCATAATCCCTCATGGGTATTATGATCAAGTTAGCAAAAAAGTTCTTTTTATCAATTTCTATTGATACCTCAGCTAAGTATCTAATAGTCCGTAGTGGTCCTTGTGGGGTAAGAATGGTCATGCTAGGTTCTAGATTCATAGCAGTAACCCCAAAGTGATAGCACACTCTTCTGATATGAAAGAATGAGTGACTCCAGAATTAAATAAAACAGTAGTAGGTAGCTTGGCAATACATAGCGTACCTTAAATGACGTCAGTGTCATTCTGCTGAGCATCCTTTTCCAGGTGGATGAGTCTTCCTTGCACTAGAGGCTTACGCTGTGGACAGTCCCTGAAAATGTGGCCCACAATGCCACAATAATAGCATGCGCCGATATTCATGCGACATACTCCAGCATGAGTCCTGCCGCAAGTATTACACATGACCTTCTCACCATGCATAGATTGTGCCTGAGGAACTCTGGATTGCTGAGGCCTCTGTTGTGCCGGTCGCCTTGCCAGCTGCTGGGGTTGCCTCTGCTGAGGTTGTTGTTGCGCTGGTGCTTGCTGAGGCTGACAAGGTGGTGGTAGAGGTGGTCGGGGCTGTTGCTCATAATGGGGCGGATTGTATTGGTGTGGAGCAGGGTACGGTCGAGGACGGTTATCCCGTCGCTGGTCTCGTCGTTGGTGGTGATGGTCGTTCCTTCTGAACTGCTGCTGCTGTGAATCCTGACCCACCTCCAACTGTCCTTTCTTGGTCCGTTGTAGTTCTTGCTGGTCACTTTCCATCATTGTGGCCAGCTGAACCACCTCCGTTAACGTCTTGCAATTGTCGGGTCGGGTTTGAGCTCTCAGACCCGAATTCAACCCTTCCACGAAGCGGTTGGTCTTCTCCAGCTCATCCATGGTCAATTTTGAGTATTTCTGGAGGTGAACAAACTTGGTTTGATACTGGGTCACAGTTATTATCCCTTGAGTCAGGTTCAGAAACTCTTGCTGTTTCATCCTCCTCTGAAAAGCAGGGAAGAAGCGGATTTCGAAGAGTCGCCGAAAATCTGCCCACGGTACCACCTTGACACTTGCGAACTCAGTCGCCTTGGTAGCCTTCCACCAGTCCTTGGCGTCTTTGGTGAGGGTATCGACAGCGAAAATCACTTGCTTGTAGTCCGAGCAGTCTATTAATTCGAATTTGTCCTCCATTGTATCTATCCACTGCTCTGCCAGATCGATGTCTCCTTCGCCGTTATAGGTTGGCGGTCTTAGTTTCCAGAATTCTTGTATGGTGCACGGGGGAGGAAACTATCGTTCCTGACGTCCCAACTGAGGTGGGGGATTTTGGACCCCTTCATCGTTACGGCCATCGACCTCATCTTCTGGTTGTTGCATCTTGCTGAGAGGAGAGATCTCTGGAGAATAGTACAACTAACGATAAGTTATAATAGAAGGTATTCTTTAAATCAAAATATTTTTTTATTCCTTTATAGCCTTTGCCAAACCAATTAACAAATGTGCCTCACACAATGATAAATCCGTCATAATGAGGTCTTATTTCAGAAGAAAAATTAAGCATCTACTGGAAACTGAGCTAGGTAGTCTTTTTCAATAAAAGTAGTCATCGTAGAATCCTTGAGGGTCCGGGAAATACCAAAAGTAGTGCCCATGCCATCCGCACTCAATATAATAGGTGGGTCTCTCTTCCAATCGGACGTTGGGCTTGATTGAACTGGATGCTTCATCCCCTGGTTCTAGTTCAGGTGGTTCTCCTAATAGGGTGTAGCCTCGAGGAGTAGCTTCATCATGTCGGGGAAGATGCATCATGTGCTCATTACTTCCGACACTTTCTGTTGGTGTGGGTTCTTGTTTTGCCGGTGGTGCCGCTGAAGGTTGCGCACCGCGTCCACGTCCTCGTCCACGACTCTGAGTGAGAACTGACTTTTGTTCTTGAAGTTGTCGGAGGGTGTATTTGTGCTTCTACCACGTACATGATTCTCTTTCCTCCACGGATAACTCGAGATGTTATGCGTCGAGGAGGCATCTATAAGAACGAGTTATTTCAATAAAATATAATCCATATGTACAAATTTACTCAGTACTTACTTGAGGAGTGGAGTCACAGTTGCTCAGGAAGCTTGCACATGACTTTACTCTGACTATGAGACACAATGAAGTATGATATCAATGCAAAGACTTATAACCTACTATGAACCATGATAACTCTGGTCTATACTTTACTATGAACAATGGGAGCAAAAAATATAGGCTCTGATACCAAACTGTAACACCCCCAAAATCAGCCCTCCTGCTACGCTGGTAGTCAGACTGACCAAGGGAGCGCTACACTGCCTATGACTACTTTGACTTTGATCGGTCTAACATGTGACACACGTGAAAATGGAAATGATAGAGAAATAACAATGAAACGAGAATGCAGAAGAAATATCATTGAATATCAAAGAGTTTTCACATGACATAAGATAATTCAAGAAAAAGGGGAAATGCATATAATTCAAATAGTTCTAGAAAATATCAACATTTGTAGGGCTAAAAAGGAAAATTTAAGTATCTTATAATTACAAAGTCTGATAATTCAAATGCAGAATAAGAAGGCGAAAAGCTTAAGGGTTCTTTATAAGTCATGTGCTGCTATCCTGGTGCTCTGCATTATCCACTTCCTCCATAGGCAGGGTTCTCACCTACAAAATCCCAAAACATGCGCATAGAAAGCTCGTGAGCTAACGCCCACTACACATAGTCATAGACGATGAAATGATAATCGATAATCAGTTACTTTGTTCATTGGTTCCAATGACCTCTCAAGGTCACGGACCATACATATACAGTTCTGTACTTTATCCTTTACCTTAACAATACCATACTTTACAATACTTTACTCTGTCCATTACCATACTCTGTTATTCAATACTGTACTCTGTTATGCTCTGTGTGGTTCTACGTCTTTTACATTATTATAAGGTCCTTGATGTTCGTTATCCTATGCGAGCTCGACTTTAATTAATTGAGAAGCTAGAGGTGTCTCTGCACTGTATCTTGCCAAGGTCCCATGAAAGGGAAGGTGTATGCTCAAGCATAACCTTTTCGGAATACAGGTGGGAGAGGACCTGCATCCCAAGAACAGTGGTCGTTATGGACCTATAGGTTCACTGTCTCCTCAGCTAATCTACATGTCCCTCTAGCATAAAATAATATAATTCATATATGCCCCCGTGGGGGAAGAGCGCGTTCGATGCGTCACCCTTATTCTGAGCACAGGTGGGAGAGGGCATGTGGTTCAAGAACAGTGGTAGTTAATACTAGTAAGTGCACTGTCTCCTCAGTGCAGCTACCTGCCCCTTTACTATACAATACTTTAACCTTTACCATGAACAACACATAGCTATCCCATTCATTTCTCTTTACTTTACTTATCTTCTTTATAAGTGTGGGGTTCGAAATCATAATTCAGAAAAGGAGTAAGGTCTGGTCCCCTTTCTGCAGACGAAGGGTCCGTTACTTGTTTCACTATATTGGACATGGCCTACAGTGGCCAGTCGATGGCTTAGTATTGATTACAGGTGCTCTGACCCCTCAAGGGCATTTTGGTCATTTCATATTGAAGTTCATGATTTTCTTTATCTAGACCGGTCGATCGTTCTAATGGACCGGTCGGCCGATATCGCCGGACTGGGCGACCGCCCTAATGGATTGGTCGACCGATTAATGTCCTCGGCCGGTTACTTCTTCTCGACGAACCGGTCGATCGTTCGATGTGAATCGGTCGGCCGGTCGTTGTTGCGGGATCGGTTGGCCATTGTAGAAATCGGTCGACCGATCTTATGCGACTAGACTCGGCGGCTTCCATCGGATCGGCCGACCGATCACGTGAGATCGGTCGACCGGCAATCTGGTCGACATGGCTTTCGGTGAATCGGTTGACCGATCTGACTGAGTCGGTCGACCAATTCTGCAGACAAAACGTAACTGTCGGTCGACTTTTGTGATTTTGGCCAGCTTCCGATCATCAAATCCCAATAATTTCAATATCAAAAACATTGTTAAACATCTCTAGGTCATAATGGAATCGAAATTTACGACATTTGATCTACATTTCTTCGTCTAGGGGATTTTACATCTACGGTACATTTTCCGTTCGAATTCCGATCGTCGGCGTCACTGTCGTCGTTCCGATGGATCGCCGGAGGTTCTTGGCTTGCGAGAGTGCGGGCCTAGTCCTCGAGGAGGTGTCGAGGGAGGTCGGTTCATCTGTGCTTGTATCGCTTGGGCGCTCGACGTCAATTCGCCAGTCGCTCGTTCGCTCGTCGGGGTTCGCCGGAAAGGGAGAGGACGAAGAGAGGTGGAAGGCGGCCGAGTGTAGGGAGTCCAAAGGGGTGAGAGCTCGTGTCTTTCCCCCTTTTTATCATGGCTGCTCCCCTCTCTCTAGTGGAGGAGTCGTAGGGAGGGGGAGTGGAGAGTGAGACCGATTCTCTCGTTCTCTATTTTTTTTTATTTCAAAATTTTGCATTGAAGTTCAAATAAGAAGTATTATGGGCCGGGTATTACAATTACGGGGTCGTTGCCCCTGCGACCTCAGCGAGGAACTTGACCTCGCCGGCGAGGTCGTAGGGATGGGGTGTGACACCCTGCTCGGCCCTCTTCGGCGCTCCTTGAGATGGCCCTCCTCGTCGTGTGCGTCAACTTCCCCGCCTACGACGCACCCATCACCTCGTTCGTCAATCGAAGGGCCCTCAGGGAAGGCTAGAGTGTGCACGCCCACATGATCAAGGCTCTATACCACCTGTCGGTGTACCTCGCCACTAGGCTCCTCGTCTTGTACGCAAAGTGTGACACGCCGGAGGATGCCCGACAAGTGTTGAGTCAATGCGCGAAAGGAACATCGTCTCATGGACTGCCATGATGTCGAGGTATTCTCAGAAGGCGTTGCATGCGCAGGCTCTTCAACTCTTTGTTCGGATACTTGGAACCGGTATCTCTTTGTGTTGGTGCTTATGTGCAATCAAGCAGCGTATCTATCGCATTGATGAAATTACATAAAGATTAATCGCACATGGCACTACAATTTTGACAAGTCTCCTGCCGAATGAATTCACATTGGCGACGGTGCTAAGTTCTTGTTTTGTTCCTTGGGGGCTTGTATATGGCATGCAGATTCACTCTTTGGCAGTGAAGACAAATTTTGATTCTCTGATCTTTGTTGGGAGCTCCCTGCTCGATATGTACGCAAAGTCAGGCGACCCCCCGCTGAGCCGGCGAGCGCAGCGAAGGAGGGGGGCCACTCTGCGACCTCAGCGAGCGCTCGCTCTCCCGATGAATTTTTTATTTATATAATATATTATTTTTTATTATTAAATATTAGATGATATTAGGAAAGGGTAATTTAATCATTTCATAAAGAAAAAAGTAAGAATTAAAGAGAAAGTTGATAGAAGTTGACAAATGAACTTAAGTAGAAAAAGATGGTATAGTTTGGGGGGTTAACGAAATATTCGAAAGTTATGAAAAAAGTTTATAGTTCATGAGGTCAATGGAAAAAATCCTTTTCATTTAGACTATATCCTATTTATCCTATCGGTACATAAGAAGACGATCGTAATATCAGTACATACGAGATCATCAGATCAACTTTACACAAGAACGAATGTGTAAAGCGTAACATATCGATGAATAATCAGAATAATGATATAGACAAATAAAAAAAAATGAATACAAAGATAATGTAGTAAAACTCTCGTTCTAGGGACACGAGCAAAGGTGGCTCCATCAAGAAAAATTTACAATGAGTAAAAGAGATTATATCACAAAGAAACTTCAATTTTCATACATAATGGCTTAAACCCTTCACTTCCTCACAAATTCTCATTTCTTTTCATAATTTTAGGTACAAAGTGCAACACGTCAACATAACACATATATACATCAAACTCAATAGAAAGCGTGCATGCAGATGCAGGAGACTGTTACAATTACAAAAATTAGGAGCTTAGGAGCTTCCTATCTATAGTACGGCACCTTGCATCCAAAAATTAGTACAATATTACCGTTTCTTCCAAGTTCCAAAAGCTTAAGGGCAACCTACGCTGGGATGGCCAGGGAAGGCTTTTCGGGACTGCACCGGGCAATTGGGATGGGGGGCGGAAACAAAACTCTGCTGGCCGTTGAATTTGGATTGCTGGGCTGTGATTTCCGGCTTCTCCACAAGTAATTCTTGAGCGCCGGCGGAGCTAAACAGGGCAACTGAGAACAGGATGAAGAAGGCCATTGCCATGGTTGCCTGCTGCCTTTGCATTCGGCTGTGAGCCATGTTGAGGGTACGCTTCAGGGAGCATGCATGAGGGCCCATAGTTATGCACATAGATGCGTGCGGTTTCTTCCATGGACGCTGTGTGAATGAAATGGGGAGTTGGTGGAGGATTACGTGATGGATGCTCGTGAGGACTTGACCACATGTTGGGGAGCTGCGATTCCGCCTAGCATCCACTTTTTGACCAGCATTTTCCACAGGTTAAGTTCCGGATCAAATTATAATAAGAGTAAATAGAACAATATATAATACCAACTTGACATGCATGTCGATTTGTGCCATGTTCTAATTTAAAGTTCTACTTCATCGATCGTTTTCTTAATCCAATTGGACTCCAGCTGTAATTTAAAATTATTTTATCTTCAAAATAATATAGTTCTAGCAAAATTAATGGTGCAGCATAGGGGTGTAAAGAAAATGAGACCCACCTAAAAAATCGAATGAAAAAAAAATAGAGGTCCAACTCTAATTTAGGATAATTTTTTATAGATTAAAATCCATCCTCTAAAACCAGAGCCAACTCAAAAAATCATAAGACCATAGGACTCATTTTTATTAATATAGTTAACTCATAAATTATCAATATTTTTATTATAGATATAATAAATTTTGATATAATTTCATATTTTCTATCAAATTGTGCTACTATAATTTAAAAATTTTAGTAGTATATTTATATTTAATTATAGAATTAAGTATGTTTATGTTAATTTTAATTTATTATATATATTTAAAATATAATCATATAAAAATAGAATTCCGAAAAAGCTAATAAAAAAACTAATTCATTAGAGGGTGATCTGTTTTCTTGTAAAAAACTTTAGAATGATATTTAAATTTGATTCGAAAAATAACAATAGGTTTTTTTGACCGAAAAATTGATCTAGCCAGGACTACTTAAAACCCTAATGCAGCACACGTCATAATCCATGTAGGATAGGGTGCAGCACACGTCATTATCCATGTATGAATCATATGTATACCTCATCCTTGACTCATTCAAATTTATTTGTACGCTATCAATGGAGCTAACTATATGTTAATGAATTTTTTATTCCATATAAAATCTAAAATCAAATCGAATTTTATATTTTAATTATTTGCATCAATCCAAGTATAATAGAAACGAAAATTTAATTTTAGAAAATTGACCTAATTTCAATTTTGCACAAATATTGGTCAAGACAATTCAAATATATAATATATGTATATACATTGTGAAAAAACTTTGTAAAATTACCCAAATACTCTGTTATTCATCTAGTACCAGTCCACTAACTAATGTACCAGATCGCTAGCCCATTATTAATGAAATTTAATTTGTATCAATAAATTAATTAGGAGATTTACTAAAATATTATTGTCAGCAGAAATTGTCACGCCCCCAAAATCTCTCCTCCTATCACATAGGCAAAAATTGTAACGCCCCCAAAATCGTTACACTGACTACTACACTATTGACTATGACCATTCAATAAAACGCACACGTGGCATCAATAATATAATAAAATATAACAAAGGACTTTAATGCGGGAGTTCAATAGTCAAAATATTAAAGACATAGTTCACCCATACATGTGATAATAAGATGTCAAGAGTTAATAAGTCTCACGAAATTCAATAGGCGGAAGTAATTTAATAAGCGGAATAGCATGATGTCTATGGATAACATGAAAATCATAGCACTAAGTTCAATTAAATAGGATTGATGATAGAATAGTCATGTGCAGCATTCTCCAAGCTCTGTGCCCTCCAACACCTCGTCAGTTAGTGTTCTCACCTGCAAAATCTCAATGCAGGGGAATCGAATACCCATGAGAAAAAAGCCCAATACAATAGCAAAATAGACGGTGAAATAGAGATCAATGATAAACATATGACCGATATATCAATAATAAACAATATTGTACCCTGATTGCTATGCAATGACTATAATAAATCAATACATTATTCTTTGACAATATCAATGCCTGTACTTTGTTCTTTACCATGACTATACTTTATCTTTACCCAACATTATCCTTACCATACTATGATCCATACTTTGCTATACCATATTCTATACTATACCATACTTTACTTTACCAAACTCTAAGCTTTACTTTATAGTCCTCTACTTTACATTGCTTTACTGTGAGTTGCACTATGTCTTTTACATTACTATAATGTTCTTAAAGTTAGTTGTCCTATGCAAGCTCGACTTTATTAGTTGGGATGCCAGAGGTGCCTCTCTGAATCTCTGAAGCCAATAAGCCCATAAGAGAAAGGGATGCGACAATGTGTCACCCAATTCGGAATGCATGTGGGAGAGGACCTACACCCCAGAAACAGTGGTCATTTAAGAACCTGTAGGTTCACTGTCTCCTTAGTTAGCTACATGTCCCTTTGGCTCAATATTATGTTCTCTGGGAAAGGAGTGTGACCCATACATCACCCTTCATTCGAGATACAGATGGGAGAAAAACTGAAATCTCAGGAACAGTGGTCATCAAAGACCAGTAGCTTCGCTGTCTCTTCAACTAACTATCTGCCCTTCTCTATACAATACCATGATCTTTATACATTGGGGGCGGCACATAGCAATCTCGTATATTTATCTTTATTTTATTTATTTTCTCTTATCATGTAGTATGTGAATCAAGGCCCAACTGGGCATTAGTCTCTATACAATAGGACCCAACCAATATAGATGGATAGGTTAAAGTCTGTGATTATGATTTATGACTGAGTTAATCTAGCAGGTTCAGACCGATGGATCTGACTGAACCCGATGGTCTGACTTGGCTGGTCTGATCGGACAGGTCGACCATTCCTGATGGACTGGTCGACCATCCTCTGGCACCGGTCGACCGGTCCTCTTAGATCGGTCAGTCGTGTTCTCTGTGGTATCTGTGGATCGGTCCACCATACCTACGGGCCGGTTGACTGGTTATTCTACTGAATTGGTCAACCGTTCTAGTGATCGATCGACCTGTCGCATGATTTATAAAATGCTCACTGTGCATAGGATCGGTCAACCGTTCTGGTGATCGGTCGACCGATTGTAAGGTCATAAGAACACGCTCTACGCGTCGGATTGGTCGACCGATCAGATGTTCGGTCGGCCGATCGTGAAATCAGATCTATCCGTTGATAGATAGATCGGTCGACTGCCATAGTGAGGCCGATCGACCGATCAA
Source organism: Pontederia crassipes (assembly GCA_030549335.1). Lineage (NCBI taxonomy): Eukaryota > Viridiplantae > Streptophyta > Magnoliopsida > Commelinales > Pontederiaceae > Pontederia > Pontederia crassipes. The sequence continues at coordinate 10,049,789 of CM060198.1, forward strand.
TACGAACTTGTGTGAGTTCTCTGCGCGGGCCGGTCGACCGTTCCAAAATCGGTCGACCGGTCCTTGCGATAAAACAAGGCCGCCGAATTTCTTCTCCATTTTCGGCGGTCTTCCAGCCATCGAATTGTCACAACATGAATATAAAAAATGTAGATAATCATATCAGGATCACGATGAACTATTCCTATGCATTAAACAATCACTATTTCTTCGTCTAGGAATTTAAGATGCTAAGGTACCTCATTTTCGATCATTTCGGTCGCCGGTCAATTTGTACGTCGATCCGACGATTGCCGGTTGATCCTGATCGGCAAGGGAAGTTTGCCTCTTCTGTGAGCACACCGAGGGAGAGTCCTAGTGTGTCGATGGTCGGCCCTTCGTCGCGGTCATCGTGATGCTCTGCTTCGCCAGTTGCGCAATGCTCGTCGGTGGTTTAGAGAGGAGGAAAAAGATAGAGGGGTGAGTGGCGGCTGGCCGGAGAGAATCCAAAGGGGGCGAGGGCGTTCCCTCTCGCCCCTTTTATAGCATCAGCCGGCCAATCGTGGGGCGCGATCAGGGGAGGGAATCCCTCCCCTGGTCGGTCGTTGCCTCTTTCGACGTTTCCTTTTTTTTAATTCAAATTCGATTGGGATTCTTCCATTAATGGCAATGAATTCGTTGATTTTGAATTGGTTTTCTTATGTTAATTGCAGACGTTACAGAAATAAATATTATCATAATGATTTATATTTATTAACGTAATGACGAATGATACATAAAGATAGAAAATTGAAAAAAAACAAAAAAATCAGAATATTGAAAAATAAAATAAAATGTGTGAGGATGATAAACATAGGAGCAATGAATTACTAGTTGAAGAAAAAATAATTATTATTGTAAAGATAAAAAGAATATGAATTAGTTAGATGAAATTGTAAATCAATTGTCAAGAGACTATCAAAGATTTGGATAAGAGGTAATTGTAGATAATGTTAGCTTTCCATAGAGTCAACTCATTTAGATACACGTATGAAAAGTTATATGCAAAAAAAGTAAAGATTTAAAAGTTTAAATGGATAACTTTATGTACTAAACTTTGACTTAATATTCAACTATGATCCCATTAATTTTTTAATGAAAAATAAATATTAAATTTGTAGACACTTTGTAGTTTTTCATAGAGTCATAAATCATTTCATTTGTATAACTATCAAAAAGATATTATAAAAAAAATGCAGATCTATTAGGTTATCAATGTAGTAGTGAGCGGCCACTTTGAGAAGACAACGACTACTTCAGAAAAGGACAAGTGCAATGACTAGTGAATATCAGACGTGATGTCTGAAAGAAATGGACATTCATGTCAATGTAAAAAAAGTACAAAATGGTTAGTTTTGAATACCAACGACTATGGGAAAGATTAGAGATTATAAAAAATATTCAAAATACATAAGAAATGCCAATACTTATAAAGAAAAATGGAAAGAATTATTGTGAAGTCTATTAGAGTCAAAATTTGCAAAAAATGTATTCTTTCTTTCTTAATCTCTTTATGTGAGCATTAAATTGTAAAAGAGATATTAGAAGGGTGTTCTAGTGATGCGTTGTATTTGTAACAATAAAATTTGCTAGCAAGTGCACTAGTCGCTCAAGTAGTAAATAGGAGTAAGAGTGTCGAACCCACGAGGAATATTATTAATTCAATATCTGAATTTATAAATTAATAAGAGAGGAAAAACATGGATTTTGAAAATGAGTTTTATAAAATAAAATAAAGATAAGATAGTGGTGTTGAAGTTAGGCCTTAGGATGAAAATAGATCAAGATAAATATTTGAACCATAAAAGATAAATTTAATCCTTAAAGATGGATTAGAGTCTCCCTAAATAATCTAACATGATTAACTTGTGGTCTCCACGACTGGCATCCCTCAATTTAATCATATAGAACTATCTTAATTTAATAAGAATTGAAGTCTCCACGACTGGTACCTCCAAAATCATATTAAAATTAAGATGCATTAAATTGAATTCTCTAAACTATTAATTACTCCACAAACTGGTATAGATTAATAGACCACACAAACTTGATTCTCCACACACTAGTTATCAAATTTATGTCAATTATTAATTCCAAATAAAATCAATTATAATTAGTATAATGAATTCTGAAATTAAACACTCCACAAACTGGTATAGCCTAATTCAGAAATTTAATTAACTAACATAAAAGCATTAAGCACAATTAATAATTGATCGGAAAAGATTAAAGCAAATAAAATAGGGTCCAAACATTTCCCTTCAATTAATAATCTCCTAAAATAATAATCCTAAAAACATGGAGTTCATCCTAGAATTTCTAGAGAGATAATAACAAAATAACAATAATAATCGAAAGAATTACACCCAAAATAGAAGTAGAGCTCTCGAATTGGGCAGACAGTCGGGCAGCCTCTCGGACTTGATCAGGGTCGCGATCAACTTCCAGCCGTCGCACCTCTCTCCTTTTGGTCATAGCCTGCAGAGCTCACGACTCGCCGTGGAAGAAACCTGAACTTCAGAGCACACTTTGGAACGACGGATTCTTCACGTATTTATAGGTGTGGACGGCCTTCAATTTGATCTCAGCCGTAACATCGTACGGTTTGACTTTAAAATTATAAGATAAACTCGGCCAAAGATAAATCATTTTATCATTACGCCCAAAGATAAATCTTTCTTATCTTTTTACGCCCAAAGATAAACTCGGCCGTAAGGAAATTATTTTATCTTTACTCCTTTTCATTACTCCCAAAAGATAAAAATCCTTTTATCTTTACGCCCAAACAATTTTATCTTTACACCTTCATATATCGGCCAAACGATGATTTCATTGCCATTACCCCCTCCAAATCTCGGCCGTAACATCTTCATCTTCATGCCATTACGCCCAAAAGATAAAATTCCATTTATCTTTACCCCTTTAACTCTCGGCCGTAACAAAGAATTTAAACTTGTTACTCCTTTTGAATCTCGGCCGTAACGACTTGGGTGTAAAGCCAAATCTCGGCCGTAAGAAATAATTTCTTTGAATTTCGGCCGAGATTCAAATTTTCCTGCAAAATAATTATTCAAGTTTAGTTAATCCATCAACAATTAAAATATTTAGAGAATTTAATAATTAAAATTGATAAATCCGGAATTATGATTAAAAGTGACTAAAAATGATGCATGCCATGATCAAATTACAGAAAATTTAATTAAAATAATTAACTAAAATATGTTGTATTTTGCATGCATCAAACTCCCCCAAGCTTAAAGTCTTGCTTGTCCTCAAGCAAAAATTCAAAGCAAGGCTCAAGAAAGTTCCATCATAGCTGCCACATTGTCAACTGATTAATTTTCTCACACAATTCTTCTACACACCTACTACTCAGCATCTTATCATTTTTCATGCACTTAGCTTCATAGAGGTTCTGAATGCTACACAAATTTAAACAATCTCAAATTCAGCCTTGTGAAAAAAATAAATTGTCTATCAAATAATAGCATTGATATTGAACACATAAGTACTAATTGAGCTTAAAACTTTTTCTTTTTCTTTTCATTTTTCAACTTTATTTTCAATCATTTAAAAGTTCTAATCCTCAAGCAGGATTGCACAAGGAAGTCCATGTAGCGGGCTTTAGACTGATGACTCCCAAACCAGAAGACCTTATGGCACTAGGTGATAAAGCACCCCTCGAGTTTACTTGCCCGAACAACCAAGGTTCTGAATGAAGAGTTCGAACTTAGCCATGATTCAGTACTCCTGTGCTTCTCCATATTTCACAAGATGGTCCATGTAGCAGGTTTTCGATCGACGGATCCCAGAGCAGTTGCCCTTAGATCGTCAGGCATGAACCCCTACGGATCTAATTACCCGAACACACCTTGGTTCCGGATAACAGTTTTATACCTACACATAACTTTATTCAACTTTTTATTATTATTATTATTATTTGTTGGGGTTTAACTAACCCTTCTTTTTTTATAAGCTCAAAAAGTACTTGATATGGTCAATAAGAAGTCTACTATTATCAAGACTTAAAAGAAATAAAAAGGCATGAATATGATTTTGTCATCTAGTCATTCATAATTCTACTTAGCATAGGCACATAGTCCATAAGTCTGATACTAAAATAGCAAGTGATAAGAAAGAAAAGTATTCAAATTTCATCAATTAACGACATGTCTTTGAACTTCTACTAAAAGATAATTAAAACAATAAGACAAGAGTTTGTAAGATGGTAGCAAAAATAAATGCATGCAATGGTATTTTTTAGAAAATTTTCAAATTTTTTCAATTTTTTTTCAATTTTTTTTAAATAGATGCAAACATAAGCAAGTAAACAGAAAGAAACATGCAATGCGTGAAATGCAAACTCCCCCAAGCTTGAACTAGACACTGTCCTCAGTGTTAGGCCAGCAAGGAAAAGTGATACATACTCAATAAAAAGGAAATTTAAAGAAACGAAAATAAAGAAAAGGGAAAAGACACAACCGGATTTATTTTCGGTGGAGATATGCTCGGCCTTATATATATCGATGAAGGTGTCGGTGAGAGGAGATCTCGGCCGATAATTGAGAGTCTCGGCCGTAAAAGCCTGGCCGCAACATTTTGTTGATGAAGATCTCAGCCGTGCAATCTCGGCCGTAAGAAACTGGCCGTAATGGTGAAACTTCGGCCGTAAGGAGTTGATTCGGCCGTAACGAATAGGTGGTGGCGCTGGTGTTCGGCCGTAAAAGCTCGGCCGTAAGGAGTGGCGGTGTGATTTCGGCCGTAAAGAGAAAAACTCGCCCGTAAGGAGTTGATTCGGCCGTAACGAGTAGGTGGTGGCGCTGGTGTTCGGCCGTAAAAGCTCGGGCGTAAGGGAGCGGCGGTGCGCGGTGTTGAGACTTCGGCCGTAAGAAACAGAATGGAACAGAGGTTCGGCCGTAATGCACAGGGGCGTAAGGATCGGTGGTGAGACTCGGAACTTCGGCCGTAAGAGATGAAGATCGGCTGTAAGAGTAAGAGCTTTGGAACTTCGGCCGTAAGGAACTGGCGCGGCGCTTTTGGTCTGCACAAACACGAGGTGTAAGAATTTATAGATACAATTACGGGCGTAAACTTACCTTTCCCTCATGATGCGCAGTGAAGGGTCACATCAAATTCAAGCAGCGCAGCGATCGGCCGATTCCAAGGTGATTTTTTCTTTCGCCTTGTCATGTCCGAGATGAACCCGACGTGTTAATTCATGTATCGCTCGGTCCACGTATCCGAAGAAATGATTAGTCGAGTTCCTCTCCGTTCACAAAAAAAAGAAATATCGATTAGATGACTCCTTAAACTATTAAAATGCTAATCAAATAACTAATTAAATAAAAATTAAAAAATAAAATAAAATTAAAAAAATTAACTTAATTAAAAAAAATGTAAATTAGTAAAATCTTTGGTTGTGATTAAATATTCAATTCGTCACTGCAAGTTTGCAAGAAAATCATCAATTAGTGACGCAACACTAACTCGACAATGTAGCGTCGACTTCGCACCATAGGCTTGGCGACGCCATTTCTCCGACGCTAATAGAATCGACTTTGCGCCTACGGATTTGTTGACACTATTACCGTCGAACGGTAGCGCTAATGCAACACTATAATGATGCAAAAAGTGTCATCGTGAAGCGCCAATATGCATCGCTACTCCAACTCTAAAGCGACACTGAAAATGTCGACGATCATCTGACGCCACATTGGCACTAGGTTGCGATGCTCATCTGACGCTAATATGGCGCTATAACTCGATTTTCCTACGTCACTACTGCAATGCTAACGTGGCACTAAATATTGAGATGCCATTGCGATGCTAAAGAGATGCAAAGAACAATATGTTCAAACTTCGATCGCCGCCATAAAGTGATGCTACGAACAAAATTCACACCGTAGTCATCATTCAAATTCACATCATTTACGTTCTCGGCATCCTCCTCACGCATTTCAAATGATTTTATGTTCAATTCACATCTTAAACTTACATTCAATTCACATTCGATTTTTTTACATTTCAAACTATTTTACATCAATTCACATCTTAATCTTACCTCTACATTCCTCCATTCGGCGGAGTTGGACAACGACGATGGCATAGAAGAAGAAGGTAGCGAAGATGACTCCTCGCTCGGTCACGTGTCCTCCAGCAGCGAGTTGGAGATGTCGGGCGATGGGAACAAGCGGCTCATCGAGCTGATCTCCTTCGCGTTGAGAGGATCGGAGTTCCTTGTGTCATCGTCAGAGGAGATGGGGTCCGGCGCATCATTGGAGGAGTGGCACCGAATCTAGTGGGCACTGGAGTGGTGGTGGTCGTTGGAGAGATGAAGAAGAGGAGGAGGAGGCAATGGCGTCCAGGCAGCAACGGAGGAGGAGGACGTGGCGGGGGTGTCCGGGCAAGCAACAACGGAGGAGCAGGAGACAAGGATCGGGCAGGCTGAGTGGTTAAAAGGGGGAAAAGGCGACGTCCAGGTAGGCAGAATCATCGGATTATATTTGATTTTTCATATTTGTGAAAAGTCCATTATACCCCTACTACAAGTATTAGTCTATTTTTACTTAAAATAATATATAATGAAAAAATAATAAAAAACAGACAATGGCAAGGGACGTGGCCCCCCAACAAGGGGGGCCAGCGCCCCCCTAAACGAACTTGTCAGGCGAGCACGATCAGGGGCGTCAGCCCCCCTTTCTCCCTCACGCGTACGACAAGGAAGAATAGGGGGGCGTCGAGCGCGCGAGAAAGAAAAGAGGGGGGGAGGGGGAGGGCGGCGCCCCTCTAAATGAGTTCGCCGGTGCGCGAGGGAGAAAAGAATGGCTGACGCTCCTCTGAACGAGCTTGTCGGCAATGGAACAATGGTATAATGGAAAAGAGTGGCCCCCCTCAAGCCATCGTATTTTTTTTTGAATTATTTTTTATTACATATTATTTTAACAAAATAGACTAACACTTGGAACAATGGTATAATGGACTTTTAACAAATATGAAAAATAAAAGATAATCGAGAAATTGATGAAATTGGATGAAAAGTTCAAATTAGAAAAATTGTGATAATTTAAGAATCCAAAAAATGAAATTCGTAATTTAAGGTGAGATTAGAAAAATCGTGATAGTTTAGGGATGGTTCGAAGAAATAACTCTAATAATTTTTCAAGTTAGTGTATGATCCTAGTTTACACTTGATTCCATTATAGGTGTTTTTTTTTTCTGTTTGAAATCATTTTTTCCACGTATCATGCATATTTTTAATTTGAGAATGTGTTGGAATATAATTAAAAAAAATAGATGAAATTAGATCTAAAAAAACAAGTCTACCTTTTATCATCAAATTTTTGTAAAGCCTAGGAAATTCTTTCCAAAGGATATTGCAGGTGGCTACCCATTGTTGGATTCGTTGACCCAATTACATAAATATACCTCTCAAGGAAAAAGTCTACAGTGATCGCAAATATATGGCCATTGAAGACAAAAAGTTTTGCTTGGGTGAATTGTTTAGAAGAAATGGGCAAATATTTAGTTGAAGTGGGATGTGGCATAATTTTTTTTAATAAGATTAAGTATCCCAGTTTCCATTACTCACTACAAGAAAATGGGCGCTTAGCGACGCAAGGTAGCGCCGCCAAAAATCGTGACGTTATATAGACGCCACTAGCACCTCCATAGCTCTACTCACGCCAATCAGATGCTACATGCCTATCGATAGCGTCTCATTCGCGTCTTCTTAGCTATTCAGCGGGTTGACGTTAACTCTAGCGCAATAGATACGCTACGTAGACGCTATTATTTCGCGCCACGAAACGCAAATGCGCGGCAGCACCTAGCACCGTTCTGGCGTCGACGACTTTAGACGCGACACTAGCGTCTCATGTCTGAAGGCTCTAAAGTGACGCTATATGACGTCTCAAACAAAAGAGACGCTATTGAGACGCTACTGTATATATTTAAACACTATATACTATATGCTAATCAATAAATCCATTAAATATTATATTAGTATTAATTATTCGATTATCAACATATATATGTATTAATTACATGATTATATATATATATATGTATTTTACATGATAAGAGTGTTCCTAAATATATAATTTGTTACCTATATTATTTATGTTATCTATACATATAATATATATAATATCTTAATTATGCATATATTATTATTATATACTTAATCATGAGATTACGATGGTTGATTAATTAAGTGAGTGATATTTTAGCGTCACAGTAGACACTCAATAGTGCCTACCTAATGTTTAACGAGAGCCGCAGCTTGTGTCGACGCTATGGTGACACTGTGGGCGTCTCTCTAGCGTCGCATGTTCGAGACGCCATGTAGTTTTAGACGCTAGTTCGGCGCTATGGTGTTGCTAAATGAAGCTAGCGACTCAACGGCGTCTCTATTGCGCCTCCTAAGCTAACTTTTTACTCCTTGCTCAATCGGGCACATATAGACATATAAATATGCTTATATACTGATACTTATATATAATAAGTGCATATATACATATTATTATAACCTAATATGACACATATAAACAAATACACATATATATATTCACTTCGAATACATATACATATACACGTTATCTATATATATATTCAATCAATAAATTCATTAAATATTATATTAGTAATAATTACACGATTATCAACATATTATCAATACCATATTATCAACATATATATGTATTAATTACACGATTATATATATATATGTATTTTTACATGATAAGAGTGTTCCTAAATATATAATTTGTTACCTATATTATTTATACATATAATATATATAATATCTTAATTATACATATATTATTATATAATTAATCATGAGATTACGATGATTGATTAAGTGAGTGATATTTTAGCGTCACGGTAGACACTCAATAGCGTCTACCTAGCATTCAACGAGAGCCGCAGCTAGTGTCGACGCTATGGTGAAACTATGGGCATCTCTCTAGCGTCGCATGTTAGAGACGCCATGTAGTTTTAGACGCTACTTCGGCGCTACGGTGTTGCTAAATGAAGCTAGCGACTCAATGGCATCTCTATTGTGCCTCCTAAGCCGACTTTTTACCCCTCGCTCAATCGGGCACATATAGACATATAAATACGTGTATATGCTGATACTTATATATAATAAGTGCATATATACATATTATTATAACCTAATCTAACACATATAAACAAATACACATATATATATTCACTTTGAATACGTATACATATACACGTTATCTATATATATATGACTCGCACATGTATAGACATATACATACACATATATATTTATAATACATATAGATAAACACATTGTTGTAACTTAATCTCCCACACATAGATATATATACATACGCATATATTACATATGTATATATATACACACACAATTGTGTTATATACACATATACATACATATTTATAATTTTATATACATACATGATAGATTATCGGAAGAAAATAAAAAAATTGAAACGGGGCACAATGCGATGAGACGTTACATTGATAAATAAAATTTCATACATACTAAAAAAATTTGAAAAAAACTTTCAATGAGCGTCTCAATGGCGTCGTCATCATGATACACTACACCATTGAGACGCCCCGATGATGCTATGGTGTCGCTACGTTGTCTTAGCGACACATTAGCTTCTCTATAGCGCCGCTCTATTCGAATTTTGACAGTGTCGGCGCCTATATGGCATCTACGTAGCGTCGTGTTGTATTGCGACGCTAAAAAATCACTTAAATCCCTAACCCCTCTTCTTCATTTTCACTTTTACTGTTTACCTTCGTTTCATCCCGCCTGCCCGACGCGCCCCGACGCCCGACCTCCGACGCTCGACGCCCGACCTCTGATGCCCTCCACTGCCGCCTCCGCCCTTCGCCCGACGACCGCCCTCCACCGTCGCCGTCGCCCTTCGCCTCTGCCGCCCTTCGCCTCCGCCGCCCTCCGCATTCGACCGCTGCCCTCAACATTTGACCGCCTCCGCCCTTCGCCTCTGCCGCCCTTCGCCTTTGGCTTCGCCTTCGCATTCTCCCTTCGTCCTCCGCCCTTCGCCTTAGCCTTCGCATTCGACAGCTGACGCCCTTCGCCTCCGCCGCCCTCCGCCCTTCGCCTTCGCATTCGCCCTCCGCCCTTCGCATTCGCCTTTGCATTCGACTGCCGCCGCCCTTCGCCTCCGCTGCCCTCCGCCCTTTGCCTTCGCCTTCGCATTCGCCCTCCGCCCTTCGCCTTCGCCTTCGCATTCGACCGCCGCCGCCCTTTGCCTCCGCCCTTCGCCTTCGCCTTCTCCTCCTCCTTCGACTCGTCCTCCTCCTCCTCCCTCCGCCTCATCCGCCCTTCACCGCCGCCGCCGCCCTCCTCATTCGACCGCCGCCCTTTGCCTCCTCCTCCTCCTTTCTCCGCCTCCACTGCCCTCCACCGCCGTCGCAGGGTGCCTCCGCCGCCCTTCGCCTCCGCCGCCGCCTCGTCCGCCCTCTGCCTCCACCGCCGCCTCGTCCGCCCTCCGCCGCGTCCTCCCTCCACCGCCGCCACTGCCCTCCGCCTCCACCGCCGTCTCGGCCGCCCTTCACCGTCCTCCGGTTAAGAAGGTACTAGCCCGCCACCATGTAAATTAAGTTAATTATTAATGCATGAAGTTAAATTAAGTTAATTATTCATGTTAAGTTAAGTATTACTTATTCATGTTATGAATTAAGTTAAGTATCATCTCTTCGGATCAAGCTAGTCTTCGTGGAAGAACATAAATTATAATACTAAGTATCATCTCTTAGGAATTAAGTTAAGTATTACTTAAGTTAAGTATTACTTATTAATATAGCAATGATGAAGTTAACTTATGTTAATTGTTAAGTTAACTTATGAACTAATTCATGTACTTCCACATTCTTGGTGATAAATTGAGATTATGATTCGACGATGAAGTACTTGAAACATGTGATTTTGGACTTAATTCGTTAGTTCAAAATCACACGTTTCAAGTACACGAATTTGATTGTTTGGCTTAATGTTCTCCGTTACAGAAATGATAAAGACAGATCGTAGTTGGATTCGTAGTTGGAAGGATAAACATGGCGTCATAACTGAAGAATATAAGGATGGTGTTCATGAATTCATTAATGTGGCATATCAAAATGAAGTTGTTGCTTCTTCATATGGCAAAATCTTATGTCCATGCCAGAAGTGCAAATGTTATCAGTGGAAAGTAAGATATGATATGCAGAAGGATTTATATTACAATGGTTTCTTACTTACATACACCAATTGGTTCTTTCATGACGAAGAAAGATGGGCTAAAGAAATAAGTAATGTAGATACCGTTTTGGGTGACTCGATAAATCAGTAGATGATACGAGATGCAATGTTAGGAGAAAATGTTGACGAAACATCGATTGAAGAAGACCCGAATCCTTCGACTTCTAAGTTTTATAATCTTCTCGAAGAGGGAGATGAACCTTTATGAGATGGTTGCGTGAAGCAAACTACACTTTCTGCAGTGGCATAACTAATGAACTTAAAATCAGAATTTAATATGAGCGAAAGTTGTTTTGACCGGATGCTTGCCATTATTAAGAGTATGCTTCCAGTTTTCGAGAAATTACCGGGACATTTTTACAAGTGCAAACGGTTGATGAGAGATTTTGGATTGGAATATCAGAAGATTGATGCATGCCATAATCATTGCATGTTGTACTACAAGGAAAACAACTCACTTATGAGTTGTTCTATTTGTGGCGAGCCCAGATTTAAGCCGAAAGAGAATTCTCAAAGTTCGAAAAAAAATGTGGCAAATGCAATATTTAGATACTTTCTAATTGTTCCAAGATTACAACGACTATTTCTTTCTGAAAAAACTGCATCATTTATGAGGTGGCACAGAGAAGGGGCACGTGAAGATCAAAACTCAATTACACATCCTTCGGATGCGGAGGCATGGAGACGATTTGATGCATTTCATCCGGATTTTTCTGCAGAATCACGCAATGTTAGATTAGGACTTTGCACCGATGGCTTCAACCCATTTGTCTCATCGAGTACTAGTTATTCATGTTGGCCTATTTTTGTGACACTATATAATTTGCCTCCAAGCATGTGTATGAGATGAGAGAATATATTGCTTACCTGTATGATCCCGGATCCTCGATCTCCTAGTAAAAGTTTAGAGGTTTACTTAAGACCTTTGATTGACGAACTCAAGATGTTATGGGAGGATGGTGTGGTTACCTATGACAAATCTAAAAAGCAAAATTTCATTATGAGAGTCGCATTAATGTGGACCATAAGTGATTTTTCGGCATATGGAATGTTGAGTGGTTGGAGTACAAAAGGAAAACTTGCTTGTCCCATATGTGGAAAGAATACAAAATCTTTTTATTTAAAAAATTGTAGAAAAGTTTGCAAGTTTGATTGTCATAGGATGTTTCTGCCATTGGAGAATTCGATGCGTCGTGATCGAAACTCATTTAAAACGAATACATCCGAGAACACTTTGTGTCCAACTCATTTGATAGGAAATGAATTGCTAGAGCAAGTAAACAAGCTTAGTGAAGTCTCATTCGGACTGAAGGCCGATAGTTATAAGCAAATTGGGTTTGGAAGTGAACATAATTGGGAGAAAAGAAGTATTTTTTGGGAGTTGCCTTATTGGTCTTCAAAATTGGTACGTCATAACTTGGACGTCATACATGTAGAGAAGAACGTATTTGACAACATCTTCAACACTATTATGGATGTTAAAGGAAGAACAAAAGATAGCATACAGGCTCGCGAAGACATGAAATTAATATGCAAAAGACCAGAGTTAGATATCATTCATCTTCAAAATGGTAAATGCAAAAAGCCAAAAGCTACTTATGTCTTGAGCAATGATCAAAGAAAAGTGGTTTTCGAATATGTAAAGCAATTAAAATTCCCCGACGTATATGTATCAAGCATATATCGTTGTTTTAACTTGGACAATGGGAAGATACACTGGATGAAGAGTCATGATTGTCATATTTTTATGCAAAGGTTGCTTCCAATTGCCTTTAAAGAACTTTTGCCAAAGACCATCTAGGAGGTTTTAACAGAATTGTCTATGTTCTTTAAAGAGCTTTGTGCATCCATCGTTCGGAAAGAAGACATATCTCGGTTAGAGGCTTCTATTGTGATTACCGTGTGCAAGGCTGAGAAGATATTTTCACCTTCTTTCTTTGATGTGATGGAACATTTGATTGTACATCTTCCATATGAAACAAAAATCGCTGGTCCGGTTCAGTATCGATGGATGTATCCTTTTGAAAGATACATGTTATATTTGAAAAGGAATGCGAAGAATAAGGCAAAAATTGAAGGCTCCGTATGTGAAGCATATTTCATTGAGGAGGTGTCAAACTTCACTTCAAAATACTTTGAATCACACATATAATCATGACACACCCAAGTTCCAAGAAACGATGATGGTGGTGAAGGAGAAGTTGACATGAATATTCTATCCATCTTCAAGTACCCATGTCGACTTCTTGGTGCAGGACGCAAAGTTATCTTGAATGACAGAGATCTCACCGCCGTCGAGAATTATGTTCTTGCAAATTGTCTCGAAGTGACGCCATATCTCGAGTAAGGCAATTTATTCTAATTTGTTATATAATTTAAAGCTAATTGTTGCTATATGATTGTATTAATTGAAACTATGAATTCAAGAAATTCGAAGAATTACAGCGAGAAATCAATCCGTTAGTTTCAAACAATGAGTTATTGAAACTATGAGACGAACATTTTGCCGATTGGTTGAGATGTGAAGTGAGAAATCTTTCCGCTTGTTCTTAATTATTATCAGTTCGTAACTTTTAATAAAATTTTTATTTATTTTTTTTGTAGGTTACTAATGGCTCAGTCATAGAGAACAAAATATGAGATCTCGGTCATGGCCCCAAGAAACAAGTTCTTAGCTATTGCGGCGTCATAGTCAATGGATATCGATTCCATACGGAAGAATATAGCCGACAACGTTCAACTATTAATAGCGGCATATGTGTTTTAGGAAGCATGTACGGGGATGACGACTTTGATTACTACGGTGTTATAGAAGACGTCCTAGAATTATCTTATTTGGAAAAATCTAACAAAGTCGTGGTGCTAAAATTCCGTTGGTTCGATCCAGAGAAAGGAGTTCGGACCGATCATAAGTTTAAATTGGTAGATATTAACCCTCGATCGAGACTTCAGTCATACGATCCATTCGTATTGGCGGAATAAGCACAAAAAGTGTACTACACTAAGTATCCATCGAAAAGAACCAAGGATGAATTGTGGGCGTCATGCAAGGTGAGGAGTAGACTATTCTTAGTAGAAATAATGGTAGATGACAATGAAACATCATCCGTACACAATGAGACGATTGATGTGGCCGATGGAGTTGAGAATTTTCAATTGGTTGATGACGCTGAGCCAATGGAAGAGTTCAATTCAAATGACCTCTTGGATGTGAACTTCGATAACTTCATTGATGATGACTCGAACCAATATTATAGCGACGATGATGAAGATGATGAAAATGAATCAAAATATGAAACAAGCGAATGAATCCCGTAGTTATTCTAATGACATAAGCTTTTTACTTTTTTTTAAGTTATATATGGTTACCGATAATAAGAGAAGTTTCTTTCTTTTTTTTCAGTCATGGTTACTAGGGGTCGAGCATCTGGTCTCGCTCTTCCAAGCGTTCACTCGAGATGAGTCAGCCATCACAACCACCAGGTAATATATTTATTGTGAGCTGCTTATTTATAGTTTATTATAATAGTTAAATTCATTTTTTAATAATATCAGTTCCTCTACCGCCGACGGGGCACGTAGTCGGATCGTCACATAATAGGCGATCCATTGGTGGGTCTGCTCAGCGTATCACTCCAGGTACGTGACACATTGTAGGCAATAGACAATAGGAGATAGAGTTTTTTAAATATTTTGCTTTTGTGACAGTTGCTCCACCATCGACGGGAACATAGTCGGTACGTCTCGATCGTACGACGATGATCATCATGTCACACCAGGTTATTTTTTGTATATTACTTAATTTTATGTAGGAGCCAAATTTTATATATTTTATTATGATGACAGTTGCTATCCCACTCCCACCGTCAAGAATATCAAACGCTTCACCATAATCTAGCGTTGGCGAGCGACATCTTACGCTAGGTGATATATTTATTATTATTGACATTTCTCAATTAATTGTATTAATTATTTTTTAATAATGTCAGTTGCTACGCCGCCGATAGCACAAGCACCTGACTCAATTCATTCAGTCGAGCGGACTGCTATTGATCATGCGGTACACATCAATTGAGGTGAGAACATTACTGTACATCTATCAATTATCACAATTTTAATTTGGTATGACACTAATGATTTATTATGTATTAGGGCCCGTAGCTAATGTCAGACCTTCATAGCCTACCCCAGCTGTACCAGATGATGATTCCTCTTCGAGTGATGAAGAGGGGTTACACGATAATGGGGTGGTCACTATAAATAATATTGATCGACCGTAAGTTAAATAATTTGTATAGATGACTTGTTATAGTTTTGGTTATCATTGAAAATTAATTCTTATTTGTAATTGGCAGGACCACTTTCATACCCGCTAGTACCGTGCAGGATGTCAATGCTCTCGTTCTTTGCCACTTGCCGGAAGGGGCAGGATCCTGGAAAGATGTCCTAATTCAAGTGCGAGATGACATGTTTCGAAACTTTACGGTACGATCTTCTATTTGGGTTACATAATTCAATTTATATTTATTTTAAAATTACTAAGTTTTAACTTTCTATTTGTAGAAGGCAAATCAGTTTCATCCGAATCTTAGTTTAGGGATGATCCGGAGAGCTTTTGAGGAGGTCACTGCGAAACGCCTCCGAAATTGATTATACAAGTTTCGCAAGGTCGTCACGTCCGCCGGCCTCACTTTGGAGCAGGGCATACAAAGATGCTCAAGACATATTAGGCGCTCGGTTTGGGAGTCCCTCTGTAGGAAGTGGTAAGTATGTATACTTTTACATTATTTTTATGAAAATGATAGTTTTTTGAAAGTGTAAGTATTTGATGTTCACAAAAGGACGGATGAACGATGGAAAAGGAAGTCGAAAGGCAAGAGTTAACCGTCTTTCGAAGCCCGAGGCCCACATCCACACAGGGGGATCGATGCGATTTGACGGGCATCGACGGCGCATGGTAATTTACATATAAATTTAATTTATCAAATTTTTTACTTATACTTATGTTATCAAATTTGAAATTTTATTGTAGGAGGAGAAAAAAGGCGGTCCCGTAGACTTTCGTGTGGTCTATGAGGCCACGCATAAGAGCCAGAAGATAATGTAAAAGTATAATGCGAGTAGGGTTCTGGTAAGTCTCATGATATTGTCATTTGGTTGTTGCACTATTTTTGAAATACATAATGTTTAAATTTTATAAGATGAGTATAATGCGAAAATGACTGAAAAGTATGGAGATGATCCGAATACTCAACCATCAGGTAATGTTTCTTTGTTGGTTTAGTCATGTTTTTAATTTATATGTTTCTTGATATATAATTTATATATTATATGATTGTATAATTTTTCTATTTCGTAGAGAACCCTTCTGTTTGGGAGGAGGTGGCCGGCACGACACGAGGGGATACTTGCGTGGCCTCGACACAGCCGCTCAGATACCTAGGAGGATCGGAGGATATGCAGGAGGTGCATCTGCTCCGAGCTCATCCGCTGCACCTGATATGACGTAGCTATCACAGCAGCTATCGCAGCAGTTATCGGCGCAGATATCGCAGCAGGTGTCGCAGCAGTTGGCTCCTCTATTGCAGGCAATTCAGGGATTGATCCCGACGCAGAATTCATCCTCGCGAGACCATGGACCGAGCGCGTCTGGGTCGAATGTCCGTAATGATAACAATAACTCCCAAACCTAGGATAGAAAACAAACTATGCATTTGTTACTTATAGACTTACACATACATATAGTTTGTTAGTTCGGTTTAGTAGTTTTCGTATTCTTATATATTATGCCTTTGATGATTTTATATTTCCTGTGATGACTTTATATTGCCTGAGATGCTTTTATATTGCCTGTGATGAATATCAATGCATTTTGAGATGCATTATAAATTGTATGGATGTGGGAGGGGAAAAAATGAGTCTGGGACGGGTAAAAAAAATGTGCAAGTAGCGACTCCATAGCGTCTCATTGGCGTCGCAAAACATGTCGATGCGGCTTTAAATATATCGCACTTTGCGCCCTCTGAGTGTCTCATTGGCGACGCGTGCACGATCATATTTGCGTCAATTTGGTGCCCTCCTAATGACTATCGTAGCGACACGTGGGCGCCGGAATAGCGCCTCAAACCTAGCGCCCCTTGCGCGTCGACTTAACGACGCGCTCCTGCTTCGCACAGTCGCAAACGTAGCGTCTTAATAATGTCGATATATCGTCAACAAGGGGCGCTAGTTGCGTCTCATTATCTTTGACTCTAGTGCGACGCCACTAGCCATCGATTTCTAGCGTCTCAATATTACGGCGCTAGTTAGACGTGAAAGAGATGCTCTTCGCAACGAAGACGTAATAGCGCCTCCCTAGCGTCTCCTATGTTGAGTCGCTAATCGCCAATTTTCTTGTAATGATTGTTTTGTAGGTATTACCATACCGTAGGTCAATCAAAAAAATCAGTGAACGGTTAGGAACACAAAAGTACACAAATGATTGTAATGAAGATAATGTAAAATATCAATAAAAGATATTTCTGCATAAAATAAAAGGAATTAAAATAGGGGTGTGGTCGGACTCTATTATGGATTTCCAACCACATTCTCCATAAGACCCTCTTATCTCTTCCTTCTTTGAGCTCGGGTTATGGAAGAAGAAACCGAGAAGGAGGTAACCTCAAAATAGCCCACCAACTTAATGGTTTTTGAAGAATTAAAGATAAGACTATTTATTTTACTTTCATTTTTTTTTACTTCACCATCCTAACACATTTTTCCTTTATAAAAAATCAAACAAAATCCAAGAATGGGTAAAGGCTTGGATGGCAAAGTAAACCTTTAACAACAATCCGAAGTAAAGCTTGGTGGAACCACATAAGTGTTGCACACACTGGTTAAGTATCGAAATAGTAGCAATTTGTACATATTTTAGCATACACCGTTGTGGTCAGAGTCCTTGCCGTTGCTGTTAAAAAGTTTAAGCGCTCGAATCTCATAGTCAGCTGTAGTTAGGCAATGTTTTATTTTTTCTATTTAGTAGTAAATACAATTTATTTATTACCATATAAATAATAATCCGAATTATATTATAGTAGTACTTATGAAAAATATTATTTCTCTATTACACTATGCATTTCTTCTTATTATATTTTTTTATAGAGATTATAGTGTTACATAAGAAAATAGAATAATATATTTAATAATTATCTTTAATCATAGTTAGCTTAGATCGATTCTATAATTTCATTTATTGATATCATTAAAAAATATATTTCATGATCCTATTGCTTAAATAGGTTAACACAACATTTTTTCTTGCTTTTAATTTGATAATAAATATAATTTATTGTTTTACCGTCATAATATGCATTGATAATGTTGAGCACATTAACTAATTATCATGAAAATACTATTTCTCTCTTTCATAATGTACATTTATCCTTATTTCATTTTTAATAGTAGTAGTATTATTATATTGCATAACAAAAATGAAATATATTTAATAAATATATTTTCTCTTAGTTATCTTAAATTGTATAATTTCATGATAAATAATATTTATACATATATTCTTTATATCATAAGAGACCATATTTCATTATCATGCACTTAATCTACTTTTTGTAACTAAAGGTGATATGATTTTAGTCATTAAAATTAATACTTTTATAAATTGTAATTAAAGCATAAATTATGATAATTTTATAATGTATCTTAATAATCATTTTAAAATTTTTGTGGACCTACTTAAACAGGACACAGTGTTTATCACTTTGAGATTTCATCTTAGAACCGTTTCCATTTCCTGGTTGAATCTTTTTTTTTTTTTCACTGCGAGTAGAACTCTCGCTAAAGCGTGAATCAAACCATCAGATTCATACTATTTTTAGTATTATTAGTATTTTAAACACTTATACGAGTTAAGACATAATACTTCAGATCGACATTCCACACAGAGGTAGGCGTATGGCCATATGGCATGCTCCAAAGAGGGCGTGAACGCAGACGCACGAGACAACCGCCATTACATTGCAACATGTTAAGCCGCCGTATTGAGCGCCAACATTACGTTGGCGGGGAGTGCGGCGGCGAATCTCCATAACCGCCGACGCCGGAACCACCGCCATAACCACTGCCATAACCACTGCCACCGCTAGAACCGAAGCCGGAGCCGACGTGGACATTACTATGAGGGGAGGGTGGCCAACCTCCATAGTTGCGATTACCGTCATTTCGGTTTAAGTAGACACTGCCACCTTCATAGTTGCCACCACGGCCGTTGCGGTTCCTGTAGCCATCGCCATAACCACTGCCGTAGCCACCTCCGGAGCCAACGTCTGACCTCTTCTCTTCCTCCATGTTCTTCTTCACCGGCTTATCAAGGAGCCCTCGAGCGTCGGTGGCACAGAACAGGGCAGCTAAGAGCAAGGCGAAGAAGACCTTCGCCATTTTAGCTTGGTCGTTTTGGCTGGTCGATTTGTGGGATGCATAGCATTTTATATATATAATATATATAGGGGGCTTGCTGCATGCCTGTGGAGCTGGCAGAGAGTTGAACATATCTTAATATTAATTAACTAACATTCGTAGGTCCGAAATCATGAATGATGAAAACGCGTTGTAGTGCGAATTATTCGATAGTGAATTTGGATTTTTATTCGACTAATTTGAATATTATTGTGGCAACCTAAAAAAGAAACATGTTGTAGGGATTTCTTTCTTTGTACGATCGAGTAGGAAGGGACATTGATTAGATTTACGTTTTGGAGCTGACGGACTTCTGGATAAAGACCTAATTTCCTTTTCCCTTAAAAAATTAATTTATCATATCTAATTTTCAAGTGCATCAATTTATCACCGCCGTATAAGTTTGAATTTGGGGATTTAAGCTTTTTCAAAAGTGATTTGAACATAAACGTAGTTTTGTGCCAAATTTTCAACCAGGCAGTCAACTGAACTAATGTGTCAAATGTAAGGACTTGGTCGCTTCAACCAGCATCATTCCACTAATGAAGGAAGCATTAAATTAAACTAGTGCATAAAAAAAGGGAGTAAGACATGCTATTTACACTACAGAAAAATTGACGATTAGCGACTCAACATAGGAGACGTTAGGGAGGCGCTATTACGTCTTCGTTGTGAAGAGCGTCTCTTTAGCGTCTAACTAGCGTCGCAATATTGAGACGCTGAAAATTGGTGACTAGTGGCGTCGCACTAGAGTCAAAGATAATGAGATGCAACTAGCGCCCCTTGTTGACGCTATATCGACGTTATTAAGACGCTACATTTGTGGCTGTGCGAAGCAGGAGCGCATCGCTAAGTCGACGCGCAAGGAGTGCTAGGGTTGAGGCGCTATTCCGGCGCCCACGTGTCGCTACTGTAGGCATTAGGAGGACGCCAAATTGACGCAAATATGATCGTGCACGCGTCGCCAATGAGACGCTCAGAGGGCGCTAAGTGCGATATATTTAAAGCCGCGTCGACATGTTTTGCGACGCCAATGAGACGCTATGGAGTCGTTACTTACACATTTTTTTTACCCGTCAGCCTCATTTTTTCCCTTCCCACGCCCATATAATTTATAATGCATCTCAAAATACATTGATATTCATCATAGGCAATATAAAAACATCACATGCAATATAAAACCATAATAGGTAATATAAAACCATCAAAGACATAATATATAACATAAGAATACGAAAATCACTAAACCGAACTAATAAACTATATGTATGTGTAAGTCTATAAGTAACAAATGCATAGTTTATTTTCTATCCCAGGTTTGGGAGTTATTGTTATCATTCCGGACGTTCGACCCATACGTGCTCGGTCCATGGCCTCGCGGGGATGGATTCTGCATCAGGATCAATCCCTGAATCGCCTGCAATAAAGGAGCCAACTGCTGCGACAACTGCTGTGACACCTACTGCGATATCTGCGCTGATAACTGCTGCAATAGCTGCTGTGACAGCTGCGTCATATCAGATGCAGCGGATGAGCTCGGAGCAGATGCACCCCCTGTATGTCCTCCGATCCTCCTAGGTATCTAAGCGGTTGTGCCGAGGCCACGCAAGTATCCCCTCGTGTCGTGCCGGCCACCTCCTCCCAAACAGTAAGGTCATCTACGAATTAGAAAAATTATACAATCATATAATATATAAATTATATATCAAGAAACACATAAATTAAAAATATGACTAAATGAACGAAGAAACATTACCTGGTGGCTGAGTACTCGGATCATCTCCATACTTTTCAGTCATTTTTGCATTATACTCATCCTATAAAATTTAAACATTATGTATTTTAAAAATAGCGTAACAACCAAATGACCATATCATGAGACTTACCAAAAGCGTACGAGCAGTGGACGTGACTAAGTCGTTTGTCTTCCGGCTCTTATGCATGGCCTCATAGACCACACGAAAGTCTTCGGGACCACCTTCTTTCTCCTTCTACAATAAAGTTTCAAATTTGATAACATAAGTATAAGTCAAAAGTTTGATAAATTGAATTTATATGTAAATTACAATGCGTCGTCGATGCTCATCAAATCGCATCGATCCCCTTGTATGGATGTGGGCCTCGGGCTTCGAAAGATGATTAACTCTTGTCTTTTCCGACTTCCTTTGCCATCGTTCATCCGTCCTTTTGTGAACATCAAATACTTACATTTTCAAAAAATTATAATTTTCATAAAAATAATCTAAAAGTATACATACTTACCACTTCCTACAGAGGGACTCCCAAACCGAGCGTCTAATATGTCTTGGGCATCTTTGTATGCCCTGCTCCAAAGTGAGGCCGGCGGATGTGACGACGTTGCGACACTTGTATAATCGATTTCGGAAGCGTTTCGCAGCGACCTCCTCAAAAGCTCTACGGATCATCCCTAAACTAAGATTCGGATAAAACTGATTTGCCTTCTACAAATAGAAAGTTAAAACTTAGTAATTTTAAAATAAATATAAATTGAATTATGTAACCCAAATAGAAGATCGTATCGTAAAGTTTCGAAATATGTCATCTCGCACTTGAATTGGGACATCTTTCCAGGATCCTGTCCCTTCCGACAAGTGGAAAAGAACGAGAGCACTGACATCCTGCACAGTACTAGCGGGTATGAAAGTGGTCCTGCCAATTACAAAGAAGAATTAATTTTCAATGATAACCAAAACTATAACAAGTCATCTATACAAATTATTTAACTTACGATCGAGAAATATTATTTACAGTGACCACCCCATTATCGTGTAACTCCTCTTCATCACTCGAAGAGGAATCATCATCTAGTACAGCTGGGGTAGGCTGTGAAGGTCCGACATCAGCTATGGGCCCTAATACATAAATCATTAGTGTCATATCAAATTAAAATTATGATAATTGATAGATGTACAGTAACGTTCTCACCTCGATTGATGTGTACCGCATGATCAGTAGCAGTCCGCTCGTCTGAATGAATTGAGTCAGGTGCTTGTGCTATCGATGACGTAGTAACTGACATTATTAAAAAATAATTAATATAATTAATTGATAAATGTCAATAATAATAAATATATCACCTGGCATAAGATGTCGCTCGCCAACGCTAGATGGTGGTGAAGCGTCTGGTATTCTCGGCGGTGGCGGTGGGGTAGCAACTGCCATCATAAGAAAATACATAAAATTTGGCTCCTACATAAAATTAAGTAATATACAAAAAATAACCTGGTGAGACATGATGATCAGCGTCGTGCGATTGAGACGTACCGACTATGTTCCCCGTCGACGGTGGAGCAACTGTCACAAAAGCAAAATATTTAAAAAATTCTATCTCCCACTGTCTATTGCCTATAATGTGTAACGTACCTGGAGTGATACGCTGAGCAGACCCACCAATGGATCGCCTATTATGTGACGATCCGGCTACGTGCCCTGTCGGCGGCAGAGGAACTGATATTATTAAAAAAGGAATTTAACCATTATAATCAACTATAAATAAGCAACTCACAATAAATATATTACATGGTGGTTGTGATGACTGACCCATCTGGAGTGAACGCCTGGAAGAGCGAGATGCCCCAGATGCTCGACCCCTAGTAACCATGATTGAAAAAAAAGAAAGAAACTTCTCTTATTATCGGTAATCATATATAACTAAAAAAAAAGTAAAAAGCTTATGTCAGTAGAATAACTACGGGATTCATTCGCTTGTTTCGTATTCTGATTCATTTTCATCATCTTCATTATCGTCGCTATAATCTTGGTTCGAGTTATCATCAATGAAATTATCGAAGTTCACATCCAAGAGGTTATTTGAATTGAACTCTTCCATTGGCTCAGCGTCATCGACCAATTGAAAATTCTCAACTCCATCAGCCACATCAGTCGTCTCATTCACTCTATCTTCTTATTAGTAATCGTCTATGGGCACATCGTTGTGTACGGAAGATGTTTCATTATCATCTACAATTGTTTCTGCTAAGAATAGTCTACTCCTCACCTTGCATGACGCCCACCATTCATCCTTGGTTCTTTTCGATGGATGCTTAGTGTAGAACACTTGTTGTGCTTGTTCCGCCAATACGAATGGATCGTATGACTGAAGTCTCGATCGAGGGTTAATATCCACCAATTTAAACTTATGATCGATCCGAACTCCTTTCTCTGGATCGAACTAACGGCATTTTAGCACCATGACTTTGTTAGATTTTCCCAAATAAGATAATTCTAGAATGTCTTCTATAACACCGTAGTAATCAAAGTCGTCGTCCCCGTACATACTTCCTAGAACACATATGCCTCTATTAATAGTTGAACGTTGTCGGCTATATTCTTCTATATGGAACCAATATCCATTGACTATGACGCCACAGTAACTAAGAACTTGTTTCTTTGGGTCATGACCGAGATCTCGTATTTTGTTCTCTATGACTGAGCCATTAATACAACAACAACAACAACAACAAAGCCTTATCCCACTAGGTGGGGTCGGCTACATGGATCATACGACGCCATTCCGCATTTGTTGATCCATGTTCATGCGATTCGACAGGGTTTTACGCTGGCTGTCGGGGCCTAACACAACCCTCCTTCTTTATCCGGACTTGGGACCGGCTATAAAACATAGACGGAGTTTTACTAAAAAGTATGCTGAGCCATTAATAACCTACAAAAAAAAACTAAACATTTTATTAAAAGTTACAAACTTATAACAATCAAGAACAAGCAGAAAGATTTCTCACTTCACATCTCAACCAATCGGCAAAATATTCGCCTCGTAGTTTCAATAACTCATCATTTGAAACTAACAGATTGATTTCTCGTTGTACTTCTTCGAATTTCCTGAATTCATAGTTTCAATTAATACAATCATATAGCAACAATTAGCTTTAAATTATATAACAAATTAGAACAAATTGCCTTACTCGAGATATGACGTCACTTCGAGACAATTTGCAAGAACATAATTCTTAACGACGGTGAGATCTCTGTCATTCAAGATAGCTTTGCGTCCTGCACCAAAAAGTCGACATGGGTACTTGAAGATGGATAGAATATTCATGTCAACTTCTCTTTTATCACCATCATCGTTTCTTGGAACTTGAGTGTGTCGTGATTGTATGTGTGGCTCAAAGTATTTTGAAGTGAAGCTTGACACCTCCTCAATGAAATATGCTTCACATATGGAGCCTTTAATTTTTGCCTTATTCTTCGCCTTCCTTTTCAAATATAACATGCACATTTCGAAAGGATACATCCATCGATACTGAACCGGACCAGCAATTTTTGTTTCATATGGAAGATGTACAATCAAATATTCCATCACATCAAAGAAATAAGGTGAAAATATCTTCTTAGCCTTGCACACGGTAATCACAATAGAAGCCTCTAATCGAGATATGTCTTCTTTCCGAACGATGGATGCAGAAAGCTCTTTAAAGAACATAGACAATTATGTTAAAACCTCCCACATGGCCTTTGGCAAAAGTTCTTTAAAGGAAATTGGAAGCAGCTTTTGCATAAAAATATGACAATCATGACTCTTCATCTCGTGTATCTTTCCTATTGTCCAAGTTAAAACAACGAGATATGTTTGATACATATTCGTCGGGGAATTTCAATTGCTTTACCCATTCGAAAACCACTTTTCTTTGATCATTGCTCAAGACATAAGTAGCTTTTGACTTTTTGCATTTACCATTTTGAAGATGAATGATATTTAACTCTGGTCTTTTGCATATTAATTTCATGTCTTCGCGAGCCTATATGCTATCTTTTGGTCTTCCTTTAACATCCATAATAGTGTTGAAGATGTTGTCAAATACGTTCTTCTCCACATGCATGATGTCCAAGTTATGACATACCAAGTTTGAAAATCAATAAGGCAACTCCCAAAAAATACTTCTTTTCTCCCAATTATATTCACTTCCAAACCTAATTTGCTTATAACTACCGGCCTTCAGTCCGAATGAGACTTCACTAAGCTTGTTTACTTGCTCTAGCAATTCTTTTCCTATCAAATGAGTTGGACACAAAGTGTTCTCGGATGTATTCTTTTTAAATGAGTTTCGATCACGGTGCATCGAATTCTCCAATGGCAGAAACATCCTATGACAATCAAACCAGCAAACTTTCCTACAATTTTTCAAATAAAAGGATTTCGTATTCTTTTCACATATAGGACAAGCAAGTTTTCCATTTGTACTCCAACCACTCAACATTCCATATGCCGAAAAATCACTTATGGTCCACATTAATGCGGCTCTCATAATGAAATTTTGATTTTTAGATTTGTCATAGGTAATCACGCCATCCTCCCACAACATCTTGAGTTCGTCAATCAAAGGTCTTAAGTAAACATCTAAACTTTTACCAGGAAATCGAGGATTCGGGATCATACAGGTAAGTAATATATTCTCTCATTTCATACACATGCTTGGAGGCAAATTATACGGTGTCACAAAAATAGACCAACATGAATAAGCAGTACTCGATGAGCCAAATGGATTGAAGCCATCGGTGCAAAGTCCTAATCTAACATTGCGTGATTCTGCAAAAAAATTCGGATGAAGTGCATTAAATCATCTCCATGCCTCCACATCCGAAGGATGTGTAATTGAATCTTGATCTTCACGTGCCCCTTCTCTATGCCACCTCATAAATGATGCAGTTTTTTCATAAAGAAATAGTCATTATAATCTTGGAACAATCGGAAATATCTAAATATTTCATTTGCCACATTTTTTTTTCGGACTTTGAGAATTCTTTTTCGGCTTGAATCTGAGCTCGCCACAAATAGAACAACTCATAAGTAAGTTGTTTTTCTTGTAGTACAACATGCAATGATTGCAGCATGCATCAATCTTCTGATATTCCAACCCTAAATCTCTCGTCAACCATTTGCACTTGTAAAAATGTTATGATAATTTCTCGGAAACTGAAAGCATACTCTTAATAATGGCAAGCATCCGGTCAAAACAACTTTCGCTCATATTAAATTCTGATTTTAAATTCATTAGTTGTGCCACTACAGAAAGTGTAGTTTGCTTCACGCATCCATCCCATAAAGGTTCATCTGCCTCTTTGAGAAGATTATAAAACTTAGAAGCCGAAGGATTCGGGTCTTCTTCAATCGATGTTTCGCCAATATTTTCTCCTAATATTGCATCTCGTATCATGTCCCTGTACGGATTGCTCGAGTTGCCCACAATGGTATCTACATTACTTGTTTCTTTAGCCCATCTTTCTTCGTCATGAAAGAACCAATTGGTGTATGTAAGTAAAAAACCGTTGTAATATAAATCCTTCTACACATCATATCTTACTTTCCACTGATAACTTTTGCACTTCCGGTATGGACATAATATTTCGCTATATGAAGAAGCAACACCTTCATTTTGATATGCCACATTAATGAATTCATCAACACCATCCTTATATTCTTTAGTTATGACGCCATGTTTATCCTTCCAACGACGAATCCAACTACGATATGACTTTATCATTTCTGTAGCGGAGAACATTAAGCCAAGTAATCAAATTCGTGTACTTGAAACGTGTGATTTTGAACTTACGAAGTCCAAAATCACATGTTTCAAGTACTTCATCGTCGAATCATAATCTCATTTTATCACCAAAAATGTAAAAGTACATGAATTAGTTCATAAGTTAACTTAACAATTAACATAAGTTAACTTCATCATTGCTATATGAATAAGTAATACTTAACTTAATTCCTAAGAGATGATACTTAATATTATAATTTCTATTCTTCCGCGAAGAGTAGCTTGATCCAAAGAGATGATACTTAACTTAATTCATAACATGAATAAGTAATACTTAACTTAACATGAATAATTAACTTAATTTAACTTCATGCATTAATAATTAACTTAATTTACATGGTGGCGGACTAGTACCTTCTTAATCGGAGGACGACGAAGGGCGGAGGGCGGCCGAGTCGACGGTGGAGGCGGAGGGCAGTGGCGGCGGAGGCGGACGTCGGCGGCGGTGGAGGGAGGACGCGGCGGAGGGCGGACGAGGCAGCAGTGGATGCGAAGGGCGGCGGTGGAGGCGGAGGGCGGATGAGGCGGTGGCGGAGGCGAAGGGCAGCGAAGGCACCCTACGGCGGCGGTGGAGGGCAGTGGAGGTGGAGGAAGGAGGAGGAGGAGGTGAAGGGCGGCGATCGAATGAGGAGGGCGGCGGCGGCGGTGGAAGGCGGACGAGGCGGAGGGAGGAGGAGGAGGAGGAGGCGAAGGGCGGCGGTCGAATGCGGAGGGCGGCGGAGGCAAAGGGCAGCGGCAGCGGTGGAGGGCGGGCGTCGGGAAGGGAGTAGGAGGAGGAGAAGGTGAAGGGCGGCGGTCGAATGCGGAGGGTGGCGGTCGAATGCGGAGGGTGGCGGTCGAATGCGGAGGGCGGCGGAGGCGAAGGGCGGTGGCGGCGGTGGAGGGTGGTCGTCGGGCGTCGGACGTCGGGCGAAGAGCGGAGGCGGCAATGTCGAGCGTCGGAGATCGGGCGTCGGGCGTCGGGTGGGCGGGATGAAACGAAGGTAAACAGTAAAAGTGAAAATGAAGAAGAGGGGTTAGGGATTTAAGTAATTTTTTAGTGTCTCCATAGAACGCGACGCTACGTAGACGTCATATAGGCGCCGACACTGTCAAAATTTGGCTAGAGCGGTGATATGGAGAAGCTAATGTGTCACTATAGCGTCGTCGGGGCGTCTCAATGGTGTAGCATCTCAAGATCGTGACGCCATTGAGACGCTCATTAAAAGTTTTTTTCAAATCTTTTTAGTATGTATGAAATTTTATTTATCAATGTAACGTCTCATCACATTTTGCCCCGTTCTAATTGTTTTATTTTCTTCCGACAATCTATCATGTATGTATACAAAATTATAAATATGTATGTATATGTGTATATAACACAATTGTGTGTGTATATATATATATATATATATGTACTATATGTGTCTACGTGTGGGAGATTAGGTTACAACAATGTGTTTATCTATATGTATTATAAATATATATGTGTATGTATATGTCTATACATGTGCGAGTCATATATATATAGATAACGTGTATACGTGTACGTATTCGAAGTGAATATATATATGTGTATTTGTTTATATGTGTCAGATTAGGTTATAATAATATGTATATATGCACTTATTATATATAAGTATCAGCATATACGCGTATTTATATGTCTATATGTACCCGATTGAGCGAGGTTTAAAAAGTCAGCTTAAGAGGCGCAATACAGACGCCATTGAGTCGCTAGATTCATTTAGTGACACCATAGCACCGAACTAGCATCTAAAACCACTTGGCGTCTCAATCATGCGATGCTAGAGAGACGCCCATAGTGTCACCAATGTCGACACAAGCTGCGGCTCTCTTTAGACGCTAGGTAGACGCTATTGAGTGTCTACTGTGACGCTAAAATATCAGTCACTTAATCAACCATCGTAATTTCATGATTAAGTATATAATAATAATATATGCATAATTAAGATATTATATATATTATATGTATAGATAACATAAATAATATAGTTAACAAATTATATATTTAGGAACACTATTATCATGTAAAAATGCATATATATATATATATAATCGTGTAATTAATACATATATATATGTTGATAATATGCTATTGATAATATGTTGATAATTGTGTAATTAATACTAATATAATATTTAATGAATTTATTGATTGACATATAGTATATATAATATAGTGCTTAAATATATACAGTAGCGTCTCAATAGTATCTCCTTTGTTTGAGACGCCATATAGCGTCGTTTTAGAGTCTTCATACATGCGACGCTAGTGTCGCGTCTAACGACGTCGACGCTAGAACGGCGCTAGGTGCTGCCGCGCATTTGCGATTCGTGACGCGAAATAATAGCGTTTACGTAGCGTCTTGATTGCGCTAGAATTAACATCAACCCGCTAAATAGCTAAGAAGACGCGAATGAGACGCTATCGAGAGACAAGTAGCGTCTGATTCTCATGACGCGAAGTAGACGCTATGGAGGCGTTAGTGGCGTCTATATAGCGTCACGGTTGTTGACGGCGCTACCTTGCGTCGCTAAGCGTCCATTTTCTTGTAGTGTTAAAATACCACTAAAAAATTGATTTTATTTTTTTATGCCCTACACAATTATGTCAGAAGGCTTCCTCTTCAAACTTCATATGTAGACCATCTTTGTGTTGGGAACATATGTCAAATGGTAAGATTGATCTTTGTTTGGTTACTACCAAAGTTTTCGTGGTATAATATAATAAAAGTATAGCTGAATTAAGAAAACGACGAAATATAGTTTAATGGAAAGCAGAGCAATTGGTTAATTAAGGTGCAATCTTGAAATTTTAAAATGAGAATTTTGGAAAAAGAAATGTCATTTGAAAGTGAATGTTGAGATAATTGATGGAAAAAAATTTAAATATTTGTTGAAAATAAATTAGTAGATCAACTATCAAATTATTTAAAAAATTAATTAGTAATTTTTTTAAAATAAATATTTTTTAAAAAATTGATAAATAAATTATTCAAAAAAATTAAATAAAAAAATATCAACTATCATTGATAATTTTTTAATTCGATGATTAAAAAAGCATAGACATGGTGTCCTCGAAGGATTTGACTCGCAAATTAGAGTAAGTCCATAGGTAATAAGAATTTTGGCGCTGAAATCTTTTAAGTAAACTTTCTCATGCATTCCGCTCGTCAACATATATGAGATCATGTACTAAATTAGTAGATCGATCAAAGGAGGTCAATTTTCAAAACCGCCATTTTTTTTTCAAATGAAGTTAAAAAAAATGAGTATACTATATACTGCAGTATACTACGTAAAATAATACTTCGATCGATCTATCTATCATATAAATAAGTACGATTTTAATAAACAGTAACACGTATAATAGATCAATCAATTTATAACTATATACCCATGTGGATACTCTCATATTATTAGATTTGGAGCTTGTCATATGGCCGGGAGATGCTACTTGAAGTGTTCAAAAAGTGGATGCTGGACATTTGCGAATTAGTCCAGAATTTAGCTAGTCAGTACTGACAGTGGACAAGTAGATATGTTGTCAAGTCATCACATTTGACATATTCTGCATGCATATACATTGTTTGCAGCAGCTTGAATATGTAAATTAATCATTGAACACTGAATGCAATTTTCGTTAGCAAATAATTAAACATAGCTTAATTTATTTTAAATATTATAAACAATTATAACATAATATGCATTGAATCAGGGACCGACCTAGAACCCTTTTTTTTCAATTGAGTTTTATAATAAAACCAAAATTTAAACAAATCAAAGTACTAAATATCACTAAAATTAAAGTATCTTCAATTTTATGTTCTATCCATTATTTAAATCAACAATATTTTTTTTAAAAAAATTCTCATTAATCTTCATAATTTATTTGGTACCGTTGAGTTCGAAACATGGTAAGGCAATTAATATCAATGCTAAAACTGATAACTAAATTTATACCATAGAACATAAAAAATAGCAACTATCTAGAAAATGAAAATTAAAAAGTTGAGAGATCTTAATAAAATAAAATATGTTTAAATAATACCAATTTCACAAAAAAAAAAAATAGGATCCATTGCTTGGCTTCTATCTTTTTTTTTCATTTGTCTTTACTTTTAGAAAAGTGAAAGAAGATTTTTGAAGATGAAACATTTAGAAAGTTGAAGATGAAAGTGATAATAGTGAGTCATTGAGTCGTAACTTGGAAGAAAAGTGATAGAAGATGAGTTTTGTAACATAATAGTAAAAAAAAATAGGATAGCTATGAAGAACTATTTAATATATATTTTTTATAAAATATGTATAAATTCTTGGAGATACCTAACTAAAATGGTACTTAAAAAAAGTATCTAATAAACTTTTAAATGAATGGGATTTCTGTTGTTTCTTATTAAGATTATATTAATATATTATGATGTTAACTACTAGATAAATAGTATGGACTGATTTAAAATTTTATGGGGTCAATTGATCCCATATTGAAGCATGTAGGTCCGCCCATGAATCAAACATTATTGTATTTTAAAATAAATTCAATCATTTATATTTACTTTTACAAAATTTCTAATATTAAAATTGAGAAGCTTCACATAGTAGGTTTTACATTAAGCGTTTCTTGAATGGATGGCTTACAAGTAATGGGCTAGATTTAGTCGGAGCAGGGCGTTTTTAGAAAGCCGACGCCATATTAATGATAATTTTCTACATCTAAAGTAACATTAAGTTACTCATTCTAAGCTAATAATATAATTTAAAATGAATTCATCAAATTAATGGATCTAGAGAAAGTAGAAATAATTATACTTTCAATTTTTATTTCTTAAGGAAAATAAAAATATTTGTCTAACTCACCCCTTCTTTTAACTCATGCGATTAAAACAATTTGTATAAAAAATAAATTTATCCAACTCATCTGATGAATTTACATTCAAACATATTTTTTTATAAAAAATTCACCTTCCTCAACGTTATCAATATTTATTTACCATCCTACGTCATAAAAAGTCAAAATAAGGTTCAAAATTTTTAGGGAGAAGGGAAGATAAATAATGAGAAAGAAAATGACGAAAAAAAAGTTAAAGAACAAAGGTGAATAATTATTTTTGTTTGATTGGATATCATTAAGAGGAAGGAAAGATAATGAATGTGTTATGTTATTCGAACTTATGGATATGGTTAAATGTGTAATTTATTTGGTCAAAAATAAAAACACATATTAAAATATATCTTTTCTCTGTTTTTCACTTTCATTTGGAGTGAAAAATTAATATAACATTAGAGGAGAATAATAAAGAAAGAAGGTGACTTTTGACTTGTTCTCCTTTAACTTAAACTCAATTAAATAAGATAAACAAATTCTCCTGTTTCATTTCTCCTTCATTACCCTTCTTTCTCTTTCAACCAAACAAGGCAGTGGCAGACAAGCAAAGTAAAGTTTTATGAAGAATCTGCAGTAAAGCTTTAAAACTAATCTTTAAACAGCACCAAAAACTGTCACTTTGAGATTTGATGTCAGAAGACTCAGAGCGTTTTCCCTTCCGTTGTTCAACCTGCAAGTAGAGGCTTCTGCTAATGCTGCAGCCTTCCTTAAGCGTGAATCAAACAGTTTGTTCACGAATATTTCTAATATTACTTGAATTTTTTTTTCAAAAGAGTGATGTATACTTGAATTTTTTTTAATACTGATACCAGTTAGCATACCCAGTTCAAACATAGGACATCAGATGGACATTACACATAGGCGTATATATATATATATACATACATATATATATATATATATACTCCAAAGAGGGTGTGGACGTAGACGCATGAGGCAACATTACTTTGGGGTTGGGGGAGAGGGAGGCCAATTTCCATAGCCAGAACCGTAGCCGTCATGGACATTACCTTGTGGGGATGGCGGCGAACCTCTATAGTTGCCACCACTACCATATCTGCTTCCGTAGCCACTGCCACCTTCATCACCACCATCATAGCAGCTTCCATGGCAACAGCCATAACCACTGCCGCAGCCGCTTTCAAAGCCACCTCCGGAGCCAACATCTTGGCTCTTCTGTTCCTCCATGTTCTGAGTCACCGGCTTCTCCAGGAGCCCTCCAGTGCCGGCGGCACAGAACAGGGCAGCTAAGAGCAAGGCGAGGAAGGTCTTCACCATTTTAGCTTGCCTGCTTTGGCTGTCGATTAGGGGGGACGCGTATCACAATATATAGGGGCATGTTTGTGAGGAGTTTGCTGTATGCAAATGAACATATATTATTGCAGTGATTGCTTGCCTAGTGGTCTGGTGTTCAAACTTGGCCTCCTGATAATTTTGCAAAAAGTTTTTCTTTTGACCTCCCCTGGAGTTTGACTCCGAATGAAACTGGAGGAGAATGAAACTTGTCCTAATTTTAATCAACTAATATTTCCTAACAGTGAACAGTGAAAGTGCATGCGTCCTTGTAATTTCTTTCTTTCTTCGAGTAGAAAGGGATGAAATTTTAAATGCATGAGTTTACTTTTTTAAATGTGATTTGATCAGAAACATAGTTTATTTTCCCAAACTTTCAACCAGCTAATCAAATAAACTAACGTGTGAGGAATTAGGCCACTTTAACCAGCATTATTCCACTGGTAAGGCAGCATTAAATTAAAGGAGTGCGTACTATAGAAGAGAAAATCAACCTAACGCGTGATGAAGCGAGTGGCACATGAAATTTAAAATATCTTAGCCATTTCTTATCACCCAAATATCCGCTAGATTTCTTCCTTCAACTGCTGACGCAGCGGGGAATGATAGTTTAAACCATCATCGGTAAGTTGATAAATTCGAAATCCATCAAAGTTAAATCCACCGGAAAAGTAAACAATACGAATATGTTTTGCATCAATTTGTAACTCATTTTTCTCGTGCATTTTGCTCAACGTGAACCTCAAGTTATCAATCAGTAATTACTAAATCCTTGTGCTGTTATGTTCCCGTTTTATTTTTATTTGATTAGTGTTGAACATTAATTTACACTCTTAGTGGGCCTTTTTGTGCAGTTGTGCAACTGCATTATATGCAGTTATGTTAACTGCATATATGTAGTTAATGAATCCGCATGCTTACCAATAAGGCCAAGGTCGATTGCTTTTTGAAGAATGGCGATGAGACTGTCCTAACTCTATTATGACCATTCCAACGAAAGTGCAGTGATTGTTAGACACTGCAATGTAGTCCGACAGGCAGCCACTCATCGAGGATTCTGACGTTCGAGATTTCTAGATTGTGGATATTGTGTTCTTTTTTCTCACGTGATCCGGTTTCAGAAGATGAGTCCAAAATAGTATACAAAAATCTACGATAATTCATTCTTTCGTCGTGAGATATTTTGATAATAATTTTATTATATTTGTACCAATTCGTTCGATTGATATCAGAGCCGAAGATTTTTTTGTTTTTTTATTTTTGGATTGCATAAATTTTACACCTTCGGTTACAGAACCATATGCGAAGAACAAAATATTTTTTGTTATAATTTTCGTACAAAATTCAACCCAATTTTTTGTAAATTCATTCTTACTATTTTTTTGTTTTTTATAAAAAATGAATAGTTAAAAAACATGTTGCTATCAGCACCGTCCATGGCCTCTTGCACACACAAGTGTGCGCACAGGCCAGCGGCTCGCCGTTGCACTGCATGCGCAAGTCACGTGTGGGTGCACGGGCCACGGCTCGCTGTGCAGCAAAAGCATGAATGCACAATGAGAGTGCACATGTGTGCTGTGTCTTTTGCAAAAGCCCACGCATAGGGGTGGTGAAACCTGTGAACCCGATGTCTTGACCCGACTTGACTAATTTGAGTTAGTGGTTGGGTCGAACTCAATCCGATCGAACTGAATATATGTTAATATATTTTATTAATATAAGCGACAAGAAGACAAGTAAAAAATTAACTCATTTTCTTTTATATAATTTTGTCGTATGGATGATGACACCAAAAATAAAAAATAATAAAAGTCTTTGCTATATGACCAAGTCAAAAGTTGACATGACAAAAGATGATTTATGTAGACAAAAGTTTGACATGACAAAAGATGATTTATGTAGAATATGACTACATGATTCTTACAATGATGCAATCATAAAATAAGAAATGACTTTTACATAAGTTTTATTCTTACCAAATATGTTTTACGTTTGTGTTTGATGACAAACTTGTCAACTGAGATATAGAATAGTGATCATACCTTTTAGGATGACCATATGGCAGTGATACTAAATTACTCACTTTTAGTGAGCATGATAAATTTGTGCATATGTTTAATGTTTAGTGAAAATATAAAATGTTTTGACTCATTTAAAAGGAGATATGTAATATTCAATTGTGGCATATGTTATCAACGTTAAGATAATTAAGGATACTATTGCAAGTATTAAAAAGAGGTCATAGTCTAATGAATAATGCATAGATACTAAGAAGGGCTCACACTACTCGTATTGATGTGGAAAGCACAATGGCAAAGTTGATAAAAGTAAAATAATGATATTTTTTGCTCATAATTTCACTAAGTAAAAAAATGTTGATATGATTGTATGTTAGTTTTGTTTTATGACAACGCTATTTTGCTACATAAACTCATCTTTTGTGCATTGTAATTCTAGAGCAACTTATCATTAATTCAAAGAATGATCAATTCTTTGCATGACTTAGTCGTTGAAATCAAAGGACGTAGTTGAAAATAACATGAAAGTGAAAGTTGAAAGATTATGACTTGGAAATTTTTTTTTTTTTTGCAATAGAAGGATCTTTTACCTTCATTGTCCTATTATGCTCTTGGTTACTAGTGGTATGTATATAGTATCTACGTTTTATGTTTGAACAAACATAGCTATCTATTCACTTTTATTTTGTATTTAATGAAGTTCCTTTGTCATAATTTTGTGAATAATGATTTTTTATGTCAAATATTTTGGTTAGTCAATTTTGTGACGTTTTGAGGTAATAGAAATTTAGACGAGATAGAAATTATTTTTTTTTTGCTAAAGTTCTTTTACCTATTTTATAATAATGTCTAATTGACAAGAAAATAAGAAAATTATCTATGAAAAAAATGCATAATTTATTTTACTTTATTGAATGTTTAACGTATTATATGATTTAATTCATCACATTTTTGCATTATAAAAAACATACATATGATTTTTCTAAGCTGGTAACATGATTTAATTTATATAAATTCATGAATTTAAATGAAGATTTACTCATGATCGTAACATTAATGCACTATTGACTAAATTGATATTACTAAATGGTTGAAACTTATTCAAATGGTTTAATGATGTAAATAATATACATACCCTTATTTGTCTATATTTTCTATTTTAATTCCTTTTGATCAAATTAATAGTAATAAAATCTACTTGATGATAATAAATTATTTGCCTAACTTACCCTTATTTTAATTCATGCAATTAAAACAATTCGTATAAAATGTAAATTAATCCAACTTATCTATTATTTGCCTATCTAATTTATATTCAAACATATTATTTTCATGAATTTCACCACCATGAAAGAAATCTATATTTACTTTACCATCTAAGCCATTAAAAAGTCAGAGTCTAAGAATGAGTAAAGTCTCGGATGGACATACACGCAAAGGCTTTAAAAATAATCCGCAGTATAAAACTTTAAACAGCACAATCCTTTAAACAGCTCCACAAAGTTTGTCGCTTTGAGATGTGATGTTAGAACCGTAATTTTCCGTTCCGTGGTTCAACCTGCAAATAGAGGCTCTTGCTAATGCTGCATGCTTCCTAGAGCATGAATCAAATCGTTTGTTCCCGAATATTTCTAATATTAGTATTTGTATTTTTTTTTATAACATACAAGGTTCAAACATAGGACATCAGATGGACATTACACATAGGCGTATATGCATATATATATATATATATATATAGATATATATACTCCAAAGAGGGCGTGGACGTAGATGCATGAGACAGCATTACGTTGGGGGAGGAGGCCAATTTCCATAACGGTCAGGGGCAGAAGCATGGTGGACTTGGGGATTACTTTGTGGGGAGGGCGGGGAACCTCCGTGGCCACTGCTGCCTCCATAGGAACCACCACCATCACGGCAGCTTCCATAGCAATTGCCATAACCATTGCCGTAGCCGCCTTCAAAGCCACCTCCGGATCCAACATCTCGCCTCTTCTGTTCCTCCATGGTCGGCGTCACCGGCTTCTCCACGAGCTCTCCAGAGCCGGTGGCACAGAACATGGAAGCTACGAGCAAGGCGAGGAAGATCTTCGCCATTTTAGCTTGCCAGCTTTGGCTGTCGATTTGGAAGACCCGTATCAGCTTATATAATACATATAAAGGAGGGGTTTGCTGCATGCTTGTGAGCTGGTTTGCTGTATGTAAATGAATATATATTTTACTTTAGTGTAGTAGTGATTGCCTGGCGGTCTGGTGTCCAAACTTGGCCCCCTGATAAATTTTGTATCTTTTTACTTTTTATTTTGGCCGCCCCTCCACCGCTTGTGGAAGTGGAGGAGAATGAAACTTGTCCTTATCTAATCTACTAATATTTCCTAGGTACTAACAGAGAATGATGAAAAAGCATCCTTGTAATTTCTTTCTTCGAGTAGAAAAGGATGCAATTTTAAGTGCATGGGTTCATCACCGCCGTATAAGTTTGAACTTGAGAATGTAAACATTTTCAAATGTCATTATATCATAAATATAGTTTTCTCCAAACTCTCAACCAAATAGTCAAATAAACTAATGTGTTAAACGAAAGGAATTAGGCCACTTTAACCAACATCATTCCATTAATAAGGCAGCATTAAATTATCGGAGTGCGTACTACCGAACAGAATCAACCTAAAGCGTAATAAAGCGAGTGGCACATGAAAGTTAAAATATCTTTGAAAAATTAGCCATTTCTTATCTTACCCCAATATCCCTAGTTAAGGTGATTATAACTTTGTGATAGTTTAAACCATCATTAGTAACTAGCTAAATAAATTTGAAACCCTCCGAAATTAACTAAACCTTGGGCTCTTATGTTCTCGTTTTATATGATACTTGCATGTTTTTCTCTTTTTCTTCAACATTTGATTTTATTTCTTTCAACAATTAGCAATATCTTAACTAATTTCACTATTAATGCAAGTCTCCTTGTTAATTTTACTCAGTTAATTCAATTTTTTTTAATTCTATAACAGTGAAGCACGCCAAATTGATTCATTATTTATTTCAATAAATAATTACACGTCAGCATTTAAGAGAAAGAAAAATGATTTACCTGGATGAAGAAACTAAGGCGCACTTCGATTCACATATGGTTAAGAGAATAAGAAATATAGTTCTATTAGATTTGTTCATTAGTGTTTTGTTGGCAAGTTATTATTAAATCAAACATTTTATTTTAACCTCTGCCCCTCGGAAAAAAAAAATAGGAGACTAAATTTGTTCCACCTTTTTAGATGAATTACTAATTCATAATAAATTATATTCAATATGCATAATGCTTCCACTGGATTAACAAATCCAGCGGGTCCCATATCAATTTTTTTTTTATTTTCGTATATATGTCTATTCAATCTCTTATCATAATAATCACTTGTTGAATCCTTATTCCCAAAGAATTTGTGCTTACGACATGAAGAAACGGATGGTCGTCGGAGCCAAAATCATGCGTCAACCTCCAACACATCCACACATTTGACTGTTGATTATGTGGTTAAATCCAAATTTTGTTGAATTTAAGATTAATCTGTTGAGTTTAATCTCGATCATATAATTACTCTACAATAGTCCAAATATACTGGATGCATATTGATTATAAACAATGGTTGCATAATTAAACATAACATACATAGATTTAATGCAGTGCTTAAGCAGATGGTAAATACCACACTAATCATTCAGTTTAATGTTGACGTATCATGATCCCCATTTTCATTTAAAGATTGTGATTTCTTTTTTTGTTAATCCAAATTATCCTTTCTATTCATATCAAATAACACCTATATACTTTTAGGATTTATGCACGAGAAAAATTATGCACCGTAAGAAAACTTGAGAAATTTAAGGTGATGAACCCTAGACCCTAGTGTGACATTTGATTGCGGGTTAATTGATGGATTACGTAGATATTTGACGGGTTATAATCAAACGCATCGTTTAATCTGCAAAAAGTACAAAGGGTAAAATTATCATTTTTAAAAAAGTTGATCTCATGAATAGTGAATAAAATAAGAGTCATTGATTAATCTACTTGATTATATGTCTTAACTTTATACAAACGTAACTCCCAACCAAACGAGACCTAGAAAGTTTATATAGATATTCTCTTTTATAACGAGACCCGTAAGAAGAATGAAACACCGGATTAAGAAGAGGGACGGTATAAAATTACAAATGGATTCAAATTCAAAAAATTATTAACCTATAGGCGAGCATGAAGGTGTAGGAGACCGCCACTGTTAAAGTACAACCATCTCAAAGACAGTAATCGAGTCTGGGACCTTTGGGTGATGGCGGGGCGGCGGCGGAGCGATAGGTCATAGCGCCTTCAAGTTGAAAAGTCTGGCTGAAATACCCGATTTAAAAAATAAATTAATTAATAAATAGAAAATAAAACCAAATTGTAAAGTCAATTACCCAAACCCATTATTGAGCTCAATTAGCTTATTAGGCCCTAAAGCTACCCTATATAAAGGAATTAGTGCCTTAAGCACACCCTAGCCACCATTTTTTCTCCCTCACCTCTCTATCTTCCTCCCTAAGGCACTTCATCTAGAAAAGGCAAGAAACTCCAGCAAGGTTCTCAAAGGTTCCTTTTTATTTCTGCACCCTTTTGATTGTTAGCATCATTCTCTTACTCCCTTTCCTAATCGGAATGCTTCGTATGTGATGAACGATAAGGGGGAATGTGATTATCGTTGATTGAGAAGGCTTCGTGCAAGGAACAATCCAGAGAAGAGGTGGGTGAATCTGAAATCACCCTGCATAACTTGATTAGCAATAGGATAAAATTAGGGTTCTTATCGTGCAATGTGTTCTTGATTATTGAAACGATATGGAAAATGAATGATTGATTGTATTCTTATGTTTGATTCATGTTTTGTGATTCCTTATGATCCTAGATGTGTTCTATATTAGTC
This sequence comes from Pontederia crassipes, assembly GCA_030549335.1. Lineage (NCBI taxonomy): Eukaryota > Viridiplantae > Streptophyta > Magnoliopsida > Commelinales > Pontederiaceae > Pontederia > Pontederia crassipes. Next base: position 10,090,264 of record CM060198.1, read on the forward strand.
CTTCATGCTTAGATGATTGTTTGAATGCATTTATTTCATTTCTGGATTGAAAATTGTTGAAAATCATATTCTGTCTGATTTTGTTTTCACTACGACCAGTCGGCCGATCCAGAATATCGGTCGACCAGTGATATGAAAATCGGTCGACTGATCTGTAGAGATCGGCCGACCGATCATGCATTCTGAACCTTTTGTAGGTCGGTCGATCGGCCGATCGAAGTTCCTTTTCAGACTAAGTATTATCGGTCAACCGATGCTCAGGACTTGTCCACTGTATTGCATTAAGACCAACCGATCGATCGATCCAGAGACATCGGTCGACCGGTGCCCGAAAATCAAACGACCGACCAGTGAGGACCGGTCGACCGAACCCTAATCAGAATGCATATTGATTGCTGATTTGATTTAGATTCTTTCTATGATTGTGTTGTGCTACTCCTTACTATGTTATGTGACTGAATCCTTGATCTTATATTATGTGACTGAATCCTTGATCTTATATTGGTATGTCCAATGATCCAATCCCCTTATCGTATGCAAGAATAATAAAGTGATAAAGTGATTAAGTATGAAAGATGAAAATGTGAATGGGAGTGGTGGCCAGCTTATGCCAAGTGCTTATCATGAAGGGTCGCTCCCTTAGTCATGGCTTGATCACCCATTTGCTGCACAAGGATGTATCGGTCGCTCAGCATAAAACCCCCAAAAATTAAAGGCACCCAAAGGCACCTATCGTTAAGACAAAAATACAAGCACAAAGAAAATGTACAAGTGATATGAGTATGATGATGATAAGTGAAGCATGATTCTTAATCCAGCATGATTATAGTAACTTCTCATGATTATATGATCCATGATCTCTTTTATCCATTGATATCTCTAATCGAATGATTAGATGCTCTTTACTTGATCTTATTATCCATGATTACTGATTCTGACTATTGCTACTTATTGTTATGCATTGAGCACTTTATGGATCCCCACTAGGCTGTATAGCTTACGGGAAGACCTCCTCCCCTGTGTTTGATTTTCATAGGGCCAGGTCAGTGATGGTGTTGAGATTGTGTGCCGCGACCAGCTCGAGCGATGGCAAAGCACATGAACTGACAGAGGGCCTAGTTATCATTATCTTTATTTTTCGCATTATGAGCTTTGATGTAACTCAGATATTATGACTTTCATGGAGATTTTGTAATACTTTGAGACTTCCGCTAATTTGATGTCCTATGTTTCTTTGTTATCTTTATTCTTGATTTGTTATCGCTTTTATGAAGTTTTAGTCAAATTGTTGGTCATAGTCATTGTGTTTTTGTAGCGCCTTCGGAGAGATACTCGTCACGTGGCGTTGGTCGATTTGGGTGCGTTACATTTATTGGTATCAGAGTCTCTGTTCGGACTCTTTGACGTCTTATTGTATAGTATGGTATAAGAGAAGTTCATGTGCTATCGCTGAGTTGTCGCCACACTCACCACCAAAAGAGGACTGTAAGTCGAATTGATTATGATATGGTATTGGTTTTAATATATTGTTCTTTCATGATTAAAGTATAAAGATGTTTAGACAATTAGAGGGGATCCAGGAGCGGGGGGCCGGGTCGGCCCGCATGGCTCTTGAAGCGCCAGAAGGCCTAAAGGATCCAGTTGATGAGTCTCAGACCTTAGCCCATCGAGGTCGGGGGCTGGGCCGTGGTCGAGGCCGCATTACTAGCCGAGGATGAGGCCGCAGTGCGAGGGCACAGTCGCAGGATGAGCTTATTGATGAGACTGACCCACAGGAGGGCTGTCAAACTGGAGGCGGCCGACCCGCGACCAGACGCCGCATGCAGGATCTCGACAGGAGGTTTCTGAAGATACCATTGAGGTATTTCTGAGGTTACGTCCGCCATAGTTCGAGGGTAAGGCGGATTTCTTTAAAGCTGAACAATAGATAAAAACCCTGGATCGCATATTTAAGTTAATGAAGTGTACTGAAGAACGGAAGGTACTATATGTCGTTCACATGATTACAGACACCGCCATGGGATGGTGGAAGACCACCAGAGCCATCCGATTCAGAGGGCTAGAGGAAGAAGAGATATCCTGGATCGAGTTTAAGGAGGCTTTTGCTGACCATTACAACCCTGAGCACGACCGGATTAGCAAACATGAGGAATTTCTGGAACTAGTGCAGGGAACCATGTCTGTGGTGGAGTACCATACTCAATTTGTCATGCTGGAGCAGTATTGCCCGATGTCGTTTGTGGGCCGCATCAGGGCAAATAAGTTCATCAAAAGACTACGACAGGACCTGAAGACTGAAGTCCTATCTGGGAATTGTGACACTTTGGAGAAGGTAGTGAGACTGGCTACTCGCATGGAGAAGGACCAGGCTGAGCGTAAGGCAAAAGCCCCAGCAAAGCCAGCAGAGCAACAACGACCTCGGACCGAAGATCGCCGACTGTTCAGGAGGGACGATCGTCGCGATCGTCGTTATAGGCCTTACTACCAGAGAGAGGCCCCACGCTATGCTCCATCTCATCAGCGCCCAGCACCAGCACAGTATCAAGTATAAGGATTTCAAGATGTTAATTAACGATGTGTTAAAGCGTGGCAATTAACTCACTTTTCGTGTAATAGCCTTTGAGACAGCTGCCACCTCCTCCTCGTCAGCCTCAGCCACCAGCACCAGTAGTTCCACAGAGGCCTCCCTGTCCTCATTAAGAGCGATATCATGACGGTGAATGCCGCATGAGGACTGGTGCGTGCGTCCAGTGCGGACAGTTCAGACATTTTGTCTGAAACTGCCCCTAGCTTGCTAGGAGAGGTCGTAATAACCGGGGCGCCGGAGGCGCAAACCCCGTGGTCCATGGCAGGGTGCATCACATGGAGGCAAATGTTGCTCAGAATGATAACGATGTTATCAGAGGTACCCTTCCTATTGCTGGTGTGTCTGCTATTATCTTGTTTGATTCAGGGGCCATGCACTCGTTTATTTCGGAATCGTGCCCAAGCTCTTGGTTTGTCTTTGCAGCAGATGCCTCATGCCATGAGGGTGAGCACCCCCATGGGAGATCTTCATACGGCTAGGTACATCTCGAATGTACCTATCACCGTGGAGAAGAAGAATTTTTCTGCAGATCTTATTGTCATCTCGATGACAGACTATGATGTCATCCTAGGGATGGATTGGCTTTCTTATCATGATGTAGCTGTACACTGCAAGCAGAAGAATATCATAATAGGTGCACAGGGCCAGCCAAAGGCAGTCATCAGGGGTACTCCATCGGAAAGCAAGAGGGTGATTATCTCAGCTATGAAAGCTCAAAAGATGATCCAGAAAGTTTGCTGTGTCTACTTGGCAAGTGTGGTGAAGACCGATGCACCAGCCACCGCACTGCAACATATAGATATAGTGCGTGAGTTTTCAGATGTTTTCCCTAAAGATACTTCAAGATTACCACTGAGGCGCGAGACAGACTTCAAGATTAAACTTCTACCTGGCACTACACCCATCTCCAAGGCACCGTACCGCATGGCACCTGCCGAGATGCAAGAGTTGAAGAAGCAGATTCAGGAATTATTAGACAAAGGCTTCATTCAGCCGAGTGTCTCACCGTGGGGAGCACCTGAGCTGTTTGTGAAAAAAAAGGATGGTTCAATGCAGCTTTGCATTGATTACAGGATGCTTAACAAGATGACGGTGAAAAACAAGTATCCTCTGCCCTGCATCGATGATCTTTTCGACCAGTTGTCCAAGGCATCAGTATTCTCCAAGATCGATCTACGGAGTGACTATCATCAGTTGAGGGTCACTGAGGAGAACATATCGAAGACAGCCTTTCGGTCTAGGTATGGTCATTATAAGTTTTTAGTAATACCGTTTGGACTGACGAACACTCTTGCAGCGTTTATGGATCTGATGAACAGGACCTTCAGGCCCTACCTGGATCAGTTCGACATAGTGTTCGTGGATGACATCCTGATCTACTCGTCCAACCCATAGCAGCATCGGGAGCATCTCAGGATAGTGCTGGAGCTCTGCGCCAACACAAGCTATATGAAAAACTCTCAAAGTGTGTGTTTTGGCTGAAGGAGATCATGTTTCTTAGACATATAGTATCCAAGAAGGGCATTTCAGTGGACATATGTTTCTTGGACAAAAGTAAAAGCAGTGACTAATTGGGCAAAGCCGAAGAATGCATCCGAGATCCGTAACTTTCTGGGATTAGTAAGTTATTACAGGAGGTTCATCAGAGACCTCTTCAAAACTGCAGCACACTCACGAACCTCACGAAGAAAGCCGAGAAATTTATCTGGTCTGATAAGTGTGAGCAGATCTTTCAGACATTGAAGGATCGCCTGACATCAGCACATGTCCTTACCATCCCGACGGGCAGCGGGGGATATGTAGTCTACAGTGATGCATGCAGGACAGGTTTAGGGTGTGTACTAATGCAGCATGGTAAGGTAGTGGCCTATGCTTCGCGCCAGTTGAAGAAGCACAAGGTTAACTATCCCATGCATGTCCTGGAGTTAGCTATTATAGTCTTTGCTTTGAAGATCTGGAGGCATTATCTTTATGGGGAGACTTTTAAGATCTTCACAGATCATAAGAGTTTCAAATATATTTTTTATCAGAGAGACCTTAATATGAGGCAACGTCGTTGGTTGGAACTTCTGAAGTTTTACGAATTTGCTATTAGTTATCTTCCTGGTAAAGCAAATTCAGTAGCAGATGCGCTGAGTAGGAAATGGAAAGGCTCGTGATGCATGCAAAATACAACATATTTTAGTTAATTATTTTAATTAAATTTTCTATAATTTGATCATGGCATGCATCATTTTTAGTCACTTTTAATCATAATTCCGGATTTATCAATTTTAATTATTAAAATCTCTGAATATTTTAATTGTGAATGGATTAACTAAATTTTGATAAATATTTTGCAGGAAAAATCGAGATTTAAATGGATTGTGCTGTATCGGCCGAAATTCCGAAGAATTTATCATTACGGCCGAGATTAGGATAAAAGATATCATTTTGGCCGAGATATGGAGGGGGTAATGATAAGAAGTCTTTCCTTACGGCCGAAATTTGGAGGGCGTAATGGCATGAAGATGAAGGGTGTAACAATCAATTGATTTTATCTTTTGGGCGTAACAAGTTAAGTTCCTTCCTTACGGCCGAGATTTGGAGGGAGTAAAAGAAATTTTATCTCTTTGGGAGTAAAGATAAAATAATTTCTTACGGTCGAGATTTGGAGGGGGTAATGGCAATGAAATCATTCTTTTGGCCGAGTTTATCTTTGGGCGTAAAAAGATAAGAAAGATTTATCTTTGGGCGTAATGATAAAATGATTTATCTTTGGCCGTATAATTTTAAAGTTAACCGTACGATGTTACGGCCGAGATCAAATTGAAGGCCGTCCGCACCCTATAAATACGTGAAGAATCTGTCGTTTCAATGTGTGCTATGAAGTTCAGGTTTCTTCCACGGAGAGTCGTGAGCTCTGTAGGCTACGACCAAGAGGAGAGAGGTGCGACGGCTGGAGGTTGATCGCGACCCTGATCAAGTCCGAGAGGCTGCCCGACTGTCTGCCCGTGATCCGAAGCTTCGACTTTTATCTATTTGGGTGTAATTCTTCGAATTATTATTACTTTGTTATTATCTCTCCAGAATTTCTAGGATGAACTCCATATTTTTATTTATTTCATTTTAGGAGATTATTATTGAAGGTTAACTATTTGGACCCTATATTATTTGTTTTAATATTTCCTGATCAATTAGTTAATTGTGCTTAATGCTTTTGATTTAATTATTTGGATTTCTTAATTGAGTACTTACCAGTTTGTGGATTATTTAATTTCAAAATTCATTAATTAAATTAATTGATTTTATGTGAAATTAATAATTGATATAAATTTGATAACTAGTGTGTGGAGAATCAAGTTTATGTGGTCTGTTAATCTAACCAGTTTGTGGAGTGATTAATAGTCTAGGATTTTCATATTAATGCATCTTAATTTTAATCTTATCTGACGAATACCAGTTTGTGGGACTTTAGGTTTGATTAAATTTAAGATAGTTTGATTTACCGGATTAAATAGCAGAATTACTAGTTTGTGGACTCTGTGATGTTAATCTTGTAAATTAATAACTTGAGAAAATTCCTAATCCATCTTTAAAGATTAAATTTATCTTTTATGGTTCAAATATTTATCCTGGTCTATTTTCATCCTAAGGCCTAACTTCAACACCATTATCTTATCTTTATCTTATTTTCTTTATTTCATTTCATAAAACTTCTTTCCAAAAATTCATGTTTTTCCTCTCTTATTAATTTATAAATCCAGATATTGAATTAATAATATTCCTTGTGGGTTCGACACTCTTACTCCTTTTTACTATATTACTTGAGCGACTAGTGCACTTGCTAGCAAATTTTATTGTTACAATTACAAAGCATCAAGTTTTTGGCGCCGTTGCCGGAGAATATTTTATTAATTAATTTCTGATTTTTATGAATTATTAGGAGATGTAAATAAATTGTAAATAATTCTTTATAAATATGTATTAATTGTTTTAATTATTTTTGTGAATAAACTAACATTTTTTTTTGCAGACAAAGGTCACGATAATTTTTTAATTTGTCTACTTTCGGTTTAAAATCCGACGCCGATTGAATTTTCCGAATTACACTGTCGACTTATGATTTTACGACCGAGATTTAATGTGTCAGCTTTATTAATTTTACGGCCTCGCAATGAATGATTTCTGAGTTCTAAACTTTCAATTTTTACGGCCGTAATGTTTTTATCCGAACATTATTTTACGTCATGGAGTTGATCTGATTTTGTTGTTTTACGACCGTAAGGAATCGACTTAATTCACTTTCGGCCGTAATGATTCAATTTTTATTTCGGCCGAAACCCTATTTTTCTTTACGGCCTCGTGTTGACATCATCTCGGCCGATGTGACCTCGTCTTAATTGACGATTTAATCTTTTTACGGCCGAGAATGATCTCATGTTTTATTTTTACGGCCGAAAATTGATCTCATGGTTTTACGGCCGTAAAATTTCTGAACATTTGTTTTTACGCCATCTTACGACCCCAATTTATTTGTGATTTTTTCATTCTCGGCTGTAACATTATAATAGTTTGAACAAGATTTGAATTTGTTTTGGCCAAAGCGATTAGTCTGTCTCGGCCGTAATATATTTCTGAACGAATAAGTTTGATTTAATCTCATTTCGGCCGATTTATATGTGTTGATGTTTTACCTCACGTTCGACTTAATTTTCATCGATTTACGACCGATATGAATCTTACTCTTCTTCAGCCGTAAAGGATTAAATCGTCGACGTTGCGTTCAATTTTTATTTCGGTCGAACACCCTGTTTAGTTTTCTGTCTTACGGCCGAAATTTCACACTAACTAGTTTGTTACGGCCTTCACGTTGAATCCTTTTGACACTATTTCAATATTTTTACGGCCGAACGAGCCTCGGATTACTAATCTAATTTCGACCGTAAATCTATTTCTGTATTACGGCCGATTAATCTTATTTCCTCTCTGAAAATAATTTTTGATTATGTCTGATTATTAACTTTACGGCCGCAAATTAGTTCAGACTTATTTTGTGCCATTTGTTACATCATCATAAATTCTTTCGGTCGATATTAATATTTGGTATTTGTATTGGTTTGAAGAACCTCCGTTTGCGGCCGTAATTAGATTTCTGAAAAGTTCCTCTCGAAAATTAATTTTAATGACGAATTTTCAAATTCTATCATGCCGAAAGACTTTATTTATTAAAAACTCATTTTTTCGTGACCTATTATCTGAATTTCTTTCTTCTTATATATATTTTATTTTATTCTTTTATCTTACTGAAAATTGGTTGTTGCAGGTACTAATTGAAAATTAAATCACAACCAATCCTAGAATCTTCTGATAAGCGCACTAGGAGTTCAAATCCACTGTTGGAATTTGATCCTGAAATTGAAAGAACCTATCGTCGATTACGAAGAAATATAAGAAAAATGGCAGAACAAGCATGCGAGAATCAGAGACTAGAGCAACAGAATGAACTGGTTCCACCATATAATAATCGGCGAGAAGATGAAGCAGAACTTTCTATGAGAGAATATGTCTCGGCCAGATACAGTGACCGAGAATCATGCATCGTGCTGCCTGATATTAACGCAAATAATTTTGAGATAAATCCCGCAATCGTGAGGATGATACAAGCATCCCAATTTGGAGGAGGATTTCATGAAGACCCTCACGATCACCTTGATAAATTTCTTGCCACTCTGAGCACCTTTAGAAATAATAATGTTTCTTCTGAAGTTATTCGTTTATTATTATTTCCTCAATCTTTACGTGACAAAGCTTCCACTTGGTTTAAAACTTTGCCTGCAGGATCGATTCATTCTTGGTTGGAGCTGGTAGAAAAGTTTGTTGGAAAATATTGTCCACCACAAAAGGCAGGCAAATATCGAAGAGAGCTGAGGGCATTTGTTCAAGACGATAACGAGACATTATATGAAGCTTGGGAACGATATAAGGAACTGCTGGCCAGAGTTCCTGATAATAGAATTCCAAAGTGGCAAGTGATGGAAGATTTCTACCATGGATTACGACCTGCAGATCAAGACAAGCTCGATCAATCAGCAGGAGGGACAGTACTGGGATCTAAACGTCCTAGTGAGATACAAGATATAATTGAAGCTGTAGCACTCAAGTCAAGTCAAGAAAGGAGACCACCTCACCGAACTCATGATGTGCATGCTACAGAAAGTAAAAATTCTTCTGAAATAGTGGCTCAGCTGGAATCACTTAATCAAAAATTCGAGCAGATGATGTCACTTAATGGGAAATTCTAGCAATTATAGCCCTACAGGTAACACTTCAGATTCAAATCAAATTGAAAATGCTAACTTTATTTCCAATCCATTTTACAGGAACAACGATTATGGTTGGAGACATAATCCGAAGTTTGCCTATAATCAGAACCAAGGCCAATCTTCTGGTCCATCAAAAGATTATATACTGAAAAGGCAACCTGATACTCCCCAACATCAATCATCAAATCATATGCAGGAGATGATGGCACAGATCATAGACACAATGCAAGCATTGCAGAAGAATATGGAATCTAGAGCCACGAGTCAGGATGCATCAATTCGAAATCTGGAAAGACAACTGGGCCAGATGGCGGCACAACTAACTGGACGTACACCGAGCTCTCTCCCAGGCAACACAGAGAAAAATCCAAGAGGGGAAGAGCAAAATAGGCCTTGATTTTCATCAGAACTAAGTCAAGCTGACGACTATAAATCAGAACTATTTCTATCCTTTTTATTTTTATTTTTTTCATTTTTTTAGATTAGTCTAATTAGTTGTTAATTAATATCTTAGTTTCGGTGATAGTTCTATTTTTAATTTTAATTAGACGTTTATTTTATTATGGAGTCATTTAATTTAATTAATATTTAATGTTTTGTAAGGAGAGATAAACTCAAGGGCGTCAACTACAAGCATGGGCGTAAATTCCAAGAATTGATTCTCTCTACGGCCGAAGCTCGGCTATTACACCCTGCCACCTGTGATCTCTACGGCCGAAGCTCGAACATTACGCCCTGCCACACTCGTTACGCCCTACCACACACATTACGTGTGCATTACGGCCGAGTTGTCACACATGCATCAAGCTCGGACATGACAAGACAAACTGCCACCATTCCTCGTTACAGCCGAGAATCACCTCGATGACCACGCCGTAAAGATTCCAACAGACATGACAAGACGCTGCATCGTTACGGCCGAGGTGTTATGCACGGACGAGAATGACACGACAACACATCTGCATGCACAAGTCCAATCGAAAAAAAAAATGCATGTTTTTACGACCGGATTTGACCCTTCACTGCGTGCTGTCGGATCAGGTATTACCCCCATGAATTCATCTATAAAATACTTACCCCTTCTCGCGTTATGCAGAGCAATCACCGCCTCACCCTTTCATCTATCTCTTACGGCCGAAGCTCCAACTCCTTACGGCCGAAGTTCCGGAGCTTCAACACCGCGCCGCCCTCTGTGCATTACGGCCGAGCTTTCTCCCTTACGCCCAAAGTGCCAAGCCTCCAACTCCTTACGGCCGAAGTTCAAACGCTTCCCTGTGCGTTACGGCCGGTCTTCCACCGCACACCGACAGTTATTACGGCCAAGTTTCCACCGTGCTCCTACCATCTGCGCTACGGCCGAAGTCTCAAACGCCAACCGCCGATCCTTACGCCCAGTGCGTTACGGCCAAGTTTCCACGTCGCCTTCGTTTTACGGCCGAAGTCACGCCATCTCCGCCGCTCTCTTACGGCCAAACTCCGGGCGAGTTTTTCACTTTACGGCCGAAACCACACCGCCATTCCTTACGGCAGAAATCTACAGGTTCATCAACTCCTTACGGCCGAGTTCCGAGTCACGCCTCCAACTTCTTACGGCCAAACTCCAATCTCCGGCCGAGCTTCATCAATTACGGCCGAAGTTCTTCGTCAACCGGTCCCTTACGGCCGAGTCACCTCCGACCTTCAGCCGGTTCTTCATCGAATACTACGGTCGAAACCTCAGCCGCTTCCACAGAGCCGGTACCTTTTCTTTGTTTATTTTTGTCCAGATCAAGATGAGGCGATTTGCTAATATATGGAGGGGACGTCACGAAAGACGACATTCGAATGCTCAGCCGGCCCCAAAGCCCTCACAATTAATCTCTTACCCCGGAGATTATTATTGGACTAAGCCGGAGTATCAAGCTCGATATGAACGGATGTGTGATATTCGAATTCATGCCACCAGATTTTCAGATACTGAATTGCTGAGGGAGTATAATTTACTTGCAGATACTCATCTATTATTTTCTCAAATTGGACTATCTGACTTTGTGCATTCCTGGTGGCCAACTTATGAAGTACTAATTATGGAATTCCTCTCATCTCTGGAAATCTTTAATTTAGATGGCAGGAACTATGATCAGCCCCGCATTTCATTCCAACTTTATGGACGACCATTTACTCAATAATATCTATGGATTTCCCAACCATGGATCTCTTTCTGTACCTGCTGACTTTGATGCTAAAACTTTTTGGAAACAGATAACAGAAGAAGACCGATTGGTTTGGAACACCGCTAAAGATAGCTCAATTCAGAATCCTGTTCTGCGCTACGTCCATCGCATGCTAAGCAACACCATAAGTGGACGCAGTGATAATGATGGTGTCGTCTCAGAAGGAGAGTTATATCTCATCCACAGTATGCTTCACAGAACTCCCGTTAATGTGGGTGCCTTCCTCATTCGTCGATTCCAGCGCCGCACTACTCATCGTGGCGGTAGCATTAATATGGGTGCTCTTCTCACACCTATCGCTCAGCACCTACAACTTGACTTGGATGATCTTGAAGCTGTGCCAGGAAACACTCACCTCACTCGTACTACCATTCAGGCTATGGGTCTCATGAAGACCAACAACTCAGGGATCAAAGTTTTTATTTTTAAAGGCCACCATCAGGAGGTGCCCTGCTCAGATCGAGATGCTTTTACGCCGATTAATCCAAATAATTGGCTCCTTTTTAGGCAGGTCATAGCTCCAGTAATCCCACCTGCAGGACCATCTACCTCTGTCGGACAGCTACACCAGGATGAACCTTTCTCCTGGTTTGATTCTACTGATTATGCGGCAGCCCAACCCTACCTTCAACAGCAACAAGGATTCCAAGCTGCATCACCGGCAGCTTCCCAATATGCCACATCCGTCCATTCACCTTATATGCCGGTGCCTTCTCCGATTCCATCTCCAACACAAGAGAGCTCTTCTGATTCCTCGTTCATACCTTCTACTCCTTATGAGGAACACGATTCGATGGAAGTATCTGCCCCTTTACAAGAACCTGTGCAGAATTGCTATATAGCACCGGAGCCTACTTTTACTTCAGCCCCAGAGCAGACTTACTATCCATCTCCGCCACCTCAGCCTGACTATGCTTCCATGCAAAACTTATGGGAATCAATGTATGATGAACAACTTCGTCAAGCAGGGGAGTTTCACACTTTTCAAGAAGAGCAACTTCGTCAGTCAGGGCAGTTGCACGCTATTCAGGAAGAGCAACTTTGACAAGCACAAGAGTTGACCAACATTCGAGCTGATTTTAGAAATATGGATGATCGTCAGGGTCGCTTCGAATCCCTTCAGAATCAACATGCGCGCATGACGAGACGCATCCATGAGTATCATATGCGCCAAGGAAATCTCGGCTACCATCCACCATCGCCACCCCGCAGACAGTAAATCCGGTTGTGTCCTTTCCCTTTTCTTTATTTTCGTTTCTTTAAATTTTCCTTTTTATTGAGTATGTATCACTTTCCCTTACTGGCTTAACACTGAGGACAGTGTCTAGTTCAAGCTTGGGGGAGTTTGCATTCCATGCATTGCATGTTTCTTTCTTTTTATTTGCTTATGTTTGCATCTATTTATAAAAAATCCAAAAAAAAAATTAAAAATTTTGAAAATATTCTAAAAAATACCATTGCATGCATTTATTTTTGCTACCATCTAACAAACTCTTGTCTTATTGTTTTAATTATCTTTTAGTAGAAGTTCAAAGACATGTCGTTAATTGATGAAATTTGAATACTTTTCTTTCTTATCACTTGCTATTTTAGTATCAAACTTATGGACTGTGTGCCTATGCTAAGTAGAATTATGAATGACTAGATGACAAAATCATATTCATGCCTTTTTATTTCTTTTAAGTCTTGATAATAGTAGCCTTCTTATTGACCATATCAAGTACTTTTTGAGCTTATAAAAATTGAAAATGAATAAAAAGAAGGGTTAGTTAAACCCCAACAAATAAATAAATAAAAAAAAAGAAGTTCAAATAAAGTTATATGTAGGTACAAAAGTGTTATCCGGAACCAAGGTGTGTTCGGGTAATTAGATCCGTAGGGGTTCATGCCTGGCGACCTAAGGGCAACTGCTCTGGGATCCGTCGATCGAAAACCTGCTACATGGACCATCTTGTGGAATATGGAGAAGCACATGAGTACTGAATCATGGCTAAGTTCGAACTCTTCATTCAGAACCTTGGTTGTTCGGGCAAGTAAACTCGAGGGGTGCTTTATCACCTGGTGCCCTAAGGTCATCTGGTCTGGGAGTCATCAGTCTAAAGCCCGCTACATGAACTTCCTTGTGCAATCCTGCTTGAAGATTAGAACTTTTAAATGATTAAAAATAAAGTTGAAAAATGAAAAGAAAAAGAAAAAGTTTTAAGCTCAATTAGTACTTATGTGTTCAATATTAATGCTATTATTTGATAGACAATTTATTTTTCTGGAAGGCTGAACTTGAGATTGTTTAAATTTGTGTAGCATTCAGAACCTCTATGAAGCTAAGTGCATGGAAAATGGTGAGATACTAAGTAGTAGGTGTGCAGAAGAACTGTATGAGAAAATTAGTCAGTTGACAATGTGGAGGCTATGATGGAACTTTCTTGAGCCTTGCTTTGAATTTTTGCTTGAGGACAAGCAAGACTTTAAGCTTGGGGGAGTTTGATGCATGCAAAATACAACATATTTTAGTTAATTATTTTAATTAAATTTTCTATAATTTGGTCATGGCATGCATCATTTTTAGTCACTTTTAATCATAATTCCGGATTTATCAATTTTAATTATTAAAATCTCTGAATATTTTAATTGTGGATGGATTAACTAAATTTTGATAAATATTTTGCAGGAAAAATCGAGATTTAAATGGATTGTGCTGTATCGGCCGAAATTCTGAAGAATTTATCATTACGGTCGAGATTAGGATAAAAGATATCATTTTGGCCGAGATATGGAGGGGGTAATGATAAGAAGTCTTTCCTTACGGCCGAAATTTGGAGGGCATAATGGCATGAAGATGAAGGGTGTAACAATCAATTGATTTTATCTTTTGGGCGTAACAAGATAAGTTCCTTCCTTACGGCCGAGATTTGGAGGGAGTAAAAGAAATTTTATCTCTTTGGGAGTAAAGATAAAATAATTCCTTACCGCCGAGATTTGGAGGGGTAATGGCAATGAAATCATTCTTTTGGCCGAGTTTATCTTTGGGCGTAAAAAGATAAGAAAGATTTATCTTTGGGCGTAATGATAAAATGATTTATCTTTGGCCGTATAATTTTAAAGTTAACCGTACGATGTTACGGCCGAGATCAAATTGAAGGCCGTCCGCACCCTATAAATACGTGAAGAATCCGTCGTTTCAATGTGTGCTCTGAAGTTCAGGTTTCTTCCACGGAGAGTCGTGAGCTCTGCAGGCTACGACCAAGAGGAGAGAGGTGCGACGGCTGGAGGTTGATCGCGACCCTGATCAAGTCCGAGAGGCTGCCCGACTGTCTGCCCGTGATCCGAAGCTTCGACTTTTATCTATTTGGGTGTAATTCTTCGAATTATTATTACTTTGTTATTATCTCTCCAGAATTTCTAGGATGAACTCCATATTTTTATTTATTTCATTTTAGGAGATTATTATTGAAGGGAAACTATTTGGACCCTATATTATTTATTTTAATCTTTTCTGATCAATTAGTTAATTGTGCTTAATGCTTTTGATTTAATTATTTGGATTTCTGAATTGAGTACTTACCAGTTTGTGGATTATTTAATTTCAAAATTCATTAATTAAATTAATTGATTTTATGTGAAATTAATAATTGATATAAATTTGATAACTAGTGTGTGGAGAATCAAGTTTATGTGGTCTGTTAATCTAACCAGTTTGTGGAGTGATTAATAGTCTAGGATTTTCATATTAATGCATCTTAATTTTAATCTTATCTGACGAATACCAGTTTGTGGGACTTTAGGTTTGATTAAATTTAAGATAGTTTGATTTACCGGATTAAATAGCAGAATTACCAGTTTGTGGACTCTGTGATGTTAATCTTGTAAATTAATAACTTGAGAAAATTCCTAATCCATTTTTAAAGATTAAATTTATCTTTTATGGTTCAAATATTTATCCTGATCTATTTTCATCCTAAGGCCTAACTTCAACACCGTTATCTTATCTTTATCTTATTTTCTTTATTTCATTTCATAAAACTTCTTTCCAAAAATTCATGTTTTTCCTCTCTTATTAATTTATAAATCCAAATATATAATTAATAATATTCCTCGTGGGTTCGACACTCTTACTCCTTTTTACTATATTACTTGAGCGACTAGTGCACTTGCTAGCAAATTTTATTGTTACAATTACAAAGCATCAGCTCGCTAGCT
Organism: Pontederia crassipes; assembly: GCA_030549335.1. Classification (NCBI taxonomy): domain Eukaryota; kingdom Viridiplantae; phylum Streptophyta; class Magnoliopsida; order Commelinales; family Pontederiaceae; genus Pontederia; species Pontederia crassipes. The sequence continues at coordinate 10,105,566 of CM060198.1, forward strand.
TACATCAAGGTACGGAAGTACGAGATGTTACAGGAGTTAGATCGGTGGTGTCCCAAATTTGGCAGCAATGGAGCATTATGGATGAGGCATCAGATGAGGCCTAGCATGATTGACAGGATCATAACTGCTCAAAAGGAGGATCCAGAGTACCAGAAGGTGTTGAAGAGATGTCAGAATGAGCCGAAAGATTTCCATATATTAGCAGATAGAGGAATTCGGTACAGGGACAGGTTATGGGTTCCCACATATGCTGAGTTTGCCATACATCCTGGTAGCACTAAGATATACAAGGATGTACAACGTAGCTATTGATGGTCTGACATGAAGAGGGAGATAGATGAGTATGTGTCTAGATGTCTGGTGTGCCAGCAGGTGAAGATTGAACAATAGAGGCCATATGGGAAACTGAAGCTTTTAGATATCCCACAGTGGAAGTGGGATAATATCACTATAAATTTTATATCCAATTTGCCCAGGTCCAAGAAGGGTCATGATGCTGTATGGGTGGTAGTAGACAGATTTACGAAGGCGGCACGCTTCATCCCTATCCGGTGGAAGCAATCGGTAGAGAGTCTATTGGACTTGTATGTTATGGAGGTGATTAGATTACATGGCATTCCAGCATCGATTATTTCTGATCGATATCTCATATTCACTGCCAGATTTTGGAAGAGCATGTAGGAGGCATTTGGTACAAGACTGAATTTCAGCACCGATTTCCATCCTCAAACCGATGGGCAGTCTAAGAGGACTATTCAGACATTAGAGGACATGCAGCGAGCATGTGCGCTAGATTGGGAAGGCAGCTGTGATGAGCACATCCATCTGATCGAGTTTGCTTATAATAATAACTACCATTCTAGTATCGGTATGGCGCCCTTTGAGGCTTTATATGGTAGACCTTGTCGTTCACCGCTCATTGGGGTGAAGTAAGTGAAGAGAAGATCATGAGCAAGGAAGAAGTAAAGGAGGCAGGAGAGTATGCTGAGAAAGTGTAGCTGATCAAGCAGAGGATGAAGACAGCTCAGGGCAAGTAGAAGAGTTATGCTGATAAGGGCCGACGTGAGCAGATCTTTTCAAGTTGGTGATCAAGTTCTGCTGAAGGTGTCTCCTATGAAGGGAGTTATGAGGTTCAGTAAGCGAGGGAAGCTCAGCCCTCGATATGTGGGACCCTTTAAGGTACTCGAGTTAGTAGGTGAAGTAGGCTAGCCTTGCCACCTTCCTATGGGCGAGTGCATAATGTATTTCATGTTTTCATGTTTAAGAAGTACAAGCATGATGCTGCTAATGTCTTACAGATCGAAGAGCCAAATCTAGCTATAGATTTGACTTTCGCGGAGTATCCGACGCATATAGTGGAATGGAAGGTACAACGCTAGAAGAATAGAGATGTGCCTATGGTCAGAGTAGCTTGGCGTTTTCATCATGGCGATGAGGCCACATGGGAACTCAAGGCAGAGATGTGCAGGAGTTCCCGCATCTATTCGGTAAGACCTATACTTAGTGTAAAATTTGAGGACGAATTTTCTTTTAAGAGGGTAATAATGTAATACCCAATTTAAAAAAATAAATAAAAAAAATAAAACCAAATTGTAAAGCCAATTACTGAAACCCATTATTGAGCCCAGTTAGCTTATTAGGCCCTAAAGGTATCCTATATAAAGGCATTAGTGCCTTAAGCACACCATAGCCACCATTTCTTCTCCCTCACCTCTCTCTCTTCCTCCCTAAGGCACTTCATCCAGCAAATGTAAGAAACTCCAACAAGGTTCTCCAAGGTTCCTTTTTATTTCTGCACCCTTTTGTTTGTTAGCATCATTCCCTTACTCCCTTTCCCAATCGGAATGCTTCGTATGTGATGAACGATAAGGGGGAAGGTGATTATCGTTGATTGAGAAGGCTTCGTGCAAGGAACAATCTAGAGAAGAGGTGAGTGAATCCGAAATCTTCCTGCATAACTTGATTAGCAATAGGATAGAATTAGGATTCTTATCGTGCAATGTGTTCTTGATTATTGAAATGATATGGAAAATGAAGGATTGATTGTGTTCTTATGTTTGATTCTTGTTTTGTGATTCCTTATGATCCTAGATGTGTTCTGTATTAGTCCTTCATGCTTAGATGATTGTTTGTATGCATTGATTTCATTTCTGAATTGAAAATTGCTAAAAATCGTATTCTGTCCGATTCTATTTTCATTGCGACCGATCAACCGATCCAAAATATCGGTCGATCGGTGATATGAAAATCGGTCGACCGATCTATAGAGATCGACCGACCGATCATGCATTATGAGCCTTTTATAGGTCGGCCGATCAGCCGACCGAAGTTTCTTTCCAGACTAAGTATTATCGGTCGACCTATCCAGAGTTATCGGTCGATCGGTGCTTAGGACTTGTCCATTGTATTGCATTAAGACCAACCGATCGATCCAGAGATATCGGTCGATCGATGAAAATCGATCGACCGACCAGTAAGGACCGATCGACCGAACCCTAACCATAATGCATATTGATTGCTGATTTGATTTATATTCTTTCTATGATTGTGTTGTGCTACTCCTGCTGATTGAAATGTTATGTGACTGAATCCTTGATCTTGTATTGGTATGTTCAATGATCCAATTCCCTTATCGTATGCAAGAATGATAAAGTGATTAAATATGAAAGATGAAAATGTGAATGGGAGTGATGGTCAGTTTATGCCAAGTGCTTATCGTGAAGGGTCGCTCCTTTAACCATGGCTTGTTCACCCATTGGCTGCACAAGGCTGTATCGGTCGCTCGGCGTAAAACCCTCAAAAGTTAAAGGCACCCAAAGACACCTATCGTTAAGACAAAGATACAAGCACAAAGAGAATGTACAAGTGATATAAGTATGATGAGGATAAGTGAAGCATGATTATAGTAACCTCTCATGATTATATGATCCATGATCTCTTTTATCCATTGATATCTCTAATCGAATGATCAGATGCTCTTTACTTGATCATGTTATCCATGATTACTGATTCTGACTATTGCTACTTATTGTTATGCATTGAGCACTTTATGGATCCTCACTAGGCTGTATAGCTTACGGGAGGACTTTCTCCCCTGTGTTTGATTTTCACATGGTCAGGACAGTGATGGTGTTGAGATTGTGTGCCGCGATCAGCTCGAGCAATGGCAAAGCACATGAACTGACAGAGAGCCTAGTTATCGTTATCTTTATTTTCCGCATTATGAGCTTTGATGTAACTCAAATATTATGACTTTCATAGAGATTTTATAATACTTTGAGACTTCCGCTAATTTGATGTCTTATATTTCTTTGTTATCTTTATTCTTGATTTGTTATCACTTATATGGAGTTAAATTGTTGATCATGTCATTGTGTTTTCGTAGCGCCTTCGAAGAGATACTCGCCACGTGACGTTGATCGATTTGGAAACGTTACACTGGCACTACGACGATAGCGCCTTCTGAAACCATCGCCAGCGCCATAGTTGATACCATGTCTTCTGGAGTCGTTGGCGTAGGCTTCAAAACCATCCGGAGGACCGGAGCCGACGTCTTGCCTCCTCTCCTCCTCCACGTTCGTCTTCACTTGCCCCACAACGACACCCCAAGCGCTGGCGCCGCATAAGAGGGCAGTAGCAACGCGAGCGAGACCTTCACCATTCTTTTTTTTGCGTGCTCGGCGTCCGTGGGCTTTGCAGGGTGCATGACGGTTTATATAATACATGCCTTAATAATTGTTACTCTTTTTCGAGTGGGAAGGTCTCGATTAATACCAATATTTTCAGTTAGAAATTTATAGTATGTAAAATATTTTCGTTAAAAGTTTCATCTATAGGACTCGAGCGACACAGATTAATTCGAATGTTGTGGTGAAAAAAAAAAGAGATTAATTAATTAGTTAGCTTTATATTTACGAGATAACTGGCTTTATGGTCCTTCTTCCTTTTTTTCCCTTAAAAGAGTCAATTTATTTTTTTATAACATCTATCGTCATTCAATAATAAATACTAAATCAATAATAACCTATTTGTATTTATAGATTAACAATTATTATTTATCATTATTAAAACTTTAATAAATAAAAATTATATTATATTATATCTTACAATTTATATTGCATTTATCTAAAATTATTATAAATAATAATATTTTAATAAAATTTAATTTAATTCGATCGGACTGAGATCACCTGCACATTAGTCATAACTATTTAATTCTTATTAAAAAATTAATAGCATATCTATTTCCATAATGATCTCCTTGGTCATAACGGCTTAATTTTTAAAAAAAAATTGGTTGCACATATATCTTGAGATCCTTTCCAAATACGGCGAAACAATCCAATAAAAGACTAAGTTCATGTATTAATGTTAATTAATGAGCTGCTCTCTTCTTTTTATTTGGTTGGGCACATATAATATAGGAGATAATGGTTAAAGTAGCTGTCAAAATAGGAGACTGGACTTTTCTCCTGCAAGAAGACAATGAAAGACTCTGCAGAGGACGTGACAAGAATGAAATATCTTGGGGGAAGAACGAGGAAGCTTCATTCATCATTGGAGACTTCTAAATTGATTCCAACTTCTAATAATCATATTACCATATATTATAATTTTTTTGTATTAATTAATCTAAATTTTTAGGTAAAAGTAAATGTGAACTGTTTTTTATTTTTAAAATTTATATTATTTTATTTTTCTAATTAAATAAATATACATTAAAAAAATTAACAATATGTGTATCCCTCGGCACGATCAAATTCAGTTCGAAAGTCTCTCTCTAATTTTAACTCCTTTTTTGTGAGTTCCCTCGTAAGGTCTAAAGTTAAAATGTGCCGTAAAATCTTTTTGTATAAATGAAAATTTGCGTTTTTACTTAAAATTTGTTTACTACTATATTTACTTCTAAAACACAACTTATATTCCGCATGGATATCTTTCGGCACAAATTAATTGTTTTGTAACTTAAAATTTTGTAACTTATTATGGTCTATTAAAAAGAAAAAAATGATATATCGAAGAGCCCATAAATTGGAGGTGGAAAGAAAAAAGATATTTAATTATCATTAGAAATATAATTGGTGCATCAAAATTCAGTCATTATTTTTCATTATAGTTTAGAGATTATTTTTCTATATATTTAAATTTATTTTATTAGGTTATGAAATTATTTTTGGAATTAATTTCTACACAAGTATTTTTTATTTGATTCATGAATACAAAGAGATAATTTTTCAATTAAGAAAAGTTTCAATGAAACTATAAATAAAGTTTAGAAAAAATTTCAAGTTAACGTTTCCTAATAAATTTTCATGACCATAAACGCCATTTCATAACCATGAATCATGGAAGAATTTTTAGAAAAATGAAATTTGATCCAAATTCATTTGGAATTCAGCTCTTATTCTTTTGCCAACACTGAAATCTATAAAAAGGGGACAACAAAAGCACTCCTTAAAGACTATCACTGTAGCATTATTTTGAGAAAAAAACATATCATAGAACAGGATACGTTGACAATTCAACAGGACATGCTCAACTTTGATTAATTTCCTTTTGTTGATACTTCTTATTCTTTCTTTTCTGAATATCTATTAGATTTAATATTGCTTTTAGAGACGAGGGAATAGTTTTATTAGTGAAATTCTAATTGATTGCCTATGAGGTGAATTTTTTCTTAATGTTAGTTATGTTAAATCAATGATAGCTTGTGTGTTCACTTTTAATGTTCTAATGTGATGCCATAATTTCCGAGTTAATTTCTATGTGAAAAAAAGTAAGTCATTGTGAACAAATTAACTTTTCATGCATATCAAGGTGGAATAATCAAAAGAGACCTAATATGTATAATTATTAAATTGATATGTAAAAGCTTTTGATCATAATTTCAATTAAAAGTGTCTTTTGATTAGTTAAATAAGTTAAACATAGAAAAGTTAATTTATTCTAATTATTTTTAAAATTATATTTAAAGACTACTGAAACATTAGTTAACTATGTTTTTAGAACTGCACTTTATCATTGATTTTAGTAAGTATAATTTGAGAAGATTTCTTGACTAATGTAAGGTGGTCGGATATATATCAAAATTTACAATTTCTTAAGCCAGAATGAACCAGTTTGGAAGAATGGAAGATCCCACTTGTGCTCCAAAAATGCATGTTGATCTCATGCTAATATTAGTGGCGACAGTGGACTAGTGGCTAAGTCCTCACGTAGTCACTTGTGGTCAAATCCTATTAACAATTAGACTCGTGTTATGTAACATAATGTTAATATTGGTTTATATAATGTTGTATCGCTAGCGGACAGTTATTTCTGTTTTATCTGTACAAAGCCATATAAATAGAAAATCCATGCCTCAGTGATGCTTGCTGGGTCATCTTTTGGCCGAATCATTTGTTTCATCCAAAAGTAACATGGTATCAGAGCAGGTTAGGGTTCTAAGCTTCTGGTGTTGTCGCTGTGTGTGATACCTTGCTTTCCCCCTTCGATCCTATAGATATTCTCATCATCAGATCCATAGGAGAGTTCATATGAGATATGGATCTGGAGCTCACATCTGTAGGTTCTCTAAACTCATTCGATCGATCCTTATTTCTAGTTTGCAATCTACTTCATAATGACTAGTTCTTCTAATTCTGGAGCTTCCTCGGCTGTTCTTGCTTTGGATCATACACATCCACTTTATTTGCATCCATCTTATATTCCTAGAGTTGTTTTGGTTACAATCCGATTGACTGGATCATAAAATTATCCTATGTGGAATAGGGCTTTTTCAAATGCACTTTTAGCCAAACACAAGTTGGGTTTTGTAGATGGAAGAACTCCGGAAGAACCCTGGAGACCTCCGTGATCATCTGCCAATCGACTACTTAGAATTTCGGAAGAACTCCGGAGACCTCCGTGATCATCTGCCAATCGACGACTTAGAATTTCGGAAGAACTCCGGAGACCTCCGCGATCATCTGCTCGACCAAAGCTCCACACTAAGGCCGTCGATCGCCCACATCGATTGTCAACACCTACACCTCTCGTCGACCAAAGACTTCCAGCGCCATTGCCTTTCCTTCCAGATCGGCGACCGACCGACGATGATCTCGACCACGTGCACTAAACAACGTCTAGAAGGCACCCTTCGCTGGACAACAACACTTTTGGCCCCGACGACGATCACCCTGAGAAGACTGTGAAACGAAGATCACCGGCCGTCAATTTTCATTTTCTTTCGTTTATCATTATGTAAGGGCCATGAACAACTATAATCGACCCGTTAGGTTTGTTTTTTACTATTGTAAAGGCCGTTAAATTTTTCTTACGATCCATGAACTGAGATTTCCGGGCCGCTGAGATTTTCGGGCTGTTATTTCATTTTTACAGGCCGTGATCTCCATGGCTCCTCAAGTTAAAGTACCTATTCCATGCGGTCATCGCCCATATGATAACGTCATCACTGCAGAGAGCTCCACATCGTGACTTCTTTGCGCCGCCACCAGAGATTGGCTCTCCTCCGAAGCACGAATCTGGAAACAGATGTTGGATTTCCTCCGTGTCTATCCCACTCGATTTGCGGACCAAGCTGCGATGAACACATGGAACATCGGTCCGTTTATCATGACTTTATGTTCTAATATCGACATGGGTTACTTCGTGCAACAGTGGTGGACCACCTATGAGGACATCACGATGGAATTTCTATGCTCCCCGGTGTTAGGAAAATTGAAGATGGCGTTGAACTCGATCAAAGATAACTTGAACTCGCGGTTGTAGAGCTAGAAAGAGATGGCGGCGCGGCCTACCAACGTCCGATAACCTGAAGATGGAAAATGATAAGGCGTCGAAAAGGGTTAGTTTGTAATGAAAATTTTATTCACATTAGATGTTGTGAACATACCTTAAATCTTGTAGTTAAAGAGGGAAAAATAAACCTTTCCTTGTTGATGCTTTTTATTTTTTTTGTATTTTTTTCATATCTATCTCTATATATATATAAATAGAGGTAAAAGCACAAGAGCCGGTAGCACGATAAGTAGCAAAATATTACAACGACACATGTCAAATAATAATAATTAACATAATTAAAATTCTAAATCTAAAAGATAAAATTAATCTTATTTTAGGAATTAAAAATAAGATAAAGTAATAATTCTGTTTAAATTTAAAAGATAAAACTAATCTTAGAAAGTTTGTTGCATAGGGTAAGAATACATAAAACTCAAAATTAATAATATACAATACATGAAAAAGTCAGATAAATAATATTATTTTAAAAATTAATCTTCAAATATTTGAGTATGATTAAAATAAATATTATTTTATTTCTAAAAGATATTATGTAAGTAAAAAAATTAGTTATTTTCGGAATTTAAAAATAATATAAAATAAAAATTCAATTTGATTCAAAGTAAAATTAATCTTTCTTTTTATCCATGAGTATATTAAAATAAATTATTTTTTTCTAAAAGATATTTTGTAAGTATTTTTTATTTTTCAAAATTTAAAAATAACTTAAAATATATAACTCAATTTGAGTCAAATTAAGATTAATCTTTCTTCTTTTATCAATTTGAGTATGATTAAAAGTAAATATAAATAATCTTATAATAGTCTGTTATATAAGGTAACAAAATTAGAAGAAATAATTTGTTATTTTCAGAAGAAAAATTTTAAAAATAAATAATGCAATTTGAGTCAAATTAAGTTTAATATTTCATTTATGTCAATTTGAGTATGATTACAAGTAAAAATAATTCCTATTTAACAATAATTTGTCATTTTTCGGAATTTAAAAATAATTTAAAATAATAATTTAATTTGAGTAAAATTAAGATTAATCTTTCTTCTTTTACCAATTTGAGTATTATTAAAAGGAAATAAATACTATCTTATAATAGTTTGTTATATGAGGTAACAAAAGTAAAATAAATAATTTGTTACTTTAGAAATTTTAAATAAATAATTCAGTTTGAGTCAAATTAAGATTAATCTTTCATTTTTATCAATTTGAGTATTATTACGAGTAAAAATAATTCCTTTTAAAACATAATTTGTTATTTTTGGAATTAAAAAATTATTTAAATTATATAATTTAATTTCATATTTATTAATATTAATATTCAAGATAATAATCTCAATTTAATTCAAATTATAGATATATATATCTATAATTCGATCCTTAGATAATTTTAATTTCTTTTAAATTTAATTAGATAAATCTAAGTTGATTAGAAATATCATTTGAGTAGACAAAGAAATATATTTATTCTTATATATACATTATCCCGAAGACATATCATAATATTTAATACTTATAATAACTATTTTATTTGGAATTAAAAAAAATAATGTACGTATAAGAAGAGTTTCTTATAATCCTAATTTTTATTTCAAATCCTAATCCTAATATGTGTGCAAGTAATTCGTATGTTAGTTAAAAATAATTAAAATATATGAATATGATTAAAATAAATATTATTTTCTTTCTAAAAGATATTATGTAAGTAAAAAAATTAGTTATTTTAGGAATTTAAAAATAATATAAACTAAAAATTTAATTTGATTCAAATTAAGATTAATCTTTCTTTTTATCCATTTGAGAATATTAAAATAAATTATTTTCTTTCTAAAAGATATTTCATAGGTATTTTTTATTTTTCGAAATTTAAAAATAATTTAAAATAAATAATTCCATTTGATTCAAATGAAGATTAATCTTTCTTGTTTTATCAATTTGAGTATGATTAAAAGTAAATATAAATAATCTTATAATAGTATGTTATATGAGGTAACAAAATTAGAAGAAATAATTTGTTATTTTCGGAAGAAAAATTTTATAAATAAATAATTTAATTTGAGTCAAATTAAGTTTAATATTTTATTTATATCAATTTGAGTATGATTAAAAGTAAAGAAAATTCCTATTTAAAAATAATTTTTCATTTTTCAGAGCTTAAAAATAATTTAAAATAAATAATTTAATTTGAGTAAAATTAAGATTAGTCTTTCTTCTTTTACCAATTTGAGTATGATTAAAAGGAAATAAATCTAAGTTTGTTATATAAGGTAACAAAAGTAAAATAAATAATTCGTTACTTTAGAAAATTTAAAATAATTTTAAATAAATAATTTAATTTGAGTCAAATTAAGATTAATCTTTAATTTTTATCAATTTGAGTATTATTACGAGTAAAAATAATTCCTTTTAAAACATAATATGTTATTTTCGGAATTAAAAAATAATTTAAATTATATAATTCAATTTAAGTCATATTAATATTGATAATATTAATATTCAAGATGATAATCTCAATTTAATTCAAATTATATATATATATATATCTATAATTCGATCCTTAGATAATTTTAATTTCTTTTAAATTTAATTAGATAAATATAAGTTGATTAGAAATATTATTTGAGTAGACAAAGAAATATATTTATTCTTATATCTTAATATGTATAATATTATTGTATTTTTCGGAATTAAAAAATAATGTATAATAAAAGTTTGCTGTAAAGGCATAGTTAGATGTTAACGATTACTATGAGTAAGATCTGAAGACATATCTCATTATTCAAATTCTAATTATTATTCTAATATATGTAATATGTGCTAATATTTAAACTAATATATATGTTCTATGATAAGATTTTCATCATGATATATTTACATATTTGTTTAAAAAGAAATATTAAGAATAAAAATTAATTATCTTTATTAAAATATATTATTATTATTATTATTATTATTAGGAGAGATAAAAACACAAAGTGGCATCATAGAATTCAGAATTAAAAAAATAATGTATGTGTAAGAACAATTTGTTATAATCCTAATTTTTATTTCAAATCCTAATCCTAATATGTAATAATTATTATTTTATTCAGAATTAGAAAAATGTATAATAAAATTTTTTCACAATCCTAATTTATTTCAAATCCTAACCCTAATATGTATGCAAGTAATTCGTACGTTAGTTTTATCCTTTAATATTTCTACTAATCATTCTAATGATTCAAATCCAAATAAGATTTCTATCATAACTTATTTACATATTTGTTTAAAAAGAAATATTAAGAATAAAAATTAGTTATCCATATTGAAATCTATATTATTATTATTATTATTATTATTATTATTATTATAACACATAGTGGCATCATAGAATGATGATGTGTCAAATTTTTATAAAAGGTAATGTAGACAAATCTAATTTATTTTCACAAAATAAAAACTTATCTTATAATAGTTAGTTATATAAGGTAATAAAAATAAAATTTACTTATAACTTTGTTATATAAGGTAATAAAAATGAAATAGGATTAATTTATAAGCATATTTATGCAAGCAGATTTTTTTTAGTATGACTAAAATAAATAATATTTTCTGTCTAAAAATAATAGTTAGAAAGATAAAAACTATTTCATTTTTTAAAAATAATGTATTATCTTTTAACTTAGAAAAATTAAAGCAATGAATTCAATCCTGTCCAAAATAATTTAAACTAAAAAATCAATTTGCATTGAAAATAATTAATTATTTAAGAAAGAATAATTTAATAAGAAGTTGGGGTATTGGTAATTTTAAATTGAATTTTAAACTTTTCAAAATTGAATAACCTATTTATGACATTTAAATACTAACAAATTAGTTTTGATAATTATTATAAATTATAATATTTCAATTATATACTATATATTTTTATAATATCTGACATTCGTACATCGCACGGGATTTAGGACTAGCACTAATAGATGTTGTCTAATTTCATAAATATTATCATTGTGTATAATAATATTTTTTTTGTATTTTTTTTTTCATATATCACTATAGAGCAACTAACTCCCACTTTTTATATTGTAGTGTCCATTCAGTTAATTCACTAATTACTCCATAATTTTTTTTATTTTTTTCGATACATTGTGATTATCTTTGCTAATGCAATCTTTACTAAAATATTATTGATATCAGTACATAAGAGATCATCAGATCAACTTTACACAAGAACAAATGCGCATAGCTTGTTGAATATATCGATGAGTAATTAGGATAACGACGTAGACAAATAAAAAAGAAGATTAATACAAAGATTTATGTGATAAAACTCTCCATCATTATGAACAAATGGGACATGAGCAAAGGTGGATCCATAAAGAGAAATTTACGATGAGCAAAAGAGACATAATGACTTAAGTCCTTTGCTTTCGTCATGAATTTTCTTTTTTTTTGTTATAATTTTAAGTACAAAGTACAACACATCAACATAACTTTATATATATATATCAAACTCAATAGAAAGCGTGCATGGAGATGCAGGACACTATCATTACAATACAACCATGATTTTAAAAGAAGGATGCCCGTAAGAACATATATATATCAAACTCAATAGAACGCTTTCTAAATTATATGAATCGTCTCACAACTAGTGACAACATCTGTCTTCTTTCGTTTGTTGTATTGTGGTACTTAGGAGCTTTCCATCTATCGTACGACACCTCTCGCATCCTAAAATAAGTACAATATTACCGTTTCTTCCAAGTTCAAAAGCTTAATGGCAAAGATATCGGGTCCATGGCCGGCAATTAGGATGGGGGGAGGGGGGGGAAACATAACTCCGTTGACTGATGAATTTGGCTTGCCGGGCTGTGATTTCCGGCTTCTCCACAAGTTCCCGAGCGCCGGCGGTGCAAACCAGGGCAACGAAGAACAAGATGAGGAAGGCCCTCGCCATGGTTGCTTGCTTCCTTTGCATTTTGGCTCTGATGATGTTGAGGATTTGCTTTAGGGCGCATGCCTGAAGGTCCATAGTTATATATATAGACGCTGTGTGAATGAAACGGTGAGTTTGTTGAAGATTACGTGGTGGATGCCGATGAGGACTTGACCACATGTTGCGGACCAGCGATTCTGCCTAGCGTCCACGTTTTGACCAGCATTTTCCACAGGTTAAGTTCCGGAACAAATTATAATAAGAGAACAACATATAATTATTAACTTGACGTGCACGCCGATTTGAGCCATGTTCTAATTTAAAAACGCTAACTATTAATCGGTTCTGATTTAAATGGCAAGGGTGCTACTGCTAAACCTTGAAACAAGAGATCGGAACCTCAGATCACAAATTGGAATTGCGAAAATTAGCCGACCCCACCTAGTGGGATAAGGCTTTGTTGTTGTTGTTGTTGTAATGTAAACATGTCAACATTTGGTGACTGTTTTTCAAAATTTCATTTTAATTTCCTCAACCACATTGTTCCAACTCATAAAACTCTACTTCATCGATCGTTTTCTTAATCCAATCGGACTTCAGCTGTTTTATCCAACTCATAATATCGTTCTAGAAAAATTAATAGTGCAGCATAGGGTGTAAAGTAGATCAGACCAACCTAAAAACTCTATTCGGCTTGAGAAAAGTCGAATGAAAAAATAAAAAAATAGAAGTCCCGCTAAAATTTAGAATAAATTTTAGTAGATTAAAATCCATCCTCTAAAATTGAAGCCCGCTCCAAAAAAAAAAAAATAAGGCCATAGGGCCCATTTTATTAATATAATTAATTCATAAATGATCAATTATTTTATTATAAATGTAATAAGTTTTGTATATTTTGATATTTTTTTATCATATTGTGCTACAATAATTTGGTACTTTAAAATTTTAGTAGTATATTTATATTTAATTATAAAATTAAATATGTTTATGTTAATTTTAATTTATTATATATTTTAAAATATTTTCATATAAAAGTAGGGTTCAGAAAAAGGCAATAAAAACACTATTTCGTAAGAGGATGATTTTTATTTTTGTAAAAAGTTTAGAATGACTTTTAAATTTAAATATAGATTCAAAAAAATAAGAATTGATTTTTTTGACCGAAAAATTGATCTAGCCAGGACTACTTTCAACCCTAGTGCAGTACATGTCTTGATCTATGTCGGAATCATAGGGTGCAGCACACGTCATTATCCGTGTATGAATCATATGTATACCACATCCTTGACTCATTCAATGATTCATGTGTGCGTACCAATGTAGCTAAGTATATCTTAATGATTTTTAATTCCATAAAAAGCTAAAATGAAATCAAATTTTATGTTTTAATTATTTATATCAATCCAAATATAATAGAAACTAAAATTTAATTTATATAAATTAATTTCAGAAACTTGACATAAGTTCAATTTTGCACAAATATTGGACAAGACAATTCCAAATATATAATATATGTATATACATTGCGAAAAAGGTTTGTAAAATTACCCAAATACTCTGTTATATTCATCTAGTACAAGTTCACTAATTAATGTACCAGCTCGCTAGCCCATTATTAATGAATTTAATTTGTATCAATCAAATTAATTAGTAGGTTTACTAAAAATATTATTGTTAGCAGAAATAATTATTATCATAATGATTTATATTTAATAACATAATGATGAATGATACATAAAATTGAAAAAAAAAAGAAAATCAGAATATTGAAAAAAAATGTGTGGGGATGATAAACATAGGAGCAATGAATTACTGGTTGAAGAAAAAACAATTATTATTGTATGATAAAAGGAATTTGAATTAGTTAGTTAAGACTCTAAATCAGTTAGCAAGGGATTATCAAAGATTTAGATAAGAGATAAACATGAAAATTATAGATAATGTTGTTAGATTTACATAGAATCAACTCTTTGACACACATACGAAAAGATATGCATAAAAGAGTAAAGGTTTAAAAGTTTAAATGAACAACCTCAACTTTGACTTAATATTCGACTACGATCCCATTGGTTTTTTTAATAAAAGATAAATATTGTAGACAATTTTGTAGCTTTCCATAGACTCACAAATCATTTTATTTGAATAATTTTGCAAAAAGATATATATAAAAGAGTGCAGATCTATTAGATTATCAATGTAGTAGTGGACGACCGTTCTGAGAAGAGGACACCCACTTTAGAAAGGACAAGCGCAATGGCTAGACCATAACAAATGTCCGCTAAAACAAATGGACATCCATTTCAATGCATAAAAGCACTATGGAAAATGTTGAAGGCTATATATAAAAGAAGTCTAAAATACATAAGAAAATGTCTATACTTCTAAAGAAAAGTGGGAAAAATTATTGTGAAGTCCATTAGAGTAAAAAATTGCAAATATTGTATTCTTTCTCTCTTACTTGTGTGAGCTTTGAATTGTAGGATATTAGGAGAGATTAGAAGAATGCTCTAGTATTCTTGTAAAGGAGATATTAGGAGAGCTTTGAGGTTGTACCATCCAAAATTTTATCACACCTTAGCACCTAAGACTATTAAATTGCAATTGCATCTTAATTCATTACCTTCTTTTTCTGCATCAATTCATGATTATGGCGACCCAAGTTTCTGATTCATTCACTAAAGTATAAAGAATTTAGCAAGTTCGGTCCATTTCTTCAGTGCGAGACCTAACCATAATGAAAGAAAAATAACGCTATGCATAAACACCAATATTCGAATATGCTCAAAGGAAAAAAATATTCAAATGGTTGTATTAGGAGTAAGTTGATACAATTGTTGTCAATAACATAATCGACCAAGCAATTGTTAGAAATCAAAAGCTATGAGATGTCAATTTTTTGTGTTTATAGAAGGGCATAAAACATACATGATGTCAAACAAATATTTCTACACTTAGGGGGAGGGTGATCAATGAAAAATGTATGTTGAAGTGTGTCGCTTGTTGCAAGGAGATCATACCACCATGTAGGATACACAGAGGTGGAGAGATTCTAACATATTGGAGATGGAGAGATGTAGGAACAACTGGCTGTGGGGTACGGGGTGGGGTGCAGGGTGAAAACTAAGGTAGATGAACACATTGTGATCAATATTTTGTGCAGCCAACAGAACACTAAAAATAACACACACTCTCACTGTTCAGGAAAGCATACATATATATACATATGTGTGTGTAGACTAAAATGCCCTTAGGGCAGGACTATAAGTTATATAATAATACAATAAACTAACAGCCCCCCTCAAACTCAAGGTGATGATACTAAAATCATCTTGAGTTTGGATAATAACATGTTCATCTTAGATGGCAATTGAGACTTTGTAAACAAATCTGCAAGTTGATTCCTAGATTGGGTATGAATTAAAAAAATAGTGCCAAGGTGAAAATGGTGTTGAACTAAGTGGCAATCAATTTCAATATGTTTAGTTCTTTCGTGGAAGACTTCATTATGAGTAATCTGAATAGCACTCTTGCTGTCACAATGCAATGGTGTGGGTTGATTAAGAGTCACACCCATATCTTTTTTGTAACCAACGCAACCAGATGATTTCTGTTGTCGTATCAGCCAAGGCTCTGTACTCGGCTTCTGTACATACTAGATCGGGATACAACATGCTGCTTCTTACTGCGCCAAGTGATTAATGAGTCTCCTAAGAAGATGCAATAGCCTGTCGTGGATTGACGAACATTTATATCTCCTGCCCAATCTACGTCTGAAAATGCTTGTGAAGATAAGGAAGACTAGGATGAAAGAAATATCCCTTGTGACAAGGTGCTTCGGATATAACGAATAATTCAAAAAATAGCAACAAGATGACTAGTGTGAGGAGTTGACATGAATTGACTTACGACATGAACTGCATGTGTAATATCTCGCCTTGTGATAGTAAGATAGACAAGACGTCCCACAAGTTGTCTATAAATAACTAGATTTTTAAGAGGTCTTCCATATGATGATTTGAGTTTGCAATTGTACTCCAATGGTGTTTTGACTTTCTTTTTACCCGTTAAACCCGCTTGAGATATCAAATTTGTTGCATATTTTATTTGAGAAAGAACAAGCCTAGAAGCTTGAGAAGTTATCTCAATGCCAAGAAAATAGTTAAGTTGTCCAAGATCTTTCATTTCAAAAGATTTTTTAAGAGAATTCTTCACATTTGTTATGCCCTCAATATCATCTCCTGTGATGACCATATCATCAACATATAATAACAATATGATAATACCATTAGTGGTTCGACGAGTAAATAAAGCGAGATCATGTGCACTGGATGTGAAACCAAGATCATGAATAGTGATATTGAATTTTTCAAACTATGCTCTTGGCGCTTGTTTTAATCCGTACAAGGCCTTAAGAAGAGGACATACAATATTTGGCTTATGGGATATTCCTGGAGGAGGTGACATGTATACCTCTTCTTTCAAGTCTTCATGAAGAAATGCATTTTTAACATCCATTTGAGGCAACTTCCATTGACGAAAAGAAGAAAGAGCGAGTAAAATTCGAACTGATGTTAACCATGTCACAGGAGCAAATGTTTCTTCATAATCTATTCCATACTCTTGTGCATATCCTTTTGCCACAAGTCGAGCTTTATACCTTTCAATGTTGCCATCTGACAGAGTCTTAATCTTATAGAACCATTTGCATCCTATAACAGTCTTATTAGGTGGGCATTAAACAATTTCTCATGTATGATTTTTCTATAGAGCTTCTAATTCTTCATCCATAGCATGTTGCCAAATAGGATTGGATGAAGCTTCTTCATATGAAGAGGGTTGATGCATAGATAGTAAAACTAAAATAAATGATGTATCATAATCTTGAAGACGAATATTAGATTTTCGCACACGCATAGAATAGCGAGTCTCAACAATTAATGTGCTCTGTTCATTAACTTGGGAATCTGTGGAGTCATCATTGGTAGTGGAGCTACTTTCATGAATATTGGAACTTTGATATATCCTGTCATGTGGAAAGAGCTTATCATCAACTTGTAAAGAAGCAGTCTGCCCACATGAAGAAAGAGAAGTAAAGTTTGAGATCTTAGAAAAAGGTATGTGCTCCCAAAAGACAACATTTCTTGAAATGCGCAAGCATCTTGAAACCGGATCATAGCAGCGATAACCCTTTTGTTCAATTTTGTATCCCAAAAACATACACATAGCTGAGCGAGAGGCCAACTTAGTTCTCTCATTATCTGGTAGAAGCACAAAACAAGCACATCCAAATACACATAGATGTGAGTAAGATGGTTTGATGCCAAATAAACGTTCAAAAGGTGACACTTTACCTAAGTTATATGACATCATGCGATTAATGAGAGATATTGACGTAAGAGCAGCTTCTCCCCCAAAAAAATTTGGAGCACCAGTAGATAATAGGAGAGTACGGAGGGTTTCAGTTATGTGACGATGTTTTCTTTCAGCAGCTCTATTTTGTTGTGGCATATGCGGACAGGATAGTTGAGATAATGTGCATTCATCTTGTAGAAATGCCTTGAATTCATTTGACAAGTATTCTCCTCCAGAATCATAATGTAAAACTTTGATAGACTTGGAATATTGAGTGTGTACCATCTTAGCAAAAGTCTTGTAGGTAGAGAAAACTTGTGATTTTGATTTCAGTAAATATAACCAAGTATACTTTGAATAATCATCCACAAAAATAACATAATATTTTGATCCACCTAGAGTTGGACATGAGAAGGACCCCAGACATTAGTGCGAGTAAGATCAAATGTACTTGTAGTTTTATTAATATTTTTGGGAAAGGGCAAAGCAAAGAGTTTGCCAAGTTTATAACCAACACAATAAAAAAGATCTATTTTGACTTTACCCAAAACAACATCAGTTACAAGTTTTTCCAATGGCCCTTTGGAAATATGCCAGTCGAGAATGCCATAATTCATATAGTGAAGAAGTCGAAGATGATAAGGTTGCTGTAAGAGAATGTTGAGGTGCTGATGCCGACATGTTTAGCCCAATCCCAACCACTTTCTTGGTGCGTTGATCTTTCACCTTGCAGCCATAATTAGTGAAGGAACACTTTAGGCCCGACTCAACTAATTGTCCCACAGATAATAGATTCAATAATGAAAGTTTAGGAACATAATACACATGAGAAAGAACCAAGTCATTAGATAAGTTTGCATCACTAGTTTGAGCCACATGAAGATTATTACCACATGCAGTCAAGATTTGAGCAGAAGATGAAATATTGTGAAACTTTGTGAAGCATGAGAGGTCACTTGTCATATGATTTGATGCTCCTGAGTCAAAGTATCAAATAGAATTTTTACCTTGGGTGACAGACATAGCGGCAATAGAGGAAGATGAAGAATTTTGATTAGCCAGAACTTGTCTAACAATTTCTTCAACATTAGTGGCAGAGAAAGTCAATTGAGCATGAGGAGTAGACAATGCAGGAGTCGAGGATGACGTTGAAGTATCAATAACAGGTGCAGTTGTATACTTTGCATTGGCATTTTTATAACTCTTTGGAAATCTATTAGCAAAGTGTCCAAAGGAATGAGATTTGTGACACTAAATTTTAGAGTGGTCAATCTTTCCATTGGGTAGACAAAGTAATGAAGCTTTACCTTTAACAACAAATACAGAGTCACTGGGAACATTGCCAGGACTAGAAGAAACACTTAACACTTTCATTCTAATTTCTTCAGATAAAAGTTCATTAAGAACATTAGAAAGAGACGTTAATGGATAACGATGTAAAATGGATGCACGAACTGATTCAAAATTTCATGACAATGCCATTAAAAATGCCAAAATGTGATCAATGTCTTTAGATTTTTCATACTCCTTGATATCGTTGTCATCTTTAAGATTTGGACCCAACTGATCTAATTCTTGCCACAAAATTGACATTCATGAATAAAAATCAGAAATTGATTGCTCAGGGGAATGCCGAAGTGCATATAGATCTTGCTTCAACTTATATTTCCTAGTTGGATTAGAGGCAACATATCTCTTTGCTAAATGGTCCCACACATCTTTTGCAGTTTCATATTTACCAAACTCCATTGCAATGCTAGATACTGTAGTATTAGAAATCCAAGTAATAATTTTGTGATTATTACTATCCCAATCGTCCAGCCTTGAGACAAAAGCATCATCTGTTTCAGTGATAGCTTTTGTAGGTCTCTTTTTGTCCCCTGTAACATACCTCCACATTTTTCTACCCTTTAAAAAATTGCACATTTGTTGTGCCCAAAAAGAATGATTTGAACCATCAAAAACAACTTTAATAAGATGATTAATATCATCATGTGCCATCTCAAATAGAGTCAACAACAACTATCTTATAAAGATAGGGCACGACACCACTCAAGATGAATGGAAAATATGAGAAATATAAAGTTACTAGCACGATTTATCTCTAATCAAGACGAATGCCTTCAGATTTTCAAGAAAATAGAGAAGAGGGCAAGAGTGCAGAGATGAAGTTGTGCTGTAATCCTGATTCCTGTCAACAGCCTTTAATCGAGGATGATTTGTATCAGTTTCTCCTTCTTTTGTGTATCAAACTTTGTAATTATGAGGAGCTAAATCCCATTTCTCCTAGGATAGGATAGTAGTTTAGTTTAATCGTGGATGGATTATGGACATTTCTGAATTCCTGCACTGAATCAAGTTCTGATTTCTGATTTCTGATTTCTGAAATCTATTTCATATGGACTTGTTCTTGACATTGTAAGATCCTATTAATATTTACAACTAAGAAGTTGTCCTTTGATCTATTCTTTGTTTAGAAATGAATCAAGAACCAATGACATTTTCTAGGTTCAAACCCAATTAAGAATCTGATTTTCTGATTTATGAAATCTATTTTTTCCCATTTCTGATTCTTGAATTTTGTTGAATCTGATTTTACCATTGCGGAGCCTTAATTGAATTAATAACAGAGAGGTTGCTTATGGTTTCATTCTTGTTCAGAAATGAATCAAAAGACAATGATATTTTCTAAGAATTCAACCCCTGAATTGTTGCAAGCTTCTTGTTACTGATTTCTAAATTTTGAATTTTGATTTCCTGAATCTGTGGAATCTGCATTATTATTGTTAAACCCATGATTTCATTAATCACTGAGAAGTGAACTTAAGGTTTTCTTGTTGTTCAGAGATGGACCAAGAAGCAATGACAATTGCTAAGTTCCTATATGTAATCTTGTGTTTAATGCCTCCAATTGATTAGTACTAATGTGGATTTCATTTTAATTTGCAGCTGTGAGGCTGATTTAAAATTCCCTTGTTGTTTAGAGATAAACCAAGAATCATTAGCACTAACATTAGATTGGTTTCATTCCTGTTTAGTTAATTGAAGTAATCCCCTCATATTTAAAGTGAAATTGGTTGTTATCATTTTAGAGTTCACTGAATTGTTTTTGTAAAATCAACAAGGAACTTGAGTTTATGCTTAATGTTAACTTGATATCGGTGAGGATCTTTTCTAATTCAACTTAGCTACTTAATCATATGAGAATATGAAAATTAGCCCTGATTCAATTGTACTGTGATAATAGGCCATTTCAAGTTGAGTTAAAATTGACACATATTGATAACTTTTTCCATTTCATTCATAATTAAATTAGATGAACCCCAATTCCTAGGTGAACCTTCTTCATTGATAGATAAACCCTTTTAGTCCTTAGTTTAGCATTTATAATTCAGTTTTGATAAATTTTCAAAAGTCCAAAAATGGTTATCATTTTGCCATTTTTAAAAATCTATTTTCTGAAATCCTTAATTTTCAGAAATTGTAACTTTAGTTAGGGCTAGTCTAGTTTATTTTTAGAGAATCTTTAGCTTCAAATCACTGTGGATATGATATTTGGGTTTATTACAATTGACCTATGCACTGCAGTAGAGAGTGAGTTAGGGAGTTAAATCAAAAATTGAAAAATCTAAAATTTGACCCAAAAATCAGCAAGTTATCATTATATTCCTCAATATCACTATCAAGTTTTTGAAGCCGTTGCCGGGAATTTGAGGTCAATTAGATTAACTTAGATATTTTAGATTAGTTTTAGACTAGTTATCAGTCCATTTATTAGCACAATTTTCAGTTTTTGTAAGTTATCATTTTGAATTTTAGAATTTTGTCTAGTTTTCTTTCTTTTCTGAATTTGATACTTTTGAATTCATTTATGCAAGATTTAGACAATCAAGAGGACCATTATCAATCAGATCCTAAACCTGAAAGGAGATTCTTGAGAAGGAGAAGATTGCAAAGGATAGAGGCAAGAAGAAGAATTTTTTAAGGGAAAGAAGAGGAAGTTAACATGGCTGCACCAAGGACACTCAAGAATTGCTATTCACCTAGTAATGTTAGAAATCAACAAGGGAATGGAGTCCTAGCACCTGCTGCCAACTTTGAAGTGAATCCAGCACTAGTCACAATGATAAGGCAATATCAATTTGCTGGTTTGGGGAATGAAGATCCAACTTCACATTTTGACAATTTCAAGGAAATTTGCAGCACTGTCCATTTCAATAACACCCCTACGATGCTGTCTACATGAGACTATTCCCCTTCTCACTCAAGGACAAGGTCAAGACTTGGTACAAGACCCTCAAACCTGAAGAGATTACCACTTGGGAGTCCTTAATTCAATTGTTTCTAGCTGAATTCTTTCCACCTAGCAAAACTGACAACTATAGGGATCAGATTGTAAGGTTTTATCAATTGGATCAAGAGAACATATGTGATGCATGGCAAAGACTCTAGAGCTTGCTGAGGGCATGTCCACACCATGATTTTGAAAAATGGCAATTGGTTAATTACTTCCACAAGGGATTGAACTATCCATCTAAATTGACATTGAATACTACTGCAGGAGAGATTTTTGCATCCAGGAACATTGATGAAGCATATCAATTGATTGAGAATATTGCCAAGAACCACCATTTCCTTACACATGATAGGACAAGGAGGCCATCCAATGATAATCAAGTCAACAACATTGCTGTCCAGATTGAAGAAGGGTTGCAAAAGGCATTGGAGAAGCTGAATTTGTCAACCAATGTGGGAAAGGCATCCAATTCTGAAATAAGGTGTGATGTATGTGGAAACCAAGGCCATGTCATAGAGGGTTGTAATATGATAATGCAGCAATATGAACAATCTATAGATCAAGTGAATGCAGTAGGGAATTATGGAGTAAAGCCCCCTGTTGAGTTCTATACTCCAGAAAATAGTAACCATCCCTATTTTTCTTATAAGGCCAATCACTACCAAAGGCAACTCATGCAGAATTCTAATTGGCAACCCAAGATTTTGCCAAGGAACCAGCAACCTCCATATCAAAATCAGCCCTCAACCATTCCAATGCAAAGACCTCCTTATGAGCAGTCACCACAAACTCAAAACACTCAATTCTCAAAGATGGAAGAGTTGCTGCAACAAATACTAAAGAAATAAGAGAAGCAAGAGGAGGCAATGCAGAAGCTAACCAATGGATATGAAGCTTTGAGTGCTAACCAGAAGTTGCTTGAGAGCCAAATTGCCCAACAAGCAAGCACATCTAATAGAGCATGAAAAGGAGAATCATGGAGAATGAAACCAGAGCCTTGACTGAGGAAGCTTCAGCCATCATCCAAAACAAGTTGCCTCCCAAGCTAAAGGATCCAGGAAGCTTCTCAATTCCCTGTGAAATTGGAAATAGGAAAATTCAGAGGGCAATGTGTGATTTGGGTGCATCAGTGAGTGTAATCCCTCTTTCACTTTGTAGGAAGCTAGAAGTTGGAGATATGAAATCTACCAACATGTCCTTGCAGTTAGTTGATAGATCCATCAAGTACCCATGTGGAATTATTGATGACATACCCCTCAAAGTTGAAAAATTTTATATTCCTGTAGACTTTGTGGTACTTGACATGGATGAGGACCTGAATACCCCAATTCTTCTAGGCAGGCCCTTCTTAGCCACTGCAGGAGCTGTAATAGATGTCAAGGAGGGTAAAATGACATTTCAAATTGGGAAGGACAAGATAGAATTCAATTTGGCACAAGTTATCAGTAGGCCAAATTTTCAGCAAAGTGAAATTGAAGATGGGCAGTTAGATCAGATTGTACAACAAGTTTCTGCAATAATTTCCATTGAACACCCCTTGCAAAGGTGCCTAATGTTTGATCACTTGAAGGAACTAGAAGATCCAGAGGCTAAGGCATGCCAATCTGAGCTGAATTCCCTCAAATCAGTGGACAAATCTGAAATTCAGAATGAGGTGTAGGAGGTTATCACTGCTGAACTCCAACCCAATTCAATTCAAAACAATCCTTCTAAATTGGAGCTCAAGCCTCTTCCTAGCAACCTGAAGTATGAATTCTTAGGAGAGAATTCAACATTTCCAGTAATTATCAATGCCAATTTGCCAAGAGAGCAAGTCTAGGAGCTGCTGAAAAGATTGAAGCTGTACAGGGAGGTAATTGACTATTCAATTGAAGATATCAAGGGCATTAATCTTTCAATTTGCATGCACAGGATTCCTATGGAGGACAACTACAAGCCTTCAATTAAATGCCAAAGAAGACTCAATCCAGTGATGAAGGAAGTTGTGAAGAAGGAGGTGCTGAAGTTGCTGAATGCTGGAATCATATATTCCATTTCAGATAGTGAATGGGTCAGTCCTGTTCAGGTGGTGCCAAAGAAAGGAGGGATTACAGTAGTGAAATCAGATACAAATGAATTGATATCCACCAGGACAGTCATATGTTGGAGAATGTGTATTTATTTTAGAAAATTGAAAAAGGCAACCAGGAAGGACCACTTCCCACTTCCCTTCATTGACAAATGCTTGAGAGGTTGGCCAAACACTCTCACTTTTGTTATTTGGATGGCTATTCAGGCTTGTTGCAGATTCCAATCCATCCACAAGACCAGGACAAGACTACTTTCACTTGTCTATATGGGACATTTGCATATATGAGGATGCCATTTGGATTGTGCAATGCTCCTGCCACTTTTCAGAGGTGCATGATATCCATCTTTTCAGATTTCATTGAGGACATTATGGAGGTGTTTATAGATGACTTTTCAGTCTATGGGGATTCCTTTGAGGCTTGTTTGGAAAATTTGACAAAGGCTACAAAGGTGCAGGGAATCCAATCAAATTTTGAATTAGGAAAAGTGCCACTTCATGGTTCAAGGAGGAGTTGTGTTGGGCCACATTGTATCCAGTAGAGGGATTGAAATGGACAAAGCAAAGACTGAGGTCATTGAGAAGCTACCACCTCCAAAGAATATGAAGGCTATAAGGAGTTTCTTGGGCCATGCTGGGTTCTACAAAAGGTTCATTAAAAATTTTTCAATGATAATCAGACCCCTCACAAGATTGCTAGCAAAGGATGTTGAGTTCAATTTTGATGAAGATTGCATGAAGGCCTTTAACCAATTGAAGGAAGCACTCATTTCAGCTCCTATAGTGCAGCCACCAGATTGGACACTACCCTTTGAAATCATGTGTGATGCTTCTGACCAAGCAGTAGGGGTAGTGCTGGGACAAACTAAAGACAAGAAACACTATGCCATATGTTATGCTAGTAAGACATTGGATGAAGCCCAAGTAAACTATGCCACCACTGAAAAGGAATTGTTGGCTGTGGTATTTGCATTTGACAAGTTCAGTCTTATCTAATTGGAGCCAAGGTAATTGTGTACACTGGTCACCAAGCAGTGAGGCACCTAATTAGCAAGAAGGAATCAAAGCCAAGGCTAATCAGATGGATTTTATTGCTATAAGAATTTGATGTGGAGATCAGGAATAAAAGAGGGACAGAAAACTTGGTTGCAGATCACTTGTCAAGGATGGAAGGAATTCAGGATTCTCCATCAATCCCTATCAATGATTCATTTCCTGATTACTTCTTATGGATATATCAGCTACCCCAACTTCTTGGTATGCTGACATTGTAAACTACTTGGCCTGTGGAATCATTCCACCTGAGTACTCCTACCAACATAAGAAGAAGTTCTTCCATGACATGAAAGACTTCTATTGGGATGATCCCCTCTTGTTCAAGAAGTCCCCTGATGGCATTTTCAGAAGGTGTGTGCCAGAAGCTGAATTCCAATCCATTTTGTATGAATGCCACTCATCCCCATATGGTGGACATGGAGCTACCCAAAAGACAGCTGCTAAGGTCCTACAATCTGGTTTCTATTGGCCTTTCTTATTCAAAGATGACCATATATATGTCAAAAGTTGTGATGTGTGCCAAAGAGCAGGATCAATTTCCAAGAGGAATGAAATGCCACAGAATGGCATCCTAAAAGTTGAAATTTTTGATGTTTGAGGCATTGATTATATAGGACCCTTTTCTAGCTCCTTTGGATACAAATTCATATTGTTGGGTGTTGATTATGTGTCCAAGTGGATAGAAGCCATCCCCACAATAGCTGTTGATTCAAAGGATGTTATCAAGTTGTTCAAGGATATAATTTTCCCAAGATTTGAAATTCCAAGGGTGATTATCAGTGATGGAGGCAGTCACTTCATAGAAAGATGTTTTGAGAACCTCCTAAGCAAGTATGGGATAAAGCATAAGGTTTCAACAGCCTACCACCCTCAAACAAATGGCCAAGCTGAAATTTCAAATAGAGAAATTAAGGCCATTTTGGAAAAAATAGCTTCCTTAACTAGAAAGGATTGGAGCATCAAGTTGAATGATGCACTTTGGGCCTACATGATAACATATAAATCTCCAATTGGTGTCTCCCCATATAAGTTGGTTTATGGAAAAATATGCCACTTGCCAATTGAGCTCAAACACAAGGCATATTGGACTGTCAAGGCACTAAATGTTGATATGCATGCTTGTGGATAGAAAAGGCTCCTACAAATTGATGTATTGGATGAGATTAGGCTTAATGACTACCATAATTCAGAATTCTATAAGGAAAGGACCAAGAGGTGGCATGATAGCGGGATTTTGAAGAAGGATTTCAAAGTTGGAGACCTTGTGTTGCATATTTAATTCAAGGCTCAAGTTGTTTCTTGGAAAATTGAAGTCTAGATGGAGTGGACCCTTCAAAGTCCACAAGGTTTATCCTTTTGGGGCTGTGGACCTTGTCAATGACAATGTTGACATATTCAAGGTTAATGGACAAAGATTGAAGTTATACAACCCCACGACCATGGATTCAACTAAGGAGGTGCTGATTTTGCAAGATCCCCTACAATTGCCTAGTTGAACTCCATTGCAATAATGTCTAGCCTAAGAAATTAAAGTAGGGCACTTCTTGGGAGGTAACCCAAGCCATTTTATACCTAATCTTTCTATTTTGTAGGAATAAGTCAGGAAAGAATCGGATCAATCCGTAAATATTCATTTAGGGAGTACCCCTACCCTCATTTTCTCACTAAATCCCAATGATAACTGATATTATCTTTTCCTTCATGCTGCAATTATCATATTGACATCTGAATTATCATTCATATCAGTTATCCAAATTCATCATTGCTGAATTTCAGTGAATTTCAAGTGCATTTCATTGAATTGTGCACCCCAAAAATCTGATATTGCAGATTTCATTGATATCCTTTATTTCTTTACAGGATTAGTTGCAATTCAGGAAGTATGGACCACCCAAAGCCTTTGGATGAGATAAAGGATGGATCAATTGCACAATTCTAAGAATTTGATACCTTCTCAACCCTCTCCCTTATCTATATTTTCACCACTGTGGACAGTGCCGAGAATAAGCTTGGGAGAGGAAATCTGGTACTTTTCTAAACTTTACACCATGTTTTCAATCTATTTTAATGCTCATATCATCATTCACCACCAGGTTATCACGGTTTGAACAAGTTATCATTGGTTTCACTCGGTTATCACTAGTTTTGACAAGTTATCACTGGTTATCATTTTTTTTTGGCTCAATTCAATCCCTGCATTCATTCTAACTCTAAAATGGGTGAAATCCTTTATTATGACAGTTAGTACACTCCAATACCAAGTGATTAACTTGGCCATTAACCTTCTTGCTTTAATTGACTTATCAATTCAGATGCATTTGAATTAAATTTCAGCTGAAAATTTTTCTTTTTGTGGGTAACACTAGCTGGCATTCATGGATTAGATTGACAATATAAGATGTCTAGAAGGGAGTCAAGGCTCTTGCTGCCGTGTTAAATAAGAAAACTTGACTTTTTGGACAAAGGGATCTAAACCTTACTTGAGTTTGAACTATTATTCACTTCATGAACAGAATAGAGAAAGAAAAATGGAGAAAAGAAAAAATGAAAAGTTGCATTTTGAATGCATGCATGCATAAATAAAGAGAGTGAAATTCTAAAAAGGAACCACTCTTGAATAAAGCCAGGATTTTTATCCTGTGACCAGCATGAATAAAAATCAGGGGGTTACATTTTCATGAATAAAAGTCAGGTGTTAAACATGTTTGAGCAGTGGAAAATCTGTTCATGAAGAGATTTATAGTTCAACCTCTTTGTAAAGTTGACAATTCCTGAAATTCAAATTTGTTACTACTAGTACTTCTTCCATGGCTTAAATTTGCTTTAGCCTTTATGATTCCCTAGCTAGAAATTGAATTTTTGAAAAGAATGAAGTGTTGGCAAAGTGAGAAACTCATTGGACTTAAATCAGCTGATTTTCAATTCATTCGTGGACTGTTAATTCAAGTTTGTCCTTAATTTATAAATGTTTTGCTTGAGGACAAGCAAAAGGCTAAGCTTGGGGGAGTTTGATCATTAGCTGATCACGATAGGTTTTTATCCCATTTTCTATTCAATTCATCCATATCGAGCCCTCATTTTGTCTAAATTTTGGCCAATTATGTTTGGAATGCAATGGATTGTGATAACTAGCTGATCATTCTCATTTTACACTTAATTTCATGTGCATAGAGGTTCTGAATTACTAAAATTCATAAATATCTCAATTCTATGTCAAGTTATCATTTTTTGGGCAAGTTATCATTTCAAAGTGCAAGTTATCATTTTTCTAATTTGGCTGATTTTTAATGATTATCTTGTCATAAATCCCCTGCCATCATGAATTAATCATATTTGGATGATCATATTTCAACTTGTGCAAAGTTATCATTCCATTTCACAAGTTATCATTTTTGGTGTCAAGTTATCATTTTCAGGGTAAAACTGTCATTTCGATATGCAAGGTTGTCACTTCTGCACAAAAGCATTAGGCAATAATTAAATTATTGTCCTAGCTCCTTGCAGCTCTGATTTGATCACATTTGGATAACTATAACTAAAGTTATGACAAGTTATCATTTTATGGCATCAAGTTATCATTTTATGGCACCAAAGTTATCATTCCTATGAAATCTTATCCATATTTGATTTCTGATCTTATTCAGTTGCCATCCTAATCCCTTTGATGCCTTCACTATTCTGAACCACTCATAATTGGACAATTTTCATGATATGGTGCAAGTTATCATTCCGGATTTTAAAAGTTATCATTTTTAATTAAGGATTTCATTCCTGCACAACACTAAATCCCATTTGATAATTGAGCTGATAATTGTCATTGTCCTAATCCTTATTTGTTAAAATCCCATTCATGGACTTTGATGCTTGCTGTTTTGGCCTTTCTAGCTGGGAAAAGAGGGCTGCACAAGGAGGAAAAAGGAGGGGGGACCACTTGCTTTTTTACTGTCCAAAAATTGGCACTGCTGATATTTTTTGGACAGGACACATGGCACAATCAGGGAGTGATGGAACCTTCTCATTTGCATTCAAGGGTGAGGAGAAGACATATAAAAGCTGAAAAACTCTAGGGGGGCTGACCATTGCAAGGGTTTGAGAGGAAGGAAGCAATTAGGAGGAGCTGAAGTGGAGCTGCAATCCTGATTCCTGTCGATAGCCTTTAATTTAGGATGATTTATATCAGTTTCTCCTTCTTTTGTGTATCAAACTTTGTAAATATGTGGAGCTAAATCCCATTTATCCTAGGATAGGGTAGTAGTCTAGTTTAATTGTGGATGGATTATGGACATTTATGAATTCCTGCACTGAATCAAGTTTTGATTTCTGATTTCTGAAATATGTTTCATATGGACCTGTTCTTGACATTGTAAGATCCTATTAATATTTACAACTGAGAGGTTGTCCTTTAATCTATTCTTTGTTCAGAAATGAATCAAGAACCAATGACATTTTCTAGGTTCAAACCCAATTAAGAATCTGATTTTCTGATTTATGAAATCTATTTTTTCCCATTTCTGATTCTTGAATTTTGTTGAATCTGATTTTACCATTGTGGAGTCCTAATTGAATTAATAACTGAGAGGTTGCTTATGGTTTCATTCTTGTTTAGAAATGAATCAAGAGGCAATGGTATTTTCTAAGAATTCAACCCCTGAATTGTTGCAAGTTTCTTGTTGCTGATTTCTGAATTTTGAATTCTAATTTTCTGAATCTGTGGAATCTGCATTGTTATTGTTAAACACCCGATTTCATTAATAACTGAGAAGTGAACTTAAGATTTTCTTGTTGTTCAGAGATGGACCAAGAAGCAATGACAATTGCTGAGTTCCTATATGTAATCTTGTGTTTGATGCCTCCAATTGATTAGTACTAATGTGGATTTCATTTTAATTTGCAGCTGAGAGGCTGGTTTAAAATGCCCTTGCTGTTTAGAGATAAACCAAAAATCATTAGCACTAACATTAGATTGGTCTCATTCCTGTTTAGTTAATTGAAGTAATCCCCTCATATTTAAAGTGAAATTAGTTGTTGTCATTTCAGAGTTCTGAATTGTTTTTGTAAAATCAGCAAGGAACTTGAGTTTATGCTTAATGTTAACTTGATATTAGTGAGGATATTTTCTAATTCAACTTAGCTACTTAATCATATGAGAATATGAGAATTATCCCTGATTCAATTGTGTTGTGATAACAGGTCATTTCAAGTTGAATTAAAATTGACACATTGATAACTTGTTCCATTCCATCCATAATTAAATTAGATGAACCTCAATTCCTAGGAGAACCTTCCTCATTGATAGATAAACCCCTCTAGTCCTTAGTTTAGCATTTATAATTCAATTTTGATAAATTTTCAAAAGTCCAAAAATAGTTATCATTTTGCCATTTTTAAAAATCTATTTTCTGAAATCCTTAATTTTCTGATATTGTAACTTTAGTTAGGGCTAGTCTAGATTGCTTTTAGAAATCTTTGGCTTTAAATAACTGTGGATACGACATTTGGATTTATTACAATTGACCAGTGCACTGCAGTAGAGAGTGAGTTAGGGAGTTAAATCAAAAATTGAAAAATCTAAAATTTGACCCAAAAATCAGCAAGTTATCATTATACTCCTCAATATCACTATCACCAGATCAGGCTACCCTGCGGAAGATCTGCCACAACGGCAGTAGACAACAGCAGTAGATCAGGCTACCCGGCAGAAGATCTGCCACAACGCTAGATCAGGCCGCCAGGTGGCAAATTCGTAGTGAGGTGGCCGAAATAGGTCGGGCGCGGGCGGATCAAGCCGCCAGGCTGCAAATCCGTCGCGAGGCGGCTTGATCCACCAATTTTGACTGTCATAATTTTTAATAATAAAATAATATTTTTACGTTATCGATGGTTCCAATCGTTCGAACTTCCAATGGTTCGAACTATCGATAATTATAATCATAAAATATTAATTATATTATATATTATGATATCTAAGATTATAGTATCTAATTATTTTTATGATTACCGACGGGTTCGACTGTCCGAACTTGCGACGGATAGGGTGCCGTCGAAAATTTCAACGTTCCAAATCGTCAAAAAATAAAATAATAAAATAATAAATTTTATAATTTATTTTCTTTATTTTTCGATGGTCAAAAATGTCGAAAAATGCGAAGGATTGCTGTCCGTCGCAAATTACGAAGGATTTCTTTTCGTCAGAAATTGTCCATCGAAAAATCTTAATTTTCTTGTAGTGCTGGTAGTAAAACAAGTACTACGGTGGAGACTCCCACTGAAGGAGCCTATGTCTAGCTTTGTTTAAATTATACGGCACACAGACTTAAGTCCAGTCGATAATTTCTAGCGCTTGACTTGAGTTTTGAAATTGGTCACAATCCTATAGTACCAAGTTTGAATCTTGTATTTGGTCTCTCTTTCTTAATCAAGTGACATTGAGTTACTAAGACTGATATTTTAAGAATCACATTATGATTTGCATGTTCCAATTCCGCTCACTATCTTCAGAAGCGTCGGAAGCGTTTGTTCATGTGAGAGAACAAACTCAAACGTGATCGACATACTTTTCACATGCATAATAATACTTTATAATAATGAATTTATCAAAAAAAGATAATCTTTTGTTTATAAAAAAATTTGAGTACATCATTATATTTCTAATCCACGCAATCCTAAAGCATTTCCATGTCTCACTGAGTTTTGACTTCTTGATTTCGTACAAATTTGTACTTCGAGTCGATATGCTTTCCTTTGCAATAGTATTTCTTGTCCTTCACATAAACAATAGCTGCTTGATTGTCACAGTGAAGGATCATCTTATTCATTGCATTTTAAAAATCCTCAAGTTTTGAAGGAATTTCTTAAGCCATAAGGCCTCTTGTACTGCCGTTGAACAAGGTACGAATTCTGCCTCCATAGTTGATAGTGTCACACGTTCTTTTTTCTTGCTATTCCAAGTAATAATATCATTGCTGAGCAAGGAAGTGTATCCGGAGGTAGATTTTCATTTATCAACGTCACCAGCCCAATCGGCATCGGTGAATCCAACAAGTCATAGACTTCCTCCATGATAGCATAGTGCAAGGTCTGTAGTACCCTTGAGCTATCTCATGATTCTCTTCACCGTTTTCAAGTGTTGGCATCCTAGATTAATCTAATATCGATTAACTAGACCCACGACAAGACATATATCTGGCCGAGTACACATCATAGCGTACATGAGGCTACCGACCACACTTGCATAGGGAACATTTGACATTTCCTTTTGTTCCTTTAGACTTTAGGGCACATGTCCAGACTTAAAACCTCACATTTCATAATAGGAGTGTCAATGGGTTTGCAGCCATCTGTACGAAATCGTTTCAAAACTTTCTTTATATATGATTCCTGTGACAAAAGCAAGGAGTTGTTTAGAACGGTCACATTAAGTTTTCACACCCAGTATGTAGGCTGCTTCACTCATGTCCTTCATCTGAAACATGGAGGACAACCATTGTTTAATGGTAATGACAAAATCCCTATTATTTTCAGTTATTGGAATGTCGTCCACATATAAAGTTAGGATAGCAAAATTATCCTCGGACTTATAAAAATACACATAGTGATCTTCATCAATCATGTTAAAATCGTACAAAATGATTAATTGATGAAATTTAAGATATCACTGTCTATATGATTGTTTGAGTCCATAAATGAACCGGCGAAGTATGCAAACTTTGCACTCTTCTTCTTTTACAACGAAGCCTTGAAGTTGCTCCATATAAATTTCCTCATCTAGTTCTCCATTGAGAAATGTGATTTTTACATTCATTTCATGTAATTCTAAGTCCATATGTGCAACCATATCTAATATTAGACGAATTGAAGCAAACCTTACAACACGTGCAAAAGTTTTTTCATAGTTTCATAGTCAACACCCGATGTTTGGGTGAAACCTTTCGCCACTAGATGTGCTTTATATCTTTCAATTGATCCATCCATTCCACGTTTAATTTTGAGAAACCATTCATTCCCAATTGTCTTACGGCCTGGCGGGAGATCAACTAAGTCCCATACTTGATTTTTCTGCATGGACCATAACTCTTCCTCCACTGCCTTAATCTATTCTTCCTTAATAGGGAACAAGAGAACCTCTTTAATAGATTTGGGATCAATTTCATCTTCCAAACTTACTATGTGGGTTTCATGTAGCCCATGTTCACGCAGACCTTCTATTTTAAATCGTCGGCGCGGAACATATTTTTTAGTATTGGAACTTTCAGGTTCGTCAATTAACGATTGCGAATCTCTCCCACTCGGATGAAGTTGTGGTACGGAGAAGACAAACTCCTCAATGGGTTGATCCTCCTGTGCCGTCAACTTAGGATCTACTTCTTCATTTAGAAGAAGTCCCTTGTTTATCTTGTCTTACTTAGAAAATTCATTCTCTATGAATGTCACATCTCGATTTTCGATTTTCGTTATCATATCTTCTCTATGAATGAATACATAGCCCATACATAGCCCATAGAGGTGTCAGAATATCTTATAAAGATACATGTTTGCCCTCTTGAATCCAACTTCCTATAGTTGTGAGAGTTGTTTAGGACATAGGTCGCGCAGCCTCAAGGGCGCAAATAACTAAGGTTAAGTTTTCGACCTATCCATAGTTCATAAGGAGTGGTTGGAATGGATTTCGATAGTACATAATTTAAAATGTGGGCAGAAGTCAATAGTGAATCTCCCCA
The DNA here is from genome assembly GCA_030549335.1 of Pontederia crassipes. Classification (NCBI taxonomy): domain Eukaryota; kingdom Viridiplantae; phylum Streptophyta; class Magnoliopsida; order Commelinales; family Pontederiaceae; genus Pontederia; species Pontederia crassipes. The sequence continues at coordinate 10,139,769 of CM060198.1, forward strand.
ATATGAAATTGGAAGATTAGCTTGCGTCATTATGGATCGAACCACATCAAATAAGGTACGATTCTATCTTTCTACAACATCATTTTGTTGTGAAGTTCTTGGTACTGTTAGTTTCCTAACTATACCCTTTTCATCACATAACTTTTTGAATAAGTCAGAGAGATATTCACGACTATAGTTAGTTCGCAAGGCTTTAATCTTGCGATCCACTTGATTTTCTTTCATGTTCATGAATCGTATAAAAGAATCCAAAGCTTCAGACCTATGAGAAATTAAGTATATAACACCATAGCATGAATAATCATCTATAAAGGTGATGAAGCAAGAAAAATTGTGTCATGTGTGAACATTCATCGAATGATATATGTCCGAATGGATTAATTATAATTGGTAGTTGGCACGTTTTCCTTTCCCAAATGGTGTTTTTATTTCTACATTCCTCACAAGTTGGAAGATCAACTTTTGCGACAGTCCCCAAGAGGCCTTCTTTATCAAGTCCATTCATTCGATCTTAACCAATGTGTCCAAGTCTGGCATGCCAAATATTGGCACTTTCATTCATATCAACAGATGAGATAAAAGAATAACTATCAGCAACAGATGCTATATTTAAAACATAGAAACCATTATTGAGAAAACCATTGCATAGAAGAACATTGTCAAGACATATTGTCATTTGTTTCCTTTGAAAACTTATTACATAACCAAGCTTGTCTAATGTTGACATAAAAAGTAAATTTCGTTGTGAAGATAAAGAATTTGACCATTGTCAAGTTCTAACTTACAAGTTTGTATTTAACTTCAACTCTTTCATTGTTGCCAACGTAAATTCATTTTCTCCCCGCACTTATTCTGGCAAAATTCTACGAAGATCCCGTGATCTCTTGCTACATGGTTGGTGGTTCATGAATCTGCAATCCACGAAGGATGAGTTTTAATAGTTAAGGCACAACTAGAGACATAAGCAAAAGAATCATGATTAGGACAAACCTTCTTAGGCTCAGTGCAATCACAAGCCAAGTGTTTGTATTTGCGACAATTGTACCATTTTACTTTATTTATGTTTGCCTTGTCGTCATGTTTTTCACGCTTGCGCTGGTGGCCTTGGGCTTTCTTTTATCTAGCACCTCCGTTCCTCTTATTTGGTTGCAACTTATGCGACCTTTTTATCTTAAATCGGGAACCAGCTCTTTGTCCACTATTTTCAGCAACTAATGTTTTAGAGGATTGATTCATGACTTAAAGGGCCTCATCCTCCATTTCAATGTGGCAAGAAGCTTAGTAAAAAATTTTGACACCTTCGTTGTGCCTCAAGTTACAACGTATATGTTCCTAACTTTTAGGAAGAGAGCGGATCATAGCCCGCACTTGTTGCTCTTCATCGGGCACTTGTCCCGCATTCTTTATTTTATGTAACATGTTAGACACCTCCTGGATATGCTCCTTCATCATATGATTTGGTCGCTTCCGATAAGAGTCAAATTTGACCATGAGCATCCAACGCTTCGTAGTCGTGGTGACCCCATACTTATTGCGGAGCACAACCCTCTTATCGACTTCGAATTTGCAGAAGAGTGAATTGTTCATTGTGCTCAACAACGTAATGCGAGCAATGCGATTCCTTTTGGACTAGGCCTGATATGCCTCTATGTCCCTCTGGCGTTAGGCATTATTTATAGGTGCAAGTTCATTGACAACATGTTTAATGATCTCTAAGATCTCTTGTTCTTCTAAGAGATATTAGACCTTGTAGTGCCAAATATCATAATTATCGCATTGAGCTTTTCATTCTTATTCAGATCAACAATTATTATTTTGAAAGTCATGGCCTAGTTTGGTTAAAAAAAAGGAGAAATCAGTGTTATGCATGTTATAATTTGTCCGCAAAAATATAAATAATGAAATAACAATACTCATGAAGTAATGACATCGAGAGTTTGTTATACTCTCACTCATCTCCCACTATCTCCAAGAAATATTATCATTCATTATTTTAACAATGTGACAAAATTAATCTAAATGTTTGAATTTTGAATTAACACATAATTCAAAATTTTTTACTATATACATTTTGAATAAACTTATAATTCAAAATCACCGAAATTCATTTTGTGTGGTGCACCAAATTATTTCTAATATGACCAGGACAATCAGGATAAGTGTAATGGAGGCTCTTTCCCAAGGGGTGCCAATTAAATAATCACGCACTATCCTTCGTATCGACATCACATCAGAAAAAATTATGCCACCACTATCACACATCAACCCTATTTTTGGAGACTGCTTTAATCATGCATCAGACTGGTTCTTTGGAATCTTTCTAGACATGCATTTCAGGTTACACACCACTCAATAGAAAAACATTGGTTATTGTGACAATATTTAAATCTCAAAGTGCCTTAGTCCTACAAAAAAACTACCTATATTTCATGTATTCTTTAATTACCTATAGTTTGTATAATTATACCAATTAATTATTTTTTTACTATAGGCTGGCACGAAAGATTGATTTCAGCACTTAGCCACAAAATAATATTAACATGTTAATTAATTCTCAAAAAGTAATTTTATTTAATTTATTTTATTTCAAATCAATTTGAAATTGTAGGCAAGTTATCATGCTTAACAAAATTGGACATACCAATTTTAAATTCAAATTCACAATTTTAACATATAGTCAAAATTTTAGAAGGTAATTATTTGCAATAAATTTTGCACATATCAATTTTGAATTCAAATTCAAATTAAATTATTCAAAAATTTCTTCCATAATTGAATTTAGATCACAACAATAGATATCCTTATGATATACATAAATATAAATATTTATTTCATGCATGATAACACATTTATTAGGCAATATTTGTGATTGACATGCAAATCTAGTCATTTAATTATTCCATTAAATCAACAAATGATTTTCTTTTAGTAGCTTTAAATTGCATGCAATATTTCAGAAAAAAACTCTAAGGAAAATACATATTTTTTTCCTAATTTTCTAAGTGCTAAAATAGACATTTTCAATTTTTTAATTATTTTAATATTCAGGCGAAAATGACAAAAGGGAAAACTGTTTAGTGGGCCTGTCATATGGCCCAGCTGCCAATTCACATGGGTGTAACAGTTATGCACTCATACTGGGTCCTCCCAGCGGGCCTTGTGCTTGCTGTAATAATTTTCTATTTTTTTGCTGCAACATATGCAAAAAAAATTAAGATATTCATCAAAAATATTAAAATAAATCATAAAAAATATATTATGGACTAGGTTTATCCATAATATATTTGTGATGAAAAGACCACTTTGTCCCTCGGTTGTGGTCGTAAAACTAAGATGCGCAGATCCCATAAATAATAATAAATATTTTTTTTGCCGCAATCACGAGTTCTAGAAAAAACCATAAAAACTTTGGTGCCAATGTTGGATTTATAACATATATAAATCATGGAGGTTGTGGAAGACCTCTTGCATCGAAAGCGGATCGTCGGGATGTTTTTACGAACACTTGATGAATGCACTTGTACCTCGAAATCGAAGACTGAACCTCAAGGGACCGGAACACCATTTCACAGCACAAGTACCTTTAGATGAACCTCTATGAAAGTGTACACGAAAGCATGTTTTAGGACCTATGGCAATTTCTCCTTAGGCGCATGTCTCAGCAACACAAAACGGGGGTTTTGCTTGTTGTAGGACTTGACCAAACATCTCACGACACGAGCTAACGACAGCCATGCAACACCATCCCATTAAGGATAGGTTTTCTTGTTCATATGTCAAGGGCCGGTAAGGTATTGCGCGTTGTATCGAATTAAACCACATGCTCCATCGCTTGTGTAGGGCCCCATCAATTCCTTTGAGTTTCGGTCTTGCGACCATACTCCCTAGGAGGAGTGTTTCACGCGTTAGCTGGGCCCCTGATCCGTGTAGACCAAGGGCGAACACTGTTCCGTTTATGGCATGGACTACCAGGGTATCTAATCCTGTTCGCACCCCAGCGTTGGTAGGGACCTAAAGAGTGTATGTGTCCCCTTTCATAGGGGAGGGAGACTTGGGCGAGAGGTTAAGCAGAACACATTACGCGCGTCCATTGCGTGTTCTCACAGCGCGCGAATCACGCGTCCCGCGATCCTGGATAGCACGATATGTGTGATTTGTGCGATCTGCGTGATCAGCGCACGATTGTGCATGTGGGACGCACGCTCCTATGCGTGTCTTCGCCCATGTGGGCCGCGCGCACGCGCAGCCCATATGCCCAAAAGGACATTTTTCAAACAAACTTGGTGACGATGGATCACCACCTGAGCAAAGTGATAGAGTACCTCACTGATGCTGTTGCTTTCGGCAAGCCTCTGACTATTGGGATATACATAGAATGGGTGGAGTCGGCAAAACCACCCTCTCGAATGAAATCAACAACAAGCTCATGTCAAGTGGCGGTGGAGATGGTGATAATGCCTTGAATCTAAACTCACTTGTAATCCTTTTTATGGTTCCCCTATGTAGTCAGGCGCTTCAACAGATTTTCTCTACGGGGGTCTCGCTCTATAAAAAGGAGTACCTATATAAATTTCCTAGGGGTCCTAACAGAAACCCATCCTTGTAATCATCGTTATTCCATAACAAAGAGAGCCGCCGCTTATTCTCTATGTTCTTTTGTGTTCATGCGATCTTTCTCCCTCTTTTTTGTAACAAACTGGTATCAGAGCCTTAGAGTTCATCAACGATTCTCGATCAGGCAAGGAGATGGTGTCGCACAACGTGAACGTGGAGAAGTTCATCGGCACAAATAATTTTGGATTGTAGCAGATCAAGATGCGGGCGCTTCTAAAGCAACAAGGAGTCTGGGCGCCCTTCTTAAACGTGTCGAAGAACAAACCAAAGGAGGAAGAATCGAAGGGCAAAGAAAAGGAGGTCGACCTCACTACTTTGGCGACATAGGAGGAGAATGTGCACTCGATGATTTTGTTGTGTCTGACCGATGAGGTGATAATCGAGGTCGCAAATGAAGAAAATGCGATCGGTCTGTGGTTGAGACTCGAGAGTCTATATATGACGAAGTCTCTCACCAATAAGTTGTTGTTGAAGCAACATTTGTTCTCTCTTTGCATGCAAGAAGGTACCCCTCTGAAGGAACATCTTGATCAGTTAAATTCTTTGTTGATGGAACTAAGAAATATCGATGTTAAGATCAATGATGAAGATGCTGACCTAATTCTATTAGTTTCGCTTCCTTCGTCATATGAGAATTTTGTTCAGTCTATGATTATCGGAAAGGAAACTATAAGTCTGAAAGAAGTAAGATCGAGTCTCCATACTCATGAACTTCGGTATAGAGCATCTGAAAATTCTGTAGAGACTCAGGCCACGGGTTTGATATCAACCGCGGAAAAGGGACAATCCTCGAATTCAAAGAAATCCATGTCAAAGAAGAAGAAAATCACTGCGAAAGATATCTGTAATTACTGCAAGGAACCAAATCATTGGAAGAAAGATTGTCCGAAGTAGAAGAAGGCCCCCGTCGCTGGAGTGGTACATGAAACTAAAAATTCTGAAGATGATTTAATTCTAGCTGCTTTTAATCAAGGATGTCCGGAGGGCAGTTGAGTTCTTGATTCGGGGTGCTCCTATCATATGACTCCAAATAAAGAATGGTTCACATCTTATTATAAGACCGACGGTGGAAACATCATCATGGGCAATAATGCATCATGTCAGATAGTCGGGATCGGTTCTATGCAGATCAGACCCATCATAAACTTATTAGGACGCTGACAGATGTCCATCATGTTCTGCAATTGAAGAAGAATTTGATATCATTTAGAGTCTTGGACTCTAAAGGGTGTCAGATCAATGCAGCTGGAGGCATCCTTATAGTCATGAAGGGTGAAGCTACAGTTCTGAAGGGAGTCAAACAGAAGCCCTTGTATATATTGTAAGGCAAGATAGTCTCTAGCATTGCTGCAGTGGCTAGTTCATCCGACTTAGGAAAGTCTGCGGCTTTGGCATAAGTAAGAACGAGATGAATATTCTCAGCAAACGAGTTCTTCTAGAAAATCAACTTCTGCAAGCACCATGTGTTTGGCAAACAACGTAGGTCTCAATTTGGCAAAGCAGTACATAGGACGAAGGCGATACTTAACTACATCCACGCTGATTGTTGGAGTCCCTCTCGTGTTCCTTCATTAGGAGGTGCTAGGTACTTCCTGTCCGTGATTGATGACTACTCGAAGATGACTTGGGTATTCTTGATGAAACACAAGAGTGAGTCCTTCAAGGCCTTCAAGTAGTGGAAGTTTTTGGTGGAAAATCAAACGTCGAAGAAAGTTAAGCACCTTAGCACTGATAATGGTTTAGAGTTCTATTCAGCTGAATTCGACCAGTTCTGCAAAGATGAAGGAATTGCCAAGCATCGCACAGTCAAAGATACTCCACAGCAGAATGGAGTTGCAGAACGAATGAACATGACACTTCTGGAGAGGGCAAATGTCCTTTTCACCGGTTATAAGCAGTTTTCAGGTCGTGTTGCTAACGCATCGCCGGCGTGACACGCTCTCTCTCCTCCACGCAAGCATTTTACGGACGTGATGATATTAAAAACTAAAATAATAATTAAAAATATGACACTTGCAACTTCGATGAGCCATCGACACACCAAAAGGAGTTGACGGAGGTCACAAAGACGAAGAGAAAGGGGAGAAGGGGATAAGCTCCCTCCTGCTCATCGACGAAGGGGGGAGAGGGGGGGGCGTTTAAGGTTTAGGGTTTAGGGACAAGCCCCCTCCCTCCCCTTCCTCCCCTCCTTCATCGGAGTTACTTCTCATCATAGGTGGAGGTGTATCATTTTTCAATTATTATTATATGTTTTTGTTATGTTGCGTAGAGGAGAGAACTTGTCATGCTGGCGTCACCTGAAAACGGCAAAAGGACATTTGCTGAAATAAGTTAAAAGATAGAGACTAATCTTATTACAAAATGAAATTGAAGAATACCGCTAAAAAAATTATCAAAGTTAAAAAGCATTTGGTGTAATTTGTCCTTTATTTTGTTGAAGGCATTCAGTTCTCCTTTGGAAGATCCAAAGCTTAGTTCTCGAAGAGGTCATCATGAGTGGGATTGCAACAAAACAGTCTATTAAGAAAACTGCCGTGCAATTTTTTTGTCACTTACAAAATAGGTCTTGGAGTTCAACCTCACAGAATCTCAACTCTTTTATGTTCTCCCCAACTTAAAATGGAAATTTCTACGACTTGCCCATAGTCTTTTCATCAAGGGCATGTATGTGACACATGAGTAATCCATTCCAATTTTTGCATCAAAGCTTGACATTTATTTACTTTTCCTTCTGAACAAGGTTGTCAAGATGTCGATCTAAATTTTAAGATTTTACGATCTTACAATCTTACATACCTCTTCCGATCTCGATTTTATCTAGAGGATATAAGATCTTAATACGATCTTAATTTTGGTCAAACGATCTTATGATCTTTTTCGATCCTATACGATCTCATATGATTAATATAATAATTTAAATATTAATTAAAAATATATTTATGATAATAAGAATTAATTTATATGAAGTTAAATATATTTTTGTTTATTTTTAATATGTTTTGACATAATTTCACTTAAGAATAAAAAAATGTCTTCTTGATGTATAATTTGATTTCAATGCGTAAAATTTATCAAAAATTTATTTATTATTTTATTAATAAATAAGATGTTACAATCTTCGATTTTATGACCTTCTCCGATCTTATATAAGATTCGGATCTTGACAACCTTACTTCTGACTGTCACCATAGTAATTTAAATATTTTCATCAATTGCGTGCGTGTGAAAAGATTTCAATCCGATCCGGCCGCACGGGGCCGCCTATGAGAGAGAGGGGGAAGGAGGGAGGTCATAGCCGGTCATTGTCGGAGCTCGTCGCCAGAGATCGCGTCGGTCGCCTGGAAGTGCGCCGGTGAGGGAGAGAGAGAGGAGAGAGGAGAGTGGGAGGAGTGAATAAAAAGAGGGAGAGTAGAGAGAGGAGAGAGGGAGGAGTGAATAAAAAGAGAGGGAGAAGCAGGAAAATAAAGAAAAAAATAAGCGGGAGAGTTTGGCGAGATTTTTTATTTTTCGACGGCTTAGGCGCGAAAAATATTTTTCACGGTTGAAATCATGAAAAATTATCACCGTCAAAATCATGAAAAAAGTTTTCCAAGACTCGAGTTGTGAAAAATTGACGACTCAAGTCGTGGAAAATTTTTTTTCAAGGCTCGAGCCATGGAAAAGATTTTCTACGGCTCGAGCCGTGAGAAAAATTTTCCATGGCTTGAGACATTGAAAATTCTTACAGAAAATAATTCGTCGAAAAATTCGTCGGAAACTGTGACGGATTTTGCAACCGTGGAAAATTTTCCGTCGGAAAAACCCTTTTTCTTGTAGTGTTATCTCTCCACAAATTGTTTGAATATTTTTCTTGGGTAGTCCAAATTGCTTGAATATGATGGGAGAGACTTCCAATAAAATATTTTTTCATACACGAACATGAAAAAAATTGATCTCATTGAAGATCAAGACGTCTTAAAGAATTAAAAAGGAAGTCTGATAAAACTATTACAAATCTAAAAGTTTAAGAAAATAAATAAGTAACGATAAATTATTGTATTTCCTTATACAAGTCCCACCACAAGGCCATCTAATTAAATTAAATTGTGTTTTATTTATTGATTTACTATACTTGTCCTTGCCAAAAGAGAATTACCATATACACCAGTGTTCTTTTGTTTTTTAGCTTTAGCTTTAGATTTGAGCTTGGGACCGGGCAATAAAATATTCATATTCCTGTTTGAATGAATCCTCTGGTGGTTTTGTACGCCAATCAAAATAAAGAGATCAAAACCAGCAACGGCACCGGCAGCAGCTCCCATCGTCGGACGATGTCTATTATATTATCGGATGCGTGTGCCTGCCATGCGTCAACTTGTTCACAAAGTTATGATGAACAAAGTGACCAGTCGGCCTTCACACGGGAATATCTTGAACAAAGTGACAAGTTGGATTGTTAATTAGAGCATTTTTAATACGAACCATATGGAATGAAACAGAAGCATAACACATGAACCATTTTAGGATGTTACAATAAACCAGTTTATTTAATAAAGTTTGTTAATAAAATCATTTTTTATTGGTATAAATTAATAAGTTTTACTGTTTTAGTCTGTTTTTATAAAATCATTAATTTGATTAAGGAAACAGTTAATAGAATCAAACGAACTAAAAAAATATATGTTGATAAGAAGAAGTCTTAAAAGATAATTGAGTAGATCTCAGCTATTCACATTCTACAATATATTAAAAGCGAAAAGGACTCCCATACAAATGTGCACCGACCTCCTCCTAATGAACATGTAATTTTAGTTCTACGAGGATGATGTATAACCGTTGCGTATAAATAACATCTAAAATAAAAGCAATAGGCCATTAGATTTATTACTCGATCTATAAAAATAAACAAAAAGGCAGACCAAAAGTCCCACTTGTGCTCATGTCTTAAAGACCTCGGCCAATCTCGTCTTCACTCTGGAGACGCGCAGTAAAAAAAAAAGAAATATTGCGAATCTTGACGTGAAGGAGTTAAATAACTCAAATTAAATTAATGGAACACAAATAACATGAGGCATCAACATAAAAGGAAGCCATGGGATCCTCCTACTACCACCTTGCGACCATCACCATCACCACCACCACCGGAATTAGTCCTCCGCCTCCTCTCCCTGTTCAATCATGGCTTCCGTCCTTGATCAAGTTGCCTCCGTATTCCTGAGCTGGGCCATCAATCCGCTGGTGCGACAGGTCGGCTACGTCGTGCAAGTGCGCGAAAGAGTGGAAGATGCCGATAAGGCCATGACGAATCTCAAGGCCAGATCGAGCGATCTCCTGGCAAAAGTAGAAGCAGCCGAAAGAAGAGACCCGATGACTCGCCGCTGCAACGAAGTACAAATGCTGCTGGGCAACGTTCGTGACATGGAAGAGGTGGTGAACGCCACAAAAGCCGAGTACGAGAAAACATGCAAATGCGTCGCCGGCTGCTCGGGCAACTTATATTCCAGCTACAAGATCGGGAGGAAGGCCACCAAAGAGCAGGCGGAAGCGCTCGCTTTGTACGATCGAGCGGGAGCATTTTTATCTGATAGCGCGTGCGTGACCTTGCCATTGCCTCCGCCTCCCGGCCAACAGATGCCCGGCACATCCAACTTGGTGCCGATGGACCACCACTTGAGCGAAGTGATCGAGTGCCTCAATGATGCTGATGTTGCCGGCAAGCCATTGACTGTTGCGATATACGGAATGGGTGGAGTCGGCAAAACCACCCTCCTGAAAGAAATCAACAACAAGCTCGCGTCAGGTGTCCCTGGTATGCCCTCCTTTAACCATGTTATTTGGGTTGTCGTTTCAAGAAACGCCCAGGTTCAGAGGGTGCAAGAGGACATAGCCAAATTTCTACGGCTTCCGCTCGGGGACAACTCGGACGCGAGGTCGCTTCGCAACGCGATCTTCAATTTCTTGAACAACAAGAGGTTTGTGCTGCTGCTCGACGACATCTGGAAGCGACTGGATCTCGATGAAATAGGAATCCCCAGACGGTCGCGTGGTGGTGTTCACCACAAGATCACAGGAGGTATGTGGTGACATGCAGGCCAACAAGAGCGTCAAAGTGGACTGCCTACGTGAAGAGGAGGCATGGCGACTCTTCGCGACCATGGTTGGGGAGCAAGTCATCAGCTCAAGCCGTGTAATAGAGGATCTCGCGAAGAAGGTTGCCGCAGAATGCAAGGGCCTTCCGCTTGCGCTCGTCGTTTTAGGGCGAGCCATGTCAAGAATGCATACCCTGGAGCAATGGCGGAACACGCTCAGGTCATTAAGGTGCAATATTGCGTCCCAAAGTACAGGTATGAGTAGCATTCAAGACAACCTATTTCCTGTCCTAAAACACAGTTACGATTGTTTGGGAGATGAAAAAATACAGAAATGCTTCCTGCTCTGCGCCTTGTTTCGAGAAGATAGCACCTTAGAGCCAAATATGCTTATTGAATTCTTTTGGGGCCACGGCCTGATTGATGTTGAGTGCTGCAACAGTGTTGAAGAGATATATGACTTGGGATATGATCAGATTATCGGACCTCTGAAGTCAGCATGTTTACTAGAGTGTGACAATAGAACGCTAGGTGCACTAAAAATGCATGATATTATTAGAGACATGGCCATATGGATTGCTTGTGACTGCGGATCCAGGAAAGCGAAGTGGGTTGTGTGTGCTGGACTACGAAGCGCGGAACCATTAAAAGGGGTTAATGACTGGGAGATGTCTGAAAAATTGTCCCTTGAAGGAAATTTAATGGAAGACTTTCCATTGCCAAGAAAAAGATGTGAAAAGTTAACTACTCTCATACTGGAATGGAATGTTCTTCTAGCAAGATTTCCCTTGCATTTCTTTCAATATTTTCCAGCATTGTCTTATTTGGATTTGTCTCACACATGGATCAGAGATCTTCCGGAGGAGATTAGTGGACTCATTGAGCTTCGATATCTCGACGTAAGTTATTCATTCATCCAATCGCTTAGCATAAATTTGACAAACTTGAAAAAGTTAACACATTTGAAGTTAACTTGCTGCAATTATTTGGTATGTATTCCATATGGGTTGATATCTGGTCTCCCAACGTTACAGTTTCTTGATCTCTATGGGTGTTGTTATGTTTTTGGAGTTGAAAAATTCAGGACGGAAGAAGAAGAAGACGGAAGATTTGAGGATCACAGACTCCAACTAGTCTTGAGTGATGAAATGAATATGACAAATTTGGATGAGCTGAAAATCTTAACACATGGACACCAAATAAAGTCTCTAGGATTCAATCTGCAGATGGAAACAATATGACCTAAAAAGTATCGCCGATCATGCATTCTTAAAAAATTTGAGGTTGATTGGAATGCAAGATTCAAACCCCCAAAATGTATTAGTGACTCTCTTGGAGGTTGCCCATGGCACTGAGCATTTGGAATTAGACCGTTTCCAAAAGTTGGAAGAATTGTCTTTGATAAGCCAGCAGCGGGCAGTTGGACATGATGACAACCCAGCAGGCAGTTGGACGACATTTAATGACCTTACTTGCTGCTGCTTCAACAGATTATCGCTACTCAGACTTTCCAACCTTCCGGGATTGACCAAGATAACATGGGAAAAAGAAGTGCTCTTAGAAATGTTTCCCAGGCTCACAAAAGTCGATATCAAATGTTGTCATGGATTGCAAAATCTTACATGGACAGGGTACCTTCCGTGTCTTTCTGAACTGTTCGTACGTGATTGCGATGGATTGGAAGAAATAATTAGCAATGACGAAAATGATGAAAGCACATCCCAACTGCATTCATCCATCTTTCCTAATCTTAATAGCATCACTTTGAATAATCTGCCAAAACTGCAATGCATTTTTCAATGGTACGGTCGATTGCCCTTACTTGAACATTCTCTCTGTGCGACGATGTCCGAAGCTGAAGAGACTCCCATTTAATTTTCCACAAGCCATTGCCAACAAGAGAGCTTTTGAAGTATTACCGGAAAAAGAATGGTGGGAAGCTTTAGAGTGGGATGATGATTCTACCAAGTCCTACCTCGAATCCTTCGTGGTAGGATGGCATGCACCTCATTTCCGAGTTGATGAAAAAAATTGATACTCAAGATAGGGGTTGGAGCGGATAAGATGCGGCCAGAATCTTACCAACAAATACCTCATATTTTTTATATACACTAGTATTCTTTTTCTTTTAATATCGCTTATCTGCCAAATTATATAGCTTTAGCTTTTTTCATCAATTATCTATGTAGATTTGATCTTGGAACCGGGCAATAAAATATTCCTATTCATGTTTGAATGAATCCTCAGGTGGTCGCACGCCAATCAAAATCAAGAGTTCAAAACCAATACAACCGTAACATATAAGAGTTCATGGCTCATACAACTCGATAGGTCACATCCAAATAAAAGTACAATTTGATATGATCAAGAGAAAGACTCCATCTAAATTCTAAGATAATCATGTATGCACGTCATCTGAACTGTAGCTACCGCACACACACATCAACTTGTCACACATCCATATCAAGTACCCGTGGAAATCACACAGAGAAGTAAGTTCAATCGTTGGCATAAAATTAAGTGTAAGTTCGTATAAGTAATAAGATAGTTCCATTAAAATAAGCATGAAATAAATATATAAATCAAGTAAAAATGTGAATCATAATAGAGGATCGATAAAGAGATCATGGTTCATACACTTTTTCATTTCCTTTTTTTCTATGTTCGTGTTCATGCTTATTATTCATATACATCATTTATGTTCATGGTTCTTATTAATATTCATGTTCATAAGGATAAAGTCCTTTCATTTATCTTTTGACCTTTCATTTTGTTCATAAATTAGAAGAGCTCTCCACTTTTGGGGAATACCATTGCATGCACACAAGAGTACAATTATCTAGACCATGGTGAGCTAGTGGATGATCAGTGTCATGGCCGACTCCATCAGACAGATGACCTCGTGCAAGGTGAAAACATCTGTAGAAAGAAACTCCCATATAGATAGGGCAAATGATAATCCTTCATCTTATCTTATAATTCACGAGCCTCTCTTTTAATCACGTAGATCGATCAAAGTTGTAGAGAGCAAAAATGGCTCTTGATCTTCATTCATATCATTTGGTTTCAATCACGTGGACAAAAACTCATTAAATCAGAGGGTTTGCGATTAAAATCGTATTCTTTGTGTCCACAAATCGGACACCCAAAAGTCGAGCGATCGTCCGATTGAGGTTCTTCCAGCGGGCGTCCAAAAGGTCAGCGAACACTCGTTTATCTATGTTCTTCGATTGACCAAAAAGAAAGTGACTGTTCATTGTGTGTTCATTTGTCGGCCGTTCAAAGGCCATATACAATCGATCGATTGATAGAGGTTTGATCATGCATTATTCCATGGGAATTCTCTCGGACTTTCGATCAAAAGTTTTGGTTGGTCGAAATTGAACTGGTCGTCCGTTGGGAACAATGTCGTCTTCTTCCTCGATTGGTCAAATTTCTTCGTCTACTGTTGGAAGTTCTTCTGATGAGGTAATCTAGATCGGTCACTCAAAATGATTTTGGTCGATCGACTAGTTATCATTGTCATTGCTAAGTTTTGAAAGAATTTTGAACTTCCATTCTGGTCCATATTGATCGTCTAATTGAATTTCAAATGTTCGATAGGGCATGTCTCTATACTCTGCCGAGTTGGAGCGGACGCCCGAAAGGGTTTCGATCATCCAATTTAGTTCGACATAGCCGTAGATTATTGTGGAATCCTTATGTTTTGAATCAGTTTTCACATTCAAATAAGAACTAATGCTACTCAATATAATACCTAACACATAGCATGACTAAGAGGCATATCGTAGCATAAATCTCATTCCAACATATCATTCATATCATTTTCTTTCATATGTCTTAACTTGTTAAGTTTTCTTTCTCATCATCAAGCATAAAATGATTTCCAATATATCTTAATTCCAGTCAACATAAACTATTGTTGATGTGCCTTGAATTATGTATCTTGTACCCAAAATTATGAAAGAAAAAAATAATGAGAAAAAAATAAAAATGAGGATCTGTGGCGGAAGCGGATGGCTTGGGCCGTTAGGGTTAGGGTTTATATGATGTACTCTCTCTTTTGGCTCATAGTGGATTTCTTGTGGCCTTTTTTGCCGTGGATGTTTTTCTCTTATTCACATTGATTAAGAGAGTTTTACTACGTTAAATCTCTGTGTTCATCTTCTTTTTCTTTCGTTGTTTTGATTGTTCATCGATCATCGGTGTTCTATTCCCAACAAATTAGTGTCAGAGCTAGGTTTTCTTTCCATGAAGATGACTACAACGAAGTCGACATCGAGAAGTTCGACGGGAACACAAATTTTAGTCTGTGGCAAGTTCGGATACTTGCCATCCTGGTTCAAAATGGATTGAAGAAGGCGCTATCGGGTCAAAAGCTTGATGCCATGGAGGCGTCCGCTTGGGAGGAACTTGACGAGAAGGCCATGTCTGCGATCCAGTTGTGCTTGACGAACGATGTTCTTCAGAAGACGACGGGTAGTCTCTGGATGAAGTTGGAAACTTTGCATCTGACGAAAATCCTAGCGAATCGACTTGTGTTGAAGCAGCGGCTGTACACCTTTCGTATGGCCGAAGGTATGTCGATCAAATCGCACATCAGTGAGTTTATCGCCCTAATCAATTATTTGAAGAACGTAGATGCGAAGGTTGATGATGAAAATCAGGCCCTGTTATTTCTTTGTTCTCTGCCATCTTCATATAAAACATTTAAAGAGATGATGATCTACGGTAGGGACAAACTCACGTTTGAAGATGTTAAGGGCAGACTGCTGAGCAAAGAAAAGTTGGATAACAAATTGGGATCCAGTAGCAAATCTGATGATCAAGCCTCAGGTCTAATTGCAAGAGGCAGATATCATACAAGAAATCAAAATTAAAATAGATCCAAAACGCAAGTCGAAGAACAAAGATAAAGTCTGCAATTATTACAAGAAGGGTCATATCAAAGCAGAGTGTTATAAATTATAGAATAAGAATAAAAGGATTAATGAGAGCAACGAGAAAGGAAATCAGAAGGCTGATGTAGCAGAAAGTGAGAACGAAGATGTTCCATTGGTAAGAGACATCAAACAAATTTAAATCATCAAGTGAATAGATTTTCGATTCTAGATGCTCATACCACATATGTTCTATTCCCAACAACTATCAACCTAGAGACATGAAACCAAGCATTAGTAACTATCTAAGTCGTACTATAACATGTCAAATCATTCATTACATGAACAAGCTATAACATCATATATTACCATTCGGCTGAATGCAAAGTCACTAAAATCAGGTATCAAAAATCTATACATTCATATAATATGGTCTCTATTCTCACTAGCATGAATCCTACATCTAACGAGGTCTTTACAACATGCAAATCCATCACGAAATCTAACCATGACCTAGATCTCGAAAAAACAACTGTTAGTCGCGTGTTGTTTGGTTGTTCCTCACCGGATCAAGCTCTAGCTCCTTCCCCGTTGTTCCTCTGCTTCGCTAGCATCGGAGGAGGGCCCTGTTGTAGTAGCTCCATTTATCTTTTGGCTGAGACGGATGGAGGAAGAATGCAAGGAAAACAAATAATTCGGATGAGAGAGGAGAAAAGAAAATGAGGGTCTAAACATCAATAAGGGGTCTTTATGGGCATTCGAACTGCCGAATTGGAAAAATTGAGTGCTATCATAGTGTTAGCTAAGCGGCAAATGCTGAAGAAAGAAAAGACCTTTACGAAAGGAGAATCGCATTTCGTGACTCTTCAAGGCTTGGAGATTATGGCATCGTGAGTTACAGATTCGTGGAAGTAATGGGAGTGTAATGGGGTGGGAGATCAAACTGATCCTCTTCGTCTTTCTCCGTTCAACTTTTGGATGTCTGAAAGTGTTTCGATTGTCCAGTGGTGCATCGATTGAAGTCGCTGATCGATCGCGATATTGAACTCCCATTCTGGGTTTCGAGCGTCCGGTGATCCGACGTCAGTATTATTAAAAGTTTTAAATTTTTTCAAAAATTCAAGGTGTTGCAAGGGATCTCCTGGCAAAAGTACAAGTGGTCGAAGGAAGAAGTTGTAACATAGACCTTTAAACATAAATACACAACTTTTTACATTGTTATTAATTAACCTAATTTTTAAGCTAAACAAAACAAGACTATATGGCATACAATATATAATAATTTCAATTTTTTGTTCATTATAATTTATTTACAAATTTTTTTTGCGACCATAGATATCTTATTATTTTGTTCATACTTTTGAAAACTAAGAGGTATCACTTATTCTCCGAGTAAATTTCAGCAATGGATATCTAACATATGGGTATTTCCAATATGGTCATTCAATTTCACTTTTAATATCACAGTTAACGAACTTGAAAAATATTTTAACCGCAGTCATTGCAACTAGTTATCTCCTATTAATCGATAGGATTGCCGACCTCGCATTGATGTAGATGCCTATAAGGCACCATATTAATATTTTCTCTCTCCACCATGTTAGATTCTAAAACATAAATTGTCATGTCATCATTTTTTCCCTTTCCTCCAAAATTTAATATATCTCTTTGATAGTTCAACTTTCCAAAATTTTAGTCACGGTCACCATTAAAAATTTAAATAATAAAAAATAAAAATATCATAATAAATAAAAATAAAAAACATTCCGACATGATTTGGACACGACCAAGTCGCGTCGAACCGCTCAATTTTTTATGTGTATTAAATATATAATATTATAACAATTAATAATTACTAAATTAGGGAAATAAAAAAATAGAGAAAATATCAATTATATATGTGGCCCTAAAATTTGGACTAATAAAAAATAATAAATGATATTATGACTATTAGATATATAATAAAAATATTTATATATATTATAAATGATAATGTATGATTAATTATTTAACTATATAAAAAAACTTCATGGGACATTTGGTCGGGTGAGGTCCATTCTTGTTGATGGAAGTCCATCTGTCAGGCTATCATTCATCACTCCTTTGATGCCTCCAAAAAAAATTACTACTTCTTTATAGGGTTGCTACCTCTTTTTTAAGTTTTTATTATTTATCATTTTAATTAAATTTGAGATAAAGAAAATTCTTATGTGATGTTTTTTCCTTAAAAAGAAGTAAATGATTACAAAAATTAAATATTCTTAAACACTTTTTTAATTTTATTTAAATTTTTTATTTTTTTAGTTTATTTTAATGATGATCATGATTGATATATTTGAAAAGCTAAATAGGAAATTCGTTGTCCATAAAAGAGCTATCTCCTCTCATTGATAATTTGATTTTTATATTATTTTTTCTCTCTTTTTATTATTTTAAATTTTTAATGATTATTGTGACTAAAATTTTAAAAAGTTGAATGATCGGACACAAAATTAAGTTTGAATTGAGGAGAAATATAGAAAAATGTTCACATAGTATTTTATTTTTTAAAATATGACATAGAGGAGAGATAAAATATTGATGTGGTGCCATATAAGCATGTCATGTCAGCAAATTCATTAGTTAATGAACGATAACCGATTGTGATGATCGGGGCTGAATCATTTCTAAAGTTGGATGGCCGTAGTGTTATAAATTAAAATTGATGAACATATTGAAAATACATCCTAAGTTGAATGACTATCAAAGAAATTTACCCCTTATTCTCCTCATAGCTTTCTTTACACACATATTTTTGAGGTGATTCAATTTGTATTAGAACCTTGTTCAGGTAAATTTTGAACTATAAAATTCATAATTTATTTCAAAGTATAAAATTTGTTACATAATTTCTAACTAGGCCTACTTCTTTTGTCAGTACAACAAGGCATCTTCAAGACAATTAGCACATAACTCTTTTTAAAAGAGGTGATTTTAAACTAATTCTTTCTTCTCTATAAATTAGGATTCCGAAGAATCATTTGCTACAATTTTCATAATTTTTTAGTCACAATAAAATCTTTTCCAAATAGGTAAACACTTACCTATTAGAATCTAGAATTAAAAAATACGTTTCATGATTCCAATCAATAGATGCAATTTCCTTGTTGATTCAATTAATAAGACACGTTAACCTTAACCTTAAACATTCAGAAATTAAAGCATAAGGATTTAATAAAATAGATCAATTGTATCCATCTTATACATACCCTTTTTTTTCCTTGCTTATGCTCTTCCTTTTTTCCCTTGTTCAGCCCACCTCCCCATCGTCACTAATCCTGTGTCTGGCTACCATCATATTTTATTCTTGTTATTTCCTTCCATGAAATTCCAAAGTAGATAGGGTGATGTGTGTTCTTCTCTCTTATGTTTTCTTTACAGATCTTAGGTGGTAACATACTGTAAAAGTTGTCGACACCAAGTTGACGTGGAACTTCTTCCACCTAAGGCTTGAGGCAGTTTGGATTGAGCTGTAAAATATAAAGATATAAAACACAATTTTGAATAACCTCGTAGACACACGTAGGAGACCTGATGTGGTTATTCATATTAATTAGCCAAGTTAACTAGTTTAGGTTAAATAATTAAGTCACTCAATTCATAATTAATTATATAAAGTAAATTAACTTAGTATTGACCATATTAGATTGATTAATACTAATTTAGTTACTCACTAATTAAACTACTCAAAAGAATAACTATCTGAAAAAAATTCTTAAATAAGTTATCTAACTCATAAAGATTATTGCAATTCTTCTCTCCGTGTCCTTTTTACTCATTTGTAAATTAAAGAAATCTTTTGTTCGAACATGATGTATCAAAAAAATACAATAACTATCTCAACAAATTACAATTCCATGTCATCGGGCAAGGTCCCTAGCCTAGATAGGTACATCCTAGAATTTTATAAACATGATGTATCACAACCTTGAGTATTTTTCAAATTATGGATGCTTCCTAAACATTGGGAGGAAATATATCGCTCCCAAATCGCCTAGTAAAATTCAATTTGAGGAACATTGTCAACTGTGCAATGCTCTAACTAAAATGTTGACTCTTATTAGTTCTTTGACCATAACATCAAGAGGACTTAAATTACTAATAGCAAAAATATCACTAAATGCATAAGTCCAAGAAAATCTTTAATATCACCTATAATGTCAATAATATCAAGAGCTAAGCAAACGTCTAATAAAGTCAATACAACTCCATAAATATATAAAAGGTCTAATGACAATGAAAATAGTATCCTAAAATCACTCTATGTGGACATGACCATCATGAATAACATCAATGAGCTCATTCTTCCTGCAGGATCAATGCAGAGGAAATGATAACCCTTGAGCTTCATAACCTAATAGCTCATTAATAAACTAATGGATAGATAGTAGTAATAAGAAAATATTAGGGTGAGTTTGAGCACAATCATAATTATCAATGAGATAAATCGATGTAGAGAAATCTGCTTTGATAAGAATCAGTAAAACAAATCAATACTATGACCTGACTAATATCAATGGAACAAATCTATGTTATGCTCTAGATAAAATTAATGGAATATATCAATGTCATACTTAAGATAAGAATCACTGAAATGAATAATAATCAATGTACGTTCTTTACATCTCAACGCTTTGAATAAATAATTCATCTATGAAATGATATCTTTGCTATGCAATGTCATTTATCATCAATTTGATTATAATGAAATGACATGTACTTCATTAAAGAAAAATCGCGACAGTCATCCTCACTTAAGGGGATGATATTCTTATTTCGTTACACAGTTAAAGAAAAATCGTGCAATGAACCCATATCAATAGAATTAATTCGTAACATAAGCGCACAAATTTTTATTTAGGTTTTCATCTTTGTCTAAATTAAGATTTCTAACGAACTATGTAATCTTAATTGTAACGTCCTCAAAATTTGGCCCCACTATAACCATAGGTAGCGTTACTTTCATGATCTAATTACATATAATATTGCAACGGAAGTATAATAATAATTAAAACAGTTGAAGACTTTTAAATATATAAAATTTCAAGATAACAATATTAGCACATGGGCTACATAGGCTTTATCATAAGACCTAACATAGGGTTCATAATACATAAGTGACTTCATATAAAAGTAAATAACTCAAAGGTCCGTAGGCCATACATACTGGACTCTTAAAATTGGACGTAGTCCGATCAACCCATGTGCAACGTCACCATCGTGAGGCTCTCACCGCCAAACTTAAGTCTCATCCATACGTGCATGGATCCATGGGGTGCATGTGATTTCTCCCGTTAGAGTATATTGAGGCTCATGCATGCTATGATCCTAAAATATAATCTCTACATGTCATGGCATATGCATTTCATCATCATAGAGCATGGATTATAAGCATGCTCAATACAAGAAAACTAAAATTTTTCGACGGGTCATTTTCGACGGATAGAAATTCGTCGCAATTTACGATGGATTTTGCAATGAATAGCGATCTGTCAGAATTTTTTATGGTCATAATCGTCGAAAATCAAAATAATAAATTGTATAATTTGTTATATTACTATTTTATTTTTTTGTGATTTGGAACGTCGAAATTTTCGATGGGTATCTATCCATCGCAATTTCCGAGAGTCCAGACTATCGGTAAAAATAAAATAATATATTATAAAGAGTATTTTATTAATATAATTAGTAACAGTTTAGACCGTCGCAATTTTTCATGATTTCGACTGTCGGTAAATGAAAAGTAATATAATGTACCGAGTATTTTGTTAATATAATTAGCGACAGTCTGAACCGTCGTAATTTCTGACGTTTAGGACCGTTGGTAATAATTAGTGACGGTTCAAACCGTCGATAAACTAAAAAATAAATATATTATATAACTAAATATAGTATTTTATATTTATAATTAAATAATTTGTGAGGTCATGATCGTCGATAATTTTAAAAATAATTGATATCATATTCATATATATCATGATAATATATTATTTACTAAGTTTCCGACGGTCAGAGTCGTCGGTAATTAAAATTTCACTATCTCGCTCTTTTTTTTTCATTTTTCCGCTTTCTCATCTTTCCACCTATATATATAATATATATAAATCTATATATACGTAATCTTCCGCAATCCCACTCTCTCTCCCTCTCCCACTCCCTCTCCTCTCTCTCCCTCTCCCTCTCCTCTCTCTCCTCTCCCTCTCCCTGCCGGCGAGCCTCTCCCGACCGGACGATGGCCGGCGACGTCCCCCCCCCCCCCCTCTCTCTCTCTCTCTCCAGCCTGGACCGTCCCTGGGGGCCGGATCCGGCGAAGGGCGCTAGATCGGCCGCCTGGCGGTTAGATCTGGCCGCAAACGACCAAATCCACCGCTGGCTGCCGGATCCAATCGCTGGCGGGAGGCTAATTTTTTTATATTATAAAAAATCACTGAAAGTTTCGGCGGTCGTCTGAACCGTCAAAATTTTTTCGCCGGTTACGGCCGTCGGACATTTGCGATGGTTATGACCATCGGAACTATCGACGAATTTTTTTCCTACCATCGAAAATGATTTGCGACGACCATTTTTTCATCGAATCAGTTCCGTCAAAAAAACCCGTCGAAAATTATGATTTCCGACAATTTTTCGCAAATTATCGTCTGTAATCTGCATTTTTCTTGTAGTGGCTATGAGCTACTTATACACACTGTATGGCATGTGAACATATTATCATAGCAAGATAAGATAAATATGTAACATCATAAACATTATGTCAAAGCATATCATAACTTCTTTGCATCATAATGAAATATAGATCATATGCATGTTATGAGCTATTTATGCACACTATATAGCATGTGGGCATATCATCATGGCCAAGGTTGTCAAGTTCGAGTTTCTACCTAAGTTCGATTTAGGGGTGATGAACTCGTATCGTAAATTCGATATGTAAATACGTAGTATTTAGATATAATTTTAATTTAATATTTTTTATTTTTCAAACCACATAAAAATATATTAATAAATACATAAAATTTTAAAATAAGATGAATAATTAGAGAATAAAATTTCACAAATTATAAACTTGTAGAAAAATCTATTTTAAAATTATCAAGATAAGTGTATATATATATATATATATATATTCAATTGAAGTGTCATAAATTCATATAATGAAATTAATAAATTTATATACAATCAGCTAAATGTATAGGAAAATTAATATAGTTTAATTTTTTTGTCTAAAATAGTATTATTTTCTTTTCATTATTATCATAATCACTATAGAATTTTTTCAATGTATGATTTGATTTTTATTTAAGTAATATGTCCAAGGAATGAAATAATAAACATAATTCATTGGAATTATTTATAATAAATTATATATTTTTATCCTATTTTCTATCTTAATTTTAATTTGTTATAAAATTTTAAATAAATTTAGTATTATTATAAAATAATAGTGAAAAAATAATAAATAAAGAATTTATGTATATTTATATGTATAAACTAACAACTGTTGTCAAAACCTTTCGCATGGAGGTTCCAACCTGCCACCTCCTCTAATGGGATCATCATGGCTATCATACAGAAGTATTAACTACTTAATCGTTCGGTTGCACGTATTCATACATTTTTACTATGTTAAAATGTAAGTATATCTGATTTTAATCCATTTTACATTTTTAACCTGACTCAACTCGTTTTTGAACTCTAGATACGTAAGTTCATAAGTTTGTATTAAAACTAGTTTTTAACAACCTTGATCATAGCAAGATAAGATATAACATCATTAACATTATACTAAAACATATCATAACTTATCATTATGTTAAAACATATCGTAACTTTCTTTTCTTTACTTTAACATTTCCATTCATAACATCAATATAACAAAGGTACATACATCAGCATCCCTTTAGGTGCATGCATTATGATAATCATCTTTACGTCAAGTCATGTAGTTCATTTATCTTACTTAGCATTCATCATCTTCATTATTAACATCATATGACTATAGAACATACATTAGCATCCTTTAAGATACTTTCATTATCATCATCTTTATCTTTATGTTCCAAGTCCTTCATCTTAATCACTATAAGTAACTTTCATCTTTTCATCTCTTCTTATTTTGTTGATTGAAAAGTTCATGTTGGCTCGTCGATCTTAACTTAACTTAACCGAGATCTATCACATCAACAAATTAATAAAAAATAATAAAATATTAAAATAATAATAAAAAATATTAAAAAAACTTCTCCCTCCTTGCCAGAGGGAGGAGAGAAGGCCGGCGACCTCTAAGTCCGCACCGACGAATAGCAAGGGCGGAGGTTGCAGAGGGGGGCGAGGCCCCCCCCCCCCCCCCTTGCTGTTCGCCGGTGCGGGCTCACCGGAGGTCGCCGGCGTCCTCTCCTCCCTCCAACGAGGACGCCGAAGAGAGAGGGAGTATTTTTTAATATTTTTATTTTCTCCTGCGTGACGGAGAGAGTGCATCGTCATGTCAGCATACCGATTGAGAAATTGAGTATTTTCGATCGGGAGGGCATTCCATATAATAAATTTGAATATGGAAGGCATCGCTGTTACCAAGTGAAGTTGGAGGGCATTGCTTAGCAAATTTGAGTGTTTGAGGGCATTTGGTGTAATTTATCCGGGGTTAGATGGGATTATTTTAGGGCATTATTTTATATGCTTAAGTAGGTGGGCTGGCGGCCTTGTGATCTTTTTTTTCTTTTATTTATATTTAATTGTTTTAGAATATTACATTAATAGCTTCACTTTGGATAATATGCCCAAAATGCACTGCATTTGCAAAGGTATGTTCTTCGTGGGTGGATGTGCAGAGCCGAAGAGAATCCCATTTAATTTTCCATCAGCCATTGTCAAGAAGAGAGCTTTTCAGCTATGCGTGGACGGAAAATGGTGGGAAGATTTGGAGTGGAATGATGATTCTCTCAAGTCCTACCTTGAACCCTTTGTGCTACGATGGTAGTATGTCTCGTGATGAACATTGGAAATTGCGATGGTGGAGCGTGGCAAAAAGGAAATTACATGTTGCTTTCATTTTAGTATCAACATTACTTATTCTTTATTTTTAAATAAGGTATTATGATGTTAATATTTTTTAGTTGATTAATAATAGTTTTTTACACATTTGATCGGACCTCATGTTCACACCTACTTAACATATATAACAGTAACTTATATATTTAGTTTTTGTCCCTTTACATTGCACTAAATTTGTTAATATAGTTATCTAGATTCTACACTCAACTAAACTCTTAGAAACCCCTAAATTATTGTTATACGGACTGTAACATAAATGAAGAAAAATACATTGCAATCATCTTTCTTTTCCTGGAATACCTCTGATTAAACACGAGAATATAGCTTTGTTCTTGAAATATAACCAAACATCAATTATTTTTTGAAAATCATAAACCACATAATAAATGATGAAATTGTCATTTTTATTCTCATCAAAAGAATATAAATATTCTTCAAAACCAGAAGAATAATTGTATTCTCATGTTTTTAATTTTTTTGAAGCGTTCTTTTATTTTTTATTTTTTTTATCTTATACATTTACGTTAATATGTTTATCATTATTATAATATTAAATATAAATTATTTATAATAAAAAATTATAGTTAAAAATATTATTATATAAAATTGTATTCTCTTTCATCCAAACACTGAGAATAAGAATTTATATTTTTTTTTGGGAATATGATATTGTGTTGTTTTATTATACTAAAAAATATTTTTCAATCAAATGATCCCTTACCATACCAGGGTGAGTTCAACCTCACAGAATTATGAATCTTTTGTTTCTCCCCCAGCTTATAATAGCGATTTCTACAAATGTTGGTGGATGGATTGTTGATATTCCTAATATCCTGCCAACAAAATAGATCAAAGTAGCCTAAAAAGCAAGGCGGTTGATGGGTGAATCCGTGTTTTGGCAAAAACACGCCTAATTAGTTCCACTACAACAAATTAGGTCATTAGCGAAAAAATATATAGTCATTAAAAGTTATCATCTTAACATTAATACTCATCAATGACAACTGATCGTTGATTCCTTTTAAGGACCACTATAATTCTCTTTTCTAAAAATTTAATAGAGACCAGTATGCTGGTCCACTATATAACTTATAAGGACCACTCACTTAGTCTCTAAAGACATCACCGGATTGAATCACATTTTGGATGAACCGACCAATTTTTTAAAGTTTTTTTTGTGAACAAATAATATGATAAAAAATATTATTTTAAATTTGAAAAAGATCCAAAGATGAACCTTCTTCATAAAACTCTACATTAGCACATTAGTCCCCCTTCTATTAATACTTGTCTCTTTGCCCTCATTATACTATTATAATGAATGTGGGACTATATTTCTATACCTACTTGTTTTTTTCTTCTTTCATATTTTTAACAACAAGATGATGGTCTTTAATTTGAATATTAAGGATCAAATTTTTTTTTGTCCTTATTGTTGACTTTTAACGATTAGTCATAAGAATATTAAGGACAAAACTTTTTTGTCCGTATTGTTGACGACTAGAATTTTTTTCTAGTCGTTAATAACGATGTTTAACGACCATATTTGAATCTCTTCATTAATTATAGTCACTAAAAGTCATTTTTCTTGTAGTGTTCTAGACCCCGCAGTCTCTTTCTTTCCTCCCGTTTTTTTCCCCAACTTGCGGCCATCTTTTTTCTCGCTTTGGAGTTTTATGCATGGTGTTTTATGGGCCTAAGAAGGAGGAGGAGAGGTGCTTGGAGGATCAGCTATAGAAGAGGAAGTTCATTGGACAGGAAAAAGGTTAAGAAGAGGAAGAACTAAACCTAAGGGCATTAGGATCAAGGTAGTAAGAGTGAACATTTTGCAATGCATCCAACGCATGAATTGAAAGTTCTAACTTCTTTATTGATTGATGTGTATGAATAGTTAGACAAAAAAATTATTATGTGATTATATTCGAGGGTAGTTAAGGTGCCGTTAAGGGAGCGTCATGTTAGTTGAAAAGTGGCATCTATCCTCATTACCACTCGCGTCGACGGTGCACGGAGAACACCCATAGATGTTGTTAGGTGCCAACACAGCCTAATTATTGAATTAGCCATGTAAAACTACCATATGCCCTTAACCGATGATCAATTAAGGTCTAGTTAAAGGAAAAATAACATCATTTTTCAAGGTTGCGTATGCCAATGGCATGACGGGGTGACCTTGGATGTTGAGAGATCACTACAAGAAAACAAGGGAGGGGATGCCCCCTAGTCCGTTGCGGGAGAGGATGCCCCCCTCCCGCCCGAGTCGCGCGCGGAAAGGCTTGTGCATCCACCGACGAGCACGAAAAGAGGATGTCCTTCCTCCCTCCGGCTGTCGGCGAGTATCCTGAGGAGTCACCTCTTTTTATTTTTTTTATAAATGAATATAATATTATATTATTATTTTTAATATTCTTTTAATATTTTATATTATTTTATTTTTCAATCGGTTGTCATGTAAGCCAAATGACTGATAATAGGTTATATCTGATCGAGAGGTATTTGTCGAAAAAAGTTAATAGGTTGAGGCAGTTTATACAAAATCAAGTTGAAGGATAGAGTTGGAAAGTGTAAAGTTCGAGGGCATTTAGTCAAATTTATCCAACCAGCAACGACAACACCTCGATGTCTATTATATTCTCGGACAAGTTGGTCGTGTGTGCCTGCCATGCGTCATCTGGCTGCCCGATGCTCGATCCAACTGCGGTCAGTCGGATCTGGCTGATCACAGCCGATCCAGCTGCAGGCGGCCAGATTTGGACGCTCACACTGGAGGATCCGGCTACGGGCGATCGGATGTGGACAGACGGTGGATGATCCGGCTGCGGGCGGCCAAATGTGGATGGACGGCAGACGATCCGACTGTGGACGGCCGTACGTGGATGGACTGCTGACGATTTGGTTGTGCGGCCGGATGTGGATGGATGACGGACGATCTCGCTCGCTGCTATCATGGAAAGGAAAGTGCTTCCCGCGGTCTAAGCCATCGGAACCTTCCCACGGCTGGAGCCGTAGGAAAATTTTCCTACGATTAGAACCATGAGAATTATTTCCTATGGCTGCAGTCGTGGAAAAATACGCAAGGCTCTAGCTGTAGGAACCTATTTACCTGCGGCCTAAGCCGTGGGAACCTTTCCACGGTTGCAGCCGTGGAAAGTTCCCACTGCTGCAGCCATGGGAAGTTCCCACGGCTGCAACCGTGTGAAGAGTTTGCAGGGCTGCACCCGTGGAAACTTTCCACGGGTCGCACCATGCGAAGAAATTTCCTATGGCACAAATTGTGGAACCTTCCCATGGTTTGAACCGTGGGAGGGTTTTCTCACGGTTTTGGTAGCGAGAACTTCCAACGGCTACTAGGAACCATCGAAAAAGTTTTGCAATGAGCAATATTCCTATGGTAGCCTCTCGTCGAAATAACCGTCGGAAACTAGTGTTTCCGACGGTTTTTCGATACTTTCCCATAGTTGCAACCATGGAAAATAGCCATTTTTCTTGTAGTGTCAGTTGGCTTTCACACGGGAATATGTTGAACCAATTGATAAGTTGGATTGTTAATTAAAGCATTTTATTATGAATCATATGTTACAAGAAACCAGTTTATTTAATAAAGTTTGTTAATAGAATCATTTTTATGGATTTAATGCCCGTCCACCCAAGTTGCATCAGATGGGGATCATATGACGATGGCGCCATCGACCAGATCCGACGCTTGTCAACCACTAACGACCAGATCCAACCGCCAGACATCGGATCTAATAAGACTATGGCCGGATCGTCAGGCGGCTAGATAGGCTGATAGTCATCGAGAGAGACGAGTGAGATGCGAGAGATGAAGGTCGTCATTTGCCGAAGTCGAGGGAAGAGATAGGAAGAGAGGGAGACAGAGAGGAGTGGAGAGCAGGAGAGTGAGAGAGAGGGGAGAGGGGAGAGGGGTGCGAGAGAGGAGGAGAAGAGAGGAGAGGTGAGTCAGGGAGGAGAAGGAGAAATACTTATATAATATTATAAATATCATTATCGACGGGTGCTCCCTTCGGTAATACCGCTCGAATGAAATTCCTTGGTACTACCGATGGATATACCCATGGATAACAATATTATTAAAATTTTAATCGTAGTTTTTTGCTATATGTTATATATTTTATTAAAAATAAAATTACTCAAGGGTGCTTCCTTCGATATTAAAAATAAAATTACTGACAGTTGAACCAGCTCCGTGATGCCATCCTCATCCTATCGTCAGATGGGAGGCCAGTCCGCCCACGGACGGGCATTAACTAATAATTTTTAGTCTACTTTTAAAAACAATTAATTGGATTAATAAAATAGTTAATAAAATCAAATGAACCAAAAAAATATGTTAATAGAAAGAAGTCTTAAAAGATAGTTAAGTACGCATGCCAAGTATTAAAAGCAAAAAGGACTCCCATACAAATACACCGACCTCCTGGTGAGCATGTAATTTTAGTTCTACGAGGATGAAGTATACCAAGCCGAGCCACTTCCTACAAATAACATCTAATATAAAAGTAATAGGCCATTAGATTTATTCCTCGATCTACAAAAATAAACAAAAAGGCAGACACAAACTACTACTTGTGTTCAATAAATTAAATTAAAATCGATCAAAATCTTAAAGACCCCGCCAATCTCGTCTTCACTATGGAGACGCGGATCTTGACGTGGAGTTAAATAATTCAAATTAATTGGAACACAAATAACAAGGCATGGGATCCTCCTACTACCACCTTGCTACCATCACCATCACCATGCACCACCACAGGAATTAGTCCTCCGCCTCCTTGATCAAGTTGCCTCCGTATTCCTGAGCTGGGCCATCAATCCGCTGGTGCGACAGGTCGGCTACGTCGTGCAAGTGCGCGAAAGAGTGGAAGATGCCGATAAGGCCATCTCAAGGCCAGATCGAGCGATCTCCTGGAAAAAGTAGAAGCAGCTGAAAGAAGAGACCCAATGACTCGCGATTGCCGCTGAAACGAAGTGGAAGTGCTGTTGCCTATTGGGAAACATTCACGACATGGAAATGGTGAAGGCCACAAAAGCCGAGTATGAGAAAACATGCAAATGCGTTGGCGGCTGCTCAGGCAACCTCTATTCCAGCTACAAGATCAGGAGGAAGGCCACCAAAGAGCAGGTGGAAGTGCTTGCTTTATACGAGCAAGCGGGAGCGGAAGCCAAATACCTTGTTGGATTTAGAACATATATAAATCATAGAGGTTGCGAAATACCTCTCACAGCGGAAGTGGATCGTTGGGACTTTTTTACGAATACTTGATGAACGCACTTGTTCCTCGAAATCACGAACGGAACACATTGTCACAGCACAAGTACTTCTGAATGGACCTCACGAAAACACGTTTTAAGACCTTTGGTACGGGTCCCCTTTTATAGGGAGGGAGACTTGGTGAATGGTTAAGCATAACGCATCATGCGCGTTCTCAAAGCGCATGAATCGCGCGGCCCGGGCCCGATCCGAGCTATCCGCGGGCGCAATCTCTCTGCCCGCGCGTGTTCCGCACGTGGTTGCGCACGCGGGACGCGCGCTCCTGCACGTGTCTTCGCTCATGTGGGTTGTGCGCACACGCGGCCCATACGTCCGAAAGGACATTTTTCCAATAATCTCCCTCTTACCTGCATTGGTAATTGCATTTTTGTTCGTCCATAATTAGTAAGATGTGTCATGCCCGTAAGGAATTCATGAAGTTCACACATGAGCCAATAAATGTGCAAATAATGTAACTTGCTATGCCCTAGATCTGACTTGCAGCATAGCCAAGACAACGTAAGTTTTGCTCTGCGATAACTATCTTTCACATACACTATATTTTTTAACTAAGAAAAAATAGTTGGTCAATTGTACGTGAAAGTTTTATGCAGGTCATAACAGTTTTTTCTTTCTACATCATGTCTTTTAATAGTGAACTAGCTACTTTCCTATACGTGGCTCGACATGTTACTTTACTTTTTACCTTTGAGTACCCTACAAAATAGTAAGTACTAATTCCTTTTCTTAAAATATAGTCAAGAGTCTAAGAGCACGTACAGATGAATCATCTGTCAGAGACTCACAACATGGTGACCATCTAACTAATCAATTCATCATATCTCTAGGTCGACTTTGCATACTTGGTACTAAACACAAGTACTGCGGTGGAGACTCCCATTGAAGAAGCATATGTCTAGCTTTGTTTAAATTATACATCGCATAGACTTCAGTCCAATCACTATCTTTTAGCGCCCGACTCAAGTTTTCAAATTTCCTCTAAAAGTTGGAGTATATAGGACGTCGTAAAGATAAAGAATTTGGTCTTTGCTAAGTTCTAATTTGCACGTTCCAATGCCTTTAACTTCAACTCTATCATTATTTTCAACGTAAATCCATTTGCTCCCCGCACTTATTCGATGAAATTTCACTAAGATCCCGCGATCTCTTACTACATGATCGGTGGATCCTGAATCTGCAATCCACGAAGGATGAGTTACAACAATTAAGGCACACTTGAAAATATAAGCAAAAGAATCGTGGTTAGGACAAACCTTCTTATGCTCAGTGCAATCACGAGCAAAGTGACTATGTTTGCTACAATTATAGCATTTTACTTTATTAATGTCTGCCTTGCCGTCACATTTTTCACATTTGTGCTTGTGGCATTGGGCTTTCTTTTGTCCAGTATTTCCGCTCTTCTTGTTTGGTTACAACTTATGCAACCTTTTTTCTCTCTGATTGGGAACTTGCCATTTGTCCACCATTTTACAGCAATTAATGCTTCAGAGGATTGATTCATGCTTGAAGGGTCTCATCCTCCATTTCAATGTGGCGAGCAACTTGGTCAAAAGTTTTGACATTTTTGTTGTATATCAAGTTACAACGCATGTATTCCCAACTTTTAAAAAGAGAGTGGATCAGAGCCTACACCTGTTGCTCATCATCGAGCACTTGTCTTGCACTTTTGAGTTCACTAATCATGTAAGACATCTCCTAAATATGCTCTCTCATCGTATGATTTGGTCGCTTCTGATAAGAGTCAAATTTGACCGTGAGCATCCGATGCTTGGTAGTCATGGTGACCCCATACTTATTGCGAAGCGCCGTCCATATTTTGAATGTTGTCTTATAGACTTCGAATTCGCACAAGAGGGATTGTTCATCGTGCTCAACAACGTAATGCGAGCAATGCGATTTTTCTTGGTCCAGGACTGATATGCCTCCATGTCCGTGTTGGGCATTATTTTAAGGTGCAAGTTCATTGACAACATGGTTGATGGTGTCCAAAACTTCTTGTTCTTGTAGGAGATATTGGACATTCCGATGCCATATATCATAATTATCATCATTGAGCTTTTCATTCTTGTTCAGGTCAATAATTATTGTTTTGAAATCCATGGTCTAATTTGGTCATAAAAAATAGGAGAAACTAGTGTTATGCATGTTCGAGTTTTGTCCACAAATAACATAAAATAATGAAATAACAATATTCATAAAGTAGTGACATCGAGAGGTTGTTAAACTTCCACTCATCTCCCACTATCTCCAAAAAATATTATCATTTATTATTTTAATAATGTGATAAAATTAATCTAAATGTTTGAATTTTGAATCAACACATAATTCAAAATTTTCTACTCTATACATTTTGAATAAACTTATAATTCAAAATCATCGGAATTCATTTCATGTGGTGCACCAAGTTATTTCTAATATGACTAAGATAATCAAGACTAGTGCAAC
This sequence comes from Pontederia crassipes, assembly GCA_030549335.1. NCBI lineage: Eukaryota > Viridiplantae > Streptophyta > Magnoliopsida > Commelinales > Pontederiaceae > Pontederia > Pontederia crassipes. The sequence continues at coordinate 10,172,156 of CM060198.1, forward strand.
GGGGACTCTTTTTCGAGGGGTGCTAATTAAATAACTGCACACTATCCCTCGCCTCGACATCACATTAGAAAAAATTGTACTACTACTATCACAGATCAACCCTTTTTTTGGAGACTGTGTGCCAGTTCTTCGAAACCATTTCAGACATGCATTTCGATCACACACCTCTCAACAGAAAGACATTAGTTATTATGGCAATATTTGAAGCTCAAGATGCCTTAGTCCTTAAAAAAACTACTTATGTTGCATGTATTCTTTAATTACCTATAGTTTGTATAATTGACCAACTAATTATTTTTATTAAATATAATATTTGAAGCTCAAGATGCCTCAGTCCTTAAAAAAAATACGAAGTTCAGTACATAGCTAAAAATAATATTGCTTGCCTTGTTAATTACTTCTCAAAAAAGGAATTAATTTTAATTTATTTAATTTCAAACCAATTTAAAATTCTAGACAAGTTATCATCCTTAACAAAATTGGACAAACCAATTTTAAATTCAAATTCATAATTTTAACACAGTCAAAATTTAGATAATAGAAATAAATATCATTATGACATATATAAATGAAAATATTTATTTCATATATGATAACACATTTATTAGGCAATATTTATTATTGACATGCAAATCTAATCATTTAGTTTTAATGTACTAAATCAACAAATGATTTTTTTAATAACATTAAATTGCATGCAATATTTCAGAAAAAATATTTTAAGGAAAAACTTATTTTTCCTAATTTTTTGAGATTTTATAATAGATATTTTCTGTTTTCGAATTATTTTAAAATTCTAGTGAAAATAAAAAAAAGAAAAAATGTTTATTGGGCCTCTAGCTAGCCCAATTGCCAATCATTATGTGTAAAACTCCTTTGTATTCAAACTGAGCCTTCAAATGTGTCTGATGGAATAGTTTTTTTTCTTTTTTTTTTCTGCAACACATATAGAAAAAATTAGTAAAAAATAACCAAAAATATATTATAGTTTAGGTTCATTCATAACATATTTGTGATGACAAAAATCATTTTGTCGCTCAGTTATGGTCATACAATTGAGATGAATAAATCCCAAAAATAATAACAAATATTATTTTTTTGGCACAATCACGAGTTCGAGAAAAATCAAAATGCTCTGATACCGATGTAGGATTTTATAACAGATATAGGAATACCTCTTGGGGTGAAAGAGGATCATAAAAAATATTTCATGAACTCTTGACGAACGCACTTATATTTCAAGATCGGGAACCGAACCTTTGGGAACAGAACTCTTTACCACAATAGAAGTACCTCTTGAAGAGCCTCCACGAAAATGCGTATTTGGCCCTTTTATAGTGTAGAGAGACTTGGGCAAGAAGTTAGGCATAACGCATCACGCGCGTCCATCGCACATGATAACGTGTCCACTCGGCGCATCATTCACATGTGGATCGTGCGATCTATGTGATCGACGCGGTCTGCGTGCGATCAGGGCACACTATGCGACTCGCGCTCTGTCCGCCCGCGTCTTACCCAAGTGGGCCGCACGCATGCGACCCATATGCCCAAAAGGGAATATTTATAACAAGCGAATAACTTGAAACAACATGAGTCTACAGTAAAAATTGCAATTTCTCTTCATCTTTGTGCTTGTGTACCATACATACATCGAGACGATACAAGGAAAATGGGACTCTGTGTATCTTCCATTCGATGGTCGCGTTCACAACGATCGAATGCATATCCTCAATCCGAAAACCAAGATCAAGTGCCTTTGTCAACGCCGCTCCGATCCATGAGGCAACATAATAATACTTCAGGTTTGTGCATGGTCTCATGCCAAATTACTCTCAGTTTAACGTCATTTTTTTCCATAATTCATTCGATTTTTCATTCGTGAATATGTTGGCATATAAGTAGCAAGACTTCTAAATTATTTTTTAAAAAAAATAAATCTAATTTTTATCATCTTATTTGTGTAAAATCTATGCAAATCAATTTATATATATATAAGATTTATCTTTCAGTTTATATTCTAATTATTTTAAAGACAATTAACAATTTGTATTTCTCTTTACAACACTACAAGAAAAACGTTGATTACCGTTGGTAATCAGCTCAAAAACTGTCGATAACATAATTACCGATGGTTTTTCAGACGGAATCAATCCGTCGGACTCGTCGCAAATCGATTTGCTACGGTTAAAAAAACCGTCGGTAATTGTGACGCTTTGGACCATAAAAAATTCCCGGCGGTTCCAGCCGTCGAAGCTTTCCGACGGTTATAACCGCCGGAAAAGTCTGGCGGTTCCAACCGTCGAAAATTTTCGACAGTCGTAATTGTCGAAACTTTCGACGGTCGTCGCAACCGTCGATATAGCAACCGTCGTCGCAACCAGCGGCCGGAGAGAAAGAGAGAGAAAGAGAAAGAGAGAGAGAAAGAGAGAGAAAGAGAGAGAAAGAGAAAGAGAGAGAGAGAGAATTACGGCGGATTTTGCGACGGATGGTTATCCGTCGGAAATATCGACGTTCATAATCGTCGAAAAATTTAATAATAATATAATAAATTACATAATTTATTTTTTATTTCTGACGGTCGTAACCGTCGGAAAATCCATCGCAAATTACAACTGATGGATATCCGTCGGAAATATCGACGTTCATAATCGTAAAAATAATAAAATAATAATATAACAAATTATATAATTTATTATTTTTCTTTCTGACGATCGTAACTGTCAAAAAATCCGTCGCAAATTGCGACGGATGAGTATCCGTCGAAAAAATCGACGTTCCTAACCATCGAAAAATAAAATAATAATATAACAAATTACATAATCTTTTATTTTCATTTCCGACGGTTGTAACCATCGGAAAATCCGTCGGAAATGGAACCATCGTAAAATCCGTCGCAAATTACGATGAATTTAAACCGTCAAAAATTGATCATCGAAAAATGACAATTTTCTTGTAGTGCAAAATCTCAGATATTAATATAAGAATTTTGATAATTCGCAAGTTTATGTGAAGTTTGATAACGACAATTAGAATGAGTAGTGGTTCATATAACACACATACACGCGTATATATATATTAAATGGACAAAACATAATTCAAATATTGTCGCTTCGAAATTTGATCTTAGAACCGTTGCCGTTCCGTGGTTTCTAACATTCAAGTATAGCTTTTGCTGATGCAGCCTTCCTAATGAGTGAATCAAACCATTTGACCCCAACATTTTTAACATTATTAGTATTCTCAAACACATACGATAAAACATCAGATGGACATAACACACAGAGGTAGGCGTATACCATATTTAATCAATATATACAATACTCCACCCACCTTGGTTGGGTCATATATCTTATGCTCGTTGAAACTTAAGTAGGATATTTTTGTTACTAGTCTCAATTATCATAGTTACACTGTTCAAACATACAACTAGAAACTAGATAAATTACTCGACTGATAGTAAATTTTCAAATATTGTGATTGCAATCAAAGTATATATACATATAATCTAGTACAACATCTTAAGCCACCTTTTCGAGTGCGAACATTACATTGGGGGCGGCGGCGAACGTCCATAGACGCCGCCAGGATGATTTCCAGGAAGACCGCCATAACCGATACTACCTTGACTATGTTGTGGGGAGGGGGGCGAAGGCGAACCACCACGGCCATCGCCATTATCATTTCGGTTGACGCCTTCAAAGCCAACTCCGAAGGGAACGTCTCGCCTCTTCTGTCCCTCCATGTTCGGCGCCGCCACCTTCTCTCCAGCACCGGCGGCACATAACAGGGGAGCCAAGAGCAAGGCGAGGAAGACCTTCACCATTTTAAACCTGATTGCTTGCTTTGGTTGTCGATTTGGCACAGAACATATATATAAGGGGGTTTCGCTGAATGTCCTTGGACCTGCATGCCGGAGGATTAATTGGACGGAAATGCACGTGAATGATGAGAACACGTGAATGCTTTATTTCTTTTCCCGTGTAGAAAGGGATATATGTCAATTAGCTTTTATATTTTGGAGCTGACTTATGGGTAATGACCTTACACTTTGCTTTTTCCCTTAAAGAATTAATTTAGATAATATCTAATTTTTAATGTGCATAAGTTTATCACAGTATATCTAAGTCTCAAGGAGCATCCTCGTCATTTGACAAAGACTTGCTCTTTGAGACACTAGGAACTATTATGAGTTCAACTAACAAAATTCACTAAGACTAGCCAACAATCCATAAACATTAGCAAAACTAATAACTAAATAAAAAATGGTAAAAAGTGAAGATAAAAAAGTAATTAAATGCTGAAGTGGAATGATTAAAATTTATTTGATAGATAGTATCATTCTTATTGCATCAATTTTTATATAAAAAGGTACAAAGCAAAAAATAATGAGGCCTCTAAATTGATGCTAACGAGTCGAGCATTATGGCCGTACACTATTTAAGTCACTTATGATAAATCAAATAGAGAAGAAATAATTTTCTCGCGAACTTCGCAACTCAAATATGAAACGCTAATAATAACTCAAATATGATAAATCAATAGCTTTCTAGCGCCAGCAGCTAAGAGGATCCTTGAAAAAATAGTATAACCCATTGGAGCAGATAGAAGATCATGATCCCAAGATAATACAACTATTATGAGTATGTTATAGTTCCTGTAGTGAGTATAGGGATTATTATTGTCATAATACATCTTAGGAAAGAAGATTATTTTCATAAACCTCCCGTAAACTATCACGATTTTTCACATTTAACTTCAAACTATGAACTTATTTTTTTGAATTACTAAACTATCACGACTTTTTCACTTTAGTCCTCCCGTCCACTTTCTATTATGTTTTCGTGATTTTTTCCATTTATGAATAGACTAAATTACCCCTCCCTCATAACACATCAGATAATAAATATTAAAAAATATAAAATGAAAAAAAACTGGAGGGAGGGTAAGTTAGTCTTTTTCATAAATGACATTTCTTTTTCTTTACCAATTTAATCCTTCCAATGATTTTTTTATTTTTTATATTTATTATTTCATATTTTTTTGAGGGAGGGATAATTTAGTCTTTTCATAAATAAAAAAGTAAAATTAACAGAAAATATAACAGAAGTACACGGAAGGATTAAAAGATGGGACAGAGCTAACAGTTGAACTTGATATCTTTTTAGAGGCTTGATCAATGTTTTTAGAACCGGACCAATGACCGAACTAGATTTGTTATCAGATCATGGTTGGTCCGATCCGATCAGATTCGATCGAATTAAATTTTATTCGAATAATATTATTTATTATAATTATAAAAATATAATACCAGTTATATAATATAATATATGAATATTTTACTAATAATCTATTAATAAAATTAAAAATTAATATAATAAATTTTTTATTTGTTAAAAGTTTTAATAATGATGAAAAATAATGGTTAACTTATAAATATAAATAGATTATTATTGATGTAATATCTATTATTTAATGATGATAGATGCTATATTAATAATTTTTATCTTAAATTATTCTCATTTCTTTTTTCTTTAACACTTTCCTTTTTATTTTTTTTATTTCTTTATGTCCTTTGATAATTTTTTATTTTAATATTACCCAATTTTAAATACTTACCTTTTTATTTCAATTTCTATTTAATTTTATACATATTGATTTCCCTTCTCTTTATTCCTCAAATTCATTTTTTTCTTTTTTTAATTTTCTTTTTTTATCATTTTCTTTTATTTTTTTCTAAATTTGAATTGAATCAAGTTAAAACAATTCAGTCGAGTCGATTCAATCAAATTTTCCTGATTCAATATCAAAATTAATTTTAACATAAAATCAAACTAAATTCGCGATTGCACCGATGGGTGAGATCCCATTTTCATAACATTAGTTGGGCGTGACTTTATGTCCTTATCTATGGAGTCCACCCTTGGCTGTGTTTGGTTTTGGAACTTGGGACACAACTTGGCCCAAATTTCAGACCTTTTGACAATCACTCGATAAAAAAAAATTCACGCTAGAACAAAAGTTCTAGTCAACAAGTCACGTGACTCAAAATTCATGAAAAAATTTCTTGCCATTGACAAGTTCTTGCCAATGGCAAGAACTAATCTTGTTTTTTTTTTAATTTTGGCATGTAGGTCTAAAAGTAGGTGGTCCTACTTTTAGACCTACTAATTATTTAATAATATAAAATATATTATATGTTATACATAATAATTATTTATTTATTAATGTATTATCATCATATTATTAGAAATAAATTTATTTATATTTAATAATAATTTTACTGAATATAATAGTTTACTTAGTATTATAGTATAATATTTTAATCCAACATTTAATAATTATTTATTATACTTTAATTAGTATTATAGTATGGTATTTATGGTTAAAATTAGATCTATATATCTATTAATGTATATATAGTATATATTAATTTTGTATATATACATATATAGTTATTTATTGATCAATATATTATTATAAAACTTATAAAATAAATTTATTAGATCTAATTAATAAGTATTTTTATTATTTGACATACATATATTTTACTTAGTATTATAACACAATAAAGTTAAAAAAATACATGATAAAATTAACTTAAATACTATTGTATTCCAATAAACTTTACTAATTGAAAATTTTAATTGCTTTTAGAGAAAATATACAGGATATAAATTACATTATATTATAATCTTATTAACATATTGCTTATGTTATAGTATTAATTTCATATTATAAAAACCTTTTTATCAAAATGAATATTAATACATTGTGCTATAACTTAAATTTTTAATCGAAGCCAAGTTTTTTTAATTAATTAAAAATATATAAATATATTTAGTAATAATACAATTTCTATCTAATATAAATTTTCTATCATATAAAATAATAAAAAATATGTTTAGTTCTTACATTTTATGTAAATACCCACTAAAATTTATCTATGAAATTAACTTTTCATTCAAACACCAAACTCAAACTTTTTCATCTAATCGATTAGTTCTCGAAAAGTAATGATAATTCGAAGTTCCCATACCGAACACAATCTCAAGCATCCGACGTCGTCGAACATGATGCCCTGTCGCATTTCTCGCATATCAGTATGTCATCACGAGAAACAAAAACAACTTTTTTTCCACGTGAGTAGAAAACGTCACATGCAATAATCAGAAGAGATTTTTTATTTAATAATATTAATGTGATTACTTTTATAGGAGCTTCAGTGTAAAAGTAGAATCTTGAGTAGAATTCTTTTTTAACTTTCTACCATTTAATTTTAATTCAATTTATTTATCTTTTCCATATTCATGTTTCCCCTACAGGTCCGCTCCAATACACGAGGCAGCATAATAATATTTCAAGTTAGTGTATGGCCCTAGGTCTAAACCTGATTCCATTATAAGTGTAATTCCTTTCGGTTTGAAGTCGTTTCTTCCATGCTTATTCTTTCGAGAATGTGTTGGTGTAACACCGTGCAATTTTCACCCTAAAAGTGGAGGATAATTAGGTCATTTCGTCAATGCTAACTTATTTATCATCACTTAATCATAATATTATAATTCAATAATAGAAAACTAATATTCATTTAAAATAAGAGAAGATCATCATTCATTTAACGGAAGACTTTAACTTAAAATAACAATAAAATTAATGTCATAAAACATAATGAAAGCACTATTCATTTTCATATTTAGAAGAGACTCTGGGACTCATGACTCCATCTATTCTTTGTCGTCATGAGTTGACTCAGTTATCCATCCAAACAATTCAGTTACCTGCACGAATCCAGAGTATAAGGTTGTCCAATTAGAGTATGTAAAGACCAATTCAATAAAATACATCCTAAATAGAATACCACACGACACATGTATATTCATAAATGCACATGTCATTGATTCATGAAGAATCAAATCGTTGCCCTCCAGTAAACTAACTAAGCCTTGATGCCGAGGCTCTGTCACTCGAGGGTGAATGAGAACATATATACCATTGCAGGTAAGATACAGTTATTCTCTCAAAAAATGCTAATTTCAAAGTGCAGGGCACAACAATTTTTCGAGAGAAATTGTAACACAATGGAGTAGGGCACCATATTTCCTATCATCAGTTTGAGGGGCGACAAGTAATAGTATTCTTCAATTGGGTTCATTATTATCATAATCATCAAACAATTTACATCACTCAATATTCAAATTTTAACCTAGTTATGACTGTCCATGCATTTCATGTATCTAGATTCATATACAATCATCAAGCATCAACTTTGAAAATAACTTTAAATATATCATATATATTTCTTTTGGTCGGTCATGATTGTGATGGAGTGGTCACATCGTGTTTCGCTTCTAAGTATTTGGTCATGGTCATGCAAATTAGTGTCACGGCCATGCCACATTCCTGGCACGCCCTTTTTACGGTCGTGCTGCTTTGACCATGACCGTGGGAGGGAGTTTTGCTCATCTGCGAGAATAATACGGTCAAGCGATATTTTTGCCCTCCAGGTCTTATTAGGCTCGCACAAAAAAATACTAATAGCTCAAATTTTTATCTTATTGCTCTATTAACAATGTCTAACTCATATTAATCTCACTTTCTGCATGTTTTTCAATAAAACTTTGAAAAAATGCAATACAAAACATTCTAAAGGGTCTAGGCCTTATCTATATTGATATAGAAATCAAAGCACATGAAAAACATACGAAATCATTCATTCCTTCAAATCTAGGATTCATCCTAAATCTCACAAAATGAAATCCTAGCATAAGAATTTAACATGGGATTTTAAGAACATGAATTATATATGAGAACCCTTCAGATCTAATGCATGATATGGTCCTCAATCACAAATCCTATCAAGAAATATGATGTTCTTGGATCTCTCAATCCAAACAGACAAACATTGAGAATGGAGAGAGGTGTTTAAATCCTCTTTACATACCTTAATCTTTCTAATTGATTCTCCTCTTCTTCCTTTTCATCTTCTTCCTCCACCTTTTTGTTTCTTAATATCTCCTTTCTCAAATCCTAGCCGTTAAGAGTTCAGATAGAGAAAAGCGATAAACAAGAGAGTCTTATGTCTTTATATATGGAGGTTAGGGATTTTGACCAAAAATACAATTATTATTGATAAAAATTTGAGGTGTTACAATTGGTATATAATTAGTAAAACTCGTAAAATTAAATCTAGAAAAACAAATCTACTTTTTATCTTCAAATTTTTGTAAAGCCTAGGAACCTCTTTCGAAAGGATATTGCATACGGCTTCCACTACAAGAAAATTACGATTTTTCGACGGGCAATTTCCGACGGTTCGAAATCCGTCGCAATTTGCGACGGATTTTTCGACGGTTTCATTTTTGACGGTTATGACCGTCGAAAGTTATTTATATTATTATTTAATTTTTCGACGATTAGGAACGTCGATATTTCCATCGCAATTTCCGAAGGATTTTCCGACGGTCACAACCGTCGAAAATGAAAAAATAAATTATGTAATTTGTTATATTATTATTGCACAGAACAGGGCAGCTAAGAGCAAGGCGAGGAAGATCTTCACCATTTTAGCTTGCCTGCTTTGGCTGTCGATTTGGGCGACGCGTATCACAATATATAGGGGCATGTTTATGAGAAGTTTGCTGTATGCAAATGAACATATATTTTAGTCTATTGCAGTGATTGCCAAGTGGTCTGGTGTTCAGACTTGGCCTCCAGATAATTTTGCAAAAACTTTTCTTTTGGCCTCCCCTGGAGTTTGACTCCGAGTGAAACTGGAGGAGAGTGAAATCCTAATCTTAATCAACTAATATTTCCTAGTTCCTAACAGTGAATGATGAAAAAGCGTCCTTGTAGTTTCTTTCTTTCTTGGGGATGGAATTTTATGTAATGTTCTGGAAAAAAAAATTTGAATTACTAAAACCTACTTGCACAGATATGAGTACTCGCTAGGGGCACGGATATAAAATTTAGGGTGCATGTACATTATATTTAATATAAATTTTATATAAAAATAATATATAATATAAGAAATTAAGCTAATAAATAATAAAACTATTTTTGCAAAGATATATCATATTTTTATTATTATCAAATAATTTAAATCATATCATATTTTATATAAATCATATTTTAAATCATATCATATTATTTAATTTTACTTATATTTTTAATTAAGACAGCAAATAAAAATATTAATTAAATTTACAGCATCAAGTCTTGTCTTCTCAAAAAAACAAATATAGTGCTAAGTAGGGGTGAAAGTAGTTCGGGTCGGTTCAAATTTTCGGTCTAAAAAAATCAACCGCTATTTTTCGAGTCGATTTTTAAAATTAGAAAGACCACCCTAAAATTATTTTGAAAAAATAAAAACCACCCTTTAGCGGATCAGTTTTTTCGGGTAGTTTTTTCGAAGTCCTACTTTTATATAATTATATTTTAAAAATATATTTAATAACTTAAAATTAATATAAAAATATTTAATTTTATATTAAATATAAATTATACTACTAAAATTTTAAAGTTATTAAATTAGAGTTTGATAATGTGATATAAAAGTATGATTTTTTTACAAAAAATATTATATCTATAATAAAAGAATTAATAACATATGTATTAATTATATAAATAAAAAATCATAAATAAAAATCGGGCTCCACTGGCCCCTACGGTTTTTTCGGGTGTGGCCCTAATTTTAGCGGGTGGATTTTAATTTATTAAAAACCGTCCTAAATCATATTCGAACCCCTAATTTTTGATCTTTTTTATTCAGTTTTTTCGGGTCGCATGAATTTTTCAGATTGGTCGGGTTTTTCTTACTAGGGATGTTCACGGATCGGGTTTGACCTTGGACCCGACCCGACCCACCCGATTTTGATCGGGTCGGGTCGGGTCGGGTCGATCCTCTTTGGGAGGATAGATCCGATCCAACACGACTCGATTCAGGTCGGGTTGGATCGGATCGGGTGGTCGGGTAAAATAATTTTTAATGCATTTATATAATATTTTACACATTTAAAATATTTTATTTTAATATTTTTTTATTTTTTAGTACAAAATATAAGCTGAAAAATAAAAAAAAATAAAAATAAAAAGGTCGGGTCTTTCGGGTTGGGTCGGGTCGGAAAATTTTGACCCGTACCCGACCCGAACCGGGGTCAGGTTGAGGTCGGGTCCGACCCGACCACGGATCTGACCCGACCCAACCCGACCCTGGTTCGGGTCGGGTCGGGTCGGGTCATCGGGTTCGCGGGTCGACCCGGCCCGTTGAACACTCCTATTTCTTACACCCCTACGAGTGCTAAGATCTACTTTTGAGTTGTCAATTTTCTTTTTTTATTTTTCGCTCTGCAGACCTTTCATTCTTTTTTTCTTATTCCACGCGTCTCACTTTTTCTGTCCCATTTTCCTCTCTTTGTTCGAGGACTTCGTTGTTCTTACTTTATTTCTGTGGTCTCTCTTCTTCCATTCTTGTGGTTTGCAGACTCTACCTTAAGATAGGTAAGACGTATCCATATGTACCCAGCGTGTACCCATACCCGATACATTCCAAATATGGATACTTAATAGTTTTTGCCATACTCGTGCTTCGTAGACTAAAACACTTTTAAAAGTAAATGAATCAAAGACAAAAAGTAAGGAAAATTGGTCCTTTGATAGTTGAATGGACTAAAACAATGACAAATAGGGAGGCTGATAGAGGGTAAATGAGTCAAGTGGCCAACTCTGTTTCTCTTCCCCATTCTGTTTTTGGTGCCGCCGTTCTCTTAGTGTTCTAAAATCACAAATATTGCTATTATAGGAGCTCATATATCTAAAAAAGAGCTCATATAGGTGAGGAAAGACCAAGCAAGCAGGGAAGAAGCAAGATAAAAGATTCAAGACTCAAGGAGAGAATAGGAAGTCACTAAATCCAGTGGTGATTATGTATGTTAGAGGAACCCATTTTCTATTTTCCATTTTTCATTCAATCCACCTCTGGTTGAGGAATATTCCCGATATCAATAAATCGTTGACACCGATGTCTGGAAAAAATCGATGAATAGATAGTGAAAGAATAATAAGAAATTACACACAGAGAAAGACAAATAAATTTTACGTGGTTCGGTGATTACCTCCTAGATTGTTTCATAAATTTTCACTGTATTCATATGTCTCTCATGTCTTATATGCATTACCCAAATTCCCACAATATATGGTGCATAACCATTATCAGATATGTGCCTTGGGTAACAACCTAGGATAATCATATATTTATCCTGATTCTCCATAACTCCATATCTAACAAACAAAATAGTTATGATAATTATTCGATCTCCTCAGATTATGATTATAAAGAAGTTACAATAACTACTGCCTACCATAACTAATAATAAATTAGTTAGGTTCAGAATGAGACTCCATCCAACTAACTCCAACAATCTCTCACTTGAATACTGTTTCTCTTGAGATTAAGCTGCACTTGTGCCCGAACTCTGTATGACTTCTCCCTACAACTAATTTTGGAGGGAACCCGAGATTGCATCAAACCATAATTTTCTATGACCCCCATTTAGACAATCTTGTTTACACCCAAGTTTTATCCTTGTACAACGAATCAATTTCATCTAGCCTTGCTAACTCCGACTTGATCAAATCATTAACCGTTAAGAATTTTTTGAAACACTCTAGTTTACCAGCATCAGTTAGCAACATGAAATTATGAGAATGAGAGTACTTCACAGGTGGTCTTATCTCCCAGTTGATATCCTGAAAGGGGGTGGAGTACTCGATCCAGTTTGTATCACCTCAAGCTCCTACTGAACAATCTTTTTGGACCGAACCACATCTTCATTTGATATACCCTCAAGTTACACTTGAGCTTGCCTTTTTTTCCTGCATTACTAGATTCTATAACATACTTATCTTTATACATGGTCTTTTCATGGAATACCATATTTCTTTCTCAGATAATTTTTCTGTTCTCATTATTCTAGAAATGATATCCAAACTCATTAAAACCATAACCAATAAAGAAACACCTCCTAGACTTAACTTGTCTCTACATGCAGAATCAATATATACATATGATAGACAATCGAAAATTCTTAGATGAAAAAAATCTACCTCTTTACCACTCCAGACCTCCTCTGGTAGTTTGTTCTCCAATGGTACAGATGGTCCGCGATTGATCAGGTATGTCGCTGTATTTACTGCATCTGCTTAAAATGATTTCAGTAGACCTGCATAGATCCTCATGCTCCTGGGAACACTCATTCAACGTCTTATTCATCTGTTCAGCAACACCGTTCTGTTGTATCATCCTTGGAACTGTCATTTCCATCATGATGCCATATTCTCCACAGAACTCCTTGAACTTATGGTTCACATACTCATGGTCATTGGCAGACCACAAACACTGATCTTAACTTCTGCTTCATTCTCTACCTACGCCTTCCATTTCTTGAAAGTAGATAACACATCAAATTTATTTTTAAAAAAATAAACCCATACTTTCCTAGAATAATCATCGATGAATGTTACATAATACAATGACCCGTCGAGGGATGGAATTGGAGATGGCCCCAACACATCCATGTGCACAAGCTCCAACTTGTTACTCTTCGACATTCTTTGCACTTTGCTGAAGTTAACTTTCTTCTGCTTCCTCAGCACACAACCTTTACAAAGTTCACCGTCGACTGACTTCAGACTTGGTAGTCAACTCATCTTGTGCTGAACCTTCATCCCCTTTTCACTCATATGTCCAAATCTACAATGCCAGACTTCAGACATATCATCCGAATAAATTACTGTAATAATTCTTGTATTCGATGATCTGTACAAAGTACCCAGCTTGCTACCCCGTATGATCATCATGGCTCCTTTGGTGACCTTTCAAGTGTTACCTACAAAACCGTAGTGTAACCCTCTTAGTCAAACTGTCCAATAGAGATCAGATTTTTCTTCAATCCCAGTATATGTCGAACATCTTTTAGCTTTCAAATTATCCCATTATTAGTGACAATCTTTTTGTTCCCTTTCCCCACAACATCCAAAGCTTTATCATTTACCAAATAGATCTTGCCAAAGTTATCGGTTGTGTAATCTTTCATACACTCCATTTGTGATGTCGAATGGTATGAAGCTTCAGAATCACACTCAGAATCAATGCATCTAATACTTTTTCTATAGCAGCATTTGCCGACTCCTCATTGATTTTTTCTTAGGTGCTTCGTAATTCTTCTTCAGGTGACTTTTCTTCCTGCAATTCTAGCATGCAAATTCACTAGATCTCGATTGACTTCGTCACTTTACATTTGATCTTCCTTAGTTTTGTCCTCGTTGTTGCATTCTTTCCCTGCCCTATGCACTCAACGTCGAGCTTGAGGCTTCTCCTAATTCTCTCCAATGAATATCTTTGGTCAGAATCAGATCTCGTATATCATCGAGCTTCAACTTTGTTTAACCGGAAGAACTGCTGACCGCCTCACAATTGCACCCTAACTTTCTGGCAAAGATGACAATAAGATCAAAGCCATCACATTATCATCAAAAGTGATAATCATTGAATTCATCTGTGTGATGTTAATGCTGAATTCATTGATGTGATCTGCGAACAAAGCTCCTTCAAACATCTTCATATTGAATAACCTTCTCATCAAATACATCTTAATTGATGCAGACGACTTCTCGTACATGTTTGATAACTCCATTATCAAACTCGTCGTGGTCTTCTTGTTCACGATGTTAAAGGCTATGTTCTACGCCAATATAACACCAAGAGCTTGTCGGTCGAGGAGTGCCCAGTTTGCGTCGCTCATGGCCTTGGGCTTTTTCTCAGAGAGAGGCCCATGTAATTTCTTTTGATACAGATAGTCCTTGATCTGCATTTTCGAGAAGTTAAAATCTCTATCATCGAACTACTTAATCTTGACCTTCCCATCATCTGTCACCATCGTTCTCACTGCCCACGAACGCCTCTTCGAAGCTCTGATAACAGTTGTTGTGAAATATCATCAATACCAACAAACCATTGATACCGATGTCTAGGAGAAATCGATGAGCAGATAGTGGAGAATAATAAGAAGTCACACACAGAGAAAGACACACGATTTTACGTAGTTTGAAGATTGTCTATTATGTCCACGGTCGTCACAGAGTTTCACTATATTCAGATATCTCTCATATCTTACATGCATTATGCAGATCCCCACAATATATGGTGTGTAATCGCTACTAGATATGTGCCTTGGGTAACAACACAGGATAATTGTATATCTATCCTGATTCTCCATAATTCCATATCTAATCAATAAAGTATTTATAATAATCATTTAATCTTCTTAGATTATGGTTACAAGAAAGTTACAATATCTCATATTCTTCCTACCATAACTAATAACAAAAAAGAATCCACACGGAACTTTACTTCGTAATCAAATGATCTGAAGAGAAAAAACCCTAGCCCTCTCACGCCGCCTCCGCCTGCATGTCTCCTCCCTCTCTCATCTCCGACGATCCCTGCCGGGGGTGCCAGCCAAAAATGCATTGCTATCTCTCCTTCTTCCATGGCTTCGCCTATGGCGGACTCCTCCCCCCCGGAGCTGCCCCCCGGACATGTGGTCGACCCCTTCCCTCTGCTTCCCTCTAATACTTCCCTTCCTCCGCCTCCCTCTTACCAAGGCATTCTTCCTCTCCCCCCCTCAGTCCCTCACCGTCCGGCTAGATCGTGACTCAATGTGGCTCGGGGTAACCGGCCAGCTTCACAGGCCCCCTCCACCATTTCGCCTCGTCAGCTTCGGGAACTCCAGGCCGCCACCTCCGTGGAGGTGGTTATCCCAGAGTCCGACATCTCCGCCTTCTCCGACTACAGGCGCAGGTGCCTCGTCGGACATTTTGTTGGTACCGTGGATGCACTCCGGGAGGGTCTATGGCCGTTGTGGGGCGCTGCTCTTCTCCAGATCATCTCGCCGCTCGGTAACTCTCTGTTTCTTTTCGCATTTGAGTCTGAGGATGCACGCATGTAGGTGTTGATCGGCGGACAATGGGAGTTTGGTGGCCATCTTCTGCAGCTGGCCTCGCTCTTGCCGTTCCTCCGTCTCGATTCGGCCTCTTCCCTAGATCTCCCCCTCTAGCTTCAATTCCCTGGTTTGCCTCTCGAACTCCGTAATCCTACTTCCTTCAAGCGTATTGCTTCGGCTTTTGGCTCTAATCTCTGTATTGATGAAAATGCCCTCAACTCCATGGACGCGCCCTATGCCCGTGCCTGTGTGGAGATTATCATCGCTTCTCCTCTCCGGCAGGCCACTTGGATCTCCCTTCCGAATGGTGACCGATACCTTCAGCAAGCCGCGTACGAGAACCTCCCAACATTTTATTATCGTTGTGGTACCATTGGTCACCGTCTGGATGCTTGTCCTCAGGCTAGTGCAGCGGGGGAGTCCCAGTCGGCTGCGCCGCTCTTTGGGCCCTAGATGCGTGCTTCTCATCCTGCAACCAGCCCTCTAATCTCGTAGTCGTCTCCACCCCACCCCCCGGCACTAGATCTCAACTGCCCTTCGAGTCTTCTGCAATCGCCGAGCGCTCGTTGTGCGGCTGTTAGCTCAGGTGGTTCGGCATCCCGTACCACTGGTGCTCGCCCAATGGCTGGCAGCACCCCGTCCGCTGCTGATGTGGATGTTCGGGGTGGCCCGCCTAGCATGTACGTGGCGCTTGTGAGACCACCTGGTTCTCCGTGGGCCTCCTATCCCGTGCCTCACATCGCTCGCATCTAACGGCTCTCTTTCGCCTAACACTATTTGTGTTTCCTCTGATTTGACAGGAACTAACACACCTTCGGCTGTCGTTGATCCTTCGTCGTCACATCTCAGCCATCCACGTGTCCCCTCGCCTCACGATCCAAACTTAATACTCACTCTCTCCCCTAATCCCTCTCAATCTACTCTCTCCTCTCCCTAGCTCGACTTTGTCGTTCCGCCTTCCCCCTCTCCTTCTGGCTACTCTGGCGCTCCTCCCTCCCTTGCCGTTGTCGGGGCGGGCGGACCTCTGAGTGACCCTCCTCCTTCCCACGAGGCTCTTGTCTCTTGTGTTTCTGCAGGTTTGCTCGCTGCCACGGAGGTGTTGGATGGTGACTCTTCCCAGGAGGAACCTGATTCCGACCTGCTTCCGGCTCCGCGTCTGGAGCGAAAGAAGTCCTGGCTCCTTAAGCCTATGGCCCCTACCCCCACCCTTCGCCCGCGTCCATCTCCTGCCCCGGTTTGGGGGAAAGGTAAGAAGAAACATATTTCTCTCACTGACGACACACTCTCTTCTGTTGATGTTGTGCAGAGCCCGGTGGGCGCCCTCCCTTTGTTATCTTGAAGATTCTCGCCTGGAATTGTCGCGGCGCGTTCCGTTCGAAGTCCCGTGATAGGATTAAAAATCTTATTTTTTCTTATTCTCCAGACT
This sequence comes from Pontederia crassipes, assembly GCA_030549335.1. Lineage (NCBI taxonomy): Eukaryota > Viridiplantae > Streptophyta > Magnoliopsida > Commelinales > Pontederiaceae > Pontederia > Pontederia crassipes. Next base: position 10,189,577 of record CM060198.1, read on the forward strand.
TTGTAATTTTATTACAGTGCCATGTCGGGTCTGTAGGCTGTGTCGTCTCGGGCCTTCCTGGTCCAGCACTTTTTGTGCAGGCACATGTGCTGCTAAAGGTATTATCCTCGCTTGGCGTGGGCAAGATACGTAGGTTATCCCTTTACTCACCTCCGATCATATTTTGCATGTGGCTGTTTCTTTTGATAATTTTCATTTCTTATTATCTTGTATTTATGCTAGTCCTCTTTCCTCTGAACGCAATCTATTGTGGAACTCGCTAAACCTAGTTAACTCTAACGACTTTCCCTGGGCATTAATTGGTGATTTTAATTGCATTCTATCTTTTGCTGATAAGCATGGGGGCAATCCCTTTGCCCCCAATCGCTCTTCTACACTCCTTAGTAATTTCATTCAGAACCACGGTCTCATTGACCTTAATCTTTCTGGCAATCCCTTTACTTGGACAAATAATCGGACTGGCCATGCTAGGATTCTTTGTCGACTGGACTGTATGCTAGTTAGTCATCACTGGCTTTCTATCTTCCCCAACCTCGACCTCTCTGCCCTCCCATGGTGTGCTTCAGATCACGCCCCTCTTTTGTTCCAATCGAACATTAAAATCCCTCGATTCCGCACCTTTAAATATGAGCATTTTTTGCTCCCCCACCCGGATGCCAAAGCTATTATTTTGTGCCACTGGCCCTCCTCTTCCGATCACCTTCCCATTTCCATGGCCCTCAAACGTATCCGCATTGACACTCTCCATTGGAACCGTGATGTTCTTGGTAGGCTAGAAACTCGTGCTGACAAAACCCTAGCTACCATATCTCTCCTGGAGCACCGCAACTCCTCCGTGGGCCTCTCCGCGGAGGATCTCGGGCATCTCCGAGCCTCATCATCTCCATGCTGCCCTTCTTCACCAAATCAGTCTTAAGTGGTGGAGCAAGGCTCGCACCTCCATGCTCCAGCACGGGGATAGTAACACCAAATTTTTCCACTTTCAAACCACTATTAGACACAAGAACAATTTTATTCGCTCTGTCCTGTCCGAGTCTGGTTCTTTGCTCACTCGCCCTGAGCACATCTCCCAGTGTTTCGTAGATCACTATCAATCTCTCTAGGCATCCTCCCGCGTGGATGACCCACCACTTGCTGCCTGGCCTATGCTTCCTTCCTGTGATCCCTCCTTCATTTCCACCCTCACCCATCCTATCACCCTGACCGAGATCACATCCGTGATTTGGAGCATGCCTTCGGGCCGCGCCCCTAGTCTAGATGGCTTCATCATCGATTTCTAGCATACCCACTGAGATATCATAGGTCCACGCATCATCTTTACTATTCAACAAGCCTTCCTTACCCTCCAACTCCCTAATGACTGGGGCAAGACCTCTCTTATTTTCATCCCTAAAGAATCCAACCCTTCGACCATCCGTGACTATCGGCCTATTTCCTTGTGTAATGTTCTGTATAGAGTGTTTTCTAAAATCATCGCCAATAGGCTCAGGCCGACGTTGAGCACCCTTATCAATCCCATGCAATCGGCTTTTATCCTTGGTCGTAGCATTCAAGATAACATCCTTATTGCGTAGGAGCTTTCTCACTCCCTTTCCACCGGCCGCGTTAAGCACATGCTTATCAAAGTTGATATGGAGAAGGCATTTGATCGTGTCTCGTGGACTGCTATTACCAAGGCTCTTACTCTCATGAATTATCCCCCATCCTTCATTTCCTGGATTGACCTTTGTATTCGCTCACCCTCCTTCTCATGTATGATCAATGGGTCGCCCTCGCCTTACTTCCGATCGCATATGGGTATTCGTCAGGGTGATCCCCTATCACCTTACCTGTTTATTATCATTTCGCAAGTCTTTATCTCTCTGCTTGAGCTCAGTATTGCTGCTGGTCGTATCAAGCCCTTCACTTTAAATAGTTTTTCCTTAAGCCACTTACTCTTTGCGGACGACCTTCATCTGTATTCGTGCCTCGCTGCCTATCTGTCGTTGCATCCTCGGTATCCTCAACTCCTACGAGGTTCTCACCGGTCAAAAACTCAATCCCCTCAAATCTGCTATATACTTTCCTGCCAAGCTTCACCCCCGTCGTAGGCTTTCCATTACTCGTGCTCTGGGCATCCAGTCTGGTGAATTCCTTTTTACCTATCTTGGGGCCCCTATCTCTCCTAAATATATTTCAGCTTCTCGGCAAGCCCCTATTCTTAATAAAATCTCCACTAGGCTTTCTGGCTGGCGTCGTCGCCTGCTTTCTCAGGCCGGTCGTGCCACCCTCATCAAATCCACCCTATCTTCCATGCCCACTTACCTTCTAGGTACAACCCATTTATCCATGGGCACTCTCAATTCTCTCGAGAATCTTAGTAGGTCCTTCCTCTGGGACCCTGGTAATGGTCGCAGGGCAGCCCATCTCATTAACTAGCACACCATCCAGTCTTCCCGCTCTGAGGGTGGTCTCGACATCCGAAATGCCCATCTCTTCAGAACCTCTCTCTTGGCACATCATGTCCTCAGTCTCCTCATTAACTCTTTATCGACCAGGTCTACACTCATACATGCTAAGTACGACCCTTTCGATCTCTGGGAGCCTTGTAATTTCCTTCGAGTTGCTCGGTCTTGGAAGCTTATTCTTGATGTCCCTCACATCCGCCTTGGTTTTCTCAAGGTCATTGTCTATGGCTCTAACACTTCGGTATTACATGATCCCTGGATCTCCTCCATCCCGCTTAGCAGGTTGCCCACCTTTATTAACATGGATATTGACATCTCCTCTCTTCTTGTCTCTGACCTCATCGTCGATCATACCTGGAATATCACTCTGCTTGCTCAACTTTTTACTACTCCTACCTGTGAGGCCATATGCAATATTTACATTCCTACTACTGCTTATGATGACGCATGGGTCTGGTCGACGAATGATCATGGGATTCCCAGTGCTAGTGCAGTGTATAATTTTGTTTACTGGCGGGCTGTGCCGACCATGTTAGCTGGATGGCAGCCTTAGTCTCATATATGGAAGTTCGGGGTTCCCCCCAAAGTTTAGTTTTTTCTTTGGAAACTTTTTCACAATCGTCTTACAACCAAATCTTATTTTCAACGCTTTTCTTCGATGAACGATTCTCATTGCTCTCTTTGTGGCCTGGCCACGGAAACTGTCTCCCACTTGTTTTTTTCCTGCCCCTTCGCGCTTCAGGTCTGGGTCACTTGACAACATAAATTACTAATCACCTTTCAGTTCTTTCCCTCCTGGGATTCGGATTCCTGGACTCAGGAGGGCGCCACCTTGGACCTATCCTCTAGACAATTTCTCCTCTCTATTATCTCTTTCTGCTTGTGGGGTATTTGGAACTTGAGGAATGACATTTACTTCATATCAAGGCATGCAATCGCTAGCACGGTATGGGAAAGGGTTGTTGCCGGTTCTTACAAATTTATCTCCTCTGCCGCCCACGCTCCTGAGGCTCCTCTCCCCCCCCCCCCCTTCCCTCACCCCCCAGAATCCATTACGGGTTCAGTGGGAGACCCCCCTTCGAACTAGGTTATCCTCAATTCGGATGGCTCCTTTTGTGGAGCCAGCTCTGGTGGGGGCTACGGCTTTCTGCTCCGGACTCATACTGGTAATTTTATTTTTGCAGGTGCTGGTACTGTCTCTGCTATTTTCTCCCTCCACGCTGAGGCCTGGGCGCTGCTTCTTGCTATCCGCACCTGTGCTTCCCTTAGGATCACTCACGTCAAAATTTACTCGGACTCGAAGACCCTGGTTCACATCATTAGGGACACCCGCGCTTGTCCTTGGCAGATTCGCGGCATCATCCTTGACATACGGAGCACCATTGACAGCCTCTCGCCATCTGTTCTGCTTTTTTGCTCTAGAACTTGTAACTTCGCTGCGGACTTTTTAGCACTTTTTGGCTGTCAAAATGGCGAGTATTTTTGGGTCGATGGTCCTCCTCTTGGCCTCGACAAAATTTTGTACCATGACTCTATTAGTCTTTTCAATACGTAATGCAATATTTTCTTTTAAAAAAAACTAATAACAAATTAGTTAGACCCAGAAACAGGCTCCATCTAACTAATTTCAACATATGATTTATTTGATTTATGTGGACGAATTTCAGCAGCTTTGATGTGCTAGAAACTTTGAGTCGATTTCCTGATGCCTAGAGGTGTGTTCTGGTTTTGGGAATGAATGCCCTTAGCATGGATGAAATCGATTCTTCTTACCCATGCTCGATCTTATGGATGTTCTTCTAATGGTTTTTTTACTGGTTTTTCTATGGTAAGTTTGCTTGAATTCTTCTTGGTGAGATTTTGACCCAAATGCATTCCAGTTGAGTACCTGGATTGCATATTAGAATTCCATGTATTTTATTAGACCAAGATCTTTGGTCACAAACTGAGATTGCAGAAACTTCTTTGCCGCCAAAATACCATCAGTGTCACTATTAGATATTAAAATGTCATCTACATAAACTATGAGGATGACTGAACCTTTAGAAGTATGTAAAAAGAATGTTGAATGGTCTGAAGAGGATCGACTAAAGCCATATTCTTCAATAGCTCTGCTAAATTTTTCAAACCATGCTCTTGAACTTTGTTTGAGTCCATAAATTGCTTTCTTCAACTTGCAAACCTTTGAACACTCCCCCTGAATAATATACCCAGGCGGTTGTTCCATGTAAACCTCTTCAGTAAGATCACCATATAAGAAAGCATTTTTAACATCAAGTTGGTGAACTTGCCACCCAGAGTTGACAGCAATAGAAAGTAAAATTCGAACAGAATTAAGGAGAGCAACCGGAGAGCAAGTCTCAAAATAATCTACTCCATAAGTTTGGGTGTAACCTTTGGCTACTAAACGAGCCTTATAACGATCAACTGTTCCATCAGGGAGATACTTTAGGGTGAACACCCACCGACAACCAACTACTATTGCATTTGTTGGGAGGTCTACAAGTTCCCAAGTCTCTCTAGATTGTAGAGCGGACATCTCCTCATCCATGCAGTTTTCTAGCACGAATGGTGGAATGCCTCAGAATGGTTGCGGAGAATAAAAAGACTATCAAGAGAAGCTGAAAAAATTTTGGCAGTAGAAGACAAATGATCAAAAGTTATAAAATTAGATAGAGGATATTTCACACAAGACCTAGTGCCCTTACGATGTGCAATAGGAACATCTAGGTCAGTTACCTGAGGAGGATCTCCTTCCAACAAGTCAGGATTGTTTGGAGGGTCACGTGATAGAAAAAGTAGTTCATCATCAAGGTCCGGTGGAGGTTGTGGAGGTTGAGTATGTCGGCGGCTATAAACTCTCCGGGGTGGTGCAGGCGATGGAGGAGGAGACTCTGACTGTTGTGATGGTAGATCCTGTGATGGGTCAGGAATTGGGATCAGATGACTCTCATGGTTATCCATAGGGTCCGAAAGGTAAGGTTTGTCTTCAAAAAAGGTAACATCAGCACTAATATAGGACCTGCGAGAAGTAGGATCATAGCACCTGTAACCTTTGAGTTCGCGAGTACCCTAAAAAGATGCACTTGATTGTTCGAGGAACTAACTTATCAGTGTGAAAGAGGTGAACAAAACATTGACATCCGAAAACACGAAGAGGGACAGGAAACAAAGACTTTCGTTGAAAAAGAAGATGAAATGGAATTTGTCCATTGAGAACTGATGATGAAACTCGATTAATGAGATAACCCGCGGTGAGAACGGCATCTGGTCAATAGGTGAAGAGTACTTTCATATGGAAGAGGAGGGTGCAAGCAACACCCAGCAAGTGGTGAAGTTTTCGTTTAGCAACGCCATTTTGCTGAGATGTTTTTATACAGAAAGTTTGATGAATTACACCAACAGATTTAAAAAATGATGAAAGATCAGAATTTGCAAACTCAAGTCCATTGTCGCTGCGAAAGACTTTAATAGAGATAGAGAACTGGGTTTTTATTTCTGTAAAAAATTCTCGAATAATTCGAGGAGTTTCTGCCTTATTTTGCAACATATAAATCTAAATGACTCTAGAAAAATCATCTACTAAAACCAAGAAATATTAGAAATGCCTATTGTCAGAAATTCAACAAGGACCCCACAAATTAGTATGCACTAGTGAAAATGAACTTTCTTCTCGTTTGTCAAGACGAGGTGGAAAAATAGTACGATGATGCTTTCCTAGTTGACAAGCCTCACACTCAAGAATCTCAGTACTTGAAATGTTAGGAAATTATCGACGAAAACCAGTCAAACTGGGATGACCTAGGCGGCGATGGAGTTGTAGGGAAAAGCTGGTAGTGTAGGCTGTGGGATTTTTGGTAGATGGCTGGAGATAATAGAGTCCATCATGTTCAAATCCTCCACCAATCTGTCTCGTTTGGAGATCCTGTAGAACAAGAAAAGAGTCATAAAAAAGTACTCGACAATTTAAGGACTTTGTTAGTTGGCTGATCGAAAGAAGGCTTAGAGCAAACTTTGGAGCATACATAACATTATCAAGGGAGAGGTCACAATTAACAGAAAACTGTGCCAAGTCCAGTGACCGGAGAAAGAGAGCCATCAGCAACTTTGACATTAAGTGAATTCGATAGAGATTTGAGGGATGAGAAGAAAGAGGCATCATCTGCTATGTGTGAGGAGGCACCTGAATCGGCAATCCAGTCAGATTGAGAACCAGTAGAGAGAGCAAGAGTACCTGAATGATGCATTACAGCAGCACCAGTGGACGGAGATGCAGATTCAGTAATAGACAAAGAACAAAGGCGATCATATTCTTCTTTTGATATTAGAATATCTGACTCATTTGTAGTGGCAGCATGAACCTTTGGATGATTAGCAGGATATCCAAACTTTTTCAAGCAACGATCAGAGGGATGATTGGATCGATGACAGTGGTCACAAAAGAATTTACCACGTCCTCCAGAGTCGTTTTCTCATCCACGTCCACAGTCTTTGCCTTTGTCAGGGAAAAATCATCTTCCTCTTTCACGTGTAGCAAGTGCAGATGCATCCGTATGTGGTGAAAAATCATCGATACGGGAGAGTCGAGCATAGATTTCTTTAGGGATTAGAATAGTTTCCTGTGTCATCAACTAATCCTTGACAGATTTATATTCAGGACCAAGACCAGAGAGAAGCTGAACGGATCTAATTTATCACGTTGTTCAGCCAACACTTTGATATCTGCAGAGAGAGGCTGATAAATATCTTGCTCATTCCATAGGTTAGTTAATGTCACAAAATAATTTGCTAATGGCTGATCATTTTTCTTACATGATTGAATTTCTTCAAGAACCTTGTAAAGGCGAGATATATTACTTTTATGAGAGTGAAAGTCTTTTAAGTATCTCCCACATAGTCTTGGCTGACCTATAAACCGTGACTTGTTTGGCAACAGATTCGGTCATGCTATTGAGCATGGCAGAGGCGACCCAATCATTGTCAGCATCCCAATCTTCTGTACGTTCTTCAGATTTGGTGAGGATATACTTCTTCCTATGGGATCCTACGTAGCGCTCAAATGCCATGGACCAGAGGAGATAATTGGTACCATCAAGTTTGATATTGATACCGAGTGGAGTGCTGAGGGTGGATTTATCACCAGAGTTGCTAGATGAAGCTTTCTGATCGGCCATGGTTGAGAAAGATGGGTTCCACGGAGAAAAAAGATCAAGCGTCGATCTTGAGAACTATGCATCTAGGTCGAAATAGACCTGTCATCCATCTAGATTGAGGAGGGAAGGGAGATGAATAATGATCAGATCGTTACTGCTCTGATACCATGTTGAGAAAGATGTTCTCTTATTAATTGACCAAACACTAGTGCCACCTATTTATAATCAAGGTAGGCAATACAAGAAGGGAGAATATTACTTCAAAAAATCAGGGATATTATCTCAAAATATCTGAGATACTATCCTAAGAAATCTGGGATACTAATCCTAACTAATATTACAAAGATATGCGAAGATATGGAAAGATATGAAAAGATATGGAAAGATATGAAGAGATATGCAAATCATATCTCAACAGAAGCATTAGTCTTTATACAATATGATAAGACACTCGATTATCATTATGATACACCAATTAAGACGAAGACAATTGATTGCTCCAATTCTAACAAGAGATTAGGAAAGAACACCTTCATGAGACATCCTACTTTGTCCAAAGTAGGATGTTCGAGAAAAAGCACAGATCCAAAAAGAAAAGGTTAAGAAATAGGATAGATCCTTCATGGTATAGGGAGAATGACCTTGTCCAAACACACAGGGGGAAGAATGACCTTCGTCAATGGAGAAAAAGGGACAAACAACCTTGATGGATTTGCTAAAGTTGGGGATTGGAGAGAAGGTGTAACATCTCTTTATATTATTTGTTTTGATTTTCAACCCGCACGAATTTAAAATACGTCTTGAAAGGTAAAGTAGGATGTCATTTATAAGTCCATGAACATTTTCGTATTTTGTCCATGTGAAATTATCTTTCACCCTTTCATCCTTTCACTTTGGAGCTTTACAGTCTCTCCCCTAAGGAACTCAACATTCTCGTTGAGTGGCTCGTGGGTGGGGTTCCTCAATTATTCAAATGAGCACGCAAGGATGGCTTTGGTATTTTTTGTAACACCATATTAATCCGTTAAGATATTGTTCACTTTGAGTCTTCGGTTTGCACAAATTTAAAATGCATTTTGAAAGATAAATGAGGATGTCACTTATAAGTCTATGACCACCTTCGTATTTTGATAATGTGAAATTATCTTTCATCCTTTCATCCCTTCAACTTGGCGGGAACTTCCCACGTAGACAGCAATGAAGAAGGGAAGAGGATCATCTGACTTCCTTCTTGGGTGGTGCTGAAGACGAGAAGATTGGACTTCTTCATTAGTCCGATAGGCAGCCACTCATCGAGGATTCTAACATTCGAGATTTCTAGATTGTCATACATGATTGAGTCTCAAAAGACGAGTCCAAAATAACATAGAAAAATCTACGATAATCCATTCTTTCATTGTGAGATATTCCAATAATAACCCTATTATATTTGTACCAATTCGTTCGATTGATATCAGAGCCGAAGACTTTTCTCTTTTTTTATTTTTGGATTGCATAAATTTTATGCCTTCGGTTATAGAACCATTGCAATGACCAAAATATTTTTTGTTATCATTTTCGTACAAAATTTAACCCGATTTTTTGTACACTCATTCTTACTATTTTTCCGCTTTTCAAAAAAATGAATGGTTAAAAAAACATGTTGCTGCCATCACCCTCCATGGCCTCTTGCACGCGCAAGTGTGCGCCCAGGCCAGCGGCTCGCCGCTGCACTGCACGCGCAAGGCGTGTATGGGTGCACGGGCTATGGCTCATTGTGCAGCGCAAGCATGCATGCACAATGAGAGTGCACATGTGTGCTGTATCTTTTGCAAAAGCCCACGCATAGGGGTGATGAACCCGATGACTCAATCCGACCTGATTAGTTTGAGTCAGAGGTCGGTCGAACCCGCTATGACCGAATTGGATATATATTAATATTTTTATTAATATATGTGATAAGAAGACAAATAGAAAATTAACTCATTTCCTTTATATAATTTTGACCTATGGATGACGACACAAAAAATAAAAAAGTCTTTGCGATATGACCAAGTCAAAAGTTGACATGACAAAAGATGATTTCTGTAGAATATGACTACTGCATGATTCTCACAATGATGCAATCATAAAATAAGAGATGGCTTTTACATAAGTTTTATTCTTACCAAATATATTTTACATTTGTGTTTGATGACAAACTTGACGACTGAGATAGAGAATAGTGATCACACCTTTTAGGATGATCATATGGTAGTGATACCACTCACTTTTAGTGAGCATGATAAATTTGCGCACATGTTTAATGTTTATTGAAAATTTCAAATATTTTGACAAAGTTGTCCTTCATTTAAAAAGAGATATGTAATATTCAATTGTGGCATATGTTGTCAATGTCAAGATAATTAAGGATACTATTGCAAGTCTTAAAAAGAGATTATAGTCTAATGAATAATGTATAGATACTAAGAAGGGCTCACACTACTCATATTGATATGGAAAGTACGATGGCAAAGTTGATAAAAGTAAAATGACGATACTTTTCGCTCATAGTTGCACTAAGTAAAAAAATGTGATATAATTATATGTTAGTTTTGTTTTATGATAACGCTATTTTGCTACATAAACTCATCTTTTGTGCAATGTAATTCTAGAGCAACTTATCATTTATTCAAATAATGAACAATTCTTTGCATGACTTAGTCCTTGAAATCAAAGGACATAGTTGAAAATAAAATGAACGTGAGAGTTAAAAGGTTGTCTTGCAAAAATTTTCTTTTGCAATAGAAGGATTTTTACCTTCATTGTCCTGTTATGTCCTTGGTTACTAGTGGTATGTGTATAGTATTTACATTTTATGTTTCAACAAGCTATCTATTCACTTTTATTTATATTTAATGAAGTTCCTTTATCATAATTTTTTGAATAATGATTTTCTCTGTCAAATATTTTGCTTAGTCAATTTTGTAACATTTTTAAGTAATAGAAATTTAGATTAGATAGACTAATTGACAAGAAAATAAGAAAATTAACTATGAAAAAATGCAATAATTTATTTTACTTTATTGAATGTTTAACGTATTATATGATTTCATTCATCACATTTTTGCATTGTAAAAAACATACATATGATTTTTCTAAGTTGGTAACATGATTTAATTTATACAAATTCATGAATTTAAATGAAGATTTACTCATGATCGTAACATTAATGCACTGTTGACTAAATTGATATTACTAAATGGTTGAAACTTATTCAAATGGTTTAATGATGTAAATAATATAAATACCCTTATTTGTCTATATTTGAGTAATAAAATCTACTTGATGATAATAAATTATTTGCCTAACTTACCCTTATTTTAATTCATGCAATTAAAACAATTCGTATAAAATGTAAATTAATCCAACTTATCTATTATTTGCCTATCTAATTTATATTCAAACATATTATTTTCATGAATTTCACCACCATGAAAGAAATCTATATTTACTTTACCATCCTAAGCCATTAAAAAGTCAAAGTAGAGTCTAAGAATGAGTAAAGTCTCGGATGGACATACACGCAAAGGCTTTAAAAATAATCCGCAGTATAAAACTTTAAACAGCACAATCCTTTAAACAGCCCCACAAAGTTTGTCGCTTTGAGATGTGATGTGAGAACCGTAATTTTCCGTTCCGTGGTTCAACCTGCAAATAGAGGCTCTTGCTAATGCTGCATGCTTCCTTGAGCATGAATCAAATCGTTTGTTCCCGAATATTTCTAATATTAGTATTTGTATTTTTTTTTTATAACATACAAGGTTCAAACATAGGACATCAGATGGACATTACACATAGGCGTATATGCATATATATATATATATTTACTCCAAAGAGGGCGTGGACGTAGATGCATGAGACAGCATTACGTTGGGGGAGAAGGAGGCCAATTTCCATAACGGTCAGGGGCAGAAGCATGGTGGACTTGGGGATTACTTTGTGGGGAGGGCGGGGAACCTCCATAGTTGCCGCCACGGCCAAGCCTTCTTCCGTGGCCACTGCTGCCTCCATAGGAACCACCACCATCACGGCAGCTTCCATAGCAATTGCCATAACCATTGCCGTAGCCGCCTTCAAAGCCACCTCCGGAGCCAACATCTCGCCTCTTCTGTTCCTCCATGGTCGGCGTCACCGGCTTCTCCACGAGCTCTCCAGCGCCGGTGGCACAGAACATGGAAGCTACGAGCAAGGCGAGGAAGATCTTCGCCATTTTAGATTGCCAGCTTTGGCTGTCGATTTGGAAGACCCGTATCAGCTTATATAATACATATAAAGGAGGGGTTTGCTGCATGCTTGTGAGTGGTTTGCTGTATGTAAATGAACATATATTTTACTTTAGTGTAGTAGTGATTGCCTGGCGGTCTGGTGTCCAAACTTGGCCCCCTGATAAATTTTGTATCTTTTTACTTTTTATTTTGGCCGTCCCTCCACCGCTTGTGGAAGTGGAGGAGAATGAAACTTGTCCTTATCTAATCTACTAATATTTCCTAGGTACTAACAGAGAATGATGAAAAAGCATCCTTGTAATTTCTTTCTTCGAGTAGAAAAGGATGCAATTTTAAGTGCATGGGTTCATCACCGCCGTATAAGTTTGAACTTGAGAATGTAAACATTTTCAAATGTCATTATATCATAAATATAGTTTTCTCCAAACTCTCAACCAATTAGTCAAATAAACTAATGTGTAAAACGAAGGAATTATGCCACTTTAATCAGCATCATTCCACTAATAAGGAAGCATTAAATTAAAGGAGTGCGTACTACCGAACAGAATCAACCTAGAGCGTAATAAAGCGAGTGGCACATGAAATTTAAAATATATTTGAAAAATTAGCCATTTCTTGTCTTACCCAAATATCCCTAGATTTCTTTCTTCAACTTCTAATGCAGCGGGGTATCTCAAAATGAAGGTGATTATAACTTTATGATAGATTAAACCATCATTAGTAACTAGATAAATTTGAAGTCCTCAGGAAAAGAAAGCAATATGAATATGTTTTGCATCAATTTGTAACTCATTTTTCTCATGCATTTTTCTCAAACGGACGTGATCCTTAACTTATTGATTAGTAATTACTAAACCTTGGGATGCAATGTTCTCTTTTTATATGATACTTGCACGTTTTTCTACTCAACATTTGATTTTATTTCTTTCAAGAATTAGCAATATCTTAACTAATTTCACTATTAATGCAAGTCTCCTAGTTAATTTTCTCAATTAATTATTTTTTTTTATTCTATAGCAGTGAAGCACGCCAAATTGATTCATTATTTATTTCAATAAAGAATTACACGTCAACGTTTAAGAGAAAGAAAAATGATTTACCTGGATGAAGAAACTAAGACGCACTTTAATTCACATATTCTTCCACTGGATTAACAAATCCAGCGGGTCCCATATCAAATTTTTTTTTTATTTTCGTATATATGTCTATTCAATCTCTTATCATAATAATCACTTGTTGAATCCTTATTCCCAAAGAATTTGTGCTTACGACATGAAGAAACGGATGGTCGTCGGAGCCAAAATCATGCGTCAACCTCCAACACATCCACACATTTGACTGTTGATTATGTGGTTAAATCCAAATTTTGTTGAATTTAAGATTAATCTGTTGAGTTTAATCTCGATCATATAATTACTCTACAATAGTCCAAATATACTGGATGCATATTGATTATAAACAATGGTTGCATAATTAAACATAGATTTAATGCAGTGCTTAAGCAGATTGTGATTTCTTTTTTTGTTAATTAATTAATTAGCTTTACATTAACTGGCTTTATGGTCCAATTTCCTTTTTTTCCCTTAAAAGAGTCAATTCATTTTTTATAGCATCTATCGTCATTAAATAATAAATACTAAATCAATAATAACCTATTTATATTTATAGGTTAACAATTATTATTTATCATTATTAAAACTTTAATAAATAAAAATTATATTATATTATATTTTTATTATTAATAGCTTTTTAGTACGATATTCATATATTATATCTTACAACTTATATTATATTTATTTAGAATTATTATAAATAATATTTATTTTAATTCGATCGAATTTGATCAATCACCTGCACGTTAGTCATAACTATTTATTTCTTATTAAAAAATTAATAGCATATCTATTTCCATAACGATCTCCTTAGTCATAACAGCTTAATTTTTTTTAAAAAAAATTGGTTGCACATATAACTTGAAATCCTTTCCAAATACGGTGAGACAATCCAATAAAAGACTAAGTTCATGTATTAATGTTAATTAATGAGCTGCTCTCTTCTTTTTATTTGGTTGGGCACATATAATATAGGAGATAATGGTTAAAGTAGCTGTCAAAATAGGAGACTGGACTCTTCTCCTGCAAGAAGACAATGAAAGACTCTGCAGAGGACGTGACAAGAATGAAATATCTTGGGGGAAGAACGAGGAAGCTTCATTCATCATTGGAGACTTCTAAATTGATTCCAACTTCTAATAATCATATTATCATCTATTATAATTTTTTTTGTATTTTAATTAATCTAAAATTTTTAGGTAAAAGTAAATGTGAACCGTTTTTTTATTTTTAAGATTTCTTTTATTTATTCTAATTTAATAAATATACATTAAAAAAATTGATAATACGTGTATTTTTGGCACGATCAAATTCGGTTTGAAAGTCTCTTTCTAATTTTAACTCCTTTTTTATGAGTTCCCTCGTAAGGTCTAAAGTTAAAATGTGCCGTAAAATCGTTTTGTATAAATGAAAATTTGCGTTTTTATTTAAAATTTGTTTACTATTATATTTACTTCTAAAACACAACTTATATTTCGCATGGATATCTTTGGGCACAACTTATATTATATTTAACTTATATTTGTTTTGTAACTTATTTTTCCCAATACGTTTAGCTCAAACCGACGCGTACGACAAGTTAGCTACCTAGCAATTAGTCAATTACCAATTACTCTCTACGTGCACTGCTTTTTTTTTTTTTGTTAGGAATTGGAATTTGTATGGATCGAACTATCATTAATTTACATATTAATAATAGTTTTATAAAAAATCATCGTTAATTAATAATTCAAGAATTCGTATTCGTGAACTAATTTTAGATTCACATATTTCTTAATTTTTTTATTATTATTGTTAAAGTTTCTGTCGAAATCTGATATTTGATTCTTCTGCCAGCAGACCATGGAAAGTGAAAAGAATAAAAAGGAGATATTTCGGGGCAAGGACCAGGAAGCTTCATTCTTATTGGAGACCTCTAAACTGATTAATCCTAAAGCTAAAACCTATTATAAGATTCTTTAGTACAAATGAAAAATAATATCTTTTATTGAAAATTTATTTCTCTATTATTTTCAAATACAAAATTATTATTTATTTTCCTCTTATTTGATTAAATATTTAGTCACCTTTTTTAATCATTGTCGGTCTTAAATAAAATCTCATTAATTAGGTACTAATTGCTAATACTAGGGGTGTTCACCGGGTCGGGTTGATCCGGTGAACCCGACTATCCGACCCGACCCGATCCGAACACGGTTCGAGTCGGGTACGAGTTGGAAGAGTCGACCTGACCCGACCCGATGCCCCGACTTTTATTATTATTTTTAATTTATTTCTTTTTTTACTTATTTTTAGTCCTATAATTGATTTAAAATGGAAAAATATTAAAATACAATATTTTAATTATGAAAATAATGTTCAAATATTGAAAAAAACATATTTTACATTTTATAATAATTATAATTATTTTTTATATTAAAATAAATATAAAAAAGTAAGCCAAAAAAAGAAATAAAAGAGTGGTTGGGTGACCCGACCACCTGACCTGATGGGTCGGATTTGTTCACGAGTCGAGTCCAACCCGACCCGTGAACACTCCGAGCTAATACTTCAACATTATTCTATTAGACCATATATGCATTTGGATGAGCATCGTTTTTTAGATTCCCTTTATCAATAGGGTTGCTGTTACTTGTATGAAGAATCAAAATTATTAATATTGAAATTATTATAATACTCTAAAAAAACATTCGGGGCCATGGGAATACCATTTCTGAAAATTCACCTATCTAGTTCCAAGGAAAATTAATTGAGGTATTATGGTCTATTAAAAAGAAAAAAAAGATATATCGAAAATCCCATAAATTGGAGGAGGAAAGAAAAAAGATATTTAATTATCATTAGATATATAATTGGTGCATGAAAATTCAGTCATTATTTTTCATTATAGTTTAGAGATTATTTTTCTATAAATTTAAATTTATTTTATAAGGTTATGAAATTATTTTTGGAATTAATTTCTATCCAAGACGTTTTTATTTGATTCATGAACACAAAGAGATAATTTTTCAATTAAGAAAAGCTTCAATCGAACTATAAATCAAGTTTAGAAAACATTTCAAAATTCACGTTTCCTAATAAATTTTCATGATCATAAATGACATTTCATAATCATGAATCATGGAAGAATTTTTAGAAAAATGAAATTTGATCCAAATTCGTTTGGAATTCAGCTCTTATTCTTTTGCAACAATAAAATATATAAAATGAAACAAAAAATGGAATTCAGCTCTTATTCTATCACAGTAGAATTATTTTGAGAAACACATATCATAGAACAGGATACGTTGACAATTCAACAGGACGCTCAACTTTGATTAATTTCCTTTTGTTGATACTTCTTATTCTTTCTTTTCTGAATATCTATTAGATTTAATATTGCTTTTAGAGATGAGGGAATAGTTTTATTAGTGAAATTCTAATTGATTGCCTACGAGGTGAAAGTTTTCTTAATGTTAGTTATGGTAAAGCTCGTGAGTTGCGCGAGCGAAGAAAAAATCATCCGATTCATGGCCGTGAAATATATTTCACGCCCATGAAGGCCGTGAAAACTTCTACTTCAACTCTGATTGAACCGTTAAATTCAATTCAGGGGGCGTGACAGACACTGATTTCGACACAAAAATATACTTTCGAGAAAATTGTGATTTTTTGATGGGCGGTTTCCGACGGAAGGAATTCCAACGGAAGGAAATCCGTCGCAATTTGGGACGGATTTTGCGACGGATAGGCTTCCATCAGAATTTTCGACGGTCACAACCATCGGAAATAAAAATAATAAATTATATAATTTATTATATTATTATTTTATTTTTTGAAGATTAGGAATGTCGAAAATTGCGACGGATATCTATTTGTTGCAAGTTCCGACGGTCAAGGCCGTCAGTAAATGAAAAATAATATATTATAAGTAGTATTTTATTAATATATTTGAAGACAGTTGAAACCGTCATAAATTTCGATGATTTAGAACGTTGGTAGAAAAAATAATATAATATAAGAAGTCTTTTATTAATATAATTAGCGACATTTTAAACCATCATAATTTTCGATGGTTTTGACCGTCATAAGTTAAAAATAATATAATATAAGGAGTTTTTTATTAATATAATATATTACCGACGATTCGAACCGTCGGTAAACTAAAAAAATAAATATTATATATATGATAGTAGTATTTTATTATTATAATTAAATAATTTCCGACTGTCACGACTGTCGGTAACTTTAAAAATAATTAAATATTATATTCATATATATCTTTACTAATTTTCTGATGGTCATGGCCGTCGATATTTAAAAAATATTCTCCCCTGCTTCTTTTTTCGTTTTCCCGCTTTCCAAACTTTCAAACCCTATATATATATATATATATATATATATAATATTTCTAGTTTCCCAGTCCATTATCTACTTCTTTTCCTCTCTCCTCTCTCTCTGACTCTCCCTCGACGATCCCACCCGACGACCCATTATTTTGCCGACCTGACGACCTCCCGGCCGGTGACCCACCCCCTCCCTCTTGGACGACGACCACCGGCGACCCTCACGCCTCTCTCTCTCTCTCCAGAATGTGGCCATGGGGGCCAGATAATCGCCATGGCTCCTCGAGTTAAAACACCTGCTCCACGCCGCCATCGCCCATGTGATAATGTCATCACTGCAGAGGGCTCCACATCGCGACTTCTTTGCGCCACCACCAGAGATTGGCTCTCCTCCGAAGCATGAATCTGGAAACAGATGTTGGATTTCCTCCGTGTCTATCCCACTCGATTTGCGGACCAAGTTGCGATGAACACATGGAACATCGGTCCATTTATCATGATTTTATGTTCTAATATCAACATGGGTTACTTCGTGCAACAGTGGTGGACCACCTATGAGGACATCACGATAGAATTTCTATGCTCCCCGGTGTTAGGAAAATTGAAGATGGCGTTGAACTCGATCAAAGATAACTTGAACTCGCAGTTGTAGAGCTAGAAAGAGATGGCGGCCTACCAACGTCCGGTAACCTGAAGAAGGAAAATGATAAGGCGTCGAAAAGGGTTAGTTTGTAATGAAAATTTTATTCACATTAGATGTTGCCAACATGCCTTAAATCTTGTAGTTAAAGAGGGAAAAATAAACCTTTACTTGTTGATGCTTTTTATTTTTTTCATATCTATCTATATATATATATAAGCAGAGGTAAAAGCACAAGATCTGGTAGCGCGACAAGAGGCAAAATATTACAACGACACGTGTCAAATAATAATAATTAACATAATTAAAAGTCTAAATCTAAAAGATAGAATTAATCTTATTTTAGGAATTAAAAAATAAGATAAAATAATAATTCAGTTTAAATTTAAAAGATAAAACTAATCTTAGAAAGTTTGTTGCATAGGGTAAGAATATATAAAACTCAAAATTAATAATATACAATACATGAAAAATTCAGATAAATAATATTATTTTAAAAATTAATCTTCAAATATTTGAGTATGATTAAAATAAATATTATTTTATTTCTAAAAGATATTATGTAAGTAAAAAAATTAGTTATTTTCAGAATTTAAAAATAATATAAAATAAAAATTCAATTTTATTCAAATTAAGATTAATCTTTCTTTTTATCCATTTGAGTATATTAAAATAAATTATTTTCTTTCTAAAAGATATTTTGTAAGTATTTTTTATTTTTCAAAATTAAAAATAACTAAAAATAAATAATTCAATTTGAGTCAAATTATGATTAAAAGTAAATATAAATAATCTTATAATAGTCTGTTATATAAGGTAACAAAATTAGAAGAAATAATTTGTTATTTTCGGAAGAAAAATTTTATAAATAAATAATTTAATTTGAGTCAAATTAAGTTTAATATTTTATTTATATCAATTTGAGTATGATTACAAGTAAAGATAATTCCTATTTAAAAATAATTTTTCATTTTTCAGAGTTTAAAAATAATTTAATTTGAGTAAAATTAAGATTAGTCTTTCTTCTTTTACCAATTTGAGTATGATTAAAAGGAAATAAATCTATCTTATAATAGTTTGTTATATAAGGTAACAATAGTAAAATAAATAATTCGTTACTTTAGAAATTTTAAAATAATTTTAAATGAATAATTCAATTTGAGTCAAATTAAGATTAATCTTTAATTTTTATCAATTTGAGTATTATTACGAGTAAAAATAATTCCTTTTAAAACATAATTTGTTATTTTCGGAATTAAAAAATAATTTAAATTATATAATTCAATTTGAGTCATATTAATATTAATAATATTAATATTCAAGATGATAATCTCGATTTAATTCAAATTATAGATATATATATCTATAATTCGATCCTTAGATAATTTTAATTTCTTTTAAATTTAATTAGATAATTCTAAGTTGATTAGAAATATCATTTGAGTAGACAAAGAAATATATTTATTCTTATATCTTAATATGTATAATATTATTGTATCTTTCGGAATTAAAAAATAATGTATAATAAAAGTTTGCTGTAAAGGCATAGTTAGATGTTAACGATTACTATTAGTAAGATCTGAAGACATATCTTATTATTCAAATTCTAATTATTATTCTAATATATGTAATATGTGCTAATATTTAAACTAATATATATGTTATATGATAAGATTTTCATCATGATATATTTACATATTTGTTTAAAAAGAAATATTAAGAATAAAAATTAGTTATCTATATTAAAATATATTATTATTATTATTATTATTATTATTATAAGGAGTGATAAAAACACAAAGTGGCATCATAGAATTCAAAATTAAAAAAATAATGTACGTGTAAGAACAATTTGTTATAATCCTAATTTTTATTTTAAATCCTAATCCTAATATGTAATAATTATTATTTTATTCAGAATTAAAAAAATGTATAATAAAATTTTGTCACAATCCTAATTTATTTCAAATCCTAACCCTAATACGTATGCAAGTAATTCATACGTTAGTTTTATCCTTTAATATTTCTACTAATCATTCTAATGATTCAAATCCAGATAAGATTTCTATCATAATTTATTTACATATTTGTTTAAAAAGAAATATTAAGAATAAAAATTAGTTATCCATATTGAAATCTATATCTATATTATTATTATTATTATTATTATAACAAGTGGCATCATAGAATGATGATGTGTCAAATTTTTATAAAAGGTAATATATAAAAATCTAATTTGTTTTCACAAAATAAAAACTTATCTTATAATAGTTAGTTATATAAGGTAATAAAAATAAAATTTACTTATAACTTTGTTATATAAGGTAATAAAAATGAAATAGAATTAATTTATAAGCATATTTATGCAAGCAGATCTTTTTAGTATGATTAAAATAAATAATATTTTCTTTATAAAAATAATAGTTAGAAAGATAAAAAATATTTCATTTTTTAAAAATAATTTATTATCTTTTAACTTAGAAAAATTAAAGCAATGAATTCAATCCTGTCCAAAATAATTTAAACTAAAAAATCAATTTGCATTGAAAATAATTAATTATTTAAGAAAGAATAATTTAATAAGAAGTTGGGGTATTGGTAATTTTAAATTGAATTTTAAACTTTTCAAAACAGAATAACCTATTTATGACATTTAAATACTAACAAATTAGTTTTTATATATTTTTATAATATATTTCAATTATATACTATATATTATAAACTAATATTTCAATTAGTTTTGAAAAAACATTAGTAACTAGCTAAATAAATAATATTCTTATGTTCTCGTTTTATATGATACTTACATGTTTTTTTCTCTTTTTCTTCAACATTTGATTTTATTTCTTTCAACAATTAGCAATATCTTAACTAATTTCACTATTAATGCAAGTCTCCTTGTTAATTTTACTCAATTAATTCAAATTTTTTAATTCTATAACAGTGAACACGCCAAATTGATTCATTATTTATTTCAATAAATAATTACACGTCAGCATTTAAGAGAAAGAAAAATGATTTACCTGGATGAAGAAACTAAGGCGCACTTCGATTCACATATGGTTAAGAGAATAAGAAATATAGTTCTATTAGATTTGTTCATTAGTGTTTTGTTGGCAAGTTATTATTAAATCAAACATTTTATTTTAACCTCTGCCCCTCGGAAAAAAAAATAGGAGACTAAATTTGTTCCACCTTTTTAGATGAATTACTAAATTTGTTCCACCTTTTTAGACTAAATTTGTTCCCTCGGAAAAATAAATTATATTCAATATGCATAATGCTTCCACTGGATTAACAAATCCAGCGGGTCCCATATCAATTTTTTTTATTTTCGTATATATGTCTATTCACTCTCTTATCATAATATTCACTTGTTGAATCCTTATTCCCAAAGAATTTGTCCTTATGACATGAAGAAACGGATGGTCGTCGGAGCCAAAATCATGCGTCAACCTCCAACACATCCACACATTTGACTGTTGATTATGTGGTTAAATCCAAATTTTGTTGAATTTAAGATTAATCTGTTGAGTTTAATCTCGATCATATAATTACTCTACAATAGTCCAAATATACTGGATGCATATTGATTATAAACAATGGTTGCATAATTAAACATAGATTTAATGCAGTGCTTAAGCAGATTGTGATTTCTTTTTTTGTTAATGTTGACGTATCATGATCCCCATTTTCAGTTTAATGTTGACGTATCATGATCCCCATTTTCATTTAAAGATTGTGATTTCTTTTTTTGTTAACACCTATATACTTTCACTCAAATAACACCTACATACTTTTAGGATTTATCCTTTCTATTCATATCAAATAACACCTATATACTTTTAGGATTTATGCACCGTAATAAAACTTAAGAAATTTAAGGTGATGACCCATAGACCCTAAAGTGATGTTTGCTTGCGGGTTAATTGATGGATTACGTAAATATTTGACGGGTTATAATCAAACGAGGCCATTGAATAGTAAAAAAAATAATCTACTAGAATATATGTCATAACCTTATACAAACTTAACTCCCAACCAAACGAGGTCTAGGGAATTTATATAGATATTTTCTTTTTTGTAACGAGATGCCATAAGAAGAATGAAACCCCGATTAAGAAAAGGGACCGTATAAAATTATAAATGGATTCAAATTTAAAATATTATTAACCTATAGGCGAGCATGAAGGCGTAGGAGACCGCCACTGTTAAAGTACAACCATCTCAAAGACAGCAATCGAGTCTGGGACCTTTGGGTGACGGCGGGGCGGCGGCGGCCAACTTCCGTGTAGGAGGAGGCAGCCAACTTCCGTAGCTGGCACTACGGCCATAGCGCCTTCCGAAGACATCACCAGCGCCATAGTTGACACCATGGCTTCCGGAGTCGCCGGCGTAGGCTTCAAAACCATCCGGAGGACCGGAGCCGACGTCTTGCCTCCTCTCCTCCTCCACGTTCGCCTTCACCTGCCCCACAACGAGACCCCAAGCGCTGGCGCCGCAGAAGAGGGCAGCTAAGAGCAACGCGAGCGAGACCTTCACCATTCTTTTTTTTGCGTGCTCGGCGTCCGTGGGCTTTGCAGGGTGCATGACGGTTTATATAATACATGCCTTAATAATTGTTACTCTTTTTCGAGTGGGAAGGTCTCGATTAATACCAATGGGGTCCGGTGATAATTTATCTTGATTTAAGGAGGTCTCGAATTCAAAAATATTTTCAGTTCGAAATTTATAGTATGTAAAATATTTTCGTTAAGAGTTTGATCTATACATTTTCGCTAGAGCGACACAGATTAATTAATTAACTCGAATGTTGTGGTGAAAAAAAGAGATTAATTTATTAATTAGCTTTACATTTAAGAGATAACTGACTTTAGGTCCTTCTTTATCATTATTATTTATCATTATTAAAACTTTAATAAATAAAAATTATATTATATTATGTTTTTATTATTAATAGTTTTTTAGTACGATATTCATATATTATATCTTACAACTTATATTGTATTTATTTAGAATTATTATAAATAATAATATTTTAATAAAATTTAATTTAATTCGATCGGACTGATCCACTCATGACTCAGGTACGATCACCTGCACATTAGTCATAACTATTTAATTCTTATTAAAAAAATTAATAGGATATCTATTTCCATAATGATCTCCTTAGTCATAACGGCTTAATTTTTTTAAAAAAATTGATTCACATATATCTTGAGATCCTTTCCAAATACGGTGAAACAATCCAATAAAAGACTAAGTTCATGTATTAATGTTAATTAATGAGCTGCTCTCTTCTTTTTATTTGGTTGGGCACATATAATATAGGAGATAATGGTTAAAGTAGATGTCAAAATAGGAGACTGGACTCTTCTCCTGCAAGAAGACAATGAAAGACTCTGCAGAGGACGTGACAAGAATGAAATATCTTGGAGGAAGAACGAGGAAGCTTCATTCATCATTGGAGACTTCTAAATTGATTCCAACTTCTAATAATCATATTATCATATATTATAAATTTTTTTGTATTTTAATTAATCTAAATTTTTAGGTAAAAGTAAATGTGAACCGTTTTTTATTTTTAAAATTTCTTTTATTTTTATTTTTTCTAATTTAATAAATATACATTAAAAAAATTGAACTATCATTAATTTACATATTAATAATAATTTTATAAAAAAACATCTTTAATTAATAATTCAAGGATTCGCATTCGTGAACTAATTTTAGATTCACATATTTCTTAGACATTATTCTATTAGACCATATATGCATTTGAATAAGCATCGTTTTTTAGATTCCCTTTATCAATAGGGTTGCTGTTACTTGTATGAAGAATCAAAATTATTAATACTGAAATTATTATAATACTCTAAAAAAACATTCAGGGTCATGGGTACCTTTTCTGAAAATCCACCTATCTAGTTCCAAGGAAAATTAATTGAGGTATTATGGTCTATTAAAAAGGAAAAAAAAGATATATCGAAGAGCCCATAAATTGGAGGAGGAAAGAAAAAAGATATTTAATTATCATTAGATATATAATTGGTGCATCAAAATTCAGTCATTATTTTTCATTATAGTTTAGAGATTATTTTTCTATAAATTTAAATTTATTTTATTAGGTTATGAAATTATTTTTGGAATTAATTTCTATACAAGTATTTTTTATTTGATTCATGAATACAAAGAGATAATTTTTCAATTAAGAAATATTTCAATCAAACTATAAATAAAGTTTAGAAAAATTTCAAAATTAACGTTTCCTAATAAATTTTCATGACCATAAACGCCATTTCATAACCATGAATCATGGAAGAATTTTTAGAAAAATGAAATTTGATCCAAATTCGTTTGGAATTCAGCTCTTATTCTTTTGCAACACTGAAATCTATAAAAAGGGGACAACAAAAGCACTCCTTAACGACTATCTCTGTAGCATTATTTTGAGAAAAAACATATCATAGAACAGGATACTTTGATTAATTTCCTTTTGTTGATACTTCTTATTCTTTCTTTTCTGAATATCTATTAGATTTAATATTGCTTTTAGAGACGAGGGAATAGTTTTATTAGTGAAATTCTAATTGATTGCCTATGAGGTGAATTTTTTCTTAATGATAGTTATGTTAAATCAATGATAGCTTGTGTGTTCATATTTAATGTTCTAATGTGATGCCATAATTTCCGAGTTAATTGCTATGTGAAAAAAAGTAAGTCATTGTGAACAAATTAACTTTTCATGCATATCAAAGTGGAATAATCAAAAGAGACCTAATATGTATAATTATTAAATTGATATGTAAAAGCTTTTGATCATAATTTCAATTAAAAGTGTCTTTTGATTAGTTAAATAAGTTAAACATAGAAAAAGTTAATTTATTCTAATTATTTTTAAAATTATATTTAGA
This sequence comes from Pontederia crassipes, assembly GCA_030549335.1. Classification (NCBI taxonomy): domain Eukaryota; kingdom Viridiplantae; phylum Streptophyta; class Magnoliopsida; order Commelinales; family Pontederiaceae; genus Pontederia; species Pontederia crassipes. The sequence goes on from CM060198.1 coordinate 10,214,415, forward strand.
GACTACTGAAACATTAGCTAACTATGTTTTTAGAACTGCACTTTATCATTGATTTTAGTAAGTATAATTTGAGAAGATTTCTTGACTAATGTAAGGTGGTCGGATATATATCAAAATTTACAATTTTCGTAAGCCAGAATGAACCAGTTTGGAAGAATGGAAGATGCTACTTGTGCTCCAAAAATGCATGCTGATCTCATGCTAATATTAGTGGCGATAGTGGACTAGTGGCTAAGTCCTCACGTAGTCGCTTGTGGTCAAATCCTATTAACAATTAGACTTGTATTATGTAACATAATGTTAATATCGATTTATATAACGTTGTATTGCTAGCGGACAGTTATTTCTGTTTTCTCTGTACAAAGCCATATAAATAAAAAATCCATGCCTCAGTGATGCTTGTTGGGTCATTTTTCGGCCGAATCATTTGTTTCATCCAAAAGTAACATGGTATCAGAGCAGGTTAAGGTTCTAAGCTTTTGGTGTTGTCGCTGTGTGTGATACCTTGCTTTCCCCCTTCGATCCTGTAGATATTCTCATCATCATATCCATAGGAGAGTTCATACGAGATTTGGATCTGGAGCTCACATCTGTGGGTTCTCTAAACTCATTCGATCGATCCTTCTTTCTAGTTTGCAATCTACTTCATAATGACTAGTTCTTCTAATTCTGGAGCTTCCTCGGTTGTTCTTGCTTTGGATCAAACACATCCACTTTATTTGCATCCATCTTATATTTCTAGAGTTGTTTTGGTTACAATCCAATTGATTGGATCATAAAATTATGCTATGTCGAGTAGGGCTTTTTGAAATGCACTTTTAGCCAAACACAAGTTGGGTTTTGTAGATGGAAGAACTCCGGAAGAACTCTGGAGACCTCCGTGATCATCTGCCAATCGATGACTTACAATTTTGGAAGAACTCCGGAGACCTCCGCGATCATCTGCTCGACCAAAGCTCCACACTGCGGTCGTCGATCACCTACACCTACACCTCTCGTCGACCAAAGACTTCCAGCGCCATTGCCTTTCCTTCCAGATCGATGACCGACCGATGATGATCTCCGACCACGTGTACTAAACAACGTCTAGAAGGCACCCTTCGCCAGACAACAACACCTTTGGCCCCGATGATGATCACCCTGAGAAGAATGTGAAACGAAGATCACCGACCATCAATTTTCATTTTCTTTCATCTATCATTCTGTAAGGGCCATGAACAACTATAATTGTGACTATTGTAAGGGTCGTTAAATTTTTCTTAGGATCCATGAACTGAGATTTCCGGGCCGCTGAGATTTCCAGGCCGTTATTTCATTTTTACAGGCCGTGATCGCCATGGCTCCTCGAGTTAAAGCACCTGTTCCACGCCGCGATCGCCCATATGATAACGTCATCACTGCAGAGGGCTCCGCATCGCAACTTCTTTGCGCCACCACCAGAGATTGGCTCTCCTCCGAAGCACGAATTTGGAAATAGATGTTGGATTTCCTCCGTGTCTATCCCACTCGATTTGCGGACCAAGCTGCGATGAACACATGGAACATCGGTCCGTTTATCATGACTTTATGTTCTAATATCGACATGGGTTACTTCGTGCAACACCTATGAGGACATCACGATGGAATTTCTATGCTCCCCGGTGTTAGGAAAATTGAAGATGACATTGAACTCGATCAAAGATAACTCGAACTCATGGTTGTAGAGCTAGAAAGAGATGGTGGCCTACCAACGTCCAGTAACCTGAAGAAGGAAAATGATAAGGCGTCGAAAAGGGTTAGTTTGTAATGAAAATTTTATTCACATTAGATGCTGCCAACATACCTTAAATCTTGTAGTTAAAGAGGGAAAAATAAACCTTTCCTTGTTGATGCTTTTTATTTTTTTATATTTTTTTCATATCTGTATATATATAAAAGCAGAGGTAAAAGCACAAGAGCCGGTAGCGTGACAAGTGGCAAAAGATTACAACGACACATGTCAAATAATAATAATTAACATATTTAAAAGTCTAAATCTAAAAGAAAAAATTAATCTTATTTTAGGAATTAAAAAATAAGATAAAATAATAATTCGGTTTAAATTTAAAAGATAAAACTAATCTTAGAAAGTTTGTTGCATAGGGTAAGAATATATAAAACTCAAAATTAATAATATACAATACATGAAAAAGTCAGATAAATAATATTATTTTAAAAATTAATCTTCAAATATTTGAGTATGATTAAAATAAATATTATTTTATTTCTAAAAGATATTATGTAAGTAAAAAAATTAGTTATTTTCGGAATTTAAAATAATATAAAATAAAAATTCAATTTGATTCAAATTAAGATTAATCTTTCTTTTTATCCATTTGAGTATATTAAAATAAATTATTTTCTTTCTAAAAGATATTTTGTAAGTATTTTTTATTTTTCAAAATTTAAAAATAACTTAAAAATAAATATTCAATTTGAGTGAAATTAAGATTAATCTTTCTTGTTTTATCAATCTGAGTATGGTTAAAAGTAAATGTAAATAATCTTATAATAGTCTGTTATATAAGGTAACAAAATTAGAAGAAATAATTTGTTATTTTCAGAAGAAAATTTTTATAAATAATGCAATTTGAGTCAAATTAAGTTTAATATTTCATTTATGTCAATTTGAGTATGATTAGAAGTAAAAATAATTCCTATTTAACAATAATTTGTCATTTTCGGAATTTAAAAATAATTTAAAATAATAATTTAATTTGAGTAAAATTAAGATTAGTCTTTCTTCTTTTACCAATTTGAGTATGATTAAAAGGAAATAAATGCTATCTTATAATAGTTTGTTATATGAGGTAACAAAAGTAAAATAAATAATTCATTACTTTAGAAATTTTAAATAAATAATTCAGTTTGAGTCAAATTAAAATTAATTTTTCATTTTTATCAATTTGAGTATTATTACGAGTAAAAATAATTCCTTTTAAAACATAATTTGTTATTTTCGGAATTAAAAAAGTATTTAAATTATATAATTAAATTTGAGTCATATTTATTAATATTAATAATATTAATATTCAAGATAATAATCTCAATTTAATTCAAATTATAGATATATATATCTATAATTCGATCCTTAGATAATTTTAATTTCTTTTAAATTTAATTAGATAAATCTAAGTTGATTAGAAATATCATTTGAGTAGACAAAGAAATATATTTATTCTTAGATATACATTATCCCGAAGACATATCATAATATTTAATACTTATAATAACTATTTTATTTGGAATTAAAAAAATGATGTACGTATAAGAAGAGTTTCTTATAATCCTAATTTTTATTTCAAATCCTAATTCCACTATGTATAATTATTACTTTATTCGGAATTAAAAAAATGTATAATAAAAGTTTGTCACAATCCTAATTTATTTCAAATCCAAATCCTAACATGTGTGCAAGTAATTCGTATGTTAGTTTTATCCTAATCTTTTATAACAATAATTAAAATATAAGAATATGATTAAAATAAATATTATTTTCTTTCTAAAAGATATTATGTAAGTAAAAAAATTAGTTATTTTTGGAATTTAAAAATAATATAAAATAAAAATTCAATTTGATTCAAATTAAGATTAATCTTTATTTTTATCCATTTGAGTATATTAAAATAAATTATTATCTTTCTAAAAGATATTTCGTAAGTATTTTTTATTTTTCAAAATTTAAAAATAATTTAAAATAAATAATTCCATTTGATTCAAATGAAGATTAATCTTTCTTGTTTTATCAATTTGAGTATGATTAAAAGTAAATATAAATAATCTTATAATAGTATGTTATATATGGTAACAAAATTAGAAGAAATGATTTGTTATTTTCGGATGAAAGATTTTATAAATAAATAATTTAATTTGAGTCAAATTAAGTTTAATATTTTATTTATATCAATTTGAGGTTGATTACAAGTAAAGATAATTCCTATTTAAAAATAATTGTTCATTTTTCAGGGTTTGAAAATAATTTAAAATAAATAATTTAATTTGAGTAAAATTAAGATTAGTCTTTCTTCGTTTACTAATTTGAGTATGATTAAATGGAAATAAATCTATCTTATAATAGTTTGTTATATAAGGTAACAAAAGTAAAATAAATAATTCGTTACTTTAGAAATTTTAAAATAATTTTAAATAAATAATTTAATTTGAGTCAAATTTTAAATAAATAATTTAATTTAATTTAAATTGGAAATTTTTTATCAATTTGAGTATTATTACGAGTAAAAATAATTTATTTTAAAACATAATTTGTTATTTTCGGAATTAAAAATATAATTTAAATTATATAATTCAATTTGAGTCATATTAATACTAATAATATTAATATTCAAGATGATAATCTCAATTTAATTCAAATTATAGATATATATATATCTATAATTCGATCCTTAGATAATTTTAATTTCTTTTAAATTTAATTAGATAAATCTGAGTTGATTAGAAATATCATTTGAGTAGACAAAAAAATATATTTATTCTTATATCTTAATATGTATAATATTATTGTATTTTTTCGGAATTAAAAAATAATGTATAATAAAAGTTTGCTGTAAAGGCATAGTTAGATGTTAACGATTATTATTAGTAAGATCTGAAGACATATCTTATTATTCAAATTCTAATTATTATTCTAATATATGTAATATGTTCTAATATTTAAACTAATATATATGTTATATGATAAGATTTTCATCATGATATATTTACATATTTGTTTAAAAAGAAATATTAAGAATAAAAATGAGTTATCTATATTAAATTATTATTATATTATTATTATTATTATTATTATTATTATTATAAAAACACAAAGTGGCATCATAGAATCAGAATTAAAAAAATAATGTACGTGTAAGAACAATTTGTTATGATCCTAATTTTTATTTCAAATCCTAATCCTAATATGTAATAATTATTATTTTATTCGGAATTGAAAAAATGTATAATAAAATTTTGTTACAATCCTAATTTATTTCAAATCCTAACCCTAATATGTATGCAAGTAATTCATACGTTAGTTTTGTCCTTTAATATTTCTACTAATCATTCTAATGATTCAAATCCAGATATAGAATGATTCAAATCCAGATAAGATTTCTATCATAATTTATTTACATATTTGTTTAAAAAGAAATATTAAGAATAAAAATTAGTTATCCATATTGAAATCTATATCTATATTATTATTATTATTATTATTATTATTATTATTATTATTATTATTATTATTATTATTATTATTATTATAACACATAGTGGCATCATAGAATGATGATGTGTCAAATTTTTATAAAAGGTAATGTAGACAAATCTAATTTATTTTCACAAAATAAAAACTTATCTTATAATAGTTAGTTATATAAGGTAATAAAAATAAAATTTACTTATAACTTTGTTATATAAGGTAATAAAAATGAAACAGGATTAATTTATAAGCATATTTATGCAAGCAGATTTTTTTAGTATGATTAAAATAAATAATATTTTCTTTCTAAAAATAATAGTTAGAAAGATAAAAAAATATTTCATTTTTTAAAAATAATGTATTATCTTTTAACTTAGAAAAATTAAAGCAATGAATTCAATCCTGTCCAAAATAATTTAAACTAAAAAATCAATTTGCATTGAAAATAATTAATTATTTAAGAAAGAATAATTTAATAAGAAGTTGGGGTATTGGTAATTTTAAATTGAATTTTAAACTTTTCAAAACAGAATAACCAATTTATGACATTTAAATACTAACAAATTAGTTTTGATAATTATTATAAATTATAATATTTCAATTATATACTATATATTTTTATAATATCTGACATTCGTACATCGCACGAGATTTAGGACTAGCACTAATAGATGTTGTCTAATTTCATAAATATTATCATTGTGTATAATAATATTTTTTTTTGTATTTTTTTTTTCATATATCACTATAGAGCAACTAACTCCCACTTTTTATATTGTAGTGTCCATTCAGTTAATTCACTAATTACTCCATAATTTTTTTTATTTTTTTCGATACATTGTGATTATCTTTGCTAATGCAATCTTTACTAAAATATTATTGATATCAGTACATAAGAGATCATCAGATCAACTTTACACAAGAACAAATGCGTATAGCTTGTTGGAAATAGAATATATCGATGGGTAATTAGGATAACGACGTAGACAAATAAAAAAGAAGATTAATATAGTGATAAAACTCTCGATCATTATGAACAAATGGGACATGAGCAAAGGTGGATCCATAAAGAGAAATTTACAATGAGCAAAAAAGACATAATGACTTAAGTCCTTTGCTTTCGTCATGACTTAAGTCGCACTAGTGACAACATCTGTCTTCTTTCGTTTGTTGTATTGTGGTACTTAGGAGCTTTCCATCTATCGTACGACACCTCTCGCATCCTAAAATAAGTACAATATTACCGTTTCTTCCAAGTTCAAAAGCTTAATGGCAAAGATATCGGGTCCATGGCCGGCAATTAGGATGGGGGGGGGGGGGGGGGGGGTGGGGGGCTGGGAGGAAACATTACTCGGTTGACTGATGAATTTGGGTTCCCGAGCGCCGGCGGTGCAAAACAGGACAACGAAGAACAAGATGAGGAAGGCCCTCGCCACGGTTGCTTGCTTCCTTTGCATTTTGGCTCTGATCGATGTTGAGGATTTGCTTTAATGGCGCATGGTTGAGGGTCCATAGTTATATATATAGATGCGTGCGGTTTTTTGTTCATAGACGCTGTGTGAATGAAATGGGGAGTTTGTTGAAGATTACGCGGTGGATGCGGACTTGACCACATATTGCGGACCAGCGATTCTGCCTGGCGTCCACGTTTTGACCTGCATTTTCCACAGGTTAAGTTCCGGATCAAATTATGATAAGAGAACAATATATAATACTAACTTGACGTGCACGTCGATTTGAGCCCATGTTCTAGCAAAATTAATGGTGCAGCATAGGGGTGTAAAGTAGATCAGACCAACCTAAAAAATCTATTCGGCTTGAGAAAAAAAAAAAAACATAAGGCCGTAGGGCCCATTTTATTTATATAATTAATTCATAAATTATCAATTATTTTATTATAAATGTAATAATTTTGATATTTATGTAATTAATTCATATTTGATATTTTTTTATCATATTGTGCTACAATAATTTGGTACTTTAGAATTTTAGTAGTATATTTATATTTAATTATAAAATTAAATATGTTTATGTTAATTTTAATTTATTATATATTTTAAAATATTTTCATATAAAAGTAGGGTTCAGAAAAAGGCAATAAAAACACTATTTCGTAAGAGGATGATTTTTATTTTTGTAAAAAAAATTAGAATGACTTTTAAATTTAAATATAGATTCAAAAAATAAGAATTGATTTTTTTGACCGAAAAATTGATCTAGCCAGGACTACTTTCAACCCTAGTGCAGTACATGTCATGATCTATGTAGGAATCATAGGGTGCAGCACACGTCATTATTCGTGTATGAATCACATGTATACCACATCCTTGACTCATTCAATGATTCATGTGTGCATACCAATGTAGCTAACTATATCTTAATGTTTTTTAATTCCATAAAAAGCTAAAATGAAATCAAATTTTATGTTTTAATTATTTATATCAATCCAAATATAATAGAAACTAAAATTTAATTTATATAAATTAATTTCAGAAACTTGACATAAGTTCAATTTTGCACAAATATTGGACAAGACAATTCCAAATATATAATATATGTATATACATTGTGAAAAAGGTTTGTAAAATTACCCAAATACTCTGTTATATTCATCTAGTACAAGTTCACTAATTAATGTACCAGCTCGCTAGCCCATTATTAATGAATTTAATTTGTATCAATCAAATTAATTAGTAGGTTTACTAAAAATATTATTGTTAGCAGAAATAATTATTATCATAATGATTTATATTTAATAACATAATGATGAATGATACATAATGATTCGAAATTGAAAAAAAAAGAAAATCAGAATATTGAAAAAAAATGTGTGGGGATGATAAACATAGGAGCAATGATTTACTAGTTGAAGAAAAAACAATTATTATTGTATGATAAAAGGAATTTGAATTAGTTAGTTAAAACTCTAAATCAGTTGGCAAGAGATTATCAAAGATTTGGATAAGAGATAAACATGAAAATTATAGATAATGTTGTTAGCTTTACATAGAATCAACTCTTGGACACGCATACGAAAAGATATGCATAAAAGAGTAAAGGTTTAAAAGTTTAAATGAACAACCTCAACTTTGACTTAATATTCGACTATGATCCCATTGGTTTTTTTAATAAAAGATAAATATTATAGATAATTTTGTAGCTTTCCATAGACTCACAAATCATTTTATTTGAATAATTTTGCAAAAAGATATATATAAAAGAGTGCAGATCTATTAAATTATCAATGTAGTAGTGGACGACCGTTCTGAGAAGAGGACACCCACTTTAGAAAGGACAAGCGCAATGGCTAGACCATAACAAATGTCCGCTAAAACAAATGGACATCTATTTCAATGCATAAAAGCACTATGGAAAATGTTGGAGGCTATATATAAAAGAAGTCTAAAATACATAAGAAAATGTCTATACTTCTAAAGAAAAGTGGGAAAAATTATTGTGAAGTCCATTAGAGTAAAAAATTGCAAATATTGTATTCTTTCTCTCTTACTTGTGTGAGATTTGAATTGTAAGATATTAGGAGAGATTAGAAGAATGCTCTAGTATTCTTGTAAAGGAGATATTAGGAGAGCTTTGAGGTTGTACCATCCAAAATTTTATCAACCTTAGCACCTAAGACTATGAAATTGCAATTGCATCTTAATTCATTACCTTCTTTTTCTGCATCAATTCATGATTATGGAGACCCGAGTTTCTGATTCATTCACCAAAGTATAAAGAATTTAGCAAGTTCGGTCCATTTCTTCAGTGCGAGACCTAACCATAATGAAAGAAAAATAACGCTATGCATAAACACCAATATTCGAATATGCTCAAAGGAAAAAAATATTCAAATGGTTGTATTAGGAGTAAGTTGATACAATTGTTGTCAATCACATAATCGACCAAGCAATTGTTAGAAATCAAAAGCTATGAGATGTCAATTTTTTGTGTTTATAGAAGGGCATAAAACATACATGATGTCAAACAAATATTTCTACACTTAGGGGGAGGGTGATCAATGAAAAATGTATGTTGAAGTGTGTCGCTTATTGCAAGGAGATCAGACCACCATGTAGGATACACAGAGGTGGAGAGATTCTAACATATTGGAGATGGAGAGATGTAGAAACAACTGGCTGTGGGGGTACGGGGTGGGGTGCAGGGTGAAAACTAAGGTAGATGAACACATTGTGATCAATATTTTGTGCAGCCAACAGAACACTAAAAATAACACACACTCTCATTGTTCAGCTGGAAAGCATACATATATATACATATGTGTGTGTAGACTAAAATGCCCTTAGGGCAGGACTATAAGTTATATAATAATACAATAAACTTAACAGCCCCCCTCAAACTCAAGGTGATGATACTGAAATCATCTTGAGTTTGGATAATAACATGTTCATCTTAGATGGCAATTGAGACTTTGTAAACAAATCTGCAAGTTGATTCCTAGATTGGGTATGAATTAAAAAAATAGTGCCAAGGTGAAAATGGTGTTGAACTAAGTGGCAATCAATTTCAATATGTTTAGTTCTTTCGTGGAAGACTTCATTATGAGTAATCTGAATAGCACTCTTGCTGTCACAATGCAATGGTGTGGGTTGATTAAGAGTCACACCCATATCTTTTTTGTAACCAACGCAACCATATGATTTCTGTTGTCGTATCAGCCAAGGCTCTGTACTCGGCTTCTGTACGTACTAGATCGGGATACAACATGCTGCTTCTTACTGCGCCAAGTGATTAATGAGTCTCCTAAGAAGATGCAATAGCGTGTCGTGGATTGACGAACATTTATATCTCCTGCCCAATCTACGTCTGAAAATGCTTGTGAAGATAAGGAAGACTAGGATGAAAGAAATGTCCCTTGTGACAAGGTGCTTCGGATATAACGAATAATTCAAAAAATAGCAACAAGATGACTAGTGTGAGGAGTTGACATGAATTGACTTACGACATGAACTGCATGTGTAATATCTCGCCTTGTGATAGTAAGATAGACAAGACGTCCCACAAGTTGTCTATAAATAACTAGATTTTTAAGAGGTCTTCCATATGATGATTTGAGTTTGCAATTGTACTCCAATGGTGTTTTGACTTTCTTTTTATCCGTTAAACCCGCTTGAGATATCAAATTTGTTGCATATTTTATTTGAGAAAGAACAAGCCTAGAAGCTTGAGAAGTTATCTCAATGTCAAGAAAATAGTTAAGTTGTCCAAGATCTTTCATTTCAAAAGATTTTTTAAGAGAATTCTTCACATTTGTTATGCCCTCAATATCATCTCCTGTGATGACCATATCATCAACATATAATAACAATATGATAATACCATTAGTGGTTCGATGAGTAAATAAAGCGAGATCATGTGCACTGGATGTGAAACCAAGATCATGAATAGTGATATTGAATTTTTCAAACCATGCTCTTGGCGCTTGTTTTAATCCGTACAAGGCCTTAAGAAGATGACATACAATATTTGGCTTATGGGATATTTCTGGAGGAGGTGACATGTATACCTCCTCTTTCAAGTCTTCATGAAGAAATGCATTTTTAACATCCATTTGAGGCAACTTCCATTGACGAATAGAAGAAAGAGCGAGTAAAATTCGAACTGATGTTAACCATGCCATAGGAGCAAATGTTTCTTCATAATCTATTCCATACTCTTGTGCATATCCTTTTGCCACAAGTCGAGCTTTATACCTTTCAATGCTGCCATCTGACAGAGTCTTAATCTTATAGAACCATTTGCATCCTATAACAGTCTTATTAGGTGGGCATTAAACAATTTCTCATGTATGATTTTTCTGTAGAGCTTCTAATTATTCATCCATAGCATGTTGCCAAATAGGATTGGATGAAGCTTCTTCATATGAAGATGGTTCATGCATAGATAGTAAAACTGAAATAAATGATGTATCATAATCTTGAAGACGAATATTAGATTTTCGCACACGCATAGGATAGCGAGTCTCAACAATTGATGTGCTCTCTTCATTAACTTGGGGATCTGTGGAGTCATCATTGGTAGTGGAGCTACTTTCATGAATATTGGAACTTTGATATATCCTGTCATGTGGAAAGAGCTTATCATCAACTTGTAAAGAAGCAGTCTGCCCACATGAAGAAAGAGAAGTAAAGTTTGAGATCTTAGAAAAAGGTGTGTGCTCCCAAAAGACAACATTTCTTGAAATGCGCAAGCATTTTAAAATCGGATCATAGCAGCGATAACCCTTTTGTTCAATTCTGTATCCCAAAAACATACACATAGCTGAGCGAGAGGCCAACTTAGTTCTCTCATTATCTAGTAGAAGCACAAAACAAGCACATCCAAATACACGTAGATGTGAGTAAGATGGTTTGATGCCAAATAAACGTTCAAAAGGTGACACTTTACCCAAGTTATATGACATCATGCGATTAATGAGAGATATTGACGTAAGAGCAGCTTCTCCCCAAAAAAAATTTGGAGCACCAGTAGATAATAGGAGAGTACGGAGGGTTTTAGTTATGTGACGATGTTTTCTTTCAGCAACTCTGTTTTGTTGTGGCATATGCGGACAGGATAATTGAGATAATGTGCCTTCATCTTGTAGAAATGCCTTGAATTCATTTGACAAGTATTCTCCTCCAGAATCATAATGTAAAACTTTGATAGACTTGGAATATTGAGTGTGTACCATCTTAGCAAAAGTCTTGTAGGTAGAGAAAACTTGTGATTTTGATTTCAGTAAATATAACCAAGTATACTTTGAATAATCATCCACAAAAATAACATAATATTTTGATTCACCTAGAGTTGGAACATGAGAAGGACCCCAGACATCAGTGTGAGTAAGATCAAATGTACTTGTAGTTTTATTAATATTTTTGGGAAAGGGCAAAGCAAAGAGTTTCCCAAGTTTATAACCAACACGATAAAAAAGATCTATTTTGACTTTACCCAAAACACCATCAGTTACAAGTTTTTCCAATGGCCCTTTGGAAATATGATCCAGTCGAGAATGCCATAATTCATATAGTGAAGAAGTCGAAGATGATAAGGTTGCTGTAAGAGAATGTTGAGGTGCCGATGCCGACATGTTTAGCCCAATCCCAACCACTTTCTTGATGCGTTGATCTTTCACCTTGCAGCCATAATTAGTGAAGGAACACTTTAGGCCCGACTCAACTAATTGTCCCACAGATAATAGATTCAATAATGAAAGTTTAGGATCATAATACACATGAGAAAGAACCAAGTCATTAGATAAGTTCGCATCACCAGTTTGAGCCACATGAAGATTATTACCACATGCAGTCAAGATTTGAGCAGAAGATGAAATATTGTGAAACTTTGTGAAGCATGAGAGGTCACTTGTCATATGATTTGATGCTCTTGAGTCAAAATATCAAATAGAGTTTTTACCTTGGGTGACAGACATAGCGGCAGTAGAGGAAAATGAAGAATTTTGATTAACCAGAACTTGTCTAACAATTTCTTCAACATTAGTGGCAGAGAAAGTCAATTGAGCATGAGGAGTAGACAATGCAGGACTCGAGGATGACGTTGAAGTATCAATAACAGGTGCAGTTGTATACTTTGCATTGGCATTTTTATAATTCTTTGGAAATCTATTAGCAAAGTGTCCAAAGGAATGAGATTTGTGACACTAAATTTTAGAGTGGTCAATCTTTCCATTGGGTAGACAAGGTAATGAAGCTTTACCTTTAACAACAAATACAGAGTCACTGGGAACATTGCCAGGAGTAGAAGAAACACTTAACACTTTCATTCTAGTTTCTTCAGATAAAAGTTCATTAAGAACATTAGAAAGAGACGTTAATGGATAACGATGTAAAATGGATGCACGAACTGATTCAAAATTTCATGAGAATGCCATTAAAAGTTCCAAAATGTGATCAATGTCTTTATATTTTTCATACTCCTTGATATCGTTGTCATCTTTAAGATTTGGACCCAACTGATCTAATTCTTGCCACAAAACTGACATTCATGAATAAAAATCAGAAATTGATTTCTCAGGGGAATGCCGAAGTGCATATAGATCTTGCTTCAACTTATATTTCCTAGCTGGATCAGAGGCAACATATCTCTTTGCTAAATGGTCCCACACATCTTTTGCAGTTTCATATTTACCAAACTCAATTGCAATGCTAGATACTGTAGTAATAGAAATCCAAGTAATAATTTTGTGATTATTACTATCCCAATCGTCCAGCCTTGAGACAAAAGCATCATCTGTTTCAGTGATAGCTTTTGTAGGTCTCTTTTTGCCCCCTGTAACATACCTCCACATTTTTCTACCCTTTTAAAAACTGCACATTTGTTGTGCCCAAAAAGAATGATTTGAACCATAAAAAACAACTTTAATAGGATGATTAATATCATCATGTGCCATCTCAAATAGAGTCAACAACAACTAGCTTATAAAGATAGGGCACGACACCACTCAAGATGAATGGAAAATATGAGAAATATAAAGTTACTAGCACGATTTATCTCTAATCAAGACGTATGCCTTCAGATTTTCAAGAAAATAGAGAAGAGGGCAAGAGTGCAGAGAATCACCAACAAAAGCATGAAGATAAAGAACCCCTTGCACAACAAATCCCTAAATATACTTATGTTTTCTTCAAAATCCAAGCATATCTCCAGATACAACAACTATTTGAGCTCTGATACCATGAAAACTAAGGTAGATGAACACATCGTGCTATGATAACTAAGGTAGATGAACACATTGTGATCAATATTTTGTGCAGCCGATAGAACACCAAAAACAACACACACTCTCACTGTTCAGCTGGAAAGCACACACATATATACATACGTGTGTGTAGACTAAAATGCCCTTAGGGTAGGACTATAAGTTATATAATAATACAATAAACTTAACGCAGGGGTGGGCAAGGGAGCCCCATCATGAAAAATAGAAAATTAATTATTCCATAGTTGAACCGAATTTTGACATCTAAATTAAAGCTTGAATTGCGCTCCTCAAAACATGAATTGATTTAAGCGCTCTAGTTTGTCTACTTAAGCCTGTATAAATGCATCTTCAAATTCTTGTCCCCTTCTCTAACTAAATATATTGGTATGTCAGGTAATAAGTTCTTTCTTATTTCTTTATTCATGTGTGCCCTAAAGTATCATGCCTAAGATCAAAATTAAACATACAACAGAAGTATTTTTAGAAGCCATATTGATTGCCTTATTGGTATTGTTCCATGGAAGACAAAATAAATCTTAAAGAAGAACAAGCTTTTATGATAATAAGATCCTTGGTAACATTTCTTATAAATACATGACCTTTATAAAATCCATCTCAGAATTATTTCTTTGGAAGAGTAAGAATGAAGACAATGTTTAGAAAGAGACTTTAAGTGTGCAACACATCATAGAGGCTAACGATGCCGTCACCCAAGTCCATCATATATGTACCAACATCTTCAGCATTTAGATTGGTGTTGTGTCCCTTGAAGATCGTATGTTTGCCTTTCTTAAGTTTGTTTAAGCCGACTAGATCATCCTTGCTCTTTGCAATATGACACGTCACACCATAATTGATCTAGAATCATGTAATGTCTGTCGTTGCACCATTGCAACTCAATGACTTCAACTAACTCGAGTTTGGTTGGTCATTTCTTCAATCAAGTCATATTTTAGTTCACCATTTTTTAGGTTAGTTAACTTTAAAATGGTTTGCATATGTAGGAGAATCTCCAAAGTGATATTAGACACTACCTTTTGAATTGTTTCTTGGTATGACAAATGTTCTTGCAACGGTGAACAGCGTAGGTTTCTTCCTCTTCAGCCTCATTAATTTTAGCTATCTTTTGGTATTTATCATTGTAGTAAATTATGACTACTTGACCATCTATCCCATTAAGTCATATTATTGTGGTAGCCATATAAAAATATGTGATAGGACTGATAAGGATAATTGCCATTGCATTGATTCTCATAGTAATGTGCCTACAAGAGTTAGATCCTTGGTCATAATATATATTGTACTATTTGCATGATATGTTATATTGTCATTCTATGAATCATTGTGAAGGACCTAATTTCACATACGTAATATATATATATATATATATATAATTGATAAATACTACAAGACAAGTATAATTCTATAACAACTCAAGAACATGTCTTAATTAAATAATATGGGTTTAGAATCTAATATGTGGTGGTAATGGATGGCTTGGATTAAAATGATAATGATCTATTTAGATTTAATTACTTGAGATGTGCAATTGAGATTTAATCAATTAACAATAAATCCATGGTATACAATGGTAATATTTAATATTATAACAGTTCTAGGGCTAAAAGCGGTGTAGGATTTTATAACACATATAAATTCTATAGGTTGCAGAATATCTCTTGCAGCGGAAGCGGATCGTCGGGACTTTTTTCACGAACTCTTGACGAACGCACTTACACTTCGAGATCGGGAATTGAACTCCTGGGGAACGAAACTATTTGCCACAGCACAAGTACCTCTGAACGAACCTCCATGAAAAAAGGGTATTTGGGACGTCTAGTATGGGTCCCCTTTTATAGTGTAGAGAGACTTGGGCGAGAAGTTAGGAAGAACGCATCACGCACGTTCATCGCACGTGATGACCTATCCACTCAGCCCATCATTCACGCGTGGTTCGCGTGATATGCAGAATCCACGCGCTCCGCGCGTGATCAGCGCGCACCGCACGCCCTGTGTTTGGTCCGCACGCTCCCTACGTGTCTTGCCCAAGTGGGTCGTGCACATGCAGCCCCGTATGCCCAAAAGGGCATATTTGTAACAATCTCCCACTTGCCCGCATTGGACATTATACTTTCATTCATCCAGATTTGGCAAGTGTATCGTGCGACCTATGAGTACAAGCATGTTACTTTATAGGAGCTAGAAAGATACATATTAAGGTTCAATCGCTCAACTATATCTAGAGCATATGTCATGCCAGTTAGGGATTCATGACAGCTCACACATGAGCTAACAAATGCTCAAATAATGTAACTCGTTATGCCTTAGATATGTCTTGCAGCATAGTCAAGACAACGTATGTCTTGTTCCACGGTAACTACCTCACATAGACTACATTTTTCAACATAAGAACAAATACTTGGCTAATTGTACGTGAAAATTTTATGTAGTTCATAATAGTTTTGATGGATGTGAATTTTTTCGACGGCCTAAGCTATTTGAGATAACGTATAAAATAATAAAAAAATTGGCTGCCAGCAGCCGTTACAAGCCACGCGCGGCCGTTCCAATCCACACGCGGCCTGGAACGGCTGCACGCGGTATATCCAGGCCGCCAGGCGGCCGATCCAGGTTGCGCGCAGCTGTTCCATGCCGCATGGCGGCCGATCCAAGCTATGTGCGGCCAAATGATCATTAGCTGATCACAATAGGTTTTTATCCCATTTTCTATTCAATTCACCCATATCGAGCTCTCATTTTGCCTAACTTTTGACCAATTATGCTTGGAATGCAATGGATTGTGATAACTAGCTGACCATTCTCATTTTACACTTAATTCCATGTGCATAGAGGTTCTGAATTGCTAAAATTAATAAATATCTCAATTCTATGTTAAGTTATCATTTTTTGGGCAAGTTATCATTCGAAAGTGCAAGTTATCATTTTTCTAATTTGGCTGATTTCTAGTGATTATCTTGCCCTAAATCTCCTGCCATCATAAATTAATCATATTTGGATGATCATATTTCAACTTGTGCAAGTTATCATTTTTAGGGCAAAACTATAATTTCGATATGCAAGGTTGTCACTTCTTCACAAAAGCATTAGGCAATTATTAAATTACTGTCCTAACTCCTTGCAGCTCTGATTTGATCACATTTGGATAACTACAACTAAAGTTATGACAAGTTATCATTTTATGGCATCAAGTTATCATTTTATGGCACCAAAGTTATCATACCTATGAAATCTTATCCACATTTGATTTCTGACATTATTCAGTTGCCATCCTAATCCCTTTGATGCCTTCATTGCCCTTAACCACTCATAATTGGACAATTTTCATGATATGATGCAAGTTATCATTCCAGATTATAAAAGTTATCATTTTTAATTAAGGTTTTCATTCCTGCACAACATCATATCCCATTTAATAATTGAGCTGATAATTGTCAATGTCCTAATCCTTATTTGTTAAAATCCCATTCAAGGACTTTGATGCTTGCTGTTTTGGCCTTTTTAGTAGAAAAAAGAGGGCTGCACAAGGAGGAAAAAGGAGGGGAGACCACTTGCTTTTTTGCTGTCCAAAAAGTTGGCACTGTTGATATTTTCTGGACAGGACACATGGCATAATCAGGGAGTGATGGAACCTTCTCATCTGCATCCAAGGTGAGGAGAAG
This sequence comes from Pontederia crassipes, assembly GCA_030549335.1. Lineage (NCBI taxonomy): Eukaryota > Viridiplantae > Streptophyta > Magnoliopsida > Commelinales > Pontederiaceae > Pontederia > Pontederia crassipes. The sequence continues at coordinate 10,232,035 of CM060198.1, forward strand.
ACATATAAAAGCTGAAAAACCCTAGAGAGGAAGGGGGACTGGCCATTGCAAGGGTTTGAGAGGAAGGAAGCAACCAGGAGGAGCTGAAGTGGAGCTGCAATCTTGATTCCTGTCGACAACCTTTAATTGAGGATGATTTGTATCAGTTTCTCCTTCTTTTGTGTATCAAACTTTGTAATTATGCGGAGCTAAATCCCATTTCTCCTAGGATAGGGTAGTAGTCTAGTTTAATCGTGGATGGATTATGGACATTTCTGAATTCCTGCACTGAATCAAGTTCTGATTTCTGATTTCTGAAATCTGTTTCATATGGACATGTTCTTGACATTGTAAGATCCTATTAATATTTACAACTAAGAGGCTGTCCTTTGATCTATTCTTTGTTCAGAAATGAATCAAGAACCAATGACATTTTCTAGGTTCAAACCCAATTAAGAATCTGATTTTCTGATTTATGAAATCTATTTTTTCCCATTTCTGATTCTTGAATTTTGTTGAATCTGATTTTACCATTGCGGAGCCCTAATTGAATTAATAACTGAGAGGTTGCTTATGGTTTCATTCTTGTTCAGAAATGAATCAAGAGACAATGATATTTTCTAAGAATTCAACCCCTGAATTGTTGCAAGCTTCTTGTTACTGATTTCTGAATTTTGAATTCTGATTTCCTGAATCTGTGGAATCTGCATTGTTATTGTTAAACCCCTGATTTCATTAATCACTGAGAAGTGAACTTAAGATTTTCTTGTTGTTCAGAGATGGACCAAGAAGCAATGACAATTGCTGAGTTCCTATATGTAATCTTGTGTTTAATGCCTCCAATTGATTAGTACTAATGTGGATTTCATTTTAATTTGCAGCTGTGAGGCTGATTTAAAATTCCTTTGCTGTTTAGAGATAAACCAAGAATCATTAGCACTAACATTAGATTGGTTTCATTCCTGTTTAGTTAATTGAAGTAATCCCCTCATTTCAGAGTTCACTGAATTGGTTTTGTAAAAACAGCAAGGAACTTGAATTTATGCTTAATGTTAACTTGATATTAGTGAGGATCTTTTCTAATTCAACTTAGCTACTTAATCATATGAGAATATGAAAATTAGCCCTGATTCAATTGTGCTGTGATAACAGGCCATTTCAAGTTGAGTTAAAATTGACACATATTGATAAGTTGTTCCATTCTATCCATAATTAAATTAGACGAACCCCAATTCTTATGAGAACCTTCTTCATTGATAGATAAACCCTTTTAGTTCTTAGTTTAGCATTTATAATTCAATTTTGATAAATTTTCAAAACTCCAAAAATAGTTATCATTTTGCCATTTTTAAAAATCTATTTTACGAAATCCTTAATTTTCTGAAATTGTAACTTTAGTTAGGGCTAGTCTAGATTATTTTTAAGGAATCTTTGGCTTCAAATCACTGTGGATATGACATTTGGGTTTATTACAATTGACCTATGCACTGCAGTAGAGAGTGAATTAAGGAGTTAAATCAAAAATCGAAAAATCTAAAATTTGACCCAAAAATCAGCAAGTTATCATTATACTCCTCAATATCACTATCAAGTTTTTGGCGCCGTTGCCGGGGATTTGAGGTCAATTAGACTAATTTAGATAGTTTAGATTAGTTTTAGACTAGTTATCAGTCCATTTATTAGCCCAATTTTCAGTTTTTGTAAGTTATCATTTTGAATTTTAGAATTTTGTCTAGTTTTCTTTCTTTTCTGAATTTGATACTTTTGAATTCATTTATGCAGGATTTGGACAATCAAGAGGACCATTATCAATCAGATCCTGAACCTGAAAGGAGATTCTTGAGAAGGAGAAGATTGTAAAGGATAGAGGCAAGAAGAAGAATTTTTTAAGGGAAAGAAGAGGAAGTTAACATGGCTGCACCAAGGACACTCAAGAATTGCTATTCACCTAGTAATGTTAGAAATCAACAAGGGAATGGAGTCCTAGCACCTGCTGCCAATTTTGAAGTGAATCTAGCACTAGTCATAATGATAAGGCAATATCAATTTGCTGGTTTGGGGAATGAAGATCCAACTTCACATTTTGACAATTTCATGGAAATTTGCAACACTCTCCATTTCAATAACACTCCTATGATGCTGTTACATGAGGCTATTCCCCTTCTCACTCAAGGACAAGGCCAAGACTTGGTACAAGACCCTCAAATCTGAAGAGATTACCACTTGGGAGTCCATAATTCAATTGTTTCTAACTGAATTCTTTTCACCTAGCAAAACTGACAACTATAGGGATTAAGGTTCTATCAATTGGATCAAAAGAACATATGTGATGTAGGAGGGATTGAACAAACATTGAATACTGCTGCAGGAGGGATTTTTGCATCCAGGAACATTGATGAAGCCTATCAATTGATTGAGAATATTGCCAAGAACCACCATTTTCTTACATATGATAGGACAAGGAGGCCATCCAATGATAATCAAGTCAACAACATTGCTGTCCAGATTGAAGAAGGGTTGCAAAAGACATTGGAGAAGCTGAATTTGTCAACCAATGTGGGAAAGGCATCCAATTCTAAAACAAGGTGTGATGTATGTGGAAACCAAGGCCATGTCATAGAGGGTTGTAATATGATAATGCAGCAATATGAACAATCTATAGACCAAGTGAATGCAGTAGGGAATTATGGAGTGAAGCCCCCTGCTAAGTTCTATACTCCAGAAAATAGTGGCCATCCCTATTTTTCTTTTAAGGCCAATCACTACCAAGGGCAACCCATGCAGAATTCTAATTGGCAACCCAAGATTTTGTCAAGGAACCAGCCACCTCCATATCAAAATCAGCCCTCAACCATTCCAATGCAAAGACCTCTTTATGAGCAGTCACCACAAACTCAAACCACTCAATTCTCAAAGATGGAAGAGTTGCTGCAACGAATACTGAAGAAACAAGAGAAGCAAGAGGAGGCAATGCAGAAGCTAACCAATGGATATGAAGCTTTGAGTGCTAACCAGAAGTTGCTTGAGAGCCAAATTGCCCAACAAGCAAGCACATCTAATAGGCCACCCATGTTCTTCCCTGGACAACCAGAAGTGAACCCAAGGAACAAGTCCAAGCTGTCTAGCTCAGGAGTGGAAGAATTGTTGAAGAACCAATGAAAAAAGTAGATGACAATCCAACCAAGACATATTCAAAGCTTGTTGAAGAGCCCATTGAAGAGACTGTGGTGGAAAATCAGAATCAGCACCCTCAAAATGAAATCAAGGCCAGAGTTTTTGATAAAGTACATTTCCCTCGAAGACTAATCAAGGCAAGGCAGGATCAACAGTATGAAAGGTTCCTTGAAATTCTGAAGAAATTGTATATCAATGTGCCATTTGTGGAGGCAATTCAGGAAATGCCCTCCTATGCCAAGTTTTTAAAGGATATCTTGACCAAGAAAAGGAGAATCATGGAGCATGAAACCAGAGCCTTGACTGAGGAAGCTTCAGCCATCATCCAAAACAAGTTGCCTCCCAAGCTAAAGGATCCAAGAAGCTTCTCAATTCCCTGTGATTTGGGTGCATCAGTGAGTGTAATCCCTCTTTCACTTTGTAGGAAGCTAGAAGTTGGAGATATGAAATCTACCAACATGTCCTTGCAGCTAGCTGATAGATCCATCAAGTACCCACATGAAATTATTGATGACATACCCCTCAGAGTTGGAAAATTTTATATTCCTGTAGACTTTGTGGTACTTGACATGGATGAGGACCTGAACACCCCAATTCTTCTAGGCAGGCCCTTCTTAGCCACTGCAGGAGCTGTAATAGATGTCAAGGAGGGTAGATTGATATTCCAAATTGGGGAGGACAAGATAGAATTCAATTTGGCACAAGTTATTAGTAAGCCAAATTTTCAGCAAAGTGAAATTGAAGATGGGCAGCTAGATCAGATTGTACAACAAGTTTCTGCAATAATTCCCATTGAACACCCCTTGCAAAGGTGCCTAATGTTTGATCACTTGAAGGAACTAGAAGATCCAGAGGCTAAGGCATGCCAATCTGAGCTGAATTCCCTCAAATCAGTAGACAAATCTGAAATTCAGAATGAGGTGCAGGAGGTTATCACTGCTGAACTCCAACCCAATTCAATTCAAAACAATCCTTCTAAATTGGAGCTCAAGCCTCTTCCTAGCAACCTGAAGTATGAATTCTTGGGAGAGAATTCAACATTTCCAATAATTATCAATGCCAATTTGCCAAGAGAGCAAGTCCAGGAGCTGCTGAAAAGATTGAAGTTGTACAGGGAGGTAATTGGCTATTCAATTGAAGATATCAAGGGTATTAATCTTTTAATTTGCATGCACAGGATTCCTATGGAGGACAACTACAAGTCTTCAATTAAATGCCAAAGAAGACTCAATCCAGTGATGAAGGAAGTTGTGAAGAAGGAGGTGCTGAAGTTGCTGAATGCTAGAATCATATATTCCATTTCATATAATGAATGGGTCAGTCATGTTCAGGTGGTGCCAAAGAAAGGAGGGATTATAGTAATGAAATCAGATACAAATGAATTGATATCCACCAGGACAATCACAAGTTGGAGAATGTGTATTTATTTCAAAAAATTGAACAAGGCAACCAGGAAGGACCACTTCCCACTTCCCTTCATTGACCAAATGCTTGAGAGGTTGGCCAAACACTCTCACTTTTGTTATTTGGATGGCTATTCAGGCTTCTTGCAGATTCCAATCCATCCACAAGACTAGGACAAGACTACTTTCACTTGTCTATATGGGACATTTGCATATAGGAGGATGTCATTTAGATTGTGCAATGCTCCTGCCACTTTTCAGAGGTGCATGATGTCCATCTTTTCAGACTTCATTGAGGACATTATGGAGGTGTTTATGGATGACTTTTCAGTCTATGGGGATTCCTTTGAGGCTTGTTTGGAAAATTTGACAAAGGCTACAAAGGTGCAGGGAATCCAATCTAATTCTGAATTGGGAAAAGTGTCACTTCATGGTTCAAGAAGGAGTTGTGTTGGGACACATTGTATCCAGTAGAGGGATTGAAATGGACAAAGCAAAGATTGAGGTCATTGAGAAGCTACCACCTCAAAAGAATGTGAAGGCTATAAGGAGTTTCTTGGGCCATGCTGGGTTCTACAAAAGGTTCATTAAAAAATTTTCAATGATAATCAGACCCCTCACAAGATTGCTATCAAAGGATGTTGAGTTCAATTTTGATGAAGATTGCATGAAGGCCTTTAACCAATTGAAGGAAGCACTCATTTCAACTCCTTTAGTGCAGCCACCAGATTGGACACTCCCCTTTGAAATCATGTGTGATGCCTCTGACCAAGCAGTAGGGGCAGTGCTGGGACAAACTAAAGACAAGAAATACTATGCCATATGTTATGCTAGTAAGACATTGGATGAAGCCCAAGTCAACTATGCCACCACTGAAAAGGAATTGTTGGCTGTGGTATTTGCATTTGACAAGTTCAGTCTTATCTAATTGAAGCCAAGGTAATTGTGTACACTGGTCACCAAGCAGTGAGGCACCTAATTAGCAAGAAGGAATCAAAGCCAAGGCTAATCAGATGGATTTTATTGCTACAAGAATTTGATGTGGAAATCAGGAATAAAAGAGGGACAAAAAACTTGGTTGCAGATCACTTGTCAAGTATGGAAGGAATTCAGGATTCTCCATCAATCCCTATCAATGATTCATTTCCTGATGACTTCCTAATGGATATATCAGCTACCCCAACTCCTTGGTATGCTGACATTGTAAACTACTTGGCCTGTGGAATCATTCCACCTGAGTACTCCTAACAACATAAGAAGAAGTTCTTCCATGACATAAAAGACTTCTATTGGGATGATCCCCTCTTGTTCAAGAAGTCCCCTAATGGCATTTTCAGAAGGTGTGTGCCAGAAGCTGAATTCCAATCCATTTTGTATGAATGTCACTCATCCTCATATGGTGGACATGGAGCTACCCAAAAGACAGCTGCTAAGGTCCTACAATCTGGTTTCTATTGGCCTTTCTTATTCAAAGATGCCCATATATATGTCAAAAGTTGTGATGTGTGCCAAAGAGCATGATCAATTTCCAGGAGGAATGAAATGCCACAGAATGGCATCCTAGAAGTTGAATTTTTTTTATGTTTGAGGCATTGATTACATAGGACCCTTTTCTAGCTTCTTTGGATACATATTCATATTGTTGGCTGTTGATTATGTGTCCAAGTGGATAGAAGCCATCCCCACAACAGCTGTTGATTCCAAGGATGTTATCAAGTTGTTCAAGGATACAATTTTTCCAAGATTTGGAATTCCAAGGGTGGTTATCACTGATGGAGGCAGCCACTTCATAGAAAGATGTTTTGAGAACCTTCTAAGCAAGTATGGGATAAAGCATAAGGTTTCAACAGCCTACCACCCTCAAACAAATGGCCAAGCTGAAATTTCAAATAGAGAAATTAAGGCCATTTTGGAAAAAATAGTTTCCTTAATTAGAAAGGATTGGAGCACCAAGTTGAATGATGCACTTTGGGCCTACAGGACAGCATATAAATCTCCATTTGGTGTCTCCCCATATCAATTGGTTTATGGAAAAATATGTCACTTGCCAATTGAGCTCAAACACAAGGCATATTGGGCTGTCAAGGCACTAAATTTTGATATGCATGCTTGTGGACAGAAAAGGCTCCTACAAATTGATAAATTGGATGAGATTAGGCTTAATGCCTACCATAATTCAGAATTCTATAAGGAAAGGACCAAGCATGATAGCGGGAGTTTGAAGAAGGATTTCAAAGTTGGAGACCTTGTGTTGCTATTTAATTCAAGGCTCAAGTTGTTTCTTGGAAAATTGAAGTCTAGATGGAGTGGACCCTTCAAAGTCCACAAGGTTTATCCTTTTGGGGCTGTGGACCTTGTCAATGACAATGCTGACATATTCAAGGTTAATGGACGAAGATTGAAGTTATACAATCCCACAGCCATGGATTCAACTAAGGAGGTGCTAATTTTGCAAGATCCCCTACAATTGCCTAGTTGAACTCCATTGCAACAATGTCTAGCCTAGGACATTAAAGTAGGGCACTTCTTGGGAGGTAACCCAAGCCATTTTATACCTAATCTTTCTATTTTGTAGGAATAAGTCAGGAAAGAATCAGATCAATCCGTAAATCTTCATTTATGGAGTACCCCTACCCTCATTTTCTCGCTGAATCCTAATGATAACTGATATTATTTTTTCTTTCATGCTGTAATTATCATATTGACATTTGAATTATCATTCATATCAGTTATCCAAATCCATCATTGCTGAATTTCAGTGAATTTCAAGTGCATTTCATTGAATTGTGCACCCCAAAAATCTGATATTGCAGATTTCATTGATATCCTTTATTTCTCTGCAGGATTAGTTGTAATTCAGGAAGTATGGACCACCCAAAGCCTTTGGATGAGATACAGAATGGATCAATTGCACAATTCTAAGAATTTGATACCTTTCCAACCCTCTTCCTTGTTTATATTTTCACCACTGTGGACAGTACTGAGAATAAGCTTGGGGGAGAAAATCTGGTGCTTTTCTAAACTTTACACCATGTTTTCAATTTATTTTAATGCTCATATCATCATTCACCACCAGGTTATCACTGTTTGAACAAGTTATCATTGGTTTCACTCGGTTATCACTAGTTTTGATAAGTTATCACTGGTTATCATTTTTTTGGGCTCAATTCAATCCCTGCATTCATTCTAACTCTAAAATGGGTGAAATCCTTCATTATGACAGTTAGTACACTCCAATACCAAGTGGCTAACTTGGCCATTAACCTTCTTGCTTTAATTGACTTATCAATTCAGATGCATTTGAATTAAATTTCAGCTGAAAAATTTTCTTTTTGTGGGTAACACTAACTGACATTCATGGATTAGATTGACAATATAAGATGTCTAGAAGGGAGTCAAGGCTCTTGCTGTCATGTTAAATAAGAAAACTTGACTTTTTGGACAAAGGAATCTAAACCTTACTTGAGTTTGAACTATTGCTCACTTCATGAATAGAATAGAGAAAGAAAAATGGAGAAAAGAAAAAAATGAAAAGTTGCATTTTGCAATGCATGCATGCATAAATAAAGAGAGTGAAATTCCAAAAAGGAACCTCTCTTGAATAAAGCCAAGATTTTTATCCTGTGACCAGCATGAATAAAAATCAGGGGATCACAGGATAAAAATCCAGTCTTGACCTGTTTACTTACATTTTCATGAATAAAAGCCAGGTGTTAAACCTGTTTAAGCAGTGGAAAATTTGTTCATGAAGAGATTTGTAGTTCAACCTCTTTGTAAAGTTGACAATTCCTGAAATTCAAACTTGTTACTGCTAGTACTTCTTCAATGGCTTAAATTTGCTTTAGCCTTTGTGATTCCCTAGTTAGAAATTGAGTTTTTGAAAAGAATGAAGTGTTGGCAAAGTGAGAAACTCATCGGACTTAAATCAGCTGGTTTTCAATTCATTTGTGGACTGTTAATTCAAGTTTGTCCTTAATTTATAAATGTTTTGCTTGAGGACAAGCAAAAGGCTAAACTTGGGGGAGTTTGATCATTAGCTGATCACAATAGATTTTTATCCCATTTTCTATTCAATTCACCCATATCGAGCCCTCATTTTACCCAACTTTTGGCCAATTATGCTTGAAATGCAATGAATCGTGATAACTAGCTGATCATTCTCATTTTAGACTTAATTTCATGTGCATAGAGGTTCTGAATTGCTAAAATTCATAAATATCTCAATTCTATGTCAAGTTATCATTTTTTGGGAGCGTTATCATTCCAAAGTGCAAGTTATCATTTTTCTAATTTGGCTGATTTCTAATGATTATCTTGTCCTAAATCCCCTGCCATAATGAATTAATCATATTTGGATGATCATATTTCAACTTGTGCAAAGTTATCATTCCATTTCACAAGTTATCGTTTTTGGTGTCAAGTTATCATTTTCAGGGCAAAACTGTCATTTCGATATGCAAGGTTGTCACTTCTGCACAAAAGCATTAGGCAATCATTAAATTACTGTCCAACTCCTTGCAGCTCTGATTTGATCACATTTGGATAACTACAACTAAAGTTATGACAAGTTATCTTTTTACGGCATCAAGTTACCATTTTATGGCACCAAAGTTATCATTCATATGAAATCTTATCCACATTTAATTTCTGATCTTATTCAGTTGCCATCATAATCCATTTGATGCCTTCACTCCCTGAACCACTCGTAATTGGACAATTTTCATGATATGGTGCAAGTTATCATTCCGGATTTTAAAAGTTATCATTTTTAATTAAGGATTTCATTCCTGCACAACACCAAATCCATTTGATAATTGAGCTGATAATTGTGATTGTCCTAATCCTTATTTGCTAAAATCCCATTCATGGACTTTGATGCTTGCTATTTTGGCCTTTCTAGCAGGGAAAAGAGGGCTGCACAAGGAGGAAAAAGGAGGGGGGAACACTTGCTTTTTTGTTGTCCAAAAATTGGCACTACTGATATTTTCTGGACAGGACACATGGCATAATCAGGGAGTGATGGAACCTTCTCATCTGCATCCAAGGGTGAGGAGAAGACATATAGAAGTTGAAAAACCCTAGAGAGGAAGGGGGGCTGGCCATTGCAAGGGTTTGAGAGGAAGGAAGCAACCAGGAGGAGCTGAAGTGGAGCTGCAATCTTGATTCCTGTCGACAGCCTTTAATTGAGGATGATTTGTATCAGTTTCTCCTTCTTTTGTGTATCAAACTTTGTAATTATGCGGAGCTAAATCCCATTTCTCCTAGGATAGGGTAGTAATCTAGTTTAATCATGGATGGATTATGGACATTTCTGAATTCCTGCACTGAATCAAGTTCTGATTTCTGATTTATGAAATCTGTTTCATATGGACATGTTCTTGACATTGTAAGATCCTATTAATATTTACAACTAAGAGGTTGTCCTTTGATATATTCTTTGTTCAGAAATGAATCAAGAACCAATGACATTTTCTAGGTTCAAACCCAATTAAGAATCTGATTTTCTGATTTATGAAATCTATTTTTTCCCATTTCTGATTCTTGAATTTTGTTGAATCTGATTTTATCATTGCGGAGCCCTAATTGAATTAATAACAGAGAGGTTGCTTATGGTTTCATCCTTGTTCAGAAATGAATCAAGAGACAATGATATTTTCTAAGAATTCAACCCCTGAATTGTTGCAAGCTTCTTGTTACTGATTTCTGAATTTTGAATTCTGATTTCCTGAATCTGTGGAATCTGCATTGTTATTGTTAAACCCCTGATTTCATTAATCACTGAGAAGTGAACTTAAGATTTTCTTGTTGTTCAGAGATGGACCAAGAAGCAATGACAATTGCTGAGTTCCTATATGTAATCTTGTGTTTGATGCCTCCAATTGATTAGTACTAATGTGGATTTCATTTTAATTTGCAGCTGAGAGGCTGATTTAAAATCCCCTTGCTGTTTAGAGATAAACCTTGAATCATTAGCACTAACATTAGATTGGTTTCATTCATGTTTAGTTAATTGAAGTAATCCCCTCATATTTAAAGTGAAATTGGTTGTTGTCATTTCAGAGTTCTGAATTGTTTTTGTAAAATCAGCAAGGAACTTGAGTTTAAGCTTAATGTTAACTTGATATCAGTGAGGATATTTTCTAATTCAACTTAGCTACTTAATCATATGAGAATATGAAAATTATCCCTGATTCAATTGTGCTGTGATAACAGGTCATTTCAAATTGAATTAAAATTGACACATTGATAACTTGTTCCATTCCATCCATAATTAAATTAGATGAACCCCAATTCCTAGGAGAACCTTCCTCATTGATAGATAAACCCCTCTAGTCCTTAGTTTAGCATTTATAATTCAGTTTTGATAAATTTTCAAAAGTCCAAAAATAGTTATCATTTTGCCATTTTTAAAAATCTATTTTCTGAAATCCTTAATTTTCTAAAATTGTAACTTTAGTTAGGGCTAGTCTAGATTGTTTTTAGAAATCTTTGGCTTTAAATCACTGTGAATATGACATTTGGATTTATTACAATTGACCTGTGCACTGCAGTAGAGAGTGAGTTAGGGAGTTAAATCAAAAATTGAAAAATCTAAAATTTGACCCAAAAATTAGCAAGTTATCATTATACTCCTCAATATCACTATCACCAGATCAGGCTACCCGACGAAAGATCTGCCACAACGGCAGTAGATCCACCGAGCGCGGCTGGATCAGGCTGCCAGATGGCAGATTCGCAGTGTGGCGGCCGAACTAGGTCGGGCGCGGCCGGATCAGGCCGCCAGGCTGCGAATTCGTCGCAAGGCGGCTTGATCCACCGATTTTGACTGTCACAATTTTTAATAATAAAATAATATTTTTACGTTATCGACAGTTCTAATCGTTCGAACTTCTAATGATCCGAACTATCGATAATTATAATAATAAAATATTAATTATATTATATATTATGATATCTAAGATTATAATATCTAATTATTTTATGATTACCGACGGGTTCGACTGTCCGAACTTGCGACGGATAGGGTGCCGTCAAAAATTTCAACGTTCCAAATAGTCAGAAAATAAAATAATAAAATAATAAATTTTATAATTTATTTTCTTTATTTTTCGACGGTCAGAAATGTCGAAAAATGCGAAGGATTGCTATCCGTTGCAAATTACGAAGGATTTCTTTTCGTCGGAAATTGTCCGTCAAAAAATCTTAATTTTCTTGTAGTGCTGGTAGTAAACACAAGTACTACGGTGGAGACTCCCACTGAAGGAGCGTATGTCTAGCTTTGTTTAAATTATACGGCACACAGACTTAAGTCCAGTCGCTAATTTCTAGCGCTTGACTCGAGTTTTGAAATTGGTCACAATCCTATAGTACCAAGTTTGAATCTTGTATTTGGCCTCTCTCTCTTAATCAAGTGACATTGAGTTACTAAGACTGATATTTTAAGAATCACATTATGATTTGCATGTTCCATTTCCGCTCAGTATCTTCATAAGCGTCGGAAGCGTTTGTTCATGTGAGAGAACAAACTCAAACGTGATCGACATACTTTTCACATGCATAATAATACTTTATAATAATGAATTTATCAAAAAAAGATAATCTTTTGTTTATAAAAATTTTTGAGTACATTATATTTCTAATCCACGCAATCCTAAAGCATTTCCATGTCTCACTGAGATCTCTTCTTTGACTTCTTGATTTCGTACAAATTTGTACTTCGAGTCGATATGCTTTCCTTTGAAATAGTATTTCTCGTCCTTCACATAAACAATAGCTACTTGATTGTCATAGTGAAGGATCATCTTATTCATTGCATTTTAAAAATCCTCAAGTTTTGAAGGAATTTCTTAAGCCATAAGGCCTCTTGTACTGCCGTTGAACAAGGTATGAATTCTGCCTCCATAGTTGATAGTGTCACACGTTCTTTTTTCTTACTATTCTAAGTAACAATATCATTGCTGAGCAAGGAAGTGTATCCGGAGGTGGATTTTCATTTATCAACGTCACCAGCCCAATCGGCATCGGTGAATCCAACAAGTCATAGACTTCCTCCATGATAGCATAATGTAAGGTCTGTAGTACCCTTGAGCTATCTCACGATTCTCTTCACCGTTTTTAAGTGTTGGCATCCTAGATTAACCTGATATCGACTAACTAGACCCACGACAAAACATATATCTGGCCGAGTATACATCATAGCGTACATGAGGCTACCGACCACACTTGCATAGGGAACATTGGACATTTCCTTTTATTCCATTAGACTTTAGGGCACATATCCAGACTTGAAACCTCATATTTCATAATAGGAGTGTCAATGGGTTTGCAGCCATTCGTACGAAATCGTTTCAAAACTTTCTTTATATATGATTCCTATGACAAAAGCAAGGAGTCGTTTAGAACGGTCACATTAGATTTTCACACCCAATATGTAGGCTGCTTCACTCATGTCCTTCATCTCAAACATGGAGGACAACCATTGTTTAATGGTAATGACAAAATCCCTATTATTTTCAGTTATTGGAATGTTGTCCACATATAAAGTTAGGATAGCAAAATTATCCTTGGACTTATAAAAATACACATAGTGATCTTCATCAATCATGTTAAAATTGTACAAAATGATTAATTGATGAAATTTAAGATATCACTGTCTAGATGATTGTTTGAGTCCATAAATGAATCGCCGCAGTATGCAAACTTTGCACTCTTCTTCTTTTACAACGAAACCTTGAAGTTGCTCCATGTAAATTTCCTTATCTAGTTCTCCATCGAGAAATGTGATTTTTACATTCATTTGATGTAATTCTAAGTCCATATGTGCAACCATATCTAATATTAGATGAATTGAAGCAAACCTTACAACACGTGCAAAAGTTTCTTCATAGTTTCATAGTCAACACCCGATGTTTGGGTGAAACCTTTCGCCACTAGATGTGCTTTATATCTTTCAATTGATCCATCCATTCCACGTTTAATTTTGAGAACCCATTCATTCACAATTTTGTTACGGCCTGGCGGGAGATCAACCAAGTCCCATACTTGATTTTTCTGCATGGACCATAACTCTTCCTCCACTGCCTTAATCTATTCTTCCTTAATAGGGGACAAGAGAACCTCTTTAATAGATTTGGGATCAATTTCATCTTCCAAACTTACTATGTGGGTTTCATGTAGCCCATGTTCACGCAGACCTTCTATTTTAAATCATCGGCGCGGAACATATTTTTTAGTATTGGAACTTTCAGGTTCGTCAATTAACGATTGCGAATCTCTCCCACTCGGATGAAGTTGTGGTACGGAGAAGACAAACTCCTCAACGGGTTGATCCTCCTGTGCCGTCAACTCAGGATCTACTTCTTCATTTAGAAGAAGTCCTTTATTTATCTTGTCTTACTTAGGAAATTCATTCTCTATGAATGTCACATCTCGACTTTCGAATTTCGTTACCATATCTTCTCTATGAATGAATACATAGCCCATACATAGCCCATAGAGGTGTCACAATATCTTATAAAGATACATGTTTGCCCTCTTGAATCCAACTTCCTATAGTTGTGAGAGTTGTTTAGGACATAGGTCGCGCAGCCTCAAGGGCGCAAATAACTAAGGTTAAGTTTTCGACCTATCCATAGTTCATAAGGAGTGGTTGGAATGGATTTCGATTAAACACAATTTAAAATGTGGGCAGAAGTCAATAGTGAATCTCCCCAATATGAAATTGGAAGATTAGCTTGCGTCATTATGGATCGAACCATATGAAATAAGGTACGATTCTGTCTTTCTACAACATCATTTTGTTGTGGAGTTCTTGGTACTGTTAGTTTCCTAACTATACCATTTTTATCACATAACTTTTTGAATAAGTCAGAGAGATATTCACGACTACAGTCAGTTCGCAAGGCTTTAATCTTGCGATCCACTTGATTTTCTTTCACGTTCATGAATCGTATAAAACAATCCAAAGCTTCGGACCTATGAGAAATTAAGTATATAACACCGTAGCATGAATAATCATCTATAAAGGTGATGAAGCAAGAAAAATTGTGTGATGCGTGAACATTCATCAGATCGTATATGTCTGAATGGATTAATTATAATTGGTACTCGGCACATTTTCCTTTCCCAAATGGTGTTTTTATTTTCTACATTCCTCACAAGTTGGAAGATCAACTTTTGCGACAGTCCCCAAGAGACCTTCTTTATCAAGTCCATTCATTCGATCTTAACCAATATGTCCAAGTCTGGCATGCCAAATATTGGCACTTTCATTCATATCAACAGATGAGATAAAAGAATAACTATTAGCAACAGATGCTATATTTAAAACATAGAAACCATTATTGAGAAAACCATTGCATAGAAGAATATTATCAAGACATATTGTCATTTGTTTTCTTTGAAAACTTATTACATAACCAAGCTTGTCTAATGTTGACATAAAAAGTAAATTTCGTTGTGCAGATAAAGAATTTGACCATTGTCAAGTTCTAACTTACACGTTTGTATTTAACTTCAACTCTTTCATTGTTGCCAACGTAAATTCATTTTCTCCCCGCACTTATTCCGGCAAAATTCTACGAAGATCCCGTGATCTCTTGCTACATGATTGGTGGCTCATGAATCTGCAATACACGAAGGATGAGTTCTAATAGTTAAGGCACAACTAGAGACATAAGCAAAAGAATCATGATTAGGACAAACCTTCTTAGGCTCAGTGCAATCACGAGCCAAGTGTCTGTATTTGCGACAATTGTACCATTTTACTTTACTTATGTTTGCCTTGTCGTCATGTTTTTCACGCTTACACTGGTGGCCTTAGGCTTTCTTTTATCTAGCACCTCTGCTCCTCTTATTTGGTTGCAACTTATGCAACCTTTTTATTTTAAATTGGGAACCAGCTCTTTGTCCACTATTTTCAGCAACTAATGTTTTAGAGGATTGATTCATGACTTAAAGGGCCTCATCCTCCATTTCAATGTGGCAAGCAGCTTAGTAAAAAATTTTGACACCTTCGCTGTGCCTCAAGTTACAACGTATATGTTCCTAACTTTTAGGAAGAGAGCGGATCATAGCCCGCACTTGTTGCTATTCATCGGGCACTTGTCCCGCATTCTTAATTTTATGGAACATGTTAGACATCTCCTAGATATGCTCCTTCATCGTATGATTTGGTCGCTTCCGATAAGAGTCAAATTTGACCATGAGCATCCAACGCTTCGTAGTCGTAGTGACCCCATACTTATTGCGGAGCACAGCCCTCTTATCGACTTCGAATTTGCAGAAGAGTGAATTGTTCATTGTGCTCAACAACGTAATACGAGCAATGCGATTCCTTTTGGACTATGCCTGATATGTCTCTATGTCCTTCTGACGTTAGGCATTATTTATAGGTGCAAGTTCATTGACAACATGTTTAATGATCTCTAAGATCTCTTGTTCTTCTAAGAGATATTAAACCTTGTAGTGCCAAATATCATAATTATCGCATTGAGCTTTTCATTCTTATTCAGATCAACAATTATTATTTTGAAAGTCATGGCCTAGTTTCGTTAAAAAAAATAGGAGAAATCAGTGTTATGCATGTTATAATTTGTCCGCAAAAATATAAATAATGAAATAACAATACTCATGAAGTAGTGACATCGAGAGTTTGTTATACTCTCACTCATCTTCTACTATCTCCAAGAAATATTATCATTCATTATTTTAACAATGTGACAAAATTAATCTAAATGTTTGAATTTTGAATTAACACATAATTCAAAATTTTTTACTATATACATTTTGAATAAACTTATAATTCAAAATCACCAAAATTCATTTTGTGTGGTGCACCAAATTATTTCTAATAGGACCAGGACAATCATGATAAGTGTAATGAGGGCTCTTTCTCAAGGGGTGCCAATTAAATAATCACACACTATCCTTCGCATCGACATCACATCAGAAAAAATTGTGCCACCACTATCACACATCAACCCTATTTTTGGAGACTGCGTCAATCATGCATCAGACTGGTTCTTTGGAACCTTTCTAGACATGCATTTCAGGCTACACACCACTCAACAGAAAGGCATTGGTTATTGTGACAATATTTAAATCTCAAAGTGCCTTAGTCCTACAAAAAAAACTACCTATATTTCATGTATTCTTTAATTACCTATAGTTTGTATAATTAAACCAATTAATTATTTTTTTATTATAGGCTGGCATGAAAGATTGATTTCAACACTTAGCCACAAAATAATATTAACATGTTAATTAATTCTCAAAAAGGAATTTTTTTTATTTATTTTATTTCAAATCAATTTGAAATTATAGGCAAGTTATCATGCTTAACAAAATTGGACATACTAATTTTAAATTCAAATTCACAATTTTAACATATAGTCAAAATTTTAGAAGGTAATTATTTGCAATAAATTTTGCACATACCAATTTTGAATTCAAATTCAAATTAAATTATTCAAAAATTTCTTCCATAATTGAATTTAGATCACAACAATAGATATCATTATGATATACATAAATATAAATATTTATTTCACGCATGATAACAGATTTATTAGGCAATATTTGTGATTGACATGCAAATCTAATCATTTAATTATTCCATTAAATCAACATATGATTTTCTTTTAGTAGCTTTAAATTGCATGCAATATTTCAGAAAAAAAAAATTGCATGCAATATGTAGCTTTAAATACATATTTTTTTCCTAATTTTCTAAATCCTAAAATAGACATTTTCAATTTTTTTAATTATTTTAATATTTAGGCGAAAATGACAAAAGGGAAATTGTTTAGTGGGCCTCTCATATGGCCCAGCTGCCAATTCACATGGGTGTAACACTTATGCACTCATACTAGGTCCTCCCGGGGGCTTGTGCCTGCTGTAATAATTTTCTATTTTTTTTGCTGCAACACATGCAAAAAAAAATTAAGATATTCATCAAAAATATTAAAATAAATCATAAAAAATATATTATGGACTAGGTTTATCCATAATATATTTGTGATGACAAAGACCACTTTGTCCCTCGGTTATGGTCGTAAAACTGAGATGCGTAGATCCCACAAATAATAATAAATATTTTTTTTGCGCAATCACGAGTTCTAGAGAAAACCATAAAAACTTTGGTACCAATGTTGGATTTATAACATATATAAATCATGGAGATTGTGGAAGATCTCTTGCATCGAAAGCGGATCGTCGGGGTTTTTTCACGAACACTTGACGAACGCACTTGTACCTCGGAATCGAAGACTGAACCTCAAGGGACCAGAACACCATTTCACGTCACAAGTACCTTTAGATGAACCTCTATGAAAGTATACACGAAAGCATGTTTTAGGACCTCTGGCAATTTCTCCTTAGGCGCATGTCTCAGCAACACAAAACGGGGGTTTTGCTTGTTGTAGGACTTGACCAAACATCTCATGATACGAGCTAACGACAGCCATGCAGCCCATCCCATTAAGGATAGGTTTTCTTGTTCATATGTCAAGGGCCGGTAAGGTTTTGCGCGTTGTATCGAATTAAACCACATGCTCCACCGCTTGTGTAGGGCCCCATCAATTCCTTTGAGTTTCGGTCTTGCGACCATACTCCCTAGGCGGAGTGTTTCACGCGTTAGCTGGCCCCTGATCCGCATAGACCAAGGGCGAACACTGTTTCGTTTATGGCATGGACTACTAGGGTATCTAATCCTGTTCGCTCCCCAGCGTTGGTAGGGACCTAAAGAGCATATGTGTCCCCTTTCATAGGGGAGGGAGACTTGGGCGAGAGGTTAAGCAGAACATATTATGCGCGTCCATTGCGTGTTCTCACAGCGTGCGAATCATGCGTCCCGCGATCCAGGATAGCACGATATGTGTGATTTGTGCGATCTGCGTGATCAGCGCACGATTGTGCATGTGGGACGCACGCTCCTACGCGCGTCTTCGCCCATGTGGGCCGCGCGCACGCTTAGCCCATATGCCCAAAAGGACATTTTTCAAACAAACTTGGTGACGATGGACCACCACCTGAGCAAAGTGATAGAGTATCTCACTGATGCTGTTGCTTTCGGCAAGCCTCTGACTATTGGGATATACATAGAATGGGTGGAGTCGGCAAAACCACCCTCCCGAATGAAATCAACAACAAGCTCATGTCAGGTGGCGGTGGAGATGGTGATAATGCCTTGAATCTGAACCCAGTTGTAATCCTTTTATGATTCCCCTACGTAGTCAGGCGCTTCAATAGATTTCCCCTACGGGGGTCTCGCTCTATAAAAAGGAGTGCCTATATAAATTTCCTAGGGGTCCTAACAGAAACCCATCCTTGTAATCATCGTTATTCCATAACAAAGAGAGCCGCCGCTTATTCTCTACGTTCTTTTGTGTTCATGCGATCTTTCTCCCTCTTTTTTGTAACAAATTGGTATCAGAGCCTTAGAGTTCATCAGTGATTCTCGATCAAGCAAGGAGATGGTGTCGCACAACGTGAACGTAGAGAAGTTCACCGGCAGAAACAATTTTGGGTTGTGGCAGATCAAGATGCGGGCGGTTCTAAAGCAACAAGGAGTCTGGGCGCCCTTCTCAAATGTGTCGAAGAACAACCAAATGAGGAAGACTCGAAGTGCAAAGAAAAGGAGGTCGACCTCGCTACTTTGGCGACACAGGAGGAGAAGGTGCACTCGATGATTTTGTTGTGTCTAGCGGATGAGGTGATAATCGAGGTCGCAAATGAAGAAAAGGCAATCGGTCTGTGGTTGAGACTCGAGAGTCTATATATGACGAAGTCTCTCACCAATAAGTTGTTGTTGAAGCAACGTTTGTTCTCTCTTTGCATGTAAGAAGGTACTCCTCTGAAAGAACATCTTGATTAGTTAAATTCTTTGTTGATGGAACTAAGAAATATTGATGTTAAGATCGAGGATGAAGATGCTGACCTAATTCTATTAGTTTCGCTTCCTTCGTCATATGAGAATTTTGTTCAGTCTATGATTATCGAAAAGGAAATTATAAGTCTGAAAGAAGTAAGATCGAGTCTCCATATTCGTGACCTTCGGTATAGGGCATCTGGAAATTCTGTAGAGACTCAGGCCACGGGTTTGATATCAACCACGAAAAAGGGACAATCCTCGAATTCGAAGAAATCCAAGTCAAAGAAGAAGAAAATCACTGCGAAAGACATCTGTAATTACTGCAAGGAACCATGTCATTGGAAGAAAGATTGCCCGAAGTAGAAGAAGGCTCCCGTCGCTTGAGTGGCACATGAAACTAAAAATTTTGAAGATGATTTGATTCTGGCTGCTTCTAATCAAGGATGTCCGGAGGGCAGTTGAGTTCTTGATTTGGGGTGCTCCTATCATATGACTCCAAATAAAGAATGGTTCAATCTTATTACAAGACCGACGGTGGAAACATCATCATGGGCAATAATGCATCATGTCAGATAGTCGGGATCGGTTCTGCGCAGATCAGAGTCATGATAATCTTGTTAGGACGCTGACAAATGTCCGCCATGTTCCGCAATTGAAGAAGAATTTGATATCACTTAGAGCCTTGGACTCTAAAGGGTGTGAGATCAATGCTACCGGAGGCATCCTTACAGTCATGAAGGGTGTGCTACAGTTCTGAAGGGAGTCAAACAGAAGCCCTTGTATATATTGCAAGGCAAGACAGTCTCTAGCGTTGCTGCAGTGGCTAGTTCATCCGACTTAGAAAAGTCTGCGGCTTGGGCATGAGTAAGAACGGGATGAGTATTCTCAGCAAACGAGTTCTTCTGGAAAATCAACTCTGCAAGCACCATGTATTTGGCAAACAATGAAGGTCTCAATTTGGCAAAGCAGTGCATAGGACGAAGGCGACACTTGACTACATCCACACTAATTGTTGGGGTCCCTCTCGTATTCCATCATTAGGAGGTGCTAAGTACTTCCTGTCCGTGATTGATGACTACTCGAGGATGACTTGGGTATTCTTGATGAAACACAAGAGTGAGTCCTTCAAGGCCTTCAAGCAGTGGAAGTTTTTGGTGGAAAATCAAACGTCGAAGAAAGTGAAGCACCTTAGCACTGATAATGGTTTAGAGTTCTATTCAGCTGAATTCGACCAGTTCTGCAAAGATGAAGGCATTGTCAGACATCGCACAGTCAAAGATACTCCACAGCAGAATGGAGTTACAGAACGAATGAACATGACACTTCTGGAGAGGGCAAATGTCCTTTTCTCCGGTTATAAGCAGTTTTCAGGTCGTGTTGCTAACGCGTTGCCGGCGTGGCACGTTCTCTCTCCTCCATGCAATCATTTTTAATGATGTGATAATATTAAAAAATAAAATAATAATTAAAAAATTTGACACCTCCACCTTCGATGAGCCGTCAGCGCACCAAAAGGAGTCATCGGAGGTCATAGAGGCGAAGAGAAGGGAGGGCTCTTTTCACTGGTTATAAGTTGTTTCCATGTCGTGTTGCTAACGTGGCACCGGCGTGACACGTTCTCTCTCCTTCACGCAAGCATTTTACGGACGCGATGATATTAAAAACTAAAATAATAATTAAAAATATGACACTTGCAACTCCGATGAGCCATCGACACACCAAAAGGAGTTGTCGGAGGTCACAAAGATGAAGAGAAAGGGGAGAAGGGGATAAGCTCCCTCCTGCTCATCGACGAAGGGGGGAGGGGGGTTTCCTCCTGCGCGTCGGAGAAGGGGACAAGCCCCCTCCCTCCCCTCCTTCGTCGGAGTTACTCCTCATCATAGGTGGAGGTGAATCATTTTTCAATTATTATTATATGTTTTTGTTATGTTGCATAGAGGAGAGAACTTGTCATGCTGGCGTCACCTGAAAACGGCAAAAGGACATTTGCTGAAATAAGTTAAAAGATAGAGACTAATCTTATTACAAAATGAAATTGAAGAATACCGCTAAAAAAATTATCAAAGTTAAAAAGCATTTGGTGTAATTTGTCCTTTATTTTGTTGAAGGCATTCAGTTCTCCTTTGGAAGATCCAAAGCTTAGTTCTCTAAGAGGTCATCATGAGTGGGATTGCAACAAAATAGTCTATTAAGAAAACTGTCGTGCAATTTTTTTGTCACTTACAAAATAGGTCTTGGAGTTCAACCTCACAGAATCTCAACTCTTTTATGTTCTCCCCAACTTAAAATGGAAATTTCTACGACTTGCCCATAGTCTTTTCATCAAGGGCATGTATGTGACACATGAGTAATCCGTTCCAATTTTTGCATCAAAGCTTGACATTTATTTATTTTTCCTTCTGAACAAGATCTCGATCTAAATTTTAAGATTTTATGATCTTACAATCTTACAGACCTCTTCCGATCTCAATTTTATCTAGAGGATATAAGATCTTATTACGATCTTAATTTTGGTCAAACGATCTTATGATCTTTTTCGATCCTATACGATCTCATATGATTAATATAATAATTTAAATATTAATTAAAAATATATTTATGATAATAAGAATTAATTTATATGAAGTTAAATATATTTTTGTTTTATTTTTAATATGTTTTGACATAATTTCACTTAAGAATAAAAAAATGTCTTATTGATGTATAATTTGATTTCAATGCATAAAATTTGTCAAAATATATTTATTATTTTAAAAATATATTATTTTATTAATAAATAAGATGTTATGATCTTCGATTTTATGACCTTCTCCGATCTTATATAAGATTCGGATCTTGACAACCTTACTTCTAACTGTCACCAAAGTAATTTAAATATTTTCATCAATTGCGTGCGTGTGAAAAGATTTCAATCCAATCCGGCCGCGCGGGGCCGCCTGTGAGAGAGAGGGGGAAGGAGGGAGGTCGTAGCCGGTCATTGTCGGAGCTCGTCGCTAGAGATCGTGTCGGTCGCCTGGAAGTGCGCCGGTGAGGGAGAGAGAGGAGAGAGGAGAGTGGGAGGAGTGAATAAAAAGAGAGGGAGAGTAGAGAGAGGAGAGAGGGAGGAGTGAATAAAAAGAGAGGGAGAAGCAAGAAAATAAAGAAAAAAATAGGCGGGAGAGTTTGGTGATATTTTTTATTTTTCGACGACTTAAGCGTGGAAAATATTTTTCATGGTTGAAATCGTGAAAAATTATCACTGTCAAAATCATGAAAAAAGCTTCCCAGGACTCGAGTCGTGGAAAATTGACGGCTCAAGTCGTGGGAAACATTTTTCAAGGCTCGAGCCATGGAAAAGATTTTCTATGGCTCGAGCCGTGGGAAAAATTTTCCACGGCTTGAGCCATTGAAAATTCTTACAGAAAATAATTCGTCGGATACTGTAACGGATTTTACAACCGTGAAAAATTTTCCGTCGAAAAAACCCTTTTTCTTGTAGTGTTATCTCTCCACAAATTGTTTGAATATTTTTCTTGGGTAGTCCAAATTGCTTGAATATGATGGGAGAGACTTCCAATAAAATATTTTTTCATACACGAACATGAAAAAAATTGATCTCATTGAAGATCAAGACGTCTTAAAGAATTAAAAAGGAAGTCTGATAAAACTATTACAAATCTAAAAGTTTAAGAAAATAAATAAGTAACGATAAATTATTGTATTTCCTTATACAAGTCCCACCACATGGCCATCTAATTAAATTAAATTGTGTTTTATTTATTGATTTACTATACTCGTCCTTGCCAAAAGAGAATTACCATATACACCAGTGTTCTTTTTTTTTAGCTTTAGCTTTAGATTTGAGCTTGGAACCGGGCAATAAAATATTCCTATTCCTGTTTGAATGAATCCTCTGGTGGTTTTGTACGCCAATCAAAATAAAGAGATCAAAACCAGCAACGGCACCGGCAGCAGCTCCCATCGTCGGACGATGTCTATGATATTATCGGATGCGTGTGCCTGCCATGCGTCAACTTGTTCACAAAGTTATGATGAACAAAGTGACCAGTCGGCCTTCACACGGGAATATCTTGAACAAAGTGACAAGTTGGATTGTTAATTAGAGCATTTTTAATACGAACCATATGGAATGAAACAGAAGCATAACACATGAACCATTTTAGGATGTTACAATAAACCAGTTTTGTTACGATTTCTGCACGAGAGAAATTACACATCGCGAGAAAAACTCGAGAAATTTAAGGCGACGCAGAATTATATTAGATGGAAGAAACATAAGAGTATTACAAGATCAGATTGATCCAGGATTGTCCAGGATGGTCTTACAAGCCTTGATTACAAGTCCTTTTATAGGGCCTTGGAGAAACAACTCCTACTCTAACTTAAGGACCTAATCCTACTAGGCATGCAAGTCCCTTCTCTAGAAAAACCTCCTTGGACTAGGAGTAGAAATCTGACTTCTTGAAGACCCTTGAAGATTTCGGCCAACTTGAATTCCTTCTTGGAATCAAATTGGGCCGGGCGCCCACCTGGCGCCCGCCACGCCCATGCGTGCCCTGGCTGTCCAATCCGAGTCCCACTCGGACTGGGACTCTCCAGACGCCCCTGTTGTCTTCAAGTCTTCCTCCACGTCCAGACTCCATATCCAAGTGCTCCTCGATCCAGAAGGGAGCTCGGCCCTCCAAGAATCCGCCATATCCTTCTCGATATCGGAAATTGGCTGACTCCTATTCCTACTAGGAGTAGGAATCCTTCCGACCCTGCACTTCTCGTCCAAGCATCACTCGAAGTCTCTCTATTACTTCTTTGGATCCAAACAGATTTCCAGTTAAAGTAGGATTCAAGGCATTATTTAGCAAATCTCCACCTTGAATTGAATCCTACAATCAGATATCTAACACTCTCTGCCGCCGCCAATCCCTGTTCTGATTTTTCACAGCCTTGCCAGACGCCCTATGACGAAGTTCACGAGTATGTAGACTCGATCTTACTTCTTCCAGAGTAATTATGTCTCTTCCGATGATGACAGATTATACGAAATTTTCGTACAACAGAGGAAGAGACACCAACAGAAATAGGGCAGCATCTTCATCCTCAATCTTCACATCTATATTTCGTAATTCCATCAACAGAGTATTATCTGATCAAGATGATCTTTCAGAGGGGTACCTTCTTGCATGCGGATGATGAACATACGTTGCTTCAACAACAACTTGTTGGTCAGAGACTTGGTCATGTAGAGACTCCCAAGTTTCGACCACAGACCGGTCGCCGTTTCTTGATCAGCGACTTCGATAATCACCTCGTCCGCCAGATACAACAGGATCATAGAGTACGCTTTCTCTTCTTGTGCCGTCAAACTTGCGAGGTCGGACTCCTTTTCTTTGCCCTTCGAGTCTCCCTTCGGTTTGTTCTTCGACACGTTCACGAGCGGCGCCCATACTCCTTATTGTTTCAAAAAAGTGCCCGCATCTTGATCTGTCAGAGACTGAAACTATTTCGTCTTATAAATTTCTCGACGTTGACGTTGTGCGATGCCATCTCTACGCCTGACGGAGGATCGATGATGAAGCCTCGCTCTGATACCAGTTTGTTACGATTTCTGCACGAGAGAAATTACGCATCGCGAGAAAACCCGAGAAATTTAAGGCGACGCAGAATTGTATTAGATGGAAGAAACAGAAGAGGATTACAAGATCAGATGATCCAGGATTGTCCAGGATGGTCTTACAAGCCTTGATTACAAGTCCTTTTATAGGGCCTTGGAGAAACAACTCCTACTCTAACTTAAGGACCTAATCCTACTAGGCATGCAAGTCCCTTCTCTAGAAAAACCTCCTTGGACTAGGAGTAGAAATCTGACTTCTTGAAGACCCTTGAAGATTTCGGCCAACTTGAATTCCTTCTTGGAATCAAATTGGGCCGGGCGCCCACCTGGCGCCCGCCACGCCCATGCGTGCCCTGGCTGTCCAATCCGAGTCCCACTCGGACTGGGACTCTCCAGACGCCCCTGTTGTCTTCAAGTCTTCCTCCACGTCCAGACTCCATATCCAAGTGCTCCTCGATCCAGAAGGGAGCTCGGCCCTCCAAGAATCCGCCATATCCTTCTCGATATCGGAAATTGGCCGACTCCTATTCCTACTAGGAGTAGGAATCCTTCCGACCCTGCACTTCTCGTCCAAGCATCACTCGAAGTCTCTCTATTACTTCTTTGGATCCAAACAGATTTCCAGTTAAAGTAGGATTCAAGGCATTATTTAGCAAGTTTATTTAATAAAGTTTATTAATTTTTTATTGGTATAAATTAATAAGTTTTACTGTTTTAGTCTGTTTTTATAAAATCATTAATTTGATTAAGGAAACAGTTAATAGAATCAAACGTACTAAACAAATATATGTTGATAAGAAGAAGTCTTAAAAGATAATTAAGTAGATCTCAGCTATTCACATTCTACAATATATTAAAAGCGAAAAGGACTCCCATACAAATGTGCACCGACCTCCTCCTACTGAACATGTAATTTTAGTTCTACGAGGATGATGTATAACCGTTGCGTATAAATAACATCTAAAATAAAAGCAATAGGCCATTAGATTTATTACTCGATCTATAAAAATAAACAAAAAGGCAGACCAAAAGTCCCACTTGTGCTCATGTCTTAAAGACCTCGGCCAATCTCGTCTTCACTCTGGAGACGCGCAGTAAAAAAAAAAAAGAAATATTGCGAATCTTGACGTGAAGGAGTTAAATAACTCAAATTAAATTAATGGAACACAAATAACATGAGGCATCAACATAAAAGGAAGCCATGGGATCCTCCTACTACCACCTTGCGACCATCACCATCACCACCACCACCGGAATTAGTCCTCCGCCTCCTCTCCCTGTTCAATCATGGCTTCCGTCCTTGATCAAGTTGCCTCCGTATTCCTGAGCTGGGCCATCAATCCGCTAGTGCGACAGGTCGGCTACGTCGTGCAAGTGCGCGAAAGAGTGGAAGATGCCGATAAGGCCATGACGAATCTCAAGGCCAGATCGAGCGATCTCCTGGCAAAAGTAGAAGCAGCCGAAAGAAGAGACCCGATGACTCGCCGCTGCAACGAAGTACAAATGCTGCTGGGCAACGTTCGTGACATGGAAGAGGTGGTGAACGCCACAAAAGCCGAGTACGAGAAAACATGCAAATGCGTCGCCGGCTGCTCGGGCAACTTATATTCCAGCTACAAGATCGGGAGGAAGGCCACCAAAGAGCAGGCGGAAGCGCTCGCTTTGTACGATCGAGCGGGAGCATTTTTATCTGATAGCGCGTGCGTGACCTTGCCATTGCCTCCGCCTCCCGGCCAACAGATGCCCGGCACATCCAACTTGGTGCCGATGGACCACCACTTGAGCGAAGTGATCGAGTGCCTCAATGATGCTGATGTTGCCGGCAAGCCTTTGACTGTTGCGATATACGGAATGGGTGGAGTCGGCAAAACCACCCTCCTGAAAGAAATCAACAACAAGCTCGCGTCAGGTGTCCCTGGTATGCCCTCCTTTAACCATGTTATTTGGGTTGTCGTTTCAAGAAACGCCCAGGTTCAGAGGGTGCAAGAGGACATAGCCAAATTTCTACGGCTTCCGCTCGGGGACAACTCGGACGCGAGGTCGCTTCGCAACGCGATCTTCAATTTCTTGAACAACAAGAGGTTTGTGCTGCTGCTCGACGACATCTGGAAGCGACTGGATCTCGATGAAATAGGAATCCCCGACGGTCGCGTGGTGGTCTTCACCACAAGATCACAGGAGGTTTGTGGTGACATGCAGTCCAACAAGAGCGTCAAAGTGGACTGCCTACGTGAAGAGGAGGCATGGCGACTGTTCGCGACCATGGTTGGGGAGCAAGTCATCAGCTCAAGCCGTGTAATAGAGGATCTCGCGAAGAAGGTTGCCGCAGAATGCAAGGGCCTTCCGCTTGCGCTCGTCGTTTTAGGGCGAGCCATGTCAAGAATGCATACCCTGGAGCAATGGCGGAACACGCTCAGGTCATTAAGGTGCAATATTGCGTCCCAAAGTACAGGTATGAGTAGCATTCAAGACAACCTATTTCCTGTCCTAAAACACAGTTACGATTGTTTGGGAGATGAAAAAATACAGAAATGCTTCCTGCTCTGCGCCTTGTTTCGAGAAGATAGCACCTTAGAGCCAAATATGCTTATTGAATTCTTTTGGGGCCACGGCCTGATTGATGTTGAGTGCTGCAACAGTGTTGAAGAGATATATGACTTGGGATATGATCAGATTATCGGACCTCTGAAGTCAGCATGTTTACTAGAGTGTGACAATAGAACGCTAGGTGCACTAAAAATGCATGATATTATTAGAGACATGGCCTTATGGATTGCTTGTGACTGCGGATCCAGGAAAGCGAAGTGGGTTGTGTGTGCTGGACTACGAAGTGCGGAACCATTAAAAGGGGTTAATGACTGGGAGATGTCTGAAAAGTTGTCCCTTGAAGGAAATTTAATGGAAGACTTTCCATTGCCAAGAAAAAGATGTGAAAAGTTAACTACTCTCATACTGGAATGGAATGTTCTTCTAGAAAGATTTCCCTTGCATTTCTTTCAATATTTTCCAGCATTGTCTTATTTGGATTTGTCTCACACATGGATCAAAGATCTTCCGGAGGAGATTAGTGGACTCATTGAGCTTCGATATCTCGACGTAAGTTATTCATTCATCCAATCGCTTAGCATAAATTTGACAAACTTGAAAAAGTTAACACATTTGAAGTTAACTTGCTGCAATTATTTGGTATGTATTCCATATGGGTTGATATCTGGTCTCCCAACGTTACAGTTTCTTGATCTCTATGGATGTTGTTATGTTTTTGGAGTTGAAAAATTCAGGACGGAAGAAGAAGAAGACGGAAGATTTGAGGATCACAGACTCCAACTAGTCTTGAGTGATGAAATGAATATGACAAATTTGGATGAGCTGAAAATCTTAACACATGGACACCAAATAAAGTCTCTAGGACTCAATCTGCAGATGGAAACAATATTAGACTTAAAAAGTATCGCCGATCATGCATTCTTAAAAAATTTGAGGTTGATTGGAATGCAAGATTCAAACCCCCAAGATGTATTAGTGACTCTCTTGGAGGTTGCCCATGGCACTGAGCATTTGGAATTAGACCGTTTCCAAAAGTTGGAAGAATTGTCTTTGATAAGCCAGCAGCGGGCAGTTGGACATGATGACAACCCAGCAGGCAGTTGGACGACATTTAATGACCTTACTTGCTGCTGCTTCAACAGATTATCGCTACTCAGACTTTCCAACCTTCCGGGATTGACCAAGATAACATGGGAAAAAGAAGTGCTCTTAGAAATGTTTCCCAGGCTCACAAAAGTCGATATCAAATGTTGTCATGGATTGCAAAATCTTACATGGACAGGATACCTTCCGTGTCTTTCTGAACTGTTCGTACGTGATTGCGATGGATTGGAAGAAATAATTAGCAATGACGAGAATGATGAAAGCACATCCCAACTGCATTCATCCATCTTTCCTAATCTTAATAGCATCACTTTGAATAATCTGCCAAAACTGCAATGCATTTTCAATGGTACGGTCGATTGCCCTTACTTGAACATTCTCTCTGTGCGACGATGTCCGAAGATGAAGAGACTCCCATTTAATTTTCGACAAGCCATTGCCAACAAGAGAGCTTTTGAAGTATTACCGGAAAAAGAATGGTGGGAAGCTTTAGAGTGGGATGATGATTCTACCAAGTCCTACCTCGAATCCTTCGTGGTAGGATGGCATGCACCTCATTTCCGAGTTGATGAAAAAAATTGATACTCAAGATAGGGGTTGGAGCGGATAAGATGCGGCCAGAATCTTACCAACAAATACCTCATATTTTTTATATACACTAGTATTCTTTTTCTTTTAATATCGCTTATCTGCCAAATTATATAGCTTTAGCTTTTTTCATCAATTATCTATGTAGATTTGATCTTGGAACCGGGCAATAAAATATTCCTATTCATGTTTGAATGAATCCTCAGGTGGTCGCACGCCAATCAAAATCAAGAGTTCAAAACCAATACAACCGTAACATATAAGAGTCCATGGCTCATACAACTCGATAGGTCACATCCAAATAAAAGTACAATTTGATATGATCAAGAGAAAGACTCCGTCTAAATTCTAAGATAATCACGTATACACGTCATCTGAACTGTAGCTGCCGCACACACACATCAACTTGTCACACATCCATATCAAGTACTCGTGGAAATCACACAGAGAAGTAAGTTCAATCGTTGGCATAAAATTAAGTGTAAGTTCGTATAAGTAATAAGATAGTTCCATTAAAATAAGCATGAAATAAATATATAAATCAAGTAAAAATGTGAATCATAATAGAGGATCGATAAAGAGATCATGGTTCATACACTTTTTCATTTCCTTTTTTTCTATGTTCGTGTTCATGCTTATTATTCATATACATCATTCATGTTCATGGTTCTTATTAATATTCATGTTCATAAGGATAAAGTCCTTTCATTTATCTTTTGACCTTTCATTTTGTTCATAAATTAGAAGAGCTCTCCACTTTTGGGGAATACCATTGCATGCACACAATAGTACAATTATCTAGACCATGGTGAGCTAGTGGATGATCAGTGTCATGGCCGACTCCATCAGACAGATGACCTCATGCAAGGTGAAAACATCTGTAGAAAGAAACTCCCATATAGATAAGGCAAATGATAATCTTTCATCTTATCTTATAATTCACGAGCCTCTATTTTAATCACGTAGATCGATCAAAGTTGTAGAGAGCAAAAATGGCTCTTGATCTTCATTCATATCATTCGGTTTCAATCACGTGGACAAAAACTCATTAAATCAGAGGGTTTGCGATTAAAATCGTATTCTTTGTGTCCACAAATCGGACACCCAAAAGTCGAGCGATCGTCCGATTGAGGTTCTTCCAGCGGGCGTCCAAAAGGTCAGCGGACACTCGTTTATCTATGTTCTTCGATTGACCAAAAAGAAAGTGATTGTTCATTGTGTGTTCATTTGTCGGCCGTTCAAAGGCCATACACAATCGATCGATTAATAGAGGTTTGATCATGCATTATTCCATGGGAATTCTCTCGGACTTTCGATCAACAGTTTTGATTGGTCGAAATTGAACTGGTCGTCCGTTGGGAACAATGTCATCTTCTTCCTCGATTGGTCAAATTTCTTCGTCTACTGTTGGAAGTTCTCCTGATGAGGTAATCTAGATCGGTCACTCAAAATGATTTTGGTCGATCGACTAGTTATCATCGTCATTGCTAAGTTTTGAATGAATTTTGAACTTCCATTCTGGTCCATATTGATCTTCTAATTGAATTTCAAATGTTCGATAGGGCATGTCGCTATACTCTGCCGAGTTGGAGCGGACGCCCGAAAGGGTTCGATCATCCAATTTCGTTCGACAGAGTCGTAGATTATTGTGGAATCCTTATGTTTTAAATCAGTTTTCACATTCAAATAAGAACTAATGCTATTCAATATAATACCTAACACATAGCATGACTAAGAGGCATATCGTAGCATAAATCTCATTCCAACATATCATTCATATCATTTTCTTTCATATGTCTTAACTTGTTAAGTTTTCTTTCTCATCATCAAGCATAAAACGATTTCCAATATATCTTAATTCCAGTCAACATAAACTATTGTTGATGTGCCTTGAATTGTGTACCTTGTACCCAAAATTATGAAAGAAAAAAATAATGAGAAAAAATAAAAATGAGGATCTGTGGCGGAAGCGGAGGGCTTGGGCCGTTAGGGTTAAGGTTTATATGATGTACTCTCTCTTTTGGCTCATAGTGGATTTCTTGTGGCCCTCTTCATCCGTGGATGTTTTTCTCTTATTCACATTGATTAAGAGAGTTTTGTTACGTTAAATCTCTGTATTTATCTTCTTTTTCTTTCGTTGTTTTGATTGTTCATCGATCATCGGTGTTCTATTCTCAACAAATTAGTATCAGAGCTAGGTTTTCTTTCCATGAAGATGACTACAACGAAGTCGACAACGAGAAGTTCGACGGGAACACAAATTTTAGTCTGTGGCAAGTTCGGATACTTGCCATCCTGGTTCAAAATGGATTGAAGAAGGCGCTATCGGGTCAAAAGCTTGATGCCATGGAGGCGTCCGCTTGGGAGGAACTTGACGAGAAGGCCATATCTGCGATCCAGTTGTGCTTGACAAACGATGTTCTTCAGAAGACGATGGCTAGTCTCTGGATGAAGTTGGAAACTTTGCATCTGACGAAAATCCTAGTGAATCGTCTTGTGTTGAAGCAGCGGCTGTACACCTTTCGTATGGCCGAAGGTATGTCGATCAAATCGCACATCAGTGAGTTTATCGTCCTAATCAATTATTTGAAGAATGTAGATGCGAAGGTTGATGATGAAAATGAGGCCCTGTTATTTTTTTGTTCTCTGCCATCTTCATATAAAACCTTTAAAGAGATGATGATCTACGGTAGGGACAAACTCACGTTTGAAGATGTTAAGGGCAGACTGCTGAGCAAAGAAAAGTTGGATAATAAATTAGGATCCAGTAGCAAATCTGATGATCAAGCCTCAGGTCTAATTGCAAAAGGTAGACATCAGACAAGAAATCAAAATCAAGATAGATCCAAAATGCAAGTCGAAGAACAAAGATAAAGTCTGCAATTATTACAAGAAGGGTCATATCAAAGCAGAGTGTTACAAATTATAGAACAAGAATAAAAGGATTAACGAGAGCAACGAGAAAGGAAATCAGAAGGCTGATGTAGCAGAAAGTGAGAACGAAGATGTTCCATTGGTAAGAGACATCAAACAAATCTAAATAATCAAGTGAATAGATTTTCGATTCTGGATGCTCATACCACATGTGTTCTATTCCCAACAACTATCAACCTAGAGACATGAAACCAAGCATTAGTAACTATCTAAGTCGTACTATAACATGTTAAATCATTCATTACATGAACAAGCTATAACATCATATATTACCATTCGGCTGAATGCAAAGTCACTAAAATCAGGTATGAAAAATCTATACATTCATATAATATGGTCTCTATTCTCACTAGCATGAATCCTACATCTAACGAGTTCTTTACAACATGCAAATCCATCACGAAATCTAACCATGACCTAGATCCCGAAAAAACAACTGTTAGTCGCGTGTTGTTTGGTTGTTCCTCGCAGGATCAAGCTCTAGCTCCTTCCCCGTTGTTCCTCTGCTTCGCTAGCATAGGAGGGACCTGTTGTAGTAGCTCCATTTATCTTTTGGCTGAGATGGATGGAGGAAGAATGCAAGGAAAACAAATAATTCGGATGAGAGAGGAGAAAAGAAAATGGGGGTCTAAACATCAACAAGGGGTCTTTATGGGCATTCGAACTACCGAATTGGAAAAATTGAGAGCTATCATAGTGTCAGCTAAGCGGCAAATGCTGAAGAAAGAAAAGACCTTTACGAAAGGAGAATGGCATTTCGTGACTCTTCAAGGCTTGGAGATTATGGCGTTGTGAGTTACAGATTCGTGGAAGTAATGGGAGTGTAATGGGGTGGGAGATCAAACTGATCCTCTTCGTCTTTCTCCGTTCAGCTTTTGGATGTCTGAAAGTGTTTCGATTGTCCAGTTGTGCATCGATTGAAGTCGCTGATCGATCGCGATATTGAACTCCCATTCTGGGTTTCGAGCGTCCGGTGATCCGACGTCAGTATTATTAAAAGTTTTAAATTTTTTCAAAAATTTGAGGTGTTGCAAGGGATCTCCTGGCAAAAGTACAAGTGGTCGAAGGAAGAAGTTGTAACATAGACCTTTAAACATAAATACACAACTTTTTACATTGTTATTAATTAACCTAATTTTGAAGCTAAACAAAACAAGACTATATGGCATACAATATATAATAATTTCAAATTTTTGTTCATTATAATTTATTTACAATTTTTTTTGTGACCATAGATATCTTATTATTTTGTTCATACTTTTGAAAACTAAGAGGTATCACTTATTCTCCGAGTAAATTTCAGCAATGGATATCTAACATATGGGTATTTCCAATATGGTCATTCAATTTTACTTTTAATATCACAGTTATCGAACTTGAAAAATATTTTAACCGCAGTCATTGCGACCGGTTATCGCCTATTAATCGATAGGATTGCCGACCTCGCACTGATGTAGATGCCTACAAGGCACCATATTAATATTTTCTCTCTCCACCATTAAAAATTTAATATATATTTTCTCTCTCATTAAAAATTTATCGCCTATTAATCGATAGGATTGCCGACCTCGCATTAATATTTTCTCTCTCCACCGTTAAAACATAAATTGTCATGTCATCATTTTTCCCTTTCCTCCAAAATTTAATATATCTCTTTGATAGTTCAACTTTTCAAAATTTCAGTCACGATCACCATTAAAAATTTAAATAATAAAAAATAAAAATATCATAATAAATAAAAATAAAAAAACATTCCGACATGATTTGGACACAACCAAGTCGCATCGAACCGCCCAATTTTTTATGTGTATTAAATATATAATATTATAACAATTAATAATTACTAAATTAGGGAAATAAAAAAATAGAGAAAATATCAATTATATATGTGGCCCTAAAATTTGGACTAATAAAAAATAATAAATGATATTATGACTATTAGATATATAATAAAAATATTTATATATATTATAAATGATAATGTATGATTAATTATTTAACTATATAAAAAAACTTCATGGGACATTTGGTCGGGTGAGGTCCATTCTTGTCAATGGAAGTCCATCTGTCAGGCTATCATTCATCACTCCTTTGATGCCTCCAAAAAAATTACTACTTCTTTATAGGGCTGCTACCTCTTTTTTAAGTTTTTATTATTTATCATTTTAATTAAATTTGAGATAAAGAAAATTCTTATGTGATGTATTTTTCCTTAAAAAGAAGTAAATGATTACAAAAATTAAATATTCTTAAACACTTTTTTATTTTATTTAATTTTTTTATTTTTTAGTTTATTTTAATGGTGATCATGATTGATATATTTGAAAAGCTAAATAGGAAGTTCGTTGTCCATAAAAGAGCTATCTCCTATTGTTGATAATTTGATTTTTATATTATTTTTCTCTCTTTTTATTATTTTAAATTTTTAATGATTATTGTGACTAAAATTGTAAAAAGTTGAATGATCGGACACAAAATTAAGTTTGAATTGAGGAGAAACATAGAAAAATGTTCACATAGTATTTTATTTTTTAAAATATGACATAGAGGAGAGATAAAATATTGATGTGGTGCCATATAAGCATTCACATTAGTGTCATGTCAGCAAATTCATTAATTAATGAACGATAACCGATTGTGATGATCGGGGTTGAATCATATCTAAAGTTGGATGGCCGTAGTGTTATAAATTAAAATTGGGTGAACATATTGAAAATACATCCCAAGTTGAATGACTATCAAATAAATTTACTCCTTATTCTCCTCATAGCTTTCTTTACACACATATTTTTGAGGTGATTCAATTTGTATTAGAACCTTGTTCAGGTAAATTTTGAATCTATAAAATTCATAATTTATTTCAAAGTATAAAATTTGTTACATAATTTCTAACTAGGCCTACTTCTTTTGTCAGTACAACAAGGCATCTTCAAGACAATTAGCACATAATTCTTTTTAAAAGAGGTGATTTTAAACTAATTCTTTCTTCTCTATAAATTAGGATTCCGAAGAATCATTTGCTACAATTTTCATAATTTTTTAGTCACAATAAAATCTTTTCCAAATAGGTAAACACTTACCTATTAGAATCTAGAATTAAAAAATACGTTTCATGATTCCAATCAATAGATGCAATTTCCTTGTTGATTCAATTAATAAGACACGTTAACCTTAACCTTAAACATTCAGAAATTAAAGCATAAGGAGTTAATAAAATAGATCAATTGTATCCATCTTATACATACCCTTTTTTTTCCTTGCTTATGCTCTTCCTTTTTTCCCTGGTTCAGCCCACCTCCCCATCGTCACTAATCCTGTGTCTGGCTACCATCATATTTTATTCTTGTTATTTCCTTCCATGAAATTCCAAAGTAGATAGGGTGATGTGTGTTCTTCTCTCTTATGTTTTCTTTACAGATCTTAGGTGGTAACATACTGTAAAAGTTGTCGACACCAAGTTGACGTGGAACTTCTTCCACCTAAGGCTTTAGGCAGTTTGGATTGAGCTGTAAAATATAAAGATATAAAACACAATTTTGAATAACCTCGTAGACACACGTAGGAGACCTGATGTGGTTATTCATATTAATTAGCCAAGTTAACTAGTTTAGGTTAAATAATTAAGTCACTCAATTCATAATTAATTATATAAAGTAAATTAACTTAGTATTGACCATATTAGATTGATTAATACTAATTTACTTACTCACTAATTAAACCACTCAAAAGAATAACTATCTGAAAAAATTTCTTAAATAAGTTATCTAACTCATAAAGATTATTGCAATTCTTCTCTCCGTGTCCTTTTTACTCATTTGTAAATTAAAGAAATCTTTTGTTCGAACATGATGTATCAAAAAAATACAATAACTATCTCAACAAATTACAATTCCATGTCATCGGGCAAGGTCCCTAGCCTAGATAGGTACATCCTAGAATTTTATAAACATGATGTATCACAACCTTGAGTATTTTTCAAATTATGGATGCTTCCTAAACATTGGGAGGAAATATAACGCACCCAAATCGCCTAGTAAAATTCAATGTGAGGAACATTGTCAACTGTGCAATGCTCTAACTAAAATGTTGACTCTTATTAGTTCTTTGACCATAACATCAAGAGGACTTAAATTACTAATAGCAAAAATATCACTAAATGCAGAAGTCCAAGAGCTAAGCAATGTTTAACGACCATATTTGAATCTCTTCATTAATCATGGTCGCTAAAAGTCATTTTTCTTGTAATGTTCTAGACCCCGCAGTCTCTTTCTTTCCTCCCGTTTTTTTTCCCCAACTTGCGGCCATCTTTTTTCTCGCTTTGGAGTTTTATGCATGGTGTTTTATGGGCTTAAGAAGGAGGAGAGAGGTGCTTGGAGGATCAGCTATAGAAGAGGAAGTTCATTGGACAGGAAAAAGGTTAAGAAGAGGAAGAACTAAACCTAAGGGCATTAGGATCAAGGTAGTAAGAGTGAACATTTTGCAATGCATCCAACGCATGAATTGAAAGTTCTAACTTCTTTATTGATTGATGTGTATGAATAGTTAGACAAAAAATTATCATGTGATTATATTCGAGGGTAGTTAAGGTGCCGTTAAGGGAGCGTCATGTTAGTTGAAAAGTGGCATCCAGCCTCATTACCACTCGCGTCGACGGTGCGCGGAGAACACCCATAGATGTTGTTAGGTGCCAACACAGCCTAATTATTGAATTAGCCATGTAAAACTACCATATGCCCTTAACCGATGATCAATTAAGGTCTAGTTAAAGGAAAAATAACATCATTTTTCAAGGTTGCGTATGCCAATGGCGTGACGGGGTGACCTTGGATGTTGAGAGATCACTACAAGAAAACAAGGGAGGGGATGCCCCCTAGTCCGTTGCGGGAGAGGATGCCCCCCTCCCGCCCGAGTCGCGCGCGGAAAGGCTTGTGCATCCACCGACGGGCACGAAAAGAGGATGTCCTTCCTCCCTCCGGCTGTCGGCGAGCATCCTGAGGAGTCACCTCTTTTATTTTTTTATAAATGAATATAATATTATATTATTATTTTTAATATTCTTTTAATATTTTATATTATTTTATTTTTCAATCGGTTGTCATGTAAGCCAAATGACCGATAATAGGTTATATCTGATCGAGAGGTATTTGTCGAAAAAAGTTAATAGGTTGAGGCAGTTTATACACAATCAAGTTGAAGGATAGAGTTGGAAAGTGTAAAGTTCGAGGGCATTTAGTCAAATTTATCCAACCAGCAACGACAACACCTCGATGTCTATTATATTCTCAGACAAGTTGGTCGTGTGTGCCTGCCATGCGTCATCTGGCTGCCCGGCGCTCGATCCAACTGCGGTCAGTCGGATCTGGCTGATCACAGCCGATCCGGCTGCAGGCGGCCAGATTTGGACGCTCACACTGGAGGATCCGGCTATGGGCGATCGGATGTGGACAGACGGTGGACGATCCGGCTGCGGGCGGCCAGATGTGGATGGACGGCAGACGATCCGACTGTGGACGGCCGTACGTGGACGGACTGCTGACGATTTGCTTGTGCGGCAGGATGTGGATGGACGACGGACGATCTCGCTCGCTGCGTATCATCATGTCCGTGCGGACAGCCGTTCCGGCCGTGGCCAAAATTTTTTTAAAAAGAAGAAATAATCATTCCGACGGTTAAAGTCATGGGAAGGAAAGTGCTTCCCGCGGTCTAAGCCATCGGAACCTTCCCACGGCTGGAGCCGTAGGAAAATTTTCCTACGATTAGAACCGTGAGAATTATTTCCTATGGCTGCAGTTATGGAAAAATACGCAAGGCTCTAGCTGTAGGAACCTATTTACCCGCGGCCTAAGCCGTGGGAACCTTTCCACGGTTGCAGCCGTGGAAAGTTCCCACTGCTGCAGCCGTGGGAAGTTCCCACGGCTGCAACCGTGCGAAGAGTTTGCAGGGCTGCACCCGTGGAAACTTTCATGCGAAGAGATTTCCTATGGCACAAATTGTGGAACCTTCCCATGGTTTGAACCGTGGGAGGGTTTTCTCACGGTTTTGGCAGCGAGAACTTCCAACGGCTACTAGGAACCGTCGAAAAAGTTTTGCAATGAGCAATATTCCTATCGTAGCCTCTCGTCGAAATAACCGTCGGAAACTAGTGTTTCTGATGGTTTTTCGATACCTTCCCATAGTTGTAACCATGGAAAATAGCCATTTTTCTTGTAGTGTCAATTGGCTTTCACACGGGAATATGTTGAACCAATTGATAAGTTGGATTGTTAATTAAAGCATTTTATTATGAATCATATGTTACAAGAAACCAGTTTATTTAATAAAGTTTGTTAATAGAATCATTTTTATGGATTTAATGCCCGTCCACCCAAGTTGCATCGGATGGGGATCATATGACGATGGCGCCATCGACCAGATCCGACGCTTGTCAACCACTAACGACCAGATCCAATTGTCAGACATCGGATCTGATAAGACTATGGCCGGATCGTCAGGCGGCTAGATAGGCTGATAGTCATCGAGAGAGACGAGTGAGATGCAAGAGATGAAGGTCGTCATTTGCCGAAGTCGAGGGAAGAGATAGGAAGAGAGGGAGACAGAGAGGAGTGGAGAGCAGGAGAGTGAGAGAGAGGGGAGAGGGGAGCGAGAGAGGAGAAGAGGAGAGGAGAGGTGAGTCGGGGAGGAGAAGGAGAAATACTTATATAATATTATAAATATCATTATCGACGGGTGCTCCCTTTGGTAATACCGCTCGAATGAAATTCCTTGGTACTACTGATGGATATACCCATGGATAACAATATTATTAAAATTTTAATCGTAGTTTTTTGCTATATGTTATATATTTTCTTAAAAATAAAATTACTCAAGGGTGCTTCCTTCGATATTAAAAATAAAATTACTGACAATTGAACCAGCTCCGTGATGCCATCCCCATCCTATCGTCAGATGGGAGGCCAGTCCGCCCACGGACGGGCATTAACTAATAATTTTTAGTCTACTGTTAAAAACAATTAATTGGATTAATAAAATAGTTAATAAAATCAAATGAACCAAAAAAATATGTTAATAGAAAGAAGTCTTAAAAGATAGTTAAGTACGCATGCCAAGTATTAAAAGCAAAAAGGACTCCCATACAAATACACCGACCTCCTGGTGAGCATGTAATTTTAGTTCTACGAGGATGAAGTATACCAAGCCGAGCCACTTCCTACAAATAACATCTAATATAAAAGTAATAGGCCATTAGATTTATTCCTCGATCTACAAAAATAAACAAAAAGGCAGACACAAACTACTACTTGTGTTCAATAAATTAAATTAAAATCGATCAAAATCTTAAAGACCCCGCCAATCTCGTCTTCACTATGGAGACGCGGATCTTGACGTGGAGTTAAATAATTCAAATTAATTGGAACACAAATAACAAGGCATGGGATCCTCCTACTACCACCTTGCTACCATCACCATCACCACCACCACAGGAATTAGTCCTCCGCCTCCTTGATCAAGTTGCCTCCGTATTCCTGAGCTGGGCCATCAATCCGCTGGTGCGAGAGGTCGGCTACGTCGTGCAAGAGCGCGAAAGAGTGGAAGCTGCCGATAAGGCCATCTCAAGGCCAGATCGAGCGATCTCCTGGAAAAAGTAGAAGCAGCCGAAAGAAGAGACCCAATGACTCGCGATTGCCGCTGAAACCAAGTGGAAATGCTGTTGCCTATTGGGAAACATTCACGACATGGAAATGGTGAAGGCCACAAAAGCCGAGTATGAGAAAACATGCAAATGCGTTGGCGGCTGCTCAGGCAACCTCTATTCCAGCTACAAGATCAGGAGGAAGGCCACCAAAGAGCAGGTGGAAGTGCTCGCTTTATACGAGCAAGCGGGAGCGGAAGCCAAATACCTTGTTGGATTTAGAACATATATAAATCATAGAGGTTGCGAAATGTCTCTCACAGCGGAAGTGGATCGTTGGGACTTTTTTACGAATACTTGATGAACGCACTTGTTCCTCGAGATCACGAATGGAATACCTTGTCACAGCACAAGTACCTCTGGATGGACCTCACGAAAACACGTTTTAAGACCTCTGGTACGGGTCCCCTTTTATAGGGAGGGAGACTTGGTGAATGGTTAAGCATAACACATCATGCGCGTTCTCAAAGTGCATGAATCGCGCGGCCCGTGCCCGATCCGAGCTATCCGCGGGCGCAATCTCGCAGCCCGCGCGTGATCCGCGCGTGGTTGCGCACGCGGGACGCGCGCTCCTGCGCGTGTCTTCGCTCATGTGGGCTGTGCGCACACGCGGCCCATACATCCGAAAGGACATTTTTCCAATAATCTCCCTCTTACCTGCATTGGTAATTGCGTTTTTGTTCGTCCATAATTAGTAAGATGTGTCATGCCCGTAATGAATTCATGAAGTTCACACGTGAGCCAATAAATGTGCAAATAATGTAACTTGCTATGTCCTAGATCTGACTTGCACTATAGCCAAGACAACGTATGTTTTGCTCTACGATAACTATCTTTCACATACACTATATTTTTTAACTAAAAAAAATAGTTGGTCAATTGTACGTGAAAGTTTTATGCAGGTCATAACAGTTTTTTTCTTTCTTCATCATGTCTTTTAATAGTGAACTAGCTACTTTCCTATACGTGGCTCGACATGTTACTTTACTTTTCACCTTTGAGTACCCTGCGAAAATAGTAAGTACTAATTCTTTTTCTTAAAATATAGTCAAGAGTCTAAGAGCACGTACAGATGAATCATCTGTCAGAGACTCACAACATGATGACCATCGAATTAATCAATTCATCATGTCTCTAGGTCGACTTTGCATACTTGGTACTAAACACAAGTACTGGGGTGGAGACTCCCACTGAAGAAGCATATGTCTAGCTTTGTTTAAATTATACATCGCATAGACTTCAGTCCAACCACTACCTTTTAGCGCCCGACTCAAGTTTTCAAATTTCGCTAAAAGTTGGAGTATATAGGACGTCGTAAAGATAAAGAATTTGGTCTTTGCTAAGTTCTAATTTGCACGTTCCAATGCCTTTAACTTCAACTCTATCATTATTTTCAACGTAAATCCATTTGCTCCCCGCACTTATTCGATGAAATTTCACTAAGATCCCGCGATCTCTTGCTACATGATCGGTGGATCCTGAATCTGCAATCTACGAAGGATGAGTTACAACAATTAAGGCACACTTGGAAATATAAGCAAAAGAATAGTGGTTAGGACAAACCTTCTTATGCTCAGTGCAATCACGAGTAAAGAGACTATGTTTGCTACAATTATAGCATTTTACTTTATTAATGTCTGCCTTGTCGTCACATTTTTCACATTTGTGCTTGTGGCCTTGGGCTTTCTTTTGTCCAGTATTTTCGCTCTTCTTGTTTGGTTGCAACTTATGCAACATTTTTCTCTTGGATTGGGAACTTGCCATTTGTCCACCATTTTACAGCAATTAATGCTTCAGAGGATTGATTCATGCTTGAAGGGTCTCATCCTCCATTTCAATGTGGCGAGCAACTTGGTCAAAAGTTTTGACATTTTTGTTATATATCAAGTTACAACGCATGTATTCCCAACTTTTAAAAAGAGAGTGGATCAGAGCCTACACCTATTGCTCATCATCGAGCACTTGTCTTGCACTTTTGAATTCACTAATCATGTAAGACATCTCCTAAATATGCTCTCTCATCGTATGATTTGGTCATTTCTGATAAGAGTCAAATTTGACCGTGAGCATCCGATGCTTGGTAGTCATGGTGACCACGTACTTATTGCGAAGCGCCGTCCACATTTTGAATGTTGTCTTATAGACTTCGAATTCGCACAAGAGGGATTGTTCATCGTGCTCAACAACGTAATGCGAGCAATTGGATTTTTCTTGGTCCAGGCCTGATATGCCTCCATGTCCGTGTTGGGCATTATTTTCAGGTGCAAGTTCATTGACAACATGGTTGATGGTGTCCAAAACTTCTTGTTCTTGTAGGAGATATTGGACATTCCGATGCCATATATCATAATTATCATCATTGAGCTTTTCATTCTTGTTCAGGTCAACAATTATTGTTTTGGAACTCATGGTTTAATTTGGTCACAAAAAATAGGAGAAACTAGTGTTATGCATGTTCGAGTTTTGTCCACAAATAACATAAATAATGAAATAACAATATTCATAAAGTAGCGACATCGAGAGGTTGTTAAACTTCCACTCATCTCCCACTATCTCCAAAAAATATTATCATTCATTATTTTAATAATGTGATAAAATTAATCTAAATGTATGAATTTTGAATCAACACATAATTCAAAATTTTCTACTCTATACATTTTGAATAAACTTATAATTCAAAATCATCGGAATTCATTTCGTGTGGTGCATCAAGTTATTTCTAATATGACTAAGATAATCAGGACCAGTGCAACGGGGACTCTTTTTCGAGGGGTGCTAATTAAATAACTGCACACTATCCCTCGCCTCGACATCACATTAGAAAAAATTGTATTACTACTATCACAGATCAACCCTTTTTTTGGAGACTGCGTTGACCATGCACCAAGCCAGTTCTTAGAAACCTTTTCAGACATGCATTTCGATCACACACCACTCAACAGAAAGACATTAGTTATTATGACAATATTTGAAGCTCAAGATGCCTTAGTCCTTAAAAAAACTACTTATGTTGCATGTATTCTTTAATTACCTATAGTTTGTATAATTGACCAACTAATTATTTTTATTAAATATAATATTTGAAGCTCAAGATGCCTCAGTCCTTAAAAAAAATACGAAGTTCAGAAATAGCTAAAAATAATATTGCCTTGTTAATTACTTCTCAAAAAAGGAATTAATTTTAATTTATTTAATTTCAAACCAATTTAAAATTCTAGACAAGTTATCATCCTTAACAAAATTGGA
Source organism: Pontederia crassipes (assembly GCA_030549335.1). Taxonomy (NCBI): domain Eukaryota; kingdom Viridiplantae; phylum Streptophyta; class Magnoliopsida; order Commelinales; family Pontederiaceae; genus Pontederia; species Pontederia crassipes. Next base: position 10,275,180 of record CM060198.1, read on the forward strand.
CAAATCAATTTTAAATTCAAATTCATAATTTTAACACAGTCAAAATTTAGATAATAGAAATAAATATTATTATGACATATATAAATGAAAATATTTATTTCATATATGATAACACATTTATTAGGCAATATTTGTTATTGACATGCAAATCTAATCATTTAGTTTTAATGTACTAAATCAACAAATGATTTTTTTTAATAACATTAAATTGCATGCTATATTTCAGAAAAAATATTTTAAGGAAAAACTTATTTTTCCTAATTTTTCGAGATTTTATAATAAATATTTTCTATTTTTGAATTATTTTAAAATTTTAGTGAAAATAAAAAAAAAGAAAAATTATTTATTGGGCCTCTAGCTAGCCCAATTGCCAATCATTATGTGTAAAACTCCTTTGTATTCAAACTGAGCCTTCAAATATGTCTGATGGAATAATTTTCTTTCTTTTTTTTTCTACAACACATATAGAAAAAATTAGTAAAAAATAACCAAAAATATTAAAAATAAATCCAAAAAATATATTATAGTTTAGGTTCATTCATAACATATTTGTGATGAAAAAATCATTTTGTCGCTCAGTTATGGTCATACAATTGAGATGAATAAATCCAAAAAATAATAACAAATATTATTTGTTTGGCACAATCACGAGTTCGAGAAAAATCAAAATGCTCTGATACCAATGTAGAATTTTATAACAGATATAGGAATACCTCTTGGAGCGAAAGAGGATCATAAAAATTTTTCCATGAACTCTTGACGAACGCACTTATATTTCGAGATCGGGAACCGAACCTTTGGGAACAGAACTATTTACCACAATAGAAGTACCTCTTGAAGAGCCTCCACGAAAAGCATATTTGGCCCTTTTATAGTGTAGAGAGACTTGGGCAAGAAGTTAGGCATAACGCATCACGCGCGTCCATCGCACATGATGACGTGTCCACTCGGCGCATCATTCACGTGTGGATCGTGCGATCTATGCGATCGACGCGGTCTGCGTGCGATCAAGGCGCACTATGCGACTCGCGCTCTGTCCGCCCGCGTCTTGCCCAAGTGGGCCGCGCGCATGCGACCCATATGCCCAAAAGGGAATATTTATAACAAGCCGATAACTTGAAACAACATGAGTCTACAGTAAAAATTGCAATTTTCTCTTCATCTTTGTGCTTGTGTACCATACATACATCGAGATGATACAAGGAAAATGGGACTCTGTGTATCTTCCATTCGATGGTCGTGTTCACAACGATCGAATGCATATCCTCTATCCGAAAACCAAGATCAAGTGCCTTTGTCAACGCCGCTCCGATCCATGAGGCAACATAATAATACTTCAGGTTTGTGCATGGTCTCATGCCTAATTACTCTCAGTTTAATGTCATTTTTTTCCGTAATTCATTCGATTTTTCATTCTCGAATATGTTGGTATATAAGTAGCAAGAATTCTAAATTATTTTTTTAAAAAAATAAATCCAATTTTTATCATCTTATTTGTGTAAAATCTATGCAAATCAATTCATATATATATATATATATATATATATATATATTAGATTTATCTTTCAGTTTATATTCTAATTATTTTAAAGACAATTAACAATTTGTATTTCTCTTTACAACACTACAAGAAAAACGTTGATTACCGTCGGTAATTAGCTCAAAATCTGTCGATAACACAATTACCGATGGTTTTTCAGACGGAATCAATCCATCGGAAAAACGCTCGTCGCAAATCGATTTGCTACGGTTAAAAAAATCATCGGTAATTGCGACGGTTTGGACCATCAAAAAATTCCCGGCGGTTCCAGCCGTCGAAGCTTTCCGACGATTGCGACTGTCGAAAATTTTCGACGGTCGTCGCAATCGTCGATCTTTCGGCGGTTGGAACCGTCGCAAAGAATTTTTTAAAAATAAAAATAATTAGCGGCCGGATCCGGCCGCCCGCGGCAGGATCCGAACGCCCGCGGCCGGATCCGGCCGCCCGCGGCAGGATCCGAACGCCCGCGGCCGGATCCGAACGCCCACGGCCAGATCCGGCCGCCAACGGTCGGATCCGAATGCCCGCGGCCAGATCCGGCCGAATCCGAACGCCAGCGGCCGATCCAGCCGGAAAATCCGTCGCAAATTGCGACGGATGAGTATCCGTCGGAAATATCGACGTTCCTAACTATCGAAAAATAAAATAATAATATAACAAATTACATAATCTATTATTTTCATTTCCGACGGTTGTAACCATCGGAAAATCCGTCGCAAATTACGACGAATTTCAAACCGTCGAAAATTGATCATCGAAAAATGGCAATTTTCTTATAGTGCAAAATCTCAGATATTAATATAAGAATTTTGATAATTCGCAAGTTTATGTGAAGTTTGATAACGACAATTAGAATGAGTAGTGGTTCATATAACACACATACACGCGTGTATATATATATATGTGTATATATATATATATATATATTAAATGGACAAAACATAATTCAAATATTGTCGCTTCGAAATTTGATCTTAGAACCGTTGCCGTTCCGTGGTTTCTAACATGTAAGTATAGCTTTTGCTGATGCAGCCTTCCTAAAGAGTGAATCAAACCATTTGACCCCAACATTTTTAACATTATTAGTATTCTCAAACACTAATACGATAAAACATCAGATGGACATAACACACAGAGGTAGGCGTATACCATATATAATCAATATATACAATACTCCACCCACCTTGGTTGGGTCATATATCTTATGCTCGTTGAAACTTAAGTAGGATATTTTTGTTACTAGTCTCATTTATCATAGTTACACTGTTCAAACATACAACTAGAAACTAGATAAATTACTCGACTGATAGTAAATTTTCAAATTTTGTGATGGCAATCAAAGTATATATACATACATATATATATATATATATATATATATATATATATATATATATTCTAGTACAACATCTTAAGCCACCTTTTCGAGTGCGAACATTACATTGGGGGCGGCGGCGAACGTCCATAGACGCCGCCGGGTTGATTTCCAGGAAGACCGCCATAACCGATACTACCTTGACTATGTTGTGGGGAGGGGGGCGAAGGCGAACCACCACGGCCATCGCCATTATCATTTCGGTTGACGCCTTCAAGGCCAACTCCGAAGGGAACGTCTCGCCTCTTCTGTCCCTCCATATTCGGCGCCGCCACCTTCTCTCCAGCACCGGCGGCGCATAACAGGGCAGCCAAGAGCAAGGCGAGGAAGACCTTCACCATTTTAAACCTGATTGCTTGCGTTGGTTGTCGATTTGGCACAGAACATATATATAAGGGGGTTTCGCTGAATGCCCTTGGACCTGCATGCCGGAGGATTAATTGGACGGAAATGCACGTGAATGATGAGAACACGTGAATGCTTTATTTCTTTTCCCGTGTAGAAAGGGATATATGTCAATTAGCTTTTATATTTTGGAGCTGACTTATGGGTAATGACCTTACACTTTGCTTTTTCCCTTAAAGAATTAATTTAGATAATATCTAATTTTTAATGTGCATAAGTTTATCACAGTATATCTAAGTCTCAAGGAGCATCCTCGTCATTTGACAAAGACTTGCTCTTTGAGACACTAGGAACTATTATGAGTTCAACTAACAAAATTCACTAAGACTAGCCAACAATCCATAAACATTAGCAAAACTAATAACTAAATAAAAAATGGTAAAAAGTGAAGATAAAAAAGTAATTAAATGCTGAAGTGGAATGATTAAAATTTATTTGATAGATAGTATCATTCTTATTGCATCAATTTTTATATAAAAAGGTACAAAGCAAAAAATAATGAGGCCTCTAAATTGATGCTAACGAGTCGAGCATTATGGCCGTACACTATTTAAGTCACCTATGATAAATCAAATAGAGAAGAAATAATTTTCTCGTGAACTTCGCAACTCAAATATGAAACGCTAATAATAACATCGAACAGAACTTGACATTATAATTAACAAGTAAATCATAATCCAAAACCAGTAGTGTCCAAAGATAATAATCAAAATCAATAGCTTTCTAGCGCCGGCAGCTAAGAGGATCCTTGAAAAAATAGTATAACCCATTGGAGCAGATAGAAGATCATGATCCCAAGATAATACAACTATTATGAGTATCGAGTCTCTCCTGATCGAACGATGATTTCATAAATTGAACCTGTAGGGGTTATAGTTCCTGTAGTGAGTATAGGGATTATTATTGTCATAATACATCTTAGAAAAGAAGATTATTTTCATAAATCTTCCGTAAACTATCACGATTTTTCACATTTAACTTCAAACTACGAACTTATTTTTTTGAATTACTAAACTATCACGACTTTTTCACTTTAGTCCTCCCGTCCACTTTCTGTTATGTTTCCGTGATTTTTTCCATTTATGAATAGACTAAATTATCCCTCCCTCATAACACATCAAATAATAAATATTAAAAATATAAAATGAAAAAAACTGGAGAGAGGTTAAGTTAGTCTTTTTCATAAATGACATTTCTTTTTCTTTACCAATTTAATCCTTCCAATGATTTTTTTTATTTTTTATATTTATTATTTCATATTTTTTTTTAGGGAGGGATAATTTAGTCTTTTCATAAATAAAAAAGTAAAATTAACAGAAAATATAACAGAAGTACACGGAAGGATTAAAAGATGGGACAGAGCTAACAGTTGAACTTGATATCTTTTTAGAGGCTTGATCAATGTTTTTAGAACCGGACCAATGACCGAACTAGATTTGTTATCAGATCATGGTTGGTCCGATCAGATTCGATCGAATTGAATTTTATTCGAATAATATTATTTATAATAATTATAAAAATATAATACCAGTTATATAATATAATATATGAATATTTTACTAATAATCTATTAATAAAATTAAAAATTAATATAATAAAATTTTTATTTGTTAAAAGTTTTAATAATGATGAAAATAATGGTTAACTTATAAATATAAATAATTATTATTGATGTAATATCTATTATTTAATGATGATAGATGCTATATTAATAATTTTTATCTTAAATTATTCTCATTTCTTTTTTCTTTAACACTTTCCTTTTTATTTTTTTTATTTCTTTATGTCTTTTGATAATTTTTTATTTTAATATTACCCAATTTTAAATACTTACCTTTTTATTTCAATTTCTATTTAATTTTATACATATCGATTTCCCTTCTCTTTATTCCTCAAATTCATTTTTTTCTCTTTTTAATTTTCTATTTTTATCATTTTCTTTTATTTTTTTCTAAATTTGAATTGAATCAAGTTAAAACAATTCAACCGAGTCGATTCAATCAAATTTTCCTGATTCAATATCAAAACTAATTTTAACATGAAATCAAACTAAATTCGCGATTGCACCGATGGGTGAGATCCCATTTTCATAACATTAGTTGGGCGTGACTTTATGTCCTTATCTATGGAGTCCACCCTTGGCTATGTATGGTTTTGAAACTTGGGACAGAACTTGGCCCAAATTTCAGACCTTTTGACAAACACTCGATAAAAAAAATTCACGCTAAAACAAAAGTTCTAGTCAACAAGTCACGTGACTCAAAATTCATGAAAAAAGTTCTTGCCATTGACAAGTTCTTGCCAATGGCAAGAACTAATCTTGTTTTTTTTAATTTTGGCATGTAGGTCTAAAAGTAGGTGGTCCTACTTTTAGACCTACTAATTATTTAATAATATAAAATATATTATATGTTATATATAATAATTATTTATTTATTAATGTATTATCATCATATTATTAGAAATAAATTTATTTATATTTAATAATAGTTTTACTGAATATAATAGTTTACTTAGTATTATAGTATAATATTTTAATCCAACATTTAATAATTATTTATTATACTTTAATTAGTATTATAGTATGGTATTTATGGTTAAAATTAGGTCTATATATCTATTAATGTATATATAGTATATATTAATTTTGTATATATACATATATAGTTATTTATTGATCAATATATTATTATAAAACTTATAAAATAAATTTATTAGATCTAATTAATAAGTATTTTTATTATTTGACATACATATATTTTACTTAGTATTATAACACAATAAAGTTAAAAAAATACATGATAAAATTAACTTAAATACTATTGTATTCCAATAAACTTTACTAATTGAAATTTTTAATTGTTTTTAGAGAAAATATACAGGATATAATTTACATTATATTATAATCTTATTAACATATTGCTTACGTTATAGTATTAATTTCATATTATAAAAACCTTTTTATCAAAATGAATATTAATACATTGTGCTATAACTTAAATTTTTAATCGAACCCAAGTTTTTTTAATTAATTAAAAATATATAAATATATTTAGTAATAATACAATTTCTATCTAATATAAATTTTCTATCATATAAAATAATAAAAAAATATATTTAGTTCTTACATTTTATGTAAACACCCACTAAAATTTATCTATGAAATTAACTTTTCATTCAAACACCAAACTCAAACTTTTTCATCTAATCGATTAGTTCTCGAAAACTAACGATAATTCGAAGTTCTCATACCGAACACAATCTCAAGCATCCAACGTCGTCGAACATGATGCCCTATCACGTTTCTCGCATATCAGTGTGTCATCGCGAGAAACAAAAACAACTTTTTTTCCACGTGAGTAGAAAACGTCACCTGCAATAATCAGAAGAGATTTTTTATTTAATAATATTAATGTGATTACTTTTATAGGAGCCTCAGTGTAAAAGTAGAATCTTGAGTAGAATTCTTTTTTAACTTTCTACCATTTAATTTTAATTCAATTTATTTATCTTTTCCATATTCATGTTTCCCCTAGAGGTCCGCTCCAATACACGAGGCAGCATAATAATATTTCAAGTTAGTGTATGGCCCTAGGTCTAAACCTGATTCCGTTATAAGTGTAATTCCTTTCGGTTTGAAGTCGTTTCTTCCATGCTTATTCTTTCGAGAATGTGTTGGTGTAACACCGTGCAATTTTCACCCTAAAAGTGGAGGATAATTAGGTCATTTCGTCAATGCTAACTTATTTGTCATCACTTAATCATAATATTATAATTCAATAATAATACAGTGAAAACTAATATTCATTTAAAATAAGAGAAGATCATCATTCATTTAACGGAAGACTTTAACTTAAAATAACAATAAAACTAATGTCATAAAACATAATGAAAGCACTATTCATTTTCATATTTAGAAGAGACTCTGGGACTCATGACTCCATCTATTCTTTGTCGTCATGAGTTGACTCAGTTATCCATCCAAATAATTCAGTTACCTGCACGAATCCAGAGTATAAGGTTGTCCAATTAGAGTATGAAAAGACCAATTCAATAACATACATCCTAAATAGAATACCACACGACACATGTATATTCATAAATGCACATGTCATTGATTCATGAAGAATCAAATCGTTGCCCTCCAGTAGACTAACTAAGCCTTGATGCCGAGGCTCTGTCACTCGAGGGTGAATGAGAACATATATACCATTGCCGGTAAGATACAATTATTCTCTCAAAAAAATGCTAATTTCAAAGTGCAGGGCAAAACAATTTTTCGAGAGAAATTGTAACACAATGGAGTAGGACACCATATTTCCTATCATCAGTTTGAAGGGCGACAAGTAATAGTATTCTTCAATTGGGTTCATTATTATCATAATCATCAAATAATTTACATCACTCAATATTCAAATTTTAACCTAGTTACGACTGTCCATTCATGTATCTAGATTCATATACAATCATCAGGCATCAACTTTGAAAATAACTTTAAATATATCATATATATTTCTTTTGGTCGGTCATGACTGTGATGGAGTGGTCACATCGTGTTTCACTTCTAAGTATTTGGTCATGGTCATGCAAATTAGTGTCACGGCCGTGCCACATTCCTGGCACGACTTTTTTACGGTCGTGCTGCTTTGACCATGATCGTGGGAGGGAGTTTTGCTCATCTGCGAGAATAATATGGTCAAGCGATATTTTTGCCCTCCAGGTCTTATTAGGCTCGCACAAAAAAATACTAATAGCTCAAATTTTTATCTTATTGCTCTATTAACAGTGTCTAACCCATATTAATCTCACTTTTGCATGTTTTTCAATAAAACTTTGAAAAAATGCAATACAAAACATTCTAAAGGGTCTAGACCTTATCTATATTGATATAGAAATCAAAGCACATGAAAAACATACGAAATCATTCATTCCTTCAAATCTAGGATTCATCCTAAATCTCACAAAATGAAATCCTAGCATAAGAATTTAACATGGGATTTCAAGAACAAGAATTATATATGAGAACCCTTCAGATCTAATGCATGATATGGTCCTCAACCACAAATCCTATCAAGAAATATGATGTTCTTGGATCTCTCAATCCAAACAGACAAACATTGAGAATGGAGAGAGGTGTTTAAATCCTCTTTACATACCTTAATCTTTCTAATTGATTCTCCTCTTCTTTCGTTTCATCTTCTTCCTCCACCTTTTTGTTTCTTAATATCTCCTTTCTCAAATCCTAGCCGTTAAGAGTTCAGATAGAGAAAAGCGATAAACAAGAGAGTCTTATGCTTTTATATATGGAGGTTAGGGATTTTGACCAAAAATACAATTATTCTTGATAAAAATTTGAGGTGTTACAATTGGTATATAATTAGTAAAACTCGTAAAATTAAATCTTGAAAAACAAATCTACTTTTTATCTTCAAATTTTTTTAAAGCCTAGGAACCTCTTTCGAAAGGATATTGCATACGGCTGCCACTACAAGAAAATCACGATTTTTCGACGGGCAATTTTCGACGGTTTTATTTTTGACAGATTTTTTGACGGTTATGACCGTCGAAAGTTATTTATATTATTATTTAATTTTTCGACGATTAGGAACGTTGATATTTCCGACGGATATCCATCTATCGCAATTTCCGAAGGATTTTCCGACGGTCACAACCGTCGAAAATGAAAAAATAAATTATGTAATTTGTTATATTATTATTTAATTTTTTCGATGGATTTTCCAACGGATATGATCGTCGAAAATGAAAAAAATAAATTATGTATTTTTTATATTATTATTTAATTTTTCGACGATTAGGAACGTCGATATTTCCGACGGATATCCATCCGTCGCAAAATCTGCCGTAATTTCCGACGGTCATAACCGTCGATAAATGTATAATAATATCATACGAGGAATATTTTATTAATATAACTAGAGATGGCCCAAACCGTCGTAATTACCGATGGTTTCGACCATCGGTAATGTTTACCGACGGTTCAAACCGTCGGTACAATAAAAAATAAACATTATATATAACTAAATATATTTTCGACGGTCATAATCGTCGGTAATTTTAAAAATAGTTAATATTTACGTTTTCGACGGTCGAAGCCGTCGGTAATTAAAATTTCGTTATCCCACTTTTTTTTTTCTTTTCCCGCTTTCTCTCTCCCTTATATATCATATATCATTCCTCCTCCTCATCTTTCTCTCTCCCTCTCCCTCTCCCGGCCCGCGCCGGCGACCCTCTCCCGTACCGGACACCGGCGACCCTCCCGCACCGGCGACCCTCTCCCGTACCGGCGATCCTCTCCCGCACCGGCGACCTTCTCTCACGCCGGCGTCTCTCTCTCTCTGTCCCTTTCTCTCTCCGGCCGGATCCGACCCCCAGCGGCCGGATCTCGCCATTGCGGCCGGATCCGGCCGTCCGACGGCCGATCCGGCGGTGAGAGGCCGGATCCGTAGCCATCCGGCCGCTGTCGGCCGGATCCGCTGCCATCCGGCCGTTGTTGGCCAGGGACCAGATCCGGCCCCCGGCGGCCGGATCGACCCCCGGCGGCCGGATTCGGCCGCCCGGCCGCCTGGCGATCGATCCGGCTGCCTCCGGCCCCAGCGGTCGGATCCGGCCTCCAGCGGCAAGTTCGGCCGCCGGGCGTTCGGATCTGGCCGCCTGGCGGCGGATCCGTCCTCTCGCGGACAGATCGGCCGCCGGACTGCCGGATCTGGACCCAGCGGTCCGGATCGGGCACCGGCGGCCAAGATCCGGTCCCCAGCGGCCCGGATCTAGCATTGGCGGCCCGTATCCGATCCCCAGCGGCCGGATTTGGTCGCGGCCGGAGCTGGCCGCGGCCCGATCTGGCCGCTAATTTTTTTCTATTTAAAAAATTTTTTCGACGGTTGCGACCGCCGAAAGTTTCGACAGTTGCAACCGTCGAAAACTTTTGACGGTTCGAACGGCCAGTCTTTTCCGGCGATTGCAACTGTCGAAAACTTCAACGGTTCGAACCGCCGGCATTTTTCGGCGATTGCAACCGTCGGAAACTTTCGATGGTTCGAAACGTCGGTACTTTTTCCGATGGTTCTGACCGTCGATATTTCCGACGAATTTTTTTCGACCGTCGCAAATCGATTTGCGACGAGCATTTTTCTGACGGATCGATTCCGATTGAAAAACCGTCGATAATTGCGTTACCGACGGTTTTCGGGCGGATTACCGACGATCCGGACCGTCGGTAATCAGCTTTTTTCTAGTAGTGTGCCCATTGTTGGATTGGTTGACCCAATTACATACATATACCTCTCATGGAAAAAGTCTACATTTATCGCAAATATCTGGCAATTGGAGACAGAGCTTTGCTTGGGTGAATTGTTTAGAAGAAATGGGCTAGATTTAGTTGAAGTGGGATATGGCATAATTTTTTTTTAAACAAGATCAAGTGGCCCATCATACAAGTTAAAATAACCCACCAAATTAGTGGTTATTTTGGAAAATTAAAGATAAGTATATTTATTTTACCATTTAATTCTTCTTAATCCAACTATACGTAAATAAAACCTAATTAATGATAATAAAAGATTTGTCTACGCAAATCTTCTTTAACCCACATTGTAGTTTATATCCAAACAAAAATAAATTAAATTAATTCAACCAATCTCATAAATGTATTTTCAAACATATTTTTTATATAAAAACTTTCATTTTTTAAATTATATTATCAAAATATTAAACAAAATTGAAGAATGGGTAAAGGCTTGAATAACAAAGTAAACCTTTAACAACAATCCGAAGCAAAGCTGTTTTTACAATTTAAAAACCGATATCTAGATTGCTAATTAACTTATCCCTTTAAACAGCACACAGTGTTTCTCATTTTGAGATTTCATCTTAGAACCGTTTCCAGTTCCTGGTTGGTCCTTTTTTTATTCCTGCAAGTAGAACTCTTGCTAAGACAGCCTTCCTAAAGCGTGAATCAAACCATCAGATTCAGACTACTTCTAAGACGTATGACGTATGGCGTATATGTTTTGGTGCCGAGGCATTGGAGCTGAGGACTTCATCCAAAAGCCTCTTCACATGAAAGATGTGCAGACTTAGAAGTTACGCCAGAGCACCGGCACCAGCAGTGCCCATGGCCAGCGCCAAGAGGAAAATGCCACTGGACTTGATGCCTGAGGGTAGCGGCGCCAAGAGGAAAATGCCCACTGGACCTCTTCACATCGATCGTTTTAAGGAGACTCAGACTACTTCTAAGACGTATGACGTATGGCGTATATGTTTTGGTGCCGAGGCATTGGAGCTGAGGACTTCATCCAAAAGCCTCTTCACATGAAAGATGTGCAGAGACTTAGAAGTTACGCCAGAGCACCGGCACCAGCAGTGCCCATGGCCAGCGCCAAGAGGAAAATGCCACTGGACTTGATGCCTGAGGGTAGCGGCGCCAAGAGGAAAATGCCCACTGGACCTCTTCACATCGATCGTTTTAAGGAGACCATTGGCAATGCAACATCATTTTTTGTGAATAGAAGTGATTGTATCTCAAGTGATTGTCTGGAGCACGGGAAATCACATGTGATGGGAAACCTCACGGGAAACATCTTTGCTCATGATGTCAACTTTTGTTCAACTCGGTATACTGGAAATGTATCTTTTGCTTTTGAAATGTTGATGGATGGTTTACTGTTGTATCATTTTTTGTACCTCATGTGATGTATTCATATACTCTAATTTAACTTTGTAATGAGCATTTAGCTGCACTTTATCTATTGAAAAAATGATATATTGATATTTTTTTATATTGGTCATTGTATGTGTCATTTATATCATTGTAAAATTGATAATTTGATATAAACGATATTACTGCGAAAAAAATTATTGCTAATTTGTGACTGGACTGGGACGATTTTGTGACAAACTGCAAATTGTAGAAATCAAATCCCATAGAAATTAGCTACGGAACAAGGACAAATTAGTCACAAATAAAATTATAATTATTTTTAACACCATAACATTATAGTTACTACTTAGTGATAGATTAGCAACTGATTTTGAATTTTAATAATTAAGAGTTGCCACAAATTAGTCCAACAAAGAGGGCATATATATCAATATATACATACTCCAAAGAGGGCGTGGACGCAGACGCATTGCAACATGTTAAGCCGCCGTATTGAGCGCCAACATTACGTTGGCGGGGATGGCGGTGGCAAATCTCCATTACCCGCCACCGTCGGAACCACCGCCATAATCACTGCCGTCGCCACCGGCAGAACCACTGCCGCGGTCATGGCTGTGATGGTCATTACTTTGTGGTGGGGGCGGCGCACCTTTATAGGTGCGAGCCAGATCTGCTTCCGTAGCCACAGCCACATCCATAGGTGCCACCACCATCATTGCAGCCTCCATGGCAATATCCATAACCATTGCCGTAGCCGCCTTCAAAGCCACCTCCGGAGCCAACACCTTGGCTCTTCTGTTCCTCCATGTTCTTCTGCACCGGCTTATCAACGAGCCCTCGAGCGCCGGCGGCACAGAACAGGGCAGCCAAGAGCAAGGCGAAGAAGACTCGTGTGGGATGAATAGCATTATATAGGGGGTTTGCTGCATGCCTGTGGAGCAGGCAGAGAAGTGAACACGTGTTAGTATTAATTAACTAAGATTTGTAGGTCCTAATCATTAACGATGAAAGCACGTCCTAGTGATTTCTTTCTTTGTCCGGGTAGAAAGTGATATTGATTAGATTTACATTTTGGAGCTGACTGACTTATGGGTAATGACCTACTTTCCTTTTCTCTTAAAATATCAATTTATCATATCTAATTTTGAATTTGGTGATTTGAACTTGTTCAAAAGTGATTTGAACATAGACGTAGCTTTTGCCAAAGTTTCAACAAAGCAGTCAACTGAACTAATGTGTCAAATGTAAGGACTTGGCCACTTCGACCAGCATCTTTCCACTAATGAGGGAAGCATTAAATTAAACTAGTGCGTAAAAAAGGAAGACATGCTATTTGAAATATCATTAAAAAAATATCTTATTTAATTAATTTTTTATGTCTTACACAATTATGTCACAAGGCTTCTTCTTCAAACTCCATATATAGACCATCTTTGTGTTGGGAAAATATAGTTTAATGGAACGTAGAGCAATTGGTTGATGAAGGTCCAATCTTGAATTTTTAAAATGAGAATTTTGTAAAAAAAAAGGTCATTTGGAAGAGAATGTTGAGATAATTAATGAATTTTTTTTACGTACATTAATGTTTAAACATACAATGAAGAAAATATTGTTATATATATTTATATCTAATTAGATCTATGATCAAGTTGTACATATACTTCATAATCTTGGAATTGGAAAAACATAATTCTAGGTATGTTATGTATCACTATTAACGACTCATAAAACGCATCGCCAACGTTGACGATGGCTCGTATACATACAGGATGTAAAATATGAACACAAACATCTATCCAAATTTTCTTCCATCATGCATCGAGTTGGTGGAGTCGGCTCCTCTTTAAGCGTTTAGAGTTCGAATCTTTATGAATATAAAAAAATTCTATTGTGAGTCTCACCTATAACTGTCAGACACGCGACTCGGAACAATCATATTGAATTAATTGGACTCGATAGTGGATTGAGCTCCAACTTGTAGATTATGTACATAACCATTAGCGTCGCACGAGTTGAACCGTTGACTCCGCCTTTTCAGACACCAGCTGTATATAAAAAAAAAACATTGAATCCACCAACTTTCTCATGCATTTGGCTCGTCAACATATATGAGATCATGAACTAAATTAGTAGATCGATCAAAAGAGGTCAATTTTCAAAACCGCCAATTTTTTCTTTTCAAATGAAGTTAAAAAATGAGTATACTGTGTACTGCAGTATACTATATAAAATAATACATTCATCTGTAATACAAATATGATTTTACTGAACAATAACACGTATAATAGATCAATCAATTTATTATTTATATACCCATGTTGATACTCTCGTAGTATTAGATTTGGAGCTCGTCATATAGCTGGGAGATGTTACTTGAAGGAGGCATTTGTCTGCGAAATCACGCTTTTGTTCCGTCCAATTCCGTCAAATATCAGTGCGAAATCGAGTTTCGGAATGGGTGGAACTAGGATTGCATTCAGAGTTGCCTTTTTTATTTGAGTTTGACGCCACAGGTTGCTTTTTTTGTAAAATTCATTTTCTCTCACACCATATACTTCATAAAATAAATTATTTAATAAACATAAAATAATTTTAATAAAAAAATAATATAGTATTATTTATTACTTATTATTTTATTAAAAATTTAACATTTAATTAAATATAATTAATTTTAAATTTTTTATATTTAAATAATATATATTTTTAATATTTTTTCTATATAATTTTATTTTAATTAATAATAAATTATACATAATTATTTTTAATTCAAAACCTATCAAAAATTCATTTATCACATCAATTTTCTAATTTCTCATCATTACATTTCACTTCATCCAAATACATTTCGAATTAATCAATCAATTTAATTATAAACCGAGAACTTGAAACAAACTGCGATTTCGTTTGAGTACCATCAGTGGTAGTGGTCAAGTCATCGCATTTCACAGATTCAGCTGGCGCAGCAGCTTGAATATTTAAATTAATCAGTGAACACTGAATGCCATTTTCGTTTGCAAATAGTTAAATAGAGCTTAATTTAGTTTAAATATTATAAACAATTACAACATAATTTGCATTGAATCAGGACCGACCTAGAACCCTTTTTTTCAATTGAGTTTTATAATAAAACCAAAATTTAAACAAATCAAAGTACTAAATATCACTAAAATTAAAGCATCTTCAATTTTATGTTCTATCCATTATTTAAATCAACAAATTTTTTTTTAAAAAATTCTCATTAATCTTCATAATCTATTTCGTATCGTTGAGTTTGAAACACGGTAACGCAATTAATATCAATGCTAAAAATGATAACTAAATTTATACTGCAGAATATAAAAAATAGTAACTATCTAGAAAATGAAAATTAAAAAGTTGAGAGATCTTAATAAAACAAAATATGTTTAAATAATACAGATTTCACAAAAATTTAGGATCCATTGCTTCGCTTCTATCTTTCTTTCATTTGTCTTTACTTCTAGAAAAGTGAAAGAAGATTTTTGAAGATGAAACATTTAGAAAGTTGAAGATGAAAATAATAGCGAGTCATTGAGTCATAACTTGGAAGAAAAGTGATAGAAGATGAGTTTTGTAACATAAAACTACAAAAAGTCATATATGAAGAATTATTTAATATATTTTTTTATAAAATTTAAAATTCTTTGAGATACCTAACTAAAATGGTACTTAGAAAAAAGTATCTAATAATATTTTAAATGAGTGGTATTGCTGTTGTTTCTTATTAAGATTATATTAATATATTATGATGTTAGCTGCTAGATAAATAGTATGGGCTGATTTAAAATTTTATGGGGTCAATTGATCCCATATTGAAGCATGTAGGTCCGCCCATGAATCAAACATTATTGTATTTTTTTAAAAATAATTTATATTTCCTCTTACAAAATTTCTGATATTCAAATTGAGAAGCTTGATCACATAGTAGGTTTTACATTGAGCATTTCTTGAATGGATGGTTTACAAGTAATGGGCGAGATTTAGTTGGAGCAGGGTGTTTTTAGAAAGCCATAATAATGACAATTTTCTACATTTAAAGTAAGATTAAGTTACTCATTCTAAGTTAATAATATAATTTAAAATGAATTCATCAAATTAATGGATCTAGAGAAAGTAGAAATAATTATACTTTCTACCTTTATTTCTTAATGATAATAAAAACATTTGTCTAACTCACCCTTCTTTTATCTCATGCAATTAAAACAATTTGTATAAACAAATAAATCAATGCAACTTATTTGATGAATTTATATTCAAACATATTTTTTTATAACAAATTCACCTCCATCAACGTTATCAATATTTACTTTACCATCCTACTTCATAAAAAGGTCAAAATAAAGTTCAAAAATTATTAAGTGGAATGAAAGGTAAAGAATGAGAAAGGAAACGACAAAAAAATGTAGGAGGATGAAAATGAATAGTTATTCCTGTTTGATTGATATTAATAAGGAGAAGAAAATGGAATGAATGTTAAATTATTATGTTATTTGGACGATTTTATCATTTACGTATATAGTTATATATCTTATTTATTTGATAAAAAATGAAAATACATATTAAATATATCTTTTACTTCTTTTTCACTTGGGGTGAAAAAATAATATAATATTAAAGAAGAATGAAAGAAAAAATAGAGGACTTTTCACTTAATTTCCCTTCAACTTAAACTCAATTAAATAAAAAAAACCAATCCTCCTCATTTTTCCTTCTCCTTGTTTATCCTCCTTTCACTTTCAACCAACAACCAAAAAGATCCTAACAGTAAAGACTCATATTGGCAGTCAAGCAAAGTAAGGTTTTAAGAATAGTCTGCAGTAAAGCTTTAAGAATAACCTTTGAACAGCACCAAAAACTTTGTCACTTTGAGATTTGATGTCACAGAACGTTTTCCCTTCCGTTATTCAACCTGCAAGTAGAGGCTTCTGCTAATGCTGCAAGCTTCCTAAAGCGTGAATCAAACAGTTTGCTCACGAATATTTCTAATATTAGTTGTATTTTTTTTAACACTGATACCAGTTAACATACCCGGTTCAAACATAGGACATCAGATGGACATTACACATAGGCGTATAGCGTATATATATATATATATATACATAAAATATACTCCAAAGAGGGCGTGGACGTAGACGCATGAGGCAACATTACTTTGGGGTTGGGGGAGAGTTTCCATATCCAGAACCGTAGCCGTCATGGACATTACCTTGTGGGGATGGCGGCGGACCTCTATAGTTGCCACCACTGCCAAATCTGCTTCCGTAGCCACTGCCACCTTCATCACCACCATCATAGCAGCTTCCATGGCAACTGCCATAACCACTGCCGTAGCGGCTTTCAAAGCCACCCCCGGAGCCAACATCTTGGCGCTTCTGTTCCTCCATGTTCGGCGTCACCCGCTTCTCCACAAGCCCTCCAGCGCCGGCGGCACAGAACAGGGTAGCCGAGAGCAAGGCGAGGAAGATCTTCACCATTTTAGCTTGCCTGCTTTGGCTGTCGATTTGGGGGGACGCGTATCACAATATATAGGGGCATGTTTATGAGAAGTTAGCTGTATGCAAATGAACATATATTTTAGTCTATTGCACTGATTGCCAAGTGGTCTGGTGTTCAGACTTGGCCTCCTGATAATTTTGCAAAAACTTTTTCTTTTGCCCTCCCCTGGAGTTTTTCTCCGTGTGAAACTGGAGGAGAATGAAACTTGTCCTAATCTTAATCAACTAATATTTCCTAGTTCCTAACAGTGAATGATGAAAAAGCGTCCTTGTAGTTTCTTTCTTTCTTGGGGATGGAATTTTATGTAATGTTCTGGAAAAAAAAAATTGAATTACTAAAACCTACTTGCACAGATATGAGTACGGTACCGATACTCGCTAGCGGCACGGATATAAAATTTAGGGTGCATGTACATTATATTTAATATAAATTTTATGTAAAAATAATATATAATATAAGAAATTAAGCTAATAAATAATAAAACTATTTTTGCAAAGATATATCATATTTTTATTAATATCAAATAATTTATCATATCATATATCATATTTTTTATATTAATATCAAATAATTTATCATATCATATTATTTATTTTTACCTATAGTTTTAATTAAGACAGTAAATAAAAATACTAATTAAATTTACAACATCAAGTCTTGTCATCTAAAAAAAATATAGTGCTAACATATACTTTTGAGTTGTCAATTTTCTTTTTTTTTTCTGCAGACCTTTCGTTCCTTTTTTCTTATTCCACGCGTCTCACTTTTTCTTTATCCCATTTTCCTCTCTTTGTTCGATGACTTCGTTGTTCTTACTTTATTTTGTCTCTCTTCTTCCATTCTTGTGGTTTGCAAACTCTACCTTAAGATAGGTAAGACGTATCCATACGTACCCAACTTGTACCCATACCGATACACACCAAATACGGATACTTAATAGTTTTTGTCATACTCGTGCTTCGTAGACTAAAACACTCTTAAAAGTAAATGAATCAAAGACAAAAAGTAAGGAAAATTGGTCCCCTGATAGTTGAATGGACTAAAACAATGACAAATAGGAAGGCAGATAGAGGGTAAATGAGTCAAGTGGCCAACTCTGTTTCTCTTCCCCATTCTGTTTTTTGGTGCCGCCATCCTCTTTGTGTTCTAAAATCACAAATATTGCTATTATAGGAGCTCATATATCTAAAAAAAGAGCTCATATAGGTGAGGAAAGACCAAGCAAGCAGGGAAGAAGCAAGATAAAAAATTCAAGACTCAAGGAGAGAATAGGAAGTCACTAAATCCAGTGGTGATTAGGTATGTTAGAGGAACCCATTTTCTATTTTCCATTTTTCATTTCAATCCACCTCTGGTTTGGATGATGTTGCAGAATACTCTCCATATCAACAAATTGTTGACACCAATGTCTGAAAAAAATCGATGAATAGATAGTGTAAGAATAATAAAAAATCACACACAGAGAAAGACAAACAAATTTTACGTGATTCGATGATTATTTCCTAGATTGTTTCATAAAGTTTCACTATATTCATATGTCTCTCATGTCTTATATGCATTACCTAAATTTTCACAATATATGGTGCATAACTGTTATCAGATATGTGCCTTGGGTAACAACCTAGGATAATCATATATCTATCATGATTCTCCACAACTCCATATCTAACAAATAAAATAGTTATGATAATCATTCAATCTCATCATATTATGGTTATAAGGAAGTTACAATAACTACTGCCTACCATAACTAATAATAAATTAGTTAGGTTCAGAATGAGAATCCATCCAACTAACTTCAATAATCTCCCACTTGGAGACTGATTCTCTTGAGATTAAGCTACGCCTGTGCCCGAACTCTATACGATTTCAACCTGCAATTAATTTTGGAGGGAACCCGAGGTTGCATCGAACCTCAATTTTCTGTGACCCCCATTTAGACAATCTTGTCTGCACTCAAGTTTTATCCTTGTACAACGAATCAATTTCATCCAGCCTTGTTAACTCCGACTTTATCAAATCATTAATTGTCAAGAATTTTTTGAAACACTCTAGTTTACCAGCATCAGTTAACAACATGAAATTCTGAGAATGAGAGTACTTCACAGGTGGTCTTATCTCTCAATGTACTCAATCCAGTTTGTATCACCTCAGGCTCCTACTAAACAATCTTTTTGGATCCAACCACATATTCATTTGATATACCCTCAAGTTACACTTGAGCTTGCCTTTTTTCCCTACATTACCAGATTCTATAACATACTTATCTTTATACATGGTCTTTTCATGAAATACCATATTTCTTTCTCAGATAATTTTTCTTTTCTTATTATTTCAGAAATGATATCTAAACTCATTAGAAACATAACCAATAAAGAAATATCTCCGAGACTTAACTTGTCTCTACATGCAGAATCAATATGTACATATGATAGACAATCAAAAATTCTTAAATGAAAAAAATCTACCTCTTTACCACTCCAGACCTCCTCTGATAGTTTGTTCTCCAATGGTACAAATGGTCCGCGATTGATCAGATATGTCACTGTATCTACTGCATCTGCTTAAAATGATTTTGGTAGACCTGCATAGATCCTAATGCTCCTGGAACGTTCATTCAACATCTTATTCATATGTTCAGCAACACCATTCTGTTGTATCATCCTTGGAACTGTCATTTCCATCATGATGCCAAGTTTTCCACAGAACTCCTTGAACTCATGGTTCACATACTCACAGTCATTGGCAGACCGCAAATACTAATCTTAACTTCTGCTTCATTCTCTACCTACGCCTTCCATTTCTTCAAAGTAGATAATATATCAAATTTATTTTTCAAAAAATAAACCCATACTTTCCTAGAATAATCATCGATGAATGTTACATAATACAATGATCCGTCGAAGGATGGAATTGGAGATGGCCTCCACATCCATGTGCACAAGCTCCAACTTGCTACTCTTCGACATTCTTTGCACTTTGCTGAAGGTAACTTTCTTTTGCTTCCCAGAACACAACCTTTACAAAGTTCACCATCGACTGACTTCAGACTTGGTAGTCAACTCATCTTGTGTAGAACCTTCATCCCCTTTTCACTCATATGTCCAAGTTTATAATGTCAGACTTCAGACATATCATCCGAATAAGCTACTGTAATAATTCTTGTATTCGACGATCTGTACAAAGTACCCAGCTTGCTGCCCTGTATGATCATCATAGCTCCTTTGGTGACCTTTCAAGTGTTACCTACAAAACCGTAGTGTAACCCTCTGAGTCAAACTGTCCAATAGAGATTAGATTTCTCTTCAATCCTAGTATATGCCGAACATCTTTTAGCTTTCAAGTTATCCCATTATTAGTGATAATCTTTATGTTCCCTTTCCCCACAACATCAAAAGCTTTATCATCTACCAAATAGATCTTGCCAAAGTTATCGGTTGTGTAATCTTTCATACACTCCATTTGTGACGTCGAATGGTATGAAGCTTCAAAATCACACTCAGAACCAATGCATCTAATACTTTTTCTATAGCAACATTTGCCGACTCCTCATTGGTCTTTTTCTTAGGTGCTTCGCAATTCTTCTTCAGGTGACCTTTCTTCCTGCAATTCTAGCATACGAATTCACTAGATCTCGACTGACTTCGTCGCTTTCCATTTGATCTTCCTTAATTTTCTCCTCGTTGTTGCGTTCTTTCCCTGCCCTATGCACTCAACGTCGAGCTGGAGGCTTCTCCTAATTCTCTCCAATGAATATCTTTGGTCAAAATCAGATCTCGTATATCATCGAGCTTTAACTTCATTTAACCGGAAGAACTGCTGACCCCCTCACAGTTCCACCCCAATTTTATGGCAAAGAGGATAACAAGATCAAAACCCTCACTTTATCATCAAAAGTGATACTCATTAAATTCATTTGTGTGATGATAATGTTGAATTCATTGGTGTGATGATAATGTTGAATTCATTGATGTGATCTGCGAACAAAGCTCTTTCAGACATCTTCAAATTGAATAACCTTCTCATCAAATACATCTTAATTGATGTAGACGACTTCTCGTACATGTTTGATAACTCGCTTATCAAACCCGTCGTGGTCTTCTCGTTCACGATGTTAAAGGCTATGTTCTATGCCAATATAACACCAAGAACTTGCCGGTCGAGGAGTGCCCAGTTCGCGTCACTCATCGCCTTAGGCTTTTCCTCAGAGAGAGAGGCCCGTGTAATTTCTTTTGATACAGATAGTCCTTGATCAGCATTTTTGAGAAGTTAAAATCTCTATCATCGAACTACTCAATCTTGACCTTCCCATCATCTATCACCATCGCTCCCACTGCCCACGAACGCCTCGTCGAAGCTCTGATACTAGTTGTTGTGGAATATCTATGAGAAATCGATGAGAAGATAGTGGAGAATAACAAGAAATCACACACAGAAAAAGACACATGATTTTACGTAATTTAAAGATTGTCTACTATGTCCACGGTCGTCACTCAGAGTTTCACTATATTCATATGTCTCATGTCTTACATGCATTATGCATATCTCCACAATATATGGTGCATAATCGTTACTAGACATGTGTCTTGAGTAACAACCCAGGATAATTGTATATTTATCCTGATTCTCCATAATTCCATATCTAATCAATAAAGTTTTTATAATAATCATTTAATCTTCTCAGATTATGGTTACAAGAAAGTTACAATATCTTATATTCTCCCTACCATAAATAATAACAAATTAGTTAGACCCAGAATTATGCTCCATCTAACTAATTCCAACAGGTGATTTATTTGATTTATGTGGACGAATTTCAGCAGCTTTGATGTGCTAGAAACTTTGAGTCGATTTCCTGATGCCTAGAGGTGTGTTCTGGTTTTGGGAATGAATGCCCTTAGCATGGATGAAATCGATTCTTCTTACCCATGCTCGATCTTATGGATGTTCTTCTAATGGTTTTTTATGGGTTTTTCTATGGTAAGTTTGCTTGAATTCTTCTTGGTGACATTTTGACCCAAATGCATTCCAGTTGAGTACCTGGATTGCATATTAGAATTCCATGTAAGACCCCTTATCGATGGCGAGTCTTGGTATGCAATGCATAGACTCCATATGTGGTGATGTGAAGTGTAATGAATCGTAAAGAACATTTAAGTGGTTATCAAAATTCCTTTATGAACGTAGAAGTCCATGACCAAACATAGAAGTGTTGTTTTGTAATTGGGCATCACTCCACTTGTCACCCTCTCTGTAATGGTTGTGACGTAGATAATCAACGGTCGTGACAGTATTGTGTCTGTTGACCCTTAAGTCGTGATCGATGGAGGTATTTGGTTTTGAGATAGTTCCACTATAACGGCCGTGATGATATAGCATCACGACCATGCCCCTACCTTAGAATATTGAGATGAACCTAATTGGACGATTGTCCACTAGATAGGTCATGAAAGGCCAACTATAACGCCCGTGTCAGAGGGTAAGTTGGGGTGAGTTGCAATCCTGATATGGCCGTGACATCTGAAGACATGGCCATTACAAATACTTGGGCGGGAAATCTTATAGGGCAACTTCACGATCACTGGAGCGACCATTACGTTGGGCGTGATGGTCGTGAAAAGTCATCGGCATGGCCGTGCTGGGCAGGCTATGGCCATGATCCATTCCTGAATTTGTCTTGTTTAATATATGATTTTAATTGATTATTAAGATTGCCTATTAGGATCGTGAGTAGTTTTTATCATGTTATTCATGCTGCTTTTCATATGATATTTGCTTCGTGCCAGAATTGGGCCAGAATTTAGCTTCTGTGTACCGTCAGTGGAGTAGTCGTAGTGGTGAAGTACTCTCAGATATATGGTCGAGTCATCACATTTGACAGATTCTGCATGCATGTACATTATTTGCAGCAGCTTGCATATGTAAATTAATGAGTGAACACTGAATGCAATTTTCATTTGCAAATAATTAAATTAAGCTTAATTTAGTTTAAATATTATAAACAACTATAACATAATATATGCATCCAATCACAGACGGGCATAGAACCCTGAATAAACCAAATTATTATATTAAAACCAAAATTTAAACAACTCAAAGTTCTAAGTATCACTAAAAAATTTTATGAATTAAAGCATCTTCATTATTATATTCTATCCCTTTTTCAAATCAACATTTTTTTAAAAACAAATATCTCATTAGTCCTCATAATTTATTTCATAGAGTTGAGTTCGAACTCTCACAATAATACAATTAAAATCAATGCTAAAAACGGTAACTAGAGTTATACTGCAGAACATAAAAAAATAGTAACTATATCTAGAAAATGTAAATAAAAAATTTGAGAGATATTAATAAAATAAAATATGATTAAAGAATATTAATACACAAAAATTAGTATCCATTGCCTCTCTTCTATCTATCTATCTTTCATTTCTTTTTATTTTGGGATGAAATATTTAAAGAGTTGAAGATGAAAGTGATAATAATGAGTCATTGAGTCATAACTTGGAAGAAAATATGATAGAAGATGAGTTTTGAAATATAAAAGTACAAAAAAAAATAGGATAGTTATGAAGAAATATTTAATATATATTTTTAATAAAATATGTATAAATTATTTGAGATACCTAACTAAAATGGTACTTAGAAAAAAGTATGTAAAAAAATTTTAAATGAGTGGGATTGCTGTTGTTAATTCCTTATTGAGATTATATTAATATATTATGATATTAACTACTAGATAATTAGTATGGATTGATTTAAAATTTTAGATGAGTTTTGAAATAGAAAAGTAAAAAATAGGATAGTTATGAAGAAATATTTAATATATATTTTTAATAAAATATGTATAAATTATTTGAGATGCCTAACTAAAATGGTACTTAGAAAAAAGTATCTAATAAAATTTTAAATGAGTGGGATTGATGTTGTTAATTTCTTATTAAGATTTTATTAATATATTATGATAAATTAACTACTAGATAATTAGTATAGATTGATTTAAAATTTCATGGGGAAATTGATTTCATAATGAAGCATGTAGGTCCACCCATGAATCTAACGGTAAATTACATAATTAAATTTTTTTGTAGCAAAACAGAAAAGAAGCATTAGTCTTTATACGATATGATCAGACACTCGATTATCATTATGATACACCAATTATAGATGAAGACAATTGATTGCTCCAATTCTAACAAGAGATTAGGAAAGAACACCTTAATGAGACATCCTACTTTGTCCAAAGTAGAATGTTCGGGAAAAAGCAAAGATCCAAAAAGAAAAGGTTATGAAATAGGATAGATCCTTCATGGTAGAGGGAGAATGACCTTGTCCAAACACACAAGGGGAAGAATGACCTTCGTCAATGGAGAAAAAGGGAAAATCGACCTTGATGGATTTGCTGAAGTTGGAGATTGGAGAGAAGGTGTAACATCCCTTTATATTATTTGTTTTGATTTTCAGCCCACACGAATTTAAAATACGTCTTGAAAGGTAAAGTAGGATGTCATTTATAAGTCCCAAAAATTTTCGTATTTTGTCCATGTGAAATTATCTTTCACCCCTAAGGAACTCAACATTCTCGTTGAGTGGCTCGTGGGCCGGATTCCTCAATTATTCAAATGAGCACACAAGGATGGTTTTGGTATTTTTTGTAACACCATTTTAATCCTTTAAGATATTGTTCACTTTGAGTCTTCGGTTTGCACAAATTTAAAATGCATTTTGAAAGATAAATGAGGATGTCACTTATAAGTCTATGACCACCTTCGTATTTTGATCATGTGAAATTATCTTTCATCCTTTCATCCCTTCAACTTGGCGGGAACTTCCCATCTAGACAGCAATGAAGAAGGGAAGAAGATCATCTGACTTCCTTCTTGGGTGGTGCTGAAGACGAGAGCTCATCGAGGATTCTGACGTTCGAGATTTCTAGATTGTCATACGTGATCGAGTCTCAAAAGACGAGTCCAAAATAACATAGAAAAATCTACAGTAATCCATTCTTTCATTGTGAGATATTCCAATAATAACCCTATTATATTTGTACCAATTCGTTCGATTGATATCAGAGCCAAAGACTTTTCTTTTTTTTATTTTTGGATTGCATAAATTTTACGCCTTCGGTTATAGAACCATATGCAAAGATCAAAATATTTTTTTGTTATCATTTTCGTACAAAATTCAACCAGATTTTTTGTACACTCATTCTTACTATTTTTCCGCTTTTCAAAAAAAAATGAATGGTTAAAAAAACATGTTGCTGCCAGCACCCTCCATGGCCTCTTGCACGCGCAAGTGTGCGCCCAGGCCAGCGGCTCGCCGCTACACTGCACGCACAAGGCGTGTATGGGTGCACGGGCTATGGCTAATTGTGCAGCGCAAGCATGCATGCACAATGAGAGTGCACGTGTGTGCTGTATCTTTTGCAAAAGCCCACACATAGGGGTGATGAACCCGATGACTCGATCCGAGTTTGAGTCAGAGGTCGGTCGAACCCGATCCGACCGAATTGGATATATATTAATATTTTTATTAATATATGTGATAAGAAGACAAGTAGAAAATTAATTCGTTTCCTTTATATAATTTTGACCTATGGATGACGACACAAAAAATAAAAAAGTCTTTGCGATATGACCAAATCAAAAGTTGACATGACAAAAGATGATTTCTATAGAATATGACTACTGCATGATTCTCACAATGATGCAATCATAAAATAAGAGATGGCTTTTACATAATTTTTATTCTTACCAAATATATTTTACATTTGTGTTTGATGACAAACTTGACGACTGAGATAGAGAATAGTGATCACACCTTTTAGGATGATCATATGGTAGTGATACCACTCACTTTTAGTGAGCATGATAAATTTGCGCACATGTTTAATGTTTATTGAAAATTTCAAATGTTTTGACAAAGTTGTCCTTCATTTAAAAAGAGATATGTAATATTCAATTGTGGCTTATGTTGTCAATGTCAAGGTAACTAAGGATACTATTGCAAGTTTTAAAAAGAGGTCATAGTCTAATGAATAATGTATAGATACTAAGAAGGGCTCGCACTACTCATATTGATGTAGAAAGTATGATGGCAAAGTTGATAAAAGTAAAATGACGATACTTTTCGCTCATAATTGCACTAAGTAAAAAATGTTGATATGATTATATGTTAGTTTTATTTTATGATAACGCTATTTTGCTACATAAAGTCATCTTTTGCGCAATGTAATTCTAGAGCAACTTATCATTTATTCAAAGAATGATCAATTCTTTGCATGTCTTGGTCCTTGAAATCAAAGGACATAGTTGAAAATAAAATGAAAGTGAGAGCTAAAAGGTTATGTCTTGCAAAAATTTTCTTTTGCAATAGAAGGATTTTTACCTTCATTGTCCTGTTATGTCCTTGGTTACTAGTGGTATGTGTATAGTATTTACATTTTATGTTTGAACAAACATAGCTATCTATTCACTTTTATTATGTATTTAATGAAGTTCCTTTATCATAATTTTGTGAATAATGATTTTCTATGTCAAATATTTTGCTTAGTCAATTTTGTAACATTTTTAGGTAATAGAAATTTAGACTAGATAGACTAATTGACAAGAAAATAAGAAAATTATCTATGAAAAAATGCAATAATTTATTTTACTTTATTGAATGTTTAACGTATTATATGATTTCATTCATCACATTTTTACATTATAAAAAACATACATATGATTTTTCTAAGTTGGTAACATGATTTAATTTATACACATTCATGAATTTAAATGAAGATTTACTCATGATCGTAACATTAATGCACTGTTGACTAAATTGATATTACTAAATGGTTGAAACTTATTCAAATGGTTTAATGATGTAAATAATATACATACCCTTATTTGTCTATATTTTCTATTTTAATTCCTTTTGATCAAATTAACAGTAATAAAATCTACTTGATGATAATAAATTATTTACCTAACTTACCCTTATTTTAATTCATGCAATTAAAACAATTCGTATAAAATATAAATTAATCCAACTTATCTATTATTTTGCCTATCTAATTTATATTCAAACATATTATTTTCACGAATTTCACCACCATTAAAAAGTCAAAGTAGAGTCTAAGAATGAGTAAAGTCTCGGATGGACATACATATTATATTCAAGCAAAGGCTTTAAAAATAATCCGCAGTATAAAACTTTAAACAGCCCCAAAAAGTTTGTCACTTTGAGATGTGATGTTAGAACCTTAATTTTCCGTTCCGTGGTTCAACCTTAATTATAAAGCTAATGCTGCAGCCTTCTTAGAGCGTGAATCAAACCGTTTGTTCCCGTATTTCTAATATTAGTATTTGTATTTTTTTTAATAACACACCCGGTTCAAACATACGACATCAGATGGACATTACACATAGGGGCGCATATATATATATATATATATGAAAAAAAATGAAGGTGTCTCCTATTTAAAGAAGGAACACCGCGTCTCTTATGTTTTTATTCTTAGAAATTTATAGATCTTATTTTATTTATTTTTATTTAAAGACTTTAAATCTGATTTATTAATTCTTGATCTGATGAATAAGAAGAGGAAGCCCATTAAATATATATTGGATGTATATTTACTCCAAAGAGGGCGTGGACGTAGATGCATGAGACAGCATTACGTTGGGGGAGGAGGCCAATTTCCGTATCTGTCACGGGCAGAAGCATGGTGGACTTGGGCATTACTTTGTGGGGTGGGCGGGGAACCTCCATAGTTGCCGCCACGGCCAATCCTTCATCCGTAGCCACTGCTGCCTCCATAGGAACCACCACCATCACGGCAGCTTCCATAGCAATTGCCATAACCATTGCCGTAGCCGCCTTCAAAGCCACCTCCGGAGCCAACATCTCGCCTCTTCTGTTCCTCCATGGTCGGCGTCACCGGCTTCTCCACGAGCCCTCCAGCGCCGGTGGCACAGAACATGGAAGCTACGAGCAAGGTGAGGAAGATCTTCGCCATTTTAGCGTGCCAGCTTTGGCTGTCGATTTGGAGGACCCGTATCAGCTATATAATACATATAAAGGAGGGGTTTGCTGCATGCTTGTGAGTGGTTTGCTGTATGTAAATGAACATATATTTTAGTTTAGTGTAGTAGTGATTGCCTGGCGGTCTGGTGCCCAAACTTGGCCCCCTGATAAATTTTGTATCTTTTTACTTTTTATTTTGGCCGCCCCTCCACTGCTTGTGGAAGTGGAGGAGAATGAAACTTGTCCTTATCTAATCTACTAATATTTCCTAGGTACTAACAGAGAATGATGAAAAAGCATCCTCGTAATTTCTTTCTTCGTGTAGAAAAGGATGCAATTTTAAGTGCATGAGTTCATCACCGCCGTATAAGGAATGTAAACTCAACCAATTAGTCAAATAAACTAATGTGTAAAACGAAAGGAATTATGCCACTTTAACCAGCATCATTCCACTAATAAGGCAGCATTAAATTAAAGGAGTGCGTACTACCGAACAGAATCAACCTAGAGCGTAATAAAGCGAGTGGCACATGAAATTTAAAATATATTCGAAAAATTAGCCATTTCTTATCTTACCCAAATATCCCTAGATTTCTTTCTTCAACATCTAATGCAGCGGGGTGTCTCAAAATGAAGGTGATTATAACTTTATGATAGTTTAAACCATCATTAGTAACTAGATAAATTTGAAGTCCTCTGGAAATAACATATATATCTTAACTAATTTCACTATTAATGCAAGTCTCCTAGTTAATTTTCTCAATTAATTCAATTTTTTATTCTAAAGCAGTGAAGCACGCCAAATTGATTCATTATTTATTTCAATAAAGAATTACACGTCAACATTTAAGAGAAAGAAAAATGATTTACCTGGATGAAGAAACTAAGACGCACTTTAATTCACATATTGTTAAGAGAAAAAGAAATATAGTTCTATTAGATTTGTTATTCAGTAAGGTTAACTAAAATTATTCTTCTTTAGGTATTATGATAATATCAAATGTTATTTTATTGAAAATATAAAATGTTTTGACATAGATGTCTTTTTATTTAAAAACTAATATATAATATTCAATTGTGACATATGTTGTTAATGTCATTACAAGTATTAAGAAAAGGTCATAGTCCAATGAATAATATATAGATAGTAAGAAGGGCTCACGCTACTCATATTAATTTTTTTTGCAATAGAAGAATCTTTTACCTTTATTGTCTTACTATGCCCTTATTTACTAGTGGTATGTGTATAGTATCTATATTTTATATTTGAACAAACATAACTATCTATTCACTTTTATTTTGTAATTAATGAAGTTCTTTTATTATAATTTTTTTATTAATGATTTTCTATGTTTTGATTATTTTAAGTATTCAAGTTGAATATTATGTTATATGTTATGTAACTAAATATGCCAAATATTTTGGTTAGTCAATTTATGAAATTTTAAAGTAATAGAAATTTAAACTTGACAAGGAAATTTTTTTCTCATTAAAGTTATTTTACCTATTTTGTTATAATGTCTAATTGATAAGAAAATAAGAAAATTATTTATGAACAAAAAATATGCAATAATCTATTTGTATTTTATTGAATGTCTAAAGTATTATATGATTTCAGTCATCACATTTTCGCATTATAAAAATCACACGATTTATCTAAGTTGGTAGCATGATTTATTTTATACAAATTCACAAACATGAAGATTTAGTTATGATTCTAAGATTATTGTCTTGTTGATTAAATTGATATTATGATTGAGATTTATTCGAATACTTTGGTGATGCATGGGATGGACATACACCCAAAGTAAGGCTTTAAAAACAATCCGAATTAAAGCTGTTTACGGTTATTAAAAAAACGATATCTAGATGGCTAATCACAATCCTTTAAACAGCACCACAAAGTTTGTCATTTTGAGATTCGACGTCAGAACCTTTTCCCTTCCGTGGTTCAACCTGCAAGTAGAGGCTTAATTTTGCTAATGCCTGAGCCTTTCTAAAGCGTGAATCAGACCATTTGTTCCTGAATATTATTTGTATTTTTTAACACTGATACAAGTTAATATACCCGGTTAAAACATAGGACAGTAGATGGAGATTACATATAGGCGTATAGCGCATATATATATATATATATATATATATATATATATATGTATATGTATGTATGTATGTATAAATATCTAGATGTATATTATAGTACTCCAACGAGAGTGCGGACGTAGATGCATGAGACAACGTTACGTTGGGGAAGAAGGAGGTCAATCTCCATAGCCGCCACTGCCAGAAACAACACCAGAACCATGACCATGATCATGGGCATTACTTTGTGGGGAAGGCGGCGAACCTCTATTGTAGCCAGCACGGCCAAACCTGCTTCTGTAGCCATTGCCACCTCCATAGGTACCATCAACATCATGGGAGCTTCCGTAGCAATTGCCATAACCACTGCCGCAGCCGCCTTCAAAGCCACCTCGGGAGCCAACATCTCGCCTCTTCTGTTCCTCCATGTTCGGCGTCACCGGCTTCCCCACGACCCCTCCATCGCCGGTGGCACAGAACATGGAAGCTACGAGCAAGGCGAGGAAGATGTTCACCATTTTAGCTTGCCTGCTTTGGTTGTCGATTTGGGGGACGCGTATCCGTATATAATGAGTATATAGGAGGGGTTTGCTGCATGCTTGTGAGTGGTTTGTTTTACGTAAATGGATATATATTTTAGTTTAGTGGTCTGGTGTTCAAACTTGGCCCCCTTTTATGTTTTGGCCTCCCCTGGAGTGCGCCCCTGCTTGTGGAACTGGAGGAGAATAAACTTGTCCTAATCTTAATCAACTAATATTTTCTAGTGCTAAGATACAATCGGATAACGGAGTTGTGTCCTCGTATATTTGAATGTTAGTAGTTTCGAATTTAATTTTTAGAATTATTATTTTGATCAGAGTTTATTTATACCACTCTTGTTCGAATATCGAATAAAATTCATCGGGGACTAATAATCCTAAAGATTATTAGGTCTCGATCGAAAAAAATAATTTCTTTCCTTATTTGAGTAGAAAGGGACGAAAAAGTACGCATGAGTTTATCACAGCCATATAAGTTTGAATTTGAGAATCTAAACTTTTTCAAATGTCATTTGATCATAATCATAGTTTTTTTCCAAACTCTCAACCAAATAGTCAAATAAACTAATGTGTTAAACGAAAGGAATTAGGCCACTTTAACCAACATCATTCCACTAATTTGGCAGCATTAAATTATCGGAGTGCGTACTACCGAACAGAATCAACCTAAAGCGTAATAAAGCGAGTGGCACATGAAAGTTAAAATATCTTTGAAAAATTAGCCATTTCTTATCTTACCCCAATATCCCTAGTGAAGGTGATTATAACTTTGTGATAGTTTAAACCATCATTAGTAACTAGCTAAATAAATTTGAAACCCTCCGAAATTAACTAACCCTTGGGCTGTTATGTTCTCGTTTTATATGATACTTGCATGTTTTTCTCTTTTTCTTCAACATTTGCTTTTATTTCTTTCAACAATTAGCAATATCTTAACTAATTTCACTATTAATGCAAGTCTCCTTGGTTGGACACGACCCGACCCGATCAAATTTGGTCGGATCGGGTCAAGCCCCTTGGGGGCAGAAAATTCGACGGTGATCGGGTACCACTCTTTTTTCTTTTTTTAATTTTTTGTCTTACTTTTTTATATTTATTTTAGGTCGGGTCGGGTCGGATTGTCGGGTTCGACCCGACCTGGTGAACACCCCTACATGCATCAACCTCCAACACATCCACACATTTGACTGTTGATTATGTGGTTAAATCCAAATTTTGTTGAATTTAAGATTAATCTGTTGAGTTTAATCTCGATCATATAATTACTCTACAATAGTCCAAATATACTGGATGCATATTGATTATAAACAATGGTTGCATAATTAAACATAACATACATAGATTTAATGCAGTGCTTAAGCAGATAGTAACTACCACACTAATCATTCAGTTTAATATTGACGTATCATGATCCCCATTTTCATTCAAAGATTGTGATTTCTTTTTTTGTTAATCCAAATTATCCTTTCTATTCATATCAAATAACACCTATATACTTTTAGGATTTATGCACGAGAAAAATTATACATCGTAAGAAAACTTAAGAAATTTAAGGTGATGACCTCTATACCCTAGGGTGACATTTGATTGCGGGTTAATTGATGAATTACGTAGATATTTGGCGGATTATAACCAAACGCATCATTTAATCCACAAAAGATACAAAGGGTAAAATTGTCATTTTTAAAAAAGTTGATCTCATGAATAGTGAAAAAAATAAGTCATTGATTAATCTACTGGATTATATGTCTTACTCCTATACAAATGTAACTCCCAACCAAACGAGGCTTAGGAAGTTTATATAGATATTCTCTTTTTTGTATCGAGACCTGTAAGAAGAATGAAACACCCTATTAAGAAGAGGGACCGTATAAAATTACAAATGGGTTTAAATTCAAAAAATTATTAGCCTATAGGCGAGCATGAAGGCGTAGGAGACCACCATTGTTAAAGTACAACCATCTCAAAGACAGCAATCGAGTCTGGGACCTTTGGGTGACGGAGGGGCGGCAGCGGAGCGGTAGGTCCTATTACGTTTAGGAGGAGGCGGCCAACTTCTGTAGCTGGCACTACGGCCATAGCGCCTTCTGAAGCCATCGCCAGCGCCATAGTTGACACCATGGCTTAATCTAGAGTCGCCAGCGTAGGCTTCAAAACCATCCGGAGGACCGGGGCCGACGTGTAATATTCTCAAAAATCAAATAGAAATAAAAAGGAAATGAAATAAATAAAAGAAAATTATAATTATCTAAAGTCCAATTATAAAGCCCATTAACTTATAAGTCCTAAAATTTAAAATATAAATATCTATATTGACCCTAAACCTATCATCATTTCCTCACACCCTCTTCTCTCTCCTCACTCTCTTTCTCACTCTAGCTCCCTCACGTCAACTCACAGCAAGAAAGGAGGCCAACTACTCACCCTTTCTCTTGCTCTCCACTCACGAATGGACAGCAATATTGAAGAATCACCAAATTCTCTCTCACAACCCACTCTCTCACTCTCAACCAATAGGAGCAAGAAGACAACACTCCCCCTAAGCCTCTCTCTCTCTCATAGCATCTCACGTACAGCAGCAAGAGGAAAAAGAGAAAGAAAAAGAAGAAAAGGAAAAGAGAAGAAGAAAGAAAGAAGTAAAAGAGGATACGAGAAGAGATAGAAGATTAGAATTAAAGTTTTAATTTAAATTTTAAAGATATGTTTGAGGGGATCATAAAATCTAATCATCTCTTAATGATGTATGTTTGTATGAATTAAAGGATTTTAAGACTCAATTAAGTCTTATTAAAGTATGATTAAGGAAAGTCCATATTTTGCATTAAAATGCTTCTTGTTTTATTAATATTATCATTTCATTGCTAATCATGTTTAGTATTAGAATGTTCATTGCTATTCATAATTTATTTATTATGATGTCTTTTATTTGTTCGTATGAATATGATTACTAATTCTTGATGTTCTTTAGACAAATTCCTTCATATGTTCAAGATTAAGATAGTAAAAGTGTTCATGTATGACCTATATGTTGATTAGTGATTAATGTATATTGAGGGGATCCAAACTCTCTAATTCCACCCTAATGATATTTTAATGTGTGGATTAGGACTTAAGAACAACTCTTGTTCTTAGATGAAGAATTAGATGATGTGCATTTAACGATTTATGTTTTATAGATTACTATGCATTTATTAATAATGATATGTACCTCATGTATGATTTAGACTTCTGTTCTATTGCTAAGCATGTGTAGAACTATGATGTTCATTGTGACTTATGTTAGCTTATTATGAATTGTTTAGTGCTTATGTACATTCATAAGTGCGATTAGCATGAGTAGATGTTTTATTTGAAAACCCCATAATGTATTATGATTAGTGTTCTAAGAATGTTAAGAATGTCCCTTGTGATGTGTATGAGTCAATATGTGCTCAAAGTAATGATGTATGCAAGATTTAGAAAGGAAAACATGTAAAATCGAGTGTCTGTCGCCCCAGAACGGGCGACCGATTCCGTATCGGTCGACCATTCCGGAGGGGCAAACACATTCCGTGTTTAGCGAACGTCCGAATGCTATAATTCGATCGTCCGAAAGTCATGAACCGGTCGACCAATATGTAAACGGTCGTCCGATATATGGAGTCAAAATGTTCGAAACATTCTGTGATTAGCGGACGCCCTAGCGCTTGATTTCGATCGTCCGAAAAGTCAAGTAGCGATCGACCGTTAACCCAACGGTCGTTCGATTTGAATAGCAATCACATTCTGTGATTAGCGGACGATCCGAAATCCATTTTGGACGTCCGAAAGGACCAGTAGCGGTCGACCGTTACACCAGCGGTCGTCCGATTTAGAGGAGTGACACATTCTGTGATTAGCGGATGAACCGAAGTCTGATTTCGATCATCCGAAAGGACCATAACGGTCCACCGATAACCCGACCGATCGATCGATACTCTCCCAATGGTCGACCGTTATCCAAAATGGTCGTTCATTTTGGAAGCTGATTGGCTATGATTGAAGATCCACATATAATATGATTTGAGGTATGTATGACCTTAAATAGGATTAAAACATGCAACATGTATGAATGATTGTATGTATTGATGAACGTAATTAAAAGATGAATTGGCGTAAAGGTGACTTGTTGTAATCGAGGAGGGAAATGAGTTCCACTCCTAGTGTGACATTTCTCGGGAAATGAGTTCCACCCCTAGTGTGGCGTTTCCATAAATAGAGGCGAGTTCCACCCTTAGTGTGGTGTCTCTATTGGGCTTCCGCGGATCCAGGAGGCGAGTTCCACCCCTAGTGTGACGTCTCTATTGGCCTCCCGCGAACCCAGATATTGGTCTAGCTAGCCATTTTTCTCGAACTCAACATGGTCTTCCCATTCAACAAGATTTGTAAGTATCTAAGTAAAGATGAAAGATGAAAAGATGAACGATAAATGACTTGGGACATTAAGTAAAGATGTTAAAGAAGTAAGATGAAGTATGCACCTATGATGATGCCATGTAAATGTCCACTTATCACATCATATCATGACATGATGAAAGATTATAAAGTAAAGTAAGATAAGACATGATATGCATTAATATGATGATAAGTTATGATATGTTTGATTTAAAGATTATGATGTTACATGTTATCTTATCTTACCATGATGATATGCTCACATGCCATGTAGTATGCATAAGTAGCTCATAGCATGCATATGATTTATGTTTCATGATGATGATATGCATATGTCATGACATGTAGAGATTATGTTATAAGGTCGTAGTATGCATGGGCCTCAACATACTCTAACGGGAGAAATCCCCTGCCCCCCATGGATCCGTGCAGGTATGGATGAGGCTTAGGTTCGGCGGTGTGGGCCTCTCGACGAAAACGTTGCACATGGACGAGTCGGGCTACGGCCCAAGTTACCTTACTTATATGAACTCTTATAAGAGTCTTTTATGTACGGCTTATGAGCTTTATGAAGTTATGTACTTTACTTGAACTCATTATGTTGTAAGAACCCATTGTTGAGTATACGTTAGAGCCTATTAGGCCCATGGGTCAGATTATGTTATTTTTGAATTTTATTTAATTATGTTGAAGTATTTCGCTGTTTATGATGTTAATGTCTTAAGTTTTATTATATTATATTTTCGTTGTAAAGTTTTATGAAATTAGGTCAAGTCAAAACGACGTCGCCTAAAATTCGACAACTATATTGAGATCGAATTTTAAGAGCGTTACATGACGTCTTGCCTCCTCTCCTCCACGTTCGTCTTCACTTGCCCCACAACGACACCCCAAGCGCTGGCGCCGCAGAAGAGGGCGGCTAAGAGCAACGCGAGCGAGACCTTCACCATTCTTTTTTTTGCGTGCTCGGCGTCCGTGGGCTTTGCAGGGTGCATGACGGTTTATATAATACATGCCTTAATAATTGTTACTCTTTTTCGAGTGGGAAGGTCTCGATTAAATTTAATTTAATTCGATCGAATTCGATTGGACTGAGATCACCTGCACATTAGTCCTAACTATTTAATTCTTATTAAAAAATTAATGGCATATCTATTTCCATAATGATCTCCTTAGTCATAACAGCTTAATTTTTTAAAAAAAAATTGGTTGCACATATATCTTGAGATCCTTTCCAAATACGGTGAAACAATCCAATAAAAGACTAAGTTAATGTATTAATGTTAATTAATGAGCTGCTCTCTTCTTTTTATTTGGTTGGGCACATATAATATAGGAGATAATGGTTAAAGTAGATGTCAAAATAGGAGACTGGACTCTTCTCCTGCAAGAAGACAATGAAAGACTCTGCAGAGGACGTGACAAGAATGAAATATCTTGGAGGAAGAACGAGGAAGCTTCATTCATCATTGGAGACTTCTAAATTGATTCCAACTTCTAATAATCATATTATCATATATTATAATTTTTTTATGAGTTCCCTCGTAAGATCTAAAGTTAAAATGTGCCGTAAAATCATTTTGTATAAATGAAAATTTGCGTTTTTATTTAAAATTTGTTTACTATTATATTTACTTCTAAAACACAACTTATATTCGGCATGGATATCTTTTGGCACAAATTAATTGTTTTGTAACTTATTTTTCCCAATACGTTTAGCTACCTAGCAATTAGTCAATTACCAATTACTCTCTACGTGCACTGCTTTTTTTTTTTTTTTGGTTAGGAATTGGAATTTGTATGGATTGAACTATAATTAATTTACATATTAATAATAGTCTTATAAAAAATCATCGTTAATTAATAATTCAAGGATTCGCATTCGTGAACTCATTCAAGGATTCACATATTTCTTAATTTTTTTATTATTATTGTTAAAGTTTCTGTCGAAATCCGATATTTGATTCTTCTGCCAGCAGGCCATGGAAGTGACAAGAATAAAAAGGACATATTTCGGGGCAAGAACCAGGAAGCTTCATTCTTATTGGAGACTTCTAAACTGATTATAAGATTCTTTAGTACAAATAAAAAATAATATCTTTTATTGAAAATTTATTTCTCAATTGTTTTCAAATACAAAATTATTATTTATTTTCCTCTTAATTGATTAAATATTTAGTCACCTTTTTGAATCATTGTCTGTCTTAAATGAAATCTCATTAGTTAGGTACTAATTACTAATACTTCAACATTATTCTATTAGACCATATATGCATTTGGATAAGCATCGCTTTTTAGATTCCCTTTATCAATAGGGTTGCTGTTACTTGTATGAAGAATCAAAATTATGAATATTGAAATTATTATAATACTCTAGAAAACATTCGGGTCATGGGAATACCTTTTTTCTATAAATCTAGTTCCATAATTGAGGTATTATGGTCTATTAAAAAGAAAAAAAATGATATATCGAAGAGCCCATAAATTGGCGGAGGAAAGAAAAAAGATATTTAATTATCATTAGAAATATAATTGGTGCATCAAAATTCAGTCATTATTTTTCATTATAGTTTAGAGATTATTTTTCTATAAATTTAAATTTATTTTATTAGGTTATGAAATTATTTTTGGAATTAATTTCTATACAAGTATTTTTTATTTGATTCATGAATACAAAGAGATAATTTTTCAATTAAGAAAAGTTTCAATCAAAGTATAAATAAAGTTTAGAAAAAATTTCAAAATTAACGCTTCCTAATAAATTTTCATGACCATAAACGCCATTTCATAACCATGAATCATGGAAGAATTTTTAGAAAAATGAAATTTGATCCAAATTCGTTTGGAATTCAGCTCTTATTCTTTTGCAACACTGAAATCTATAAAAAGGGGACAACAAAAGCACTCCTTAAAGACTATCACTGTAGCATTATTTTGAGAAAAAAACATATCATAGAACAGGATACGTTGACAATTCAACAGGACATGCTCAACTTTGATTAATTTCCTTTTGTTGATACTTCTTATTCTTTCTTTTGTGAATATCTATTAGATTTAATATTGCTTTTAGAGACGAGGGAATAGTTTTATTAGTGAAATTCTAATTGATTGCCTATGAGGTGAATTTTTTCTTAATGTTAGTTATGTTAAATCAATGATAGCTTGTGTGTTCATTTTTAATGTTCTAATGTGATGCCATAATTTCCGAGTTAATTGCTATGTGAAAAAAAGTAAGTCATTGTGAACAAATTAACTTTTCATGCATATCAAGGTGGAATAATCAAAAGAGACCTAATATGTATAATTATTAAATTGATATGTAAAAGCTTTTGATCATAATTTCAATTAAAAGTGTCTTTTGATTAGTTAAATAAGTTAAACATAGAAAAATTTAATTTATTCTAATTATTTTTAAAATTATATTTAAAGACTACTGAAACATTAGTTAACTATGTTTTTAGAACTGCACTTTATCATTGATTTTAGTAAGTATAATTTGAGAAGATTTCTTGACCAATGTAAGGTGGTCGGATATATATCAAAATTTACAATTTTCTTAAGCCAGAATGAACCAGTTTGGAAGAATGGAAGATGCTACTTGTTGTCAAGAAATGAACTCCTTCGTGGATCGCCGGAGATCTGATCGGATAGGAAGTGGAAGGGCGTGGAGGCAAGTAGTTGCAAAGAGAAAGAAAACAAAGAATTTGGGGAAGAAGAGAAATAGTAGAAAAGAACAACTAATTCTGTCAAAAAAGATTACAACTAATTGGGGAAATTACATCTATTTATACTAGTATAAAACCGACATATGATGTAACTAAGGGAATGACCCGATATTACAACTGCTACAAAGAAACGCTGATCATTCTGCAAAGTTGACGACGAAGCAGCAACCAAGGCGATGACATTTCCAACACACCCCCGCAAGTTGATGCCGGGAAGAACATGGATGGCAACAACTTGAAGGCTCAAACGTTGGCAGCATTTCCGTCCAACACCAGTGTAGTCTGCCAAGTAGAAGATGCGTTGCACATGATGGAATCCACATTGCAGCAGCTGGATGCAGGTGGCAGGAGCAGAAGATGTCAAGGGCACACAAGCTCCAAACACCAGTCAGATATGAAGCAAACGAAGACACCGATTGTTGCAGATGTACAAATTGAACACCATATGACAAGTTCAGTTCGCTGGAATATGCAACTCTGATCAATGATGCACCACCACGGTTGTGAAACAGCGCAACTTGGGACAACACATCGACAATGAGTCACTGAGAATTTGCAGACACGCTGAGAATTTGCAGACACCAGATGCCAAAAATGATGGAAATGCCTGCGTAAGCTTTCAAACAAAAATACACATGGTCAATGGAGTTGCTTCTCTTAATAACACAGATAACAGCATGGGAAACTCCAGAATTGATCTTCACACTTGCTGATAGTAAATATTCTGAATTTTTGAAGTGAACTCCTATTGCAACTCATCAAACATCTTATAACTAACGTGCAGTCAGCATCTTGCACTAATATGGAACTAATATGGAAGATGTTCTGACATTTGTTGATTGAGTTGAAAGATATCTGTAAGGCTGAAACTACGTCGAGACCAAACATCTGCAGGAACAGCGAACTGGATATGCTAATTCGTCGAACACCTTGTAGGCAGCAGCTCATCCAACTAGGTGACATCTCAGAGAGACAATTCTTCGAACAGTTTGAACAGTCGTCGATGAAGGCTAACAGAATGTAAAATGTCAAGCACTTGTGCGCGGTGGCTATGAAGGCTAACATAATGTAAAACACGACAAAGCTGTCAAAATATGAAACAAGTCTGCTTGAAGAGAAATGATGTGCTTGTGCGCCCCCTCGCTGTGAGACGAGAAATATGCACAACAGCACAACAGTTCAAGCAAGGAGAATGCAACTTTGTCGGACGTAATGTAGCCGCACCACTGAAGCATCAGATAAAGTACAGTGCTGCAACTGCAACTCATGGATCAGCTAGAAAACATTGTTGGAAAAACTCTAAGAACCATTTCATCGAACACCTGTGAGGATAGAGCTTGGAGAACTTGTCGATGGTAAGCTAGAAATCAGATCCGCAAAACACTTGAAATCAAGCTGGATATCACCGAACATCTACTAGTCGTGGTTGCTGGAGAGGCCCCTCGCGGCAGAAACCATGCCGGAGTCGCCCCCTCGCTGAGAGATGTCAACCAGCGAACAAGAAGAAATAGGACAAAGAAGAACGAGCAAGAAAGAGGAATGATAAGAATGGAAATGAAGAAAAAACAGAGAAGACGACATCAAGAACGCACAATAGAAACATAAGAAATTAAATTGACCTTGAAGAACCAGGTTGTCACCAGAGGCGATGGAAGACGGAAGAACTTTCGACATGAAGATATTGCATATACATTGGAGACGTGGTAGCATGAGGGAATTGGAGGGCGATTGCTCAAGAACCCAATAAGGAACTTCGAGCTCCCTGATAGTTTGCTAGAGATGATAACATGCATTGTAAAAAAAATGCGAACAAACAAAGGATGGAGAAGATAAAGAAAGCTTCGGAGAAGAAAACAATAGGATTGATCGGAGACAATACATCTCCAGATCTCAACAACTCATCGAGAACGTCGGAAAAACATCGACGAACCGAAAAATTTTTCAATACAGTCGAGGCACCGAAAAACCATCGGTGAACCAAGACATTCCATTTCGATCGTTGACAACAACGTCGGTTAAAGGTCGATAATGGCAACACACCCTCCGACGATAACGTCGGAAAATCAACCGGTGATTATCACCGAGAAATAGAGACCCGAAGAACAAATTTGGGAAAGAACATAGACAAATATGAAGAAGAGATGCTGAAAAGGGGAATGATGCTGCTGAACAATTTATCGAACATAAGCTGGGCGTTGGAGAAACAAAGAAGAAGAGACTGCAAACAAAAAGACATACGATGAGAACTAGATAAAATCGATCATGGCCGAAAGAGAAATAAGAACAAGTCGGGAAAGAAAAATGACAGACGATCGAAGCGAGAGAAATAGAAGAAAACGTTTGGGAGATCACAGACAAAAAGAAATGGGGAGAGATTTGACGCCAAACTGCAGAGGAAGCCGAAAAACCTGATGCGCCTATTGTAGATCGAGCAGAGGAAGCTCTGATCCTGGGCTCACAGGCGCCATGGCCGGAGATCACCCGGAGAACGATGAGTTTCGAAGCTGCAGGCGAGCTTCAGGCAGGCTGCAATGTCGACCGGCGATGGGGAAGGAGCTCAAGGTGATCGCGATCAACCTCGCTCTGATACCATGTCAAGAAATGAACTCCTTCGTGGATCGCCGGAGATCTGATCGGATAGGAAGTGGAAGGGCGTGGAGGCAAGCAATTGCAAAGAGAAAGAAAATAGAGAATTTGGGGAAGAAGAGAAATAGTAGAGAAGAACAACTAATTCTATCAAAAAAAGATTACAACTGATTGGGGCAATTACATCTATTTATACTAGTATAAAACCGACATATGATGTAACTAAGGGAAATGACCCGATATTACAACTGCTACAAAGAAATGTTGATCATTCTGCAAAGTTGACGACGAAGCAGCAACCAAGGCGACGACATTTCCAACATTTGTGCTCCAAAAATGCATGCTGATCTCATGCTAATATTAGTGGCGACAGTGGACTAGTGGTTAAGTCCTCACGTAGTCGCTTGTTGTCAAATCCTATTAACAATTAGACTCGTGTTATGTAACATAATGTTAATATCGGTTTATATAATGTTGTATCGCTAGCAGACAGTTATTTCTATTTTCTCTGTACAAAGCCATATAAATACAAAATCCATGCCTCAGTGATGCTTGCTGGGTCATTTTTCGGCCGAATCATTTGTTTCATCCAAAAGTAACATGGTATCAGAGCAGGTTAGGGTTCTAAGCTTCTGGTGTTGTCGCTGTGTGTGATACCTTGCTTTCCCCCTTTGATCCTATAAATATTCTCATCATCAGATCCATAGGAGAGTTCATACGAGATTTGGATCTGGAGCTCACATCTGTAGGTTCTCTAAACTCATTCGATCGATCCTTCTTTCTAGTTTGCAATCTACTTTATAAGGACTAGTTCTTCTAATTTTGGAGCTTCCTCAGATGTTCTTGCTTTGGATCATACACATCCACTTTATTTGCATCCATCTTATATTCCTAGAGTTGTTTTGGTTACAATCCGATTGACTGGATCATAAAATTATGCTATGTGGAGTAGGGCTTTTTCAAATGCACTTTTTGCCAAACACAAGTTGGGTTTTGTAAATGGAAGATCTCCGGAAGAACTCCGGAAGAACTCTGGAGACCTCCGTGCAATCGACGACTTAAAATTTCGGAAGAACTCCGGAGACCTCCGCGATCATCTGCTCGACCAAAGCTCCACACTGCGGCCGTGGATCGCCCGCATCGATTGTCAACACCTACACCTCTCGTCGATCGAAGACTTCTAGCGCCATTGCCTTTCCTTCCAAATCGACGACCGACCGACGATGATCTCCGACCACGTGCACTAAACAATGTCTAAAAGGCACCCTTCGCCAGACAACAGTACCTTTGGCCCCGATGATGATCACCCTGAGAAGACTATGAAACGAATATCACCGGCCGTCAATTTTCATTTTCTTTCGTCTATCATTTTGT
Source organism: Pontederia crassipes (assembly GCA_030549335.1). NCBI lineage: Eukaryota > Viridiplantae > Streptophyta > Magnoliopsida > Commelinales > Pontederiaceae > Pontederia > Pontederia crassipes. The sequence continues at coordinate 10,318,426 of CM060198.1, forward strand.
AAGGGCCATGAACAAATATAATCGACCCGTTAGGTTTGTTTTTTTACTATTGTAAGGGCCGTTAAATTTTTCTTACGATCCATGAACTGAGATTTTTGGGCCGCTGAGATTTTCGGACCGTTATTTCATTTTTACAGGCCGTGATCGCCATGGCTCCTCGAGTTAAAACACCTGCTCCATGCCGCCATCGCCCATATGATAATGTCATCACTGCAGAGGGCTCCGCATCGTGACTTCTTTGCGCCGTCACCAGAGATTGGCTCTCCTCCGAAGCACGAATCTGGAAATAGATGTTGGATTTCCTCCGTGTCTATCCCACTCAATTTGCGGACCGAGTTGCGATGAACACATGGAACATCGGTCCATTTATCATGAATTTATGTTCTAATATCAACATGGGTTACTTCGTGCAACAGTGGTGGACCACCTATAAGGACATCACGATAGAATTTCTATGCTCCCCGGTGTTAGGAAAATTGAAGATGGCGTTGAACTCGATCAAAGATAACTCAAACTCGCAGTTGTAGAGCTAGAAAGAGATGGCGGCCTACCAACTTCCGGTAACCTGAAGAAGGAAAATGATAAGGCGTCGAAAAGGGTTAGTTTGTAATGAAAATTTTATTCACATTAGATGTTGTGAACATGCCTTAAATCTTGTAGTTAAAGAGGGAAAAATAAACCTTTCCTTGTTGATGCTTTTTATTTTTTTCATATCTATCTATCTATCTATATATATATATATATATAAGCAGAGGTAAAAGCACAAGATCTGGTAGCGCGACAAGAGGCAAAATATTACAACGACACGTGTCAAATAATAATAATTAACATAATTAAAAGTCTAAATCTAAAAGATAGAATTAATCTTATTTTAGGAATTAAAAAATAAGATAAAATAATAATTCAGTTAAATTTAAAAGATAAAACTAATCTTAGAAAGTTTGTTGCATAGGGTAAGAATATATAAAACTCAAAATTAATAATATACAATACATGAAAAATTCAGATAAATAATATTATTTTAAAAATTAATCTTCAAATATTTGAGTATGATTAAAATAAATATTATTTTATTTCTAAAAGATATTATGTAAGTAAAAAAATTAGTTATTTTCAGAATTTAAAAATAATATAAAATAAAAATTCAATTTTATTCAAATTAAGATTAATCTTTCTTTTTATCCATTTGAGTATATTAAAATAAATTATTTTCTTTCTAAAAGATATTTTGTAAGTATTTTTTATTTTTCAAATTTAAAAATAACTAAAAATAAATAATTCAATTTGAGTCAAATTATGATTAAAAGTAAATATAAATAATCTTATAATAGTCTGTTATATAAAGCAACAAAATTAGAAGAAATAATTTGTTATTTTCGGAAGAAAAATTTTATAAATAAATAATTTAATTTGAGTCAAATTAAGTTTAATATTTTATTTATATCAATTTGAGTATGATTACAAGTAAAGATAATTCCTATTTAAAAATAATTTTTCATTTTTCAGATAAAAATGTATAATAAAATTTTGTCACAATCCTAATTTATTTCAAATCCTAACCCTAATACGTATGCAAGTAATTCATACGTTTATCCTTTAATATTTCTACTAATCATTCTAATGATTCAAATCCAGATAAGATTTCTATCATAATTTATTTACATATTTGTCTAAAAAGAAATATTAAGAATAAAAATTAGTTATCCATATTGAAATCTATATCTATATTATTATTATTATTATTATTATTATTATTATTATTATTATAACAAGTGGCATCATAGAATGATGATGTGTCAAATTTTTATAAAAGGTAATATATACAAATCTAATTTTTTTTCACAAAATAAAAACTTATCTTATAATAGTTAGTTATATAAGGTAATACAAATAAAATTTACTTATAACTTTGTTATATAAGGTAATAAAAATGAAATAGGATTAATTTATAAGCATATTTATGCAAGCAGATCTTTTTAGTATGATTAAAATAAATAATATTTTCTTTCTAAAAATAATAGTTAGAAATATAAAAAATATTTCATTTTTTAAAAATAATGTATTATCTTTTAACTTAGAAAAATTAAAGCAATGAATTCAATCCTGTCCAAAATAATTTAAACTAAAAAATCAATTTGCATTGAAAATAATTGATTATTTAAGAAAGAATAATTTAATAAGAAGTTGGGGTATTGGTAATTTTAAATTGAATTTTAAACTTTTCAAAACAGAATAACCTATTTATGACATTTAAATACTAACAAATTAGTTTTTATATATTTTTATAATATATTTCAATTATATACTATATATTATAAACTAATATTTCAATTAGTTTTGAAAAAACATTAGTAACTAGCTAAATAAATTTGAAACCCTCCGAAATTAACTAAACCTTTTTAGATGAATTACTAATTCATAATAAATTATATTCAATATGCATAATGCTTCCACTGGATTAACAAATCCAGCGGGTCCCATATCAATTTTTTTTATATTTGTGAATAAATGTCTATTCACTCTCTTATCATAATATTCACTTGTTGAATCCTTATTCCCAAAGAATTTGTCCTTACGACATGAAGAAACGGATGGTCGTCGGAGCCAAAATCATGCGTCAACCTCCAACACATCCACACATTTGACTGTTGATTATGTGGTTAAATCCAAATTTTGTTGAATTTAATATTAATCTGTTGAGTTTAATCTCGATCATATAATTACTATACAATAGTCCAAATATACTGGATGCATATTGATTATAAACAATGGTTGCATAATTAAACATAGATTTAATGCAGTGCTTAAGCAGATTGTGATTTCTTTTTTTGTTAATGTTGATGTATCATGATCCCCATTTTCAGTTTAATGTTGACGTATCATGATCCCCATTTTCAGTTCTAATCATTCAGTTTAATGTTGACGTACCATGATCCCCATTTTCATTTAAAGATTGTGATTTCTTTTTTTGTTAATCCAAATTATCCTTTCTATTCATATCAAATAACACATATATACTTTTAGGATTTATGCACGAAAAAAATTATGCACCGTAATAAAACTTGAGAAATTTAAGGTGATGACCCCTAGACCCTAAGGTGACGTTTGCTTGCGGGTTAATTGATGGATTACGTAAATATTTGACGGGTTATTATCAAACGAGGCCATTGAATAGTAAAAAAAACAATCTACTAGATGATATGTCTTAACCTTATACAAACTTAACTCTCAACCAAACGAGATCAAGAGAGTTTATATAGATTTTTTTTTTTTTTTGTAACGAGATCCCATAAGAAGAATGAAACTCCCGATTAAGAAAAGGGACCGTATAAAATTACAAATGGATTCAAATTTAAAAAATTATTAACCTATAGGCGAGCATGAAGGCGTAGGAGACCGCCACTGTTAAAGTACAACCATCTCAAAGACAGCAATCGAGTGTGGGACCTTTGGGTGACGGCGGGGCGGCGGCGGCCAACTTCCGTGTAGGAGGAGGCAGCCAACTTCCGTAGCTGGCACTACGGCCATAGCGCCTTCCGAAGACATCACCAGCGCCATAGTTGACACCATGGCTTCCGGAGTCGCCGGCGTAGGCTTCAAAACCATCCGGAGGACCGGAGCCGACGTCTTGCCTCCTCTCCTCCTCCACGTTCGCCTTCACCTGCCCCACAACGAGACCCCAAGCGCTGGCGCCGCAGAAGAGGGCAGCTAAGAGCAACGCGAGCGAGACCTTCACCATTCTTTTTTTTGCGTGCTCGGCGTCCGTGGGCTTTGCAGGGTGCATGACGGTTTATATAATACATGCCTTAATAATTGTTACTCTTTTTCGAGTGGGAAGGTCTCGATTAATACCAATGGGGTCCGGTGATAATTTATCTTGATTTAAGGAGGTCTCCAATTCAAAAATATTTTCAGTTCGAAATTTATAGTATGTAAAATATTTTCGTCTATACATTTTCGTCTATACCAATGGCGACACAGATTAATTAATTAACTCGAATGTTGTGGTGAAAAAAAAGAGATTAATTTATTAATTAGCTTTACATTTAAGAGATAACTGGCTTTAGGTCCTTCTTTATCATTATTATTTATCATTATTAAAACTTTAATAAATAAAAATTATATTATATTATGTTTTTATTATTAATAGTTTTTTAGTACGATATTCATATATTATATCTTACAACTTATATTATATTTATTTAGAATTATTATAAATAATAATATTTTAATAATATTTATTTTAATTCGATCGAATTTGATCGATCACCGTCATAACTATTTATTTCTTATTAAAAAATTAATAGCATATCTATTTCCATAACGATCTCCTTAGTCATAACAGCTTATTTTTTTAAAAAAAAATTGGTTGCACGTATAACTTGAAATCCTTTCCAAATACGGTGGTGAGACAATCCAATAAAAGACTAAGTTCATGTATTAATGTTAATTAATGAGCTGCTCTCTTCTTTTTATTTGGTTGGGCACATATAATATAGGAGATAATGGTTAAAGTAGATGTCAAAATAGGAGACTGGACTCTTCTCCTGCAAGAAGACAATGAAAGACTCTGCAGAGGACGTGACAAGAATGAAATATCTTGGAGGAAGAACGAGGAAGCTTCATTCATCATTGGAGACTTCTAAATTGATTCCAACTTCTAATAATCATATTATCATATATTATAATTTTTTTGTATTTTAATTAATCTAAATTTTTAGGTAAAAGTAAATGTGAACTGTTTTTTATTTTTAAAATTTCTTTTATTTTATTTTTCTAATTAAATAAATATACATTAAAAAAATTAACAATATGTGTATCCCTCGGCACGATCAAATTCAGTTCGAAAGTCTCTCTTTAATTTTAACTCCTTTTTTGTGAGTTCCCTCGTAAGGTCTAAAGTTAAAATGTGCCGTAAAATCTTTTTGTATAAATGAAAATTTGCGTTTTTACTTAAAATTTGTTTACTACTATATTTACTTCTAAAACACAACTTATATTCCGCATGGATATCTTTTGGCACAAATTAATTGTTTTGTAACTTAAAATTTTGTAACTTATTATGGTCTATTAAAAAGAAAAAAATGATATATCGAAGAGCCCATAAATTGGAGGTGGAAAGAAAAAAGATATTTAATTATCATTAGAAATATAATTGGTGCATCAAAATTCAGTCATTATTTTTCATTATAGTTTAGAGATTATTTTTCTATATATTTAAATTTATTTTATTAGGTTATGAAATTATTTTTGGAATTAATTTCTATACAAGTATTTTTTTATTTGATTCATGAATACAAAGAGATAATTTTTCAATTAAGAAATAGTTCAATCAAACTATAAATAAAGTTTAGAAAAAATTTCAGAATTAACGTTTCCTAATAAATTTTCATGACCATAAACGCCATTTCATAACCATGAATCATGGAAGAATTTTTAGAAAAATGAAATTTGATCCAAATTCGTTTGGAATTCAGCCCTTATTCTTTTGCAACACTGAAATCTATAAAAAGGGGACAACAAAAGCACTCCTTAACGACTATCTCTGTAGCATTATTTTGAGAAAAAACATATCATAGAACAGGATACTTTGATTAATTTCCTTTTGTTGATACTTCTTATTCTTTCTTTTCTGAATATCTATTAGATTTAATATTGCTTTTAGAGACGAGGGAATAGTTTTATTAGTGAAATTCTAATTGATTGCCTATGAGGTGAATTTTTTCTTAATGATAGTTATGTTAAATCAATGATAGCTTGTGTGTTCATTTTTAATGTTCTAATGTGATGCCATAATTTCCGAGTTAATTACTATGTGAAAAAAAGTAAGTCATTGTGAACAAATTAACTTTTCATGCATATCAAAGTGGAATAATCAAAAGAGACCTAATATGTATAATTATTAAATTGATATGTAAAAGCTTTTGATCATAATTTCAATTAAAAGTGTCTTTTGATTAGTTAAATAAGTTAAACATAGAAAAAGTTAATTTATTCTAATTCTTTTTAAAATTATATTTAGAGACTACTGAAACATTAGCTAACTATGTTTTTAGAACTGCACTTTATCATTGATTTTAGTAAGTATAATTTGAGAAGATTTCTTGACCAATCTAAGGTGGTCGGATATATATCAAAATTTACAATTTTCGTAAGCCAGAGTGAACCAGTTTGGAAGAATGGAAGATGCTACTTGTGCTCCAAAAATGCATGCTGATCTCATGCTAATATTAGTGGCGACAGTGGACTAGTGGCTAAGTCCTCACGTAGTCGCTTGTGGTCAAATCCTATTAACAATTAGACTTGCGTTATGTAACATAATGTTAATATCGGTTTATATAATGTTGTATCGCTAGCGGACAGTTATTTCTGTTTTCTCTGTACAAAGCCATATAAATAAAAAATTCATGCCTCAGTGATGCTTGCTGGGTCATTTTTCGGCCGAATCATTTGTTTCATCCAAAAGTAACATTGTATCAGAGCAGGTTAAGGTTCTAAGCTTCTGGTGTTGTTGCTGTGTGTGATACCTTGCTTTCCCCCTTCGATCCTGTAGATATTCTCATCATCATATCCATAGGAGAGTTCATACGAGATTTGGATCTGGAGCCCACATCTGTGGGTTCTCTAAACTCATTCGATCGATCCTTCTTTCTAGTTTGCAATCTACTTCATAATGACTAGTTCTTCTAATTCTGGAGCTTCCTCGGTTGTTCTTGCTTTGGATCATACACATCCACTTTATTTGCATCCATCTTATATTTCTAGAGTTGTTTTGGTTACAATCCAATTGACTGGATCATAAAATTATGCTATGTGGAGTAGGGCTTTTTGAAATGCACTTTTAGCCAAACACAAGTTGGGTTTTGAAGATGGAAGAACTCCGGAAGAACTCTGGAGACCTCCGTGATCATCTGCCAATCGATGACTTACAATTTCGAAAGAACTCCGGAGACCTCCGCGATCATCTGCTCGACCAAAGCTCCACACTGCGGCCGTCGATCACCTACACCTACACCTCTCGTCGACCAAAGACTTCCAGCGCCATTGCCTTTCCTTCCAGATCGATGACCGACCGATGATGATGTAACAACTGACACACCCAAAAGATAAAAAAAAAGAAAAAAAAAGAAGAAGAATCGGTCAACAGAATTAAGAGATAAAAGTCGAATAGGAGTGGGGATAAATGTTATCAGATTAACGATATCAGATTAATCACGAGAAGAGTCTTATACGAGGGAAACAAATCAAGCATTAAATCTATTTCTTCCCTCAACCTCACGACCTCACGACCTCTCTCTCCCCTCTTCCAAGGTTGCTGATCTATGCGTGACCAGAGAAGGGAGAAATAATTCTTCCGAGGAGGAAAGGGCGCAGGGAGTTCGAAGAGAGGATAGGAGACACGGGTGATAATTAACCGCGAATCGAGGTAGGTGAATCGAAATCAGAGCCGTAGCGTCTCGGTTCTTGACTGAGATATGGTCAATATTATGGTCAAGTTATAGCATGCCGTAGCGTCTCCAGATTGGTCTTCGCCACGTGGCGGGGGTCGATTTGGGGGCGTTACATTTATGGTATCAGAGCCTATAGTTAGGACTCTCTTGACGTCCTAGTGTATAGAATGGTATAGTATGGTAAGAGGTTCATGTGCTATCGCCGTGCAGTCACCACACCCTCCACCGAAAAATAATGTAAGTCAAGTTTATGTTTAAGATAAGTTATGATTTATTGATGCATGATTTTATTGTATGAATAGAGGATAAGCATGTCACGACGGTCAGAGCGTATTCAAGAGCAAATGGCCAGAGCGGACCGAAATCTGTATGAGGCATCGGAAGGCCCACATCCTGAGATGGGGGCCCAACCGGGTCGCGGACATGGCCGTGGCCGAGGTCGTGCGCCAGGCCGCGGAAGAGGTAGAGGCCGCGCAGCTAGAGCGCCATTAGAGGAGCATGTGGATGAGTTTGCTCCACCTAAGGGTAGCCAGGCAGGAGACAGTCCACCGGCATCAAGGCGTCGTAATCAGAGGGCACGCCATGAAGCAGTAGAAGACACCATCCAGGCTTTCCTGAAGTTGCATCCGCCTCATTATGATGGGAAGGTGGACTTTTTCAACGCTGAAGAATGGATTGAGACTATGGATCGGATTTTTAAGCTGATGAGATGTACTGATGAACGCAAAGTCCTGTATGCCACACACATGCTTACTGGTACTGCGATGGGCTGGTGGAAGACTACAAGGGCCACCAGGTTCAGAGGGATGGAAGAAGAGGACATAGCATGGAATGAATTTAAGAAGGCCTTCATGGCGCGCTACACTCCTGAACATGACCGCATCAACAAACAAGAGGAGTTCCTGCAACTGCAACAAGGAACCATGTCTGTGGCAGATTACCACACCCAGTTCATCCAACTGGAACAATATTGCCCGATGCCATTTGAAGGACGTATTAGGGCTAACAGATTCATTAATGGACTGCAGCAGGCACTGAAGACTGAAGTCCTGTCTGGGGATTGTGAAGATCTAGAGAAGGCTGTGAGGTTAGCCACACGTATGGAAAAGGATCAAGCTGAACGCAAGGCCAAAGCAATAGAGCAGCCCAGGCCTCGAACGGATGATCATCGGCCATTTAGGAGGAACGACCGCCGCGATCGTCGTTACAGGCCATACCAGCAGAGAGAAGCCCCAAGACAGGCTCAAGCTCAACCACGGCCTGCGCCAATGCAAGCACAGCCACTGAGACAACTGTCACCGCCACCACGTCAGCCACAAGTGCCACAGAAGCCTTTATGTCCTCACTGTGGCCGTCACCATGATGGAGAGTGTCGTAGACTGAGCGGCGCATGCATTCAGTATGGACAGTTCGGACATTTCATCAGAAATTGCCCACAGGCTGCTAGAGGAGGCCGAGACAATCGAGCAGCAGGAGGTACAAATCCCGTTGTGCAAGGTCGTGTGCACAATCTGGAAGCTGATGCAGCCCAAAATGATAATGATGCCATTAGAGGTACCCTCCCGATCGCCAACTTGTCTGCTACTATTTTATTTGATTCTGGGGCCACACACTCGTTTATTTCAGAGTCGTGTGCCCAAACTCTTAGTCTACCTCAGAAGCAGATGCCCCATGCTATGCGTGTGAGTACACCTATGGGAACTCTCCATGCTGCCAAGTACATCCCGAATGTACCTGTCAATGTAGACAAGAAAAATTTTTCTGCAGACCTCATAGTCATCTCCATGGTGGATTATGACGTCATTTTGGGGATGGACTGGCTTTCATATCACGATGCAACTTTGCAATGCAAACAGAAGAAGATCGTTATAGGGACGCAAGGCAAGCCCAAGGCAGTGATCAGAGGCACTCCATCAACAAAGAACAAAGTCATTGTCTCAACGATCAAGGCACAGAAGTTACTGCAGAAAGGATGTTGTGGGTACTTGGCTAGTGTGGTCAAGACGGATGCACCTGTCACTGAGCTTCAACAGATAGATGTGGTGCGGGAGTTCCTAGATGTGTTTCCTGAGGACACATCCGGATTACCACCGAAACGGGAAATCGACTTTAAAATAGAGCTCCTCCCTGGGACTGCACCCATCTCTAAAGCACCCTACCGCATGGCACCTGCTGAAATGCAGGAACTGAAGAAGCAGATACAGGAGCTACTGGACAAGGGATTTATCAGACCGAGCGTCTCACCCTGGGGCGCACCGGTCTTGTTTGTCAAGAAAAAGGACGGCTCCTTGTGGCTCTGCATCGACTATAAAATGCTCAATAAAGTGACAGTGAAGAATAAGTACCCCCTGCCTCGGATAGATGACCTTTTCGATCAGCTGTCAAAAGCATCGGTGTTCTCTAAGATAGACTTACGTAGTGGCTACCACCAGCTGAGAGTGGCAGAGGAGGACATACCGAAAACCGCTTTTCGGTCAAGATATGGTCACTACGAGTTCTTGATCATGCCATTTGGGCTGACGAACGCTCCTGCCGCGTTCATGGATTTAATGAACAGGGTCTTCCGACCATATTTAGACCAGTTTGTCATAGTGTTCGTGGATAATATTCTGATCTATTCTTCCAGTCCAGAGCAACACCGAGAGCATCTCAGGATAGTATTGGAGATCCTAAGACAACACAAGCTTTATGGCAAGCTTTCAAAGTGTGAATTCTGACTGAAGGAGATCATGTTCTTGGGACACATAGTCTCCAAGAAGGGCATTGCAGTAGACCCCGCAAAAGTGGAAGCGGTGACGAATTGGACTAGGCCGAAGAATGCTTCTGAGATTCGCAGCTTCCTTGGTTTAGCGGGTTATTACAGGAGGTTTATCAGGGACTTTTCTAAGATTGCTGCACCCCTCACGAATCTTACAAAGAAGACGGAAAAATTTATCTGGACAGACAATTGTGAGCAAAGCTTTCAGACTCTGAAGGACCGTCTGACTTCAGCACCAATTCTCACTATACCGACAAGCAGTGGATGTTTCGTAGTCTATAGTGATGCGTGTGGAACAGGATTGGGTTGCGTCCTGATGCAACACGGCAAAGTAGTGGCTTATGCTTCACGTCAACTGAAGAAGCATGAGGTCAATTACCCCACACATGACTTGGAATTGGCGGCTGTGGTCTTTGCTCTAAAGATCTGGAGGCACTATTTGTATGGAGAGACGTTCGAGATCTTCACCGACCACAAGAGTCTCAAGTACATCTTCGATCAGAGGGATCTTAACATGAGGCAACGACGATGGCTTGAGCTCCTCAAGGATTATGAATTTGCTATCAATTACCATCCGGGTAAAGCAAATTCAGTCGCCGATGCATTAAGCAGGAAGTGGGAAGGCTCTCTGGCTTATATGAGGCTACGCGAGTACGAGATGCTGGAAGAAATTGAGCAATGGTGTCCCAAGTTGGGAACAAATGGAGCTTTATGGATGATGCATCAGATGAAGCCCGGCTTAATTGACAGGATCATAACAGCTCAGAAAGTAGATCCTGAATATCAGAAGGTTCTGAAGAGGTGCCATAATGAACCAGCAGATTTTCAGATCTCTGCAGATGGAGGGATTAGATATCGGGACAGGTTGTGGATTCCCCCTAACGCTGATGTCCGGCGAGAGGTACTGGATGAGTGCCACAAGTCGGAGTTCGTCATCCACCCCGGTAGCACCAAGATGTATAAGGATATACAACGCAGCTACTGGTGGCCGAACATGAAAAGAGAGATAGCAGAATATGTATCCCGATGCCTGGTGTGCCAACAAGCCAAGATTGAACATCAGCGGCCATATGGCAAGTTGAAGCCTTTGGAAATCCCACAATGGAAGTGGGATAAGATCACTATGGATTTCGTATCCAACTTGCCTAAAACTAAGAAGGGTCATGATGCCATATGGGTAGTCGTAGATCGTTTCACAAAGGCAGCACACTTTATTCCAATCCGATGGAAGCAATCAGTGGAGAGTCTGCTAGACTTATATGTGAGAGAAGTGGTCAAACTCCATGGGATCCCAGAGTCCATAGTGTCTGATCGAGACCCCAGATTCACTGCCAGATTCTGGAGGAGCATGCAGGAAGCCTTTGGCACAAGGCTCAACTTCAGTACAGCTTTCCACCCTCAGACAGATGGACAGTCTGAGAGGACCATCCAGACACTAGAGGATATGTTAAGGGCCTGTGCACTAGATTGGCAGGGTAGCTAGGATGAGCACATTCATCTGATTGAGTTTGCTTATAACAACAGCTACCATTCTAGTATTGGTATGGCACCATTTGAAGCCCTGTATGGACGACCTTGCCGTTCACCTGCCCACTGGAGTGAAGTAGGCGAGGAAAAGATCATGAGTAAGGAAGAAGTGAAAGAAGCAGTGGAATATGCTGAAAAGATAGAATTGATTAAGCAAAGGATGAAGACTGCTCAAGGAAGGCAAAAGAGTTATGCTGACAAAGGCAGACGAGAGCAGATCTTTCAAGCTGGAGACCAAGTTCTTCTGAAGGTATCTCCCATGAAAGGAGTCATGAGATTCAGTAAGCGAGGAAAGCTCAGTCCTCGCTATGTAGGCCCATTTGAGATACTCGAGCTGGTAGGCGAGGCAGCATGCAGATTGGCTCTACCCCCATCTTATGGGAGAGTGCACAATGTATTTCATGTATCCATGCTCAAGAAGTACAAGCACGATGCTGCAAATGTTCTAAGGATAGAGGAGCCAGATATAGCTGCAGACTCGACCTTCGCTGAGTATCCAACACATATCATGGATCGCAAAGTACAACGTCAGAAGAATAAGGATGTCCCCATGGTCAGAGTAGCTTGGCGTCACCATAGCGGAGATGACGCGACATGGGAGCTCGAATCGGAAATGCGCCAAGAATTTCCTCATCTTTTCGGTAAGCCCTCTACTTAGTAAAAAATTCGAGGACGAATTTTCTTTTAAGGGGGTAAGAATGTAACAACTGACACACCCAAAAGATAAAAAAAAAGAAGAAGAATCGATCAACAGAATTAAGAGATAAAAGTCGAATAGGAGTGGGGATAAATGTTATCAGATTAACGATATCAGATTAATCACGAGAAGAGTCTTATACGAGGGAAACAAATCAAGCATTAAATCTATTTCTTCCCTCAACCTCACGACCTCACGACCTCTCTCTCCCCTCTTCCAAGGTTGCTGATCTATGCGTGACCAGAGAAGGGAGAAATAATTCTTCCGAGGAGGAAAGGGCGCAGGGAGTTCGAAGAGAGGACAGGAGACACGGGTGATAATTAACCGCGAATCGAGGTAGGTGAATCGAAATCACCTTGCATGGCCTCTGAATTATCTCAATTAATGCCCGAATCATTATGAAAAAAAAATATATGAATATGATTCAAGTTATTATTTTTAATTGTTTGATTTCTTGAATTCTTTGATTGGTTGATTGTTGCATGCATAGTTATTTCTGTTTGTTATATTTCTGTATTATTGATTGCTAAGATGTAAGATTTAGAGGGGATTCCGCTCTCGGTTTTATAACGCAATTACGGCCGAAAATTTGTTTGGCCGTAATTTTCTTACGGTCGAGAAAAGGATGGAGAGAGAAAAAGTGGAGATGGATTGGCCGTAAGAGAATTAAAAAAAAAGAGATGAAGCTTACGGCCGTAATGCAATAGGGGTAAACTTTACGGTCGTAATGGAATAGAGAGGTAGGATTTTACGGCCGTAAAGAAAAGAATGGAGAGAGAAAAATTGGAGATGGATTGGCCGTAAGAGAATTAAAAAAAAAAGAGATGAAGCTTACGGCCGTAATGCAATAGGGGTAAAACTTTACGGCCGTAATGGAATAGAGAGGTAGGATTTTACGGCCGTAAAGAAAAGGATGGAGAGAGAGAAAGCGGAGATGGATTGGCCGTAAGAGAAAAAAAAGAAGAAGCTTACGGCCGTAACGAAATAAGGGTTAATTTTTACGGCCGAAATAGAATGGAGAGTAGGGTTTTACGGCCGTAACGTAATAAGGGTTAATTTTTACGGTCGTAAAGTGAAAGAATTCCTTGGGCGTAAAATCCAAAGAATTTGGGTTTTTACGGCCGTAAGGTGAAAGAATTCCTCGGGCGTAAAATCCAAAGAATTTGGGTTTTTACGGTCGTAAGGTGAAGGAATTCCTCGGGCGTAAAATCCAAAGAATTAGGGTTTTACGGCCGTAAGGTGGAGGAGATTCTTTGGGCGTAAAATCCAGCAAAATTCACCTATTAATCTCTCTTTATTTTGATATGAACATTATTGATTTCCTTATAATTCCAACATGAACTCTTTGTCTTGATTTACCTCATATCGATCATATCTCCTTCATCATATGATACAAAGAATGAAAAGATACTGAAAGTGATTAATAAGTTCAGATGAAAGATTAATGATGGGTTGCTAGTCCAAGCCAAGTGCATCAAGATAAGAGTCGCTCCCTTGGTCATGGTTTGATCACCCATTGACCCGCACAAGGCCGTATCGTTTGCTGGGCATACCCCAAGAATTAAAGACACCTCAAAGTCACCTTGATTGTTAATTAATAACCAAGATGTTCAAGTTCAAGTTCAAGTCAAGTCAAGTATGTCATGATTCCAAATTTACTAAGTACTATTGATCCTCATGATTCATGATATCGCTGATCTTATCCTTATTATGATCCATGATACTTATATGTTATCTTTCATGTTCAAGTTAAGCCTGATTAATTATCGCTGATTATTATATTCATGTCATGCATTGTATATCATGTGGTTCCCCACTAGGCTGTAAAGCTTACGGGAGGACCTCCTCTCCTGTGTCTGATTTCCACAGGACCAGGTCAGTAACGTGGTGGAGTAGGCATGTGATGATGAGGCTCTGGCGATAGGACAACACATGAACTATAGGGCTTTTAGAGTGTTATTTAGTTTTTATTTACCTTCCGCAATTTAAATTCATGATGTAGAACTCAGTTATCTCTTAGTAATGACATAGTTACTTTTAGACTTCCGCAATTAAAGTTATAATTTATCTTTATTTCTTTTCTTCCGTTGACGTGTCTCGGTTCTTGACTGAGATATGGTCAATATTATGGTCAAGTTATAGCATGTCGTAGCGTCTCCAGATTGGTCTTCGCCACGTGACGGGAGTCGATTTGGGGGCGTTACAGATGATCTCCGACCACGTGCACTAAACAACGTCTAGAAGGAACCCTTCGCCGGACAACAACACCTTTGGCCCCGATGATGATCACCCTGAGAAGACTGTGAAACGAAGATCACCGACCATCAATTTTCATTTTCTTTCTTCTATCATTCTGTAAGGGCCATGAACAACTATAATTGTGACTATTGTAAGGGCCGTTAAATTTTTCTTACGATCCATGAACTGAGATTTCCGGGCCGCTGAGATTTCCAGGCCATTATTTCATTTTTACAGGCCGTGATCGCCATGGCTCCTCGAGTTAAAGCACCTGTTCCACGCCGCCATCGCCCATATGATAACGTCATCACTGCAGAGGGCTCCACATCGCAACTTCTTTGCGCCGCCACCAGAGATTGGCTCTCCTCCGAAGCACGAATTTGGAAATAGATGTTGGATTTCCTCCGTGTCTATCCCACTCGATTTGCGGACCAAGCTGCGATGAACACATGGAACATCGGTCCGTTTATCATGACTTTATGTTCTAAGATCGACATGGGTTACTTCGTGCAACACCTATGAGGACATCACGATGGAATTTCTATGCTCCCCGGTGTTAGGAAAATTGAAGATGACATTGAACTCGATCAAAGATAACTCGAACTCGTGGTTGTAGAGCTAGAAAGAGATGGTGGCCTACCAACGTCCAGTAACCTGAAGAAGGAAAATGATAAGGCGTCGAAAAGGGTTAGTTTGTAATGAAAATTTTATTCACATTAGATGTTGCCAACATACCTTAAATCTTGTAGTTAAAGAGGGAAAAATAAACCTTTCCTTGTTGATGCTTTTTATTTTTTTTATATTTTTTTCATATATATATATATATAAAAGCAGAGGTAAAAGCACAAGAGCCGATAGCGTGACAAGTGGAAAAATATTACAACGACACGTGTCAAATAATAATAATTAACTTATTTAAAAGCCTAAATCTAAAAGATAAAATTAATCTTATTTTAGGAATTAAAAAATAAGATAAAATAATAATTCAGTTTAAATTTAAAAGATAAAACTAATCTTAGAAAGTTTGTTGCATAGGGTAAGAATATATAAAACTCAAAATTAATAATATACAATACATGAAAAAGTCAGATAAATAATATTATTTTAAAAATTAATCTTCAAATATTTGAGTATGATTAAAATAAATATTATTTTATTTCTAAAAGATATTATGTAAGTAAAAAAATTAGTTATTTTCGGAATTTAAAAATAATATAAAATAAAAATTTATATTTGATTCAAATTAAGATTAATCTTTCTTTTTATCCATTTGAGTATATTAAAATAAATTATTTTCTTTCTAAAAGATATTTTGTAAGTATTTTTTATTTTTCAAAATTTAAAAATAACTTAAAAATAAATATTTAATTTGAGTGAAATTAAGATTAATCTTTCTTGTTTTATCAATCTGAGTATGGTTAAAAGTAAATGTAAATAATCTTATAATAGTCTGTTATATAAGGTAACAAAATTAGAAGAAATAATTTGTTATTTTCAGAAGAAAATTTTTATAAATAATGTAATTTGAGTCAAATTAAGTTTAATATTTCATTTATGTCAATTTGAGTATGATTACAAGTAAAAATAATTCCTATTTAACAATAATTTGTCATTTTCGGAATTTAAAAATAATTTAAAATAATAATTTAATTTGAGTAAAATTAAGATTAGTCTTTCTTCTTTAACCAATTTGAGTATGATTATAAGGAAATAAATACTATCTTATAATAGTTTGTTATATGAGGTAACAAAAGTAAAATAAATAATTCATTACTTTAGAAATTTTAAATAAATAATTCAGTTTGAGTCAAATTAAAATTAATCTTTCATTTTTATCAATTTGAGTATTATTACGAGTAAAAATAATTCCTTTTAAAACATAATTTGTTATTTTCGGAATTAAAAAATTATTGAAATTATATAATTAAATTTGAGTCATATTTATTAATATTAATAATATTAATATTCAAGATAATAATATCAATTTAATTCAAATTATAGATATATATATCTATAATTCGATCCTTAGATAATTTTAATTTCTTTTAAATTTAATTAGATAAATCTAAGTTGATTAGAAATATCATTTGGGTAGACAAAGAAATATATTTATTCTTAGATATACATCATCCCGAAGACATATCATAATATTTAATACTTATAATAACTATTTTATTTGGAATTAAAAAAAATGATGTACGTATAAGAAGAGTTTCTTATAATCCTAATTTTTATTTCAAATTCTAATTCCACTATGTATAATTATTACTTTATTCGGAATTAAAAAAAATGTATAATAAAAGTTTGTCACAATCCTAATTTATTTCAAATCCTAATCCTAATATGTGTGCAAGTAATTCGTATGTTAGTTTTATCTTAATCTTTTATAACAATAATTAAAATATAAGAATATGATTAAAATAAATATTATTTTCTTTTTAAAAGATATTATGTAAGTAAAAAAATTAGTTATTGTTGGAATTTAAAAATAATATAAAATAAAAATTCAATTTAATTCAAATTAAGATTAATCTTTCTTTTTATCCATTTGAGTATATTAAAATAAATTATTTTCTTTCTAAAAGATATTTCGTAAGTATTTTTTATTTTTCAAAATTTAAAAATAATTTAAAATAAATAATTCCATTTGATTCAAATGAAGATTAATCTTTCTTGTTTTATCAATTTGAGTATGATTAAAAGTAAATATAAATAATCTTATAATAGTATGTTATATAAGGTAACAAAATTAGAAGAAATAATTTGTTATTTTCGGATGAAAGATTTTATAAATAAATAATTTAATTTGAGTCAAATTAAGTTTAATATTTTATTTATATCAATTTGAGGTTGATTACAAGTAAAGATAATTCCTATTTAAAAATAATTGTTCATTTTTCAGGGTTTGAAAATAATTTAAAATAAATAATTTAATTTGAGTAAAATTAAGATTAGTCTTTCTTCGTTTACCAATTTGAATATGATTAAAAGGAAATAAATCTATCTTATAATAGTTTGTTATATAAGGTAACAAAAGTAAAATAAATAATTCGTTACTTTAGAAATTTTAAAATAATTTTAAATAAATAATTTAATTTGAGTCAAATTAAGATTAATCTTTATTTTTTTATCAATTTGAGTATTATTACGAGTAAAAATAATTCATTTTAAAACATAATTTGTTATTTTCGGAATTAAAAATATAATTTAAATTATATAATTCAATTTGAGTCATATTAATACTAATAATATTAATATTCAAGATGATAATCTCAATTTAATTCAAATTATAGATATATATATATCTATAATTCGATCCTTAGATAATTTTAATTTCTTTTAAATTTAATTAGATAAATCTGAGTTGATTAGAAATATCATTTGAGTAGACAAAGAAATATATTTATTCTTATATCTTAATATGTATAATATTATTGTATTTTTCGGAATTGAAAAATAATGTATAATAAAAGTTTGCTGTAAAGGCATAGTTAAATGTTAACGATTACTATTAGTAAGATCTGAAGACATATCTTATTATTCAAATTCTAATTATTATTCTAATATATGTAATATGTTCTAATATTTAAACTAATATATATGTTATATGATAAGATTTTCATCATGATATATTTACATATTTGTTTAAAAAGAAATATTAAGAATAAAAATGAGTTATCTATATTAAATTATATTATTATTATTATTATTATTATTATTATTATTATTACTACTACTACTACTACTACTATAAGGAGAGATAAAAACACAAAGTGGCATCATAGAATTCAGAATTAAAAAAATAATGTACGTGTAAGAACAATTCGTTATGATCCTAATTTTTATTTCAAATCATAATCCTAATATGTAATAATTATTATTTTATTCGGAATTGAAAAAATGTATAATAAAATTTTGTTACAATCCTAATTTATTTCAAATCCTAACCCTAATATGTATGCAAGTAATTCATACGTTAGTTTTATCCTTTAATATTTCTACTAATCATTCTAATGATTCAAATCCAGATATAGAATGATTCAAATCCAGATAAGATTTCTATCATAATTTATTTACATATTTGTTTAAAAAGAAATATTAAGAATAAAAATTAGTTATCCATATTGAAATCTATATCTATATTATTATTATAACACATAGTGGCATCATAGAATGATGATGTGTCAAATTTTTATAAAAGGTAATATATACAAATCTAATTTATTTTCACAAAATAAAAACTTATCTTATAATAGTTAGTTATATAAGGTAATAAAAATAAAATTTAATTATAACTTTGTTATATAAGGTAATAAAAATGAAATAGGATTAATTTATATGCATATTTATGCAAGCAGATTTTTTTAGTATGACTAAAATAAATAATATTTTCTGTCTAAAAATAATAGTTAGAAAGATAAAAACTATTTCATTTTTTAAAAATAATGTATTATCTTTTAACTTAGAAAAATTAAAGCAATGAATTCAATCCTGTCCAAAATAATTTAAACTAAAAAATTAATTTGCATTGAAAATAATTAATTATTTAAGAAAGAATAATTTAATAAGAAGTTGGGGTATTGGTAATTTTAAATTGAATTTTAAACTTTTCAAAATTGAATAACCTATTTATGACATTTAAATACTAACAAATTATTTTTTATAATTATTATAAATTATAATATTTCAATTATATACTATATATTTTTATAATATCTGACATTCGTACATCGCACGGGATTTATGACTAGCACTAATAGATGTTGTCTAATTTCATAAATATTATCATTGTGTATAATAATATTTTTTTTTGTATTTTTTTTTCATATATCACTATAGAGCAACTAACTCCCACTTTTTATATTGTAGTGTCCATTCAGTTAATTCACTAATTACTCCATAATTTTTTTTTTTTCGATACATTGTGATTGTCTTTGCTAATGCAATCTTTACTAAAATATTATTGATATCAGTACATAAGAGATCATCAGATCAACTTTACACAAGAACAAATGCGTATAGCTTGTTGGAAATAGATATAAGAACAAATGCGTATAGCTTGTTGGAAATAGAATATATCGATGGGTAATTAGGATAACGACGTAGACAAATAAAAAAGAAGATTAATATAATGATAAAACTCTCGATCATTATGAACAAATGGGACATGAGCAAAGGTGGATCCATAAAGAGAAATTTACGATGAGCAAAAGAGACATAATGACTTAAGTCCTTTGCTTTCGTCATGAATTTTCATTTTTTTTTTGTTATAATTTTAAGTACAAAGTACAACACATCAACATAACTTTATATATATATATCAAACTCAATAGAAAGCGCGCATGGAGATGCAGGACACTATCAATACAATACAACCATGATTTTAAAAAAAGGATGCCCGTAAGTTGCACTAGTGACAACATCTGTCTTCTTTCGTTTGTTGTATTGTGGTACTTAGGAGCTTTCCATCTATCGTACGACACCTCTCGCATCCTAAAATAAGTACAATATTACCGTTTCTTCCAAGTTCAAAAGCTTAATGGCAAAGATATCGGGTCCATGGCCGGCAATTAGGATGGGGGGAGGGGGGAGGGGGGGGGGGGGGGAACATAACTCCGTTGACTGATAATTAATTCATAAATTATCAATTATTTTATTATAAACGTAATAATTTTTGCATATTTTGATATTTTTTTATCATATTGTGCTACAATAATTTGGTACTTTAAAATTTTAGTAGTATATTTATATTTAATTATAAAATTAAATATGTTTATGTTAATTTTAATTTATTATATATTTTAAAATATTTTCATATAAAAGTAGGGTTCATAAAAAGGCAATAAAAACACTATTTCGTAAGAGGATGATTTTTATTTTTGTAAAAAAATTTAGAATGACTTTTAAATTTAAATATAGATTCAAAAAATAAGAATTGATTTTTTTGACCGAAAAATTGATCTAGCCAGGACTACTTTCAACCCAAGTGCAGTACATGTCATGATCTATGTAGGAATCATAGGGTGCAGCACACGTCATTATCCGTGTATGAATCACATGTATACCACATCCTTGACTCACTCAATGATTCATGTGTGCATATCAATGTAGCTAACTATATCTTAATGTTTTTTAATTCCATAAAAAGCTAAAATGAAATCAAATTTTATGTTTTAATTATTTATATCAATCCAAATATAATAGAAGCTAAAATTTAATTTATATAAATTAATTTCAGAAACTTGACATAAGTTCAATTTTGCACAAATATTGGACAAGACAATTCCAAATATATAATATATGTATATACATTGTGAAAAAGGTTTGTAAAATTACCCAAATACTCTGTTATATTCATCTAGTACAAGTTCACTAATTAATGTACCAGCTCGCTAGCCCATTATTAATGAATTTAATTTGTATCAATCAAATTAATTAATAGGTTTACTAAAAATATTATTGTTAGCAGAAATAATTATTATCATAATGATTTATATTTAATAACATAATGATGAATGATACATAATGATTCGAAATTGAAAAAAAAAAAAGAAAATCAGAATATTGAAAAAAAATGTGTGGGGATGATAAACATAGGAGCAATGAATTACTAGTTGAAGAAAAAACAATTATTATTGTATGATAAAAGGAATTTGAATTAGTTAGTTAAGACTCTAAATCAGTTGGCAAGAGATTATCAAAGATTTGGATAAGAGATAAACATAAAAATGATAGATAATGTTGTTAGCTTTATATAGAATCAACTCTTGGACACACATACGAAAAGATATGCATAAAAGAGTAAAGGTTTAAAAGTTTAAATGAACAACCTCAACTTCGACTTAATATTCGACTACGATCCCATTGGTTTTTTTAATAAAAGATAAATATTATAGATAATTTTGTAGCTTTCCATAGACTCACAAATCATTTTATTTGAATAATTTTGCAAAAAGATATATATAAAAGAGTCCAGATCTATTAGATCATCAATGTAGTAGTGGACGACCGTTCTGAGAAGAGGACACCCACTTTAGAAAGGACAAGCGCAATGGCTAGACCATAACAAATGTCCGTTAAAACAAATGGACATCCATTTCAATGCATAAAAGCACTATGGAAAATGTTGGAGGCTATATATAAAAGAAGTCTAAAATACATAAGAAAATGTCTATACTTCTAAAGAAAAGTGGGAAAATTTATTGTGAAGTCCATTAGAGTAAAAAATTGCAAATATTGTATTCTTTCTCTCTTACTTGTGTGAGATTTGAATTGTAAGATATTAGGAGAGATTAGAAGAATGCTCTAGTATTCTTGTAAAGGAGATATTAGGAGAGCTTTGAGGTTGTACCATCCAAAATTTTATCAACCTTAGCACCTAAGACTATGAAATTGCAATTGCATCTTAATTCATTACCTTCTTTTTCTGCATCAATTCATGATTATGGAGACCCGAGTTTCTGATTCATTCACCAAAGTATAAAGAATTTAGCAAGTTCGGTCCATTTCTTCAGTGCGAGACCTAACCATAATGAAAGAAAAATAACGCTATGCATAAACACCAATATTTGAATATGCTCAAAGGAAAAAAAATATTCAAATGGTTGTATTAGGAGTAAGTTGATACAATTGTTGTCAATCACATAATCGACCAAGCAATTGTTAGAAATCAAAAGCTATGAAATGTAAATTTTTTGTGTTTATAGAAGGGCATAAAACATACATGATGTCAAACAAATATTTCTACACTTAGGGGGAGGGTGATCAATGAAAAATGTATGTTGAAGTGTGTCGCTTGTTGCAAGGAGATCAGACCACCATGTAGGATACACAGAGGTGGAGAGATTCTAACATATTGGAGATGGAGAGATGTAGGAACAACTGGCTGTGGGGGTACGGGGTGGGGTGCAAGGTGAAAAATAAGGTAGATGAACACATGGTGATCAATATAACACTAAAAATAACACACACACTCATTGTTCAGCTGGAAAGCATACATATATATACATGTGTGTGTAGACTAAAATGCCCTTAGGGCAGGACTATAAGTTATATAATAATACAATAAACTTAACAGCCCCCCTCAAACTCAAGGTGATGATACTGAAATCATCTTGAGTTTGATAATAACATGTTCATCTTAGATGGCAATTGAGACTTTGTAAACAAATCTGCAAGTTGATTCCTAGATTGGGTATGAATTAAAAAAATAGTGCCAAGGTGAAAATGGTGTTGAACTAAGTGGCAATCAATTTCAATATGTTTAGTTTTTTCGTGGAAGACTTCATTATGAGTAATCTGAATAGCACTCTTGCTGTCACAATGCAATGGTGTGGGTTGATTAAGAGTCACACCCATATCTTTTTTGTAACCAACGCAACCAGATGATTTCTATTGTCGTATCAGCCAAGGCTCTGTACTCGGCTTCTGTACGTACTAGATCGGGTTACAACATGCTGCTTCTTACTGCGCCAAGTGATTAATGAGTCTCCTAAGAAGATGCAATAGCCTGTTGTGGATTGACGAACATTTATATCTCCTGCCCAATCTACGTCTGAAAATGCTTGTGAAGATAAGGAAGACTAGGATGAAAGAAATATCCCTTATGACAAGGTGCTTCGGATATAACGAATAATTCAAAAAATAGCAACAAGATGACTAGTGTGAGGAGTTGACATGAATTGACTTACGACATGAACTGCATGTGTAATATCTCGCCTTGTGATAGTAAGACAGACAAGACGTCCCACAAGTTGTCTATAAATAACTAGATTTTTAAGAGGTCTTCCATATGATGATTTGAGTTTGCAATTGTACTCCAATGGTGTTTTGACTTTTTTTTATCCGTTAAATCCGC
This sequence comes from Pontederia crassipes, assembly GCA_030549335.1. Classification (NCBI taxonomy): domain Eukaryota; kingdom Viridiplantae; phylum Streptophyta; class Magnoliopsida; order Commelinales; family Pontederiaceae; genus Pontederia; species Pontederia crassipes. The sequence continues at coordinate 10,341,954 of CM060198.1, forward strand.
TTGAGATATCAAATTTGTTGCATATTTTATTTGAGAAAGAACAAGCCTAGAAGCTTGAGAAGTTATCTCAATGTCAAGAAAATAGTTAAGTTGTCCAAGATCTTTCATTTCAAAAGATTTTTTAAGAGAATTCTTCACATTTGTTATGCCCTCAATATCATCTCCTGTGATGACCATATCATCAACATATAATAACAATATGATAATACCATTAGTGGTTCGACGAGTAAATAAAGCGAGATCATGTGCACTGGATGTGAAACCAAGATCATGAATAGTGATATTGAATTTTTCAAACCATGCTCTTGGTGCTTGTTTTAATCCGTACAAGGCCTTAAGAAGACGACATACAATATTTGGCTTATGGGATATTTCTGGAGGAGGTGACATGTATACCTCTTCTTTCAAGTCTTCATGAAGAAATGCATTTTTAACATCCATTTGAGGCAACTTCCATTGACAAATAGAACAAAGAGCGAGTAAAATTCGAACTGATGCTAACCATGCCATAGGAGCAAATGTTTCTTCATAATCTATTCCATACTCTTGTGCATATCCTTTTGCCACAAGTCGAGCTTTATACCTTTCAATGCTGCCATCTGACAGAGTCTTAATCTTATAGAACCATTTGCATCCTATAACAGTCTTATTAGGTGGGCATTAAACAATTTCTCATGTATGTTTTTTCTGTAGAGCTTCTAATTATTCATCCATAGCATGTTGCCAAATAGGATTGGATGAAGCTTCTTCATATGAAGAGGGTTCATGCATAGATAGTAAAACTGAAATAAATGATGTATCATAATCTTGAAGACGAATATTAGATTTTCGCACGCGCATAGGATAGCGAGTCTCAACAATTGATGTGCTCTCTTCATTACCTTGGGGATCTGTGGAGTCATCATTGGTAGTGGAGCTACTTTCATGAATATTGGAACTTTGATATATCCTGTCATGTGGAAAGAGCTTATCATCAACTTGTAAAGAAGCAGTCTGCCCACATGAAGAAAGAGAAGTAAAGTTTGAGATCTTAGAAAAAGGTATGTGCTCCCAAAAGACAACATTTCTTGAAATGCGCAAGCATTTTAAAACCGGATCATAGCAGCGATAACCCTTTTGTTCAATTCTGTATCCCAAAAACATACACATAGCTGAGCGAGAGGCCAACTTAGTTCTCTCATTATCTGGTAGAAGCACAAAACAAGCACATCCAAATACACGTAGATGTGAGTAAGATGGTTTGATGCCAAATAAACGTTCAAAAGGTGACACTTTACCCGAGTTATATGACATCATGCGATTAATGAGAGATATTGACGTAAGAGCAGCTTCTCCCCAAAAAAAATTTGGAGCACCAGTAGATAATAGGAGAGTACGGAGGGTTTCAGTTATGTGACGATGTTTTCTTTCAGCAACTTCGTTTTGTTGTGGCATATGCGGACAGGATAATTGAGATAATGTGCCTTCATCTTGTAGAAATGCCTTGAATTCATTTGACAAGTATTCTCCTCCAGAATCATAATGTAAAACTTTGATAGACTTGGAATATTGAGTGTGTACCATCTTAGCAAAAGCCTTGTAGGTAGAGAAAACTTGTGATTTTGATTTCAGTAAATATAACCAAGTATACTTTGAATAATCATCCACAAAAATAACATAATATTTTGATCCACCTAGAGTTGGACATGAGAAGGACCCCAGACATTAGTGCGAGTAAGATCAAATGTACTTGTAGTTTTATTAATATTTTTGGGAAAGGGCAAAGCAAAGAGTTTGCCAAGTTTATAACCAACACAATAAAAAAGATCTATTTTGACTTTACCCAAAACACCATCAGTTACAAGTTTTTCCAATGGCCCTTTGGAAATATGCCAGTCGAGAATGCCATAATTCATATAGTGAAGAAGTCGAAGATGATAAGGTTGCTGTAAGAGAATGTTGAGGTGCTGATGCCGACATGTTTAGCCCAATCCCAACCACTTTCTTGGTGCGTTGATCTTTCACCTTACAGCCATAATTAGTGAAGGAACACTTTAGGCCCGACTCAACTAATTGTCCCACAGATAATAGATTCAATAATGAAAGTTTAGGAACATAATACACATGAGAAAGAACCAAGTCATTAGATAAGTTTGCATCACTAGTTTGAGCCACATGAAGATTATTACCACATGCAGTCAAGATTTGAGCAGAAGATGAAATATTGTGAAACTTTGTGAAGCATGAGAGGTCACTTGTCATATGATTTGATGCTCTTGAGTCAAAATATCAAATAGAGTTTTTACCTTGGGTGACAGACATAGCGGCAGTAGAGGAAGATGAAGAATTTTGATTAGCCAGAACTTGTCTAACAATTTCTTCAACATTAGTGGCAGAGAAAGTCAATTGAGCATGAGGAGTAGACAATGCAGGAGTCGAGGATGACGTTGAAGTATCAATAACAGGTGCAGTTGTATACTTTGCATTGGCATTTTTATTACTCTTTGGAAATCTATTAGCAAAGTGTCCAAAGGAATGAGATTTGTGACACTAAATTTTAGAGTGGTCAATCTTTCCATTGGGTAGACAAGGTAATGAAGCTTTACCTTTAACAACAAATACAGAGTCACTGGGAACATTTTCAGGAGTAGAAGAAACACTTAACACTTTCATTCTAGTTTCTTCAGATAAAAGTTCATTAAGAACATTAGAAAGAGACGTTAATGGATAACGATGTAAAATGGATGCACGAACTGATTAAAAATTTCATGACAATGCCATTAAAAGTTTCAAAATGTGATCAATGTCTTTATATTTTTCATACTCCTTCATATCGTTGTCATCTTTAAGATTTGGACCCAACTGATCTAATTCTTGCCACAAAACTGACATTCATGAATAAAAATCAGAAATTGATTTCTCAGGGGAATGCCGAAGTGCATATAGATCTTGCTTCAACTTATATTTCCTAGCTGGATCAGAGGCAACATATCTCTTTGCTAAATGGTCCCACACATCTTTTGCAGTTTCATATTTACCAAACTCCATTGCAATGCTAGATACTGTAGTATTAGAAATCCAAGTAATAATTTTGTGATTATTACTATCCCAATCGTCCAGCCTTGAGACAAAAGCATCATCTATTTCAGTGATAGCTTTTGTAGGTTTCTTTTTGCCCCCTGTAACATACCTCCACATTTTTCCATCCTTTAAAAAACTGCACATTTGTTGTGCCCAAAAAGAATGATTTGAACCATAAAAAACAACTTTAATAGGATGATTAATATCATCATGTGCCATCTCAAATAGAGTCAACAACAACTAGCTTATAAAGATAGGGCACGACACCACTCAAGATGAATGGAAAATATGAGAAATATAAATTTACTAGCACGATTTATCTCTAAATCAAGATGAATGCCTTCAGATTTTCAAGAAAATAGAGAAGTGGGCAAGAGTGCAGAGAATCACCAGCAAAAGCATGAAGATAAAGAACCCCTTGCACAACAAATCCCTAAATATACTTATGTTTTCTTCAAAATCCAAGCATATCTCCAGATACAACAACTATTTGAGCTCTGATACCATGAAAACTAAGGTAGATGAACACATCGTGCTATGATAACTAAGGTAGATGAACACATTGTGATCAATATTTTGTGCAGCCGATAGAACACCAAAAACAACACACACTCTCATTGTTCAGCTGGAAAGCACACACATATATACATACACGTGTGTAGACTAAAATGCCCTTAGGGTAGGACTATAAGTTATATAATAATACAATAAACTTAACGCAGGGGTGGGCAAGGGAGCTCCATCATGAAAAATAGAAAATTAATTATTCCATAGTTGAACCAAATTTTGACATCTAAATTAAAGCTTGAATTGCGCTCCTCAAAACATGAACTGATTTAAGCATTCTAGTTTGTCTACTTAAGCCTGTATAAATGCATCTTCAAATTCTTGTCCCCTTCTCTAACTAAATATATTGGTATGTCAGGTAATAAGTTCTTTCTTATTTCTTTGTTCATGTGTGCCCTAAAGTATCATGCCTAAGATCAAAATTAAACATACAACAGAAGTATTTTTAGAAGCCATATTGATTGCCTTATTGGTATTGTTCCTTGGAAGACAAAATAAATCTTAAAGAAGAACAAGCTTTTATGATAATAAGATCCTTGGTAACATTTCTTATAAATACATGACCTTTATAAAATCCATCTCAGAATTATTTCTTTGGAAGAGTAAGAATGAAGACAATCTTTAGAAAGAGACTTTAAGTGTGCAACACATCATAGAGGCTAACGATGCCGTCACCCAAGTCCATCATATATGTACCAACATCTTCAGCATTTAGATTGTTGTTGTGTCCCTTGAAGATCATATGTTTGCCTTTCTTAAGTTTGTTTAAGCCGACCAGATCATCCTTGCTCTTTGCAATATGACACGTCACACCATAATTGATCTAGAATCATGTAATGTCTGTCGTTGCACCATTGCAACTCAATGACTTCAACTAACTCGAGTTTGGTTGGTCATTTCTTCAATCAAGTCATATTTTAGTTCACCATTTTTTAGGTTAGTTGACTTTAAAATGGTTTGCAGATGTAGGAGAATCTCCAAAGTGATATTAGACACTACCTTTTGAATTGTTTCTTGGTATGACAAATGTTCTTGCAACGGTGAACAGCGTAGGTTTCTTCTTCTTCAGCCTCATTAATTTTAGCTATCTTTTGGTATTTATCATTGTTGTAAATTATGACTACTTGACCATCTATCCCATTAAGTCATATTATTGTGGTAGCCATATAAAAATATGTGATAGGACTGATAAGGATAATTGCCATTGCATTGATTCTCATAGTAATGTGCCTACAAGAGTTAGATCCTTGGTCATAATATATATTGTACTATTTGCATGATATGTTATATTGTCATTCTATGAATCATTGTGAAGGACCTAATTTCACATACGTAATATATATATATATATATATATATATATATATATATAATTGATAAATACTACAAGACAAGTATAATTCTATAACAACTCAAGAACATGTCTCAATTAAATGATATGGGTTTAGAATCTAATATGTGGTGGTAATGGATGGCTTGGATTAAAATGATAATGATCTATTTAGATTTAATTATTTGAGATGTGCAATTGAGATTTAATCAATTAACAATAAATCCATGGTATACAATGGTAATATTTAATATTATAATAGTTCTAGGGCTAAAAGCGGTGTAGATTTTATAACACATATAAATTCTAGAGGTTGCAGAATATCTCTTGCAGCGGAAGCGGATCGTCAGGACTTTTTTCACGAACTCTTGACGAACGCACTTACACTTCGAGATCAGGAATTGAACTCCTGGGGAACGGAACTGTTTGCCACAGCACAAGTACCTCTGGACGAAACTCCATGAAAAAAGAGTATTTGGGACATCTAGTATGGGTCCCCTTTTATAGTGTAGAGAGACTTGGGTGAGAAGTTAGGAAGAATGCATCACGCACGTTCATCGCACGTGATGACCTATCCACTCAGCCCATCATTCACGCGTGGTTCGCGTGATATGCGGAATCCACGTGCTCCGTGCGTGATCAGCGCACACCGCACGCCCTGTGTGTGGTCCGCACGCTCCCTACGTGTCTTGCCCAAGTGGGTCGTGCACATGCAGCCCCGTATGCCCAAAAGGGCATATTTGTAACAATCTCCCACTTGCCCGCATTGGACATTATACTTTCATTCATCCAGATTTGGCAAGTGTATCGTGCGACCTATGAGTACAAGCATGTTACTTTATAGGAGCTAGAAAGATACATATTAAGGTTCAATCACTCAACTATATCTAGAGCATATGTCATGCCAGTTAGGGATTCATGACAACTCACACATGAGCTAACAAATGCTCAAATAATGTAACTCGTTATGTCCTAAATATGTCTTGCAGCATAGTCAAGACAACGTATGTCTTGCTCCACTGTAACTACCTCACATACACTACATTTTTCAACATAAGAACAAATAGTTGGCTAATTGTACGTGAAAATTTTATGTAGCTCATAATAGTTCTTTCTCTCGCCCTCATGTATTTTAATAGTAAACTAGCTGCTTTCCTAGACGTGGCCCGACAGGTTATTTACTTTTCACCTTTGAGTACCCTGCTAAAGTAGCAAGCACTAACTTATTTCCTTAAAACATAGTCAAGAGTCTAAGGGCATGTGCAAATGAATCATCTGTCATTGAATCACATCATGATGACCATCGAACTAATCAATTCATCATGTCTCTAGGTCGACTTTGTATACTTGCACTACAAGAAAAATTGACTTTTTTGACGGTCGCGACCGTCGGAAATTTTGCAAAATTCGTCTGAAAATGAAGTTTTCGACGATTTTTTCAACGGATATGATATGTCGGAAGAATGCTCGTCACAAACAGTTTTCCAATGGCAAGAGATATCCATCGAAAGTTCTGATGGCCGTACCCGTCTGAAAATTCTGACGGTGACGATCGTCGGTAGTTTAGACCGCTGCACCCGTCTGAATTTTCATATGGCGGCGATCGTCGAAAATTATGGCGGTTGCAACAATAAAAAAATTTTGACGGTCACGGCCATCGAAAACTTCGGACGGTGGCAACTGTCGAAAGTTTTGATGGATGTGAATTTTTTCGACGGCCTAAGCTACATGAGATAACGTATAACATAATAAAAAAATTAGCCGCCAGCAGCCGTTACAAGCCACGCGCGGTCGTTCCAATCCACACGCGGCCTGGAACGGCTGGACGCGGTATATCCAGGACGCCAGGCGGCCGATCCAGGTTGCACGCAGCAGTTCCATGCCGCATGGCGGCCGATCCAAGCTATGTGCGGCCAAATGATCATTAGCTGATCACAATAGGTTTTTATCCCATTTTCTATTCAATTCACCCATATCGAGCTCTCATTTTGCCTAACTTTTGAACAATTATGCTTGGAATGCAATGGATTGTGATAACTAGCTGACCATTCTCATTTTACACTTAATTCCATGTGCATAGAGGTTCTGAATTGCTAAAATTCATAAATATCTCAATTCTATGTCAAGTTATGATTTTTTGGGCAAGTTATCATTCCAAAGTGCAAGTTATTATTTTTCTAATTTGGCTGATTTCTAGTGATTATCTTGCCCTAAATCTCCTGCCATCATGAATTAATCATATTTGGATGATCATATTTCAACTTGTGCAAGTTATCATTTTTAGGGCAAAACTATAATTTCGATATGCAAGGTTGTCACTTCTTCACAAAAGCATTAGGCAATTATTAAATTACTGTCCTAACTCCTTGCAGCTCTAATTTGATCACATTTGAATAACTACAACTAAAGTTATGATAAGTTATCATTTTATGGCATCAAGTTATCATTTTATGGCACCAAAGTTATCATTTTATGGCACCAAAGTTATCATTCCTATGAAATCTTATCCACATTTGATTTCTGACATTATTCAGTTGCCATCCTAATCCCTTTGATGCCTTCACTACCCTTAACCACTCATAATTAGACAATTTTTATGATATGATGCAAGTTATCATTCCGGATTTTAAAAGTTATCATTTTTAATTAAGGATTTCATTCCTGTACAACATCAAATCCCATTTGACAATTGAGCTGATAATTGTCAATGTCCTAATCCTTATATGTTAAAATTCCATTCAAGGACTTTGATGCTTGCTGTTTTGGCCTTTTTAGCAGGAAAAAGAGGACTGCACAAGGAGGAAAAAGGAGGGGGGACCACTTGCTTTTTTGCTGTCCAAAAAGTTGGCACTGCTGATATTTTCTGGACAGCACACATGGCACAATCAGGGAATGATGGAACCTTCTCATCTACATCCAAGGGTGAGGAGAAGACATATAAAAGCTAAAAAACCCTAGAGAGGAAGGGGGGCTGGCCATTGCAAGGGTTTGAGAGGAAGGAAGCAACCAGGAGGAGCTGAAGTGGAGCTGCAATCTTGATTCCTGTCGACAGCCTTTAATTGAGGATGATTTGTATCAGTTTCTCCTTCTTTTGTGTATCAAACTTTGTAATTATGAGGAGCTAAATTCCATTTCTCCTAGGATAGGGTAGTAGTCTAGTTTAATCGTGGATGGATTATGGTCATTTCTGAATTCCTGCACTGAATCAAGTTCAGATTTTTGATTTTCGATTTCTAAAATCTGTTTCATATGGACATGTTCTTGACATTGTAAGATCCTATTAATATTTACAACTAAGAGGTTGTCCTTTGATCTATTCTTTGTTCAGAAATGAATCAAGAATCAATGACATTTTCTAGGTTCAAACCCAATTAAGAATATGATTTTCTGATTTATGAAATCTGTTTTTTCCCATTTCTGATTCTTGAATTTTGTTGTATCTGATTTTACCATTGCGGAGCCCTAATTGAATTAATAACAGAGAGGTTGCTTATGGTTTCATTCTTGTTCAGAAATGAATCAAGAGACAATGATATTTTCTAAGAATTCAACCCTTGAATTGTTGCAAGCTTCTTGTTACTGATTTCTGAATTTTGAATTCTGATTTCCTGAATCTGTGGAATCTGCATTGTTATTGTTAAACCCCTGATTTCATTAATCACTGAGAAGTGAACTTAAAATTTTCTTGTTGTTCAGAGATGGACCAAGAAGCAATGACAATTGCTGAGTTCCTATATGTAATCTTGTTTTTAATGCCTCCAATTGATTAGTACTAATGTGGATTTCATTTTAATTTGCAGTTGTGAGGCTGATTTAAAATTCCCTTGCTGTTTAGAGATAAACCAAGAATCATTAGCACTAACATTAGATTGGTTTCATTCCTGTTTAGTTAATTGAAGTAATCCCCTCATATTTAAACTGAAATTGGTTGTTATCATTTCAGAGTTCACTGAATTGGTTTTGTAAAATCAGCAAGGAACTTGAGTTTATGCTTAATGTCAACTTGATATCAGCGAGGATCTTTTCTAATTCAACTTAGCTACTTAATCATATGAAAATATGAAAAGTAGCCCTGATTCAATTGTGCTGTATTAACAGGCCATTTCAAGTTGAGTTAAAATTGACACATATTGATAACTTATTCCATTCCATCCATAATTAAATTAGATGAACCACAATTCCTATGAGAACCTTCTTCATTGATAGATAAACACTTTTAGTCCTTAGTTTAGAATTTATAATTCAGTTTTGATAAATTTTCAAAAGTCCAAAAATAGTTATCATTTTGCCATTTTTAAAAATCTATTTTATGAAATCCTTAATTTTCTGAAATTGTAGCTTTAGTTAGGGCTAGTCTAGATTATTTTTACGGAATCTTTGGCTTCAAATCACTGTGGATATGACATTTGGGTTTATTACAATTAACCTATGCACTGCAGTAGAGAGTGAGTTAGGGAGTTAAATCAAAAATTGAAAAATCTAAAATTTGACCCAAAAATCAGCAAGTTATCATTATACTCCTCAATATCACTATCAAGTTTTTGACGCCGTTGCCGGGGATTTGAGGTCAATTAGATTAACTTAGATAGTTTAGATTAGTTTTAGACTAGTTATCAGTCCATTTATTAGCCCAATTTTTAGTTTTTGTAAGTTATCATTTTGAATTTTAGAATTTTGTCTAGTTTTCTTTCTTTTCTGAATTTGATATTTTTGAATTCATTTATGCAGGATTTGGACAATCAAGAGGACCATTATCAATCAGATCCTGAACTTGAAAGGAGATTCTTGAGAAGGAGAAGATTGCAAAGGATAGAGGCAAGAAGAAGAATTTTTTAAGGGAAAGAAGAGGAAGTTAACATGGCTGCACCAAGGACACTCAAGAATTGCTATTCACCTAGTAATGTTAGAAATCAACAAGGGAATGGAGTCCTAGCACCTTCTGCCAACTTTGAAGTGAATCCAGCACTAGTCATAATGATAAGGCAATATCAATTTGCTGGTTTGGGGAATGAAGATCCAACTTCACATTTTGACAATTTCATAGAAATTTGCAGCACTGTCCATTTCAATAACACCCCTATGATGCTGTTACATGAGGCTATTCCCCTTCTCATTCAAGGACAAGGACAAGGCCAAGACTTGGTACAAGACCCTCAAATCTGAAGAGATTACCACTTGGGAGTCCATAATTCAATTGTTTCTAACTGAATTCTTTTCACCTAGCAAAACTGACAACCATAGGGATCAGATTGTAAGGTTCTATCAATTGGATCAAGAGAACATATGTGATGCAGGAGGGATTGAACTAAGGTGACATTGAATACTGCTGCAGGAGGGATTTTTGCATCCAGGAACATTGATGAAGCCTATCAATTGATTGAGAATATTGCCAAGAACCACCATTTCCTTACACATGATAGGACAAGGAGGCCATCCAATGATAATCAAGTCAACAACATTGTTGTCCAGATTGAAGAAGGGTTGCAAAAGACATTGGAGAAGCTGAATTTGTCAACCAATGTGGGAAAGGCATCCAATTCTAAAACAAGGTGTGATGTATGTGGAAACTAAGGCCATGTCATAGAGGGTTGTAATATGATAATGCAGCAATATGAACAATCTATAGACCAAGTGAATGCAGTAGGGAATTATAGAGTGAAGCCCCCTGTTGAGTTCTATACTCCAGAAAATAGTAGACATCCCTATTTTTCTTATAAGGCCAATCACTACCAAGGGCAACCCATGCAGAATTCTAATTGGCAACCCAAGATTTTGCCAAGGAACCAGCCACCTCCATATCAAAATCAGCCCTCAACCATTCCAATGCAAAGACCTCTTTATGAGCAGTCACCACAAACTCAAACCACTCAATTCTCAAAGATGGAAGAGTTGCTGCAACAAATACTGAAGAAACAAGAGAAGCAAGAGGAGGCAATGCAGAAGCTAATCAATGGATATGAAGCTTTGAGTGCTAACCAGAAGTTGCTTGAGAGTCAAATTGCCCAACAAGCAAGCACATCTAATAGGCCACCCATGTTCTTCCCTGGACAACCAGAAGTGAACCCAAGGAACAAGTCCAAGCTGTCCAGCTCAGGAGTGGAAGAATTGTTGAAGAACCAATGAAGAAAGTAGATGACAATCCAACCAAGACATATTCAAAGCTTGTTGAAGAGCCTATTGAAGAGACTGTGGTGGAAAATCAGAAACAGCAGCCTCAAAATGAAATCAAGGCTAGAGTTTTTGATAAAGTACTTTTCCCTCAAAGACTAATCAAGGCAAGGCAGGATCAGCAGTATGGAAAGTTCCTTGAAATCCTGAAGAAGCTTCTCAATTCCTTGTGAAATTGGAAATAGGAAAATCCAGAGAGCAATGTGTGATTTGGGTGCATCAGTGAGTGTAATCCCTCTTTCACTTTGTAGGAAGCTAGAAGTTGGAGATATGAAATCTACCAACATGTCCTTGCAGCTAGCTGATAGATCCATCAAGTACCCACATGGAATTATTGATGACATACCCCTCAGAGTTGGAAAATTTTATATTCCTGTAGACTTTGTGATACTTGACATGGATGAGGACCTGAACACCCCAATTCTTCTAGGTAGGCCCTTCTTAGCCACTGCAGGAGCTGTAATAGATGTCAAGGAGGGTAGATTGATATTCCAAATTGGGGAGGACAAGATAGAATTCAATTTGACACAAGTTATTAGTAGGCCAAATTTTCAGTAAAGTGAAATTGAAGATGGGCAGCTAGATTAGATTTTACAACAAGTTTCTGCAATAATTCCCATTGAACACCCCTTGCAACGGTGCCTAATGTTGATCACTTGAAGGAACTAGAAGATCCAGAGGCTAAGGCATGCCAATGTGAGCTGAATTCCCTCAAATCAATGGACAAATCTGAAATTCAGAATGAGGTGCAGGAGGTTATCACTGCTGAACTCCAACCCAATTCAATTCAAAACAATCCTTCTAAATTGGAGCTCAAGCCTCTTCCTAGCAACCTGAAGTATGAATTCTTGGGAGAGAATTCAACATTTCCAGTAATTATCAATGCCAATTTGCCAAGAGAGCAAGTCCAGGAGCTGCTGAAAAGATTGAAGTTGTACAGGGAGGTAATTGGCTATTCAATTGAAGATATCAAGGGTATTAATCTTTTAATTTGTATGCATAGGATTCCTATGGAGGACAAGTACAAGACTTCAATTAAATGCCAAAGAAGACTCAATCCAGTGATGAAGGAAGTTGTGAAGAAGGAGGTGCTGAAGTTGCTGAATGCTATAATCATATATTCCATTTCAGATAGTGAATGGGTCAGTCATGTTCAGGTGGTGCCAAAGAAAGGAGGGATTATAGTAATGAAATCAGATACAAATGAATTGATATCTACCAGGACAATCACAAGTTGGAGAATGTGTATTTATTTCAGAAAATTGAATAAGGCAATCAGGAAGGACCACTTCCCACTTCCCTTCATTGACCAAATGCTTGAGAGGTTGGCCAAACACTCTCACTTTTATTATTTGGATGGCTATTCATGCTTCTTGCAGATTTCAATCCATCCACAAGATCAGGACAAGACTACTTTCACTTGTCTATATGGGACATTTGCATATAGGAGGATGCATTTAGATTGTGCAATGCTCCTGCCACTTTTCAGAGGTGCATGATGTCCATCTTTTCAGATTTCATTGAGGACATTATGAAAGTATTTATGGATGACTTTTCAGTCTATGGGGATTCCTTTGAGGCTTGTTTGGAAAATTTGACAAAGGCTACAAAGGTGCAGGGAATCCAATCTAATTCTGAATTGGGAAAAGTGTCACTTCATGATTCAAGAAGGAGTTGTGTTGGGCCACATTGTATCCAGTAGAGGGATTGAAATGGACAAAGCAAAGATTGAGATCATTGAGAAGCTACCACCTCCAAAGAATGTGAAGGCTATAAGGAGTTTCTTGGGCCATGCTGGGTTTTACAAAAGGTTCATTAAAAAATTTTCAATGATAATCAGACCCCTCACAAGATTGCTAGCAAAGGATGTTGAGTTCAATTTTGATGAAGATTGCATGAAGGCCTTTAACCAATTGAAGGAAGCACTCATTTCAGCTCCTTTAGTGCAGCCACCAGATTGGACACTACCCTTTAAAATCATGTGTGATGCCTCTGACCAAGCAGTAGGGGCAGTGCTGGGACAAACTAAAGACAAGAAACACTATGCCATATGTTATGCTAGTAAGACATTTGATGAAGCCCAAGTCAACTATGCCACCACTGAAAAGAAATTGTTGGTTGTGGTATTTGCATTTGACAAGTTCAGTCTTATCTAATTGGAGCCAAGGTAATTGTGTACACTGGTCACCAAGCAGTGAGGCACCTAATTAGCAAGAAGGAATCAAAGCCAAGGCTAATCAGATGGATTTTATTGCTACAAGAATTTGATGTGGAAATCAGGAATAAAAGAGGGACAAAAAACTTGGTTGCAGATCACTTGTCAAGTATGGAAGGAATTCAGGATTCTCCATCAATCCCTATCAATGATTCATTTTCTAATGACTTCCTAATGGATATATCAGCTACCCCAACTCCTTGGTATGCTGACATTGTAAACTACTTGGCCTGTGGAATCATTCCACCTGAGTACTCCTACAAACATAAGAAGAAGTTCTTCCATGACATAAAAGACTTCTATTGGGATGATCCCCTCTTGTTCAAGAAGTCCCATGATGGCATTTTCAGAAGGTGTGTGCCAGAAGCTGAATTCCAATCCATTTTGTATGAATGCCACTCATCCCCATATGGTGGACATGGAGCTACCTAAAAGACAGCTGCTAAGGTCCTACAATCTAGTTTCTATTGGTCTTTCTTATTAAAAAATGCCCATATATATGTCAAAAGTTGTGATGTGTGCCAAAGAGCAGGATCAATTTCCAAGTGGAATGAAATGCCACAGAATGGCATCCTAGAAGTTGAAATTTTTTATGTTTGAGGCATTGATTACATAGGACCCTTTTCTAGCTTCTTTGGATACAAATTCATATTGTTGGCTGTTGATTATGTGTCCAAGTGGATAGAAGTCATCCCCACAACAGTTGTTGATTCCAAGGATGTTATCAAGTTGTTCAAGGATACAATTTTTCCAAGATTTGGAATTCCAAGGGTGGTTATCAGTGATGGATTCAGCCACTTCATAGAAAGATGTTTTGAGAACCTTCTAAGCAAGTATGGGATAAAGCATAAGGTTTCAACAGCCTACCACCCTCAAACAAATGACCAAGCTGAAATTTTAAATAGAGAAATTAAGGCCATTTTGGAAAAAATAGTTTCCTTAACTAGAAAGGATTGGAGCACCAAGTTGAATGATGCACTTTGGGCCTACAGGACAGCATATAAATCTCCATTTGGTGTCTCCCCATAAAAGTTAGTTTATGGAAAAATATGTCACTTACCAATTGAGCTCAAACACAATGCATATTGGGCTGTCAAGGCACTAAATTTTGATATGCATTCTTGTGGACAGAAAAGGCTCCTACAAATTGATGAATTGGATGAGATTAGGCTTAATGCCTACCATAATTCAGAATTCTATAAGGAAAGGACCAAGATGTGGCATGATAGCGGGATTTTGAAGAAGGATTTCAAAGTTGGAGGCCTTGTGTTGCTATTTAATTCAAGGCTCAAGTTTTTTCTTGGAAAATTGAAGTCTAGATGGAGTGGACCCTTCAAAGTCCACAAGGTTTATCCTTTTGGGGCTGTGGACCTTGTCAATGACAATGCTGGCATATTCAAGGTTAATGGACAAAGATTGAAGTTATACAACCCCACAGCCATGGATTCAACTAAGGAGGTGCTAATTTTGCAAGATCCCCTACAATTGCCTAGTTGAACTTCATTGCAACAATGTCTAGCCTAAGACAATAAAGTAGGGCATTTCTTGGGAGGTAACCCAAGTCATTTTATACCTAATCCTTCTATTTTGTAGGAATAAGTCAGGAAAGAATTAGATCAATCCGTAAATCTTCACTTATGGAGTACCCCTACCCTCATTTTCTCGCTGAATCCCAATGATAACTGATATTATCTTTTCTTTCATGCTACAATTATCATATTGACATCTGAATTATCATTCATATCAGTTATCCAAATCCATCATTGCTGAATTTCAGTGAATTTCAAGTGCATTTCATTGAATTGTGCATCCTAAAAATCTGATATTGCATATTTCATTGATATCCTTTATTTCTTTGCAGGATTAGTTGTAATTCAGGAAGTATGGACCACCCAAAGCCTTTGGATGAGATACAAAATGGATCAATTGCACAATTCTAAGAATTTGATACCTTCCCAACCCTCTTCCTTATTTATATTTTCACCACTGTGGACAGTACTGAGAATAAGCTTGGGGGAGGAAATCTGTGCTTTTCTAAACTTTACACCATATTTTTAATTTATTTTAATGCTCATATCATCATTCACCACCAGGTTATCACTGTTTGAACAAGTTATCATTGGTTTCACTCGATTATCACTAGTTTTGACAAGTTATCACTGGTTATCATTTTTTTTGGGCTCAATTCAATCCCTGCATTCATTCTAACTCTAAAATGGGTGAAATCCTTCATTATGACAGTTAGTACACTCTAATACCAAGTGGCTAACTTGGCCATTAACCTTCTTGCTTTAATTGACTTATCAATTCAGATGCATTTGAATTAAATTTCAGCTGAAAAATTTTCTTTTTGTGGGTAACACTAACTGACATTCATGGATTAGATTGACAATATAAGATGTCTAGAAGGGAGTCAAGGCTCTTGCTGCCATGTTAAATAAGAAAACTTGACTTTTTGGACAAAGAGATTTAAACCTTACTTGAGTTTGAATTATTGCTCACTTCATGAATAGAATAGAGAAAGAAAAATGGAGAAAAGAAAAAAAATGAAAAGTTGCATTTTGCAATGCATGCATGCATAAATAAAGAGAGTGAAATTCCAAAAAGGAACCTCTCTTGAATAAAGTCAGGATTTTTATCCTGTGACCAGCATGAATAAAAATCAGGGGGTCACAGGATAAAAATCCAGTCTTGACCTATTTACTTACATTTTCATGAATAAAAGTCAGGTGTTAAACCTGTTTAAGCAGTGAAAAATTTGTTCATGAAGAGATTTGTAGTTCAATCTCTTTGTGAAGTTGACAATTCCTGAAATTCAAACTTGTTACTGCTAGTACTTCTTCAATGGCTTAAATTTACTTTAGCTTTTGTGATTCCCTAGCTAGAAATTGAGTTTTTGAAAAGAATGAAGTGTTGGCAAAGTGAGAAACTCATCGGACTTAAATCAGCTGGTTTTTAATTCATTTGTGGACTGTTAATTCAAGTTTGTCCTTAATTTATAAATGTTTTGCTTGAGGACAAGCAAAAGGCTAAACTTGGAGGAGTTTGATCATTAGCTGATCACAATAGATTTTTATCCCATTTTCTATTCAATTCACCCATATCGAGCCCTCATTTTACCTAACTTTTGACCAATTATGCTTGGAATGCAATGGATCGTGATAACTAGCTGATCATTCTCATTTTACACTTAATTTCATGTGCATAGAGGTTGTGAATTGCTAAAATTCATAAATATCTTAATTCTATGTCAAGTTATCATTTTTTGGGCAAGTTATCAAAGTGCAAGTTATCATTTTTCTAATTTGGCTGATTTCTAATGATTATCTTGTCCTAAATCCCCTGCCATCATGAATTAATCATATTTGGATGATCATATTTCAACTTATGCAAAGTTATCATTCCATTTCACAAGTTATCATTTTTGGTGTCAAGTTATCATTTTTAGGGCAAAACTGTCATTTCGATATGCAAGGTTGTCACTTCTGCACAAAAGCATTAGGCAATCATTAAATTACTGTCCTAACTCCTTGCAGCTCTGATTTGATCACATTTGGATAACTACAACTAAAGTTATGACAAGTTATCTTTTTACGGCATCAAGTTATCATTTTATGCCACCAAAGTTGTCATTCGTATGAAATCTTATACACATTTAATTTCTGATCTTATTCAGTTGCCATCCTAATCCATTTGATGCCTTCACTCCCTGAACCACTCATAATTGGACAATTTTCATGATATGGTGCAAGTTATCATTCCGGATTTTAAAAGTTATCATTTTTAATTAAGGATTTCATTCCTGCACACCACCAAATCCATTTGATAATTGAGCTGATAATTTTCATTGTCCTAATCCTTATTTGTTAAAATCCCATTCATGGACTTTGATGCTTGCTATTTTGGCCTTTCTAGCAGGGAAAAGAGGGCTGCACAAGGAGGAAAAAGGATGGGGGACAACTTGCTTTTTTGCTGTCCAAAAAGCTGGCACTGCTGATATTTTCTGGACAGCACACATGGCACAATCAGGGAATGATGGAACCTTCTCATCTACATCCAAGGGTGAGGAGAAGACATATAAAAGCTAAAAAACCCTAGAGAGGAAGGGGGGCTGGCCATTGCAAGGGTTTGAGAGGAAGGAAGCAACCAGGAGGAGCTGAAGTGGAGATGCAATCTTGATTCCTGTCGACAGCCTTTAATTGAGGATGATTTGTATCAGTTTCTCCTTCTTTTGTGTATCAAACTTTGTAATTATGAGGAGCTAAATCCCATTTCTCCTAGGATAGGGTAGTAGTCTAGTTTAATCGTGGATGGATTATGGTCATTTCTGAATTCCTGCACTGAATCAAGTTCTGATTTCTGATTTTTGAAATATGTTTCATATGGACATGTTCTTGACATTGTAAGATCCTATTAATATTTACAACTGAGAGGTTGTCCTTTAATCTATTCTTTGTTCATAAATGAATCAAGAACCAATGACATTTTCTAGGTTCAAACCCAATTAAGAATTTGATTTTCTGATTTATGAAATCTATTTTTTTCCATTTCTGATTCTTGAATTTTGTTGAATCTAATTTTACCATTGTGGAGCCCTAATTGAATTAATAACTGAGAGGTTGCTTATGGTTTCATTCTTGTTTAGAAATGAATCAAGAGACAATGGTATTTTCTAAGAATTCAACCCCTGAATTGTTGCAAGCTTCTTGTTGCTAATTTCTGAATTTTGAATTCTAATTTTCTGAATCTGTGGAATCTGCATTGTTATTGTAAAATCCCTGATTTCATTAATCACTGAGAAGTGAACTTAAGGTTTTTTGTTGTTCAGAGATGGACCAAGAAGCAATGAAAAGTGTTGAGTTCCTATATGTAATCATGTGTTTGATGCCTCCAATTGAATAGTACTAATGTGGATTTCATTTTAATTTACAGCTGAGAGGCTGATTTAAAATCCCCTTGATGTTTAGAGATAAACCTTGAATCATTAGCACTAATATTAGATTGGTTTCATTCATGTTTAGTTAATGAAAGTAATCCCCTCATATTTAAAGTGAAATTGGTTGTTGTCATTTCAGAGTTCTGAATTGTTTTTGTAAAATCAGCAGGGAATTTGAGTTTATGCTTAATGTTAACTTGATATCAGTGAGGATATTTTCTAATTCAACTTAGCTACTTAATCATATGAGAATATGAAAATTATCCCTGATTCAATTGTGCTGTGATAACAGGTCATTTCAAATTGAATTAAAATTGACACATTGATAACTTGTTCCATTCCATCCATAATTAAATTAGATGAACCCCAATTCCTAGGAGAACCTTCCTCATTGATAGATAAACCCCTCTAGTCCTTAGTTTAGAATTTATAATTCAGTTTTGATAAATTTTCAAAAGTCCAAAAATAGTTATCATTTTGCCATTTTTAAAAATCTTTTTTCTGAAATCATCAATTTTCTTAAATTGTAACTTTAGTTAGGGCTAGTCTAGATTGTTTTTAGAAATCTTTGGCTTTAAATCACTGTGAATATGACATTTGAATTTATTACAATTGACCTGTGCACTACAGTAAAGAGTGAGTTAGGGAGTTAAATCAAAATTGAAAAATCTAAAATTTGACCCAAAAATCAGCAAGTTATCATTATACTCCTCAATATCACTATCACCAGATCAGGCTACCCGGCGAAAGATCTGCCACAACGGCAGTAGATCCGCCGAACGCGGCTGGCCGCCAGGTGGCAGATTCACAGTGAGGCGGCCGAACTAGGCCGGGCGCGGCCGGATCAGGCCGCCAGGTTGCGAATCCGTCGCGAGGCGGCTTGATCCACCGATTTTGACTGTCACAATTTTTAATAATAAAATAATATTTTTACGTTATCGACAGTTCCAATCGTTCGAACTTCCAATGATCCGAACTATCGATAATTATAATAATAAAATATTAATTATATTATATATTATGATATCTAAGATTATAATATCTAATTATTTTTATGATTACCGACGGGTTTGACTGTCCGAACTTGCGACGGATAGGGTGCCGTCGAAAATTTCAACGTTCCAAATCGTCAGAAAATAAAATAATAAAATAATAAATTTTATAATTTATTTTCTTTATTTTCCGACGGTCAGAAATGTCAAAAAATGCGAAGGATTGCTATCCGTTGCAAATTACGAAGGATTTCTTTTCGTCGGAAATTGTCCGTCAAAAAATCTTAATTTTCTTGTAGTGCTTGTAGTAAACACAAGTACTACGGTGGAGACTCCCACTGAAGGAGCGTATGTCTAGCTTTGTTTAAATTATACGGCACACAGACTTAAGTCCAGTCGCTAATTTCTAGCACTTGACTCGAGTTTTGAAATTGGTCACAATCCTATAGTACCAAGTTTGAATCTTGTATTTGGCCTCTCTCTCTTAATCAAGTGACATTGAGTTACTAAGACTGATATTTTAAGAATCACATTATGATTTGCATGTTCCATTTCCGCTCAGTATCTTCATAAGCGTCAGAAACGTTTGTTCATGTGAGAGAACAAACTCAAACGTGATCGACATACTTTTCACATGCATAATAATACTTTATAATAATGAATTTATCAAAAAAAATATAATCTTTTGTTTATAAAAAATTTTGAGTACATCATTATATTTCTAATCCACGCAATCCTAAAGCATTTCCATGTCTCACTGAGATCTCCTCTTTGACTTCTTGATTTCGTACAAATTTGTACTTCGAGTCGATATGCTTTCCTTTGCAATAGTATTTCTCGTCCTTCACATAAACAATAGCTACTTGATTGTCACAGTGAAGGATCATCTTATTCATTGCATTTTAAAAATCCTCAAGTTTTGAAGGAATTTCTTAAGCCATAAGGCCTCTTGTACTGCCGTTGAACAAGGTATGAATTCTGCCTCCATAGTTGATAGTGTCACACGTTCTTTTTTCTTGCTATTCTAAGTAACAATATCATTGCTGAGCAAGGAAGTGTATCCGGAGGTGGATTTTTATTTATCAACGTCACCAGCAAGTCATAGACTTCCTCCATAATAGCATAGTGTAAGGTCTGTAGTACCCTTGAGCTATCTCATGATTCTCTTCACCATTTTCAAGTGTTGGCATCCTAGATTAACCTGATATCGACTAACTAGACCCACGACAAGACATATATCTGCCCGAGTATACATCATAGCGTACATGAGGCTACCGACCACACTTGCATATGGAACATTGGACATTTCCTTTTATTCCTTTAGACTTTAGGGCACATATCCAAACTTAAAACCTCACATTTCATAATAGGAGTATCAATGGGTTTGCAGCCATCCGTACGAAATTGTTTCAAAACTTTCTTTATATATGATTCCTGTGACAAACGCAAGGAGTCATTTAGAACGGTCACATTAGATTTTCACACTCAGTATGTAGGCTGCTTCACTCATGTCCTTCATCTTAAACATGGAGGACAACCATTGTTTAATGGTAATGACAAAATCCCTATTATTTTCAGTTATTGGAATGTCGTCCACATATAAAGTTAGGATAGCAAAATTATCCTTGGACTTATAAAAATACACATAGTGATCTTCATCAATCATGTTAAAATCGTACAAAATGATTAATTGATGAAATTTAAGATATCACTGTCTAGATGATTGTTTGATTCCATAAATGAACCGTCGCAGTATGCAAACTTTGCACTCTTCTTCTTTTACAATGAAGCCTTGAAGTTGCTCCATGTAAATTTCCTCATCTAGTTCTCCATTGAGAAATGTGATTTTTACATTCATTTGATGTAATTCTAAGTCCATATGTGCAACCATATCTAATATTAGACGAATTAAAGCAAACCTTACAACACGTGCAAAAGTTTCTTCATAGTTTCATAGTCAACACCCGATGTTTGGGTGAAACCTTTCGACACTAGATGTGCTTTATATCTTTCAATTGATCTATCCATTCCACGTTTAATTTTGAGAACCCATTCATTCCCAATTGTCTTACGGCCTGGCGGAGATCAACTAAGTCCCATACTTGATTTTTCTGCATGGACCATAACTCTTCCTCCACTACCTTAATCTATTCTTCCTTAATAGGGGACAAGAGAACCTCTTTAATAGATTTGGGATCAATTTCATCTTCCAAACTTACTATGTGGGTTTCATGTAGCCCATGTTCACGCAGACCTTCTATTTTAAATCGTCGGCGCGGAACATATTGGAACTTTCAGGTTCGTCAATTAACGATTGCGAATCTCTCCCACTCGGATGAAGTTGTGGTACGGAGAAGACAAACTCCTCAACGGGTTGATCCTCCTGTGCCGTCAACTCAGGATCTACTTCTTCATTTAGAAGAAGTCCTTTATTTATCGTCTTACTTAGGAAATTCATTCTCTATGAATGCCACATCTCGACTTTCGAATTTCGTTACCATATCTTCTCTATGAATGAATACATAGCCCATACATAGCCCATAGAGGTGTCACAATATCTTATAAAGATACATGTTTGCCCTCTTGAATCCAACTTCCTATAGTTGTGAGAGTTGTTTAGGACATAGGTCGCGCAGCCTCAAGGGCGCAAATAACTAAGGTTAAGTTTTCGACCTATCCATAGTTCATAAGGAGTGGTTGGAATGGATTTCGATGGAACACAATTTAAAATGTGGGCAGAAGTCAATAGTGAATCTCCCCAATATGAAATTGGAAGATTAGCTTGCGTCATTATGGATCGAACCATCTGAAATAAGGTACGATTTTGTCTTTCTACAACATCATTTTGTTGTGGAGTTCTTGGTACTGTTAGTTCCCTAACTATACCCTTTTTATCACATAACTTTTTGAATAAGTCAGATAGATATTCATGACTACAGTCAATTCACAAGGCTTTAATCTTGCGATTCACTTGATTTTCTTTCATGTTCATGAATCGTATAAAACAATCCAAAGCTTCGGATCTATGAGAAATTAAGTATATAACACCGTAGCATGAATAATCATCTATAAAGGTGATGAAGCAAGAAAAATTGTGTGATGCGTGAACATTCATCGGATCATATATGTCCGAATGGATTAATTATAATTGGTACTCGGCACGTTTTCCTTTCCCAAATGGTGTTTTTATTTTCTACATTCCTCACAAGTTGGAAGATCAACTTTTGCGACAGTCCCCAAGAGACCTTCTTTATCAAGTCCATTCATTCGATCTTAACCAATATGTCCAAGTCTGGCATGCTAAATATTGGCACTTTCATTCATATCAACAGATGAGATAAAAGAATAACTATTAGCAACAGATGCTATATTTAAAATATAGAAATCATTATTGAGAAAACCATTGCATAGAAGAATATTATCAAGACATATTGTCATTTGTTTCCTTTGAAAACTTATTACATAACCAAGCTTGTCTAATGTTGACATAAAAAGTAAATTTCGTTGTGAAGATAAAGAATTTGACCATTGTCAAGTTCTAACTTACACGTTTGTATTTAACTTCAACTCTTTCATTGTTGCCAACGTAAATTCATTTTCTCCCCGCACTTATTTCGGCAAAATTCTACGAAGATCCCGTGATCTCTTGCTACATGATTGGTTCGAATCTGCAATACACGAAGGATGAGTTCTAATAGTTAAGGCACAACTAGAGACATAAGCAAAAGAATCATGATTAGGACAAACCTTCTTAGGCTCAGTGCAATCACGAGCCAAGTGTCTGTATTTGCGACAATTGTACCATTTTACTTTATTTATGTTTGCCTTGTCGTCAAGTTTTTCATGCTTGCACTGGTGGCCTTAGGCTTTCTTTTATCTAGCACCTCTGCTCCTCTTATTTGGTTGCAACTTATGCAACCTTTTTATCTTAAATTGGGAACCAGCTCTTTGTCCACTATTTTCAGCAACTAATGTTTTAGAGGATTGATTCATGACTTAAAGGGCCTCATCCTCCATTTCAATGTGGCAAGCAGCTTAGTAAAAAATTTTGACACCTTCGCTGTGCCTCAAGTTACAACGTATATGTTCCTAACTTTTAGGAAGAGAGCGGATCATAGCCCGCACTTGTTGCTATTCATCGGGCACTTGTCCCGCATTCTTAATTTTATGGAACATGTTAGACATCTCCTAGATATGCTCCTTCATCGTATGATTTGGTCGCTTCCGATAAGAGTCAAATTTGACCATGCGCATCCAACGCTTCATAGTCGTAGTGACCCCATACTTATTGCGGAGCACAGCCCTCTTATCGACTTCGAATTTGCAGAAGAGTGAATTGTTCATTGTGCTCAACAACGTAATGCGAGCAATGCGATTTCTTTTGGACTATGCCTGATATGCCTCTATGTCCCTTTGACGTTAGGCATTATTTATAGGTGCAAGTTCATTGACAACATGTTTAATGATCTCTAAGATCTCTTGTTCTTCTAAGAGATGTTAAACCATGTAGTGCCAAATATCATAATTATCGCATTGAGCTTTTCATTCTTATTCAGATCAACAATTATTATTTTGAAAGTCATGGCCTAGTTACGTTAAAAAAAATAGGAGAAATCAGTGTTATGCATATTATAATTTGTCCGCAAAAATATAAATAATGAAATAACTCTCACTCATCTGCCACTATCTCCAAGAAATATTATCATTCATTATTTTAACAATGTGACAAAATTAATCTAAATGTTTGAATTTTGAATTAACACATAATTCAAAATTTTTTACTATATACATTTTGAATAAACTTATAATTCAAAATCATCGAAATTTATTTTGTGTGGTGCACCAAATTATTTCTAATATGACTAGGACAATCAGGATAAGTGTAATGGGGGCTCTTTCTCAAGGGGTGCCAATTAAATAATCACGCACTATCCTTCGCATCGACATCACATCAAAAAAATTGTGCCACCATTGTCACACATCAACCCTATTTTTGGAGACTGCGTCAATCATGCATCAGACTGGTTCTTTGGAACCTTTCTAGACATGCATTTCAGGCTACACACTACTCAACAGAAAGACATTGATTATTATGACAATATTTAAATCTCAAAGTGCCTTAGTCCTACAAAAAAAACCACATATATTTCATGTATTCTTTAATTACCTATAGTTTGTATAATTATACCAATTAATTATTTTTTTATTATAGGCTGGCACGAAAGATTGATTTCAGCACTTAGCCACAAAATAATATTAACATGTTAATTAATTCTCAAAAAGGAATTTTATTTAATTTATTTTATTTCAAATCAATTTGAAATTATAGGCAAGTTATCATGCTTAACAAAATTGGACATACTAATTTTAAATTCAAATTCACAATTTTAACATAGAGACAAATTTTTAGAAGGTAATTATTTGCAATAAATTTTGCACATACCAATTTTGAATTCAAATTCAAATTAAATTATTCAAAAATTTCTTCCATAATTGAATTTAGATCACAACAATAGATATCATTATGATATACATAAATATAAATATTTATTTCACGCATGATAACACATTTATTAGGCAATATTTGTGATTGACATGCAAATCTAATCATTTAATTATTCCATTAAATCAACATATGATTTTCTTTTAGTAGCTTTAAATTGCATGCAATATTTCAGAAAAAAATTGCATGCAATATGTAGCTTTAAATACATATTTTTTTCCTCTTTTTCTAAATGCTAAAATAGACATTTTCAATTTTTTAATTATTTTAATATTTAGGCGAAAATGACAAAAGGGAAATTTGTTTAGTGGGCCTCTCATATGGCCCAGCTGCCAATTCACATGGGTGTAACACTTATGCACTCATACTAGGTCCTCCCAGCGGGCCTTGTGCCTGCTGTAATAATTTTCTATATTTTTTGCTGCAACACATGCAAAAAAAAATTTAAGATATTCATCAAAAATATTAAAATAAATCATAAAAAATATATTATGGACTAGGTTTATCCATAATATATTTGTGATGACAAAGACCACTTTGTCCCTCGGTTATGGTCGTAAAACTGAGATGCGTAGATCCCACAAATAATAATAAATATTTTTTTTGCCGCAATCACGAGTTCTAGAGAAAACCATAAAAACTTTGGTACCAATGTTGGATTTATAACATATATAAATCATGGAGGTTGTGGAAGACCTCTTGCATCGAAAGCGGATCGTCGGGTTTTTTCCACGAACACTTGACGAACGCACTTGTACCTCGGAATCGAAGACTGAACCTCAAGGGACCGGAACACCATTTCACAGCACAAGTACCTTTAGATGAACCTCTATGAAAGTGTACACGAAAGCATGTTTTAGGACCTCTGGCAATTTCTCCTTAGGCGCATGTCTCAGCAACACAAAACGGGGGTTTTGCTTGTTGTAGGACTTGACCAAACATCTCACGACACGAGCTAACGACAGCCATGCAACACCATCCCATTAAGGATAGGTTTTCTTGTTCATATGTCAAGGGCCGGTAAGGTTTTGCGCGTTGTATCGAATTAAACCACATGCTCCACCGTTGTGTAGGGCCCCATCAATTTCTTTGAGTTTCGGTCTTGCGACCATACTCCCTAGGCGGAGTGTTTCACGCGTTAGCTGGGCCCCTGATCCGCATAGACCAAGGGCGAACACTGTTTCGTTTATGGCATGGACTACCAGGGTATCTAATCCTGTTCGCTCCCCAGCGTTGGTAGGGACCTAAAGAGCGTATGTGTCCCCTTTCATAGGGGAGGGAGACTTGGGCGAGAGGTTAAGCAGAACACATTATGCACATCCATTGCGTGTTCTCACAGCGCGCGAATCATGCGTCCCGCGATCCAGGATAGCACGATATGTGTGATTTGTGCGATCTGTGTGATCAGCGCACGATTGTGCATGTGGGACGCACGCTCCTACGCGCGTCTTCGCCCATGTGGGCCTCGCGCACACGTAGCCCATATGCCCAAAAGGACATTTTTCAAACAAACTTGGTGACGATGGACCACCACCTGAGCAAAGTGATAGAGTACCTCACTGATGATGTTGCTTTCGGCAAGCCTCTGACTATTGGGATATACATAGAATGGGTGGAGTCGGCAAAACCACCCTCCCGAATGAAATCAACAACAAGCTCATGTCAGGTGGCAGTGGAGATGGTGATAATGCCTTGAATCTGAACCCAGTTGTAATCCTTTTATGATTCCCCTATGTAGTCAGGCGCTTCAACAGATTTCCCCTACGGGGGTCTCGCTCTATAAAAAGGAGTGCCTATATAAATTTCCTAGGGGTCCTAACAGAAATTCATCCTTGTAATCATCGTTATTCCATAACAAAGAGAGCCGTCGCTTATTCTCTACGTTCTTTTGTGTTCATGCGATCTTTCTCCCTCTTTTTTGTAACAAATTGGTATCAGAGCCTTAGAGTTCATCAGCGATTCTCGATTAAACAAGGAGATGGTGTCGCACAACGTGAACGTAGAGAAGTTCACCGGCAGAAACAATTTTGGGTTGTGGCAGATCAAGTTGCGGGCGGTTCTGAAGCAACAAGGAGTCTGGGCGCCCTTCTCAAATGTGTCGAAGAACAAACCAAATGATGAAGACTCGAAGGGCAAAGAAAAGGAGGTCCACCTCGCTACTTTGGCGACACAGGAGGAGAAGGTGCACTCGAGAATTTTGTTGTGTCTAGCGGATGAGGTGATAATCGAGGTCGCAAATGAAGAAAAGGCGATCGGTCTGTGGTTGAGACTCGAGAGTCTATATATGACGAAGTCTCTCACCAATAAATTGTTGTTGAAGCAACGTTTGTTCTCTCTTTGCATGCAAGAAGGTACTCCTCTGAAACAACATCTTGATCAATTAAATTCTTTGTTGATGGAACTAAGAAATATCGATGTTAAGATCGAGGATAAAGATGCTGACCTAATTCTATTAGTTTCGCTTCCTTCTTCATATGAGAATTTTGTTCAGTCTATGATTATCGGAAAAGAAACTATAAGTCTGAAAGAAGTAAGATCGAGTCTCCATACTCGTGAACTTCGGTATAGGGCATCTGGAAATTCTGTAGAGACTCAGGCCACGGGTTTGATATCAACCGCGAAAAAGGGACAATCCTCGAATTCGAAGAAATCCAAGTCAAAGAAGAAGAAAATCACTGCGAAAGACATCTGTAATTACTGCAAGGAACCAGGTCATTGGAAGAAAGATTGCCCGATGTAGAAGAAGGCCCCAGTCGCTTGAGTGGCACGTGAAACTAAAATTTCTGAAGATGATTTGATTCTGGCTGCTTCTAATCAAGGATGTCCGGAGGGAAGTTGAGTTCTTGATTCGGGGTGCTCCTATCATATGACTCCAAATAAAGAATGGTTTACATCTTATTACAAGACCGACTGTGGAAACATCAACATGGGCAATAATGCATCATATCAGATAGTCGGGATCAGTTCTGTGCAGATCAGACTCATGATAATCTTGTTAGGACGTTGATAGATGTCCGTCATGTTCCGCAATTGAAGAAGAATTTGATATCACTTAGAGTCTTGGACTCTAAAGGGTGTCAGATCAATGCTACTGGAGGCATCCTTACAGTCATGAAGGGTGATGCTACAGTTCTGAAGGGAGTCAAACAGAAGCCCTTGTATATATTGCAAGGCAAGACAGTCTCTAGTGTTGCTGCAGTGGCTAGTTCATCCGACTTAGAAAAGTCTGCGGCTTGGGCATGAGTAAGAACGGGATGAATATTCTCAGCAAACGAGTTCTTCTGGAAAATCAACTTCTGCAAGCACCATGTGTTTGGCAAACAACGGAGGTCTCAATTTGGCAAAGCAGTGCATAGGACGAAGGCGACACTTGACTACGTCCACACTAATTGTTGGGGTCCCTCTCGTATTCCATTATTAAGAGGTGCTAAGTACTTCCTGTCCGTGATTGATGACTACTCGAGGATGACTTGGGTATTCTTGATGAAACACAAGAGTGAGTCCTTCAAGGCCTTCAAGCAGTGGAAGTTTTTGGTGGAAAATCAAACGTCGAAGAAAGTGAAGCACCTTAGCACTGATAATGGTTTAGAGTTCTATTCAGCTGAATTCGACCAGTTCTGCAAAGATGAAGGCATTGTCAGACATCGCACAGTCAAAGATACTCCACAGTAGAATGGAGTTGCAGAACGAATGAACATGACACTTCTGGAGAGAGCAAATGTCGTTTTCACCGGTTATAAGCAGTTTCCAAGTCGTGTTGCTAACGCGTTGCCGACGTGGCATGTTCTCTCTCCTCCACGCAATCATTTTTAATGATGTGATAATATTAAAAAATAAAATAATAATTAAAAAATTTGACACCTCCACCTTCAACGAGCCGTCAGCGCACCAAAAGGAGTCATCGGAGGTCATAGAGGCGAAGAGAAGGGAGGGCTCTTTTCACTGGTTATAAGTTGTTTCCAAGTGTGTTGCTAACGTGGCACCGGCGTGACACGTTCTCTCTCCTCCACGCAAGCATTTTACGGACGTGATGATATTAAAAACTAAAATAATAATTAAAAATATGACACTTGCAACTCCGATGAGCCATCAACGCACCAAAAGGAGTTGCCGGAGGTCACAAAGATGAAGAGAAAGGGGAGAAGGGGATAAGCTCCCTCCTGCTCATCGACGAAGGGGGGAGGGGGGGGGGGGGGGTTTCCTCCTGCGCGCCGAAGAAGGGGACAAGCCCCCTCCCTCCCCTTCCTCCCCTCCTTCGTCGGAGTTACTCCTCATCATAGGTGGAGGTGAATCATTTTTCAATTATTATTATATGTTTTTGTTATGTTGCGTAGAGGAGAGAACTTGTCATGCTGGCGTCACCTGAAAACGGCAAAAGGACATTTGCTGAAATAAGTTAAAAGATAGAGACTAATCTTATTACAAAATGAAATTGAAGAATACCACTAAAAAAATTATCAAAGTTAAAAAGCATTTAATGTAATTTGTCCTTTATTTTGTTGAAGGCATTCAGTTCTCCTTTGGAAGATCCAAAGCTTAGTTCTCGAAGAGGTCATCATGAGTGGGATTGCAACAAAACAATCTATTAAGAAAACTGCCGTGCAATTTTTTTGTCACTTACAAAATAGGTCTTGGAGTTCAACCTCACAGAATCTCAACTCTTTTATGTTCTCCCCAACTTAAAATGGAAATTTCTACGACTTGCCCATAGTCTTTTCATCAAGGGCATGTATGTGACACATGAGTAATCCGTTCCAATTTTTGCATCAAAGCTTGACATTTATTTATTTTTCCTTCTGAACAAGGTTGTCAAGATCTCGATCTAAATTTTAAGATTTTATGATCTTACAATCTTACAGACCTCTTCCGATCTCGATTTTATCTAGAGGATATAAGATCTTATTACGATCTTAATTTTGGTCAAACGATCTTATGATATTTTTCGATCCTATACGATCTCATATGATTAATATAATAATTTAAATATTAATTAAAAATATATTTATGATAATAAGAATTAATTTATATGAAGTTAAACATATTTTTGTTTTATTATTAATATGTTTTGACATAAGTTAAACATATATGTCTTATTGATGTATAATTTGATTTCAATGCATAAAATTTGTCAAAAATATATTTATTATTTTAAAAATATATTATTTTATTAATAAATAAGATGTTACGATCTTCGATTTTATGACCTTCTCTGATCTTATATAAGTTTCGGATCTTGAAAACCTTACTTCTGACTGTCACCGTAGTAATTTAAATATTTTCATCAAGGGCATGCGTGTGAAAAGATTTCAATCCGATCCGGCCACGCGGGGCCGCCTGCCAGAGAGAGGGGGAAGGAGGGAGGTCGTAGCCGGTTGTTGTCGGAGCTCGTCGCCAGAGATTGCGTCGGTCGCCTAGAAGCGCGCCGGTGAGGGAGAGAGAGGAGAGAGGAGAGTGGGAGGAGTGAATAAAAAGAGAGGGAGAGTAGAGAGAGGAGAGAGGGAGAGTGAATAAAAAGAGAGGGAGAAGCAGGAAAATAAAGAAAAAAATAGGCGGGAGAGTTTGGCGAGATTTTTTATTTTCCGACGGCTTAGGCGCGAAAAATATTTTTCACGGTTGAAATCATGAAAAATTATCACTGTTGAAATCATGGAAAAAGTTTTCTACGACTCGAGTCGTGGAAAATTGACGGCTCAAGCTGTGGGAAACATTTTTGAAGGCTCGAGCCATGAAAAAGATTTTCTACGGCTCGAGCCGTGGAAAAAATTTTCCTCAGCTTGAGCCATTGAAAATTCTTACAGAAAATAATTCATCGAAATATTCGTCGGAAATTGTGACGGATTTGTAACCGTGGAAAATTTTCCATCGGAAAAACCCTTTTTCTTGTAGTGTTATCTCTCCACAAATTGTTTGAATATTTTTCTTGGGTAGTCCAAATTGCTTGAATATGATGGGAGAGACTTCCAATAAAATAAATATTTTTTCATACACGAACATGAAAAAAATTGATCTCATTGAAGATCAAGACGTCTTAAAGAATTAAAAAGGAAGTCTTTGCCAAGAAAAAGATGTGAAAAGTTAACTACTCTCATACTGGAATGGAATGTTCTTCTAGCAAGATTTCCCTTGCATTTCTTTCAATATTTTCCAGCATTGTCTTATTTGGATTTGTCTCACACATGGATCAGAGATCTTCCGGAGGAGATTAGTGGACTCATTGAGCTTCGATATCTCGACGTAAGTTATTCATTCATCCAATCGCTTAGCATAAATTTGACAAACTTGAAAAAGTTAACACATTTGAAGTTAACTTGCTGCAATTATTTGGTATGTATTCCATATGGGTTGATATCTGGTCTCCCAACGTTACAGTTTCTTGATCTCTATGGATGTTGTTATGTTTTTGGAGTTGAAAAATTCAGGACGGAAGAAGAAGAAGACGGAAGATTTGAGGATCACAGACTCCAACTAGTCTTGAGTGATGAAATGAATATGACAAATTTGGATGAGCTGAAAATCTTAACACATGGACACCAAATAAAGTCTCTAGGATTCAATCTGCAGATGGAAACAATATGACTTAAAAAGTATCGCCGATCATGCATTCTTAAAAAATTTGAGGTTGATTGGAATGCAAGATTCAAACCCCCAAAATGTATTAGTGACTCTCTTGGAGGTTGCCTATGGCACTGAGCATTTGGAATTAGACCGTTTCCAAAAGTTGGAAGAATTGTCTTTGATAAGCCAGCAGCGGGCAGTTGGACATGATGACAACCCAGCAGGCAGTTGGACGACATTTAATGACCTTACTTGCTGCTGCTTCAACAGATTATCGCTACTCAGACTTTCCAACCTTCCGGGATTGACCAAGATAACATGGGAAAAAGAAGTGCTCTTAGAAATGTTTCCCAGGCTCACAAAAGTCGATATCAAATGTTGTCATGGATTGCAAAATCTTACATGGACAGGATACCTTCCGTGTCTTTCTGAACTGTTCGTACGTGATTGCGATGGATTGGAAGAAATAATTAGCAATGACGAGAATGATGAAAGCACATCCCAACTGCATTCATCCATCTTTCCTAATCTTAATAGCATCACTTTGAATAATCTGCCAAAACTGCAATGCATTTTCAATGGTACGGTCGATTGCCCTTACTTGAACATTCTCTCTGTGCGACGATGTCCGAAGCTGAAGAGACTCCCATTTAATTTTCGACAAGCCATTGCCAACAAGAGAGCTTTTGAAGTATTACCGGAAAAAGAATGGTGGGAAGCTTTAGAGTGGGATGATGATTCTACCAAGTCCTACCTCGAATCCTTCATGAAAAAAATTGATGAAAAAAATAATCCTGCATGCACCTCATTTCCGAGTTGATGAAAAAAATTGATACTCAAGATAGGGGTTGGAGCGGATAAGATGCGGCCAGAATCTTACCAACAAATACCTCATATTTTTTATATACACTAGTATTCTTTTTCTTTTAATATCGCTTATCTGCCAAATTATATAGCTTTAGCTTTTTTCATCAATTATCTATGTAGATTTGATCTTGGAACCGGACAATAAAATATTCCTATTCATGTTTGAATGAATCCTCAGGTGGTCGCACCCCAATCAAAATCAAGAGTTCAAAACCAATACAACCGTAACATATAAGAGTCCATGGCTCATACAACTCGATAGGTCACATCCAAATAAAAGTACAATTTGATATGATCAAGAGAAAGACTCCGTCTAAATTCTAAGATAATCATGTATACACGTCATCTGAACTGTAGCTACCGCACACACACATCAACTTATCACACATCCATATCAAGTACTCGTGGAAATCACACAGAGAAGTAAGTTCAATCGTTGGCATAAAATTAAGTGTAAGTTCGTATAAGTAATAAGATAGTTCCATTAAAATAAGCATGAAATAAATATATAAATCAAGTAAAAATGTGAATCATAATAGAGGATCGATAAAGAGATCATGATTCATACACTTTTTCATTTCCTTTTTTTCTATGTTCGTGTTCATACTTATTATTCATATACATCATTCATGTTCATGGTTCTTATTAATATTCATGTTCATAAGGATAAAGTCATTTCATTTATCTTTTGACCTTTCATTTTGTTCATAAATTAGAAGAGCTCTCCACTTTTGGGGAATATCATTGCATGCACACAAGAGTACAATTATCTAGACCATGGTGAGCTAGTGGATGATTAGTGTCATGGCCGACTCCATCAGACAGATGACCTCGTGCAAGGTGAAAACATCTGTAGAAAGAAACTCCCATATAGATAGGGCAAATGATAATCCTTCATCTCATCTTATAATTCACGAGCCTCTCTTTTAATCACGTAGATCGATCAAAGTTGTAGAGAGCAAAAATGGCTCTTGATCTTCATTCGTATCATTCGGTTTCAATCACGTGGACAAAAACTCATTAAATCAGAGGGTTTGCGATTAAAATCGTATTCTTTGTGTCCACAAATCGGACACCCAAAAGTCGAGCGATTGTCCGATTGAGGTTCTTCCAGCGGGCGTCCAAAAGGTCAGCGGACACTCGTTTATCTATGTTCTTCGATTGACCAAAAAGAAAGTGATTGTTCATTGTGTGTTCATTTGTCGGCCGTTCAAAGGCCATATACAATCGATCAATTGATAGAGGTTTGATCATGCATTATTCCATGGGAATTCTCTCGGACTTTCGATCAAAAGTTTTGATTGGTCGAAATTGAACTGGTCGTCCGTTGGGAACAATGTCATCTTCTTCCTCGATTGGTCAAATTTCTTCGTCTACTGTTGGAAGTTCTTCTGATGAGGTAATCTAGATCGGTCACTCAAAATGATTTTGGTCGATCGACTAGTTATCATCGTCATTGCTAAGTTTTGAAAGAATTTTGAACTTCCATTCTGGTCCATATTGATCGTCTAATTGAATTTCAAATGTTCGATAGGGCATGTCGCTATACTCTGCCGAGTTGGAGCGGACGCCCGAAAGGGTTTCGATCATCCAATTTAGTTCGACATAGTCGTAGATTATTGTGGAATCCTTATGTTTTGAATCAGTTTTCACATTCAAATAAGAACTAATGCTACTCAATATAATACCTAACACATAGCATGACTAAGAGGCAGATCGTAGCATAAATCTCATTCCAACATATCATTAATATCATTTTCTTTCATATGTCTTAACTTGTTAAGTTTTCTTTCTCATCATCAAGCATAAAATGATTTCCAATATATCTTAATTCTAGTCAACATAAACTATTGTTGATGTGCCTTGAATTATGTACCTTGTACCCAAAATTATGAAAGAAAAAAATAATGAGAAAAAAATAAAAAATGAGGATCTGTGGCGGAAGCAGAGGGCTTGGGCCGTTAGGGTTAGGGTTTATATGATGTACTCTCTCTTTTGGCTCATAGTGGATTTCTTGTGGCCTTCTTTGTCCGTGGATGTTTTTCTCTTATTCACATTGATTAAGAGAGTTTTACTACGTTAAATCTCTGTGTTCATCTTCTTTTTCTTTCGTTGTTTTGATTGTTCATCAATCATCGGTGTTCTATTCCCAACAAATTAGTATCAGAGCTAGGTTTTCTTTCCATGAAGATGACTACAACGAAGTCGACATCGAGAAGTTCGACGGGAACACAAATTTTGGTCTGTGGCAAGTTCGGATACTTGCCATCCTAGTTCAAAATGGATTGAAGAAGGCGCTATCGGGTCAAAAGCTTGATTCCATGGAGGTGTCCTCTTGGGAGGAACTTGACGAGAAGGCCATGTCTGCGATCCAGTTGTGCTTGACGAATGATGTTCTTCAGAAGACGACGGCTAGTCTCTGGATGAAGTTGGAAACTTTGCATCTGACGAAAATTCTAGCGAATCGACTTGTGTTGAAGCAACGGCTGTACACCTTTCGTATGGCCGAAGGTATGTCGATCAAATCGCACATCAGTGAGTTTATCGCCCTAATAAATTATTTGGAGAACGTAGATGCGAAGGTTGATGATGAAAATCAGGCCCTGTTATTTCTTTGTTTTCTGCCATCTTCATATAAAACATTTAAAGAGATGATGATCTACGGTAGGGACAAACTCACGTTTGAAGATGTTAAGGGCAAACTGCTGAGCAAAGAAAAGTTGGATAATAAATTGGGATCCAGTAGCAAATCTGATGATCAAGCCTCAGGTCTAATTGCAAGAGGCAGACATCAGACAAGAAATCAAAATCAGGATAGATCCAAAACGCAAGTCGAAGAACAAAGATAAAGTCTGCAATTATTACAAGAAGGGTCATATCAAAGCAGAGTGTTACAAATTATAGAATAAGAATAAAAGGGTTAACGAGAGCAACGAGAAAGGAAATCAGAAGGCTGATGTAGCAGAAAGTGAGAACGAAGATGTTCCATTGGTAAGAGACATCAAACAAATTTAAATCATCAAGTGAATAGATTTTCGATTCTGGATGCTCATACCACATGTTCTATTCCCAACAACTATCAACCTAGAGACATGAAACCAAGCATTAGTAACTATCTAAGTCGTACTATAACATGTTAAATCATTCATTACATGAACAAGCTATAACATCATATATTACCATTCGGCTGAATGCAAAGTCACTAAAATTAGGTATCAAAAATCTATACATTCATATAATATGGTCTCTATTCTCACTAGCATGAATCCTACATCTAACGAGGTCTTTACAACATGCAAATCCATCACGAAATATAACCATGACCTAGATCCCGAAAAAACAACTGTTAGTCGCGTGTTGTTTGGTTGTTCCTCACCGGATCAAGCTCTAGCTCCTTCCCCGTTGTTCCTCTGATTCGCTAGCATCGGAGGAGGGCAGTGTTGTAGTAGCTCCATTTATCTTTTGGCTGAGACGGATGGAGGAAGAATGCAAGGAAAACAAATAATTCGTATGAGAGAGGAGAAAAGAAAATGGGGGTCTAAACATCAATAAGGGGTCTTTATGGGCATTCGAACTGCCGAATTGGAAAATTTGAGTGCTATCATAGTGTCAGTTAAGCGGCAAATGCTGAAGAAAGAAAAGACCTTTACGAAAGGAGAATGGCATTTCGTGACTCTTCAAGGCTTGGAGATTATGACGTCGTGAGTTACAGATTCGGGGAAGTAATGGGAGTGTAATGGGGTGGGAGATCAAACTGATCCTCTTCGTCTTTCTCCGTTCAGCTTTTGGATGTCTGAAAGTGTTTCGATTGTCCAGTGGTGCATCGATTGAAGTCGCTGATCGATCGCGATATTGAACTCCCATTCTGGGTTTCGAGCGTCCGGTGATCCGACGTCAGTATTATTAAAAGTTTTAAATTTTTTCGAAAATTCGAGGTGTTGCAAGGGATCTCCTGGCAAAAGTACAAGTGGTCGAAGGAAGATGTTGTAACATAGACCTTTAAACATAAATACACAACTTTTTACATTGTTATTAATTAACCTAATTTTGAAGCTAAACAAAACAAGACTATATGGCATACAATATATAATAATTTCAAATTTTTGTTCATTATAATTTATTTACAAATTTTTTTGTGACCATAGATATCTTATTATTTACAAATTCGAGGTATCACTTATTCTCCGAGTAAATTTCAGCAATGGATATCTAACATATGGGTATTTCCAATATGGTCATTCAATTTCACTTTTAATATCACAGTTATCGAACTTGAAAAATATTTTAACCGCAGTCATTGCGACCAGTTATCGCCTATTAATCGATAGGATTGCCGACCTCGCATTGATGTAGATGCCTACAAGGCACCATATTAATATTTTCTCTCTCCACCATGTTAGATTCTAAAACATAAATTGTCATGTCATCATTTTTCCCTTTCCTCCAAAATTTAATATATCTCTTTGATAGTTCAACTTTTCAAAATTTCAGTCACGATCACCATTAAAAATTTAAATAATAAAAAATAAAAATATCATAATAAATAAAAATAAAAAAACATTCCGACATGATTTGGACACGACCAAGTCACGTTGAACCGCCCAATTTTTTATGTGTATTAAATATATAATATTATAACAATTAATAATTACTAAATTAGGGAAATAAAAAAATAGAGAAAATATCAATTATATATGTGGCCCTAAAATTTGGACTAATAAAAAATAATAAATGATATTATGACTATTAGATATATAATAAAAATATTTATATATATTATAAATGATAATGTATGATTAATTATTTAACTATATAAAAAAACTTCATGGGACATTTGGTCGGGTGAGGTCCATTCTTGTCAATGGAAGTCCATCTGTCAGGCTATCATTCATCACTCCTTTGATGCCTCAAAAAAAATTGCTACTTCTTTATAGGGCTGCTACCTCTTTTTTAAGTTTTTATTATTTATCATTTTAATTAAATTTGAGATAAAGAAAATTCTTATGTGATGTTTTTTCCTTAAAAAGAAGTAAATGATTACAAAAATTAAATATTCTTAAACACTTTTTTTTATTTTATTTAAATTTTTTATTTTTTTAGTTTATTTTAATGATGATCATGATTGATATATTTGAAAAGCTAAATAGGAAGTTCGTTGTCCATAAAAGAGCTATCTCCTCTCGTTGATAATTTGATTTTTATATTATTTTTTCTCTCTTTTTATTATTTTAAATTTTTAATGATTATTGTGACTAAAATTTTAAAAAGTTGAATGATCGGACACAAAATTTGAATTGAGGAGAAATATAGAAAAATGTTCAGATAGTATTTTATTTTTTAAAATATGACATAGAGGAGAGATAAAATATTGATGTGGTGTCATATAAGCATTCACATTAGTGTCATATCAGCAAATTCATTAGTTAATGAATGATAACCGATTGTGATGATCGGGGTTGAATCATATCTAAAGTTGGATGCCCGTTGTTATAAATTAAAATTGGGTGAACATATTGAAAATACATTAAGTTGAATGACTATCAAAGAAATTTACTCCTTATTCTCCTCATAGCTTTCTTTACACACATATTTTTGAGGTGATTCAATTTGTATTAGAACCTTGTTCAGGTAAATTTTGAATCTATAAAATTCATAATTTATTTCAAAGTATAAAATTTGTTACATAATTTCTAACTAGGCCTACTTCTTTTGTCAGTACAACAAGGCATCTTCAAGACAATTAGCACATAATTCTTTTTAAAAGAGGTGATTTTAAACTAATTCTTTCTTCTCTATAAATTAGGATTCCGAAGAATCATTTGCTACAATTTTCATAATTTTTTAGTCACAATAAAATATTTTCCAAATAGGTAAACACTTACCTATTAGAATCTAGAATTAAAAAATACGTTTCATGATTCCAATCAATAGATGCAATTTCCTTGTTGATTCAATTAATAAGACACGTTAACCTTAACCTTAAACATTCAGAAATTAAAGCATAAGGAGTTAATAAAATAGATCAATTGTATCCATCTTATACATACCCTTTTTTTCCTTGCTTATGCTCTTCCTTTTTTCCCTTGTTCAGCCCACCTCCCCATCGTCACTAATCCTGTCTGGCTACCATCATATTTTATTCTTGTTATTTCCTTCCATGAAATTCCAAAGTAGATAGGGTGATGTGTGTTCTTCTCTCTTATGTTTTCTTTACAGATCTTAGGTGGTAACATACTGTAAAAGTTGTCGACACCAAGTTGACGTGGAACTTCTTCCACCTAAGGCTTGAGGCAGTTTGGATTGAGCTGTAAAATATAAAGATATAAAACACAATTTTGAATAACCTCGTAGACACACGTAGGAGACCTGATGTGGTTATTCATATTAATTAGCCAAGTTAACTAGTTTAGGTTAAATAATTAAGTCACTCAATTCATAATTAATTATATAAAGTAAATTAACTTAGTATTGACCATATTAGATTGATTAATACTAATTTACTTACTCACTAATTAAACCACTCAAAAGAATAACTATCTGAAAAAATTTCTTAAATAAGTTATCTAACTCATAAAGATTATTGCAATTCTTCTCTCCGTGTCCTTTTTACTCATTTGTAAATTAAAGAAATCTTTTGTTCGAACATGATGTATCAAAAAAATACAATAACTATCTCAACAAATTACAATTCCATGTCATCGGGCAAGGTCCTTAGCCTAGATAGGTACATCCTAGAATTTTATAAACATGATGTATCACAACCTTGAGTATTTTTCAAATTATGGATGCTTCCTAAACATTGGGAGGAAATATAACGCACCCAAATCGCCTAGTAAAATTCAATGTGAGGAACATTGTCAACTGTGCAATGCTCTAACTAAAATGTTGACTCTTATTAGTTTTTTGACCATAACATCAAGAGGACTTAAATTACTAATAGCAAAAATATCACTAAATGCAGAAGTCCAAGATAATCTTTAATATCACCTATAATGTCAATAATATCAAGAGCTAAGCAAACGTCTAATAAAGTCAATACAACTCCATAAATATATAAAAGGTCTAATGACAATGAAAATAGTATCCTAAAATAACTCTATGTGGACATGACCATCATGAATAACATCAATGAGCTCATTCTTCCTGTAGGATCAATGCAGAGGAAATGATAACCCTTGAGCTTCATAACCTAATATCTCATTAATAAATTAATGGATAGATAGTAGTAATAAGAAAATATTAGGGTGAGTTTGAGCACAATCATAATTATCAATGAGATAAATCGATGTAGAGAAATATGCTTTGATAAGAATCAGTAAAACAAATCAACACTATGACCTGACTAATATCAATGGAACAAATCTATGTTATGCTCTAGATAGAATTAATGGAATATATCAATGTCATACTTAAGATAAGAATCACTGAAATGAATAATAATCAATGTACGTTCTTTACATCTCAACGCTTTGAATAAATAATTCATCTATGAAATGATATCTTTGCTATGCAATGTCATTTATCATCAATTTGATTATAATGAAATGACATGTACTTCATTAAAGAAAAATCGCGACAGTCATCCTCACTTAAGGGGATGATATTCTTATTTCATTACACAGTTAAAGAAAAATCGTGCAATGAACGCATATCAATAGAATTAATTCATAACATAAGCGCACAAATTTTTATTTAGGTTTTCATCTTTGTCTAAATTAAGATTTCTAACGAACTATGTAGTGACAAAGCTTTGAATCATTTTATCAATAGAATCAGACGAATGAATCATATATATGTAATTATCTAATAAATTATGTAATTATCTACATAGATTTGAGCATGGGCCCGGGCAATAAAATATGGAAAAGAGAAGTGCTCACTGAAATCATGATTTATGACTGCCATGGCTTGCGAAATATTACATGGACAATGTATCTTCCGTGCCTTTCTATTTTGCATATGACTGCCATGTGATGGAAGAAATACTTAGCAGTGGTGCAAATGATGAAAGCACATTCCAACCGTAGTCATCCATCTTCCCTAATCTTAATTATAACGTCCTCAAAATTTGGCCCCACTATAACCATAGGTAGCATTACTTTCATGATCTAATTACATATAACATTGCAGCGGAAACATAATAATAATTAAAACAGTTGAAGACTTATAAATATATAAAATTCCAAGATAATAATACTAGCACATGGGCTACATAGGCTTTATCATAAGACCTAACATAGGGTTCATAATACATAAGTGACTTCATATAAAAGTAAATAACTCAAAGGTCCGTAGGTCATACATACTGGACTCTTAAAATTGGACGTAGTCCGATCAACCCATGTGCAACGTCACCATCGTGAGGCTCTCATCGTCAAACTTAAGCCTCATCCATACGTGCATGAATCCATGGGGTGCATGTGATTTCTCCCGTTAGAGTATGTTGAGGTTCATGCATGCTATGATCCTAAAACATAATATCTACATGTTATGGCATATGCATTTCATCATCATAGAGCATGGATTATAAGCATGCTCAATACAAGAAAACTAAAATTTTTCGACGGGTCATTTCCGACGGATAGAAATTCGTCGCAATTTACGACGGATTTTGCAATGAATAGCGATCTGTGAGAATTTTTGATGGTCATAATCGTCAAAAATCAAAATAATAAATTGTATAATTTGTTATATTACTATTTTATTTTTCTGTGATTTGGAACGTCGAAATTTTCGATGGGTATCTATCCATCACAATTTTCGAGAGTCCAGACCATCGGTAAATATAAAATAATATATTATAAAGAGTATTTTATTAATATAATTAGTAACAGTTTAGACCGTCGCAATTTTTCATGGTTTCGACTGTCGGTAAATGAAAAGTAATATAATGTACCGAGTATTTTGTTAATATAATTAGCGACAGTCTGAACCGTCGTA
Organism: Pontederia crassipes; assembly: GCA_030549335.1. Classification (NCBI taxonomy): domain Eukaryota; kingdom Viridiplantae; phylum Streptophyta; class Magnoliopsida; order Commelinales; family Pontederiaceae; genus Pontederia; species Pontederia crassipes. Next base: position 10,383,087 of record CM060198.1, read on the forward strand.
ATTTTTGACGTTTAGGACCATTGGTAATAATTAGCGACGGTTCAAATCGTCGATAAACTAAAAAATAAATATATTATATAACTAAATATAGTATTTTATATTTATAATTAAATAATTTGCGAGGGTCATGACCGTCGGTAACTTAAAAAATAATTAATATCATATTCGTATATATCATGATAATATATTATTTGCTAAGTTTTCGACGGTCAGAGTTGTCGGTAATTAAAATTTCACTATCCCGCTCTTTTTTTTTCATTTTTTCGCTTTCTCATCTTTCCACCTATATATATAATATATATAAATCTATATATACATTATCTTCCCCAATCCCACTCTCTCTCCCTCTCCCTCTCCCTCTCCCTCTCCCTCTCCTCTCTCTCTCCCTCTCCCTCTCCCTGCCGGCGAGCCTCTCCAGACCGGACTTTAATCCATTTTACATTTTAACCTGACTCAACTCATTTTTGAACTCTAGATACGTAAATTCATAAGTTTTTATTAAAACTAGTTTCTAACAACCTTGATCATAGCAAGATAAGATATAACATCATTAACATTATACTAAAACATATCATAACTTATCATTATGTTATAACATATCGTAACTTTCTTTACTTTACTTTAACATTTCCATTCATAACATCAATATAACAAAGGTACATACATCAGCATCCCTTTAGATGCATGCATTATGATAATCATCTTTACGTCAAGTCATGTAGTTCATTTATCTTGCTTAGCATTCATCATCTTCATTATTAACATCATATGACTATAGAACATACATTAGCATCCTTTAAGATACTTTCATTATCATCATCTTTATCTTTATGTTCCAAGTCCTTCATCTTAATCATTATAAGTAACTTTCATCTTTTCATCTCTTCTTATTTTGTTGATTGAGAAGTTCATGTTGGCTCGTCGATCTTAACTTAACTTAACCAAGATCTATTTGTCCCATTGGAAGCGAGACCTCTTTTGGGTCGACATCTGCATTCCGAAGAAGTTGGATCGACATTTTATTCCTAGGGAAGCCACTGTGACAACTTTGGTTTCCATTGGAAGCAAGACCTCTTTTGGGTCGACATTTGCATTCTGGTAAATCAGCCACTGATGCTAGTTAGTGACGACTTCGATTCACATCATCTTACGACGACAACAAAAAGACACCTTAATCAATTGGTCTTTTAATTTCATTCATCAATACATACGATCATTCAATACATATTACATGTTTTAATCATATTTAAGGTCATACATACTTCAAATCATTCAAAGTGTGGACATTTCAAGCATATACAAGGGTCCTGGATTGGTCACAGTCGTGCCACCTTGGGCCACGGCCGTGCCCACACATAGGCACAAGCATGCTTAGGTGTGTCATGGTTGGGTACTTGATCGTCCACTCAGCATCACTTGGTCACGGCCATTCCCAGCGATGGCACGACCGTGCCAATCTCATTGGTCATTCATGGATGGATGACTGTACCTACACACCGGTGACAGAACGATCATTTTCCATCCATTCTCAAAATCTTTTAAGGCACAGACGTTCTGGAGCGTCACGATCGTGTGACCACAAGGTCACGGCCGTGCCAAAAAGCTCAATTCTTCACTCGGCTCAGTTTCACTAAGGCATGAATTATAATGAGAGTCACGACCGTGCCTCTATATGTCACGGCCGTACCAAACTCCCAGACGGCATCTCCCCAATTTTTCTTCATTTTTCCCTCATTTATATACATATATATAAATACCTTTGAGGTGCACATTCAACCAAGCATGAACAATAGGAACTTTACACTACGCATAAAAGGATTAACAATCTAATAATCTCATCATAATAAACATAATACACATAGGTACCTGCATCAAACACTTTAAAACTACTAAACATGTTCATTTATGGCAATAATCAATTTCATCATATCTAAATCATAAATAAAAGTAAAACATTATGATTCTAAGCAAGATGAGCAATCTACCAATAACTTTAGCTAAATCATATAATAATGCAAAATAATCATGCACAATATTCCCTCATCATTCACTCCAAAAATAAATGATTTGTTCTTCATATCATAATCCATACATTTAAATATCATTAGGAGGTAATTAGAGGGTTTGATCCCCTCAACATACCTTTAGAATTTAAATTAAAATTCTATTAATCCTAATTTTTTCTTATTCCTTCCTTCCTCTTTCTTCTTTTTTCTTCTTCTTTCCTTTTCTTCTTCTCTCTTCTATTTCTCCCAACTGCCCAAGCTTGTCACTCCCCCGTGGTGTTGCTTCCTTGTTGTGTTGCCCAACTTGGCAAGGAGAGTGCCTCCTTTGCTGCTGTAGCTATTGTGCGTGAGCGAGAGTAGAGGAGAAAGGGAGAGAAGGTGAGTGAGGCTGGGGTGATTACTGTAGCAATGGGGGGTTTTGGGTGTGATGTGTAGGTGGGGGAGAGAGTGAGAGTTTAGGTGAATAAATTACACCAAATGCCTTTCAACTTTCAAGTTTACTCAACGATGTCCTTTAACTTCACTTGTCTTCCATCTTCAAACGTATTGCATGGAATGTCCTTCCGATCGAGAATATCCGGTCGGTCTGCTGACGTGGCGATACACTCTCTCCGCCATGCAGGAGAGACATTCGACGTGACACTATCACATCAGCAAATTAATAAAAAATAATAAAATATTAAAATAATAATAAAAAATATTAAAAAAACTTCTCCCTCCTCGCCGGAGGGAGGAGAGAAGGCCGGCGACCTCTGAGTCCGCACCGACGAATAGCAAGGGCGGAGGTTGTAGAGGGGGGCGAGCCCCCCCTTGCTGTTCGCCGGTGCGGGCTCACCGGAGGTTGCCGGCGTCCTCTCCTCCCTCCAACGAGGACGCCGAAGAGAGAGGGAGTATTTTTTAATATTTTTATTTTCTCCTGCGTGACGAAGAGAGTGCATCGCCATGTCAGCATACCGATTGAGAAATTGAGTATTTTCGATCGGGAGGGCATTCCATATAATAAATTTGAATATGGAAGGCATCGCTGTTACCAAGTGAAGTTGGAGAGCATCGCTTAGCAAACTTGAGAGTTTAAGGGTATTTGGTGTAATTTATCCGGTGTTAGATGGGATTATTTTAGGGCATTATTTTATATGCTTAAGTAGGTGGGCTGGCGGCCTTGTGATCTTTTTTTTCTTTTATTTATATTTAATTGTTTTAGAATATTACATTAATAGCTTCACTTTGGATAATATGCCCAAAATGCACTGCATTTGCAAAGGTATGTTCTTCGTGGGTGGATGTCCAAAGCCGAAGAGAATCCCATTTAATTTTCCATCAGCCATTGTCAAGAAGAGAGCTTTTCAGCTATGCGTGGACGGAAAATGGTGGGAAGATTTGGAGTGGAATGATATTCCCTCAAGTCCTACCTTGAACCCTTTGTGCTACGATGGTAGTATGTCTCGTGATGAACATTGGAAATTGCGATGGTGGAGCGTGGCAAAAAGGAAATTACATGTTGCTTTCATTTTAGTATCCACATTACTTATTCTTTATTTTTAAATAAGGTATTATGATGTTAATATTTTTTAGTTGATTAATAATAGCTTTTTACACATTTGATCGGACCTCGTGTTCACACCTACTTAACATATATAACAGTAACTTATATATTTAGTTTTTGTCCCTTTACATTGCACTAAATTTGTTAATATAGTTATATAGATTCTACACTCAACTAAACTCTTAGAAACCCCTAAATTATTGTTATACGGACTGTAACATAAATGAAGAAAAATACCTTGCAATCATCTTTCTTTTCCTGGAATACCTCTGATTAAACACGAGAATATAGCTTTGTTCCTGAAATATAACCAAACATCAATTATTTTTTGAAAATCATAAACCACATAATAAATGATGAAATTGTCATTTTTATTCTCATCAAAAGAATATAAATATTCTTCAAAACCAGAAGAATAATTGTATTCTCATGTTTTTAATTTTTTTGAAGCGTTCTTTTATTTTTTATTTTTTTTATCTTATACATTTACGTTAATATGTTTATCATTATTATAATATTAAATATAAATTATTTATAATAAAAAATTATAGTTAAAAATATTATATTATAAAATTGTATTCTCTTTCATCCAAACATTGAGAATAAGAATTTATACTTTTTTGGGAATATGATATTGTGTTGTTTTATTATACTAAAAAATATTCTTCAATCAAATGATCCCTTACCATACCAGGGTGAGTTCAACCTCACCGAATTATGAATCTTTTGTTTTCTCCCCCAGCTTATAATAGCGATTTCTACAAATGTTGGTGGATGGATTGTTGATATTCCTAATATCCTGCCAACAAAATAGATCAAAGTAGCCTCAAAAGCAAGGCGGTTGATGGGTGAATCCGTGTTTTGGCAAAAACACGTCTAATTAGTTCCACTACAAGAAATTAGGTCATTAGTGAAAAAATATATAGTCATTAAAAGTTATCATCTTAACGTTAATATTCATCAATGACAACTGATCGTTGATTCCTTTTAAGGACCACTATAATTCTCTTTTCTAAAAATTTAATAGAGACTAGTATGCTGGTCCACTATATAACTTATAAGGACCACTCACTTAGTCTTTAAAAATATCACCGGATTGAATCACATTTTGGATGAACCGACCAATTTTTTAAAGTTTTTTTTGTGAACAAATAATCTGATAAAAAATATTATTTTAAATTTGGAAAAGATCCAAAGATGAACCTTCTTCATAAAACTCTACATTAGCACATTAGTCCCCCTTCTATTAATACTTGTCTCTTTGCTCTCATTATACTATTATAATGAATGTGGGACTATATTTCTATACATACTTATTCTTTTCTTCTTTCATATTTTTAACAACAAGATGATGGTCTTTAATTTGAATATTAAGGATCAAATTTTTTTTTGTCCTTATTGTTGACTTTTAACGATCAGTCATAAGAATATTAAGGACAAAATTTTTTTTGTCCGTATTGTTGACGACTAAAATTTTTTTCTAGTCGTTAATAACAATGTTTAACGACCATATTTGAATCTCTTCATTAATCATGGTCGCTAAAAGTCATTTTTCTTGTAATGTTCTAGACCCCGCAGTCTCTTTCTTTCCTCCCGTTTTTTTACCCCAACTTGCGGCCATCTTTTTTCTCGCTTTGGAGTTTTATGCATGGTGTTTTATGGGCTTAAGAAGGAGGAGAGAGGTGCTTGGAGGATCAGCTATAGAAGAGGAAGTTCATTGGACAGGAAAAAGGTTAAGAAGAGGAAGAACTAAACCTAAGGGCATTAGGATCAAGGTAGTAAGAGTGAACATTTTGCAATGCATCCAACGCATGAATTGAAAGTTCTAACTTCTTTATTGATTGATGTGTATCAATAGTTAGACAAAAAATTATCATGTGATTATATTCGAGGGTAGTTAAGGTGCCGTTAAGGGAGCGTCATGTTAGTTGAAAAGTGGCATCCAGCCTCATTACCACTCGCGTCGACGGTGCGCGGAGAACACCCATAGATGTTGTTAGGTGCCAACACAGCCTAATTATTGAATTAGCCATGTAAAACTACCATATGCCCTTAACCGATGATCAATTAAGGTCTAGTTAAAGGAAAAATAACATCATTTTTCAAGGTTGCGTATGCCAATGGCGTGACGGGGTGACCTTGGATGTTGAGAGATCACTACAAGAAAACAAGGGAGGGGATGCCCCCTAGTCCGTTGCGGGAGAGGATGCCCCCCTCCCGCCCGAGTCGCGCGCGGAAAGGCTTGTGCATCCACCGACGGGCACGAAAAGAGGATGTCCTTCCTCCCTCCGGCTGTCGGCGAGCATCCTGAGGAGTCACCTCTTTTTATTTTTTTATAAATGAATATAATATTATATTATTATTTTTAATATTCTTTTAATATTTTATATTATTTTATTTTTCAATCGGTTGTCATGTAAGCCAAATGACTGATAATAGGTTATATCTGATCGAGAGGTATTTGTCGAAAAAAGTTAATAGGTTGAGGCAGTTTATACACAATCAAGTTGAAGGATAGAGTTGGAAAGTGTAAAGTTCGAGGGCATTTAGTCAAATTTATCCAACCAGCAACGACAACACCTCGATGTCTATTATATTCTCAGACAAGTTGGTCGTGTGTGCCTGCCATGCGTCATCTGGCTGCCCGGCGCTCGATCCAACTGCGGTCAGTCGGATCTGGCTGATCACAGCCGATCCGGCTGCAGGCGGTCAGATTTGGACGCTCACACCGGAGGATCCGGCTACGGGCGATCGGATGTGGACAGACGGTGGACGATCCGGCTGCGGGCGGCCAGATGTGGATGGACGGCAGACGATCCGACTGTGGACGGCCGTACGTGGACGGACTGCTGACGATTTGCTTGTGCGGCAGGATGTGGATGGACGACGGACGATCTCGCTCGCTGCGTATCATCATGTCCGTGCGGACAGCCGTTCCGGCCGCGGCCAAATTTTTTTTAAAAAGAAGAAATAATCATTCCGACGGTTAAAGTCATGGGAAGGAAAGTGCTTCCCGCGGTCTAAGCCATCGGAACCTTCCCACGGCTGGAGCCGTAGGAAAATTTTCCTACGATTAGAACCGTGAGAATTATTTCCTATGGCTGCAGTTATGGAAAAATACGCAAGGCTCTAGCTGTAGGAACCTATTTACCCGCGGCCTAAGCCGTGGGAACCTTTCCACGGTTGCAGCCGTGGAAAGTTCCCACTGCTGCAGCCGTGGGAAGTTCCCACGGCTGCAACCGTGCGAAGAGTTTGCAGGGCTGCACCCGTGGAAACTTTCATGCGAAGAGATTTCCTATGGCACAAATTGTGGAACCTTCCCATGGTTTGAACCGTGGGAGGGTTTTCTCACGGTTTTGGCAGCGAGAACTTCCAACGGCTACTAGGAACTGTCGAAAAAGTTTTGCAATGAGCAATATTCCTATCGTAGCCTCTCGTCGAAATAACCGTCGGAAACTAGTGTTTCTGATGGTTTTTCGATACTTTCCCATAGTTGTAACCATGGAAAATAGCCATTTTTCTTGTAGTGTCAGTTGGCTTTCACACGGGAATATGTTGAACCAATTGATAAGTTGGATTGTTAATTAAAGCATTTTATTATGAATCATATAATTAAAGCATTTTATTATGAATCATATGTTACAAGAAACCAGTTTATTTAATAAAGTTTGTTAATAGAATCATTTTTATGGATTTAATGCCCGTCCACCCAAGTTGCATCGGATGGGGATCATATGACGATGGCGCCATCGACCAGATCCGACGCTTGTCAACCACTAACGACCAGATCCAACCGTCAGACATCGGATCTGATAAGACTATGGCCGGATCGTCAGGCGGCTAGATAGGCTGATAGTCATTGAGAGAGACGAGTGAGATGCAAGAGATGAAGGTCGTCATTTGCCGAAGTCGAGGGAAGAGATAGGAAGAGAGGGAGACAGAGAGGAGTGGAGAGCAGGAGAGTGAGAGAGAGGGGAGAGGGGAGCGAGAGAGGAGAAGAGGAGAGGAGAGGTGAGTCGGGGAGGAGAAGGAGAAATACTTATATAATATTATAAATATCATTATCGACGGGTGCTCCCTTTGGTAATACCGCTCGAATGAAATTCCTTGGTACTACTGATGGATATACCCATGGATAACAATATTATTAAAATTTTAATCGTAGTTTTTTGCTATATGTTATATATTTTATTAAAAATAAAATTACTCAAGGGTGCTTCCTTCGATATTAAAAATAAAATTACTGACAATTGAACCAGCTCCGTGATGCCATCCCCATCCTATCGTCAGATGGGAGGCCAGTCCGCCCACGGACGGGCATTAACTAATAATTTTTAGTCTACTGTTAAAAACAATTAATTGGATTAATAAAATAGTTAATAAAATCAAATGAACCAAAAAAATATGTTAATAGAAAGAAGTCTTAAAAGATATTTAAGTACGCATGCCAAGTATTAAAAGCAAAAAGGACTCCCATACAAATACACCGACCTCCTGGTGAGCATGTAATTTTAGTTCTACGAGGATGAAGTATACCAAGCCGAGCCACTTCCTACAAATAACATCTAATATAAAAGTAATAGGCCATTAGATTTATTCCTCGATCTACAAAAATAAACAAAAAGGCAGACACAAACTACTACTTGTGTTCAATAAATTTAATTAAAATCGATCAAAATCTTAAAGACCCCGCCAATCTCGTCTTCACTATGGAGACGCGGATCTTGACGTGGAGTTAAATAATTCAAATTAATTGGAACACAAATAACAAGGCATGGGATCCTCCTACTACCACCTTGCTACCATCACCACCACCACAGGAATTAGTCCTCCGCCTCCTTGATCAAGTTGCCTCCGTATTCCTGAGCTGGGCCATCAATCCGCTGGTGCGACAGGTCGGCTACGTCGTGCAAGAGCGCGAAAGAGTGGAAGCTGCCGATAAGGCCATCTCAAGGCCAGATCGAGCGATCTCCTGAAAAAAGTAGAAGCAGCCGAAAGAAGAGACCCAATGACTCGCGATTGCCGCTGAAACGAAGTGGAAATGCTGTTGCCTATTGGGAAACATTCACGACATGGAAATGGTGAAGGCCACAAAAGCCGAGTATGAGAAAACATGCAAATGCGTTGGCGGCTGCTCAGGCAACCTCTATTCCAGCTACAAGATCAGGAGGAAGGCCACCAAAGAGCAGGTGGAAGTGCTCGCTTTATACGAGCAAGCGGGAGCGGAAGCCAAATACCTTGTTGGATTTAGAACATATATAAATCATAGAGGTTGCGAAATGCCTCTCACAGCGGAAGTGGATCGTTGGGACTTTTTTACGAATACTTGATGAACGCACTTGTTCCTCGAGATCACGAATGGAATACCTTGTCACAGCACAAGTACCTCTGGATGGACCTCACGAAAACACGTTTTAAGACCTCTGGTACGGGTCCCCTTTTATAGGGAGGGAGACTTGGTGAATGGTTAAGCATAACACATCATGCGCGTTCTCAAAGCGCATGAATCGCGCGGCCCGTGCCCGATCCGAGCTATCCGCGGGCGCAATCTCGCAGCCCGCGCGTGATCCGCGCGTGGTTGCGCACGCGGGACGCGCGCTCCTGCGCGTGTCTTCGCTCATGTGGGCTGTGCGCACACGCGGCCCATACATCCGAAAGGACATTTTTCTAATAATCTCCCTCTTACCTGCATTGGTAATTGCGTTTTTGTTCGTCCATAATTAGTAAGATGTGTCATGCCCGTAATGAATTCATGAAGTTCACACGTGAGCCAATAAATGTGCAAATAATGTAACTTGCTATGCCCTAGATCTGACTTGCACCATAGCCAAGACAACGTATGTTTTGCTCTACGATAACTATCTTTCACATACACTATATTTTTTAACTAAAAAAAATAGTTGGTCAATTGTACGTGAAAGTTTTATGCAGGTCATAACAGTTTTTTTCTTTCTTCATCATGTCTTTTAATAGTGAACTAGCTACTTTCCTATACGTGGCTCGACATGTTACTTTACTTTTCACCTTTGAGTACCCTACGAAAATAGTAAGTACTAATTCTTTTTCTTAAAATATAGTCAAGAGTCTAAGAGCACGTACAGATGAATCATCTGTCAGAGACTCACAACATGATGACCATCGAACTAATCAATTCATCATGTCTCTAGGTCGACTTTGCATACTTGGTACTAAACACAAGTACTGCGGTAGAGACTCCCACTGAAGAAGCATATGTCTAGCTTTGTTTAAATTATACATCGCATAGACTTCAGTCCAACCACTACCTTTTAGCGCCCGACTCAAGTTTTCAAATTTCGCTAAAAGTTGGAGTATATAGGACGTCGTAAAGATAAAGAATTTGGTCTTTGCTAAGTTCTAATTTGCACGTTCCAATGCCTTTAACTTCAACTCTATCATTATTTTCAACGTAAATCCATTTGCTCCCCGCACTTATTCGATGAAATTTCACTAAGATCCCGCGATCTCTTGCTACATGATCGGTGGATCCTAAATCTGCAATCTACGAAGGATGAGTTACAACAATTAAGGCACACTTGGAAATATAAGCAAAAGAATAGTGGTTAGGACAAACCTTCTTATGCTCAGTGCAATCACGAGTAAAGAGACTATGTTTGCTACAATTATAGCATTTTACTTTATTAATGTCTGCCTTGTCGTCACATTTTTCACATTTGTGCTTGTGGCCTTGGGCTTTCTTTTGTCCAGTATTTTCGCTCTTCTTGTTTGGTTGCAACTTATGCAACCTTTTTCTCTTGGATTGTGAACTTGCCATTTGTCCACCATTTTACAGCAATTAATGCTTCAGAGGATTGATTCATGCTTGAAGGGTCTCATCCTCCATTTCAATGTGGCGAGCAACTTGGTCAAAAGTTTTGACATTTTTGTTATATATCAAGTTACAACGCATGTATTCCCAACTTTTAAAAAGAGAGTGGATCAGAGCCTACACCTATTGCTCATCATCGAGCACTTGTCTTGAACTTTTGAGTTCACTAATCATGTAAGACATCTCCTAAATATGCTCTCTCATCGTATGATTTGGTCATTTCTGATAAGAGTCAAATTTGACCGTAGGCATCCGATGCTTGGTAGTCATGGTGACCACATACTTATTGCGAAGTGCCGTCCACATTTTGAATGTTGTCTTATAGACTTCGAATTCGCACAAGAGGGATTGTTCATCGTGCTCAACAACGTAATGCGAGCAATTGGATTTTTCTTGGTCCAGGCCTGATATGCCTCCATGTCCGTGTTGGGCATTATTTTCAGGTGCAAGTTCATTGACAACATGGTTGATGGTGTCCAAAACTTCTTGTTCTTGTAGGAGATATTGGACATTCCGATGCCATATATCATAATTATCATCATTGAGCTTTTCATTCTTGTTCAGGTCAACAATTATTGTTTTGGAACTCATGGTCTAATTTGGTCACAAAAAATAGGAGAAACTAGTGTTATGCATGTTCGAGTTTTGTCCACAAATAACATAAATAATGAAATAACAATATTCATAAAGTAGTGACATCGAGAGGTTGTTAAACTTCCACTCATCTCCCACTATCTCCAAAAAATATTATCATTCATTATTTTAATAATGTCATAAAATTAATCTAAATGTATGAATTTTGAATCAACACATAATTCAAAATTTTCTACTCTATACATTTTGAATAAACTTATAATTCAAAATCATCGGAATTCATTTCGTGTGGTGCACCAAGTTATTTCTAATATGACTAAGATAATCAGGACCAGTGCAACGGGGACTCTTTTTCAAGGGGTGCTAATTAAATAACTGCACACTATCCCTCGCCTCGACATCACATTAGAAAAAATTGTACTACTACTATCACAGATCAACCCTTTTTTTGGAGACTGCGTTGACCATGCACCAAGCCAGTTCTTAGAAACCTTTTCAGACATGCATTTCGATCACACACCATTCAACAGAAAGACATTAGTTATTATGGCAATATTTGAAGCTCAAGATGCCTTAGTCCTTAAAAAACTACTTATGTTGCATGTATTCTTTAATTACCTATAGTTTGTATAATTGACCAACTAATTATTTTTATTAAATACAATATTTGAAGCTCAAGATGCCTCAGTCCTTAAAAAAAATATGAAGTTCAGTACATAGCTAAAAATAATATTGCCTTGTTAATTACTTCTCAAAAAAGGAATTAATTTTAATTTATTTAATTTCAAACCAATTTGAAATTCTAGACAACTTATCATCCTTAAAAAAATTGGACAAACCAATTCTAAATTCAAATTCATAATTTTAACACAGTCAAAATTTAGCTAATAGAAATAAATATCATTATGACATATATAAATGAAAATATTTATTTCATATATGATAACACATTTATTAGGCAATATTTGTTATTGACATGCAAATCTAATCATTTAGTTTTAATGTACTAAATCAACAAATGATTTTTTTAATAACATTAAATTGCATGCTATATTTCAGAAAAAATATTTTAAGGAAAAACTTATTTTTCCTAATTTTTTTGAGATTTTATAATAGATATTTTCTATTTTCGAATTATTTTAAAATTCTAGTGAAAATCAAAAAAGAAAAAGAAAAATTGTTTATTGGGCCTCTAGCTAGCCCAATTGCCAATCATTATGTGTAAAACTCCTTTGTATTCAAACTGAGCCTTCAAATATGTCTGATGGAATAATTTTCTTTCTTTTTTTTTCTACAACACATATAGAAAAAATTAGTAAAAAATAACCAAAAATATTAAAAATAAATCCAAAAAATATATTATAGTTTAGGTTCATTCATAACATTTTTGTGATGAAAAAATCATTTTGTCGCTCAGTTATGGTCATACAATTGAGATGAATAAATCCCAAAAATAATAACAAATATTATTTTTTTGGCACAATCACGAGTTCGAGAAAAATCAAAATGCTCTGATACCAATGTAGAATTTTATAACAGATATAGGAATACCTCTTGGAGCGAAAGAGGATCATAAAAATTTTTCCATGAATTCTTGACGAACGCACTTATATTTCGAGATCGGGAACCGAACCTTTGGGAACAGAACTCTTTACCACAATAGAAGTACCTCTTGAAGAGCCTCCACGAAAAGCATATTTGGCCCTTTTATAGTGTAGAGAGACTTGGGCAAGAAGTTAGGCATAACGCATCACGCGCGTCCATCGCACATGATGACGTGTCCACTCGGCGCATCATTCACGTGTGGATCGTGCGATCTATGCGATCGACGCGGTCTGCGTGCGATCAAGGCGCACTATGCGACTCGCGCTCTGTCCGCCCGCGTCTTGCCCAAGTGGGCCGCGCGCATGCGACCCATATGCCCAAAAGGGAATATTTATAACAAGCCGATAACTTGAAACAACATGAGTCTACAATAAAAATTGCAATTTCTCTTCATCTTTGTGCTTGTGTACCATACATACATCGAGATGATACAAAGAAAATGGGACTCTGTGTATCTTCCATTCGATGGTCGTGTTCACAACGATCGAATGCATATCCTCCATCCGAAAACCAAGATCATGTGCCTTTGTCAACGCCGCTCCGATCCATGAGGCAACATAATAATACTTCAGGTTTGTGCATGGTCTCATGCCTAATTACTCTCAGTTTAATGTCATTTTTTTTCCGTAATCATTCGATTTTTCATTCCCGAATATGTTGGTATATAAGTAGCAAGACTTCTAAATTATTTTTTTAAAAAAAATAAATCCAATTTTTATCATCTTATTTGTGTAAAATCTATGCAAATCAATTCATATATATATATATATATATATATATTAGATTTATCTTTCAGTTTATATTCTAATTATTTTAAAGACAATTAACAATTTGTATTTCTCTTTACAACACTACAAGAAAAACGTTGATTACCGTCGGTAATTAGCTCAAAATCTGTCGATAACACAATAACCGATGGTTTTTCAGACGGAATCAATCCGTCGGAAAAACGCTCGTCGCAAATCGATTTGCTACGGTTAAAAAAATCGTCGGTAATTGCGACGGTTTGGACCATCAAAAAATTCCCGGCGGTTCCAGCCGTCGAAGCTTTCCGACGATTACGACTGTCGAAAATTTTCGACGGTCGTCGCAATCGTCGATCTTTCGGCGGTTGGAACCGTCGCAAAGAATTTTTTAAAAATAAAAATAATTAGCGGCCGGATCCGGCCGCCCGCGGCCGGATCCGAACGCCCACGGCCAGATCCGGCCGCCAACGGTCGGATCCGAATGCCCGCGGCCAGATCCGGCCAAATCCGAACGCCAGCGGCCGATCCAGCCGGAAAATCCGTCGCAAATTGCGACGGATAAGTATCCGTCGAAAATATCGACGTTCCTAACTATCGAAAAATAAAATAATAATATAACAAATTACATAATCTATTATTTTCATTTCCGACGGTTGTAACCATCGGAAAATCCGTCACAAATTACGACGAATTTCAAACCGTCCAAAATTGATCATCGAAAAATGACAATTTTCTTGTAGTGCAAAATCTCAGATATTAATATAAGAATTTTGATAATTCGCAAGTTTATGTGAAGTTTGATAACGACAATTAGAATGAGTAGTGGTTCATATAACACACATACACACGTGTATATATATATGTGTGTATATATATATATATATATTAAATGGACAAAACATAATTCACATATTGTCGCTTCGAAATTTGATCTTAGAACCGTTGCCGTTCCGTGGTTTCTAACATGTAAGTATAGCTTTTGCTGATGCAGCCTTCCTAAAGAGTGAATCAAACCATTTGACCCCAACATTTTTAACATTATTAGTATTCTCAAACACTAATACGATAAAACATCAGATGGACATAACACACAGAGGTAGGCGTATACCATATAAAATCAATATATACAATACTCCACCCACCTTGGTTGGGTCATATATCTTATGCTCGTTGAAACTTAAGTAGGATATTTTTGTTACTAGTCTCATTTATCATAGTTACACTGTTCAAACATACAACTAGAAACTAGATAAATTACTCGACTGATAGTAAATTTTCAAATTTTGTGATGGCAATCAAAGTATATATACATACATATATATATATATATATATATATATATATTCTAGTACAACATCTTAAGCCACCTTTTCGAGTGCGAACATTACATTGGGGGCGGCGGCGAACGTCCATAGACGCCGCCGGGTTGATTTCCAGGAAGACCGCCATAACCGATACTACCTTGACTATGTTGTGGGGAGGGGGGCGAAGGCGAACCACCACGGCCATCGCCATTATCATTTCGGTTGACGCCTTCAAAGCCAACTCCGAAGGGAACGTCTCGCCTCTTCTGTCCCTCCATATTCGGCGCCGCCACCTTCTCTCCAGCACCGGCGGCGCATAACAGGGCAGCCAAGAGCAAGGCGAGGAAGACCTTCACCATTTTAAACCTGATTGCTTGCGTTGGTTGTCGATTTGGCACAGAACATATATATAAGGGGGTTTCGCTGAATGCCCTTGGACCTGCATGCCGGAGGATTAATTGGACGGAAATGCACGTGAATGATGAGAACACGTGAATGCTTTATTTCTTTTCCCGTGTAGAAAGGGATATATGTCAATTAGCTTTTATATTTTGGAGCTGACTTATGGGTAATGACCTTACACTTTGCTTTTTCCCTTAAAGAATTAATTTAGATAATATCTAATTTTTAATGTGCATAAGTTTATCACAGTATATCTAAGTCTCAAGGAGCATCCTCGTCATTTGACAAAGACTTGCTCTTTGAGACACTAGGAACTATTATGAGTTCAACTAACAAAATTCACTAAGACTAGCCAATAATCCATAAACATTAGCAAAACTAATAACTAAATAAAAAATGGTAAAAAGTGAAGATAAAAAAGTAATTAAATGCTGAAGTGGAATGATTAAAATTTATTTGATAGATAGTATCATTCTTATTGCATCAATTTTTATATAAAAAGGTACAAAGCAAAAAATAATGAGGCCTCTAAATTGATGCTAACGAGTCGAGCATTATGACCGTACACTATTTAAGTCACCTATGATAAATCAAATAGAGAAGAAATAATTTTCTCGTGAACTTCGCAACTCAAATATGAAACGCTAATAATAACATCGAACAGAACTTGACATTATAATTAACAAGTAAATCATAATCCAAAACCAGTAGTGTCCAAAGATAATAATCAAAATCAATAGCTTTCTAGCGCCGGCAGCTAAGAGGATCCTTGAAAAAATAGTATAACCCATTGGAGCAGATAGAAGATCATGATCCCAAGATAATACAACTATTATGAGTATCGAGTCTCTCCTGATCGAACGATGATTTCATAAATTGAACCTGTAGGGGTTATAGTTCCTGTAGTGAGTATAGGGATTATTATTGTCATAATACATCTTAGAAAAGAAGATTATTTTCATAAATCTTCCGTAAACTATCACGATTTTTCACATTTAACTTCAAACTACGAACTTATTTTTTTAAATTACTAAACTATCACGACTTTTTCACTTTAGTCCTCCCGTCCACTTTCTGTTATGTTTCCGTGATTTTTTTTATTTATGAATAGACTAAATTACCCCTCCCTCATAACACATCAGATAATAAATATTAAAAAATATAAAATGAAAAAAACTGGAGGGAGGGTAAGTTAGTCTTTTTCATAAATGACATTTCTTTTTCTTTACCAATTTAATCCTTCCAATGATTTTTTTATTTTTTATATTTATTATTTCATATTTTTTTGAGGGAGGGATAATTTAGTCTTTTCATAAATAAAAAAGTAAAATTAACAAAAAATATAACAGAAGTACACGGAAGGATTAAAAGATGGGACAGAGCTAACACTTGAACTTGATATCTTTTTAGAGGCTTGATCAATGTTTTTAGAACCGGACCAATGACCGAACTAGATTTGTTATCAGATCATGGTTGGTCCGATCCGATCAGATTCGATCGAATTAAATTTTATTCGAATAATATTATTTATTATAATTATAAAAATATAATACCAGTTATATAATATAATATATGAATATTTTACTAATAATATATTAATAAAATTAAAAAAATAATATAATAAATTTTTTATTTGTTAAAAGTTTTAATAATGATGAAAAATAATGGTTAACTTATAAATATAAATAGATTATTATTGATGTAATATCTATTATTTAATCATGATAGATGCTATATTAATAATTTTTATCTTAAATTATTCTCATTTCTTTTTTCTTTAACACTTTCCTTTTTATTTTTTTTATTTCTTTATGTCCTTTGATAATAATATACCGAAAGGTTTGGTTACTAATAGAGCGGAATGGCGTCGTATGATCCATGTAGCCGACCCCACCTAGTGGGATAAGGCTTTGTTGTTGTTGTTGTCCTTTGATAATTTTTTATTTTAATATTACCCAAGTTTAAATACTTACCTTTTTATTTCAATTTCTATTTAATTTTATACATATTGATTTCCCTTCTCTTTATTCCTCAAATTCATTTTTTCTTTTTTTAATTTTCTATTTTTATCATTTTCTTTTATTTTTTTCTAAATTTGAATTGAATCAAGTTAAAACAATTCAGCCGAGTCGATTCAATCAAATTTTCCTGATTCAATATCAAAACTAATTTTAACATGAAATCAAACTAAATTCGCGATTGCACCGATGGGTGAGATCCCATTTTCATAACATTAGTTGGGCGTGACTTTATGTCCTTATCTATGGAGTCCACCCTTGGCTGTGTTTGGTTTTGGAACTTGGGACAGAACTTGGCCCAAATATCGGACCTTTTGACAATCACTCGATAAAAAAAAATTCACGCTAGAACAAAAGTTCTAGTCAACAAGTCACGAGACTCAAAATTCATGAAAAAAGTTCTTGCCATTGACAAGTTCTTGCCATTGACAAGTTCTTACCAATGGCAAGAACTAATCTTGTTTTTTTTTTAATTTTGGCACGTAGGTCTAAAAGTAGGTGGTCCTACTTTTAGACCTACTAATTATTTAATAATATAAAATATATTATATGTTATATATAATAATTATTTATTTATTAATGTATTATCATCGTATTATTAGAAATAAATTTATTTATATTTAATAATAATTTTACTGAATATAATAGTTTACTTAGTATTATAGTATAATATTTTAATCCAACATTTAATAATTATTTATTATACTTTAATTAGTATTATAGTATGGTATTTATGGTTAAAATTAGGTCTATATATCTATTAATGTATATATAGTATATATTAATTTTGTATATATACATATATAGTTATTTATTGATCAATATATT
Organism: Pontederia crassipes; assembly: GCA_030549335.1. Lineage (NCBI taxonomy): Eukaryota > Viridiplantae > Streptophyta > Magnoliopsida > Commelinales > Pontederiaceae > Pontederia > Pontederia crassipes. The sequence goes on from CM060198.1 coordinate 10,400,980, forward strand.
ATTATAAAACTTATAAAATAAATTTATTAGATCTAATTAATAAGTATTTTTATTATTTGACATACATATATTTTACTTAGTATTATAACACAATAAAGTTAAAAAAAATACATGATAAAATTAACTTAAATACTATTGTATTCCAATAAACTTTACTAATTGAAATTTTTAATTGTTTTTAGAGAAAATATACAGGATATAATTTACATTATATTATAATCTTATTAACATATTGCGTATGTTATAGTATTAATTTCATATTATAAAAACCTTTTTATCAAAATGAATATTAATACATTGTGCTATAACTTAAATTTTTAATCGAAGCCAAGTTTTTTTAATTATTTAAAAATATATAAATATATTTAGTAATAATACAATTTCTATCTAATATAAATTTTCTATTATATAAAATAATAAAAAATATATTTAGTTCTTACATTTTATGTAAACACCCACTAAAATTTATCTATGAAATTAACTTTTCATTCAAACACCAAACTCAAACTTTTTCATCTAATCGATTAGTTCTCAAAAAGTAACGATAATTCGAAGTTCCCATACCGAATACAATCTCAAGCATCCGACGTCGTCGAACATGATGCCCTGTTGCATTTCTCGCATATCAGTATGTCATCACGAGAAACAAAAACAACTTTTTTTCCACGTGAGTAGAAAACGTCACATGCAATAATCAGAAGAGATTTTTTATTTAATAATATTAATGTGATTACTTTTATAGGAGCTTCAGTGTAAAAGTAGAATCTTGAGTAGAATTCTTTTTTAACTTTCTACCATTTAATTTTAATTCAATTTATTTATCTTTTCCATATTCATGTTTCCCCTAGAGGTCCGCTCCAATACACGAGGCAGCATAATAATATTTCAAGTTAGTGTATGGCCCTAGGTCTAAACCTGATTCCATTATAAGTGTAATTCCTTTCGGTTTGAAGTCGTTTCTTCCATGCTTATTCTTTCGAGAATGTGTTGGTGTAACACCGTGCAATTTTCACCCTAAAAGTGGAGGATAATTAGGTCATTTCATCAATGCTAACTTATTTGTCATCACTTAATCATAATATTATAATTCAATAATAATACAGTGAAAACTAATATTCATTTAAAATAAGAGAAGATCATCATTCATTTAACGGAAGACTTTAACTTAAAATAACAATAAAATTAATGTCATAAAACATAATGAAAGCACTATTCATTTTCATATTTAGAAGAGACTCTGGGACTCATGACTCCATCTATTATTTGTCGTCATGAGTTGACTCAGTTATCCATCCAAACAATTCAGTTACCTGCACGAACCCAGAGTATAAGGTTGTCCAATTAGAGTATGAAAAGACCAATTCAATAAAATACATCCTAAATAGAATACCACACGACACATGTATATTCATAAATGCACATGTCATTGATTCATGAAGAATCAAATCGTTGCCCTCCAGTAGACTAACTAAGCCTTGATGCCGAGGCTCTGTCACTCGAGGGTGAATGAGAACATATATACCATTGCAGGTAAGATACAGTTATTCTCTCAAAAAATGCTAATTTCAAAGTGCAGGGCACAACAATTTTTCGAGAGAAATTGTAACACAATGGAGTAGGGCACCATATTTCCTATCATCAGTTTGAGGGGCGACAAGTAATAGTATTCTTCAATTGGGTTCATTATTATCATAATCATCAAACAATTTACATCACCCAATATTCAAATTTTAACCTAGTTACGACTGTCCATGCATTTCATGTATCTAGATTCATATACAATCATCAGGCATCAACTTTGAAAATAACTTTAAATATATCATATATATTTCTTTTGGTCGGTCACGACTGTGATGGAGTGGTCACATCGTGTTTCACTTCTAAGTATTTGGTCATGGTCATACAAATTAGTGTCACGACCGTGCCACATTTCTGGCACGACTTTTTTATGGTCGTGCTGCTTTGACCATGACCGTGGGAGGGAGTTTTGCTCATCTGCGAGAATAATACGGTCAAGCGATATTTTTGCCCTCCAGGTCTTATTAGGCTCGCACAAAAAAATACTAATAGCTCAAATTTTTATCTTATTGCTCTATTATCAGTGTCTAACCCATATTAATCTCACTTTCTGCATGTTTTTCAATAAAACTTTGAAAAAATGCAATACAGAACATTCTAAAGGGTCTAGGCCTTATCTATATTGATATAGAAATCAAAGCACATGAAAAACATAAGGAATCATTCATTCCTTCAAATCTAGGATTCATCCTAAATCTCACAAAATGAAATCCTAGCATAAGAATTTAACATGGGATTTCAAGAACATGAATTATATATGAGAACCCTTCAGATCTAATGCAGGATATGGTCCTCAATCACAAATCCTATCAAGAAATATGATGTTCTTGGATCTCTCAATCCAAACAGACAAACATTGAGAATGGAGAGAGGTGTTTAAATCCTCTTTACATACCTTAATCATTCTAATTGATTCTCCTCTTCTTCCTTTTCATCTTCTTCCTCCACATTTTTGTTTCTTAATATCTCCTTTCTCAAATCCTAGCCGTTAAGAGTTCAAATAGAGAAAAGCGATAAACAAGAGAGTCTTATGTCTTTATATATGGAGGTTAGGGATTTTGACCAAAAATACAATTATTCTTGATAAAAATTTGAGGTGTTACAATTGGTATATAATTAGTAAAACTCATAAAATTAAATCTAGAAAAACAAATCTACTTTTTATCTTCAAATTTTTGTAAAGCCTAGGAACCTCTTTCGAAAGGATATTGCATACGGCTTCCACTACAAGAAAATTGCGATTTTTCGACGGGCAATTTCCGACGGTTCGAAATCCGTCGCAATTTGCGACGGATTTTTCGACGATTTCATTTTTGACGGATTTTTTGACGGTTATGACCGTCGAAAGTTATTTATATTATTATTTAATTTTTCGACGATTAGGAACGTCGATATTTCCGACGGATATCCATCCGTCGCAATTTCTGAAGGATTTTCCGACGGTCACAACCGTCAAAAATGAAAAAATAAATTATGTAATTTGTTATATTATTATTTAATTTTTTCGATGGATTTTCCAATGGATACGATGGTCGGAAATGAAAAAAATTAAATTATGTATTTTTTTATATTATTATTTAATTTTTCGACGATTAGGAACGTCGATATTTCCAACGGATATCCATCCGTCGCAAAATCTGTCGTAATTTCCGACGGTCATAATCGTCGGTAAATGTATAATAACATCATACGAGGAATATTTTATTAATATAACTAGGGACGGCCCAAACCATCGCAATTACCGATGGTTTCGACCATCGATAACGTTTATCGACGGTTCAAATCGTCGGTACAATAAAAAATAAACATTATATATAACTAAATATATTTTCGACGGTCATAATCGTCGGTAATTTTAAAAATAGTTAATATTTACGTTTTCGACGGCCGGAGCCGTCGGTAATTAAAATTTCGTTATCCCACTTTTTTTTCCTTTTCCCGCTTTATCTCTCCCTTATATATCATATATCATTCCTCCTCCTCATCTTTCTCTCTCCTTCCTCTCCTCTCTCTCTCTCTCCCTCTCCCTCTCCCAGCCCGTGCCGGCGACCCTCTCCCGTATCGGACACCGGCGACCCTCCCGCGTCGGCGACCCTCTCCCGCGCCGGCGACCCTCTCCCGCACCGGCGATCCTCTCCCGCACCGGCGACCTTCTCCCGCGCCGGCGCCCCTCTCTCTCTGTCTCTTTCTCTCTCCGGCCGGATCCGGCCCCCAGCGGCTGGATCTCGCCGCTGGCGGCCGGATCCAGCCGTCCGACGGCCGATCCGGCCGCGAGAGGCCGGATCCGTCACCATCCGGCCGCTGTCGGCCGGATCTGCTGCCATCCGGCCGCTGTCGGCCGGATCTACTGCCATCCGGCCGCTGTTGGCCGGGGGCTGGATCCGGCCCCCGACGGTCGGATCGACCGCCAGGCGGCCGGATTCGGCCGCCCGGCGATCGATCTGGCTGCCTCCGGCCCCAGCGGCCGGATCCGGCCTCCAGCGGCAGGTTTGGCCGCCGGGCGTTCGGATCCGGCTGCTTGGCGGCGGATCCGTCCTCTCGCGGCCAGATCGGCCGCCGGACTGCCAGATCCGAACCCAGCGGTCCGGATCGGGCGTCGACGGCCAAGATCCGGTCCCCAGCGGCCCGGATCTGGCGCTGGCGGCCCGTATCCGATCACCAGCGGCCCTGATCCAGCCCTGGCGGCCCTGATCCAGCCCTGGCGGCTGGATTTGGTCGCGTCCGGAACTAGCCGCGGCCCGATCTGGCCGCTAATTTTTTTTATATTTAAAAAATTCTTTTCGACGGTTGCGACCGCCGAAAGTTTCGACAGTTGCGACCGTCGAAAACTTTTGACGGTTCGAACGGCCGGTCTTTTCCGACGATTGCAATTGTCAGAAACTTCAACGGTTCGAACCGCCGACATTTTCCGGCGGTTGCAACCGTCGAAAACTTTCGATGGTTCGAACCATCGGTACTTTTTCCGACGGTTCTGACTGTCGATATTTTCGACGAATTTTTTTGACCGTCGTAAATCGATATGCGACGAGCATTTTTCTGACGGATCGATTCCGATTGAAAAACCATCGATAATTGCATTACCGATGATTTTCGGGCAGATTACCGACGATCCGGACTGTCGGTAATCAGCTTTTTTCTAGTAGTGTTCCCATTGTTGGATTGGTTGACCCAATTACATACATATACCTCTCATGGAAAAAGTCTACATTGATCGCAAATATCTGGCAATTGAAGACAGAGCTTTGCTTGGGTGAATTGTTTAGAAGAAATGGGCTAGATTTAGTTGAAGTGGGATATGGCATAATTTTTTTTAAACAAGATCAAGTGGCCCATCATACAAGTTAAAATAACCCACCAAATTAGTGGTTATTTTGGAAAATTAAAGATAAGTATATTTATTTTACATTTAATTCTTCTTAATCCAACTATACCTAAATAAAACCTAATTAATGATAATAAAAGATTTGCCTACGCAAATCTTCTTTAACCCACACATTGTGGTTTATATCCAAACAAAAATAAATTAAATTAATTCAACCAATCTCATAAATGTATTTTCAAACATATTTTTTATATAAAAACTTTCATTTTTTAAATTATTTTATCAAAATATTAAACAAAATCGAAGAATGGGTAAAGGTTTGAATAACAAAGTAAACCTTTAACAACAATCAGAAGCAAAGCTGTTTTTACAATTTAAAAACCGATATCTAGATTGCTAATTAACTTATCCCTTTAAACAGCACACAGTGTTTCTCATTTTGAGATTTCATCTTAGAACCGTTTCCAGTTCCTGGTTGGTCCTTTTTTTATTCCTGCAAGTAGAACTCTTGCTAAGACAGCCTTCCTAAAGCGTGAATCAAACCATCAGATTCAGACTACTTCTAAGACGTATGACGTATGGCGTATATGTTTTGGTGCCGAGGCATTGGAGCTGAGGACTTCATCCAAAAGTCTCTTCACATGAAAGATGTGCAGAGACTTAGAAGTTACGCCAGAGCACCGGCACCAGCAATGCCCATGGCCAGCGCCAAGAGGAAAATGCCACTGGACTTGATGCCTGAGGGTAGCGGCACCAAGAGGAAAATGCCCACTGGACCTCTTCACATCGATCGTTTTAAGGAGACTCAGACTACTTCTAAGACGTATTACGTATGGCGTATATGTTTTGGTGCCGAGGCATTGGAGCTGAGGACTTCATCCAAAAGCCTCTTCACATGAAAGATGTGCAGAGACTTAGAAGTTACGCCATAGCACCGGCACCAGCAATGCCCATGGCCAGCGCCAAGAGGAAAATGCCACTGGACTTGATGTGAGAGTAGCGGCGCCAAGAGGAAAATGCCCACTGGACCTCTTCACATCGATCGTTTTAAGGAGACCATTGGCAATGCAACATCGTTTTTTGTGAATAGAAGTGATTGCATCTCAAGTGATTGTCTGGAGCACGGGAAATCACGTGTGATGGGAAACCTCACGGGAAACATCTTTGCTCATGATGTCAACTTTTGTTCAACTCGGTATACTGGAAATGTATCTTTTGCTTTTGAAATGTTGATGGATGGTTTACTGTTGTATCATTTTTTGTACCTCATGTGATGTATTCATATACTCTAATTTAACTTTGTAATGAGCATTTAGCTGCACTTTATCAATTGAAAAAATGATATATTGATATTTTTTTATATTGGTCATTGTATGTGTCATTTATATCATTGTAAAATTGATAATTTGATATAAATGATATTACTGCGAAAAAAATTATTGCTAATTTGTGACTGGATTGGGACGATTTTGTGACAAACTGCAAATTGTAGGAATCAAATCCGATAGAAATTAGCTACGGAACAAGGACAAATTAGTCGCAAATAAAATTATAATTATTTTTAACACCGTAACATTATAGTTACTACTTAGTGATAGATTAGCAACTGATTTTGAATTATAATAAATAAAAGTTGCCACAAATTAGTCCAACAAAGAGGGCATATATATCAATATATACATACTCCAAAGAGGGCATGGACGCAGACGCATTGCAACATGTTAAGCCGCCGTATTGAGCGCCAACATTACGTTGGCGGGGATGGCGGCGGCAAATCTCCATTATCCGCCACCGTTGGAACCACCGCCATAATCACTGCCGCTGCCACCGCCAGAACCACTGTCATAACCACTGCCGCGGTCATAGCTGTGATGGTCATTAATTTGTGGTGGGGGCGGCGCACCTTTATAGGTGCGACCACGGCCAGATCTGCTTCCGTAGCCACAGCCACATCCATCGGTGCCACCACCATCATTGCAGCTTCCATGGCAATATCCATAACCATTGCCGTAGCCGCCTTCAAAGCCACCTCCGGAGCCAACACCTTGGCTCTTCTGTTCCTCCATGTTCTTCTGCACCGGCTTATCAACGAGCCCTCGAACGCCGGCGGCACAGAACAGGGCAGCCAAGAGCAAGGCGAAGAAGACTTTCTCCATTTTAGCTTGTTGGCTTTGGCTGGTCGATGTGGGGTGAATAGCATTACATAGGGGGTTTGCTGCATGCCTGTGGAGCACGCAGAGAATTGAACACGTGTCAGTATTAATTAACTAAGATTTGCACGTCCTAATGATTTCTTTCTTTGTCCGGGTAGAAAGTGATATTGATTAGATTTACATTTTGGAGCTGAATGACTTATGGGTAATGACCTACTTTCCTTTTCTCTTAAAATATCAATTTATCATATCTAATTTTGAATTTGGTGATTTGAACTTGTTCAAAAGTTATTTGAACATAGACGTAGCTTTTGCCAAAGTTTCAACCAAGCAGTCAACTGAACTAATGTATCAAATGTAAGGACTTGGCCACTTCGACCAGCATCTTTCCACTAATGAGGGAAGCATTAAATTAAACTAGTGCGTAAAAAAGGAAGACATGCTATTTAAAATATCACCAAAAAAATATCTTATTTAATTAACTTTTTATGTCTTACACAATTATGTCACAAGGCTTCTTCTTCAAACTCCATATATAGACCATCTTTGTGTTGGGAACATATGTCAAATGGTAATATTGATCTTTGTTTGGGTTTTACCAACGTTTTCGTCGTATAATATAATAAAAGTATAGCTAAATAAGAAAACGACGAATATAGTTTAATGGAACATAGAGAAATTGGTTGATTAAGGTCAATCTTGAATTTTTAAAATGAGAATTTTGAAAAAAAAAATGGTCATTTGAAAGAGAATGTTGAGATAATTGATGGAAATTTTTTTATTTACATTAATGTTTAAACATACAATGAAGAAAATATTGTTATATATATATTTATATCTAATTAGATCTATGATCAAGTTGTACATATACTTCATAATCTTGGAATTGGAAAAACATAATTCTAGGTATGTTATGTATCACTATTAATGACTCATAAAATGCATCGCCAACGTTGACGACGGCTCGTATACATACAGGATGTAAAATATGAACACAAACATCTATCCAAATTTTCTTCCATCATGCATCGAGTTGGTGGAGTCGGCTCCTCTTTAAGCGTTTAGAGTTCGAATATTTATGAATATAAAAAAATTCTATTGTGAGTCTCACCTATAACTGTCAGACAAGCGATTCGGAACAATTATATTAAATTAATTGAACTCGATGGTGGACCGAGCTCCAACTTCTAGATTATGTACATAACCGTTAGCGTCGCACGAGTTGAACCGTCGACTCCGCCTTTTCAGACACCTGCTGTATAAAAAAAAAGCATTGAATCCACCAACTTTCTCATGCATTTGGCTCGCCAACATATATGAGATCATGAACTAAATTAGTAGATCGATCAAAAGAGGTCAATTTTCAAAACCGCCAATTTTTTCTTTTCAAATGAAGTTAAAAATTGAGTATACTGTGTACTGCAGTATACTACATAAAATAATACATTCATCTGTAATATAAATATGATTTTAGTGAACAATAACACGTATAATAGATCAATCAATTTATTATTTATATACCCATGTTGATACTCTCGTAGTATTAGATTTGGAGCTCGTCATATAGCTGGGAGATGCTATTTGAAGGAGGCATTTGTTTGCGAAGTAACACTTTTGTTTCGTCAAATTTCGTCAAATATCAGCGAGGAATCGAGTTTCGGAATGAAAATGTGGAATTCGGATTGCATTCAGAGTTGTCTTTTTTTATTTGAGTTTGACGCGACAGGTTGCTTTTTTTGTAAAATTCATTTTCTCTCATACCATATACTTCATAAAATAAATTATTTAATAAACATAGAATAATTTTAATAAAAAATAATATAGTATTATTTATTACTTATTATTTTATTAAAAATTTAACATTTAATAAATATAATTAATTTAAAATTTTTATATTTAAATAATATATATTTATAATAATTTTTCTACATATTTTTTTATAATTTTATTTTAATTAATAATAAATTATACATAATTATAATAATTATTTTTAATTCAAAATTTATAAAAAATTCATTTATCGCATCAATTTCTTAATTTCTCATCATTACATTTCACTTCATCCAAATACACTTCGAATTAATCAATCAATTTAATTATAGACCGAGAACTTGAAACAAACTGCCATTTCGTTTGAGTACCGTTAGTGGACCAGTGATAGTGGTGAAGTACTCTGAGATATGTGGTCAAGTCATCGCATTTCACAGATTCAATTGGCGCAGCAGCTTGAATATTTAAATTAATCAGTGAACACTGAATGCCATTTTCGTTTGCAAATAATTAAATAGAGCTTAATTTAGTTTAAATATTATAAACAATTACAACATAATTTGCATTGAATCAGGACCGACCTAGAACCCTTTTTTTTCAATTGAGTTTTATAATAAAACCAAAATTTAAACAAATCAAAGTACTAAATATCACTAAAATTAAAGCATCTTCAATTTTATGTTCTATCCATTATTTAAATCAACAATTTTTTTTAAAAAAATTCTCATTAATCTTCATAATCTATTTCGTATCGTTGAGTTCGAAATACGGTAACGCAATTAATATCAATGCTAAAAATGATAACTAAATTTATACTGCAGAATATAAAAAATAGTAACTATCTAGAAAATGAAAAATTAAAAAGTTGAGAGATCTTAATAAAACAAAATATGTTTAAATAATACCGATTTCACAAAAAATTAGGATCCATTGCTTTACTTCTATCTTTCTTTCATTTGTCTTTACTTCTACAAAAGTGAAAGAAGATTTTTGAAGATGAAACATTTAGAAAGTTGAAGATGAAAATAATAGCGAGTCATTGAGTCATAACTTGGAAGAAAAGTGATAGAAGATGAGTTTTGTAACATAAAAGTACAAAAAATAGGATAGCTATGAAGAATTATTTAATATATTTTTTTATAAAATATGTATAAATTCTTTGAGATACCTAACTAAAATGGTACTTAGAAAAAAGTATCTAATAATATTTTAAATGAGTGGTATTGCTGTTGTTTCTTATTAAGATTATATTAATATATTATGATGTTAGCTGCTAGATAAATAGTATGGACTGATTTAAAATTTTATGGGGTCAATTGATCCCATATTGAAGCATGTAGGTCCGCCCATGAATCAAACATTATTGTATTTTTTTTTAAAATAATTTATATTTCCTCTTACAAAATTTCTGATATTCAAATTGAGAAGCTTGATCACATAGTAGGTTTTACATTGAGCATTTCTTGAATGGATGGTTTACAAGTAATGGGCTAGATTTAGTTGGAGCAGGGAGTTTTTAGAAAGCCATAATAATGACAATTTTCTACATTTAAAGTAAGATTAAGTTACTCATTCTAAGTTAATAATATAATTTAAAATGAATTCATCAAATTAATGGATCTAGAGAAAGTAGAAATAATTATACTTTCTACCTTTATTTCTTAATGATAATAAAAACATTTGTCTAACTCACCCTTCTTTTATCTCATGCAATTAAAATAATTTGTATAAACAAATAAATCAATACAACTTATTTGATGAATTTATATTCAAACATATTTTTTTTATAACAAATTCACCTCCATCAACGTTATCAATATTTACTTTACCATCCTACTTCATAAAAAGGTCAAAATAAAGTTCAAAATTTATTAAGGGGAATGAAAGGTAAAGAATGAGAAAGGAAATGACGAAAAAAATGTAGGAGGATGAAAGTGAGTAGTTATTACTGTTTGATTGATATTAATAAGGAGAAGAAAATGGAATGAATGTTAAATTATTATGTTATTTGGACGATTTTATCATTTACGTATATAGTTATATATCTTATTTATTTGGTAAAAAAATGAAAATACATATTAAATATGTCTTTTCCTTCTTTTTCACTTGGGATGAAAAAATAATATAACATTAAAAAAGAATGAAAGAAAAAATAGAGGACTTTTCACTTAATTTCCCTTCAACTTAAACTCAATTAAATAAAAAAAACCAATCCTCCTCATTTTCCTTCTCCTTCTTTATCCTCCTTTCACTTTCAACCAACAACCAAAAAGATCCTAACAGTAAAGACTCATATTGGCAGTCAAGCAAAGTAAGGTTTTAAGAATAGTCTGCAGTAAAGCTTTAAGAATAACCTTTAAACAGCACCAAAAACTTTGTCACTTTGAGATTTGATGTCACAGAACGTTTTCCCTTCCGTTATTCAACCTGCAAGTAGAGGCTTCTGCTAATGCTGCAGCCTTCCTAAAGCGTGAATCAAACAGTTTGCTCACGAATATTTCTAATATTAGTTGTATTTTTTTAACACTGATACCAGTTAACACACTACAAGAAAATCGTGATTTTCCGATGGATAATTTCCGACGGTTCGAAATCCGTCGCAATCTGTGACGGATTTTTCGACGGTTTCGTTTTCGACTGATTTTTTGACGGTTATGACCGTCGGAAATAATTTATATTATTATTTAATTTTTCGATGATTATGAACGTCGATATTTTCGATGGATATCCATCCGTCGTAATTTTTGACGCATTTTCCGACGGTCACGACCATCGGAAATAAAAAAATAAATTATGTAATTTATTATATTATTATTTAATTTTTCCGACGGATTATCCGACGGTCACAACCGTCGGAAATAAAAAAATAAATTATTAATTTGTTATATTATTATTTAACTTTTTGGATACATTTTCCGACGGTTACGACCATCGGTAATGAAAAAATAAATTATATTTTTTTAATATTATTATTTAATTTTTTTGACGATTAGGAATATCGATATTTCCTACGGATATCAATTCGTCGCAATTTCCGACGGTCGTGACCATCGGTAAATGTATAATAATATAATATAAAGAGTACTTTATTAATATAACTAGCGACGGCCCAAACCGTCGCAATTACCGACGGTTTTGACCGTCGGTAACGATTACCGACGGTTCAAACCGTCGGTAAAATAAAAAATAAACATTATATATAACTAAATATTTTTTCGACGGTCACAACCGTCGGTAATTATAAAATAGTTAATATTTATATTTTCGACAGCTGAAGCCGTCGGTAATTAAAATTTCGTTATCCCACTTTTTTTTCCTTTTTCCCGCTTTCTCTCATCTTTTTCCCTTCTATATAATTTCTCCTCCCTCCTCTCCTCTCTCTCTCTTTCCCTCCTCTCCCGGCCCGCGACCCTCCCACGCCGGCCTCCCTCTCCCGCACCGGACGCCGGCGACCCTCCCGCGCCGGCGACCCTCTCCCGCACCGGCGACCCTCCCGCACCGACGACCCCCTCCCGCGCCGACGACCCCTTGTCTCGCCGCTTCTTCCTCTCCCGCGCCGGCGTCTCTCTCTCTTTCTCTCTCCGGCCAGAGGCCACTGTCGGACGGATCTCGCCGTTGGTGGCCGGATCCGGCCGTGAGTGTTCGGATCCGACCGTGAGTGTTCGAATCCGGCCCCCAGCGGCCGGATCTGTCGGCTGGCGGCCCGGATCTGGCCCCCAGCGGTCGGATCGACCGGCTTGCGGCCGGATCGACCTGCTTGCGGCCGGATCGGTCGCGGGCGGCTGGATTTGACCGTGGCCGGAGCTGGCCGCGGCCCGATCCGGCCGCTAATTTTTTTTATATTTAAAAAATTCTTTGCGACGGTTGCGACCGTCGAAAGATCGACGGTTGCGACGATCGTCGAAAGTTTCGACCGTCGAAAAGTTGCGACGGTTCGAACCGCCGGCCTTTTCCGGCGGTTGCAACCGTCGGGACTTGCGACGGTTCGAACCGCCGGCCCTTTCCGGCGGTTGCAACCGTCGGAAACTTGCGACGGTTCCAACCGCCGGGGCTTTTTCCGACGGTCAAAACCGTCGATATTTTCGACGAATTTTTTTCGACAGTCGCAAATCGACTTGCGACGAACGTTTTTCCGACGGATTGATTTCGACTAAAAAACCGTCGGTAATTGCGTTACCGACGGTTTTCGGGCTGATTACCGACGGTCCGGACCGTCAGTAATCAGCATTTTTTTAGTAGTGACATACCCGGTTCAAACATAGGACATCAGATGGACATTACACATAGGCGTGTATATATATATATATATATATATACATAAAATGTACTCCAAAGAGGGCGTGGACGTAGACGCATGAGGCAACATTACTTTGGGGTTGGGGGAGAGGGAGGCCAATTTCCATATCCAGAACCGTAGCCGTCATGGACATTACCTTGTGGGGATGGCGGCGAACCTCTATAGTTGCCACCACTGCCAAATCTGCTTCCGTAGCCACTGCCACCTTCATCACCACCATCATAGCAGCTTCCATGGCAACTGCCATAACAACTGCCGTAGCGGCTTTCAAAGCCACCCCCGGAGCCAACATCTTGGCGCTTCTGTTCCTCCATGTTCGGCGTCACCCGCTTCTCCACAAGCCCTCCAGCGCCGGCGGCACAGAACAGGGCAGCTAAGAGCAAGGCGAGGAAGATCTTCACCATTTTAGCTTGCCTGCTTTGGCTGTCGATTTGGGCGACGCGTATCACAATATATAGGGGCATGTTTATGAGAAGTTTGCTGTATGCAAATGAACATATATTTTAGTCTATTCCAGTGATTGCCAAGTGGTCTGGTGTTCAGACTTGGCCTCCTGATAATTTTGCAAAAACTTTTTCTTTTGGCCTCCCCCTGGAGTTTGACTCCGTGTGAAACTGGAGGAGAATGAAACTTGTCCTAATCTTAATCAACTAATATTTCCTAGTTCCTAACAGTGAATGATGAAAAAGCGTCCTTGTAGTTTCTTTCTTTCTTGGGGATGGAATTTTATGTAATGTTCTGGAAAAAAAAATTTGAATTACTAAAACCTACTTGCACAGATATGAGTACTCGCTAGGGGCACGGATATAAAATTTAGGGTGCATGTACATTATATTTAATATAAATTTTATATAAAAATAATATATAATATAAGAAATTAAGCTAATAAATAATAAAACTATTTTTGCAAAGATATATCATATTTTTATTATTATCAAATAATTTAAATCATATCATATTTTATATAAATCATATTTTAAATCATATCATATTATTTAATTTTACTTATAATTTTAATTAAGACAGCAAATAAAAATATTAATTAAATTTACAGCATCAAGTCTTGTCTTCTCAAAAAAACAAATATAGTGCTAAGTAGGGGTGAAAGTAGTTCGGGTCGGTTCGAATTTTTAGTCTAAAAAAATCAACCGCTATTTTTCGAGTCGATTTTTAAAATTAGAAAGACCACCCTAAAACTATTTTGAAAAAAATAAAAACCACCCTTTAGCGGATCGGTTTTTTCGGGTGGTTTTTTCGAAGTCCTACTTTTATATAATTATATTTTAAAAATATATTTAATAACTTAAAATTAATATAAAAATATTTAATTTTATATTAAATATAAATTATACTACTAAAATTTTAAAGTTATTAATTAGAGTTTGATAATGTGATATAAAAGTATGATTTTTTTACAAAAAATATTATATCTATAATAAAAGAATTAATAACATATGTATTAATTATATAAATAAAAAATCATAAATAAAAATCGGGCTCCACGGGCCCCTACGGTTTTTTCGGGTGTGGCCGTAATTTTAGCGGGTGGATTTTAATTTATTAAAAACCGTCCTAAATCATATTCGAACCCCTAATTTTTGATCTTTTTGATTCAGTTTTTTCGGGTCGCATGAATTTTTTGGATTGGTCGGGTTTTTCTTACTAGGGATGTTCACGGATCGGATTTGACTTTGGACCCGACCCGACCCACCCGATTTTGATCGGGTCGGATCGGGTCGATCCTCTTTGGGAGGATAGATCCGATCCAACACGACCCGGTTCGGGTCGGGTTGGACCGGATCACCATTTTTTCTTTTTTTATTTTTTTCTTATATTTTTTCTATTATTTAATATAAAAAATATAATATAATATTTATTTTAAAAGCATAAAATAATTTTTAATGCATTTATATAATATTTTACACATTTAAAATATTTTATTTTAATATTTTTTAGTACAAAATATAAGCTGAAAAATAAAAAAAATAAAAATAAAAAGGTTGGGTCTTTCGGGTTGGGTCGGGTCGGAAAATTCTGACCCGTACCCGACCCGAACTGGGGTCAGGTTGAGGTCGGGTCCGACCCGACCACGGATCTGACCAGACCCAACCCGACCCGGTTCAGGTCGGGTCATCGGGTTCGCGGGTCGACCCGGCCCGTTGAACACCCCTATTTCTTACACCCCTACGAGTGCTAAGATCTACTTTTGAGTTGTCAATTTTCTTTTTTTATTTTTCGCTCTGCAGACCTTTCATTCTTTTTTTCTTATTCCACGCGTCTCACTTTTTCTGTCCCATTTTCCTCTCTTTGTTCGAGGACTTTGTTGTTCTTACTTTATTTCTTTGGTCTCTCTTCTTCCATTCTTGTGGTTTGCAGACTCTACCTTAAGATAGGTAAGACGTATCCATATGTACCCAGCGTGTACCCATACCCGATACATACCAAATATGGATACTTAATAGTTTTTGCCATACTCATGCTTCGTAGACTAAAACACTTTTAAAAGTAAATGAATCAAAGACAAAAAGTAAGGAAAATTGGTCCTTTGATAGTTGAATGGACTAAAACAATGACAAATAGGGAGGCAGATAGAGGGTAAATGAGTCAAGTGGCCAACTCTGTTTCTCTTCCCCATTCTGTTTTTGGTGTCGCCGTCCTCTTAGTGTTCTAAAATCACAAATATTGCTATTATAGGAGCTCATATATCTAAAAAAGAGCTCATATAGGTGAGGAAAGACCAAGCAAGCAGGGAAGAAGAAAGATAAAAGATTCAAGACTCAAGGAGAGAATAGGAAGTCACTAAATCCAGTGGTGATTATGTATGTTAGAGGAACCCATTTTCTATTTTCCATTTTTCATTTCAATCCACCTCTGGTTGAGGAATATTCTCGATATCAATAAATCGTTGACACCGATGTTTGAAAAAAATTGATGAATAGATAGTGAAAGAATAATAAGAAATTACACACAGAGAAAGACAAATAAATTTTACGTGGTTCGGTGATTACCTCCTAGATTGTTTCATAAATTTTCACTGTATTCATATGTCTCTCATGTCTTATATGCATTACCCAAATTCCCACAATATATGGTGCATAACCATTATCAGATATGTGCCTTGGGTAACAACCTAGGATAATCATATATTTATCATGATTCTCCATAACTCCATATCTAACAAATAAAATAGTTATGATAATTATTCAATCTCCTCAGATTATGATTATAAAGAAGTTACAATAACTATTGCCTATCATAACTAATAATAAATTAGTTAGGTTCAGAATGAGACTCCATCCAACTAACTCCAATAATCTCCCACTTGAATACTGTTTCTCTTGAGATTAAGCTACACCTGTGCCCGAACTCTGTATGACTTCTCCCTGCAACTAATTTTGGAGGGAACCCGAGATTGCATCAAACCATAATTTTCTATGACCCCCATTTAGACAATCTTGTTTACACCCAAGTTTTATCCTTGTACAACGAATCAATTTTCTATGACCCCCATCTGTTGTATCATCCTTGGAACTGTCATTTCCATCATGATGCCATGTTCTCCACAGAACTCCTTGAACTTATGGTTCACATACTCATGGTCATTGGCAGACTACAAACACTGATCTTAACTTATGCTTCATTCTCTACCTGCGCCTTCCATTTCTTGAAAGTAGATGACACATCAAATTTATTTTTAAAAAAATAAACCCATACTTTCCTAGAATAATCATCGATGAATGTTACATAATACAATGACCCGTCGA
Organism: Pontederia crassipes; assembly: GCA_030549335.1. Taxonomy (NCBI): domain Eukaryota; kingdom Viridiplantae; phylum Streptophyta; class Magnoliopsida; order Commelinales; family Pontederiaceae; genus Pontederia; species Pontederia crassipes. The sequence continues at coordinate 10,417,864 of CM060198.1, forward strand.
GGGATGGAATTGGAGATGGCCCCAACACATCCATGTGCACAAGCTCTAACTTGCTACTCTTCGACATTCTTTGCACTTTGCTGAAGTTAACTTTCTTCTGCTTCCCCAGCACACAACCTTTACAAAGTTCACCGTCGACTGACTTCAGACTTAGTAGTCAACTCATCTTGTGCTGAACCTTCATCCCCTTTTCACTCATATGTCCAAATCTACAATGCCAGACTTCAGACATATCATCCGAATAAACTGCTGTAATAATTCTTGTATTCGATGATCTGTACAAAGTACCCAGCTTGCTGCCCCGTATGATCATCATGGCTCCTTTGGTGACCTTTCAAGTGTTACCTACAAAACCGTAGTGTAACCCTCTGAGTCAAACTGTCTAATAGAGATCAGATTTTTCTTCAATCCCAGTATATGTCGAACATCTTTTAGCTTTCAAATTATCCCATTATTAGTGACAATCTTTATGTTCCCTTTTCCCACAACATCCAAAGCTTTATCATTTACCAAATAGATCTTGCCAAAGTTATCGGTTGTGTAATCTTTCATACACTCCATTTGTGATGTCGAATGGTATGAAGCTTCAGAATCACACTCAGAACTAATGCATCTAATACTTTTTCTATAGCAGCATTTGCCGACTCCTCATTGGTTTTTTCTTAGGTGCTTCGTAATTCTTCTTCAGGTGACATTTCTTCTTGCAATTTTAGCATGCGAATTCACTAGATCTCGACTGACTTTGTCGCTTTACATTTGATCTTCCTTAGTTTTGTCCTCGTTGTTGCGTTCTTTCCTTACCCTATGCACTCAACGTCGAGCTTGAGGCTTCTCCTAATTCTCTCCAATGAATATCTTTGGTCAGAATCAGATCTCGTATATCATCGAGCTTCAACTTCGTTTAACCGAAAGAACTGCTGACCGCCTCACAATTGCACCCTAACTTTCTGGCAAAGATGACAATAAGATCAAAGCCCTCACATTATCATCAAAAGTGATACTCATCGAATTCATCTGTGTGATGTTAATGTTGAATTCATTGATGTGATCTGCGAACAAAGCTCCTTCAAACATCTTCATATTGAATAACCTTCTCATCAAATACATCTTAATTGATGCAGACGACTTCTCGTATATGTTTGATAACTCCATTATCAAACTCGTCATGGTCTTCTCGTTCACGATGTTAAAGGTTATGTTCTACGCCAATATAACACCAAGAGCTTGCCGGTCGAGGAGTGCCCAGTTTGCATCGCTCATGGCCTTAGGCTTTTTCTTAGAGAGAGGCCCATGCAATTTCTTTTGATATAGATAGTCCTTGATCTGCATTTTCGAGAAGTTAAAATCTCTATCATCGAACTACTCAATCTTGACCTTCCCATCGTCTGTCACCATCGTTCTCACTGCCCACGAATGCCTCTTCTAAGCTCTGATACCAGTTGTTGTGGAATATCATCAATACCAACAAACCGTTGATGCCGATGTCTAGGAGAAATCGATGAGCAAATAGTGGAGAATAACAAGAAGTCACACACAGAGAAAGACACGATTTTACGTAGTTTGAAGATTATCTATTATGTCCACGGTCGTCACACAGAGTTTCACTATATTCAGATATCTCTCATATCTTACATGCATTATGCAGATCCCCACAATATATGGTGCGTAACCGCTACTAGATATGTGCCTTGGGTAACAACACAGGATAATTGTATATCTATCCTGATTCTCCATAATTCCATATCTAATCAATAAAGTATTTATAATAATCATTTAATCTTCTTAGATTATGGTTACAAGAAAGTTACAATATCTCATATTCTCCCTACCATAACTAATAACAGAAAAGAATCCACACGGAACTTTACTTCGTAATCAAACGATCTGAAGAGAAAAAACCCTAGCCCTCTCGCGCCGCCTCCGCCTGCGTGTCTCCTCCCTCTCTCATCTCCGGCGATCCCTGCCGGAGGTTCCAGCCAAAAATGCATTGCTATCTCTCCTTCTTCCATGGCTTCGCCTATGGCGGACTCCTCCCCCCCGGAGCTGCCCCCCGGACATGTGGTCGACCCCTTCCCTCCGCTTCCCTCTAATACTTCCCTTCCTCCGCCTCCCTCTTACCAAGGCATTCTTCCTCTCCCCCCCTCAGTCCCTCACCGTCCGGCTAGATCGTGACTCAATGTGGCTCGGGGTAACCGGCCGGCTTCACAGGCCCCCTCCACCATTTCGCCTCGTCAGCTTCGGGAACTCCAGGCCGCCACCTCCGTGGAGGTGGTTATCCCAGAGTCCGACATCTCCGCCTTCTCCGACTACAGGTGCAGGTGCCTCGTCGGACATTTCGTTGGTACCGTGGATGCACTCTGGGAGGGTCTATGGTCGTTGTTTGGCGCTGCTCTTCTCCAGATCATCTCGCCGCTCGGTAACTCTCTTTTTCTTTTCGCATTTGAGTCTAAGGATGCACGCATGTAGGTGTTGATCGGCGGACCATGGGAGTTTGGTGGCCATCTTCTGCAGCTGGCCTCGTTTGCCGTTCCTCCGTCTCGATTCGACCTCTTCCCTAGATCTCCCCCCTCTAGCTTCAGTTCCCTACTTTGCCTCTCGAACTCCGTAATCCTACTTCCCTCAAGTGTATTGCTTCAGCTTTTGGCTCTAATCTCTGCATTGATGAAAATGCCCTCAACTCCATGGACGCGCCCTGTGCCCGTGCCTGTGTGGAGATTAACCTCGCTTCTCCTCTCCGGCAGGCCACTTGGATCTCCCTTCCGAATGGTGACCGATACCTTCAGCAAGCCGTGTACGAGAACCTCCCAACATTTTGTTATCGCTGTGGTACCATTGGTCACTGTCTGGATGCTTGTCCTCAGGCTAGTGCAGCGGGGGAGTCCCAGTCGGCTGCGCTACTCTTTGGGCCCTAGATGCATGCTTCTCATCCTGCAACCAGCCCTCTGATCTCGTAGTCGTCTCCACCCCACCCCCGGCACTAGATCTCAACTGCCCTTCGAGTCTTCTGCAATCGCCGAGCGCTCGCTGTGCGGCTGGTAGCTCAGGTGGTTCGGCATCCCGTACCACTAGTCCTTTTCACTGGTTATAAGCAGTTTCCAGGTCGTGTTGCTAACGCGTTGCTGGCTTGGCACGTTCTCTCTCCTCCACGCAATCATTTTTAATGATGTGATAATATTAAAAAATAAAATAATAATTAAAAAATTTTACACCTCCACCTTCGACGAGCCGTCAGCGCACCAAAAGGAGTCATCGGAGGTCATAGAGGCGAAGAGAAGGGAGTGCTCTTTTCACTGGTTATAAGTTGTTTCCAAGTCGTGTTGCTAACGTGGCACCGGCGTGACATGTTCTCTCTCCTCCACGCAAGCATTTTACGAACGTGATGATATTAAAAACTAAAATAATAATTAAAAATATGACACTTGCAACTCCGATGAGCCATCGATGCACCAAAAGGAGTTGCCGGAGGTCACAAAGATGAAGAGAAAGGGGAGAAGGGGATAAGCTCCCTCCTGCTCATCGACGAAGGGGGGAGGGGGGGGGGGGTTTCCTCCTGCGCGCCGGAGAAGGGGACAAGCCCCCTCCCTCCCCTTCCTCCCCTCCTTCGTCGGAGTTACTCCTCATCATAGGTGGAGGTGAATCATTTTTCAATTATTATTATATGGTTTTGTTATGTTGCGTAGAGGAGAGAACTTATCATGTTGGCGTCACCTGAAAACGGCAAAAGGACATTTGCTGAAATAAGTTAAAAGATAGAGACTAATCTTATTACAAAATGAAATTGAAGAATACCACTAAAAAAATTATCAAAGTTAAAAAGCATTTGGTGTAATTTGTCCTTTATTTTGTTGAAGGCATTCAGTTCTCCTTTGGAAGATCCAAAGCTTAGTTCTCGAAGAGGTCATCATGAGTGGGATTGCAACAAAACAATCTATTAAGAAAACTGCCGTGCAATTTTTTTGTCACTTACAAAATAGGTCTTGGAGTTCAACCCCACAGAATCTCAACTCTTTTATGTTCTCCCCAACTTAAAATGGAAATTTCTACGACTTGCCCATAGTCTTTTCATCAAGGGCATGTATGTGACACATGAGTAATCCGTTCCAATTTTTGCATCAAAGCTTGACATTTATTTATTTTTCCTTCTAAACAAGGTTGTCAAGATCTCGATCTAAATTTTAAGATTTTATGATCTTACAATCTTACAGACCTCTTCCGATCTCGATTTTATCTAAAGGATATAAGATCTTATTACGATCTTAATTTTGGTCAAACGATCTTATGATCTTTTTCGATCTTATACGATCTCATATGATTAATATAATAATTTAAATATTAATTAAAAATATATTTATGATAATAAGAATTAATTTATATGAAGTTAAATATAATTTTTTTATTTTTAATATGTTTTGACATAATTTCACTTAAGAATAAAAAAAATGTCTTATTGATGTATAATTTGATTCCAATGCATAAAATTTGTCAAAAATATATTTATTATTTTAAAAATATATTATTTTATTAATAAATAAGATGTCTAGATCTTCGATTTTATGACCTTCTCCGATCTTATATAAGATTCGGATCTTGACAACCTTACTTCTGACTGTCACCATAGTAATTTAAATATTTTCATCAATTGCGTGCGTGTGAAAAGATTTCAGTCCAATCCGGCCGCGCGGGGCCGCCTATCAGAGAGAGGGGGAAGGAGGGAGGTCGTAGCCGATCATTGTCGGAGCTCGTCGCTAGAGATCGTGTCGGTCGCCTGGAAGTGCGCCGGTGAGGGAGAGAGAGGAGAGAGGAGAGTGGGAGGAGTGAATAAAAAGAGAGGGAGAAGCAAGAAAATAAAGAAAAAAATAGGCGGGAGAGTTTGGCAAGATTTTTTATTTTTCGATGACTTAGGCGCGGAAAATATTTTTCACGGTTAAAATCGTGAAAAATTATCACTATCGAAATCATGAAAAAAGCTTCCCAGGACTCGAGTCGTGGAAAATTGACGGCTCAAGTCGTGGGAAACATTTTTCAAGGCTCGAGCCATGAAAAAGATTTTCTACGGCTTGAGCCGTGGGAAAAATTTTCCACGGCTTGAGCCATTGAAAATTCTTACAGAAAATAATTCGTCGGAAACTGTGACGGATTTTGCAACCGTGGAAAATTTTTCGTCGGAAAAACCCTTTTTCTTGTAGTGTTATCTCTCCACAAATTGTTTGAATATTTTTCTTGGGTAGACCAAATTGCTTGAATATGATGGGAGAGACTTCCAATAAAATATTTTTTCATACACGAACATGAAAAAAATTGATCTCATTGAAGATCAAGACGTCTTAAAGAATTAAAAAGGAAGTCTGATAAAACTATTACAAATCTAAAAGTTTAAGAGAATAAATAAGTAACGATAAATTATTGTATTTCCTTATACAAGTCCCACCACATGGCCATCTAATTAAATTAAATTGTGTTTTATTTCTATACTTGTCCTTGCCAAAAGAGAATTACCATATACACCAGTGTTCTTTTTTTTTAGCTTTAGCTTTAGATTTGAGCTTGGAACCGGGCAATAAAATATTCCTATTCCTGTTTGAATGAATCCTCTGGTGGTTTTGTACGCCAATCAAAATAAAGAGATCAAAACCAGCAACGGCACCGGCAGCAGCTCCCATCGTCGGACGATGTCTATTATATTATCGGATGCGTGTGCCTGCCATGCGTCAACTTGTTCACAAAGTTATGATGAACAAAGTGACCAGTCGGCCTTCACACGGGAATATCTTGAACAAAGTGACAAGTTGGATTGTTAACTAGAGCATTTTTAATACGAACCATATGGAATGAAACAGAAGCATAACACATGAACCATTTTAGGATGTTACAATAAACCAGTTTATTTAATAAAGTTTGTTAATAAAATTATTTTTTTATTGGTATAAATTAATAAGTTTTACTGTTTTAGTCTGTTTTTATAAAATCATTAATTTGATTAAGGAAACAGTTAATAGAATCAAACGAACTAAACAAATATATGTTGATAAGAAGAAGTCTTAAAAGATAATTAAGTAGATCTCAGCTATTCACATTCTACAATATATTAAAAGCGAAAAGGACTCCCATACAAATGTGCACCGACCTCCTCCTACTGAACATGTAATTTTAGTTCTACGAGGATGATGTATAACCGTTGCGTATAAATAACATCTAAAATAAAAGCAATAGGCCATTAGATTTATTACTCGATCTATAAAAATAAACAAAAAGGCAGACCAAAAGTCCCACTTGTGCTCATGTCTTAAAGACCTCGGCCAATCTCGTCTTCACTCTGGAGACGCGCAGTAAAAAAAAAAAGCAATATTGCGAATCTTGACGTGAAGGAGTTAAATAACTCAAATTAAATTAATGGAACACAAATAACATGAGGCATCAACATAAAAGGAAGCCATGGGATCCTCCTACTACCACCTTGCGACCATCACCATCACCACCACCACCGGAATTAGTCCTCCGCCTCCTCTCCCTGTTCAATCATGGCTTCCGTCCTTGATCAGGTTGCCTCCGTATTCCTGAGCTGGGCCATCAATCCGCTGGTGCGACAGGTCGGCTACGTCGTGCAAGTGCGCGAAAGAGTGGAAGATGCCGATAAGGCCATGACGAATCTCAAGGCCAGATGGAGCGATCTCCTGGCAAAAGTAGAAGCAGCCGAAAGAAGAGACCCGATGACTCGCCGCTGCAACGAAGTACAAATGCTGCTGGGCAACGTTCGTGACATGGAAGAGGTGGTGAACGCCACAAAAGCCGAGTACGAGAAAACATGCAAATGCGTCGCCGGCTGCTCGGGTAACTTATATTCCAGCTACAAGATCGGGAGGAAGGCCACCAAAGAGCAGGCGGAAGCGCTCGCTTTGTACGATCGAGCGGGAGCATTTTTATCTGATAGCGCGTGCGTGACCTTGCCATTGCCTCCGCCTCCCGGCCAACAGATGCCCGGCACATCCAACTTGGTGCCGATGGACCACCACTTGAGCGAAGTGATCGAGTGCCTCAATGATGCTGATGTTGCCGGCAAGCCTTTGACTGTTGCGATATACGGAATGGGTGGAGTCGGCAAAACCACCCTCCTGAAAGAAATCAACAACAAGCTCGCGTCAGGTGTCCCTGGTATGCCCTCCTTTAACCATGTTATTTGGGTTGTCGTTTCAAGAAACGCCCAGGTTCAGAGGGTGCAAGAGGACATAGCCAAATTTCTACGGCTTCCGCTCGGGGACAACTCGGACGCGAGGTCGCTTCGCAACGCGATCTTCAATTTCTTGAACAACAAGAGGTTTGTGCTGCTGCTCGACGACATCTGGAAGCGACTGGATCTCGATGAAATAGGAATCCCCGACGGTCGCGTGGTGGTCTTCACCACAAGATCACAGGAGGTTTGTGGTGACATGCAGTCCAACAAGAGCGTCAAAGTGGACTGCCTACGTGAAGAGGAGGCATGGCGACTGTTCGCGACCATGGTTGGGGAGCAAGTCATCAGCTCAAGCCGTGTAATAGAGGATCTCGCGAAGAAGGTTGCCGCAGAATGCAAGGGCCTTCCGCTTGCGCTCGTCGTTTTAGGGCGAGCCATGTCAAGAATGCATACCCTGGAGCAATGGCGGAACACGCTCAGGTCATTAAGGTGCAATATTGCGTCCCAAAGTACAGGTATGAGTAGCATTCAAGACAACCTATTTCCTGTCCTAAAACACAGTTACGATTGTTTGGGAGATGAAAAAATACAGAAATGCTTCCTGCTCTGCGCCTTGTTTCGAGAAGATAGCACCTTAGAGCCAAATATGCTTATTGAATTCTTTTGGGGCCACGGCCTGATTGATGTTGAGTGCTGCAACAGTGTTGAAGAGATATATGACTTGGGATATGATCAGATTATCGGACCTCTGAAGTCAGCATGTTTACTAGAGTGTGACAATAGAACGCTAGGTGCACTAAAAATGCATGATATTATTAGAGACATGGCCATATGGATTGCTTGTGACTGCGGATCCAGGAAAGCGAAGTGGGTTGTGTGTGCTGGACTACGAAGCGCGGAACCATTAAAAGGGGTTAATGACTGGGAGATGTCTGAAAAATTGTCCCTTGAAGGAAATTTAATGGAAGACTTTCCATTGCCAAGAAAAAGATGTGAAAAGTTAACTACTCTCATACTGGAATGGAATGTTCTTCTAGCAAGATTTCCCTTGCATTTCTTTCAATATTTTCCAGCATTGTCTTATTTGGATTTGTCTCACACATGGATCAGAGATCTTCCGGAGGAGATTAGTGGACTCATTGAGCTTCGATATCTCGACGTAAGTTATTCATTCATCCAATCGCTTAGCATAAATTTGACAAACTTGAAAAAGTTAACACATTTGAAGTTAACTTGCTGCAATTATTTGGTATGTATTCCATATGGGTTGATATCTGGTCTCCCAACGTTACAGTTTCTTGATCTCTATGGATGTTGTTATGTTTTTGGAGTTGAAAAATTCAGGACGGAAGAAGAAGAAGACGGAAGATTTGAGGATCACAGACTCCAACTAGTCTTGAGTGATGAAATGAATATGACAAATTTGGATGAGCTGAAAATCTTAACACATGGACACCAAATAAAGTCTCTAGGATTCAATCTGCAGATGGAAACAATATGACTTAAAAAGTATCGCCGATCATGCATTCTTAAAAAATTTGAGGTTGATTGGAATGCAAGATTCAAACCCCCAAAATGTATTAGTGACTCTCTTGGAGGTTGCCCATGGCACTGAGCATTTGGAATTAGACCGTTTCCAAAAGTTGGAAGAATTGTCTTTGATAAGCCAGCAGCGGGCAGTTGGACATGATGACAACCCAGCAGGCAGTTGGACGACATTTAATGACCTTACTTGCTGCTGCTTCAACAGATTATCGCTACTCAGACTTTCCAACCTTCCGGGATTGACCAAGATAACATGGGAAAAAGAAGTGCTCTTAGAAATGTTTCCCAGGCTCACAAAAGTCGATATCAAATGTTGTCATGGATTGCAAAATCTTACATGGACAGGATACCTTCCGTGTCTTTCTGAACTGTTCGTACGTGATTGCGATGGATTGGAAGAAATAATTAGCAATGACGAGAATGATGAAAGCACATCCCAACTGCATTCATCCATCTTTCCTAATCTTAATAGCATCACTTTGAATAATCTGCCAAAACTGCAATGCATTTTCAATGGTACGGTCGATTGCCCTTACTTGAACATTCTCTCTGTGCGACGATGTCCGAAGCTGAAGAGACTCCCATTTAATTTTCGACAAGCCATTGCCAACAAGAGAGCTTTTGAAGTATTACCGGAAAAAGAATGGTGGGAAGCTTTAGAGTGGGATGATGATTCTACCAAGTCCTACCTCGAATCCTTCATGAAAAAAATTGATGAAAAAAATAATCCTGCATGCACCTCATTTCCGAGTTGATGAAAAAAATTGATACTCAAGATAGGGGTTGGAGCGGATAAGATGCGGCCAGAATCTTACCAACAAATACCTCATATTTTTTATATACACTAGTATTCTTTTTCTTTTAATATCGCTTATCTGCCAAATTATATAGCTTTAGCTTTTTTCATCAATTATCTATGTAGATTTGATCTTGGAACCGGACAATAAAATATTCCTATTCATGTTTGAATGAATCCTCAGGTGGTCGCACCCCAATCAAAATCAAGAGTTCAAAACCAATACAACCGTAACATATAAGAGTCCATGGCTCATACAACTCGATAGGTCACATCCAAATAAAAGTACAATTTGATATGATCAAGAGAAAGACTCCGTCTAAATTCTAAGATAATCATGTATACACGTCATCTGAACTGTAGCTACCGCACACACACATCAACTTGTCACACATCCATATCAAGTACTCGTGGAAATCACACAGAGAAGTAAGTTCAATCGTTGGCATAAAATTAAGTGTAAGTTCGTATAAGTAATAAGATAGTTCCATTAAAATAAGCATGAAATAAATATATAAATCAAGTAAAAATGTGAATCATAATAGAGGATCGATAAAGAGATCATGATTCATACACTTTTTCATTTACTTTTTTTCTATGTTCGTGTTCATACTTATTATTCATATACATCATTCATGTTCATGGTTCTTATTAATATTCATGTTCATAAGGATAAAGTCATTTCATTTATCTTTTGACCTTTCATTTTGTTCATAAATTAGAAGAGCTCTCCACTTTTGGGGAATATCATTGCATGCACACAAGAGTACAATTATCTAGACCATGGTGAGCTAGTGGATGATTAGTGTCATGGCCGACTCCATCAGACAGATGACCTCGTGCAAGGTGAAAACATCTGTAGAAAGAAACTCCCATATAGATAGGGCAAATGATAATCCTTCATCTCATCTTATAATTCACGAGCCTCTCTTTTAATCACGTAGATCGATCAAAGTTGTAGAGAGCAAAAATGGCTCTTGATCTTCATTCGTATCATTCGGTTTCAATCACGTGGACAAAAACTCATTAAATCAGAGGGTTTGCGATTAAAATCGTATTCTTTGTGTCCACAAATCGGACACCCAAAAGTCGAGCGATTGTCCGATTGAGGTTCTTCCAGCGGGCGTCCAAAAGGTCAGCGGACACTCGTTTATCTATGTTCTTCGATTGACCAAAAAGAAAGTGATTGTTCATTGTGTGTTCATTTGTCGGCCGTTCAAAGGCCATATACAATCGATCGATTGATAGAGGTTTGATCATGCATTATTCCATGGGAATTCTCTCGGACTTTCGATCAAAAGTTTTGATTGGTCGAAATTGAACTGGTCGTTCGTTGGGAACAATGTCATCTTCTTCCTCGATTGGTCAAATTTCTTCGTCTACTGTTGGAAGTTCTTCTGATGAGGTAATCTAGATCGGTCACTCAAAATGATTTTGGTCGATCGACTAGTTATCATCGTCATTGCTAAGTTTTGAAAGAATTTTGAACTTCCATTCTGGTCCATATTGATCGTCTAATTGAATTTCAAATGTTCGATAGGGCATGTCGCTATACTCTGCCGAGTTGGAGCGGACGCCCGAAAGGGTTTCGATCATCCAATTTAGTTCGACATAGCCGTAGATTATTGTGGAATCTTTATGTTTTGAATCAGTTTTCACATTCAAATAAGAACTAATGCTACTCAATATAATACCTAACACATAGCATGACTAAGAGGCATATCGTAGCATAAATCTCATTCCAACATATCATTCATATCATTTTCTTTCATATGTCTTAACTTGTTAAGTTTTCTTTCTCATCATCAAGCATAAAATGATTTCCAATATATCTTAATTCTAGTCAACATAAACTATTGTTGATGTGCCTTGAATTATGTACCTTGTACCCAAAATTATGAAAGAAAAAAATAATGAGAAAAAAATAAAAATGAGGATCTGTGGCGGAAGCGAAGGGCTTGGGCCGTTAGGGTTAGGGTTTATACGATGTACTCTCTCTTTTGGCTCATAGTGGATTTCTTGTGGCCTTCTTTGTCCGTGGATGTTTTTCTCTTATTCACATTGATTAAGAGAGTTTTACTATGTTAAATCTCTGTGTTCATCTTCTTTTTCTTTCGTTGTTTTGATTGTTCATCAATCATCGGTGTTCTATTCCCAACAAATTAGTATCAGAGCTAGGTTTTCTTTCCATGAAGATGACTACAACGAAGTCGACATCGAGAAGTTCGACGGGAACACAAATTTTAGTCTGTGGCAAGTTCGGATACTTGCCATCCTGGTTCAAAATGGATTGAAGAAGGCGCTATCGGGTCAAAAGCTTGATTCCATGGAGGCGTCCTCTTGGGAGGAACTTGACGAGAAGGCCATGTCTGCGATCCAGTTGTGCTTGACGAACGATGTTCTTCAGAAGACGACGGCTAGTCTCTGGATGAAGTTGGAAACTTTGCATCTGACGAAAATTCTAGCGAATCGACTTGTGTTGAAGCAGCGGCTGTACACCTTTCGTATGGCCGAAGGTATGTCGATCAAATCGCACATCAGTGAGTTTATCGCCCTAATAAATTATTTGAAGAACGTAGATGCGAAGGTTGATGATGAAAATCAGGCCCTGTTATTTCTTTGTTTTCTGCCATCTTCATATAAAACATTTAAAGATATGATGATCTACGGTAGGGACAAACTCACGTTTGAAGATGTTAAGGGCAAACTGCTGAGCAAAGAAAAGTTGGATAATAAATTGGGATCCAGTAGCAAATCTGATGATCAAGCCTCAGGTCTAATTGCAAGAGGCAGACATCAGACAAGAAATCAAAATCAGGATAGATCCAAAACGCAAGTCGAAGAACAAAGATAAAGTCTGCAATTATTACAAGAAGGGTCATATCAAAGCAAAGTGTTACAAATTATAGAATAAGAATAAAAGGATTAACGAGAGCAACGAGAAAGGAAATCAGAAGGCTGATGTAGCAGAAAGTGAGAACGAAGATGTTCCATTGGTAAGAGACATCAAACAAATTTAAATCATCAAGTGAATAGATTTTCGATTCTGGATGCTCATACCACATGTTCTATTCCCAACAACTATCAACCTAGAGACATGAAACCAAGCATTAGTAACTATCTAAGTCGTACTATAACATGTTAAATCATTCATTACATGAACAAGCTATAACATCATATATTACCATTCGGCTGAATGCAAAGTCACTAAAATCAGGTATCAAAAATCTATACATTCATATAATATGGTCTCTACTCTCACTAGCATGAATCCTACATCTAACGAGGTCTTTACAACATGCAAATCCATCGCGAAATATAACCATGACCTAGATCGCGAAAAAACAACTGTTAGTCGCGTGTTGTTTGGTTGTTCCTCACCGGATCAAGCTCTAGCTCCTTCCCCGTTGTTCCTCTGCTTCGCTAGCATCGGAGGAGGGCCGTGTTGTAGTAGCTCCATTTATCTTTTGGCTGAGACGGATGGAGGAAGAATGCAAGGAAAACAAATAATTCGTATGAGAGAGGAGAAAAGAAAATGGGGGTCTAAACATCAATAAGGGGTCTTTATGGGCATTCGAACTGCCGAATTGGAAAATTTGAGTGCTATCATAGTGTCAGTTAAGCGGCAAATGCTGAAGAAAGAAAAGACCTTTACGAAAGGAGAATGGCATTTCGTGACTCTTCAAGGCTTGGAGATTATGACGTCGTGAGTTACAGATTCGGGGAAGTAATGGGAGTGTAATGGGGTGGGAGATCAAACTGATCCTCTTCGTCTTTCTCCGTTCAGCTTTTGGATGTCTGAAAGTGTTTCGATTGTCCAGTGGTGCATCGATTGAAGTCACTGATCGATCGCGATATTGAACTCCCATTTTGGGTTTCGAGCGTCCGGTGATCCGACGTCAGTATTATTAAAAGTTTTAAATTTTTTCGAAAATTCGAGGTGTTGCAAGGGATCTCCTGGCAAAAGTACAAGTGGTCGAAGGAAGATGTTGTAACATAGACCTTTAAACATAAATACACAACTTTTTACATTGTTATTAATTAACCTAATTTTGAAGCTAAACAAAACAAGACTATATGGCATACAATATATAATAATTTCAAATTTTTGTTCATTATAATTTATTTACAAATTTTTTTGTGACCATAGATATCTTATTATTTACAAATTCGAGGTATCACTTATTCTTCGAGTAAATTTCAGCAATGGATATCTAACATATGGGTATTTCCAATATGGTCATTCAATTTCACTTTTAATATCACAGTTATCGAACTTGAAAAATATTTTAACCGCAGTCATTGCGACCAGTTATCGCCTATTAATCGATAGGATTGCCGACCTCACATTGATGTAGATGCCTACAAGGCACCATATTAATATTTTCTCTCTCCACCATGTTAGATTCTAAAACATAAATTGTCATGTCATCATTTTTTCCTTTCCTCCAAAATTTAATATATCTCTTTGATAGTTCAACTTTTCAAAATTTCAGTCACGATCACCATTAAAAATTTAAATAATAAAAAATAAAAATATCATAATAAATAAAAATAAAAAAACATTCCGACATGATTTGGACACGACCAAGTCGCGTTGAACCGCCCAATTTTTTATGTGTATTAAATATATAATATTATAACAATTAATAATTACTAAATTAGGGAAATAAAAAAATAGAGAAAATATCAATTATATATGTGGCCCTAAAATTTGGACTAATAAAAAATAATAAATGATATTATGACTATTAGATATATAATAAAAATATTTATATATATTATAAATGATAATGTATGATTAATTATTTAACTATATAAAAAAACTTCATGGGACATTTGGTCGGGTGAGGTCCATTCTTGTCAATGGAAGTCCATCTGTCAGGCTATCATTCATCACTCCTTTGATGCCTCAAAAAAAATTGCTACCTCTTTATAGGGCTGCTACCTCTTTTTTAAGTTTTTATTATTTATCATTTTAATTAAATTTGAGATAAAGAAAATTCTTATGTGATGTTTTTTCCTTAAAAAGAAGTAAATGATTACAAAAATTAAATATTCTTAAACACTTTTTTTTATTTTATTTAAATTTTTTATTTTTTTAGTTTATTTTAATGATGATCATGATTGATATATTTGAAAAGCTAAATAGGAAGTTCGTTGTCCATAAAAGAGCTATCTCCTCTCGTTGATAATTTGATTTTTATATTATTTTTTCTCTCTTTTTATTATTTTAAATTTTTAATGATTATTGTGACTAAAATTTTAAAAAGTTGAATGATCGGACACAAAATTTGAATTGAGGAGAAATATAGAAAAATGTTCAGATAGTATTTTATTTTTTAAAATATGACATAGAGGAGAGATAAAATATTGATGTGGTGTCATATAAGCATTCACATTAGTGTCATGTCAGCAAATTCATTAGTTAATGAATGATAACCGATTGTGATGATCGGGGTTGAATCATATCTAAAGTTGGATGGCCGTTGTTATAAATTAAAATTGGGTGAACATATTGAAAATACATTAAGTTGAATGACTATCAAAGAAATTTACTCCTTATTCTCCTCATAGCTTTCTTTACACACATATTTTTGAGGTGATTCAATTTGTATTAGAACCTTGTTCAGGTAAATTTTGAATCTATAAAATTCATAATTTATTTCAAAGTATAAAATTTGTTACATAATTTCTAACTAGGCCTACTTCTTTTGTCAGTACAACAAGGCATCTTCAAGACAATTAGCACATAATTCTTTTTAAAAGAGGTGATTTTAAACTAATTCTTTCTTCTCTATAAATTAGGATTCCGAAGAATCATTTGCTACAATTTTCATAATTTTTTAGTCACAATAAAATATTTTCCAAATAGGTAAACACTTACCTATTAGAATCTAGAATTAAAAAATACGTTTCATGATTCCAATCAATAGATGCAATGTCCTTGTTGATTCAATTAATAAGACACGTTAACCTTAACCTTAAACATTCAGAAATTAAAGCATAAGGAGTTAATAAAATAGATCAATTGTATCCATCTTATACATACCCTTTTTTTCCTTGCTTATGCTCTTCCTTTTTTCCCTTGTTCAGCCCACCTCCCCATCGTCACTAATCCTGTGTCTGGCTACCATCATATTTTATTCTTGTTATTTCCTTCCATGAAATTCCAAAGTAGATAGGGTGATGTGTGTTCTTCTCTCTTATGTTTTCTTTACAGATCTTAGGTGGTAACATACTGTAAAAGTTGTCGACACCAAGTTGACGTGGAACTTCTTCCACCTAAGGCTTGAGGCAGTTTGGATTGAGCTGTAAAATATAAAGATATAAAACACAATTTTGAATAACCTCGTAGACACACGTAGGAGACCTGATGTGGTTATTCATATTAATTAGCCAAGTTAACTAGTTTAGGTTAAATAATTAAGTCACTCAATTCATAATTAATTATATAAAGTAAATTAACTTAGTATTGACCATATTAGATTGATTAATACTAATTTACTTACTCACTAATTAAACCACTCAAAAGAATAACTATCTGAAAAAATTTCTTAAATAAGTTATCTAACTCATAAAGATTATTGCAATTCTTCTCTCCGTGTCCTTTTTACTCATTTGTAAATTAAAGAAATCTTTTGTTCGAACATGATGTATCAAAAAAATACAATAACTATCTCAACAAATTACAATTCCATGTCATCGGGCAAGGTCCCTAGCCTAGATAGGTACATCCTAGAATTTTATAAACATGATGTATCACAACCTTGAGTATTTTTCAAATTATGGATGCTTCCTAAACATTGGAAGGAAATATAACGCACCCAAATCGCCTAGTAAAATTCAATGTGAGGAACATTGTCAACTGTGCAATGCTCTAACTAAAATGTTGACTCTTATTAGTTCTTTGACCATAACATCAAGAGGACTTAAATTACTAATAGCAAAAATATCACTAAATGCAGAAGTCCAAGATAATCTTTAATATCACCTATAATGTCAATAATATCAAGAGCTAAGCAAACGTCTAATAAAGTCAATACAACTCCATAAATATATAAAAGGTCTAATGACAATGAAAATAGTATCCTAAAATAACTCTATGTGGACATGACCATCATGAATAACATCAATGAGCTCATTCTTCCTGCAGGATCAATGCAGAGGAAATGATAAACCTTGAGCATCATAACCTAATATCTCATTAATAAATTAATGGATAGATAGTAGTAATAAGAAAATATTAGGGTGAGTTTGAGCACAATCATAATTATTAATGAGATAAATCGATGTAGAGAAATATGCTTTGATAAGAATCAGTAAAACAAATCAACACTATGACCTGACTAATATCAATGGAACAAATCTATGTTATGCTCTAGATAGAATTAATGGAATATATCAATGTCATACTTAAGATAAGAATCACTGAAATGAATAATAATCAATGTACGTTCTTTACATCTCAATGCTTTGAATAAATAATTCATCTATGAAATGATATCTTTGCTATGCAATGTCATTTATCATCAATTTGATTATAATGAAATGACATGTACTTCATTAAAGAAAAATCGCGACAGTCATCCTCACTTAAGGGGATGATATTCTTATTTCATTACACAGTTAAAGAAAAATCGTGCAATGAACGCATATCAATAGAATTAATTCATAACATAAGCGCACAAATTTTTATTTAGGTTTTCATCTTTGTCTAAATTAAGATTTCTAACGAACTATGTAGTGACAAAGCTTTGAATCATTTTATCAATAGAATCAGACGAATGAATCATATATATGTAATTATCTAATAAATTATGTAATTATCTACATAGATTTGAGCATGGGCCCGGGCAATAAAATATGGAAAAGAGAAGTGCTCACTGAAATCATGATTTATGACTGCCATGGCTTGCGAAATATTACATGGACAATGTATCTTCCGTGCCTTTCTATTTTGCATATGACTGCCATGTGATGGAAGAAATACTTAGCAGTGGTGCAAATGATGAAAGCACATTCCAACCGTAGTCATCCATCTTCCCTAATCTTAATTATAACGTCCTCAAAATTTGGCCCCACTATAACCATAGGTAGCATTACTTTCATGATCTAATTACATATAACATTGCAGCGGAAACATAATAATAATTAAAACAGTTGAAGACTTCTAAATATATAAAATTCCAAGATAATAATACTAGCACATGGGCTACATAGGCTTTATCATAAGACCTAACATAGGGTTCATAATACATAAGTGACTTCATATAAAAGTAAATAACTCAAAGGTCCGTAGGTCATACATACTGGACTCTTAAAATTGGACGTAGTCCGATCAACCCATGTGCAACGTCACCATCGTGAGGCTCTCATCGTCAAACTTAAGCCTCATCCATACGTGCATGAATCCATGGGGTGCATGTGATTTCTCCCGTTAGAGTATGTTGAGGTTCATGCATGCTATGATCCTAAAACATAATATCTACATGTTATGGCATATGCATTTCATCATCATAGAGCATGGATTATAAGCATGCTCAATACAAGAAAACTAAAATTTTTCGACGGGTCATTTCCGACGGATAGAAATTCGTCGCAATTTACGACGGATTTTGCAATGAATAGCGATCTGTGAGAATTTTTTATGGTCATAATCGTCAAAAATCAAAATAATAAATTGTATAATTTGTTATATTACTATTTTATTTTTCTGTGATTTGGAACGTCGAAATTTTCGATGGGTATCTATCCATCGCAATTTTCGAGAGTCCAGACCATCGGTAAATATAAAATAATATATTATAAAGAGTATTTTATTAATATAATTAGTAACAGTTTAGACCGTCGCAATTTTTCATGGTTTCGACTGTCGGTAAATGAAAAGTAATATAATGTACCGAGTATTTTGTTAATATAATTAGCGACAGTCTGAACCGTCGTAATTTTTGACGTTTAGGACCGTTGGTAATAATTAGCGATGGTTCAAATCGTCGATAAACTAAAAAATAAATATATTATATAACTAAATATAGTATTTTATATTTATAATTAAATAATTTGCGAGGGTCACGACCGTCGGTAACTTAAAAAATAATTAATATCATATTCGTATATATCATGATAATATATTATTTACTAAGTTTTCGACGGTCAGAGTTGTCGGTAATTAAAATTTCACTATCCCGCTCTTTTTTTTTCATTTTTTTGCTTTCTCATCTTTCCACCTATATATATAATATATATAAATCTATATATACATTATCTTCCCCAATCCCACTCTCTCTCCCTCTCCCTCTCCCTCTCCCTCTCCCTCTCCTCTCTCTCTCCCTCTCCCTCTCCCTGCCGACGACCCTCTCCAGACCGGACTTTAATCCATTTTACATTTTAACCTGACTCAACTCATTTTTGAACTCTAGATACGTAAATTCATAAGTTTTTATTAAAACTAGTTTCTAACAACCTTGATCATAGCAAGATAAGATATAACATCATTAACATTATACTAAAACATATCATAACTTATCATTATGTTATAACATATCGTAACTTTCTTTACTTTACTTTAACATTTCCATTCATAACATCAATATAACAAAGGTACATACATCAGCATCCCTTTAGGTGCATGCATTATGATAATCATCTTTACGTCAAGTCATGTAGTTCATTTATCTTACTTAGCATTCATCATCTTCATTATTAACATCATATGACTATAGAACATACATTAGCATCCTTTAAGATACTTTCATTATCATCATCTTTATCTTTATGTTCCAAGTCCTTCATCTTAATCACTATAAGTAACTTTCATCTTTTCATCTCTTCTTATTTTGTTGATTGAGAAGTTCATGTTGGCTCGTCGATCTTAACTTAACTTAACCAAGATCTATTTGTCCCATTGGAAGCGAGACCTCTTTTGGGTCGACATATGCATTCCGAAGAAGTTGGATCGACATTTGCATTCCTAGGGAAGCCACTGTGACAACTTTGGTTTCCATTGGAAGCAAGACCTCTTTTGGGTCGACATTTGCATTCTGGTAAATCAGCCACTGATGCTAGTTAGTGATGACTTCGATTCACATCATCTTACGACGACAACAAAAAGACACCTTAATCAATTGGTCTTTTAATTTCATTCATCAATACATACGATCATTCAATACATATTACATGTTTTAATCATATTTAAGGTCATACATACTTCAAATCATTCAAAGTGTGGACATTTCAAGCATATACAAGGGTCCTGGATTGGTCACAGTCGTGCCACCTTGGGCCACGGCCGTGCCCACACATAGGCACAAGCATGCTTAGGTGTGTCATGGTTGGGTACTTGATCGTCCACTCAGCATCACTTGGTCACGGCCATTCCCAGCGATGGCACGACCGTGCCAATCTCATTGGTCATTCATGGATGGATGACTGTACCTACACACCGGTGACAGAACGATCATTTTCCATCCATTCTCAAAATCTTTTAAGGCACAGACGTTCTGGAGCGTCACGATCGTGTGACCACAAGGTCACGGCCGTGCCAAAAAGCTCAATTCTTCACTCGGCTCAGTTTCACTAAGGCATGAATTATAATGAGAGTCACGACCGTGCCTCTATATGTCACGGCCGTACCAAACTCCCAGACGGCATCTCCCCAATTTTTCTTCATTTTTCCCTCATTTATATACATATATATAAATACCTTTGAGGTGCACATTCAACCAAGCATGAACAATAGGAACTTTACACTACGCATAAAGGATTAACAATCTAATAATCTCATCATAATAAACATAATACACATAGGTACCTGCATCAAACACTTTAAAACTACTAAACATGTTCATTTATGGCAATAATCAATTTCATCATATCTAAATCATAAATAAAAGTAAAACATTATGATTCTAAGCAAGATGAGCAATCTACCAATAACTTTAGCTAAATCATATAATAATGCAAAATAATCATGCACAATATTCCCTCATCATTCACTCCAAAAATAAATGATTTGTTCTTCATATCATAATCCATACATTTAAATATCATTAGGAGGTAATTAGAGGGTTTGATCCCCTCAACATACCTTTAGAATTTAAATTAAAATTCTATTAATCCTAATTTTTTCTTATTCCTTCCTTCCTCTTTCTTCTTTTTTCTTCTTCTTTCCTTTTCTTCTTCTCTCTTCTATTTCTCCCAACTGCCCAAGCTTGTCACTCCCCCGTGGTGTTGCTTCCTTGTTGTGTTGCCCAACTTGGCAAGGAGAGTGCCTCCTTTGCTGCTATAGCTATTGTGCGTGAGCGAGAGTAGAGGAGAAAGGGAGAGAAGGTGAGTGAGGCTGGGGTGATTACTGTAGCAATGGGGGGTTTTGGGTGTGATGTGTAGGTGGGGGAGAGAGTGAGAGTTTAGGTGAATAAATTACACCAAATGCCTTTCAACTTTCAAGTTTACTCAACGATGTCCTTTAACTTCACTTGTCTTCCATCTTCAAACGTATTGCATGGAATGTCCTTCCGATCGAGAATATCCGGTCGGTCTGCTGACGTGGCGATACACTCTCTCCGCCATGCAGGAGAGACACTCGACGTGACACTATCACATCAGCAAATTAATAAAAAATATTAAAATATTAAAATAATAATAAAAAATATTAAAAAAACTTCACCCTCCTCGCCGGAGGGAGGAGAGAAGGCCGGCGACCTCTGAGTCCGCACCGACGAATAGCAAGGGCGGAGGTTGCAGAGGGGGGCGAGCCCCCCCTTGCTGTTCGCCGGTGCGGGCTCACCGGAGGTTGCCGGCGTCCTCTCCTCCCTCCAACGAGGACGCCGAAGAGAGAGGGAGTATTTTTTAATATTTTATTTTCTCCTGCGTGACGAAGAGAGTGCATCGCCATGTCAGCATACCGATTGAGAAATTGAGTATTTTCGATCGGGAGGGCATTCCATATAATAAATTTGAATATGGAAGGCATCGCTGTTACCAAGTGAAGTTGGAGAGCATCGCTTAGCAAACTTGAGAGTTTAAGGGTATTTGGTGTAATTTATCCGGTGTTAGATGGGATTATTTTAGGGCATTATTTTATATGCTTAAGTAGGTGGGCTGGCGGCCTTGTGATCTTTTTTTTCTTTTATTTATATTTAATTGTTTTAGAATATTACATTAATAGCTTCACTTTGGATAATATGCCCAAAATGCACTGCATTTGCAAAGGTATGTTCTTCGTGGGTGGATGTCCAAAGCCGAAGAGAATCCCATTTAATTTTCCATCAGCCATTGTCAAGAAGAGAGCTTTTCAGCTATGCGTGGACGGAAAATGGTGGGAAGATTTGGAGTGGAATGATATTCTCTCAAGTCCTACCTTGAACCCTTTGTGCTACGATGGTAGTATGTCTCGTGATGAACATTGGAAATTGCGATGGTGGAGCGTGGCAAAAAGGAAATTACATGTTGCTTTCATTTTAGTATCCACATTACTTATTCTTTATTTTTAAATAAGGTATTATGATGTTAATATTTTTTAGTTGATTAATAATAGCTTTTTACACATTTGATCGGACCTCGTGTTCACACCTACTTAACATATATAACAGTAACTTATATATTTAGTTTTTGTCCCTTTACATTGCACTAAATTTGTTAATATAGTTATATAGATTCTACACTCAACTAAACTCTTAGAAACCCCTAAATTATTGTTATACGGACTGTAACATAAATGAAGAAAAATACCTTGCAATCATCTTTCTTTTCCTGGAATACCTCTGATTAAACACGAGAATATAGCTTTGTTCCTGAAATATAACCAAACATCAATTATTTTTTGAAAATCATAAACCACATAATAAATGATGAAATTGTCATTTTTATTCTCATCAAAAGAATATAAATATTCTTCAAAACCAGAAGAATAATTGTATTCTCATGTTTTTAATTTTTTTGAAGCGTTCTTTTATTTTTTATTTTTTTTATCTTATACATTTACGTTAATATGTTTATCATTATTATAATATTAAATATAAATTATTTATAATAAAAAATTATAGTTAAAAATATTATATTATAAAATTGTATTCTCTTTCATCCAAACATTGAGAATAAGAATTTATACTTTTTTGGGAATATGATATTGTGTTGTTTTATTATACTAAAAAATATTCTTCAATCAAATGATCCCTTACCATACCAGGGTGAGTTCAACCTCACCGAATTATGAATCTTTTGTTTTCTCCCCCAGCTTATAATAGCGATTTCTACAAATGTTGGTGGATGGATTGTTGATATTCCTAATATCCTGCCAACAAAATAGATCAAAGTAGCCTCAAAAGCAAGGCGGTTGATGGGTGAATCCGTGTTTTGGCAAAAACACGTCTAATTAGTTCCACTACAAGAAATTAGGTCATTAGTGAAAAAATATATAGTCATTAAAAGTTATCATCTTAACGTTAATACTCATCAATGACAACTGATCGTTGATTCCTTTTAAGGACCACTATAATTCTCTTTTCTAAAAATTTAATAGAGATTAGTATGCTGGTCCACTATATAACTTATAAGGACCACTCACTTAGTCTCTAAAAATATCACCGGATTGAATCACATTTTGGATGAACCGACCAATTTTTTAAAGTTTTTTTTGTGAACAAATAATCTGATAAAAAATATTATTTTAAATTTGGAAAAGATCCAAAGATGAACCTTCTTCATAAAACTCTACATTAGCACATTAGTCCCCCTTCTATTAATACTTGTCTCTTTGCTCTCATTATACTATTATAATGAATGTGGGACTATATTTCTATACCTACTTATTCTTTTCTTCTTTCATATTTTTAACAACAAGATGATGGTCTTTAATTTGAATATTAAGGATCAAATTTTTTTTGGTCCTTATTGTTGACTTTTAACGATCAGTCATAAGAATATTAAGGACAAAATTTTTTTTATCCGTATTGTTGACGACTAAAATTTTTTTCTAGTCGTTAATAACAATGTTTAACGACCATATTTGAATCTCTTCATTAATCATGGTCGCTAAAAGTCATTTTTCTTGTAATGTTCTAGACCCCGCAGTCTCTTTCTTTCCTCCCGTTTTTTTTCCCCAACTTGCGGCCATCTTTTTTCTCGCTTTGGAGTTTTATGCATGGTGTTTTATGGGCTTAAGAAGGAGGAGAGAGGTGCTTGGAGGATCAGCTATAGAAGAGGAAGTTCATTGGACAGGAAAAAGGTTAAGAAGAGGAAGAACTAAACCTAAGGGCATTAGGATCAAGGTAGTAAGAGTGAACATTTTGCAATGCATCCAACGCATGAATTGAAAGTTTTAACTTCTTTATTGATTGATGTGTATCAATAGTTAGACAAAAAATTATCATGTGATTATATTCGAGGGTAGTTAAGGTGCCGTTAAGGGAGCGTCATGTTAGTTGAAAAGTGGCATCCAGCCTCATTACCACTCGCGTCGACGGTGCGCGGAGAACACCCATAGATGTTGTTAGGTGCCAACACAGCCTAATTATTGAATTAGCCATGTAAAACTACCATATGCCCTTAACCGATGATCAATTAAGGTCTAGTTAAAGGAAAAATAACATCATTTTTCAAGGTTGCGTATGCCAATGGCGTGACGGGGTGACCTTGGATGTTGAGAGATCACTACAAGAAAACAAGGGAGGGGATGCCCCCTAGTCGCGCGCGGAAAGGCTTGTGCATCCACCGACGGGCACGAAAAGAGGATGTCCTTCCTCCCTCCGGCTGTCGGCGAGCATCCTGAGGAGTCACCTCTTTTTATTTTTTTATAAATGAATATAATATTATATTATTATTTTTAATATTCTTTTAATATTTTATATTATTTTATTTTTCAATCGGTTGTCATGTAAGCCAAATGACTGATAATAGGTTATATCTGATCGAGAGGTATTTGTCGAAAAAAGTTAATAGGTTGAGGCAGTTTATACACAATCAAGTTGAAGGATAGAGTTGGAAAGTGTAAAGTTCGAGGGCATTTAGTCAAATTTATCCAACCAGCAACGACAACACCTCGATGTCTATTATATTCTCAGACAAGTTGGTGTGTGTGCCTGCCATGCGTCATCTGGCTGCCCGGCGCTCGATCCAACTGCGGTCAGTCGGATCTGGCTGATCACAGCCGATCCGGCTGCAGGCGGCCAGATTTGGACGCTCACACCGGAGGATCCGGCTACGGGCGATCGGATGTGGACAGACGGTGGACGATCCGGCTGTGGGCGGCCAGATGTGGATGGACGGCAGACGATCCGACTGTGGACGGCCGTACGTGGACGGACTGCTGACGATTTGCTTGTGCGGCAGGATGTGGATGGACGACGGACGATCTCGCTCGCTGCGTATCATCATGTCCGTGCGGACAGCCGTTCCGGCCGCGGCCAATTTTTTTTTAAAAATAAGAAATAATCATTCCGACGGTTAAAGTCATGGGAAGGAAAGTGCTTCCCGCGGTCTAAGCCATCGGAACCTTCCCACGGCTGGAGCCGTAGGAAAATTTTCCTACGATTAGAACCGTGAGAATTATTTCCTATGGCTGCAGTTATGGAAAAATACGCAAGGCTCTAGCTGTAGGAACCTATTTACCCGCGGCCTAAGCCGTGGGAACCTTTCCACGGTTGCAGCCGTGGAAAGTTCCCACTGCTGCAGCCGTGGGAAGTTCCCACGGCTGCAACCGTGCGAAGAGTTTGCAGGGCTACACCCGTGGAAACTTTCATGCGAAGAGATTTCCTATGGCACAAATTGTGGAACCTTCCCATGGTTTGAACCGTGGGAGGGTTTTCTCACGGTTTTGGCAGCGAGAACTTCCAATGGCTACTAGGAACCGTCGAAAAAGTTTTGCAATGAGCAATATTCCTATCGTAGCCTCTCGTCGAAATAACCGTCGGAAACTAGTGTTTCTGATGGTTTTTCGATACTTTCCCATAGTTGTAACCATGGAAAATAGCCATTTTTCTCGTAGTGTCAGTTGGCTTTCACACAGGAATATGTTGAACCAATTGATAAGTTGGATTGTTAATTAAAGCATTTTATTATGAATCATATGTTACAAGAAACCAGTTTATTTAATAAAGTTTGTTAATAGAATCATTTTTATGGATTTAATGCCCGTCCACCCAAGTTGCATCGGATGGGGATCATATGACGATGGCGCCATCGACCAGATCCGACGCTTGTCAACCACTAACGACCAGATCCAACCGTCAGACATCGGATCTGATAAGACTATGGCCGGATCGTCAGGCGGCTAGATAGGCTGATAGTCATCGAGAGAGACGAGTGAGATGCAAGAGATGAAGGTCATCATTTGCCGAAGTCGAGGGAAGAGATAGGAAGAGAGGGAGACAGAGAGGAGTGGAGAGCAGGAGAGTGAGAGAGAGGGGAGAGGGGAGCGAGAGAGGAGAAGAGGAGAGGAGAGGTGAGTCGGGGAGGAGAAGGAGAAATACTTATATAATATTATAAATATCATTATCGACGGGTGCTCCCTTTGGTAATACCGCTCGAATGAAATTCCTTGGTACTACTGATGGATATACCCATGGATAACAATATTATTAAAATTTTAATCGTAGTTTTTTGCTATATGTTATATATTTTATTAAAAATAAAATTACTCAAGGGTGCTTCCTTCGATATTAAAAATAAAATTACTGACAATTGAACCAGCTCCGTGATGCCATCCCCATCCTATCGTCAGATGGGAGGCCAGTCCGCCCACGGACGGGCATTAACTAATAATTTTTAGTCTACTGTTAAAAACAATTAATTGGATTAATAAAATAGTTAATAAAATCAAATGAACCAAAAAAATATGTTAATAGAAAGAAGTCTTAAAAGATAGTTAAGTACGCATGCCAAGTATTAAAAGCAAAAAGGACTCCCATACAAATACACCGACCCCCTGGTGAGCATGTAATTTTAGTTCTACGAGGATGAAGTATACCAAGCCGAGCCACTTCCTACAAATAACATCTAATATAAAAGTAATAGGCCATTAGATTTATTCCTCGATCTACAAAAATAAACAAAAAGGCAGACACAAACTACTACTTGTGTTCAATAAATTTAATTAAAATCGATCAAAATCTTAAAGACCCCGCCAATCTCGTCTTCACTATGGAGACGCGGATCTTGACGTGGAGTTAAATAATTCAAATTAATTGGAACACAAATAACAAGGCATGGGATCCTTCTACTACCACCTTGCTACCATCACCATCACCACCACCACAGGAATTAGTCCTCCGCCTCCTTGATCAAGTTGCCTCCGTATTCCTGAGCTGGGCCATCAATCCGCTGGTGCGACAGGTCGGCTACGTCGTGCAAGAGCGCGAAAGAGTGGAAGCTGCCGATAAGGCCATCTCAAGGCCAGATCGAGCGATCTCCTGAAAAAAGTAGAAGCAGCCGAAAGAAGAGACCCAATGACTCGCGATTGCCGCTGAAACGAAGTGGAAATGCTGTTGCCTATTGGGAAACATTCACGACATGGAAATGGTGAAGGCCACAAAAGCCGAGTATGAGAAAACATGCAAATGCGTTGGCGGCTGCTCAGGCAACCTCTATTCCAGCTACAAGATCAGGAGGAAGGCCACCAAAGAGCAGGTGGAAGTGCTCGCTTTATACGAGCAAGCGGGAGCGGAAGCCAAATACCTTGTTGGATTTAGAACATATATAAATCATAGAGGTTGCGAAATGCCTCTCACAGCGGAAGTGGATCGTTGGGACTTTTTTACGAATACTTGATGAACGCACTTGTTCCTCGAGATCACGAATGGAATACCTTGTCACAGCACAAGTACCTCTGGATGGACCTCACGAAAACACGTTTTAAGACCTCTGGTACGGGTCCCCTTTTATAGGGAGGGAGACTTGGTGAATGGTTAAGCATAACACATCATGCGCGTTCTCAAAGCGCATGAATCGCGCGGCCCGCGCTCGATCCGAGCTATCCGAGGGCGCAATCTCGCAGCCCGCGCGTGATCCGCGCGTGGTTGCGCACGCGGGACGCGCGCTCCTGCGCGTGTCTTCGCTCATGTGGGCTGTGCGCACACGCGGCCCATACATCCGAAAGGACATTTTTCCAATAATCTCCCTCTTACCTGCATTGGTAATTGCATTTTTGTTCGTCCATAATTAGTAAGATGTGTCATGCCCGTAATGAATTCATGAAGTTCACACGTGAGCCAATAAATGTGCAAATAATGTAACTTGCTATGCCCTAGATCTGACTTGCACCATAGCCAAGACAACGTATGTTTTGCTCTACGATAACTATCTTTCACATACACTATATTTTTTAACTAAAAAAAATAGTTGGTCAATTGTACGTGAAAGTTTTATGCAGGTCATAACAGTTTTTTTCTTTCTTCATCATGTCTTTTAATAGTGAACTAGCTACTTTCCTATACGTGGCTCGACATGTTACTTTACTTTTCACCTTTGAGTACCCTGCGAAAATAGTAAGTACTAATTCTTTTTCTTAAAATATAGTCAAGAGTCTAAGAGCACGTACAGATGAATCATCTGTCAGAGACTCACAACATGATGACCATCGAACTAATCAATTCATCATGTCTCTAGGTCGACTTTGCATACTTGGTACTAAACACAAGTACTGCGGTGGAGACTCCCACTGAAGAAGCATATGTCTAGCTTTGTTTAAATTATACATCGCATAGACTTCAGTCCAACCACTACCTTTTAGCGCCCGACTCAAGTTTTCAAATTTCGCTAAAAGTTGGAGTATATAGGACGTCGTAAAGATAAAGAATTTGGTCTTTGCTAAGTTCTAATTTGCACGTTCCAATGCCTTTAACTTCAACTCTATCATTATTTTCAACGTAAATCCATTTGCTCCCCGCACTTATTCGATGAAATTTCACTAAGATCCCGTGATCTCTTGCTACATGATCGGTGGATCCTGAATCTGCAATCTACGAAGGATGAGTTACAACAATTAAGGCACACTTGGAAATATAAGCAAAAGAATAGTGGTTAGGACAAACCTTCTTATGCTCAGTGCAATCACGAGTAAAGAGACTATGTTTGCTACAATTATAGCATTTTACTTTATTAATGTCTGCCTTGTCGTCACATTTTTCACATTTGTGCTTGTGGCCTTGGGCTTTCTTTTGTCCAGTATTTTCGCTCTTCTTGTTTGGTTGCAACTTATGCAACCTTTTTCTCTTGGATTGGGAACTTGCCATTTGTCCACCATTTTACAGCAATTAATGCTTCAGAGGATTGATTCATGCTTGAAGGGTCTCATCCTCCATTTCAATGTGGCGAGCAACTTGGTCGAAAGTTTTGACATTTTTGTTATATATCAAGTTACAATGCATGTATTCCCAACTTTTAAAAAGAGAGTGGATCAGAGCCTACACCTATTGCTCATCATCGAGCACTTGTCTTGCACTTTTGAGTTCACTAATCATGTAAGACATCTCCTAAATATGCTCTCTCATCGTATGATTTGGTCATTTCTGATAAGAGTCAAATTTGACCGTGAGCATCCGATGCTTGGTAGTCATGGTGACCACATACTTATTGCGAAGTGCCGTCCACATTTTGAATGTTGTCTTATAGACTTCGAATTCGCACAAGAGGGATTGTTCATCGTGCTCAACAACGTAATGCGAGCAATTGGATTTTTCTTGGTCCAGGCCTGATATGCCTCCATGTCCGTGTTGGGCATTATTTTCAGGTGCAAGTTCATTGACAACATGGTTGATGGTGTCCAAAACTTCTTGTTCTTGTAGGAGATATTGGACATTCCGATGCCATATATCATAATTATCATCATTGAGCTTTTCATTCTTGTTCAGGTCAACAATTATTGTTTTGGAACTCATGGTCTAATTTGGTCACAAAAAATAGGAGAAACTAGTGTTATGCATGTTCGAGTTTTGTCCACAAATAACATAAATAATGAAATAACAATATTCATAAAGTAGTGACATCGAGAGGTTGTTAAACTTCCACTCATCTCCCACTATCTCCATAAAATATTATCATTCATTATTTTAATAATGTGATAAAATTAATCTAAATGTATGAATTTTGAATTAACACATAATTCAAAATTTTCTACTCTATACATTTTGAATAAACTTATAATTCAAAATCATCGGAATTCATTTCGTGTGGTGCACCAAGTTATTTCTAATATGACTAAGATAATCAGGACCAGTGCAACGGGGACTCTTTTTCGAGGGGTGCTAATTAAATAACTGCACACTATCCCTCGCCTCGACATCACATTAGAAAAAATTGTACTACTACTATCACAGATCAACCCTTTTTTTGGAGACTGCGTTGACCATGCGCCAAGCCAGTTCTTAGAAACCTTTTCAGACATGCATTTCGATCACACACCATTCAACAGAAAGACATTAGTTATTATGACAATATTTGAAGCTCAAGATGCCTTAGTCCTTAAAAAAACTACTTATGTTGCATGTATTCTTTAATTACCTATAGTTTGTATAATTGACCAACTAATTATTTTTATTAAATACAATATTTGAAGCTCAAGATGCCTCAGTCCTTAAAAAAAATACGAAGTTCAGTACATAGCTAAAAATAATATTGCCTTGTTAATTACTTCTCAAAAAAGGAATTAATTTTAATTTATTTAATTTCAAACCAATTTGAAATTCTAGACAACTTATCATCCTTAAAAAAATTGGACAAACCAATTCTAAATTCAAATTCATAATTTTAACACAATCAAAATTTAGATAATAGAAATAAATATCATTATGACATATATAAATGAAAATATTTATTTCATATATGATAACACATTTATTAGGCAATATTTGTTATTGACATGCAAATCTAATCATTTAGTTTTAATGTACTAAATCAACAAATGATTTTTTTAATAACATTAAATTGCATGCTATATTTCAGAAAAAATATTTTAAGGAAAAACTTATTTTTCCTAATTTTTTTGAGATTTTATAATAGATATTTTCTATTTTCGAATTATTTTAAAATTCTAGTGAAAATAAAAAAAGAAAAAGAAAATTTATTTATTGGGCCTCTAGCTAGCCCAATTGCCAATCATTATGTGTAAAACTCCTTTGTATTCAAACTGAGCCTTCAAATATGTCTGATGGAAAAATTCTTTTTTTTTTCTACAACACATATAGAAAAAATTAGTAAAAAATAACCAAAAATATTAAAAATAAATCCAAAAAATATATTATAGTTTAGGTTCATTCATAACATATTTGTGATGAAAAAATCATTTTGTCGCTCAGTTATGGTCATACAATTGAGATGAATAAATCCCAAAAATAATAACAAATATTATTTTTTTGGCACAATCACGAGTTCGAGAAAAATCAAAATGCTCTGATACCAATGTAGAATTTTATAACAGATATAGGAATACCTCTTGGAGCGAAAGAGGATCATAAAAATTTTTCCATGAACTCTTGACGAACGCACTTATATTTCGAGATCGGGAACCGAACCTTTGGGAACAGAACTCTTTACCACAATAGAAGTACCTCTTGAAGAGCCTCCACGAAAAGCATATTTGGCCCTTTTATAGTGTAGAGAGACTTGGGCAAGAAGTTAGGCATAACGCATCACGCGCGTCCATCGCACATGATGACGTGTCCACTCGGCGCATCATTCACGTGTGGATCATGCGATCTATGCAATCGACGCGGTCTGCGTGCGATCAAGGCGCACTATGCAACTCGCGCTCTGTCCGCCCGCGTCTTGCCCAAGTGGGCCGCGCGCATGCGACCCATATGCCCAAAAGGGAATATTTATAACAAGCCGATAACTTGAAACAACATGAGTCTACAGTAAAAATTGCAATTTCTCTTCATCTTTGTGCTTGTGTACCATACATACATCGAGATGATACAAGGAAAATGGGACTCTGTGTATCTTCCATTCGATGGTCGTGTTCACAACGATCGAATGCATATCCTCTATCCGAAAACCAAGATCAAGTGCCTTTGTCAACGCCGCTCCGATCCATGAGGCAACATAATAATACTTCAGGTTTGTGCATGGTCTCATGCCTAATTACTCTCAGTTTAATGTCATTTTTTTCCGTAATCATTCGATTTTTCATTCGCGAATATGTTGGTATATAAGTAGCAAGACTTCTAAATTATTTTTTAAAAAAAATAAATCCAATTTTTATCATCTTATTTGTGTAAAATCTATGCAAATCAATTCATATATATATATATATATATATTAGATTTATCTTTCAGTTTATATTCTAATTATTTTAAAGACAATTAACAATTTGTATTTCTCTTTACAACACTACAAGAAAAACGTTGATTACGGTCGGTAATTAGCTCAAAATCTGTCGATAACACAATAACCGATGGTTTTTCAGACGGAATCAATCCGTCGAAAAAACGCTCGTCGCAAATCGATTTGCTACGGTTAAAAAAATCGTCGGTAATTGCGACGGTTTGGACCATCAAAAAATTCCCGGCGGTTCCAGCCGTCGAAGCTTTCCGACGATTGCGACTGTCGAAAATTTTCGACGGTCGTCGCAATCGTCGATCTTTCGGCGGTTGGAACCGTCGCAAAGAATTTTTTAAAAATAAAAATAATTAGCGGCCGGATCCGGCCGCCCGCGGCAGGATTCGAACGCCCGCGGCCGGATCCGAACGCCCACGGCCAGATCCGGCCGCCAACGGTCGGATCCGAATGCCCGCGGCCAGATCCGGCCAAATCCGAACGCCAGCGGCCGATCCAGCCGGAAAATCCGTCGCAAATTGCGACAGATGAGTATCCGTCGAAAATATCGACGTTCCTAACTATCGAAAAATAAAATAATAATATAACAAATTACATAATCTATTATTTTCATTTTCGACGGTTGTAACCATCGAAAAATCCGTCGCAAATTACGACGAATTTCAAACCGTCGAAAATTGATCATCGAAAAATGATAATTTTCTTGTAGTGCAAAATCTCAGATATTAATATAAGAATTTTGATAATTCGCAAGTTTATGTGAAGTTTGATAACGACAATTAGAATGAGTAGTGGTTCATATAACACACATACACACGTGTATATATATATGTGTGTATATATATATATATATATTAAATGGACAAAACATAATTCAAATATTGTCGCTTCGAAATTTGATCTTAGAACCGTTGCCGTTCCGTGGTTTCTAACATGTAAGTATAGCTTTTGCTGATGCAGCCTTCCTAAAGAG
Source organism: Pontederia crassipes (assembly GCA_030549335.1). NCBI lineage: Eukaryota > Viridiplantae > Streptophyta > Magnoliopsida > Commelinales > Pontederiaceae > Pontederia > Pontederia crassipes. The sequence goes on from CM060198.1 coordinate 10,450,615, forward strand.
TGAATCAAACCATTTGACCCCAACATTTTTAACATTATTAGTATTCTCAAACACTAATACGATAAAACATCAGATGGACATAACACACAGAGGTAGGCGTATACCATATATAATCAATATATACAATACTCCACCCACCTTGGTTGGGTCATATATCTTATGCTCGTTGAAACTTAAGTAGGATATTTTTGTTACTAGTCTCATTTATCATAGTTACACTGTTCAAACATACAACTAGAAACTAGATAAATTACTCGACTGATAGTAAATTTTCAAATTTTGTGATGGCAATCAAAGTATATATACATACATACATATATATATATATATATATATATATTCTAGTACAACACTTTAAGCCACCTTTTCGAGTGCGAACATTACATTGGGGGCGGCGGCGAACGTCCATAGACGCCGCCGGGTTGATTTCCAGGAAGACCGCCATAACCGATACTACCTTGACTATGTTGTGGGGAGGGGGGCGAAGGCGAACCACCACGGCCATCGCCATTATCATTTCGGTTGACGCCTTCAAGGCCAACTCCGAAGGGAACGTCTCGCCTCTTCTGTCCCTCCATATTCGGCGCCGCCACCTTCTCTCCAGCACCGGCGGCGCATAACAGGGCAGCCAAGAGCAAGGCGAGGAAGACCTTCACCATTTTAAACCTGATTGCTTGCGTTGGTTGTCGATTTGGCACAGAACATATATATAAGGGGGTTTCGCTGAATGCCCTTGGACCTGCATGCCGGAGGATTAATTGGACGGAAATGCACGTGAATGATGAGAACACGTGAATGCTTTATTTCTTTTCCCGTGTAGAAAGGGATATATGTCAATTAGCTTTTATATTTTGGAGCTGACTTATGGGTAATGACCTTACACTTTGCTTTTTCCCTTAAAGAATTAATTTAGATAATATCTAATTTTTAATGTGCATAAGTTTATCACAGTATATCTAAGTCTCAAGGAGCATCCTCGTCATTTGACAAAGACTTGCTCTTTGAGACACTAGGAACTATTATGAGTTCAACTAACAAAATTCACTAAGACTAGCCAACAATCCATAAACATTAGCAAAACTAATAACTAAATAAAAAATGGTAAAAAGTGAAGATAAAAAAGTAATTAAATGCTGAAGTGGAATGATTAAAATTTATTTGATAGATAGTATCATTCTTATTGCATCAATTTTTATATAAAAAGGTACAAAGCAAAAAATAATGAGGCCTCTAAATTGATGCTAACGAGTCGAGCATTATGGCCGTACACTATTTAAGTCACCTATGATAAATCAAATAGAGAAGAAATAATTTTCTCGTGAACTTCGCAACTCAAATATGAAACGCTAATAATAACATCGAACAGAACTTGACATTATAATTAACAAGTAAATCATAATCCAAAACCAGTAGTGTCCAAAGATAATAATCAAAATCAATAGCTTTCTAGCGCCGGCAGCTAAGAGGATCCTTGAAAAAATAGTATAACCCATTGGAGCAGATAGAAGATCATGATCCCAAGATAATACAACTATTATGAGTATCGAGTCTCTCCTGATCGAACGATGATTTCATAAATTGAACCTGTAGGGGTTATAGTTCCTGTAGTGAGTATAGGGATTATTATTGTCATAATACATCTTAGAAAAGAAGATTATTTTCATAAATCTTCCGTAAACTATCACGATTTTTCACATTTAACTTCAAATTACGAACTTATTTTTTTAAATTACTAAACTATCACGACTTTTTCACTTTAGTCCTCCCGTCCACTTTCTGTTATGTTTTCGTGATTTTTTTATTTATGAATAGACTAAATTACCCCTCCCTCATAACACATCAGATAATAAATATTAAAAAATATAAAATGAAAAAAACTGGAGGGAGGGTAAGTTAGTCTTTTTCATAAATGACATTTCTTTTTCTTTACCAATTTAATCCTTCCAATGATTTTTTATTTTTTATATTTATTATTTCATATTTTTTGAGGGAGGGATAATTTAGTCTTTTCATAAATAAAAAAGTAAAATTAACAGAAAATATAACAGAAGTACACGGAAGGATTAAAAGATGGGACAGAGCTAACACTTGAACTTGATATCTTTTTAGAGGCTTGATCAATGTTTTTAGAACCGGACCAATGACCAAACTAGATTTGTTATCAGATCATGGTTGGTCCGCGATCGAATTAAATTTTATTCGAATAATATTATTTATTATAATTATAAAAATATAATACCAGTTATATAATATAATATATGAATATTTTACTAATAATATATTAATAAAATTAAAAATTAATATAATAAATTTTTTATTTGTTAAAAGTTTTAATAATGATGAAAAATAATGGTTAACTTATAAATATAAATAGATTATTATTGATGTAATATCTATTATTTAATGATGATAGATGCTATATTAATAATTTTTATCTTAAATTATTCTCATTTCTTTTTTCTTTAACACTTTCCTTTTTATTTTTTTTATTTCTTTATGTCCTTTGATAATAATATACCGAAAGGTTTGGTTACTAATAGAGCGGAATGACGTTGTATGATCCATGTAGCCGACCCCACCTAGTGGGATAAGGCTTTGTTGTTGTTGTTGTCCTTTGATAATTTTTTATTTTAATATTACCCAATTTTAAATACTTACCTTTTTATTTCAATTTCTATTTAATTTTATACATATTGATTTCCCTTCTCTTTATTCCTCAAATTCATTTTTTCTTTTTTTAATTTTCTATTTTTATCATTTTCTTTTATTTTTTTCTAAATTTGAATTGAATCAAGTTAAAACAATTCAGCCGAGTAGATTCAATCAAATTTTCCTGATTCAATATCAAAACTAATTTTAACATGAAATCAAACTAAATTCGCGATTGCACCGATGGGTGAGATCCCATTTTCATAATATTAGTTGGGCGTGACTTTATGTCCTTATCTATGGAGTCCACCCTTGACTGTGTTTGGTTTTGGAACTTGGGACAGAACTTGGCCCAAATATCGGACCTTTTGACAATCACTCGATAAAAAAAATTCACGCTAGAACAAAAGTTCTAGTCAACAAGTCACGAGACTCAAAATTCATGAAAAAAGTTCTTGCCATTGACAAGTTCTTGCCATTGACAAGTTCTTGCCAATGGCAAGAACTAATCTTGTTTTTTTTTTAATTTTGGCACGTAGGTCTAAAAGTAGGTGGTCCTACTTTTAGACCTACTAATTATTTAATAATATAAACTATATTATATGTTATATATAATAATTATTTATTTATTAATGTATTATCATCGTATTATTAGAAATAAATTTATTTATATTTAATAATAATTTTACTGAATATAATAGTTTACTTAGTATTATAGTATAATATTTTAATCCAACATTTAATAATTATTTATTATACTTTAATTAGTATTATAGTATGGTATTTATGGTTAAAATTAGGTCTATATATCTATTAATGTATATATAGTATATATTAATTTTGTATATATACATATATAGTTATTTATTGATCAATATATTATTATAAAACTTATAAAATAAATTTATTAGATCTAATTAATAAGTATTTTTATTATTTGACATACATATATTTTACTTAGTATTATAACACAATAAAGTTAAAAAAAATACATGATAAAATTAACTTAAATACTATTGTATTCCAATAAACTTTACTAATTGAAATTTTTAATTGTTTTTAGAGAAAATATACAGGATATAATTTACATTATATTATAATCTTATTAACATATTGCTTATGTTATAGTATTAATTTCATATTATAAAAACCTTTTTATCAAAATGAATATTAATACATTGTGCTATAACTTAAATTTTTAATCGAAGCCAAGTTTTTTTAATTATTTAAAAATATATAAATATATTTAGTAATAATACAATTTCTATCTAATATAAATTTTCTATCATATAAAATAATAAAAAATATATTTAGTTCTTACATTTTATGTAAACACCCACTAAAATTTATCTATGAAATTAACTTTTCATTCAAACACCAAACTCAAACTTTTTCATCTAATCGATTAGTTCTCAAAAAATAACGATAATTCGAAGTTCCCATACCGAATACAATCTCAAGCATCCGACGTCGTCGAACATGATGCCCTGTTGCATTTCTCGCATATCAGTATGTCATCACGAGAAACAAAAACAACTTTTTTTCCACGTGAGTAGAAAACGTCACATGCAATAATCAGAAGAGATTTTTTATTTAATAATATTAATGTGATTACTTTTATAGGAGCTTCAGTGTAAAAGTAGAATCTTGAGTAGAATTCTTTTTTAACTTTCTACCATTTAATTTTAATTCAATTTATTTATCTTTTCCATATTCATGTTTCCCCTAGAGGTCCGCTCCAATACACGAGGCAGCATAATAATATTTCAAGTTAGTGTATGGCCCTAGGTCTAAACCTGATTCCATTATAAGTGTAATTCCTTTCGGTTTGAAGTCGTTTCTTCCATGCTTATTCTTTCGAGAATGTGTTGGTGTAACACCGTGCAATTTTCACCCTAAAAGTGGAGGATAATTAGGTCATTTCATCAATGCTAACTTATTTGTCATCACTTAATCATAATATTATAATTCAATAATAATACAGTGAAAACTAATATTCATTTAAAATAAGAGAAGATCATCATTCATTTAACGGAAGACTTTAACTTAAAATAACAATAAAATTAATGTCATAAAACATAATGAAAGCACTATTCATTTTCATATTTAGAAGAGACTCTGGGACTCATGACTCCATCTATTATTTGTCGTCATGAGTTGACTCAGTTATCCATCCAAACAATTCAGTTACCTGCACGAACCCAGAGTATAAGGTTGTCCAATTAGAGTATGAAAAGACCAATTCAATAAAATACATCCTAAATAGAATACCACACGACACATGTATATTCATAAATGCACATGTCATTAATTCATGAAGAATCAAATCGTTGCCCTCCAGTAGACTAACTAAGCCTTGATGCCGATGCTCTGTCACTCGAGGGTGAATGAGAACATATATACCATTGCAGGTAAGATACAGTTATTCTCTCAAAAAATGCTAATTTCAAAGTGCAGGGCACAACAATTTTTCGAGAGAAATTGTAACACAATGGAGTAGGGCACCATATTTCCTATCATCAGTTTGAGGGGCGACAAGTAATAGTATTCTTCAATTGGGTTCATTATTATCATAATCATCAAACAATTTACATCACCCAATATTCAAATTTTAACCTAGTTACGACTGTCCATGCATTTCATGTATCTAGATTCATATACAATTATCAGGCATCAACTTTGAAAATAACTTTAAATATATCATATATATTTCTTTTGGTCGGTCACGACTGTGATGGAGTGGTCACATCGTGTTTCACTTCTAAGTATTTGGTCATGGTCATACAAATTAGTGTCACGGCCGTGCCACATTTCTGGCACGACTTTTTTACGGTCGTGCTGCTTTGACCATGACCGTGGGAGGGAGTTTTGCTCATCTGCGAGAATAATACGGTCAAGCGATATTTTTGCCCTCCAGGTCTTATTAGGCTCGCACAAAAAAATACTAATAGCTCAAATTTTTATCTTATTGCTCTATTATCAGTGTCTAACCCATATTAATCTCACTTTCTGCATGTTTTTCAATAAAACTTTGAAAAAATGCAATACAGAACATTCTAAAGGGTCTAGGCCTTATCTATATTGATATAGAAATCAAAGCACATGAAAAACATACGAAATCATTCATTCCTTCAAATCTAGGATTCATCCTAAATCTCACAAAATGAAATCCTAGCATAAGAATTTAACATGGGATTTCAAGAACATGAATTATATATGAGAACCCTTCAGATCTAATGCAGGATATGGTCCTCAATCACAAATCCTATCAAGAAATATGATGTTCTTGGATCTCTCAATCCAAACAGACAAACATTGAGAATGGAGAGAGGTGTTTAAATCCTCTTTACATACCTTAATCATTCTAATTGATTCTCCTCTTCTTCCTTTTCATCTTCTTCCTCCACATTTTTGTTTCTTAATATCTCCTTTCTCAAATCCTAGCCGTTAAGAGTTCAAATAGAGAAAAGCGATAAACAAGAGAGTCTTATGTCTTTATATATGGAGGTTAGGGATTTTGACCAAAAATACAATTATTCTTGATAAAAATTTGAGGTGTTACAATTGGTATATAATTAGTAAAACTCGTAAAATTAAATCTAGAAAAACAAATCTACTTTTTATCTTCAAATTTTTGTAAAGCCTAGGAACCTCTTTCGAAAGGATATTGCATACGGCTTCCACTACAAGAAAATTGCGATTTTTCGACGGGCAATTTCCGACGGTTCGAAATCCATCGCAATTTGCGACGGATTTTTCGACGATTTCATTTTTGACAGATTTTTTGATGGTTATGACCGTCGAAAGTTATTTATATTATTATTTAATTTTTCGACGATTAGGAACGTCGATATTTCCGACGGATATCCATCCGTCGCAATTTCCGAAGGATTTTCCGACGGTCACAACCGTCAAAAATGAAAAAATAAATTATGTAATTTGTTATATTATTATTTAATTTTTTCGATGGATTTTCCAACGGATACGTTGGTCGGAAATGAAAAAATTAAATTATGTATTTTTTATATTATTATTTAATTTTTTGACGATTAGGAACGTCGATATTTCCAACGGATATCCATCCGTCGCAAAATCTGCCGTAATTTCCGACGGTCATAATCGTCGGTAAATGTATAATAACATCATACGAGGAATATTTTATTAATATAACTAGGGACGGCCCAAACCGTCGCAATTACCGATGGTTTCGACCATCGATAACGTTTATCGACGGTTCAAATCGTCGGTACAATAAAAAATAAACATTATATATAACTAAATATATTTTCGACGGTCATAATCGTCGGTAATTTTAAAAATAGTTAATATTTATGTTTTCGACGGCCGGAGCCGTCGGTAATTAAAATTTCGTTATCCCACTTTTTTTTCCTTTTCCCGCTTTATCTCTCCCTTATATATCATATATCATTCCTCCTCCTCATCTTTCTCTCTCCTTCCTCTCCTCTCTCTCTCCCTCTCCCTCTCCCTCTCCCAGCCCGTGCCGACGACCCTCTCCCGTATCGGACACCAGCGACCCTCCCGCGCCGGCGACCCTCTCCCGCGCCGGCGATCCTCTCCCGCACCGGCGACCTTCTCCCGCGCCGGCGTCCCTCTCTCTCTCTCTCTCTTTCTCTCTCCGGCCGGATCCGGCCCCCAGCGGCTGGATCTCGCCACTGGCGGCCGGATCCGGCCCCCAGCGGCTGGATCTCGCCACTGGCGGCCGGATCCAGCCGTCCGACGGCCGATCCGGCCCCCAGCGGCTGGATCTCGCCACTAGCGGCCGGATCCAGCCGTCCGACGGCCGATCCGGCCGCGAGAGGCCGGATCCGTCACCATCCGGCCGCTGTCGGCCGGATCTGCTGCCATCCGGCCGCTGTCGGCCGGATCTACTGCCATCCGGCCGCTGTTGGCCGAGGGCCGGATCCGGCCCCCGACGGTCGGATCGACCGCCAGGCGGTCGGATCGACCGCCAGGCGACCGGATTCGGCCGCCAGGCGGCCGGATTCGGCCGCCCGGCGATCGATCTGGCTGCCTCCGGCCCCAGCGGCCGGATCCGGCCTCCTGCGGCAGGTTCGGCCGCCGGGCGTTCGGATCCGGCTGCCTGGCGGCGGATCCATCCTCTCGCGGTCAGATCGGCCGCCGGACTGCCAGATCCGAACCCAGCGGTCCGGATCGGGCGTCGACGGCCAAGATTCGGTCCCCAGCGGCCCGGATCTGGCGCTGGCGGCCCGTATCCGATCCCCAGCGGCCCTGATCCAGCCCTGGCGGCCGGATTTGGTCGCGGCCGGAGCTAGCCGTGGCCCGATCTGGCCGCTAATTTTTTTATATTTAAAAAAATCTTTTCGACGGTTGCGACCGCCGAAAGTTTCGACAGTTGCGACCGTAACGGCCGGTCTTTTCCGACGATTGCAATTGTCAGAAACTTCAACGGTTCGAACCGCCGACATTTTCCGGCGGTTGCAACCGTCGAAAACTTTCGATGGTTCGAACCATCGGTACTTTTTCCGACGGTTCTGACCGTCGATATTTCCGACGAATTTTTTTCGACCGTCGCAAATCGATTTGCGACGAGCATTTTTCTGACGGATCGATTCCGATTGAAAAACCGTCGATAATTGCGTTACCGACGATTTTCGGACAGATTACCGACGATCCGGACCGTCGGTAATCAGCTTTTTTCTAGTAGTGTTCCCATTGTTGGATTGGTTGACCCAATTACATACATATACCTCTCATGGAAAAAGTCTACATTGATCGCAAATATCTGGCAATTGAAGACAGAGCTTTGCTTGGGTGAATTGTTTAGAAGAAATGGGCTAGATTTAGTTGAAGTGGGATATGGCATAATTTTTTTTAAACAAGATCAAGTGGCCCATCATACAAGTTAAAATAACCCACCAAATTAGTGGTTATTTTGGAAAATTAAAGATAAGTATATTTATTTTACCATTTAATTCTTCTTAATCCAACTATACCTAAATAAAACCTAATTAATGATAATAAAAGATTTGTCTACGCAAATCTTCTTTAACCCACACATTGTGGTTTATATCCAAACAAAAATAAATTAAATTAATTCAACCAATCTCATAAATGTATTTTCAAACATATTTTTTATATAAAAACTTTCATTTTTTAAATTATTTTATCAAAATATTAAACAAAATCGAAGATTGGGTAAGGGTTTGAATAACAAAGTAAACCTTTAACAACAATCAGAAGCAAAGCTGTTTTTACAATTTAAAAACCGATATCTAGATTGCTAATTAACTTATCCCTTTAAACAGCACAGTGTTTCTCATTTTGAGATTTCATCTTAGAACCGTTTCCAGTTCCTGGTTGGTCCTTTTTTTATTCCTGCAAGTAGAACTCTTGCTAAGACAGCCTTCCTAAAGCGTGAATCAAACCATCAGATTCAGACTACTTCTAAGACGTATGACGTATGGCGTATATGTTTTGGTGCCGAGGCATTGGAGCTGAGGACTTCATCCAAAAGTCTCTTCACATGAAAGATGTGCAGAGACTTAGAAGTTACGCCAGAGCACCGGCACCAGCAATGCCCATGGCCAGCGCCAAGAGGAAAATGCCACTGGACTTGATGCCTGAGGGTAGCGGCACCAAGAGGAAAATGCCCACTGGACTTGATGCCTGAGGGTAGCGGCACCAAGAGGAAAATGCCCACTGGACCTGTTCACATCGATCGTTTTAAGGAGACTCAGACTACTTCTAAGACGTATTACGTATGGCGTATATGTTTTGGTGCCGAGGCATTGGAGCTGAGGACTTCATCCAAAAGCCTCTTCACATGAAAGATGTGCAGAGACTTAGAAGTTACGCCAGAGCACCGGCACCAACAGTGCCCATGGCCAGCGCCAAGAGGAAAATGCCACTGGACTTGATGTCTGAGGGTAGCGGCGTCAAGAGGAAAATGCCCACTGGACCTCTTCACATCGATCGTTTTAAGGAGACCATTGGCAATGCAACATCATTTTTTGTGAATAGAAGTGATTGCATCTCAAGTGATTGTCTGGAGCACGGGAAATCACGTGTGATGGGAAACCTCACGGGAAACATCTTTGCTCATGATGTCAACTTTTGTTCAACTCGGTATACTGGAAATGTATCTTTTGCTTTTGAAATGTTGATGGATGGTTTACTGTTGTATCATTTTTTGTACCTCATGTGATGTATTCATATACTCTAATTTAACTTTGTAATGAGCATTTAGCTGCACTTTATCAATTGAAAAAATGATATATTGATATTTTTTTATATTGGTCATTGTATGTGTCATTTATATCATTGTAAAATTGATAATTTGATATAAATGATATTACTGCGAAAAAAATTATTGCTAATTTGTGACTGGATTGGGACGATTTTGTGACAAACTGCAAATTGTAGGAATCAAATCCGATAGAAATTAGCTACGGAACAAGGACAAATTAGTCACAAATAAAATTATAATTATTTTTAACACCGTAACATTATAATTACTACTTAGTGATTGATTAGCAACTGATTTTGAATTCTAATAATTAAAAGTTACCACAAATTAGTCCAACAAAGAGGGCATATATATCAATATATACATACTCCAAAGAGGGCGTGGACGCAGACGCATTGCAACATGTTAAGCCGCCGTATTGAGCGCCAACATTACGTTGGCGGGGATGGCGGCGGCAAATCTCCATTATCCGCCACCGTTGGAACCACCGCCATAATCACTGCCGCTGCCACCGCCAGAACCACTGTCATAACCACTGCCGCGGTCATAGCTGTGATGGTCATTAATTTGTGGTGGGGGCGGCGCACCTTTATAGGTGCGACCACGGCCAGATCTGCTTCCGTAACCACAGCCACATCCATCGGTGCCACCACCATCATTGCAGCTTCCATGGCAATATCCATAACCATTGCCGTAGCCGCCTTCAAAGCCACCTCCGGAGCCAACACCTTGGCTCTTCTGTTCCTCCATGTTCTTCTGCACCGGCTTATCAACGAGCCCTCGAACGCCGGCGGCACAGAACAGGGCAGCCAAGAGCAAGGCGAAGAAGACTTTCTCCATTTTAGCTTGTTGGCTTTGGCTGGTCGATGTGGGGTGAATAGCATTACATAGGGGGTTTGCTGCATGCCTGTGGAGCACGCAGAGAATTGAACACGTGTCAGTATTAATTAACTAAGATTTGCACGTCCTAATGATTTCTTTCTTTGTCCGGGTAGAAAGTGATATTGATTAGATTTACATTTTGGAGCTGAATGACTTATGGGTAATGACCTACTTTCCTTTTCTCTTAAAATATCAATTTATCATATCTAATTTTGAATTTGGTGATTTGAACTTGTTCAAAAGTTATTTGAACATAGACGTAGCTTTTGCCAAAGTTTCAACCAAGCAGTCAACTGAACTAATGTATCAAATGTAAGGACTTGGCCACTTCGACCAGCATCTTTCCACTAATGAGGGAAGCATTAAATTAAACTAGTGCGTAAAAAAGGAAGACATGCTATTTAAAATATCACCAAAAAAATATCTTATTTAATTAGTCTTACACAATTATGTCACAAGGCTTCTTCTTCAAACTCCATATATAGACCATCTTTGTGTTGGGAACATATGTCAAATGGTAATATTGATCTTTGTTTGGGTTTTACCAACGTTTTCGTCGTATAATATAATAAAAGTATAGCTAAATAAGAAAACGACGAATATAGTTTAATGGAACATAGAGAAATTGGTTGATTAAGGTCAATCTTGAATTTTTAAAATGAGAATTTTGAAAAAAAATGGTCATTTGAAAGAGAATGTTGAGATAATTGATGGAAATTTTTTTATTTACATTAATGTTTAAACATACAATGAAGAAAATATTGTTATATATATATTTATATCTAATTAGATCTATGATCAAGTTGTACATATACTTCATAATCTTGGAATTGGAAAAACATAATTCTAGGTATGTTATGTATCACTATTAATGACTCATAAAATGCATCGCCAACGTTGACGACGGCTCGTATACATACAGGATGTAAAATATGAACACAAACATCTATCCAAATTTTCTTCCATCATGCATCGAGTTGGTGGAGTCGGCTCCTCTTTAAGCGTTTAGAGTTCGAATCTTTATGAATATAAAAAAATTCTATTGTGAGTCTCACCTATAACTGTCAGACAAGCGATTCGGAACAATTATATTAAATTAATTGAACTCGATGGTGGACCGAGCTCCAACTTCTAGATTATGTACATAACCGTTAGCGTCGCACGAGTTGAACAACTCCGCCTTTTCAGACACCTGCTGTATAAAAAAAAAAGCATTGAATCCACCAACTTTCTCATGCATTTGGCTCGCCAACATATATGAGATCATGAACTAAATTAGTAGATCGATCAAAACAGGTCAATTTTCAAAACCGCCAATTTTTTCTTTTCAAATGAAGTTAAAAATTGAGTATACTGTGTACTGCAGTATACTACATAAAATAATACATTCATCTGTAATATAAATATGATTTTAGTGAACAATAACACGTATAATAGATCAATCAATTTATTATTTATATACCCATGTTGATACTCTCGTAGTATTAGATTTGGAGCTCGTCATATAGCTGGGAGATGCTATTTGAAGGAGGCATTTGTTTGCGAAGTAACACTTTTGTTTCGTCAAATTTCGTCAAATATCAGCGAGGAATCGAGTTTCGGAATGAAAACGTGGAATTCGGATTGCATTCAGAGTTGTCTTTTTTTATTTGAGTTTGACGCGACAGGTTGCTTTTTTTGTAAAATTCATTTTCTCTCATACCATATACTTCATAAAATAAATTATTTAATAAACATAGAATAATTTTAATAAAAAAATAATATAGTATTATTTATTACTTATTATTTTATTAAAAATTTAACATTTAATAAATATAATTAATTTAAAATTTTTATATTTAAATAATATATATTTATAATAATTTTTCTACATAATTTTTTTATAATTTTATTTTAATTAATAATAAATTATACATAATTATAATAATTATTTTTAATTCAAAATCTATAAAAAATTCATTTATCGCATCAATTTCCTAATTTCTCATCATTACATTTCACTTCGTCCAAATACACTTCGAATTAATCAATATTATAGACCGAGAACTTGAAACAAACTGCCATTTCGTTTGAGTACCGTTAGTGGACCAGTGATAGTGGTGAAGTACTATGAGATATGTGGTCAAGTCATCGCATTTCACAGATTCAATTGGCGCAGCAGCTTGAATATTTAAATTAATCAGTGAACACTGAATGCCATTTTCGTTTGCAAATAATTAAATAGAGCTTAATTTAGTTTAAATATTATAAACAATTACAACATAATTTGCATTGAATCAGGACCGACCTAGAACCCTTTTTTTTCAATTGAGTTTTATAATAAAACCAAAATTTAAACAAATCAAAGTACTAAATATCACTAAAATTAAAGCATCTTCAATTTTATGTTCTATCCATTATTTAAATCAACAATTTTTTTGAAAAAAATTCTCATTAATCTTCAAATCTATTTCGTATCGTTGAGTTCGAAATATGGTAACGCAATTAATATCAATGCTAAAAATGATAACTAAATTTATACTGCAGAATATAAAAAATAGTAACTATCTAGAAAATGAAAAATTAAAAAGTTGAGAGATCTTAATAAAACAAAATATGTTTAAATAATACCGATTTCACAAAAAATTAGGATCCATTGCTTTACTTCTATCTTTCTTTCATTTGTCTTTACTTCTACAAAAGTGAAAGAAGATTTTTGAAGATGAAACATTTAGAAAGTTGAAGATGAAAATAATAGCGAGTCATTGAGTCATAACTTGGAAGAAAAGTGATAGAAGATGAGTTTTGTAACATAAAAGTACAAAAAATAGGATAGCTATGAAGAATTATTTAATATATTTTTTTATAAAATATGTATAAATTCTTTGAGATACCTAACTAAAATGGTACTTAGAAAAAAGTATCTAATAATATTTTAAATGAGTGGTATTGCTGTTGTTTCTTATTAAGATTATATTAATATATTATGATGTTAGCTGCTAGATAAATAGTATGGACTGATTTAAAATTTTATGGGGTCAATTGATCCCATATTGAAGCATGTAGGTCCGCCCATGAATCAAACATTATTGTATTTTTTTTAAAAATAATTTATATTTCCTCTTACAAAATTTCTGATATTCAAATTGAGAAGCTTGATCACATAGTAGGTTTTACATTGAGCATTTCTTGAATGGATGGTTTACAAGTAATGGGCTAGATTTAGTTGGAGCAGGGAGTTTTTAGAAAGCCATAATAATGACAATTTTCTACATTTAAAGTAAGATTAAGTTACTCATTCTAAGTTAATAATATAATTTAAAATGAATTCATCAAATTAATGGATCTAGAGAAAGTAGAAATAATTATACTTTCTACCTTTATTTCTTAATGATAATAAAAACATTTGTCTAACTCACCCTTCTTTTATCTCATGCAATTAAAATAATTTGTATAAACAAATAAATCAATACAACTTATTTGATGAATTTATATTCAAACATATTTTTTTTATAACAAATTCACCTCCATCAACGTTATCAATATTTACTTTACCATCCTACTTCATAAAAAGGTCAAAATAAAGTTCAAAATTTATTAAGGGGAATGAAAGGTAAAGAATGAGAAAGAAAATGACGAAAAAAATGTAGGAGGATGAAAGTGAGTAGTTATTACTGTTTGATTGATATTAATAAGGAGAAGAAAATGGAATGAATGTTAAATTATTATGTTATTTGGACGATTTTATCCTTTACGTATATAGTTATATATCTTATTTATTTGGTAAAAAAATGAAAATACATATTAAATATGTCTTTTCCTTCTTTTTCACTTGGGATGAAAAAACAATATAACATTAAAAAAGAATGAAAGAAAAAATAGAGGACTTTTCACTTAATTTCCCTTCAACTTAAACTCAATTAAATAAAAAAAAACCAATCCTCCTCATTTTCCTTCTCCTTCTTTATCCTCCTTTCACTTTCAACCAACAACCAAAAAGATCCTAACAGTAAAGACTCATATTGGCAGTCAAGCAAAGTAAGGTTTTAAGAATAGTCTGCAGTAAAGCTTTAAGAATAACCTTTAAACAGCACCAAAAACTTTGTCACTTTGAGATTTGATGTCACAGAACGTTTTCCCTTCCGTTATTCAACCTGCAAGTAGAGGCTTCTGCTAATGCTGCAGCCTTCCTAAAGCGTGAATCAAACATTTTGCTCACGAATATTTCTAATATTAGTTGTATTTTTTTAACACTGATACCAGTTAACACACTACAAGAAAATCGTGATTTTCCGATGGATAATTTCCGACGGTTCGAAATCCGTCGCAATTTGCGACGGATTTTTCGACGGTTTCGTTTTCGACTGATTTTTCGACGGTTATGACCGTCGGAAATAATTTATATTATTATTTAATTTTTCGATGATTAGGAACGTCGATATTTTCGATGGATATCCATTCGTCATAATTTTCGACGCGTTTTCCGACGGTCACGACCATCGGAAATAAAAAAATAAATTATGTAATTTATTATATTATTATTTAATTTTTCCGATGGATTTTCCGACGGTCACAAGCGTCGAAAATAAAAAAATAAATTATTAATTTGTTATATTATTATTTAACTTTTTCGATAGATTTTCCGACGGTTACGACCATCGGTAATGAAAAAATAAATTATATATTTTTTTAATATTATTATTTAATTTTTTCGACGATTAGGAATATCGATATTTCCGACGGATATCAATTCGTCGCAAAATCCGTCGCAATTTTCGACGGTCGTGACCATCGGTAAATGTATAATAATATAATATAAAGAGTACTTTATTAATATAACTAGCGACGGCCCAAACCGTCGCAATTACCGACGGTTTTGACCGTCGGTAACGATTACCGACGGTTCAAACCGTCGGTAAAATAAAAAATAAACATTATATATAACTAAATATTTTTTCGACGGTCACAACCGTCGGTAATTATAAAATAGTTAATATTTATATTTTCGACAGCTGAAGCCGTCGGTAATTAAAATTTCGTTATCCCACTTTTTTTTCCTTTTTCCCGCTTTCTCTCATCTTTTTCCCTTCTATATAATTTCTCCTCCCTCCTCTCCTCTCTCTCTCTCCCTCCTCTCCTCTCTCTCTCTTTCCCTCCTCTCCCGGCCCGCGACCCTCCCACGCCGGCCTCCCTCTCCTGCACCGGACGCCGGCGACCCTCCCGCGCCGGCGACCCTCTCCCGCACCGGCGACCCTCCCGCACCGGCGACCCTCCCGCACCGGCGACCCCCTCCCGCGCCGACGACCCCTTGTCTCGCCGCTTCTTCCTCTCTCTCTCTTTCTCTCTCTCTCTTCCCCTTGTCGCGCCGACGTCTCTCTCTCTTTCTCTCTCCGGCCAGAGGCCACTGTCGGACGGATCTCGCCGTTGGCGGCCGGATCCGGCCGTGAGTGTTCGGATCCGACCGTGAGTGTTCGAATCCGGCCCCCAGCGGCCGGATCTGTCGGCTGGCGGCCCGGATCTGCCCCCAACGGTCGGATCGACCGGCTTGCGGCCGGATCGACCTGCTTGCGGCCGGATCGGTCACGGGCGGCTGGATTTGATCGTGGCCGGAGCTGGCCGCGGCCCGATCCGGCCGCTAATTTTTTTATATTTAAAAAATTCTTTGCGACGGTTGCGACCGCCGAAAGATCGACGGTTGCGACGATCGTCGAAAGTTTCGATAGTTCCGACCGTCGAAAAGTTGCGACGGTTAGAACCGCCGGCCTTTTCCGGCGGTTGCAACCGTCGGGACTTGCGACGGTTCGAACCGCCGGCCCTTTCCGGCAGTTGCAACCGTCGGAAACTTGCGACAGTTCCAACCGCCGGGGCTTTTCCGACGGTCAGAACCGTCGATATTTTCGACGAATTTTTTTCGACCGTCGCAAATCGACTTGCGACGAGCGTTTTTCCGACGGATTGATTTCGACTAAAAAACCGTCGGTAATTGCGTTACCGACGATTTTCGGGCTGATTACCGACGGTCCGGACCGTCAGTAATCAGCATTTTTTTAGTAGTGACATACCCGGTTCAAACATAGGACATCAGATGGACATTACACATAGGCGTATATATATATATATATATATATATATATATATATATAATATACTCCAAAGAGGGCGTGGACGTAGACGCATGAGGCAACATTACTTTGGGGTTGGGGGAGAGGGAGGCCAATTTCCATATCCAGAACCGTAGCCGTCATGGACATTACCTTGTGGGGATGGCGGCGAACCTCTATAGTTGCCACCACTGCCAAATCTGCTTCCGTAGCCACTGCCACCTTCATCACCACCATCATAGCAGCTTCCATGGCAACTGCCATAACAACTGCCGTAGCGGCTTTCAAAGCCACCCCTGGAGCCAACATCTTGGCGCTTCTGTTCCTCCATGTTCGGCGTCACCCGCTTCTCCACAAGCCCTCCAGCGCCGGCGGCACAGAACAGGGCAGCTAAGAGCAAGGCGAGGAAGATCTTCACCATTTTAGCTTGCCTGCTTTGGCTGTCGATTTGGGCGACGCGTATCACAATATATAGGGGCATGTTTATGAGAAGTTTGCTGTATGCAAATGAACATATATTTTAGTCTATTCCAGTGATTGCCAAGTGGTCTGGTGTTCAGACTTGGCCTCCTCATAATTTTGCAAAAACTTTTGTTTTGGCCTCCCCTGGAGTTTGACTCCGAGTGAAACTGGAGGAGAGTGAAATCCTAATCTTAATCAACTAATATTTCCTAGTTCCTAACAGTGAATAATGAAAAAGCGTCCTTGTAGTTTCTTTCTTTCTTGGGGATGGAATTTTATGTAATGTTCTGGAAAAAAAATTTGAATTACTAAAACCTACTTGCACAGATATGAGTACTCGCTAGGGGCACGGATATAAAATTTAGGGTGCATGTACATTATATTTAATATAAATTTTATATAAAAATAATATATAATATAAGAAATTAAGCTAATAAATAATAAAACTATTTTTTTGCAAATATATATCATATTTTTATTAATATCAAATAATTTAAATCATATCATATTTTATATAAATCATATTTTAAATCATATCATATTATTTAATTTTACTTATATTTTAATTAAGACAGCAAATAAAAATACTAATTAAATTTACAGCATCAAGTCTGTCATCTCAAAAAAAAATATAGTGCTAAGATCTACTTTTGAGTTGTCAATTTTCTTTTTTTTTGCTCTGCAGACCTTTCGTTCTTTTTTTCTTATTCCACGCGTCTCACTTTTTCTTTGTCCCATTTTCCTCCATGACTTGGTTGTTTTTACTTTATTTCTTTGGTCTCTCTTTTTCCATTCTTGTGGTTTGCAAACTCTACCTTAAGATAGGTAAGACGTATCCATACGTACCCAGCTTGTACCCATATCCGATACATACCAAATACGGATACTTAATAGTTTTTGCCATACTCGTGCTTCGTAGACTAAAACACTCTTAAAAGTAAACCACTTTTAAAAGTAAAGGAATCAAAGACAAAAAAATAAGGAAAATTGGTCCCCTGATAGTTGAATGGACTAAAAAAATGACAAATAGGGTAAACGAGTCAAGTGGCCAACTCTGTTTCTCTTCTCCATTCTCCTCTTGGGTGCCGACGTCCTTTTTGTGTTCTAAAATCACAAATATTGCTATTAGGAGCTCATATATCGAAAAAAAGGAGCTCATATAGGTGAGGAAAGACCAAGCAAGGAGGGAAGAAGCAAGATAAAAAATTCAGACCCAAGGAGAGAATAGGAAGTCACTAAACCCATTGGTGATTAGGTATGTTAGAGGAATCCATTTTTTATTTCAATCCACCTCAGGTTTGGATGGTGTTGCGAAATATCTTCGATATCAACAATTCATGAAAAACATCGATGAATAGATAGTGAAAAAATAATAAAAATCACACACAGAGAAAGACATAAATTTTACGTGATTCGGAGATTGTCTCCTACATCATTTCATAGAATTTCACTGTATTCGTATGTCTCTCATATCTTACATGCATTATCCAAATCTCCACAATATATGGTGCATAACCATTATCAGATATATACATTGGGTAACAACCTAGGATAACCGCATATCTATCATGATTCTTCATAACTCTATATCTAACAAATAAAGTAGTTATGATAATCATTCAATCTCCCCAGATTATGATTATAAGGAAGTTACAATAACTACTTCTTACCATAACTAATAATAAATTAGTTAAGTTCAGAATCAGACTCCATCCAACTAACTCCAACAATCTCCCACTTGGAGACTGATTCTCTTGAGATTGAGTTGCACCTGCCTGTGCCCAAACTCTGTACGACTCCTCCCTGCAACTAACTTTGGAGGGAACCTGAGGTTGCACCAAACCTTGATTTTCTGTGATCGCCATCTGACTCTTCCTTGATCTTGTACAACCACTTCTTATTCAATTCCTTTTCACATTTAGACAACCTTGTTTGCACCCAAGTTTTATCCTTGTACAACGAATCAATTTCATCCAGCCTTGCTAACTCCGACTTGATCAAATCATTAACCGTCAAGAATTTTTTGAAATACTCTCGTTTATCAGCATCAGATAGCAACATGAAATTCTGAGAAGTAGAGTACCTCACAAGTGGTCTTATTTCTTAGTCGATCGCCTGATATGGGGTTTAGTACTCGATCCAGTTTGTATCACCTCAGGCTCTTGCTAAATAATCTTTTTGGACCCAACCACATCTTCATCTGATATACCCTCAAGTTTCACTTGAGCTTGCCTTTTTTTTCTGCATTACCAAATTCTATAACAACTTGTCTTTATACATGGTCTTTCATGGAATACCATATTTCTTTTTCGAATAATTTTTCTGTTCTCATTATTCTAGAAATGATATCCAAACTCATTAAAATCATAACCAATAAAAAAATACCTTCGAGACTTAACTTGTCTCTACACGCAGAATCAATATATATATATGATAGGCAACCGAAAATCCTTAGATGGGAAAAAATCTACCTCTTTACCACTCCAGACCTCTTCTGGTAGTTCGTTCTCCAATGGTACAGATGGTCCATGATTGATCAGGTATGTCGCTGTGTTTACTGCATCTGCCTAAAATGATTTCGGTAGACCTGCAAAGATCCTCATGCTCCAGGGGACGCTCATTCAGCGTCTTATTCATATATTCAACAACATCATTCTGTTGTGTCATTCTTGAAATTGTCATCTCCATCATGATGTCATGTTCCCCGCATAACTTTTTAAACTCATGATTCACATACTCACGGCCATTGTCAGATCGCAAACACTGATCTTAACGTCTGCTTCATTCTCTACATGCGTCTTCCATTTCTTGAAAGTAGATAACACATCAAATTTATTTTTTAAAAAATAAACCCATACTTTCCTAGATTAATCATCAATGAATGTTACATAATACAATGACCCGTCGAGGGATGGAATTGGAGATAGCCCCCCACATCCGTGTGCACAAGCTCCAACTTGCTACTCTTCGACATCTTTTGAACTTTGCTGAAGGTGACTTTATTCTGCTTCCCCAGTACATAACCTTCACAAAGTTCACCGTCGACTGACTTCAGACTTGGTAGTCAACCCATCTTGTGCAGAACCTTCATCCCCTTTTCACTCATATGTCCAAGTCTACAATGCCAAACTTCAGACATATCATCTGAATAAGTTGTTGTAATAATTCTAGTGTTCAACGATCTGTACAAAGTACTCAGCTTGCTGCTCCGTGCGATCATCATGGCTCCTTTGGTGACCTTTCAAGTGTTACCTAAAAAAATCGTAGTGTAACCCTCTGAGTCAAACTGTCCAACCGAGATCAGATTTCTCTTCAATCCCGGTATATGCCGAACATCTTTTAACTTCCAAGTTGTCCCATTATTAATGACATTCTTTACGTTCCCTTTTCTCACAACATCCAAGGCTTTATCATCTACCAAATAGATCTCGCCAAAGTTATCGGTTGTGTAATCTTTCATACATTCCATTTGTGATGTCGAATGATATGAAGCTCCAGAATCACACTCAAAACCAATGCATCTGATACTTTTTCTATAGCAGCATTTGCTGACTCCTCATTAGTTTTTTTTCTTAGGTGCTTCACAATTCTTCTTCAGGTGACCTTTCTTCTTGTAATTCCAGCATGCGAATTCACCAGATCTCGACTAGTTTCATCGCTTTACGTTTGATCTTTCTTGATTTTATCCTCATTGTTGCATTCTTTCCCTGCCCTATGCACTCAACGTCGAGCTTGAGGCTTCTCCTGATTCTCTCTAGTGAACATCTTCGCTTAGAATCAGATTTCGTATATTATCGAACTTCAACTTCGTTAAACCGGAAGAACTGCTGACCATCCTCACAGTTGCACCCCAACTTTCTAGTAAAGAGGACAACAAGATCAAAGCCCACACTTCATCATCAAAAGTGATACTCACCGAATTCATCTGTGTGATGATAATGTTGAATTAATTGATGTAATATGCGAACAAAGCTCCTTCAGACATCTTCAGGTTATATAACATTCTCATCAAATACATCTTATTTGATATAGTTGACTTCTCATACATGTTTGATAACACCAAGAGCTTCCCGGTCGATGAGTGCCCAGTTCGTGTCGCTCATCGCCTCAGGCTTTTCCATAGAGAAAGGCCCGTGCAATTTTTTCTAATACAGATAGTCCTCGATCTACATTTTTTGAGAAGTTGAAATATCTATCTTCGAACTACTCGATCTTGACCTTTCCATCATCTGTCACCATCGGTCCCACTGCCCACGAACGCCTCATCGAAGCTCTGATACCAGTTGTTGCAGAATATTTTCAATACCAACAAACCGTTGATATCGATGTCTGGGAGAAATCGATGAGTAGATAGTGGAAGAATAACAAGAAATCACACACAGAGAAAAACACACGATTTTACGTAGTTCGAAGATTGTCTACTAAATTCACGGTCGTCTCATAGAGTTTCACTATATTCAGATGTCTCTCATGTCTTACATGCATTATCTAGAACTCCACAATATATGGTGCGTAACCGTTACCAGATATGTGCCTTGGATAACAACCCAAGATAATTGTATATCTATCATGATTCTCCATAATTCCATATCTAATAAATAAAGTATTTATAAAAATCATTTAATCTTCTCAGATTATGGTTACAAGGAAGTTACAATATTTCATATTCTCCTTACCATAACTAATAATAAATTAGTTAGAACCAGAATCAAGCTCTATCTAACTAACTCCAACAGATGATGTATTTGATTTATGTGGACGAATTTCAATAGCTTTGATGTGCTAGAAACTTTGAGTCGATTTCATGATGCCTAGAGGTGTGTTCTGGTTTTGGGAATGAATGCTCTTAGCATGGATGAAATCGATTCTTCTTATCCATGCTCGATCTTATGGATGTTCTTCTAATGGTCTTTTGATGGGTTTTTCTATGGTAAGTTTGCTTGAATTCTTCTTGGTGAGATTTTGACCCAAATGGTTCCAGTTGAGTACCTAGATTGCATATTTGAATTCCATGTAAGACCCCTTATAGATGGCGAGTCTTGGTATGCAATGCATAGACTCCATAGGTGGTGATGTGAAGTGTAATGAATTGTAAAGAACATTTAAGTGGTTATTGAAATTCCTTTATGAGCATCTTGTAGAAGTCCATGTCCAAACATAGAAGTGTTGTTTTGTAATTGGGCGTCACTCCACTTGTCCCCCCCTCTGTGATGTAGATAATCACGGCCATGACAATATTGCGTCTGCTGACCCTTAAGTCATGATTGATGGAGGTATTTGGTTATGAGATGGTTCCACTATAACGGCCGTGATGAGATAGCATCACAACCATGCCGCTACCTTAGAATATTGAGATGAACCTAATTGCTTCTCTTCTATCTATCTATTTTTCATTTCTTTTTATTTTGGGATGAAATATTTAAAGAGTTGAAGATGAAAGTGATAATAATGGGTCATTGAGTCATAACTTGGAAGAAAATATGATAGAAAATGAGTTTTGAAATATACAAGTAAAAAAAATAGGATAATTATGAAGAAATATTTAATATATATTTTAAATAAAATATGTATAAATTATTTGAGATACCTAACTATAATGGTACTTAGAAAAATTATCTAATAAAATTTTAAATGAGTGGGATTGCTGTTGTTAATTCCTTATTGAGATTATATTAATATATTATGATATTAACTACTAGATAATTAGTATGGATTGATTTAAAATTTAAGATGAGTTTTGAAATATAAAAGTAAAAAATAGGATAGTTATGAAGAAATATTTAATATATATTTTTAATAAAATATGCATAAATTATTTGAGATGCCTAACTAAAATGGTACTTAGAAAAAAGTATCTAATAAAATTTTAAATGAGTGTGATTGCTGTTGTTAATTTCTTATTAAGATTATATTAATATATTATGATATTAACTACTAGATAATTAGTACAGATTGATTTAAAATTTCATGGGGAAATTGATTTCATAATGAAGCATGTAGGTCCACCCATGAATCTAACGGTAAATTATATAATTAAATTTTTTTGTAGCAAAACAGAAAATAAGCATTAGTCTTTATATGATATGATCAAACACTCGATTATCATTATGATACACCAATTATAAACGAAGACAATTGATTGCTCCAATTCTAACAAGAGATTACGAAAGAACACCTTCACGAGACATCCTACTTTGTTCCAAAGTAAAATGTTCGAGAAGAAGCACAGATCCAAAAAGAAAAGGTTATGAAATAGGATAGATCCTTCATGGTATAGGGAGAATGACCTTGTCCAAACACACAAGGGGAAGAATGACCTTCGTCAACGGAGAAAAAGGGAAAATCGACCTTGATGGATTTGCTAAAGTTGGAGATTGGAGAGAAGGTGTAACATTCCTTTATATTATTTGTTTTGATTTTCAGGCTGCACGTATTTAAAATACGTCTTGAAAGATAAAGTAAGATTCATTTTAAGTCCATGACCATTTTTGTATTTTGTCCATGACCATTTTCGTATTTTTCTATCTTTCATCTTTTCGTCCTTTCACTTTGAAGCTTTACAATCACTCCCCCAAGGGACTCAATATTCTCGTTCAGTGGCTCGTGGGCTGGGTTCCTCAATTATTCAAATGAGCATGCAAGGATGGCTTTGGTATTTTTTGTAACACCATTTTAATCCGTTAAGATATTGTTCACTTTGAGTCTTCGGTTTGCACAAATTTAAAATGCGTTTTGAAAGATAAATGAGGATGTCACTTATGAGTCTATGACCACCTTCGTATTTTGATCATGTAAAGTTATCTTTCATCCTTTCATCGCTTCAACTTGGCAGGAAAGTCCCACCTAGACAACAATGAAGAAGGGAAGAAGATCATCTCACTTCCTTCTTGGGTGGTGCTGAAGACGAGAAGATCGGACTTCTTCATTAGTTTGATAGGCAGCCACTCATCGAGGATTTTGACGCTCGAGATTTCTAGGTGATCGAGTTTCAGAAGACGAGTCCAAAATAACATACAAAAATCTACGGTAATCCATTCTTTCATTGTGAGATATTCCAATAATAACCCTATTATATCTGTACCAATTCGTTCAATTGATATCAGAGTCGAAGATGTTTCTCTTTTTTTATTTTTGGATTGTATAAAGTTTACGCCTTTGGTTATACAACCATATACAAAGAACAAAATAGTTTTTGTTATCATTTTCGTAAAAAATTCAACCCGATTTTTTGTACACTCATTCTTACTATTTTTTCGCTTTTCATAAAAAATGAATGGTTAAAAAAACATGTTGCCGCCAACACCCTCCATGGCCTCTTGCACGCGCAAGTGTGCGCACTGGCCAGCGGCTCGCCGCTGCACTGCATGCGCAAGGCGTGTGTGGCTGCACGGGCCATGGCTCATTGTGCAGCGCAAGCATGCATGCACAATGAGAGTGCACGTGTGTGCTGTATCTTTTGCAAAAGCCCACGCATAGGGGTGATGAACCCGATGACTC
The DNA here is from genome assembly GCA_030549335.1 of Pontederia crassipes. Lineage (NCBI taxonomy): Eukaryota > Viridiplantae > Streptophyta > Magnoliopsida > Commelinales > Pontederiaceae > Pontederia > Pontederia crassipes. The sequence continues at coordinate 10,475,413 of CM060198.1, forward strand.
GATCCGACCTGACTAGTTTGAGTCAGAGGTCGGTCGAATCCGACCGAACTGGATATATATTAATATATGCAATAAGAAGACAAGTAGAAAATTAACTCATTTCCTTTTTATAATTTTGACCTATGGATGATGACACAAAAAATAAAAAAGTCTTTGTGATATGACCAAGTCAAAAGTTGACATGACAAAAGATGATTTTTGTAGAATATGACTACTGCATGATTCTCACAATGATGCGATCAAAAAATAAGAGATGGCTTTTATATAAGTTTTATTCTTACCAAATATATTTTGCATTTGTGTTTGATGACAAACTTGACGATTGAGATAGAAGATAGTGATCACACATTTTAGGATGATCACACATTTTAGAAAATAGTAATCACACATTATTCAAATATGGTAGTGATACCACTCACTTTTAGTGAGCATGATAAATTTACTCACATGTTTAATGTTTAGTGTAAATTTCAAATATTTTGATAAAGTTGTCCTTCATTTAAAAAGAGATATGTAATATTCAATTGTGGCATATGTTGTCAATGTCAAGATAATCAAGGATACTATTGCATGTCTTAAAAAGAGGTCATAGTCTAATGAATAATGTATAGATACTAAGAAGGGCTCACACTACTTTTATTGATGTGGAAAGTACGATGGCAAAGTTGATAAAAGTAAAATGACGATACTTTTCGCTCATAATTGCACTAAGTAAAAAAATGTTGATATGATTATATGTTAGTTTTGTTTTATGATAACGCTATTTTGCTACATAAACTCATCTTTTGTGCAATGTAATTCTATAGCAACTTATCATTTATTCAAAGAATGATCAATTCTTTGCATGACTTAGTCCTTGAAATCAAAGGACACAATTGAAAATAAAATGAAAGTGAGAGTTAAAAGGTTATGTCTTGCAAAAATTTTCTTTTGCAATAGAAGTATTTTTACCTTCGTTGTCCTGTTATGTCCTTGGTTACTATTGGTATGTGTATAGTATCTACATTTTATGTTTGAACAAATATAGCTATCTATTCACTTTTATTTTGTATTTAATGAAGTTCCTCTATCATAATTTTGTGAGAAATGATTTTCTATATCAAATATTTTGGTTAGTCAAATTTGTCACATTTTGAGGTAATAAAAATTTAGACTAGATAGAGAAATTTTTTTTCTCGCTAAAGTTATTTTACCTATTTCATTATAATGTCTAATTGACAAGAGCGTAAGAAAATTATCTATGAAAAAATGCAATAATTTATTTTACTTTATTGAATGTTTAACATATTATATGATTTCATTCGTCACATTTTTGCATTATAAAAAACATACATATGATTTTTCTAAGTTGGTAACATGATTTAATTTATACAAATTCATGAATTTAAATGAAGATTTACTCATGATCGTAACTTTAATGCATTGTTGATTAAATTGATATTACTAAATGTTGAAACTTATTCAAATAGCTTAATGATGTAAATAATATACATACCCTTATTTGTCTATATTTTCTATTTTAATTCCTTTTGATCAAATTAACAGTAATAAAATCTACTTGATGATAATAAATTATTTGCCTAACTTACCCTTATTTTAATTCATGCAATTAAAACAATTCTTATAAAATATAAATTAATCCAAGTTATCTATTATTTGCCTATCTAATTTATATTCAAACATATTATTTTTATGAAATTCACCACCCTCAAAAAAATCTATATTTACTTTACCATCCTAAGCCATTAAGAAGTCAAAGTAGAGTCTAAGAATGAGTAAAGTCTCGGATGGACATACACACAAAGGCTTTAAAAATAATCCTCAGTATAAAACTTTAGGGTTATTTCCTCTTATGCATGACCTCTAAACTATCACGATTTACCATATTTAATCTTAAATTATGAATTTTATTTTTTGAGTATCTAAACTATCATGATTTTTTCAGTTTGGCCCTTCCGTCCAATTCCGTCGACTTCTACGTTATTTTTCATTTTTTTGCATTTGTGAAATATCCATTATACCCCTGCGTTAATTCACTTTTACATAAAAAATATAATAATGAATATAAAAATAATTAAAAAAATAAGAGATGGAGGTGAGGGGTCAAACGATTTTACACGTAGTTTACTTTATTTTTTCGATATATTTCTTCATAAATAGTTGATGATAACAAAAACCATATGTATGTATATAATATAGATGTATATTTACTCCAAAGAGGGCGTGGACGTAGATGCATGAGACAGCATTACGTTGGGGGAGGAGGCCAATTTCCATAACCGCTACGGGCAGAAGCATGGTGGTGTTGGTCATTAATTTGTGGGGAGGGCGGGGAACCTTCATAGTTGCCGCCACGGCAAAGCCTTCTTCCGTAGCCACTGCTGCCTCCATAGGAACCACCACCATCACGGCAGCTTCCATAGCAATTGCCATTACCATTGCCGTAGCCGCCTTCAAAGCCACCTCCGGAGCCAACATCTCGCCTCTTCTGTTCCTCCATGGTCGGCGTCACCGGCTTCTCCACGAGCCCTCCAGCGCCGGTGGCACAGAACATGGAAGCTACGAGCAAGGCGAGGAAGATCTTCGCCATTTTAGCTTGCCAGCTTTGGCTGTCGATTTGGAGGACCCGTATCAGCTTATATAATACATATAAAGGAGGGGTTTGCTGCATGCTTGTGAGTGGTTTGCTGTATGTAAATGAACATATATTTTAGTTTAGTGTAGTAGTGATTGCCTGGTGGTCTGGTGTCCAAACTTGGCCCCCTAATAAATTTTGTATCTTTTTACTTTTTATTTTGGCCGCCCCTCCACTGCTTGTGGAAGTGGAGGAGAATGAAACTTGTCCTTATCTAATCTACTAATATTTCCCAGTACTCACAGAGAATGATGAAAAAGCGTCCTTGTAATTTCTTTCTACGAGTAGAAAAGGATGCAATTTTAAGTGCAGGAGTTCATCACCGCCGTATAAGTTTGAATTTGAGAATGTAAACTTTTTGAAGATCATAAACATAGTTTTCTCAAAACTCTCAACCAATTAGTCAAATAAACTAATGTGTGAAACGAAAGGAATTAGGCCACTTTAACCAGCATCATTCCACTAATAAGGCAGCATTAAATTAAAGGAGCGAGTACTACCGAACAGAATCAACCTAGAGCGTAATAAAATGAGTGGCACATGAAATTTAAAATATATTTGAAAAATTAGCCATTTCTTATCTTACCCAAATATCCCTAGATTTCTTTTATTTCTTATCTTACCGATCCGGCAGCTATTTTTTTATTTTTAAAAAATTCTTTGCGACGGTTGCGATCGTCGAAAGATCGATGGTTGCAATGACCGCCGAAAGTTTCAACAGTTGCGGCCATCGAAAACTTTCGACGGTTGGAACCGTCGGACTTTTCGGACGGTTAGAACCGTCAGCCGGAACTTTTCGGACGGTTAGAACCGTCGATATTTTCGACGAATATTTTTCAACCGTCGCAAATCGATTTGCGACGACCATTTTTCCGACGGATCAATTCCGTCCGAAAAACCATCAAAAAGTGTATTACCGATGGTTTTTGGGCTCATTACAGACGGTTTTATTTTTCTTGTAGTGAAATATCCCTAGATTTCTTTCTTCAACTTCTAATGCAGCGGGGTATCTCAAAATGAAGGTGATTATAACTTTATGATAGTTTAAACCATCATTAGTAACTAGATAAATTTGAAGTCCTCTGGAAAAGAAAGCAATATGAATATGTTTTGCATCAATTTGTAACTCGTTTTTCTCATGCATTTTTCTCAAACGGTCGTGATCCTTAACTTATTGATTAGTAATTACTAAACCTTGGGATGTAATGTTCTTTTTTTATATGATACTTGCATGTTTTTCTACTCAACATTTGATTTTATTTCTTTCAAGAATTAGCAATATCTTAACTAATTTCACTATTAATGCAAGTCTCCTAGTTAATTTTCTCAATTAATTCAATTTTTTTATTCTATAGCAGTGAAGCACGCCAAATTGATTCATTATTCATTTCAATAAAGAATTACACGTCAACATTTAAGAGAAAGAAAAATGATTTACCTGGATGAAGAAACTAAGACGCACTTTGATTCACATATTGTTAAGAGAATAAGAAATATAGTTCTATTAGATTTGTTATTCAGTAAGGTTAACTAAAATTATTCTTCTTTAGGTATTATGAAAATATCAAATGTTATTTTATTGAAAATATAAAATGTTTTGACATAGATGTCTTTTTATTTAAAAAGTAATATATAATATTCAATGTCACTACAAGTCTTAAGAAAATGTCATAGTCCAAAGAATAATATATAGATAGTAAGAAGAGCTCATGCTACTCATATTAAGTTGGGAAGCAGCAAAGTTGATACAAATAAAATAATGTGATACACATGTGGCAAATACGATATTTTTTGTTCGTGATTATACTAAGGTAAAAAATATTGATCGTATGTTAGTTTTGTTTTATTATAACTTTATTTCGCTATAGAAATTCATTTGTGCATTGTAGATTTTAGGGGTAAATTACACGAATGGTCCTCCAACTTTGAATCGATTTCCAATTAGTTCTCCAACTTCAATTTATAATCAGAACGTCCCTCATCTTTTATTTTCTTGCACGATTAGTCCTCTTGACCGGTGATAGTATTTCCGATTGCCTTACATATGTGGCCGACACGTCAGCCGTTTCTCTCTCATCCACGTCATTTAACGCTCCAAACCAGGTAAATTACACGGATCATTCATCAACTTTGAATCGATTTTTAAATAGTCCTCCATCTTTGATATTATTGCACGATTCATCCATTTGACCGGTAAGAAACAGTCCCCCGATTATCTTACGACGTGGCATAATAAAATATAATAAAAATTTAACTAGATGACATCTCATAATAAAAAATATTATAAAAATTTCAGGACGTGGACGAGCTAGCAGAGGAGGGGTGTCGCCCCCCCTCTCCAAACTCGCCCTTTGGCGAGCTGGCATAGGGGGCGCCGGCCCCCTTCTCCAAGCTCGTTCACTGGTGAGCTTCGCACAAGGGGCGCTAACGCCCCCTCACGAGTTCGTTGACGCTCCTATCATTTTTATTTTTTATAGTCTCTTAACTTTGAATCATTTAAGGACGTCGATGTGCTCGCGAGGGGGCGTTAGCGCCCCTTGTACGAAGCTCACCAGTGGGCGAGCTTGGAGAGGGGGGCCAGAGCTCCCTATGCCAGCTCGCCAAAGAGCGAGTTTGGAGAAGGGGCCGACACCCCTCCTTTGCTAGCTCGTCTGTGCCCTAAAATTTTTATAATATTTTTTATTATGTGATGTCAGTTAGTTAAAATTTTTTATTATATTTTATTATGTCACGTTGCAAGATAATCGAGAGACTATTTCTTATCGGTCAAGTGGATGAATCATGCAATAATATCAAAGTTGGTGGACTATTTAAAAATCGATTCAAAGTTGGGGGATGATCCGTGTAATTTACCTAGTTTGAAGTGTTAAATGACGTGGATAACTTAAATGACGTGGATGAGAGAGAAATGACTGACGTGTGCAAGGGAATAGGGAAACCCACTATCACCGGTCAAGAGGACTAATCGTGCAAGAAAATAAAAGATGAGAGACGTTCTGGTTATAAATTAAAGTTGAAGGACCAATTAAAAATCGACTCAAAGTTGAGGGACCATTCGTGTAATTTGCCCTAGATTTTAGAACAACTTATCGTTTATTCAAAGATTGATGAATTCTTTGCATGATAGTTGTCGAAACCAAAGGACATATTTGGTGCAATATAGAAGTTATCATTCAGAATTTTATTGAATTGCTAAAAAAATCAGCAAAGTGACTTGGATTGAACTTAATGATAACTTGATTTTCAGCGGGGATCCTCTTCTAATTCAACTTGGCTAACAATTATATGACAATATATTATTTAGTTCTGGTCTAATTGAGCTGTGAAAAATAGCCATATTAAAGGTTGAATTGGATTTGACTAAAAAATGATAACTTGTCCATTTCCATCCATAATTAAATTAGATGAATCCAACTCCTATGAGGACTTTCCTATAGATAAACCCGTTTAGACTCTAGAATAGCATTTACAATTCAGTTTAATTAACTTTTCAGCAATCTACAACAAGTTATCATTATGCATTCCCGAAGAAAAAAAAATTATTTTCACTTCCTTTAAAAATCTATTTTTGCCACTTTAAATAGGATTAGTCTAAATTATTTTTAGGTAGTCTAGGACTTCAAATCACTGTGAATACGACATTTAGGGTTACTACAATTGACCTGTGCACTACAGTAGAGAGTGAGTTAGGGAGTTGAAACAGAAATTGAAAAAATTTGACTTTTGACCCAAAAATCAGCCAGTTATCATTACACTCAACCTCTCAATTTCATTATCAAGTTTTTGGCACCGTTGCCGGGGATATGAGGTCAATTAGACTAATTTAGATAGTTTAGATTAGTTTTAGATTAGTTTTTAGTCCATTTGTTAGACCGATTTTCAGTTTTTGCAAGTTATCATTCTCCATTTTCAATTTTTGTCTAGTTTTCTTTCTTTTCTCAATTTGATACTTCTAAATTCATTTATGCAGGATTTGGACAATCAAGATGAATATTACCAATCAGATCCTGAGCCTGAAAGAAGATTCTTGAGAAGAAGGAGATTGCAAAGGCTTGAAGCAAGAAGAAGGATATTTGAAGAAGAGGAGGAAGAGCAAGGCAATATGGCTGCACCATGGACTTTGAAGGATTGCTACTCACCTAGCAATGTCAGGAATCAAATTGGAGATGGAGGCCAAGCACCTGTGGCAAACTTTGAAGTCAATCCAGCACTTATTACTATTATTAGGCAATACCAATTTTCTGGATTAGGGGCTGAGGATCCAGCTTCACATTTGGACAACTTCAAGGAGATTTGCAGCACAGTCCACCTCAACAACACTCCTATGAATGCAGTCTACATGAGGCTATTCCCATTCTCACTCAAAGATGAGGCCAAGACTTGGTACAAGACTCTCAAACCTGAAGAAGTGGCCACTTGGGAGTCCATTATGCAACTATTTCTATCAGGAAAATATTTGTAAGGCATGGCAAAGACTTCAGGGGTGTTGAGGGCATGTCCACATCATGGCTTTGAGAAATGCAACTGCAGGAGGTATATTTGCATTCAGAAACATTGAGGAAGCCTACCAATTAATTGAGGACATGGCCAAGAACCACCATTTCCTTACACATGACATGACAAGGAGGCCATCCAATGAAAATCAAGTTAATAACATTGTTGTCCAGATTGAAGAAGGATTGAAAAAGGCATTGGAGAACCTGAATTTGTCAACCAATGTAGGAAAGTCTTCAAATCATGAATTAAGGTATGATGTATGTGGAAACCAGGGCCATGTCACTGAGAGTTGCAACTTGATAACGCAACAATATGAGCAATCCATAGATCAAGTCAATGCTGTAGAGAATTATGGAGTGAAGCCCCCCTCTGAATTCTATACTCCAGAGAATAGGAACCATCATTACTTCTCCTACAAGGCCAACCATTATCAAGGGCCATCAATGCAGAATCCCAGTTGGCAGCCCAAGATTTTGCCAAGAAACCAACCTTTTCCATCTCAAAATCCCTTTGGGCTCTAGAATAAAATTTACAATTCAGTTTAATTAACTTTTCAGCAATCTACAACAAGTTATCATTCTGCATTCCTGAAGAAAAAAAATCTGTTTTCACTTCCTTTAAAAATCTATTTTTGCCACTTTAAATAAGATTAGTCTAAATTATTTTTAGGTAGTCTAGGACTTCAAATCACTGTAAATACGACATTTAGGGTTACTACAATTGACCTGTGCATTGCAGTAGAGAGTGAGTTAAGGAGTTAAAACAAAAATTGAAAAAAATTGACTTTTGACCTAAAAATCAGCAAGTTATCATTACACTCAACCTCCCAATTTCACTATCACTAGCGTAAATCAGTTTGCAGTCTTCACCGTAGTCCATTTCGAGGAAGATCTGCTCAATCTCCTCGATCCGGCTCTCAGCATCCTCAAAGTCGCCCTTCCCATCAAATTGAGGAGGCTGCAACTTCAGGAACCTTTCAACTGTATCATTCCGATCCTGAGCAAGCTGCCATGAGGTGAGAGTACACAGTGTGAGCAGAGTGAGGTCCATGAGGCACAGACCCCTGCCTCAACTATTCGTGTTGATGTCCATTGATCTGAGGGCCTTGAATCTGCTGCTCACTAACTTGTGAGGCTTGGGCCTGCTGGAGGGCCCGTTGCGATCCACACCTTGGGGGCCGTGGGACATAATCCGAAAAGGCCATAGCAGCTGCTCCAACATAACAATAGCAATAACAATTCTATTAGTGTGAGCTCCATAATCCATATAACAATACAATACTTACTTGACCCTACTTGATGGCTGCAATGGTTGCTCGTGACAGTTGCACATGGACTCAATTCTATCTATTTAGAGACAACTAAGAAGTGCCACTTCTTAGACTCTGATACCTTTTGTAACGCTCCGAGATCCACGTGACTATCATGTGCTCAGAGTCGTCCCAAAGGTGCTACGCAATTCTATGTAAATAAATTTTGCAAAAAATAAATTCTATAAATGCGAAAAGAAGACCGCCTAACAATATAATATCAAGGAGCTGGAAACGTCCATGATTCCATCATGCTAAATATGCAAAATATAAAAACTAGACCAATAATCTAGTAGGACTAAATCCTACGCCATGTGCAACATTTTTGTCATTGAGCCTGACCAGCTGCATCACCATCTTCTATCATCTCATCTGCATGAATCCAGATGCAGGAAAAAACCCATGAGTATAAAAATACTCATTATGTAGGGTCTAACCATAACAATAAATAATAGATAATTGGTGCTCAAAAATCAATAATCAATTAGGAACAATAATCAATAGAGCACAGGATAGGACAATATGAAAGAGCTCAATAATCAATAAGACCATGAATCAATAAAGGGGATCAGGTATGAGATCAAGGGATCAATCAATATCAATTATCAATTATGCTTGATCAATATGACACTTATCCAATTAGACAATTTTTCTATTATCAATATCTGTGGTCATTGATCAATTAACAATTTCTATTCTATTCAATAGGCGGAGGCAAAACTAATCAACACCTAAATCCGGATGACCAAGATTTCAATTCAATTCAATTCAATTCAATTAGGGAGCGCTCAACTAATTATGAGAAACTCCATGTCTCTTTCATGTAGGTTAGTGGGGGATCAGTACCACGGCAAGCCTCCCTCCAATAATAGCGCTAACAATATATTCGTGATGGCGGGGGACCATGGCCATTACAGGACAATCATAACTTTCCTAAAGGATGACGTCTCAAACCTCTATGTACACTATCTGCCCCATACAATACTATAACAATAGTGGCCCAAGGGGCTTAGAGATAATCGGAGAACATTGAGACCCAACAATTTTCATTTTTTATCTTGTTTAATCTAAAGACAAGGATCCAATCACTTTAGGTTAGACAAGGATCCAATCAGAGAAAAACTACTGGATCGGCATAATAAGGGATCACACAATATGACAGGATAACATTGATATAAATTTCAAATCAAATCTAAAAGATATGATGAGGTCAGCTCTGTGTGCGATATGATCAGGGATGATCAGGAACAATAAACTATAATAGCCATACAATTATCTATAACAATTTATCCAAAATCACAATTTCTGTCCCCAGAACCCGGCCCGCGTTGGGTGGAACCCGGGCCGTATTCGGAAATGATCGATATCACCTCGGCCAGGGCAAACCCGGGCCGGGTGTACAGTGAACTCAGGCCGAATCAGCCGGTTCACATCCAATCCAAATCGCACCGCACCCCGATTCGAGCCGAAGTCAAAATCCGGGTCTGGTCAATAGGAACTTGGGCCGGGTTGGACAACTCGATCCGGTTCTGATTCCAACTCGGTCCAGATTCAACCAAATCCGGGCCGGGCACAACAGAACCCAGGCCGAGTTCTGCCGCCGATGGAGAAGTGCGTTCTGACCCGACTTTCGGACCATCATAACTTTGCCCTACGATATTCAAACTATGCATACAATACATCAATAGAATCCTGGTACAAAGGAGAAGGGATTAGGATTCTATGTTGCAAAAAATAGATGACATAGGGATTCCTCCTACGTACCTAAAATTGGCTGAAAAACCTACTGGAGTCCTTTCTCCGACAATCTGCACAAACACTGAACTTTGGCCGGCGATTACTCTTTGTCCTCGCTCCAAAACTCGCGGCCACCACCTGGAACTTTTTCTCCTATGTGCAGGCTTCAAAACTAGCTGTCACACGTTCTCGGGGGTGCCTCGGTTCATGTGCAAATGAGAGAAAAAAGAGGGCTCATGGGCAGAATCTATTTTCGCAAAAAAAGGGGTTTCTAGCCACCCTTTAATGCCTACTTATAGGTGCAGACTTGAGTTATCAATTCTATTAGGCCTTAGACTCTTTTAGATTCAATATTGGCCATTCATTACTAATTTATCACATCATAACTTCTCAGATTTAATTAAATCCGAAATTAATTAATTTCCTATCATAACAACTCAATTAAATCCAATCTCTCTCAAATTCCTTCTTATCTCTTTAACCATCTTTTCCAATTTTCCTTGAATTTCGGACCTAAATAATTCAGGAATATTACATAATGATTTTCCAGAGATTATAACCATTTATTATGTTACGAAAAGAGGGAGAGAGGTATCGCACGAAACACAGAAGAACACGAAGAAGAGAAATGGCGGTGGCACTTTGTTATGGAATAACGATGATTACAAGGATGGGTTTCTGTCTAGACCCCTAACGAGACCCCCGTAGGGGAATTCTGCTGAAGCGTCTGACTATGTAGGGGGACCAATTGGATTCAGACCCCACCTCGGGACTATTACCAAGTATTGATGTTAAGCAAGTTCAAGCAGTACTGGAACTTGTCATGAGGAATAGATTTGGTGAATATATCAGCTGGATTGTCTTCAGTGCCAATCTTCTTCACCTTGATCCTCTTCTCAGTGCGGATGAAGTGATATCTGACATCAATGTGTTTGGTTCTTTCATGATGTACTTGATCCTTGGCTAAACATATTGCACTCAGACTGTCACAGTGCACTATAGCCTGCTCCTGATGTAATCCGAGATCTCCAACCAAGCCTTTTAACCAAATGCCTTCCTTAGTAGCTTCTGTCAGTGCCATGTATTCAGCCTCTGTGGTGGACAATGTAACTGATGGCTGAAGTGTGGCCTTCCAACTAATAACCGAACTACCCAAAGTGAAGACATAGCCTGTCATAGATCGTCTTCCATCAACATCTCCAGCATAGTCTGAATTCGAGTACCCTGCAATCAAACACTCTTTATCACTTCTGTAGATGAGGCCAATATCAGATGTTCCTCTCAGATATTGAAAGATTCGCTTCACTGCTTGCCAGTGATCTTTTCCTGGATCGCTCATGAACCTGCTGACAACACATGAGCTATGTCTGGCCTTGTGCAAACCATGGCATACATCATACTTCCAACTGCACTAGCAAATGAAACTCGAGACATGTACTCCTTCTCTGCTTCTGATTTTGGTGCGAAGGCAATAGAAAGATGAACATTTGCAGCTGATGGGGTATTCAAAGGTTTCGCTCCTGACATTCCAAATCTGGATAAAATCTTCTCAATATAACTTTTCTGGGATAAGAAAAGTTTACCCTGTGTGCGATCCCTTAGAATTTCCATCCCTAGAATCTTTTGTGCTGCATGAAGATCCTTCATGTCGAATTCTGCACTGAGGAGCTTCTTCAGATTCTGAATGGCTGTCATGTCTCTGGCAGCAATAAGCATGTCATCGACATACAAGAGCAGATAGATGGTGAAGCCATCCTTCACCTTCTTATGGTATACACAGCAATCATAGGAACTTCGACTGAATCCTTTACTGATCATGAAGTTGTCGAACCTCTTGTACCATTGTCTGGGAGACTGCTTCAAGCCATACAGAGATTTTTTCATACTACAAACTTGATTCTCTTTTCCTAGAATGGAGAATCCCTCTGGTTGGCTCATAAGAATATCTTCTTCAAGTTCTCCATGGAGGAAAAATGTCTTCACATCTAGTTGCTCGAGCTCTAGATTCTGATGTGCTACAAGAGAAAGTAGCACCCTGATAGAAGTATGTCTGACAACAGGTGAGAATATCTCATTGTAGTCCACACCTTCTTTCTGACTATAACCTTTAGCAACCAGCCGTGCTTTGTATCTTGTGCCTTCAACTCCTGGAATTCTAGCTTTCTTCTTGAAGATCCACTTACAGCCAACAATCTTTCTGCCTTTAGACAGCTTGACCAGCTCCCACGTTTGATTTTTGTGAAGAGATTACAATCCACTGTTCAGATTCGGTACATGTGATGGCATCCCTATAAGTGGATGGTTCCAGGGACTCCACCTCTTCAGCTACCTGTAGTGCATAAGCAACCATGTCCTCGAAACCATATCGTTTAGGAGGATCCACTTCTCTGCGATGACGTCTAGCAGCAATTGACTCCTCTTCAGGTTGCTCATCAGATTTTTCACTTTCTGGTTTTGCTTCTTGATGTGATTCTTTAGTATCATCCTCAGTTGGAGTGATTTCAACCTCCACCTGTTTACTGACACTCTCTTCAGCCTCCACCTTCAACTGAAACATTGATGCTTCATCAAAGGTCACGCTTCTGCTGTGGATGACTTTGTGTTCTGAAGGAGACCAGATTCTGTAGCCCTTCACTCCTGCACCATATCCCATGAATACTCTTTCTTTGGCCCTTGGCTCCAACTTTCCTTCACTGACGTGATAGTATGCTGGACAACCAAAAACTTTCAGACAAGTATAATCAGCAGGATTTCCTGACCATACCTCAGTTGGAGTCTTCAGATCAATTGCAGTCGCCGGACTTTAGTTTACCAAGTAGCAAGTCGTGTTAACAGCTTCAGCCTAGAATGTCCTATTCAGACCAGCGTTAGAGAGCATGCACCTTGCCCTCTCCAGAAGTGTCCTATTCATTCGTTCTGCAACTCCATTCTGTTGTGGAGTATCTCTGACTGTGCGATGCCTGGCAATGCCTTTATCTTTGCAGAACTGGTCGAATTCAACAGAACAGAACTCCAAACTATTGTCAGTGCGAAAATACTTCACTTTCTTCGATGTCCGATTTTCCACCAGAACCTTCCACTGCTTGAAGGCCTTGAAGGACTCACTCTTGTATTTCATCATGAATACCCAAGTCATCCTCGAGTAATCATCAATCACAGATAGGAAGTACCTCGCACCTCCTAATGATGGAACACGAGAGGGATCCCAACAATCGGCGTGGATGTAGTCAAGTGTCGCCTTCGTCCTGTGCACTGCCTTGCCAAACTGAAGCCTTCACCGTTTGTCGAATAAGCAGTGCTTGCAGAAATCAATTTCAGATATCTTCTGACCTCCTAGAAGACCTTGTTTGCTGAGAATATTCATCGCGTTCTGACTCATATGCCCAAGATGCATGTGCCACAGCCTGGACCTTTTTGATTCGGATGAACTAGCCACTGCAGCAACGCCAGAGACTATCTTGCCTTGCAATATATACAAGAACTTCTGTCTGACTCCCTTCAGAACCGTAGCATCACCTTTCATGACCGTGAGGATGCCTCCAGCAGCATTGATCTGACACCCTTTAGAGTCAAGAAATCCAAGTGATATCAAATTCTTCTTCAGTTGCAAAACATGCGGACATCTGTCAGTGTCCTCACAAGATTATCATGAGTCTTGATTTGCACAGAACCGATCCCAACTATCTGACAGGCTGCATCGTTGCCCATGATGACGTTTCCACCATCAATCTTCTGATAAGTTGAGAATCATTCTTTATTCGGAGTCATATGATAGAAACACCCCGAATCTAGAACCCAACTATCTGCCAGACATCCTTGATCAGAAGCAGCCAGAACCAAATCATCTTCGAAATTTCCAGTTTCATGTGCCACGGCAATGATGGGGGCCTTCTTCTTCTTCGGGCAATCCTTTTTCCAATGACCTGATTCCTTGCAGTAATTACAGATGTCTTTCGCAGTAATCTTCTTCTTCTTCGACTTGGATTTCTTCGAATTCAAGGACTGTCCATTCTCTGCGATCGATATCAAACTTGCGGCCTGAGTCTGCAGAATTTCTAGATGCCCTATGCTGAAGTTCACGAGTATGGAGACTAGATTTACTTCTTCCAGACTTATAGTTTCCTTTCCGATAATCATAGACTGAACAAAATTTTCATATGTTGGAGGAAGTGAAACTAACAGAATTAGAGCAGCATCTTCATCCTCGATCTTAACATCGATATTTTTGAGTTCCATCAATAAGGAATTTAACTGATCAAGATGTTCCTTCAGAGGGGTACCTTCTTGTATGCGGAGAGAGAACAGAGGTTGCTTCAACAACAACTTGTTGGTGAGAGACTTCGTCATATACAGACTCTCGAGTCTCAACCACAGACCGGCCTCCTTTTCTTCATCTGCGACCTCAATTATCACCTCATCCGCCAGACACAATAGAATCATCGAGTGCGCCATCTCCTCTTGTGCCACCAAAGTTGTGAGGTCGATCTCCTTTTCTTTGTCCTTTGAGTTTTCTTCCTTTGGTTTGTTCTTCGACACGTTTGAGAGCGGCGCCCAGACTCCTTGTTGCTTCAGAGGCGCACGCATCTTGATCTGCCACAACTCGAAACTGTTCCTGCCATTGAACTTCTCCAAGCTCACGTTGTGCGATGCCATCTCCCTACTGATCGAGAATCGCTAACAAATCCTAAGGCTCTGATACCAGTTTGTTATGAAAAGAGGGAGAGAGGGATCACACGAAACACAGAAGAACACGAAGAAGAAAAACGGCGACGGCACTTTGTTATGGAATAACGATGATTACAAGGAAGGATTTCTGTCTAGACCCCTAAGGAGTTTATATAGGCACCCCCTTTGACAGATGATAGGAATTACATACGGACTGGGACTCTAAATAAATCCCCTGAAAATAGGACACCTATCTCGTGATAAGAAGACAAATCTATGACTACGTAGGGGTTTCTGTCTATGACCTCGAGACCCTCGTAGGGGAATTCTGCTGAAGCGTCTGACCATGTAGGGGGACTAATTGGATTCAGATTCAAGGCATTATTAACATATTAATTTAATGAAAATCTGGATTGTTACAACATTGTTGTTTAGCAAGTGCAGGGCGGCTGCCAGAGAAGTAGGGTAGAGGCGGCGGAGCAAGTATAGAATGCGGAGTCGATCTATTGGATGGAGGAGGCCGGCGCAGGATGGAGGAGAGCGGAAAGGGCGGATGATAGCGTCGGAGGAGGTGGGGATGGCGGGGTTGGAGGAGACGGGGTTGGGCGGAGGAGGTCGGCGCAAGGCGGACAAAAGCATCAAAAGAGGTGGGGGGAAGGGGTCGGAGGAAGTGGGGCCGGAGGAGGGCGGACGACGGCGTCGGAGGAGGCACGGAGGGTGGGATCGGAGGACGGCGGACGATGGCGTGGGAGGAGGCGCTGAGGGTAGGGTCAGAGCGGGGCGGGGCTATGATTATTGAGTATTTATGCATTATTAGTGATATAATTATCAACTTATTAAAGTTATACTTCTGCTTATTTGTTTATCTATGTTGAAGATTTCGGAGTCTACACCATCTCTTTACATGTTTCAGGGACTTCCGAATATCGACAAAAAGGCATAAAAGCACCAGAAAATGAGGACAAAATGGCCAGCCCGTATTATCAGCAGTGTCAATCGTATTGGACGTCTCCAGGCCGTATTACACTCGCACCAGAAATTACGGTTCGACCGTATTGAAGGAGAATAGACCGTATCAAGCAAACGCAGGTCATATCACACTCGTATCGGAAAATACGACCTGCCCGTATTGGAGACGTGGCGCCCGTATTGAAGTGACCCGAACAGTATCATCTTGAGGAAACTATGACCAGACCGTAGCGAATTTAACTAGGCCGTATCATATCTACCTCGACCATACTGGGCTGAATTTTGGGGTATTTTGGGCCTTTTTGTAACCTTAATTTGGGGGAATATAAAAGGGATCGGTGAAGATGAAAGTGGGGGGGGGGGGGAGACCTTGTTTTAGAGGAGATCAAGACGGCTGAGATGAACATTTATTTTTCTCTGCATTTTTGTATCTTTCTTAGAATTAAATTCACTCTTTTTATGAACTCTTATGTTTTAATGATGATTTCCTTTTCTATGTGTGGCTAAACTTCTTTTTTCTTGGGTTTGATGAAACCTAGGGTTGATCTTTAGGAAATATTTTTATTAGATCTGATGTGTTCTTTGTCTTTCACGTGCTTGACGAAATGCTTATATTAGATTGGCCACCTAGTTAAGCGAACGAAAATCTTCTTGATTACGAAAGTATTTCATGAAGATTAGTTCAAATGAATGACATGAAATGTATTGTTTCTTAGAAAAAAGGATAATCATTTTACTTATGAATCTTGGCTTATAACGCAATTAAAATAATTTAAATGATCACGAAAGTAGGCATTTATTATTTTAATTAGAATCGTGTTTTCCTGAAAAGGAGATGCATGACTTTTGAAGATTGAGTAGAACACTAATGATTTTATTATCTCTAAATTCCCTATACTCAATACCCTAGGTGGATTCAAAATCCGAGAACTTTTATTCTCATTTATTTCTCATAATCAATTCTCGTTCTTTCTCGTCATTTTTGTTGGATCCCAAAGGGCACTAAGAGGGGGGGTGAATTGGTATTTAACCAAAAATATCGATTTCACAGAATTCGTAGCGGAAGCACTAAACCGATTCTTAAAACCTTTGAAATTCAGATTTTAAACACAATATGAACTGGGGGGAGAGAGAGAGAGAGAAAATCAAACACAAAGACACGGTGGTTGTTGACGAGGTTCGGCCACACCTTGGCCTACGTCCCCGCTGTGACTTGTCGACCTCGAGACCGTCGGAGTTTTCACTAGTCACTTCCTTTGTTCCAAATGGGGCAAGGAAGAAAGCCCTTTACACCACTGCCTTTTTCTCCGCTTCGAGAGGCAAGGCAACATCTCCTCCTAGGAAGCTAATCTATTTCTCTCGCTCAAGAGGTAGAATTTTGAACCTCTTTTACACAGGAGCTCTCTCTGTTTTTTTCGAAAAAAAGTGTTTTTCTCTTTTACAATTCTATGCTCACAAGAAGAGAAGAGAGAAAGAAGAGAAAGCTATAAAATGAAAACTCAAAAAAAATGATCTCTCTTTGATAACTTGAAACTTTTCTTCAATGAGTGAATGGGTGCCTTTGTCTCTGGCTTTGACACTCCTTTTATGGCCTTCAATATGTGGAAAATTCGTCAAAGAATTGTTCCATAAATTCCTCCTTCAAATTTGACCGTTACTGTTCATTTGACTCGGAGGCTGGTCAAACGCACTTCTGGACCGATCGACCGGTCTATGTGACTGTTGCGCATTTTCTTCAATTTCTGCGCTTGATCAGTCGACCGATACATCGACCGGTATCGGCCCGAAGTCGTCCGGAGCAGGGTCAGTAGTTATCGATCGACTGGCATCTTCTGTTTGGTCGACCGATATCTTCTCGACCGGCCTTCTTTTGATCATAACTTTCTGCATGGTTATCCAAATTAGATGATCTTGGAGTCTATGGAAAGCTAACAGAATTCTCTACAACTCCGACATTCACGTTCATCCAAGACTAATGATATCAGTGATAAATATTTAATCAAAGCGTAATGCATAAAGTTATCCATTTTTCTTTAAATATTTTTAACATTTCAACTTTAATAGTTCGAGGTTTGTTTCATCAAAATATAATGTTATATGTCATTAAATCTTTGACCCAACAATCTTCCCCTTTTTGATGAAGACAACCCGAGAAATATGAAAGAAGATATAAGTTGGCGAAAATGTTGTAAAATCTTGTTAAAATAATTTTACTCCCCCTAACACTTAACTTTTCTTATAAAATATATTCAGGTCATATTTCTCCTATATTTTCCCCCTTTTGTTTAATCAAAAAGTCATTTGTTATTGAAGTATATAAGAACCCATATGTAACTCCCCCTTAATCAAATTTTCAAATAAAATATTCTTCCCCCTTTTTGTCATATAATAGATATGTAGAGTATTGCAAGTTTTGAAAGATAACTCCCCCTAAATTTATGGCAATTTTATAATGAAAACCAATTTATGAAAGTCAAAACAAAAAAAATATATTAAAAATATGGCATAAAAACTTTGATAAAACAATATGATATACATGATATGTAAAAGTAATGTTTAATCATGCTCCCCCTATCACTATGACCAATCTTTTATATATTCCTCTTTTATGTTTAAAGAAGTAGTAGTTTTGAAATTTTTGGGCGAAATAAAAAAGTAAGTGATACTTTTACCATAACTTTTGTGCCTTCACCGCTTGTCCTTTGCTTTGCATGTGAGGCACCCCTGAAAAGTAATTATGTAATCTTTGGTACCCAAATTTCTTTGGGTCCTAATTTGTTAGACAATGTTCCTTTCGGAATCCAAATCATGCCATGTTGTGTTAATTTTCTTATTTTGCATTGATATGCATAATGCCCATAAAATCCACATGTAAAGCATTTAAAATGTGATTTTCTATTATAGGGATGATTCCTAAGATTATTTTTCCTTGCATAAGAAATAATTTTATTTTTTACATATTTCCAAAGAACATGCTAGTTTTACAACCGCACATGCATGAGTGATTTCCAAACTATCAATTTCGTTTTTTGGTTTTTCATTCTTCAAAAAATATGCATTATTTTCCTCTTTTAATTTTTCAATTTCATGTATTAATGTTTCATTTTCCTCTTTAATTGAAAAATATCTTTTTATAAGAGAGTTTGATGAGTTTGATGAGTTTGATGAGTCATAATTTGAGTTTGAGGGGTTAAAGATTACCTCATCATCGTGCGCCATCAAGTATATATATGCTTCATCACTAGAAGAGCTTGATGAACTACTTGTTTCACTAGACTCTTCATATTTTTTTCTTTTTACCTTTTCGAGATTTTTCTTCTCTTTGAAGTTTGTATGATTTTCTAGTTGGTTTCTCGTTCTTGTCTTTCTTTTTAACCAACTTGAGATACTTATCTAATTTTCTTGAGTAGAGTGCGAGTTTCATTTCATCCACTTCCTCTCCACTTGAATCTTCTTCTTTTGTATTTGTCTTCAATGCCAATGTTTTCTTCTTGGGGGCTTTTTCTTCTAGATCTTCTTGGATTGAGATCTCATAGGTTAAAAGTGAGCCAATAAGATCGTCAAAATCCAATTTGTTCAAATCTTTTTCTTCGATCACAGTCCTCTTCGTATGCCATTTGGAGGAGAGAGACATGAGAATCTTTTTCACTTTTTGGGGGTTAGATCTTGGCTCGTCCAAGGAGGCTAAGCCATTCAAAATATAATTAAATCGAGCAACCATATTATTTATAGATTCATTTTCATGCATCTTGAAAGAATCATATTGATGATTTAAAATATTCAATCTAGATTCTTTAACTTTATCGGTTCCTTCGTAAGTAGTGATGAGTTTATTCCAAATCTCAGTTGCACTTTCACAATATGAAATCTGATTAAAATCCGTTGAATCCAAAGCACAATAAAAAATATTCTTTGCTCTCCAATCCAATTTTGAAAAAACTTTTTGTCCTTCATCATGTTCGGAAGGTAATTTTTCATGTAAATAATAGTCTTTTTCAATAATATCCCACATTTTTATATCAATAGAACATATGTAGGCTTGAATCCGAATTTTCCAAAATTAAAAATTTGATGCATTTAAGAGTGGAGGACGACTAATGGATTGTCCTTCGGCAAAAATAAATGCACTTGATGCCATAGCTCTTAAGATTGTTAAATCTTAAAACAAATGATTGAATCTTAAAAATGATTAGATCTTAAAAACCAAGATGATTCAAAAAGATCAAAACAAGAGCAACCCGCTCTGATACCAATTGTTGGATCCCAAAGGGCATCAAGAGGGGGGGGGGGGTGAGTTGATGTTTAACCAAAAATATCGATTTCACAGAATTCATAGTGGAAGCACAAAATTGATCCTTAAAACCTTTGCAATTCAGATTATAAACACAATATGAATAGGGGAGAGAGAGAGAGAAAATCAAACATAAAGACACGGTGGTTGTTGACGAGGTTAGGCCACACCTTGGCCTACGTTCTCGCTCCGACTTCTCGACCTCGAGACCGCCGGAGATTCCACTAGTCACTTTCTTTATTCCAAATGGGGCAAGGAAGAAAGCCTTTTACACCACCGCCTTTTTCTCCGCTTCGAGTGACAAGGCAACCTTTCCTCCTAGGAAGCTAATTTATTTCTCTCGCTCAAGAGGTAGGATTTTGAACTTCTTTTACACAGGAGCTCTCTCAGTTTCTTTCGAACAAAAGTGTTTCTCTCTTTTACAATTCTATGCTCACAAAAAGAGAAGAGAGAAAGAAGAGAAAGCTATAAAATGAAAACTCCAAGAAAATGATCTCTCTTTGATAACTTGAAACTTTTCTTCAATGAGTGAATGAGTGTCTTTGTCTCTGGCTTTGGCACTCCTTTTATGGCCTTCAATGTGTGGAAAATTCGTCCAGGAATTGTTCCACAAATTTCTCCTTCAAATTTGACCATTACTGTTCATTTGATTCGGAGGCCGGTCGACCGCACTTCTGGATCGGTCGACCGGTCTATGTGATTGTTGCGCATGTTCTTCAATTTCTACGCTTGATCGGTCAACCAATCTGTCGACCAATACATCGACCGGTATCGGCCCGACGTCATTCGGAGTAGGGTCAGTAGTTATCGATCGACCGGCATCTTTTGTTCGGTCGACCGGTATCTTCTCGACCGGCCTTCTTTGCGTCGATGGATAGGTTAACCGACCTGCACTCTGTTGATCATAACTTTCTGCACGGTTATCCAAATTAGATGATCTTGGAGTCTATGGAAAGCTAACATAATTCTCTACAATCTGACATTCACATTCATCCAAGACTAATGAGATTAGTGACAATTATTTAATCAAAGCGTAGTGCATAAAGTTATCCATTTTTCTTTAAATATTTTTAACATTTCAACTTTAATCGTTCGAGGTTTGTTTCATCAAAATATAATTTTATATGTCATTAAAACTTTGACCCAATAGTTTTCTGCACTCATTTCGGCATTTCACTTTTATTTGGATTTTATTATTATTTCACCTCTTTCTGTCCGTTTAGATATCAATTAGAATCATATAATTCTAATACTTGAACTCTTCCCTGTGGGATGATATTTTTTATACTACGACATTGACTCCGTATACTTGCAGGAGATTTGTCAAGTTTTTAGCGCCGTTGCCGGGGAAGTGCGTCAATATTAAAATTTTGATTTCATTTGTTAATCTAGAAAAAAATTTCTTTTCTTTTTTTGTATGCACCGCATAAACAGGGCACTTGAATCGTATATTTCTGAAATTGAAAGACAGTGCCGAGCAAATCGAAGAGCAAGAAGAGAATAGCAAATGGCCAACAATCAAAATAGAATACCGAACATGGAAGAAGGCCAACAACAATGACAGCAGATGGAGGAAGTCGAACCTCCAAGAGGGACCTAGCCAGAAGGTCTTATAGAGGCGCCACTCGAGTATTGTGGGTCCGAGAATTGCTGCAAATAATTTTGAGCTAAAGTCGGGACTCATTCAGATGGTGCAATTGAATCAGTTTAGAGGGGAACGCAATGAAGACCCTCTATCTCATATCAATCGGTTCCTGCAAATGTGCGCCACTATCAAAATGAATGGCGTTGAAGAAGATGCCATCAAGATGAAGCTTTTTCCATTCTCTCATAGAGATGAAGCACAAGATTGGTTAGACTCGCAACCCCCAGGAGCATTTAATACATGGGATGAGTTATTCCAAGCTTTCATGAAGAGATTCTTTCCTCCGGACAAGTTTATTAAGTTGAGAAATGAAATCACTTGCTTCAAGCAAAAATAAAATGAATCTCTTGGCAGTGCATGGAAGAGATTTAAGAAGTTACAAAGACAATGTCCACACCATGCGGTACCTGCTTGGCTCCTAATAGAGACATTCCACAATGGCCTCACGCCCAGTCTGAAATTTAACATTGATTCAGTAGTAGCAGGTGGATCTATTATGAATCTGTCATACTCTCAAGCTTGGAATCTATTGGATCAGCTAGCCATGAACGATGAAGATTATGAAGAGGGACCGTCTAGGGCAGCTTCTGTGAGGGAAAATGATAATTACATAGAACTGAATGCCAAGGTGGATTCTTTAATGCAATTGATGGCTAATATGAACCAAGCCCAAGAAAATCAGGTTTCTACATGGCACGCAATATGTGACACATGTGGGGGACCCCATAATAGTTTGGAATGTATGTTACCAGAACAAGCAAGTTACGTGGCAAATCAAAGCAAAGGAAACAACCCGTATGCCGCTACATTTAATCCGGAATGGAGGAATCACCTCAATTTTTCTTGGGGAAATCAAACTGGGCAATCTCAGCAAATACGCCCACCACCTCCTAGCATTCTACCTCAACCACAGTATCAAGCTCCATACCAACCCTCATTTCAGCAACAACCCCAGTATCAACAACCACCGCCACAGCCTCAGATGGAAAAGAAACAATCTCGGGAGCTTGCGATCGAAAAGTTAGCAAATGTGACAAGTGATAGATTTGAAAAAATTGACAAAGGAATGGAACAACTTATTACCTCAAATAGAAATTTGGAATAACAACTGGGACAAATAGCTAGCTCCATAAATTCCAGAGAAGAGGGCAGCTTACCAAGCAAGACTCAGATGAACCCTCATGAGCATTGCAAGGCAGTGGAATTGCGAAGTGGCAAATCATTGGAGACACTTTTGAACAAGACCACAAGCAAAGAAAAACAAGTGTGGAAAACAATAAAGAGGAGCAACAAACCAATGATTCTGAACCTTCGGAGCCTTCATATAAGCCTCCACCTCTCTATATACCCCCAATTCTGTTTCCACAGAGACTTCAAAAGCCTAAATTGGACAAACAATTTGAAAATTTTGTCCAACTATTCAAACAACTGCACATCAATATCCCTTTTGCAGATGCCATTGCTCAAATTCCTGCATATGCCAAATTTTTAAAAGAAATAATGTCAAAAAAATGATCATTGGAGGAACACGAGACAATCGCATTGACAGAAGAGTGCAGTGCGGTAATTCAAAAAAAACTCCCACCCAAGTTAAGAGATCCAGGGAGTTTTTCTATTTCTTGTACTATTGGTAACTTGAACATTGCCAAGGCGCTATGTGATCTTAGGGCAAGCGTATCATTGATGCCTCTAACCATATGCAAGAAATTAGGGTTAAAAGAGCTCAAACCCACTACTGTGTCTTTGTAATTGGCCGACCGTTCTATCACCTACCCCATGGGCATTTTAGAGAATGTCCTACTGAAGGTGGACAAGTTTTTTGTACCTATGGACTTCATTGTCTTGGACATGGAGGAAGATAGAGAGATACCCATAATTTTGGGTAGACCTTTTTTAGCCACAGTCGGAGCTCTCATAGATGTGAAGAATGGGAAACTCACATTCACTATTGGGGAAGAGAAAGTAGAATTTGACTTAGCAAAATCTGCTAAATTTCCTTCCTTAACTGATCAAGTTTTTTTTGCAGATTGTATTGACGACTTGGCACAAGGAGTCTTCAAAATGATGGTGCATGAAGATCCCCTCGAACAAGCTTTACTAAATTTGAATATTGAAGAAGATGACACTCAAGAGAAATCCTATGCTCTCCAAGCATGCACCGAACCATCACATGTTAAAGGTAATCGATATGAAAAGCTGGGAAAAGGTAAGTCACTGCCCCCACCATCTCATATCTCACCTCCAACTCCTCATAAGTCGTTACCATCTCATTTAAGATATGCATTCTTGGGATATAATGAGCAACTCCCTATGATTGTAAGTGCAGATCTCTCACCCGTGTAGCTAGATAAATTGTTAAGAGTGTTGAGAGAAAAACAATAAGCCATAGGGTGGACCATAGCTGACCTTAAGGGTATCAGCCCTTCAATTGTCATGCATAGAATCTTCATCGAGGAAAACCACAAGCCAACCATAGAACATCAGACAAGGTTGAATCTAAATATGAAGGAAGTGGTCAGAAATGAAGTATTGAAGTGGTTGGACGCGGGTGAAATTTACCCAATTTCTGATAGTTCTTGGGTGAGTCCTGTCCAATGTTGTCCCAAAAAAAGGGGGATGACTGTCGTGAAAAACAATAAGAACAAATTAATTCCTACTCGGACAGTCACAGGGTGGAGAGTATGTATTGATTATAGAAAGCTAAATACCGCTACCCGAAAAGACCATTTTCCATTGCCATTCTTGGACCAAATGTTAAAAAACTAGCTGGACATAGCTACTACTGTCTTCTTCATGGTTATTCCGGATATAACCAAATTCATATTACTCCAAAGGATCAAGAGAAAACTACTTTCACCTACCCTTATGGTAACTTCGCATTTAAACGCATGCCCTTTGGGCTTTGCAATGTCCCTGCCACATTTCAAAAGTGTATGATGGCCATCTTTTCTGACTTCATTGAGTGAATCATGGAAATATTTATGAATGATTTTTCTGTCTTTGGGTCCTCATATGATAACTGTTTGGATAATCTGACTGAAGTTTTGTCTAGATGTGAGAAGGCTAATTTAGTATTAAACTAGGAGAAGTGCCATTTCATGGTACAAGAAGGCATAGTGTTAGGTCATAAAATCTCCTCTAAAGGCATAGAGGTAGATTAGACAAAGATAGAGTGTATTAAGAGATTACCTCCACCAACTTCGGTGAGAGGAATCAGGAGTGTAGATTTATTAAAGATTTTTCAAAAATTGCAAAACCACTATGTTCTTTACTTGCCAAGGATACTAACTTTGTCTTTGATGAGGAATGTTTACTTGCGTTCAACAAATTGAAATAGGAGCTCATCTCAGCACCCATTATGACAGCACCAGACTGGAGTCTCCCATTCGAGTTGATGTGTGACACAAGTGATTATGCAATCGTGGTAGTGATGGGACAGAAAAAGAAAAAAAGGACGCATGTCATCTATTATGCTAGCAGAACATTACATGATGCCCAACAGAATTACACTACGACAGAAAAAGAATTTCTCGCAGTTGTTTTTTCTTTGGATAAATTTCATCCATATTTAATTGGTTCTAAAGTCATTGTATTTACTGACCATGCAGCCATTAAGTACTTAATGTCGAAGAAAGAAGCTAAACCACATTTGATCCGATGGATTTTACTCCTACAAGAATTCGACTTGGAAATTCGAGACAAGAAGGGCCTAGAAATCACCATCGCTGATCACTTGTCCAGATTGGAAGGACCAGAAGAAAATGTCAAGATCCCAATCAATGAGGCATTCCCTGATGAGATGTTACTAGCCATTGCCTCCTTACCTTGGTATGCTGATTTAGTAAATTATTTGGTAAGAGGCATAATTCCTCCTGATTTTTCCTATCAACAATGCAAGAGGTTTATGTGGGATGCTAAACAATATTTTTGGGAAGAACCATTTTTATATAGGTTTTGTGCTGATGGAATTATCAAAAGGTGTATTCCAGAAGATGAGGTTTTCGAGGTCTTGAACCATTGTCACTCATTACCTTGTGGAGGCCATTTCTCCATGAACAAAACAGTGTCAAAAGTCTCACAGAGTGGCTTTTATTGGCCAACCATGTATAAAGATGCAAAGAGTTTTGTGAGCTCATGTGATAAATGTCAAAGGGTTGGCAACATTTCTCGTAGAAATGAGATGCCACAACAACCTATTATTGAGGTTGAACTTTTTGATGTATGGGGTATAGATTTCATGGGCCCTTTCCCCTCCTTTCATAACAACCAATACATTTTGGTTGTAGTAGACTATGTCTCGAAGTGGGTGGAGGTAATTGCTACCCCAAGTAATGATACCAAAGTGGTGCAAAACTTTCTGAAAAAGCATATCTTTTCTAGGTTCGGAGTACCTCAAGCTATTATAAGTGATGGTAGCTCTCACTTCCGCAATAAGCTCTTAGATGCACTATTGGCAAAATATAATGTTAAGCATAAGGTCACCACGTCTTATCATCCACAAGCCAATGGGCAAGTAGAATTAGCCAATAGGGAGTTAAAACTCATTCTTGAGAAAATTGTAGGAAATTCAAAAAAAGATTGGGCCTCAAGGCTTGACGATGCCTTATGGGCATATCGAACAGCGTTCAAAACTCCCTTAGGTATGTCTCCTTATCGTCTGATGTTTGGAAAGACCTGCCACCTTCCTGTTGAGTTAGAACATAGAGCTTGTTAGGCAATTAAACAACTAAATATGGATCTTCAACTTGCAGGTGCAAAAAGATTACTCCAATTAAGTGAATTGGAAGACTTAAGAAGAGAATCATATGAGAACTCCAAACTATATAAGGAAAAAGTTAAAGCATGGCATGACAAACATATTTCTCGTAAGAATCTTGAAATAGGACAATTTGTTCTGTTATTTAACTCGAGAATGAGACTTTTTCCAGGAAAACTTAAGTCCAGGTGGTCCGGACCATTTCAAATTACCAAGGTTATGAAGAATGGAGCTGTTGAGATCACTAGTGAAGCTACCGGTTCGTTTATGGTCAATGGACAAAGATTGAAGCCATATCTGTTGAATGAAGAACTTGAGAAGAAAAGTATCATTCCTTTGAATGATACCCATTGAAAAGAAAACTCCGTCGAGCTAACGACGATAAACAAAAGCGCTTGTTGGGAGGCAACACAAATTTATACTTCCTTTAAGTTTCAGCAATCATTTTATAAAAAAAAAGAGAGAAGAGAATATGATTCTGATATAGATGTATTTTATTACAGGAAAAATCAGCGTGAAACATCCTCAATACGACCAGGCCATAAGAATGAACCCACAGTCGTATCAATTGCCGCTGGGTCGTATCAGGCTCGCACGAGTTTATACGGTCTGCCGTATTAGCTCCAGGTTGCCCTTATTCAGAAGATAATAATCGTATTGCAGGCGCACTAGGAAATACAGTTGAACCGTATTAATGGACACCTGACCATAATTTTGACTTCGTTCCCGTATTTATCAATACGGGCCAAAAATTGGGGGCCCATTTTATCAGCATGGCCGTATTATCGTCCCTCGGGCCATATCGATGGAGTATCGCCCGTAATTTGGAGAACCTACCCGTATTGATGAGCAGAAGCAATATAAAGCAAAATTTTTTTCCTTCTTCTGTCCAACTAACATCTGTTTTCCAGGGCATCGTCGTCCTTCAACCAAGCCATCGTGCGACTCCCCTCCGGCAACCCTGTTTAGAAAAATAAGCGAAGGTTGCCGCTGTTGACAAAGATCGCTGCTATGCTGTGGACAAAGACATCAGATTCTAATCAAGTTACAACCAAATTCTGATGAGACTCCGATCAAGGCACAACAAAAACTACAAAGTAGTTTCATTGTAGTGCAGCAGACAGGAAAACCAAAGAGTGCAGATCCGTTTCAGATCTTTTGACGCATACCAGGTGTTCGATCAATTGCTTCTGAACAATTTTGGCTCATATGGCACCAAAGACTCGTGGTAGATATCGTCGATGCCCTCGTCCTGCAAATCCAGAAGGTATAATCTTCAGAGATGACACACAAGAGAAGCGTTATTTTATATTGAAGACAAGAGAATTGGTGAACACTCGATATTTGGATGAGAGGGATATGAATGAATTAGGTCTTTGAGATGATGTGGATAACCTGATTAATGCACTAGGAATGAAATACTTCATGTATACCAGATGGAAAACTTATGTGATGCCGACTCTAGAAATTTTGAGCTCATTGGACGTCAAGATTTCACTCACCGAATGTGATCCAGGTACACTCTCTTTTCGATTGTTTAACTCAGAATATAAACTTACTCTGGACGAGCTGAATTATATTTATCAATTGCCGCGGCATGGAATACGTCTACATAAATACTGCACTCAGTTTGATAGGCGTTCAGTGTGGTATAGTCTCACACATCGTGACTATGACACTTCATCATCATGCAAGGCATCTAAACTTCGAAACCTAGTTTTTCAGTATTTGCTCAGGGTATTAGCGTCAACAGTATTTGGCCGAGGAGATAGTGATGGAGTGGTGCACGATAGCGAGATGTTTTTCTTATGGGCGATGATAAAAAAGATGGATGTCAATGTAGGCGCCTTTGTGGCCAAGCAATTACTCAAGCAAGCGCATTCATCTACTGGTAAGATTGTGATGGGTGGTCTCATTACTCCTATTATATTGTCACTTGGATTTAGTGTGAATGAACTTGAGGAAGCCCAAGGATCTTCCCACATCAATTTGGAGACTTGTGTGAACATAAAAATGATTAAGCGTGTGGGTGACCTCTATCATTTGACCTTCAAGGATGAAGAGTATACTCATCCCCTACCAGATGTCAAAAAGACCACTATTGTCAGACGAGCAAACTGGATTTTTCCAATGGCTGGGCTTGAGCAGTTGAGGCCTACTTATGCAGAATGGCATCGCGATCATCCTACCACTTATGATACAGAAGATCCTCAGCAAGAGATCCCCGCAGCCATATTCGAAACAGGACAATCCTCAGGTACTCATCCTGAAGCTCAGTACGTCACTCACGCCGATATGCAACAACTTCTCCTAGGCCAAAGATAGCTCCAATATCAGTTAGGCCGAATGGAATCACGCCAAGAAGAAATCTATAATATGGTACACATGATTAATACATGGCACATCGAGCGCGGTGATTGGCCAACTTCGGTATCCCCAGATCAGTGAAATTGTGAGATACCTTTTCTTCCCATCTAACTTTATAGTTTTAATGTGTCAAACATTGGGGACAATGTTTATTTCAGATTTGGGGGAAAAGGAGGTTAGTAAATGTTAGCATGAGTCGGTGTGCTATTATGGGTGTGGTCAGTTGTGAGTTTAGTCATGTCATAAAGTATTTGCTTTTACATGTGTCAGGTCAAACTAGCGGTCATGTATGGACCCCTTATCTTTTAATCCATGTTGTTGGCACGTTTTGAATATTCATGAGTTAATGTATCTTCTCATATATATATTTGTTTGCATTCTCTCATGTCGCCAAAGAATAGTGCATGTCATCAAGTATGAATTAGAAAACATTATACATGACAATGTTGATCCTCTAATCTGCATGATTGATTTATTCTGAACATTCCTGAAGAAGAACATAAAAATATAAATGACTTTGACTTGGAACCAAAGCAAGTGACATGTAGTCTGACCTTGCACATAACTTCGTCTGGGATCTTACATTTGCACCCACTTATATGATGCTCAATTTTGATCTGCTACACTGTAAAAATAATAAGTTATGTAATTAATACATGCCTCATAATTGTACTTCTCTTCTCGAGTAAGTTGGAGAATGTTTTTTTTATTCTTTATTTAATAAAGGTCCCAAGTGCCTCGCCCAAGCATAAAAAAAAGGGGGTGAGGACAATCGTGGGCAACTTCTATTCTCTATAAATAACTACTCCTCTGTCACTTCACTTGAGGAAAACATGAGTATGCCACTTATGACACCACTAGCACCCAAGCCAAGTATTCTCCGAAGAAAGCGAGGCTCGTGCCCAGTGGAAGTCTTATTTTTAATTTCAGTTCCCCAAATTACAAAAGAAAAGAAATGACAAATATGGCTAAATAAAAAGAGGGTTAGTTGAACCCAAGGACAGGTAATTGTCCTCTACATGTGTAGATCAACTTTGAGTGTTAATGTAAGTTGGGGGTAGTGCAAGGTCTTACGAGGTAGTTATGTGAAAGGTTAGTCTACAGGACGATTTTTTTTTACGTCCATAGAGCACATGTTTCAGTGGTTCCAAGTCAAGAGTTTAATAAGTCTTTAATGCATAAATAATGTTCAAGTAAAGAAGTCTGAGGGCTAGGGAGATATCATGTCATTTATAATGTGGTCAGGACTAACCCTAAGTTCTAATTTTTGCTTGAGGACAAGCAAAGTTTAGGTTTGGGGGAGTTGATAATTGAGTATTTATGCATTAATAGTGATATAATTATCAACTTATTAAAGTTATACTTATGCTTATTTGATTATATATGTTGAGGATTTCGGAGTATACACCATCTCTTTACATGTTTCAGGGACTTCCGAATATCGACAAAAAGGCGTAAAAGCACCAGAAAATGAGGACAATGCAGCCAGCACGTATTATCAGCAGGCTCAACCGTATTGGACGTCTCCAGGCCGTATTACACTCGCACCAAAAATTACGGTCCGACCGTATTGAAGGAGAACAGACCGTATCACACTCGCATCAAAAAATATGACCTGCCCGTATTGGAGACATGGCGCCCGTATTGAAGCGACCCAAACCGTATCGTCTTGAGGAAACTACGACCAGACCGTAGCGAATTTAACCAGGCCGTATCATATCTACCTCGACCGTATTGGGCTGAATTTTGGGGTATTTTGGGCCTTTTTGTAACCCTAATTTTGTTGGAATATAAAAGGGATTGGTGAAGACGAAAAGGGGGGGAGACCTTGTTTTAGAGGAGATCAAGATGGCTGGGACAAACGTTTATTTTTCTCTAAATTTTTGTATCTTTCTTAGACTTAAATTCATTATCTTTTTATGAACTCTTACGTTTCAATGATGATTTATTTTTCTATGCATAGCTAAACTTCTTTTTTCTCGGGTTTGATGAAACCTAGGGTTGATCTTTAGGGAATATTTTTATTGGATCTGATGTGTTCTTTGTCTTTCATGTGCTTGACGAAATGCTTATATTAGATTGGCCACCTAGTTAAGCGACCGAAGATCTTCTTGATTACGAAAGTATTTCATCAAGATTAGTTCAAATGAATGACATGAAATGTATTGTTTCTTAGAAATAAGGATAATCATTTTACTTATGAATCTTGGCTTATAATGCAATTAAAATAATTTAAATGACCACGAAAGTAGGCGTTTATTATTTTAATTAGAATTGTGTTTTCCTGAAAAGGAGATGCATGGCTTTTGAAGATTGAGTAGAACACTAATGATTTTATTATCTCTAAATTCCCTATAATCAATACCCTAGGTGGATTCAAAACCCGAGAACTTTTATTCTCATTTATTTCTCATAATCAATTCTCGTTCTTTCTCGTCGTTTTCTGCACTCATTTTGGCATTTCACTTTTATTTAGATTTTATTATTATTTCACATCTTTCTGACCGTTTAGATATCAATTAGAATCATATAATTCTAATACTTGAACTCTTCCATGTGGGACGATATTTTATATACCACAACATTGACTCCGTATACTTGCGGGAGATTTGTCAGGTTAGAGGGGAGGGCGGAGTCGGAGGAGGGCAGACAACGTCATCAGATGAGGCAAGGTGGACGGGGTCAGATGAGGTAGGACGTCGGAGTCGGGCTTCGAGCGTCGGGCATCGGAGAAGTGGGCGTCAGGCTTCATGGTGAAAATTGGTGAAGGTAAACAGTGAAAAGTGAAAATGCAAAAGAGGGTCAGGATTTAACTTAAGTATTTAGCACCTCCCACACATGCGACTCTACTTAGACGCTAATACGGCGCCACATCGGTTACAACGCTATTTCGTGGCTATAGTGATGTCATTTCAGTTTTTTTTGTAATTTAAATTTAACTTTAGATTATATTATAAGTTTATATTATATTGAATAGGTTTATATGACAATAATGTGTATATGTATTATAAGTATATACATGTATGCATGGTTGTCAGGATCCCGATCCAGATAGTAAGATCTTATGCTCTTACGATCCTCCAGCCAGAAAAGATCCCGATCCTATCTAGAGGATCTTAAACGTAGGATCTATAACCGGATCTTAAAATCGGTAGGATCGTACGATCCTACAATATTAGCATGACTTAATTTATTTGAATAAAAAAATAGAAGTAAACATAAAGGTCCTTGAGAAAAATAAATTTAACTATTTTATTTATATATATTATATATCTTAGTCTCACTTTCATGAATTTTAATATCTTCTAATGTTATGTTGTGAATCTAATACTATATTATCTTAGATCAAAATTAATTTTTATTGTTGCACATATACTAAGAATCATATTGCACATTAATAAATATTATAATTCATTAAGATCAAATATTATATATTATTATTTTAGTGTTTTTTAAGAATATATCATACTGTCTTTCGGATGATATAAAAAAATTATCTATTAAATTTGAAAATATCAATAAAGTATTAATGGCCAATGTTTAATTAACTTATATATAAACATAATATTTAAGAATAAATATACTACTTTATTATTTTTATTAAAAATAATTTTTTATTCATGGGATAGGATCTTACGATCCTCGATCCGATCCTATGATCCTCGATCCTCGAAGCCCCTTACGATCCTACATCGGAAAGCGATCCTGACAACCTTGCATGTATGTATATGTTTATATGTGCGAAATTAAGTGACAATAATGTGTATATGTATATATATTATCAGTATATATGTCTATGTATATGTCTATATGTGTGAGATTAAGTGACAATAACGTGTATATGTATATGTATTATAAGTATATATGTGTGTATATATGTTTATATATATATATATATATATAAGTGTCAATAATGTGTATATGTATACGTATTATAAGTGTAAGTATATATGTGTATGTATATGTCTATATGTGCCCGATTAAGTGAGAATAATAAAAAGTCGGCTAAAATTATAGTGATGAAGTGAGAATAATAAAAAGTCGGTGTTATAGAGACGCTAATGAGTCGCTATAGTATATTAGCGACCATCTAGTATTGCAATAGCATCTCAATCCTCTTAGAGTCGGAGGGGTGCGATGCTATATCGACACAAGTAGTGCCTCTATAGCATCGACTATTCATGCGGCACTAGTGTGGCACTACTGATGCATGCATTATTATACATGTTTACATACATCATTTTAGATTATTTTTCGTAGTTTTTACCATTGCATGCATCTACTTTTTCAATTATTTCTCTAAAATTGGTTAGAGTCCAAAACTACCAACTTTCATGGTATTTTGATCTCAGGAGTATCAAGTTGGAGGTGCAGAGCGATTGTCACGAAAGAGCACGGAAATCGGAGCAGACAAATGGTCCTGAAGAAGAACCCGGGCCGGGTCGTCAATACACCCGGGTCGGGCCGATCGTTTAACCAAATCCGAATTGGATTTTTGCGCGACAGAAAAACCCGGGCCGAGTATACTATAACCTGGGCCGAGTTTGCTTATCAGACAGATACTATCATACGGCTTGGATTTTTGACTTGTTGAACACGAAGTTATCATCTCAAAATGGCATGCAACCCTAGGGGGACGTTCTCCCTTATAAATACTACAGTTTGGAGGCCTTGTACGCATCCCCGAACTGGTGAATTCGCGTGCCCTAGCCACCCAACTTCGGAGAGAATTTCCGCGATGCTAAATTCTGAAGCAACTTGGAGTCGTTCCGGCGAACCCCTGCGACGAACACACGGCCGAGGCTCGTGACAGAGGCATCACCAGACTCCAGGAAGCATACTTTAGTAATATTTCTGATGAAATTCTTGTTTATCCTAATTGATTTGATGTCAAAACAATTCTGTATGGAGTAGTTTTATTGTTAGGGGAAAACTAAGTTGAACCCTGTTTATCTCCCAATTTATTTGGATAATTAGACTATTGTTAAATTGCAATTCGTGCATGGTTAATGTTAGAATTTTGGATAAGCTTCATGTCGTGTTATTCTGCAAGTTTTTGCATGATTAGCCGTTAAAGTTTCTTCCGAAATTAAATTTGATTCGCGAATTCTGCAATCCTATAACCCGGACCGGGTAGCATCAAACTCGGGCCGGGTTTTGTCTCCGATTGGATCGCTGTTGTTCTTTTAGGTTGAACCCGGACCGAGATGTTTGTGCCCGGGCCGAGTTGTTCGGAACCTGGGATACTGCTTCTCTGCTAGGGCTGTGTTGACTGCGCAGCGTTGAAGCAAAAGTTTTTCTGTCTGAACCTGGGCCGCGTTCGGTAGAACCCGGGCTGGGTCAGTGTGTTTGCTTGTCGAAACTGAGTTTTATTGTGAGGACCCGGGCCGAGTTTTGCGTGGCCGGGTATTAACTTGGGGTTTCTAATCGCTATACTTTGGATTTGATTGTTATTTCTTGTGGATTTGGAAGGATTGTTACTCTATGCATTCTTATCATGGTTATGTGCAATTTGATTGAGTTTTCAACTGGTTGGACTTAATCTTGATTAGAATAGTTAGGTTCTCGAGATTTTGAGTCCTTTATATTTAACAATTCTTCTTCGTGCATTAATGCATCTCGATTAAAATTTGATTATTATGTTTTGAGTTTTCAGAAATCATTGTTTTATTTTGATCAGAAATAATTAGTTCTCAAGTTTTTTTTTAGCACTATATTTATGTGTATAAGTTACATTTTAAAGCAATTCGGTTTAAAGTAAGATTAGAGTTGATTGAGGTTTCAATGGCTTTAATGGCACTTTTATCGGATTAGTTTGATTCTCAAGTTTTTTAGATCAATATTTATAAGCAACTCCTTTCCATTAGAAGTCTAATTTTGTGATTTATTAATTATATGAGAGATAACAGGGGGATACAAAGTTAGACCCTAACTCATCGTTATTATCGATTTTTCCTCCGCTAAGCACCATTTTCATTTGTTTTCTCACTTCTTTTTTCCTAATTTATAAATTGAAAGTTGATTCCTCGATTGATTTTTCACTATAACTTTTAGAGAAAAAATATTGTTAATCTTCGGTCCTCGTGGATTCGACATCATATTCACTCTTTATTACTTGATACGGTCTAGTATACTTACTAGTATATTTGCGCTCAATTTTTACGCATCAACTACTTAGATGCTATTGAGTCTCTATAGTGGCGCTATTTTGTAATAAATAATAAATGTCACTTAATTCAACCATTATAATTCGATGAATAAAAAAATAAAAATAATATATTTATAATTAAGATATGATATATATTGTACGCAAAAGTAACATATATAATATAGGTAACAAATATATATTTTGGAATACATATATAAGTAACACACATATGATGTAGGAATACATATGTTGGAGGTACACATATAATGACATTTATTTATTCATTAAAGTATAGTATATATAATATATAAAGTAACATATATGGGGTTATACGAATTAGTGTCAAAATGCATAATATGTAGTTATTCAAATATATAAAGATAAAATATAGTTAATCTATTTCCAATTAATTAACATATATGTTAACATGTGTAGTGTAAAGTAGCACCAATTACTCGTTTTATGTGTTACAGGTGTAAGTAAGAATACAAATACTTATGTAAGTAACATATATATTTATTTAGGAATATTTTATTCACGTAGCATCTACCTAGCATCAGCATAACGTCGCGAGCTTGAGATGTCAACTGGCGTCGTGTTTCTCGGCGCCAAGACAATGCAAAGCTCTGATGCCCTTATCGACTCCATTTGTAGCATCGATATCGCGTCGTTGCTGATGTGATGCTAGTTTAGCGTCGATGAGTTTAGACGCTAGTATAGTGCTACGATTTGCTGTGCATTTACCTTATATGACGCGCAATAATACTGTCAAAATAGTGTCCCCTTGGCGACGCCGTTAGCGTCGATGTCTTGTAAATGATAAGTCGACGCTAATATGACGCTATTAAGAAGTATGTAGCGTCGCATAGTTGTGACTCCACTTAGACGATATGGGGATACTCTTGGCATTGACTTAGCGTCATCTTATATGAGGCGCTATATTGTGTCGCTATTCACTAGTTTTCTTGTAGTGGCATGACCGAGCCAGTTGATGGTCTTCGTCCTCGTGACATAGCTCCATGTGGCTCACGGTGACGACCAGATGGGTGTTGGTCATCAAGTACATCGAGTTGGAGATTCCATAGTAGAAGCACGCCCCAAGCATGACGAGCCTGAGGCCGTCCATCCCACTTCAGAGCCTCATCCAGTGGTTAACTTGCACGGGGTCGTCGTGGACACCGACTTGGTCCAACAAGTGAAACCAAAGATCCCTGCTCTCATCCGAATCACTCTTACAGATTTTATATTGAAAATTGATCGATTTCCTAAATTTCTATATAGGTTTGCAGAGCCTGCCTGGATCATAATGGAGCTCGCCTCTTCCCACATGTAGGCATCTTGCATCTCCTAGTAAGGTCAATCCTACCCCGGTGGCTACATGAT
Source organism: Pontederia crassipes (assembly GCA_030549335.1). Taxonomy (NCBI): domain Eukaryota; kingdom Viridiplantae; phylum Streptophyta; class Magnoliopsida; order Commelinales; family Pontederiaceae; genus Pontederia; species Pontederia crassipes. Next base: position 10,511,815 of record CM060198.1, read on the forward strand.
GCTTTGGCATTGTCAGACCCCCTACCTCTTTCTTTGGCAGCCAGGGTGCGAACCCTGCCAGAACTCGACGGCGACACCCTCTGTAACGCCCCCAAAATCTGGCCCAATTTGGTTGTCGAACCCTAGGCGGCGTCACTTTGACTTGACCTAATTTCTTAAAACTTTGCAGCGGAAACATAATATAATAAACTTAAAATAATAACATCGTAAAAAGTGGAAGACTTCATGGATAATTAAAACAAAACCCAAGATAACATAATCTGGCCCATGGGCCTAATAGGCTCTAACGAATGCCCAACAATGAGTTCTTACATCATAATGAGTTCGAGTAAAGTACATGACTTCATAAGGCCTATAAGCCATACATAAAAGACTCTTACAAGAGTTCGTCAATGACATAACATAAGTAAGGTAACTTGGTCCATAGCCCGACTCGTCCATGTGCAATGTCTTCGTCAAGAGGCCCGCATCGTCGAACCTAAGCCTCATCCATACCTTCACGGATCCATGGGGTGGAGGAGATTTCTCCCGTTAGAGTATGTTGAGGCCTATGCATGCTATGACCTTATAACATAATCTCTACATGTCATGTCATGGCATATGCATATCATCATCATGGAACATAAATCATATGCAAGCTATGAGCTATTTATGCATACTACAAGGCATGTGAGTATATCAACATGGCAAGATAAGATAACATGTAACGTCATAATCTTTAAGTCAAACATATCATAAGTTATCATCATGCTAATGCATATCATGTCTTATCTTACTTTGCTTTATCATCTTTCATCATGTCCTGATATGATGTGACAAGTGGACATTTACATAGCATCCTCATAGGTGTATACTTCATCATACTTCTTTAACATCTTTACTTTATGTCCCAAGTCATTCATCATTCATCTTTTCATCTTTCATTTTTACTTAGATACTTTCTCATCTTGTTGATTGGGAAGACCATGTTGAGTTCGTGGGAGAATGGCTAGCTAGCCCAACATGTTAGGTTCGCGGGAGACCAATAGAGACGCCACACTAGGGGTGGAACTCGCCTCCTGGTTCTGCGGATGCCCAATAGAGACACCACACTAAGGGTGGAACTCGCTTCAACTTATGGAAACACTACACTAGGGATGGAAATTGTTTCCCCGGAAAATGGCGCCACTTGGGGGCGGAACCCATTTCCCCTCCTCGATTGCAACAAGTCACCTTCACGCCAATCCGTCTTTTACTTGTTTTCATCAATACATACAATTATTCATACATGTTGCATGTTTTAGTCCTATTTAAGGTCATACATACTTCAAATCATACTATATGGGGACTTTCTATCATAGCCAATCAGCTTCCAGAACGGACGACCGTTTTGGGTAACGGTCGACCGTTCGAGTTATCGGTCGATCATTATGGTCCTTTCGGATGACCCAAATCAGACTTCGGTTCGTCCGCTAATCACAGAATGTGACACTTATAAATCGGACGACCACTGGAATAACAGTCGATAGCTATTGGTCCTTTCGGACGTCCAAAATGAGCTTCGAATAGTCCGCTAATCACAGAATGTTTCGACTATTTTGACAACACATATCGGGCGATCGTTAGTATATCGGTCGACCATTACATTGCTATCGGACGACCAAAATAGTGTGTCTGGTCAACCACTAATCATAGAATGTTTTGACCCTTCCAAAATGGACGACCATTACAGAATCGGTCGACCGTCGGACAGAGTGCGAGACTGCGAATGGTCTCCAGATCGGTCGACCGGTAATATATCGGTCGCCATTCTGAGCTGACAGAACACGATTTTTACATCTTTTTCTTCCTAATCATGCATACATTGACATATTGAATACATACTTGATTCCAAACATCATATGGGACATTTCTTGACATTCTTAATACACTAATCATGAAGGATAATGAGGTTTTCACATGAAGCATCTAATCATGCTATCTAAGTTCATACATGTACATAAGCATAAAACCATTTCATTTTGAGCTGGCATAAGTAACAATGAACATCATAATTCCAAACATGATTAGCATTAGAACATTAGGCTTCATAAAACATGGCACATATAAGTACTAATATGCATAAGCCTTAATCATCCATTTCAAGAACACAAGTTGGTTCTTCATGCCCTAATCCATTCACACAAACATTATTAGGAAGATGATTAAAGGTTTGAATCCCCTCAACATACCTTGATTAATAATGTCCTAAACCCTTAATCTTCTTTCTTCTTTCTCTAGCTCCAAGGGCTCTAATGGGGCTGTCATGGTAATTAAGAGAGGAGATAATGAGCTAACATTTTGCTAACAACTAAATGGAGAGGTTACTGAAGCTAGATGGGACTTACTGTAGCAAGAAATGGTACTTCTTATGATTGACCATGAGGAACTTAAAGAGCGGGGCGGGGAGAGAGAGAGAGCAAGGGATCACTGTAGCATAGGGGCCTTAGAGAGCAACTTTCGGCTGGTAGGTGAAAATGAGGCGTTAGGGCACTGTAGCTCTCTTAGGTTAGTGGCTAATGGTGTTGGGCTTGATGGGACTGCTGCGCGTGGGCTTGGGCCACCTGCGGGTGTCTTAAGTTTCTTTTTTTTTTTTTTGATTTTCACATCAGGATATTACAACCTACCCCCCTTAAAATAAAAATTTGTCCTCGAATTTTAGTAAATCTTACATTACTTACGGAAATGTTTCAGAAACTTCTCTCGCATTTCCTCTTCGAGTTCCCATGTTGCTTCTTGTCCTCGATGGTGCTTCCATGCTACTTTGACCATAGATATGGTCTTGTTCTTGAGATGCTTCACTTGATAATTTATAATCTCTATAGGTTGCTCCACATATGTCAAGTCGTCTTTGATATTTGGCTCCTCAATCTGAATCACATTCGCCTCATCATGAACATACTTTCAGAGCATTGATATATGAAAAACATTATGAAGCCTAGCATATGAGGGTGCTAATGCTAACTTAAAGTCTGCTTCACCAACTTTCTCTAGGATCTCAAATGGTCCAACATATCTTGGTGTTAACTTTTCTTTCTTGCTAAATCTCATAACACCCTTGGTTGGCGAGACTTTGAGCATCACATGGTCACCAACTTCATAGAGTTGTTCTCTTCTTCTCATATCCGCATAACTCTTTTGCCTACTTTGCGCCGCTAGCATCCTTTGCTTGATGAGCTCCACTTTATCAACATACATGTGAACCAAATCCGGTCCAAGGTATCTTTCCTCACCGGTTTCACTCCAACATGCTGGAGAACGGCAAGGCCTTCCATACAAAGCTTCAAATGGAGCCATCTTGATACTTGAGTGATAACTATTGTTATAGGCGAATTCCACCAAAGGAAGGTGGTCATCCCAATTTCCATGCCAATCTAAGGCACAAGCTCTAAGCATATCCTCAAGTGTTTGAATGGTTCTTTCGCTTTGACCGTCAGTTTGAGGATGAAACGTCGTGCTAAAATTTAGTCTTGTTCCAAAGGCATTTTGGAGACCTTTCCAAAATCTTGATGTGAACCTCGGATCTCTATCCGAAACAATAGATGCTGGAATTCCGTGCAAACGGATAATCTCATTCACATACAACTCTATCATGCTTTTCATAGATTGACTCACTTTCATAGGAATAAAGTGAGCCGACTTCGTCAAGCGATTAACTACAATCCATATGGCATCATGACCTTTTCGGGTTTGAGATAATCCTACTACAAAGTCCATAGATATACTTTGCCATTTCCATTCCAGAATAGGTAAAGGTTGTAATTTGCCACAAGGCCTTCGGTGTTCAATCTTGACCTGTTGACACACTATGCACTTTGCTACATACTTAGCCACTTTCTTCTTCATGTCTTCCCACCAAAAATTCCTTTGCAAATTCTTGAACATCTTGGTACTTCCGGGATGAATGGAGAATTCGGACTTGTGATATTCATCCAAAATTTCTCTTCTTAGTGCCTTGTCCTTCGAAACCCATAGACGATTCTTGTACTTAATTGCTCCATCTTCTCCATACTTGAAGTGATTTCTTTCCCTTTTGCACACGTTGATCATTCTCACATATTCTGGGTCCCTTCTTTGGGCTCCAACTATTCTTCTTACTAAGCTTGACTCGATCACATGATGTGTCATACATATGATCCTTCGACCACAAATGCTTGGGGCTCATTGCACTATGCTTTCCATAAGATTCCACTTGTGTACTCTCAAACATCCAAGTGATTCTTCCCACTTGCGACTTAGTGCATCGGCAACTACATTTGTCTTGCCGGGGTGGTACAATATTGTGAACTCATAGTCCTTAAGGAACTCGAGCCATCTTCTTTGCCTCATGTTCAAGTCCTTTTGGGAAAACACATACTTTAGGCTCTTCTGGTCCGTGTACATTTCAAAATCTTCGCCATACAAGTAGTGGCGCCATATCTTCAATGCAAATACCACCGCCGCAAATTCTAGATCATGAGTTGGATAATTGACTTCATGCGTTTTCAATTGCCTTGAAGCGTATGCAACCACCTTGCCATGTAGCATAAGTACACATCCTAATCCGGTACCACACGCATTACTATAGATCACATAACCTCCACTTCATATGGGAATGACTAAGATTGGTGCCGTTGTAAGTCTTTTCTTTAGCTCTTGAAAGCTTGCTTCACATGCTTGTTACCATATAAACTTCTCGCCTTTCCTTGTCAACTTCGTCATAGGAGCGGCAATTTTGGAAAAGTCTTGGATAAACCTTCTATAATATCCAGCAAGTTCCAAGAAACTTCGGATCTCAGTCACATTCTTGGGCCTATTTCAATTCATTACTGCTTCAACCTTTGCCGGGTCCACGGCTACTCCATGCCTTGACACAATATGACCAAGAAACATAACCTCTTCAAGCCAAAATTCACATTTGGAAAACTTGACATAAAGCTTGTTCCTCCTCAAGGTTTCCAACATGATGCGGAGATGTTCTCTATGCTCTTCCGGGCTTGATGAGTAGATGAGGATATCATCCACAAATACTATCACAAATTTGTCCAAGTATGGATGAAAAATCCTATTCATCAAATCCATGAATGCAGCGGGTGCATTCGTTAATCCAAAAGGCATAACCAAAAATTCGTAATATCCATACCTCGAACGAAATGCCAATTTGGGAACATCTTGCTCGGCTACCCTTAGTTGGTGGTAGCCACTCCTTAGATCGATCTTGGAGAAAATCGACGCCGATGATAATTGATCAAAAAGATCATCAATTCTTGGCAAGGTGTACTTATTCTTCACTGTCACCTTGTTGAGCATTCGGTAATCGATGCATAACCTTAATAAGCCGTCCTTCTTCTTGACAAATAGTACCGGTGCACCCCATGGTGAGACGCTTGGCCTAATGAACCTCCTATCCAAGAGTTTTTGTAGTTGCATCTTCAGTTCATGCATCTCCGCCGGAGCCATTCGGTAGGGCGTCTTCGAGATGGGAGTGGTCCCCGGAAGTAGCTCAATATTGAACTCAACTTCACATCTTGGTGGTAATCCCGCAATGTCTTCCTGAAAGACATCGGGATATTCTCTTATCACATCCAAGGATTCAAGTGCCTTGGGTTGTGAATCCGTCTTGACGACGCTTGCCAAGGATCCTCTTGCCCCTTTCTTAATCATCTTGCTTGCCTTAGTTGCTGAAATGAGCACTTTGGCTTCCTTGGAGGGAATTCCCCTAATCATTGTAGGCTTTCCATGATGGTTACCTATAAAAACTTTCTTTTCCTTACAATACGTGTGAGCATCATTGTAAGATAACTAATCCATTCCCAAGATTACATCATACTCTATCATAAAAAGCAATATGAGGTCACTTGGGAGATTCTTTCCATCTATTTCTATGGATACATTAGGGATATATCTTCTAGTGCCTACCATTCCGGTAGGGGTCACAACTTCTAGTTGACGATTAGTGACTAGAGGCCTTACTTTTAGCATGCTTGCAAATGCATGTGAGATAAAAGAATGGGTTGCACTCGAATCGAATAGAACATTCGCATAGTGATCGGCAATTATAATATTACCTTGGATCACATCATTTTCTGGAGTGGCCTCATCCACTTCCATGGCGAACACCCTTGCTGGAGCTCTTGGTGGGTTTGCCACCATCTTTCCTTTGTCCCTATTACCCCCTTGTTTTGCGGGGCAGTCCCTTATGTAGTGGCCCTTCTTGCCACATTGAAGACATGTCCCTGCCTTCATGCGACATTCTCCATAATGGGCCCTTCCATAATGTGGGCATATGGGCCTAGTTGGTTCTACCTTCTTTGGAGAGTGGTAAGGTGCCTTCCTTTACTCCCTTGGGCTTTCCCTTCATGCTTCTTAATGATCTTTTCCTTGGCATCCTTTCTTTCTTGATACTTCCTTTCATGTTCAGCAGCAAGATCCACCGCGTCTTTCATAGTGGTGCAACGACCACTTCTCACCCAAGGTTGTAGTCCTGATTTCAATCCGTTGATGAACCTCTTCGTTCTTCGGAGCTCATTCTCATTGAGCTCTCCACACTTTTCCAACCTCAAAAACATTTCCACATACTGACCTACAGTCATATTTCCTTGAACGAGGTTGAGAAACTCATCCCTCTTCTTTTCCTTTACGTGGTCTAGGAAGAAACGAGCCTCGAATGCTTTCACGAAACTCTCCCATTCCACATTCTCCTCACTCTCAAAGGTGGTCTTCAACAGTGCTTTCCACCATGCCTTGGCCCGACCAGAAAGGCAATGTGTGGCATGCACACTTTGCGGTCTTCGGGGCACCCCATAACTCTAAGGATGTCCCCTACTTCTTCGATCCATGATTCTGCCAACTCAGGATCTCCTACTCCGTCGTACTTTGAGGGCTGGAGTCTTAGGAACCTCTCAATGAAGTAATCCGGCTCATTACTTCTTTGGGCATTTTGGGCTGCCCAGATTAGACTATCAAGAAATGCATTCCTTTCATGGTCCTCATCAACGATTGCACATCTTGGAGGCATCTACATTCATAATCAATAAACATAACATCATCATTAGCATGAGTCAAACATGGAAGAACATGTACCCTTTAGGTTCGATGGCACCTCATGACGATTACACATGGACTTCACACTTAGACAATTTAGCCAACCTATGGCTTACCAAACTTACATCTAATACATACGAGCCAAACTATGGCTCTGATACCAATTGTAAAGCCTCCAAAATCCGACCCCAATTTAGTTGCCGAACCCTAGGCGGCGTCACTTTGACTTGACCCAATTTCATAAAACTTTGTAGAGGAAACATAATATAATAAACTTAAAATAATAACATTGTAAACAGCGGAAGACTTCATGGATAATTAAAATAAAATCCAAGATAACATAATCTGGCCCATGGGCCTAATAGGCTCTAATGAATGCCCAACAATGGGTTCTTACATCATAAAGAGTTCGAGTAAAGTACATGACTCCATAAGGCCCATAAGCCACACATAAAAGACTCTTACAAGAGTTCGTCAATGGCATAATATAAGTAAGGTAACTTGGGTCGTAGCCTGACTCGTTCATGTGCAATGTCTTCGTCAAGAGGCCCTCACCATCGAACCTAAGCCTCATCCATATCTGCACAGATCCATGGGGTGGAGGGGATTTCTCCCGTTAGAGTATGTTGAGGCCCATGCATACTATGACCTTATAACATAATCTCTACATGTCATGGCATATGCATATCGTCATCATGAAACATAAATCATATGCATGCTATGAGATATTTATGCATACTACATGGCATGTGAGTATATCAACATGGCAAGATAAGATAACATGTAACGTCATAATCTTTAAGTCAAACATATCATAAGTTATCATCATACTAATGCATATCATGTCTTATCTTACTTTGCTTTATCATCTTTCATCATGTCCTGATATGATGTGACAAGTGGACATTTACATAGCATCCTCATAGGTGCATACTTCATCATACTTCTTTAACATCTTTACTTTATGTCCCAAGTCATTCATCATTCATCTTTTCATCTTTCATTTTTACTTAGATACTTTCTTATCTTGTTGATTGGGAAGATCATGTTGAGTTCGTGGGAGAATGGCTAGCTAGGCCAACATGTTGGGTTCACGGGAGGTCAATAGAGATGCCACACTAAGGGTGGAACTCGCCTCCTAGTTCTGCGGATGCCCAATAGAGACGCCACACTAGGGGTGGAACTCGCCTCAACTTATGGAAACGTCACACTAGGGGTAGAACTCGTTTCCTCGGGAAATGCCGCCACTTGGGAGCGGAACTCATTTCCCCTCCACGATTACAACAAGTCACCTTCACGCCAATCCGTCTTTTACTTATTTTCATCAATACATACAATCATTCATACATGTTGCATGTTTTAGTCCTATTTAAGGTCATACATACTTCAAATCATACTATATGGGCACTTTCAATCATAGCCAATCAGCTTCTAGAACGGACGATCGTTTTGGGTAACGGTCGACCATTGGAAGGTTATCGGTCGACCGGTCGGGTTATCGGTTGACCATTATGGTCCTTTCGGATGACCCAAATCAGACTTCGGTTCGTCCACTAATCACAGAATGTGACACTCTTCTAAATCGGACGACCACTATTGGTCCTTTCGGAAGTCCGAAATGAGCTTCGGATCGTTCGCTAATCACAGAATGTTAAGACTATTTTAACAACACATATCGGGCGACCGTTAGTATATCGGTCGATCATTACATTGCTATCAGACAGCCGAAACAGGGTGTCTGGTCGACTGGTAATCACAGAATGTTTCGGCCCTTCCAAAACGGACGACCATTACAGAATCGGTCGACCGTCGGATAGAGTGCGAGATTGCCAATGGTCTCCAGAACGATCGACCGGTAATATATCGGTCGCCCGTTCTGGGCCGACAGAACACGATTTTTACATCTTTTTCTTCCTAATCATGCATACATTGACATATTGAATGCATACTTGATTCCAAACATCATATGGGACATTTCTTGACATTCTTAATACACTAATCATGAAGCATAATGAGGTTTTCATATGAAGCATCTAATCATGCTATCTAAGTTCATACATATACATAAGCATAAAACCATTTCATTTTGAGCTGGCATAAGTAACAATGAACATCATAATTCCAAACATGATTAGCATTAGAACATTAAGCTTTATAAAACATGGCACATATAAGTACTAATATGCATAAGCCTTAATCATCCATTTCAAGAACACAAGTTGGTTCTTCATGCCCTAATCCATTCACACAAACATTATTAGGAAGATGATTAAAGGTTTGAATCCCCTCAACATACCTTGATTAATAATGTCCTAAACCCTTAATCTTCTTTCTTCTTTCTCTAGCTCCAAGGGCTCTAATGGGGCTGTCATGGTAATTAAGAGAGGAGATAATGAGCTAACATTTTGCTAACAACTAAATGGAGAGGTTACTGAAGCTAGATGGGACTTACTGTAGCAAGAAATGGTGCTTCTTATGATTGACCGTGAGGAACTTAAAGAGAGGGGCGGGGAGAGAGAGAGCAAGGAATCACTGTAGCATAGGGGACTTAGAGAGCAACTTTCGGCTGGTAGGTGAAAATGAGGCGTTAGGGCACTGTAGCTCTCTTAGGTTAGTGGCTAATGGTGTTGGGCTTGATGGGCCTGCTGCGCGTGGGCTTGGGCCACCTGCGGGTGGCTTAAGTTCCTTTTTTTTTTCACATCAGGATATTACACCCTCTCCCACTGCCATGCTTCTTGGACCTGTCCAATGTCCTCTACCTCTTGATGGCCTGCAACAATCTCCGCGGTGCCTGAACCTTTTTTTTTGCTTGAGGAGTTGTTTTGTGTCGTACGTTCTGATGTATATTTTATAGAACCAAGAAGAAAGGGAAAATTTTTAGGGTCATTTAGATCCATTGCGTAAGGCCCCTTCTCATTGTCCAATTTTTTTGTGATTCTTTCAATTTATAATTACTATCTCAATTCATATTAATTTATTGTATCATTTATTTTTTTCTATTGTCACTTGATATTCTTATTATTAAATATTATATTAATTAATTACATCATTTAATTCTTTGAATGAACATTTGACATTCTCATTATTAATTCGTGTATTAAAAATTTGAAATTATATATTGACTCTTTATATCCATCATTTTTTATTTAAAATAATAAATAAACATATATCTTTAGTCAATGTTTATTAACATATATTATAAATACTTGGTTATTTTAAGATAAAATGTGATAATTTTCTCTCTTTTTTCCTTAATCATGATATAATTTTGCAGTGATTTTTAGACATTAAATTTCCTCAATTATATTTATATTTATCTATCTATATAATTCCAAGCTAGGTGTCATGCCAATTTTGTAAATATAATAGATTTCTTATTCTTCCATCATCTATATTTTTAAAAAAAAAATTGTAACTTTGAATTTTCCCCCTATCTCTAGATTAAATAACATGATCTCTCATTACTCTCTCTTAAAGTTTATTACATATACAATTTATCCTCTCATCAACTATCTCATAAATTTTATTATATATCCAATTAATCCTCTCAACCAATATCTCATAAATCTTTTTTGTATTACTTTCTAATCCTTCCTGGCAATTAATTCCTTCATTTCATGTGATCAATCAATTATCTAAATTAATACTTCATTTGGCATAATTGAATTTAAAATTTCACATTTTTAGAATATTCTCTACAAGAAAAAGTGTTCTTTCGACGAAAAATTTCTCACGGATTTTTTGATGAATTATTTTTCGTAGGAATTTTTGACAGTTTTACAAGCCGTGGGAAATTTTTTCCAAGCTAGTGGAAAACTTTTCCCACAACTCAAACCGCAGAAAATTGCCACGGCTTTGACCATGGGAAACTTTTTTCACAACTTCACCATGGAAATTTCTCACGGCTTTGACTGTGAAAGACGTTTCCCACAGTCTAAACTGTCGCAAAGTAAAAAATTCTGCCAAATTCTTCTGCCTATTTTTTTTTCCCGCTTCTCCCCCTCTTTTTATTCACCTCCTCCCTCTCTCCTCTCTCCACCTCTTTCCCACTCCTCTCTCTCCCTCACACGCACGACCATCTCCCTCCTTCTAGGCGACCGACACGATGACTTCCAGCGATGACCGGCCATCTCTCTCGTAGACGACGACCACGAGAGGATCTGGCCCCGCAAGCCAGTTCCCCCCCCCCCTCCGCCGTGCACGGCCAGTTCTGGCTGTGTGAGCAAATTCCCACCCATGCATAGTCAGTTCCGGCCGCCCACGACCAGTTCCCGCCACACTTGGCAGGTTTCGGCCATGCACGCGGCCAAATTTTTTTACATTCTAAAAAATGACCTTGTGACGACGGGAACTAATTTCCCATGGCCCAAGCCATGGGAACTACCCACAGATCAATCCGTGGGAAAATTTTCCCACGGCCCGAGCCATGGGAACGTTCCCATGACTCTAGCCGCGGAAATATTTTTCCCACAGTCGGAACTGTTGGAAATTCTGATGACTGTAATAGAGCTGTCGAAAAATATTTATGACAAGAACTTTTATGACGGATCATTCCCGTTGGAAAATCCATCGCAAAGTATATTTTCTAACGGATTTTTCTCATTTTGTGAAGGCTCGGGCCGTCAGAAATACGCATTTTTCTTGTAGTGAAAATTACTCCTTTAATATCCTTTTAATGATAAATAATTAATATTATCAAAGCTTCTTCAATTGCAAGAAGTGCGATGAATTTTCGTAGTTTTAGTATAGTCCAGCTCATCTTTTCTAATATGAGCTTAATGAGATTTTGACCTATTAACCTCTGATTATGAGTGATGTTAAATTTGATGTGTTAATTAGTTTTTTAAAAACTTAAATAGTTAAAAAGAGTAACATGAGACGACATTAGCAATACAAAATTTATTAGGCCTGATGATGCATGGAAAATCATGCATTAGTTTAGGTCATTTGATTAATATTTTAGAATGTTTTTATGTTTAAAAAAGAAGAGTTTTGATTTATTGTCATATAATTTCATTTAGATTTGATTTCTACCTAAATTTGAAAATTATTCATGACAGGATATGAGAAAACGTCAAAGAAAAGACCTAAAACAGCCCAGAAGACTGTCACGGCCGTGATAGTTCTGGTCATGGCCGTGACAGAAAGATTCAGCATAAAAAAATCAGGCCAAGTTACTGTCACGGCCGTGATAGCTTCTGTCATGGCCGTGACAGACAATTTTCTGCAGAAATTTGGCTGTAATTTTCAGCCTTGACAGCCTTCTGTCACGGTCGTGCCGGAGCCTTTCACGGTCGTGACGGCGGTCTGTTAGGCCGTTTTAAAGCAGTTTTTATTCACTTTTTGGATATATTTTCGATTTCTTTCCTTGGAGGACGAAAAAACCTATAAAAGGAGGCAAAAGAGGGCTTTGAAAAACATCCATGGAGCATACTTTGAAGTCTAAAAAGAGGAGAAGTGCAAGGACAACAGCGAAGCTCTGCCGAAAACTCGAGAGAGGACGCGCTTAGCCTATACCAGAGTTCTTCGTTTACTTTTCTCAATGTTTTACATTAGATTTGATGTTATTATTCTTAGATTTATTCCTTTATTAGGGTCATTCTAGTTGAACCCTATTTATGTTTTGGAGTCTTTCTTAATATTAGTTTGATTTGAATCTTTAATAGCATTGCAATTTCATGTTTAATGCTTTCCTTTGATTCCATGATTTATGATTTGATTGCTATCTGAGAAGAAGTGATTATTTTTATAATAGTTTCTAGGATTGATCTTATTTATTGCATGCCACAATTAGAAAAATCGAAGGAGACCTAATTTGTGAAGTTATTAAGGTGACTTGAGAAAGCCCTTAATATTAATTCCGATTGAATGCATCTTATGATTTAATAAAGTAAATTAAAAATCGAAAGAATTGATTTATTTTAATTATTTCTTAAGATAGTAGTTAAAGCCTGAAATATTGGTTAACTAAATTTGGGAATTCACTTTATTATTGATTCAACTAATTCTAAGTTGAGAAAATTCATTACATTTTAGTGGTGATAATTAGATGCCTTAATCATCAAATCATTATTTCTCCGGTGATCATTTCCTTTATTTTTATTATTTTCTTTTTATCCACATTTGAAATCAAATATTTTCTTAATTTCGCAATTAACAAATTCAAAATAAAATATAAGTTATTAACCATCCTCGTGTGAACGATAACTCTATTCATTCACTTTATTACATGAGTGACTAGTGCACTTGCTAACGTTTGCTACCAATTTTACACGCATCAAGTTTTTGGCACCGTTGCCTGGGACGGTGTTTAATAATTTTATTTTATTTTACTTGTTATTTGAGAGCTTTTATTTTTTTGTTAAATTTCACGTAGATTCTTATTAGTTCACATACTTTCATATATTCTTTATTTTGTGTGATCAGGAAATATCTTCAAGAGACAATTCAAAATGACAACAAAACCAAATACTATGGAAGATTACTATTTGGAAGAACAAAGAAATATGCTTGAGGATCATGAAGCACAAATATCGCAACTTGCAAATAACAGTATCCCACTCATTCCTGTGGTACAAGAAAATTCTACAATTGAAGACAAGATGTTAAAGTTTATCACAATGGCTGATTAATTTCAACTTCAAGAAATAGCCTTTATGAAGTTGTTGGGACAAGTAGAGCAATTGGAGGCTAGGATCCAAATGAAGAATGATGCTCCTCCACCCACTCACTCAGAGTCAAATTCCAACATCGAAGAAAAATTGTGCCAATTGATTGGTGTTATAGAGAAAAGATTTATTCTACAAGATCAACTCATTAGTAATCTACAATCATAGTTGGCACATTTGAAGGATCAACAACCACTTATTATTTCTTCTCCTCCTCAATCCCCAAATTTTAATGTTAAGTTTGATATTATGCATGCAAAATTTCAAGAATTAGAGTTGGCTTCTCAGATTGCTCATGCCTTAGGAGATAATATTTTGGATAAGTCTGTACCTATTATATGCCCCTGTCATTTGCAATATATTAATCTAGGAAGAAGACGACCGAGGAAGAATTATTATCAGAAGACATGGACTACTCAATGAAGGGTCAATGAGACAAGTGAATATATTATGGAAGATGGACAAGTGCGACGAAGAAATCCGTCTTCAATAACTCCAACAATCATGCCACCACTACCTCCAAATGATTCATTGGTAGAAGGGAACACACTGTCATCACCTCAGACATCACAAAATTCGATGCATTGGAAGCCCAAGGATCAAGCTCCACAAGAAGATACAGGTACTTCTTTCAAAGTGGAGGGATAATGCCTCGATAATTATATAAGAGGTAAGATGGAAAAAGGTCACTTTGAATCCCTTTCAGACAATTGAGGTAACCGAAGGGTAAAAGTCAAGCTAAAGACTATAACTTAGAACTATACTCTTAAACTCTTGTCCTTTTAGTTTTTAGTTTAGCTTTACTATTGGATTCTTTAATTTAGAGTAGTTAACATTAAAAATTGTTTAGATTGAGATTGCTTTAGGAGGACACGGTCACGGCCGTGCATACATCTTTTACGATCGAGTCTATCTTATTGAGCGCCAAGGTCGTGATAGTTCTGAAATGAAGAAGTCCAAATCATGCCAGAAGAAGCCTATGAGTCGCCCAAGCAATGTGACCAAGATATTTTTAATTGCTCAGTGGAACGTAAAAATCATCAGGTTGTCTCTACTCCTTTTGCATTTTATTATTATTATTTCATAATTTTCATGTGCACGGGCCTAACACTGGAGAGTGTCAAGTTCAACCTTGAGGGAGGGACTTAGTCTATTTTTCATTTGCATGGCATGTCTATTTTGAACATTTTGAGTCTATCATCTTATTTTGCTTGGCATGCATCTAATTATTAAAATTTTAAAATTTTAAAAATTTTAAGTGCCATCTCATTTCTCCTTGTTTATTATTTTATTGTTTTTAAGCTTACTTTCAAAACATCGCTTAATCTATAAAATTCAATCATTGTTTCTTTTTATCGGGTATCACTAGAGTATTGGGATTTGGATTGAGTTTGTTGCTAAGTAGAAGGACTAGCTTTTAAATAATGAATTTCTCTATTATTTACTATGATATTAGTCTTGATTATAATTGCATCTTTATTGAAAGCATTAAGTCTTTTTGGAGCTTATAATTATGCTAATTTTAATGTGAAAATGAAATGGAAAAGAGAGCTAGTTGAACTCCAACAGTTAAGTGAAAAGTATAAAGTATCCTCTGGAACCTTAGTGTATCCGGGTGATTAGATCCGTAGGGGATTCTTGCTTGGCGACCTAAGGGCATATGCTCTGGGATCCGTCGATCGAAAGCCCGTTACATGGATCACTTTGTGCAATATGGAGGATTACTAAATTCTTAAGTGAAAAAAAAATCTTAATGCTCAAATATGAAATGATAATAGTATGAAAATAAGCTCCTTAAAGACTTGTGGTTCAATATTGATACTTTTATGAGATTGACTAATATTATTTGTAGATATGCAGGAAAGACATGTTTGAATGTTAAGAATTCTGTAAGGCTAGGTATTGGTTGAGAAAAGATACACTAGTTATGGTCGTGTAAAAGAACAGTGGGAGGAAAGTATTGGTTTTGTGATGGAGCCCAGTGCCTTATCTGAAATTTGCTTGAGGACAAGCAAAATATTAAGCCTGAGAGTATTTGATGCACGAAAGATTATGCATTAGTTTAGGTCATTTGATTAACATTTTAGAATATTTTTATGTTTAGAAAAGAAGAGTTTTGATTTATTGTTATATAATTTCATTTAGATTTGATTTCTACATAAATCTTGAAATTATTCATGACAGGATATGAGAAAACGTCAAAGAAAAGACCAAAAACAGTCCAGAAGACTGTCACGGCCATGACAGACAGAAAGATTCAGCATAGAAAAATCAGGCTAAGTTACTGTCACGGCCGTGACAGCTTCTGTCATGGCCGTGACAGACAATTTTCAGCAAAAATTTGGCTAAGTAATTTTCAGCCTTAACAGCCTTTTGTCACGGGCGTGATGGCGGTCTGTTAGGCCATTTTAAAGCAATTTTTATCCATTTTTTGGATATATTTTTTGTTTCTTTCCTTGGGGGACAAAAAAACCTATAAAAGGAGGCAAAAGAGAGCTTGGAAAAACATCCCTGGACATACTTTTGAAGTCTAGAAAGAGGAGAGTGCAAGGACAACAGCGAAGCTCTTCCGGAAACTCGAGAGAGGACGCGCTTAGCCTATGCCAGAGTTCTTCGTTTACTTTTCCCAATGTTTTACATTAGATTTGATGTTGTTATTCTCATATTTATTCCTTTATTAGGGTCATTCTAGCTGAACCATATTTATGTTTTGGAGTCTTTCTTAATATTAGTTTGATTTGAATATTTAATAGCATTGCAATTTCATGTTTAATGCTTTCCTTTGATTCCATGATTTATGATTTGATTGCTATCTAAGAAGAAGTGATTATTTGCATAATAGTTTCTAGGATTGATCTTATTTATTGCATGTCACAATTAGGGAAATCGAAAGAGACCTAATCTGTGAAGTTATTAAGGTTACTTGAGAAAGCCCTTAATATTAATTCCGATTGAATGCATCTTATGATTTAATTAAGTAAATTAAAACCAAAAGGATTGATTTATTTTAATTATTTCTTAAGATAGTAGTTAAAGCCTGAAATATTGGTTAGCTAAATTTGGGAATTCACTTTGTTATTGATTCAACTAATTCTAAGTTGAGAAAATTCATTACATTTTAGTGGTGACAATTAGATGCCTTAATCATCAAATCATTATTTCTCCAGGTGATCATTTCCTTTATTTTTATTATTTTCTTATTACCCACATTTGAAATCATATATTTTCTTAATTTCGCAATTAACAAAGTCAAAATAAAATATAAGTTATTAACCATCCTCGTGGGAACGATAACTTTATTCATTCACTTTATTACTTGAGCGACTAGTGCACTTGCTAACGTTTGCTATCAATTCTACACGCATCACCTGAGCACGGTCTGGGTCGACCCGGTCACCACCGACCAGGCAAACGGGTAAATAATTAGGCCCGGATTAGATCCGGGCTTGGTTTGGATCCAATTGGTGAAAAACTTGTCGGGTTCCGAGTCAGGACCAGATGCAACATAGATACCCGCCCGGACCTGACCCAAGTTATTAATATATATATCCCCTTTTTGTTTCCCTTTTTCCATTTCACCATCTCCCTTTCTCTCCTCCATCTCTCTCGCCCTCTCCCTCTCTCTCCCACGGCGGCGGCGATGACTCCCACGATGTCAGCAACGACTCCCACGACGTTCCTGACTCTGGCCGCCCTCCCCCTCTTCTGACTCTCTCTCTACTTTGGTCGCCAAGCGCCAAACGAGTGCCAGACCGGATCGCGACCGCCAGTGGCCAGATTCGACCGCCAGGCGTCGGATCGTAATAGTTGGCGACCGATCCGACTGCCAAGCGTCGGATCGTGGCCGCGAAGCACCGGATCAACCATCAGGTGAGCCGATCCGGCTGCAAGTGGCCAGATCCAGTTGCCAGTGCTAGATCATGGCAGCTGGCGTCCGATACTGAATATCGAATCTGGTACTGGGTCAAAAAAATTTTGATCCAATATAATTCGAATTGGGACCAATTCTGAATTTGCTCTCGCCTAAAATTTATGCACTCAAGATGAAGGAAATAAAAACTTGGTGTTTCTTGGATTCTCTCTTCTGTAAATCTGGAAAGGAACAGTGGATGAAGATTTTTGGTTGGATGGTGTGTGTAGGAAAGCAGACAGTTCTGGGACATCGAGATCGGAAACTAGTTGTTGGATCTTGTTTTGCTTCTGTGTTTTGAAATCGATGCATATTTTGTTATGGATGTTTATAATGAACCTTTTTCCGATCACCACAACAATATTTATAGCCGAATAAAAATCTAAATCCATTATCTTTCAATCGCATCGCATGTTTCCACAAACTTATAAATCCACTATCCATATTCCATAACCACAAATTAAACTCAACACTACACCTCTACGACCAGCATGCACTTTTGGAGCACAAGCAGCATCTTCCAATCTTCTAAAAATAGATTTAATATTTTATTCTAGAAATAATATATATATAAATATTTTCTATAATTGAAATACTTTGTTTTAATATGTTTTTAAATTTATAGCATATAAAACATCTAATCGCCACTACCACCAGCATGGGTCCACAAGCTAATTTCTGACCTATTTGTCAAATATGAATTGCACACCACACTGGCAACTATATAATATCCACTTTTTGGGCACTTTAACCGGCATCTCCCATATGATAAGTTCCTAATCAAATAAAAATAAAACATAACAGTACATGAGTATGGTAATTACTAGCTAACTTGCCGAACACGTCGGCTTGAGGAAAATGCGTGAAAAAATTAGTTACAAGTTGAAGTTTAACGCCAAAAAAAAAGGATCCTTATTGTTTCTTATCATTGCACTTCATGAATATTGCGCAATAGATTTGATATATATATCATATATACAAAATGAGCAAAATTACAACTCAAAACATGATATCATATTTTTTTCATGTAATCCTAAAATATAAACATTTCTGAACTTAAAATTTAGATGCGTCCAAATTTTTTTAATAATTATGAAGTATCAATTCTACATTAAATTCTTTATTATAAGAAAAAATATTAAAAATAACAACATGAGAAGAATGTTTCATAACTATCAAATAAAATTGTGCCCCTGATGAATATTTTATTATTTTTAAAATATTTTTGTTGTGACAAGGAAGTAAGGTTAAAATTGACACTTTCAAAATTATTTAAAAAAATAATTAGATGAACATTAATGGAAGGTCTTAAGTTTCATGTTAAGTTTATATTTTAGAATAAAATGGGAAAAAGAATTTAGGTGAAGGAATAAGCTTTCCATGTGAGCTTGGGACCATACTAATTAATATATATTTCCATCCCATTTAATCCTCTACCAGCCCCAGACGTGCAGCAAAATCCCCTTTATCACTACAAGAACATCATGAAATTCCTACAGTTCATTTTCGATGGACCAAAATCCGTCTAAAGTACTGAAGGATTTTTCGAAGGATCCAAATATCCATCGTAATTATGGTCGAAGAAATTTTCGACAGTTCTAACCATCTAAAGTTAAGACGGTTTAACAACAGTCGAAACTTTTGACGGTCAGAACCATCGAAACTTTAGATGGATGAGTATCCGTCGAAAGTTTCGATGCTCGTAACCATCAAAGAAAGTGAATCTGGGCGATTAGTTTTTTCATGTGATATTTCAACGGCTCCAACCGTCGCAAGTTTCGATGGGTACAAGTTTCGAAGATTGTGTACCCGTCGAAACTTTCAGCGGTTCTAACCATCGGAATATGTTAACAGTAATATTACTTATTATTTTATTTATTTTTAAATACCGATAGTTCCGATCGTCAAAAGTTGCGAGGGTTTAGAGAACTGTCACAACTTTCAGCGATTATAACTTTCAGAATTTGGATTGATATTATATATAATTTATATTTATTTCAACGATTTCGATCGTCAAACGTAAGATATATTACGTTATATATCTAAAGGTAATATTTCAAATGATATATAATTTTTTATGTTTCGACGGTTAGAACCATCGAATGTTCAGCGAACCGTCGAAACTTTTGGCGGTTTGGGTCGTCGAAATTTGAAACGATGCGTGGCGAGTTCAATGACGACAGCGACGATGTAGTATTGTAGCTTGTATTGTATTTGACATTTGGACATTTGATATATTGGACATTTGCGTGACATTCAATTTCAATTTCATTACGTTTGGTAATTTCGATTAAACTCAAATTATTATTTAATTTTCTTATTCATTATGTTTGTGTCAATTTTTTTATTTTTAAAATTTGTTCCGACAAATTTATAGACGGTCAGACCCGTCGATAAACATCGACGGTTTGAGCCGTCGAAACTCAATCGTATTTTCGACGGCTCAAACTGTCGATAGTATCGACAGCTCAAACCGTCAATATATATCTACAGCTAAAACCATTTTAACTCTCCATTGTTCGACGGCTCAGCCGCTAGCTGGACCATCGAAGATTTCGACGGTTGTGAGATAATCGTCGAAAATAGTTTGTGATGCGTAATTTTCACGCGGATGCTATCCGTCGAAAAGGGACATTTACAATGGACTTTTTTCTTGTAGTGTATATATATAGTGTTGACTGCCATGCATCCTACAAATTGACAACAGTCAACCTAAAATGGTGAAGGTCTTCCTTGACTTGCCTTTAGCTTCCCTGTTCTGTGCCGGCGCCGGTGCTCGAGGGTTCATCCAGGATCCAGTGAAGGCAAACAGGGATGATAGGAAGAGGCTCGACGTTGTCTCCAGGGGTGGTTTTCAAACCCATGGCCATGGTTACGTAAGCCATAGCTACTATGATCGTGACGGCAACAATAGCGGTAGCGCTGACTACCAAATCCGGGGTGGCTACGGAAGCCACGACCACTGTGTTGGTGGCGATGGCCCCGTGAGACAATCACAATTGTGCTATGGACATGGCCGTGGCATCGGAACCAGCCATGGTGGCCCTGGGACACCTGGCTCTAGTTATGGAGGTGGTGGTGGAAATGGAGCCAGCCCTAGTACCCCTAGGGCGCCTGGCTCAAGTTATGGTGGTGGCAACTACGGAGGTGGCGGTGGCAACGGAGGCAGCCCAGGTGACGCTGGGTCGCCTGGCTTTATTTATGGTGGTGGCAACAGCGGACATCCTTAGTGGTGGTTGTCTCCTACGTCTATGTGCATGCCTTCTTTGTAATATCATATGTAACGCCCCCAAAATCGCCCCTCCTGCCACGTAGGCAGTCACGTTGACCCCGGGAGCGCTACACTGTCTACTATACTATTGACCATGACCATTCAACAAAACAGCTTACGTGGCACCAATATAATACCAAGACTTTAATGCAGAAGTTCAAACGGTGGAATGTCAAGAGACATTGATAGATAATATAGTTCATAACAAGATAAGAAAATAGTAACTTTAAGAAGTTTGATAAGCAGAAGATCATGATGTCTATCAATGGAAGAAAACATGCGGAAAGCATAAAGAAACTTTGTCGGAAATTCAATGAGCGGAATAACATGATGTCTCTGAACGATTACAATAATTTAAAAGATATGTAGCAAAGAAAAGTTGAAGCAAAATGCCAGTCATGTGCAGCGTTCTCCAAGCTTTGTGCCCTCCATCATCTCATCAGTTAGCATTCTAACCTGCAAAATTCCAATACAGGGGAATCGAATACCCGTGAGCAATAAGCCAAGTACAATAGCAAAATAAACGGTGAAATAGAGATCAATGATAATCATGTAATCAATATATCAATGATGAACAATAATGTACTCTAATTTCTATGCATTGACTATAATAGATCAATACATCATTCTTTGACAATATCAATATTTGTACTTTATTTTTTACTATGACTATACTTTGTCTTTACTTTGCATAATTTTTACTATACCATGTTCCATGCTTTACTGTACCATGCTCTATGATGTACCTCGCTTTACTTTACCACATTCTATGCTTTACTTTACAGTACTCTACTTTACATTGCTTTACATTATATTGCTTTACATTACTTTATAGCCTCGGCCGGCCGTTTCTGAGCGGCAATCAGGGGAGGACTTTCCTCCCCTATCGGCCGTTCTTCTTTCCTTTTCTTTTTTTTATATCCGAATTCGATTCGAATTCTGTCATTAATTTCTTTGATTTCTTATTTCAAATCTTTGTTTCCTTATTCGAATTGCAGGCGTTACATCATATGTATGTGCCATATACAGATCTGATCACTGTGTAATTGTTGATCCGAATCATCCGATCTCTTTCTTAGAGAGAGATGTTCGAGTCAAATTGAGTGTTTGCAAGAAGCTAGGATAGAGCTTACTTTGTGCTAAGTAAAGACACATGCATTAGCAAGTATGTCTATTTCCAAACTGATCCTCGGAACGGAAATATGAACTAGCTCTTTTATTGGAGTTGGATAGAATGTGTGTGTAGGAAAGCAAGTAGGACAGTTCTGGGACATTGAGATCGGAACCACATTGCTGGATCCTGCTGTGAGTCTTCATTCTGCTTTTGTATTTTGCTACACAAAAATAATTTAATCGTCAATTCCAAGCGATGAATATTTTGTTGTGGATGTTTAAAATAAACTTAATTAATCTCTGTTTAACTGTTTGCAAATCGAAATTGCTTTCGGTGTTCAATGATTAATTTACTTTGATTTATTTGTCAAATGTTAGGATTTGACCACAAGCGACTACGTGAAGACATAGCCACTAGTCCACTGTTTTAAACTATTTTTATTGGAATTGAAATCTCAAAAATTGAGACTTTCAGGTGGAAGATCGGACTTTCAGGACATTGGCACGGCGTGCCAGGTTCCAGAACGACCGTGATAGATAAAAAAACTAATTTATGTTATATTTATATTATTTTAAGGTATTTACTATTATGTATTACTGATTGATGATTGTATATGAACCTAGATACACGAATTGCATGGACAGTCGTAACTAGGTTAAAATATGAAGACTAAGCGACGTAAATGATTGTTGTTTGAAAAGCATAATGAATCCGGTTGTGGATGATGTTACATGGCGCCCCTCTATGACCCTTTATCGGATAATTGTTCGGAATGATCGTTACACACATCGGCAACGGTGTGTGCATTTCGATGTCGCCCTCAGACGAGAGTCCAGAATGATCGTTATATGCATCGGCAACAGTGTGTGCATTCTGATGTCACCTTCGGGTGAGAGGAGAGCATTGTCTCCTAGGCATGCTAGCCTATTGAGAGGGCAACGACATAAGTCCTAACTATCAGAAGATATAATATTAATAGGAATGAAGTCCAAAGGGTTATAAAGCAACCCTGAGGAAAGTTATAGAATGATGACCCATGAAAGTGGAAGTCCAATGAGTTATAAAGCAACCCTGAGGAGAGTTATGAAGGCAATGGTTATGGTAAGTGGATCCTACTTATATGCCTATGGATTGAATGAATGATTGATATGAATGTCCATACTTTATGTATGATGATATGATTACATGTTTGTCATGCCATTTTTATAGTGCATGATAATTATACATTGATATTGATGGATGGCATGTAGATCACATGATAAGTGCATGGCATGCATATTATTTTCTTCTTATTTTATACGAATATGATGATGCATATCATGTAGTATCCTGTATAGGATCATATCATCGCATGCATGGCCTTTACATACTCTAACCGGGGAAACCCCTGCATCCTGGATCCGTGCAGGTGCGTAATGTTTGGATGGATGGCGGCTCAGCTCATGACGAATAAGATTTCACAATGATCTAGGATGTTGAGTCAACGTTCTTAGAGTCCTTTGACTATGATTTTAAAGAGATATTTTCAACTATGGTTTCCTAAATGCTTTAATTGTCTTTAAGAGATGATGATGAGATGTGTTTCAATTCTATAACATTACTTTTGATGTTTTATCGAAGTCTTCCGCTATGTTTTCAAAAGATTTCTATTAACCTTTTTAATGGATTTATGCTTTCGCTGAATTGATACAAAATCATTTTTATTATGATTATATATGTGATGGAGAACGGGCTAACACAGTCGAATGACCCAATTATCCTCAACAATTTGGGAGTAAAATTTGGGGTGTTACAATTTGCTATCAAAGCATGCTTAGGACCTATGCTAAGTATGTTATAAAATTGATAAGTGTCTAAGTCCATGTGCAATCGTCATAAGCAGCCATCCAAAGTTGAGTATGTAAGTGTTGTGCCATTGATTGTATTATTAAATTAACCAACTAATGTGTGGTTGATCATTGTTATGTTAATGATGAAAGAAAAAAAATAGTCTTTCAACCGGAATGCTAATTATTGCATTCATGATTGAATAGTATTGGTCAATATGTAATAAGAGAGATGTGAATCTCATTATGAA
Source organism: Pontederia crassipes (assembly GCA_030549335.1). Lineage (NCBI taxonomy): Eukaryota > Viridiplantae > Streptophyta > Magnoliopsida > Commelinales > Pontederiaceae > Pontederia > Pontederia crassipes. The sequence continues at coordinate 10,535,896 of CM060198.1, forward strand.
TTGTAAGAATGATGGACATGTCAAAAAAAAAAAAGATTGCCCAGAATTGTATACACAACTATTCATGATAATTGAACAAATCTTCATAGTCCAAAGACTATGAAATGACTAAAGAGATTGTAGTGAAAATTTAATTTTCATAAGGACAAATAGAAAGTTAATTGAATGTCAAGATGGAAAGTATAAAGTGGCAATTTGAGGTGGCAACGCCACTAGGGAGAACCTCTACTAGACGGGTATATCCCAGAAACCCAGTGATGAAAGGAAGAGTAAACTACTGAGCTGATCCCATAGTGCTATCCATGATAGAATATAATGTAATATTAGGCATGGATTGACTATCCTACCGTATTGCCTATTTGAGATGTCAAGAGAAGAAGTTCCAGATAGAAAAGAAAAATCATAGTTTTGGGATTTTTCTCGAAATTCCATCAAAGGAGAAAAGACGATGATCTCCTCAATGAAGGCAACCAAGATGTTGGACAAGGGTTGCTGACGATTTCTAGTAAACATCGACAAGAGTGATTCCTAACTCAAACCATTACAAGAACTTGGAGTTGTGAGGGACTTTGTTGATGTATTTCCCTATGAGCTCCCGGGATTACCTCCGGAAAGAGAGATTGACTTCCACATTGATCTCATGCCAAGGACGGCTCCTATGTCAAAACCTCCCTATAGAATAGCCCCAGTAGAGATGAAAGAGTTGAAGACCTAACTGCAGGAACTGCTAGACAGAAGATTCATCAGGCCAAGTGTGTTCTCATGGGGTGTACCTATCCTATTTGTGAAGAAGAAAGATGTGTATAGACTACAAAATATTGAACAAAGTGACCATCAAGAATAAGTATCCTCTACCCATAGTTGACCATCTTTTTGATCAATTGTATCACAGCATGAGTCTTCTCAAAGATTGGTTTGAGAAATGGATACCATCAGTTCAGAGTAGCTGATGAAGACATCGCAATGACAACCTTTAGGTCCAAGTATAGTCATTATGAGTTTTTTATTATGCTTTTAGGACTAGCAAATGCTCCTACAACATTTATGGACTTGCTGAATATGATTTTCAAGCCCCATCTCGACACATTTGTAATTGTGTTCGTAGATGATATATTGATTTATTCATCAAGTCCTGAAGAACACCAGAAGCAATTGCAAATAATTTTGGAGACTTTGAGGCAACACCAGTTGTATGCATTCTCCAAATGTGAATTCTGATTAGAGAAAGTCATGTTTTTGGGACACACGATCTCAAGAGAAGGGATCTCAATGGATCCAAACAAAGTAGAGACTGTCATCAATTGGAAAAGGCCAAAGACAGTAACAGATGTCAGAAGTTTCCTTGGATTGGCCAGCTATTACAGAAGGTCCATTCAAGACTTCAAAAATATTGCTGCTCCAATGACAAAGCTAAATAGGAAAGGAGAGAAGTTCAATTTGACACAGAAAGTGTAAGGATAGATTCTTGGAGCTGAAGAAAATATTGACTACTACACCAGTGTTAACAATTCCTACAAGAGTTGGAGGCTGCACTGTGTACAGTGATGCCAGTGGGACTAGATTGGGCTGTGTATTGATGTAGTATGGAAGAGCGGTAGCTTATGCTTCAGAACAACTCAAGCTACATGAGATGAACTATCCTACTCGTGACTTGGAGTTGACAACGGTAGTGTTGTTCTGAATATATGGAGACACTAGTTATATGGAGAGAAATTTGAAGTCTTTACTGACAACAAAAGTCTCAAATATGTGTTCACTTAGAAGGAACCGAACACGAGACAAAGAAGATGGCTGAAATTCCTCAAAGACTATGAGTTTGATATATTCTACCATCAATGAAAGCCAACTCTGTAGCAGATGCCTTGAGCAGGAAATGGGAAGGATCATTGGCATACTTAAGAGTTTACAAATGGACTCTTATTTAAAAAAAAGTGCTCAGGGGAGGCTGATGATGCATTGTATCATTCAGTCTGACTTGATAGAAATAATAGTATGGGTACAAAAAGAAGATTCTGAGTACAAGAACATGAAGACTCTATGAGATAGGGTATCTAGATTACATGATTAAGGAAGATGGAACCATCAAATTTCAAGACAGATTGTGGGTACCTGAAGTAAAGAGCTCAAGGAAGACTACTAGGACTAGAACTAATAAAAAAATATGCAGAGAACGTAGATTTGATAAAGGAAAGAATGATGGCAGCTCAAAACCGTCACAAAAGCCATACCGATAAGAAAAGAAGAGAACAAATCTACCAAGTTAAAGATCATGCATTGCTGAAGATATCTCCTATTGAAGGAGTCATGAAGTTTAGTAGAAAGGACAAGCTGACTCCTAGGTACATATGCCCCTTTGAGATTTTGAAAAAGGTGGAAGAAGGAGCATATAAGTTGGCATTGCCTTCTTCATATGCTAGAATCCATGATGTTTTATATATGTCAATGTTTCGCAAGTACACATATGACAGATCACATGTGGTGATGATTGAAGAACCACCTATGAGGAGTATCCTACCGAGATACTAGAATATGGTGAACGTCGGTTGAGGAACAAAGTAGTAAAGATGGTGAAGATTATGTGGAAGCACCACAATGGAACTAAAGCGACATGAGAATTGGAAGAAGAAATGAAAGAACAATTTCCAAAACTATTTGGTGAATGTTCTTAATTATAGTTTAAAATTCGAGGACGAATTTTCTTTTAAGGAGGGGAGGATGTAATATCCTGATTTTTCTAAAAGGGTAATTTGAACTTTTCGCCCAAACCCTCATGGTTTCTCCCTATATAAGGTCTCTCTTCTCTCTCTTTCTCTCATTTTCTTCACATCTTGGTGGCTAGGGTTTGAGGAAGAAAAAAGAGAAGATCAGAGAGAAGGAAAAAAAGGAAGAAGAAGAGGAAGAAAGAGAGGGAAGATCTAAGATTAAGGTATGTAAAAGGGATCCAACCCCTCTCTCTTCTCTCAAACTTTTATGGATTGGATTAAGAATAATAGGGCACCTTGCTCCTATTAGAGATTTGTTTGAGAAATTTATGAGTTTTATCATATCTGATATTAGTTTCTATTGATTCATGATTAGATCTAAATGTTAGGATTGCACGATCTAAGTTGCATAATCTGCCTAAATTCATAATTGTATTTGCAACAATTATTCGGATAGGTTTTTCATATCCAAAAATTATAAATTATATGGATGGAAAGCCCTCAAAGTCTAGTTTTCACAGAAATTGATTTCATATGATTTGAAGATCTGTACAAATAGGTATGATCCAAATATCAAACTAGTGTCGTACTGTCTCGAAAATTTGTGAGTGTATTATAATAATTGTTTGGATAGGTTTTCTTATCCAAAAATTATAAATTATATATGAATGGAAAGCCCTCGATAGTTTCCAAGAAATTGATTTCATATGATTTGAAGTTGCATACAAATAGTTATGAGACCAAATTGTAAAACATACAAATAGTGTCATTTTATCTCGGGTAACAATGAGACTAAATTGTAAAACATATAGTAAATTGGAAATACAAAATTAGGATTTGAAATTTATTTCCAAGTTAAATGTTCATGTTATATTTCTATAAAAATTAGAATCATCTGAAAAGAACAAGTATAGGTTAAGTTATTAATATTTTAGCGACTACTGCCAGAATACTGTGCAGAGAATAAATTCTGGTAGTTGTATGAATTTTTAGGAAAAAGTCCGAACTCTTGTTAATGAATGAAAATTGCATGTTTTAATGTGTTTTATGATGCATAGATGCTATAAGATCATATCTGAAATATTTATAATGTTTTAAACTATGTTTATTGGAATTGAAATCTCAAAAATCGAGACTTTCAGGTGGAAGATCGGACTTCCAGGACGTTGGCACAGCCGTGCCAGGTTCCGGAATGACCGTGATAGACAAAAAAAACTGATTTATGTTATATTTATATTATTTTTAAGGTATTTACTTTTATGTATTACTGATTGATGATTGTATATGAACCTAGATACACGAATTGCATGGACAACCGTAACTAGGTTAAAATATGAAGACTAAGCGACGTAAATGATTGTTGTTTGAAAAGCATAATGAACCCAGTTGTGGATGATGTTACACACATCGGCAATAGTGTGTGCATTCCGATGTCTCCCTCGTGCGAGAGTCCAGAATGATCATTACATGCATCGACAACGGTGTGTGCATTCTGATGTCACCTTCGGGTGAGAGGAGAGCATTGTCTCCTAGGCCTAGCTGGCCTATTGAGAGGGCAACGACATAAGTCTCAACTATCGAAAGATATAACGTTAATACCAAAGGGCCAATGATCGATCGAATGGAATGAAGTCTCACGAAAGTGGAAGTCCAAAGTTATAGAATGATGACCCACGAAAGTGGAAGTCCAATGGGTTATAAAGCAACCGTGAGGAGAGTTATGAAGGCAATGGTTATGGTAAATGCATCCCACTTATATGCCTATGGATTGAATGAATGATTGATATGAATGTCCATACTTTATGTATGATGATATGATTACATGCCTGTCATGCCATTTTTATAGTGCATGATGATTATACATTGATATTGATGGATGGCATGTAGATCACATGATAAGTGCATGGCATGCATATTGTTTCCTTCTTATTTTATACGAAGATGATGATGTATATCATGTAGTATCCTGTATAGGATCATATCATCGCATGCACGGCCTTTACATACTCTAACCGGGGAAATCTCTGCATCCTGGATCCGTGCAGGTGCGTAATGTTTGGATGGATGGCGGCTCAGCTCATGATGAATAAGATTGCACAATGGTCTAGGATGTTAAGAGTCAACGATCCTAGAGTCCTTTGACTATGATTTTAAAGAGATATTTTCAACTATGGTTTCCTAAATGCTTTAATTGTCTTTAAGAGATGATGCTGAGATGTGTTTCAATTCTATAATATTACTTTTGATGTTTTATCGAAATCTTCCGCTATGTTTTCAAAAGAATTCTTTAACCTTTTTAATGGATTTATGCTTCCGCTGAATTGATACAAAATCATTTTTATTATGATTATATATGTGATAACGAACGGGCTAACACAGCCGAATGACCCAATTGTCCTCAACAATTTGGGGGTAAAATTCGGAGTGTTATAGCTCCACCTTGATATGCATGAGAAGTTAATTTGATCACATTGACTTACTTTTTTCATATAGCAATTAGCTCGGAAATTATGGCATCACATTAGAACATTAAAAAGGAACACACAAGCTATCAATGATTTAACATAACTAACATTAAGAAAAATTTCATCTCATAGGCAAACAATTAGAATTTCACTAATAAAACTATTCTCTCATCTGTAAAAGCAATATTAAATCTAATAGATATTCAAAAAAGAAAGAATAAAAAGTATCAAAAAAGGAAATTAATCAAAGTTGAGCATGTCCTGTTCTCAATATTAATACTTTTGATTCTTCATACAAGTAATAGCAACCCTATTGATAAAGGGAATCTAAAAAACGACGCTTATCCAAATGCATATATGGTCTAATAGAATAATGTTGAAGTATTAGTAATTAGTACCTAACTACTGAGATTTTATTTAAGACCGACAATAATTCAAAAAGGTGACTAAATATTTAATCAATTAATAGGAAAATAAATAATTATTTTCTATTTGAAAACAATAGAGAAATAAATTTTCAATAAAAGATATTATTTTTTATTTGTACTAAAGAATCTTATAATAGGTTTTAGCTTTAGGATTAATCAGTTTAGAAGTCTCCAATAAGAATGAAGCTTCTTGGTTCTTGCCTTGAAATATGTCCTTTTTATTCTTGTCACTTCCATGGCCTGTTGGCAGAAGAATCAAATATCCTTTTTATTCTTGCCGCCATCCGAGTTCACTGTGTGACGAAAAAGACAACCGTGCTCAATATCGAGGCTCCCAAGAGACCGCATGTTCTAACTTCCATCCAAATATTAATTTTCTAGTCAAGTATCCGTCTCGATTCCTATACTCTATAGCTCCTCTCCTCGAGCGGCACCGGCGAGCTATTGCACCCCGACGACCCTCTCTGTCCCCGGCGATCGGGCGGGGACAAATCTCATGACAACCACTCCTACTTCTGCCCCTCTTAGTGCTGACCCCTTTTCACCGCTTTCCACAAACAAGCACTCTGGACCTCTGCTTTCGACCCCTAATACTAAGTCGAGTTCGTGCCCCTCACTCGTCTCCATCTCCCCGAGACAACTTCGGGGATTACATGAGGTCATCATGGAGGAAGTTACTATTCTGTCTTGTGAAATGGAGGCGCAATCGACGGTCTTATGACTGTGTCTCCTCGAGCGCTACGTCGGAGATCTTACAATCATATGGCAGGCCATTCCGGAGCTCTGGCGCATCTCTGCACCATGCTTCTTGTCAGAAATCGGTAATTCCTTCATCCTCTCCATTTTTGCTAATGCTGAGGATCGCTTGCAGGTGCTTATCGGTGGCCCTTGGGAATTTGGTGGAAGCCTACTCACGGTGGCGCAGGTGACGCCCCTTTTTTGCATGGATGATAACGCGGATCTTGCTTCTCCCACCTGGATCCACATTCTGAGCCTTCCCCTCAAGCTCCATTCTCCCTGTGCTCTCCCGAGGATAGCAACGGCTTTTGGCCTTGTTTTGCAAGTTGATTCATGTGCACAGGGAGTGCCGACAAGGATTTGCATTAAGCTGGACCTCTCCAAGCCACTTAAGCAAGGGATTTAAGTGAGCCTTCCTAATGGAGATCGGTACCTACAACGTGTTCTATAGGAGAACATTTCGTCCTAATGTTTTCGCTGTGGCATCGGGGCACCGTTTCAAACATTGTACCTCTCACCCCTCCTACCCCTAGCAGTGTTGGCAGTGCACATGATGTCATGCTGTACGGCCTTGGTTGCGCATGGCTCACTCCCCCTCGGAGCGCCGGCTCGGTAGCTCCGCACCCCTGATCACGGCCGGTGGTTCACGCCTAGGCCTCTCTGTTCCTGGACCTGAACTGCCTTGCGCCGATGGTGGAGTTGCCGCCGCCCAGCTTGTCGCCAGTTGACATGGCTGTCCCGCAACGGGCAATTTTGCCTCAACAGTCAGCTGTCATGTCACCAATCCATGAGGGTCCTGCGCCCCTCAATCTCGGTTCTACATCATCAATCTACCCCTCATCACTGATCCATGCCCAACTTTCTAACGGTCGCAATCTCTCGGCCAAAAACACATTTGTGCTTCTTTGTGATGGGACATTAAACCACTTGCCGACATCCTACGACCGTGATCTACCAGCAATTGAACACGTGGCGGCATATGGCCATGGCGATGGCGCGCCGTTAGATCCATGCCACTTATTTCTTATCTCCTTTCCCCTTACCCACACGGCTTCCTCCTCTATGCCCTCACTCTCTTCGGCTTCCCCTCTCACCTCTTCCTCCACTATGACTGCCCCTCTCGCCACTCTGTCTCCCTTCCCTTCTCCCACATCCACCTCTCTCTCCCATACTACCTCTCTCTCCCCCTTCATGAAGTCTGTAACACCTCCAACTAAGTCCTCCTCTCTTGCTCGCTCGAACTTTGTCGCCTTAGCAAGTAACTGCATCACTCCCGCAGGTCTTGAGCTTTCTAAGACCCATGCGGATGAACCTTCTAAGGACGACCCTGACGATCTCGATCTGATCCCGCCCCAACACATGGAGAAGAAGAAGACCATGGTTCATCGGCCTTAGGCGTCTCTCCCCTCCCTCCGCCCCCTCGTGGGCCATCAAAATATTCTCTAAAAGGTAAGATGTCCAACCCTTCTACTACCCCACTCCCACTAACCACTCCTTCCTATTCTATGCAGGCTATGGTGTCGGCAATGCCGCTGTCGAACCCTGACAATCCACCTCCCATCGCCAAATGAGACTCCTAGCCTGGAACTGCCGTGGAACTTTCCGTGCGGAAACTAGGGATCGACTATCCAATCTTATTAGAACGCATAGGCCTCATGTTGTAATTTTATTAGAGACACATACATGTTCTGTAAAATCTAAACAGGTCATCAGGCGCATGGGTCCTGACTGGGACGGCATCTTTTGCGAGGCCGCTGGTGCTTCCGGCGATATCCTCCTAGCCTGGAGTGGCTAGTAGTCTCAAGTTACCTCTCTCCTTATCTTTGTGTAAGTTATTCATGCTGCTATCTCATTTGATGGTTTTAATTTCGTGTTATCTGCAATTTACATTAGCACTATTTCCTTCGTTCTCACTAGGCTTTCGAATGATTTATGTACCATGAACACTAGTCATCTCCCTTTGCTCCTCATCAGTGACTTCAACACCTTGTTGGCCCCCTCTGACAAGATGAAAGGTTCCCCCTTCCAGCCCAACAAATCAGTCCATGTATTCAAAAACCTACTCAATTCCCAATCCCTCCTTGACATTCAACTTGTCGGCCTCCCATACACCTGGTGCAATAACCGCGCCGACATTGCGCGCATTCTTTGCCACCTTGACCATGCCTTAGTGAATTATCACTAGATAGACTCCTTTCCCAATCTCACCCTATCCACCCTCCCGCGCCATGTCTCCGACCATGCCCCCCTCCTCCTATGGACCAATCTTCGCCACCGGCGGCCGAGGACATTCAAGTATGACCACTACTAGTTCTTCCACCCTAAACCCAGGGACATTGTGAAATGACACTGATCCTTTAGCTCCCCTACCTATACCACTCCCATGCCCTTAACCTAATCAAGCGTGACACACTCAAATGGAATAAGGACTCTTTAAGCAGGCTTGAAACCCATGCCGACCTTGCTCTCCAAGAGATCATTAGGTTAGAAAACATTGATACTCAGCGGGGCCTCTCTTCTCATGAGCTCAAGCTCCTGCGCTCGGCTTACCATCGCCACGCTGCATTTCTTTGACAAATCAACCTGAAGTGGTGGAGCAAGTCTAGAACTAGCTGGCTCCGTCAGGAGGATCAAAACTCTTGGTTTTTCATTTATCCACCGTAGTCAAGCATAGATAGAACAAAATCTTTTCTATTATTGACAATAACAACAATTGCATCACTGATCCCGCATTAATTAAATCTCTATTTGTGGACCACTATAGATGTTTGTGGCAGTGTCCCCTTCCACATAATGTACCTCCCAACTGCTGGCCTAGCCTCCCCTCTTTAAACCATACTTGGCACGAATCTCTCCTGCCCTCAGTTACGCACTCGGGTAAGGCTGCAGGGCTTGATAGCTTCACAGTTGAATTCTACAAATCCTATTGGAACATCGCTGGTGACCAAATCATTAGAGAGATCCAGAATTTCTTCATCTCAAGCACCCTACCCATTGAGTGGACAAAAACGTCCCTTATCTTTATCCCAAAGACACCTAATCGAGTCAAGGACTTTCGGCCTATATCGCTCTACAATGTCCTCTAGAGATTGTTATCCAAGATAATTGCAAACCACATGCGCCCCACTCTCGACTCCCTCGTTAACCATAATCAATCTGCTTTTGTTCCCGGAAGATCTATCCACAAAAATATCATAATTGCCCCGGAACTGGCCCATTCGTTAAACTCCGGATGACAAAAATTTATGCTACACAAAGCTGACCTAGAGAAGGCTTTCGATCGGGTTTCCTAGATTGTGCTCTGTTCCATCCTCAAACAAATGCAATTCTCGGATAAATTCATCGAGTGGATCCATCTTTGCATGACCTCCCTGATCTTCTCCTGTGTTATTAATGGCGAGGCATCCCTGCCTTTACATGGGTACCGTGGAATTAGGCAGAGGGATCCGCTCTCACCATACTTATTCATACTAACCTCCTAGGTCTTCTCTTCGCTTATGAACCAACATGTGGTTGTGGGCCTCATCCAACCTTTTTGTATTCACTCATTCAATCTAACTCGCCTCCTATTCATCGATAATTTACTTATCTGCCTTAAGGCAATGTAACGTAATTGAACTAATCTAAAAAAAATCCTTGACATCTTCCATTACTTAACTGAACATCAAGTAAATACTAAAAAATCTGAGCTTCTTCCCCCCCCCCCCCCCAACCCTCAATACCCGACGTCGTCGGCAACTTAACTCAATCTTAAACCTTAAAATTGGCTCTTTTCCTTTCCAATACCTAGGAATTCCCATCTCTCCTAGACATATCCCAAGCTGAGAACAACATTGGCAGGATCTCCACTCGCCTCACTAGGTGGCGACGAGGGGTTCTCAATCAAGTTGGTTGCACTTCTCTCATCTGAACCACCTTAGCCTCCATTCCTATCCATTCACGGAGTGTGACAAATCTCTCTGGAGGCACTATTGCCTCCATTGAGCGGCTCTCGTGTTCTTTTCTTTGGGATCTTGGCGGCAGTCGTCGATGTGCCCATCTCCTCAGCTGGACCGTCGTCCAGCTACCCCGGAACCTTGGGGGCCTGGGCATTACAAACCTTATGGACATTAGACACTCTCTCATAGCAAAGCGCATCCAGGACTTGCTAACAATCACACTACATTTTGGACCAACCTTACGCAATTTAAATACGGGCCCCTCAGAATCTAGGAGGACATGCCCCCCGCTCATATTGCTGATTCCTGGAAAATGCTCCTGAACTCTATCGACACTCTTAGAACTGGTTTCCTTAAGAGCATTGGCTCGGGGGCTTCAACATCTATTCTCCTGGACCCTTAGATATTCTCCATCCCTCTCATACATCTTCCCACCAACATTAAAATGAAAATTGACCTTGATAACATTATGGTCAACCACTTTATCTCTAATGGCTCTTGGAACTGTTCACTCCTTTCGGCCACCTTTGGCGTGGATTTATGCTCTCAAATTCAATGCATTTACATTTCTACTTCATCCAATGATGATGCGTGAGTCTGGGTGAAAGATACTTATGAATGCGCAAATGCAAAGTCAGTCTATTATCATATTAGTAGCCGCTCTATGCCGCCGATTCCCACTAGAGGGCCGTCGTAGCAAAGTGTTTGGAAGATTTCGGCTCCACCAAAACTTCACATTTTTCTTTAGAAACTCCTATATAATAAGTTGCCCGCGCAAAGTTCTATTCTCTTGTTTGACAATACTATTGATCCAGCTTGCTCCCTCTGTGGCCTCCACCTGGAAACCAACGCCCACCTCTTTTTTCAGGTCCCATTGCGCAGAACCTTTGGAACATCTTTCAACACAAACTGCATTTTACATTTTAGAATACCTCATCTTGGCACTTCGGCTCCTGGATCCACGAGGGAGCCAACTTGGATCAGTAGTCCAGAAAGTCCTTCCAATCTCTTTTCTCCTGTTGCCTTTGGGAGCTTTGGAATTTTTGCAATGATGCGCACTTCAAGGCCCGATGTGCAACCATAGAATTGGTTTTGGGAATGGCTTTGGCCAGCTTCCATGATTACGTTGGCGCCCACGCATTTGAAGCACTTCGCCACCAAGATCCGCTTATGCGGATCCGGTGAGAGCCCCCACCTAGCACTAGGCTATTTTTAGCTCAGATGGCTTCCTTGGGCCAGTTGAGGTAGGGGGTATTGGCTACTTAACCCCCTTTCACGATGGCTCCTTTCTTTTTGCAGGCACTAACACTACATTTGCCAACTCTGCATTGGACATTGAAGCGTGCATTTTGCTCACCGGCATCCAGAAATGCATGGAACTCAGACTCTCACGCATTCAAATTTATTAGGACTCAGCGACACACGTTGGGATCGTCAACAAGAAGCTTCGCTGCCCATGGCAATTAAAAGGGATCATCGCTGACATCTGGGCAACCATATTGACTATTAGTCCAACCATAGTTTCACATCGTAACCGTTGCGCTAATCAGGCTATGAATTACCTTGCGCATTTTGGTCGCACGCAGCAGTATAGCGACAACTTTTGGATGGACGGATCACCTCTCGGTCTTGTTCAATTTTTGTACTCTGGCTCCTACGGAGCACTTACTTAATATTAATGAAACTTACTTAAAAAAATATCGGATTTTGGCAGAAACTTTACAATGATAATAATAAAATATTTAAGAAATGTGTGAATCTAAAATGAGGTCACGTATGCGAATTTGTGCATGGATAAATCCATACAAACTTCAATTCCTAACAAAAAAAAAGTAGTGCACGTAGAGACGAATTGGTAATTGACTAATTGCTAGGTAGCTAACTTGTCGTACGCATCGGTTTGAGCTAAACGCATGGGAAAAATAAGTTCCAAAAGCAGTAATTTGTGCCAAAAGATATCCATGTTGAATATAAGTTGTGTTTTAGAAGTAAATAATAAAAAATATTATTTTTTATTTATACTAAAAGTTTTTACAGTCAATTTTAGCTTTAGATCCTAAGACGTAACCTGCAAAAAAAAGAATTGAAATTAGAGGCGGACTTTCGAGCCATGTCCACTGTCGATAATCAGCTAAAAAACCGTCGATAACACAATTACCTACGGTTTTTCAAACGGAATCAATCCGTCGAAAAAACGTTCGTCGTAAATCGATTTGCGACGGTTAAAAAAACCGTTGATAATTATGATGATTTGGACCGTCGGAAAATTCCCGGCGGTTCTAGCCGTCGAAGCTTTCCGACGATTATAACCGCCGGAAAAGTCCGGCGGTTCCAACCGTCGAAAATTTTCGACGGTCGCAACTGTCGAAACTTTCGATGGTCGTCGCAACCATCGATCTTTCGACGCTCAGAACCGTCGCAAGAATTTTTTAAAAATAAAAAAAATTAGCGGCCGGATCCGAACGCCCGCGCCCGATCCGGCCGCTGGGGGCCCGATTCGGACGCCAGCGGCCCGATCCGGCATTAGGCGGCTGGATCCAGTACTAGCGGTCGATCCGGCCGAAGGTGACTGGATCCGTCGCCAACGGCCGAATTCGGCCGTCCGCGGAAATATCGACGTTCCTGACCGTCAAAAAATAAAATAATAATATAACAAATTACATAATCTATTATTTCCATTTTTTACGGTTGTAACTGTCGGAAAATCCGTCTGAAATTGAACCGTCGCAAAATCCATCGCAAATTGCGACGGATTTCAAACCGTCGGAAATTGCCCATGGAAAAATGATAATTTTCTTGTAGTGGTCGAATTGTGTTCAGATCGATCAAATCGAATTTGATCGTACCTCGAACCGACATGACTCAAAATTGTGTCGTGTAAAATTTGTATTTATTAAATTAAAAAAAATAAAAATAAGAAATTTTAAAATAAAAAACGGTTCACATTACTTTTAATCAAAAAATTAGATTAATAAAAAATGACAAAAATATTATAATATATGATAATACCATGATTAAAAGTTGGAATCAGTTTAGAAGTCTTCAATGACTAATGAAGCTTCCTCATTCTTCCCCCAACATATTTCATTCTTGTCACGTACTCATGCATATCATGATCTTCAGTCAAGTCTCCGATTTTGACAGCTACTTTAACCATTATCTCCGATATGATATGTACCCAACCAAATAAAAAGAAGAGAGCAGCTAATTAATTAATATTAATACATGAACTTGGTTTTTTATTGGGTTGTTTCACTGTATTTGGAAAGGATCTCAAGATATATGTGCTACCAATTTTTTTTTAAATTAAGCCGTTAATCGTTATGATTAAGGATATCATTATATTTTCTCATAAAATGATATTATGAAAATAAATGTGCTATTAATTTTTGAAAAGACTAAAATACTTATGACTAATGTGCCGGTAATCGGACTCGGGTCGTGATTAAATTATATTTTATTAATAAATAATATTATTTTAATTCTTATTTAATATTATACATATCATTTTCACTCTTAACCTTCCTGATATTACTTTTTTTTAACTTTTCTATTTTTGTCGGTATCTTTTTTTTCAAAAATTACAATGAAATTGAATTCAACCGATTGACCGATTTTTCTATACAACTGGCCCGGATCTGATTGATCTGATCCGATTGTATGCCCGTTCAACTAATTAACTAGTTGAACTAATCTGACTTTTTTAACATTATCAAAGAGCTAGTTGTACCTCGAAAGTGTCTGTAGGGAAGCAGACGATCTAAACATCATTGAATCTTGTTTTGTGATAGTGATATTTGGATTTTCTAGTGATAACTTGTTGAAATTAAAGAAAATGTCAAATGTTTTAATTTTTTGTCTCTCAACTCACTAGTTACAAGTGCACAGGTAACTTGTAGTAGACTCAGGTTGTCGTATCCACAAAGATTTGAAGTCCTAAACTACCTAAAAATAGTTTAGATTAATTTTAAGTAAGGTGGCAAAAACAGATTTTTAATTGGAAGTGAAAACATTTTTTTTAACAAATGCAGAATGATAACAGATTTTGAGATTTTCAAAATGTTTGCAAAACTGAATTATAAATGCTAAACTAATGGCTAGAAAGGTTTAACTATCAATGAGGAATGTTCTTCTAGGATTAGAGGTTCATCCAGATTAATTAAGGATGGAATGGATCAAGTTATTATTAAATGTCCAACTTTTAATTCAATCTGAAAATGGTTGTTCCTACAGCTCAATTGGCTTCTAACTAAGCAACATATTGTCGTATAATTATTAGCTAGATTGAATCAATAGAGGATCCTCACTGAAAATCAAGTTATCATTCAGCTCAATTGGAGGTTCATTGCTGATTTTTACAATTCAAAGAAATTTTGCAATGGTAACTTGTAATTGCAGTCATAAAAAGATGGAATCATTCCAATCAATGAAACTAGGATAAAATATACTCAATTTATGGTGCTTGTGCTTCTTGATTCATCTCTGAATTCCAGGGAGATTTAAATTCAACCTCTCGGTTGCAAAATAAAATGAAATCCACACAAACACAATTCAATTGGAAGTGCAAAGCATATGACCACAGGAATTCACAATTTTCATTGCTCCTTGGCCCATCTCTGGATCTCAAGGATGACCCAATGACTACCTCTCAGTAGTGGATTAAGTTGAGGCTTAACAAAGGAAATCAGAATTCAATTGGAAATCAGAAACAGAAATCAGCAAATAGAATTATGCAAATTCAGGAAATCAGAATCATAAACCAATGGAATTCTGGTTTGCCAACTGATTCTTGACCCATCTCTGGATTGCAAGACATCCCTAAGATTCACCTATCAGTGATAGATTAGATTCAAGGGATTCAATTGGCAAAACAGGTTCCAACAAGAAATCAGAAAAAATCAAAATTCAGGCTTTTAGTTCAGAAATCAGAGGAACAATTTGATTTGAGTCAAAATGATTGTCCAAACATCTTGATTCATTTCTGAACAAGATAGGAACAATAGCAACATCCCAATAACTCAACTAATCAGATTGAGAGTGAAGAACAGGTTCAAACAACCACAGAAATCAGAATGTTCAGGAAATCATGTCCAAAAATTCAGAAAATTAGAAAACTGGAAATCAGAAATCATATTGCAATAAAATGAAATCCAGAAATCTGATACTATCTCTTAATTCATTCCTGAAAGATGATTAGATCAAACAAGACTTCTCAGTCATCAAATACAAATGGATCTAATGATAACGTAGCATGAATCAATATAGAACATTTCTGAAATCTGAAAATCAGGATTGATTTCAGTGCAGGATTATAAACCAGTCCATATCCATCCAAAACTAATCTAAACTATTACCCTATCATAGAAGAAATAGAGTTTAGCTCCTCATAATTACAAAGCTTAATATCAAATGGATTGAGAAACAGATACAAATCATTGATTGAAGTGTCTCGACAGTAGCAGCAGCTCCCCTTGCTCCAAACCCTCAATGTCCAGCAGCCCTCCAAAATGGAGGCTCCTCCCTCTCCTCCAGAAATTCCCTCTTTTATATCACTCACGTCCACCCTTGGATCAACATCAGAATGTTCTTCCAAACCCTGATTAAGCCAGCTGTCCCAGCTCTGAATTTTTCAGCTGCTGCAGACAGCTTTTGGTGCAGGAAATCAGTGGTCCCCCACCACCTTTTTTTACTTTTTGGCCACCTTTTCTTCCTACTATAAATCCCAAAACAGCAAGCATCAAAGCTCTTGAATGGTGTTTTGACAAATAAAAATTAGGAGGATGATAGTTGCTAGTTCAGATATCAAATGGTATTAGGTGTTGTGCAGGAATGAAAACTCGTATCAAAATTAACGAATTAAGGGGTCCGAAATGATAACTTTAAATAAATCCTGGAAAATGTCCAAATATGGGTGGTTCAAAGCATTTCAGGCATCAAATGAATTAGAGTGGCAAGTGAGTGAAGTCAGAAATCAAATATGAATGAGATTTTAAGGAGTGATAACTTTGGTGTCCAAAAATGATAACTTATATGACTTAAAAATGATAACTTGTGATAACTTGAGTTGTGGTTATCCAAATGTGATGAAATTTGACCAGCAATGAGTTAGAACAATAATAAGATGATTGCTTAAGGCACCTGTGCAGAATTAATGGTTTTGCATGTCGAAATGACAGAATTGCACTTTAACGATAACTTGGCAAAGAAAAAATGATAACTTGTTCAAATGGACTTAAAACTTTGCACAAGTCGAGATGTGACTATCCACATATGATTTATACATGATAATGATGAATTTAGAGTCAGAAAACTATTGAAAATCAGTTCACTCAAAATAATGATAACTTCACATATGAGAATGATAACTTGTCCTCAAAATGATAACTTGACATATAATTTAAATATTAATGAATTTTGGCATTTCAAAACATCTATGCACATGGAATTAAGTATGAAATGAGGAATATCAACTAGTTATCATAATGTATGCATTCCAAGTATAATTGGCCCAAATATAAACAAAAGTGGGACTCGATATGTATGAAAAGCATCTAAAATGGGATAGAAACATATAGTGATCAGCTAGTGATCATTTTGCTACAAAAAATCATTGAATTATGTAATTTCAAACCAATGCATATTTTGTTATGTATGTTAATTAAGCTCTATTTAAACTATTTGCGATTCAAATATGCATTGGATGTCCACTTATTAATTTACTCATGCAGTTCTTTTCTCAAATGTGAGGACTTCAAGTAAATTCAAGACTACACCACTGCAACCAACATCCACTCTGTGAGTTCCTAATATAATAATACGAGATTTTTTTGTCTTAGAAGTAACTTATAAGTAACTTCTTGAGAAAAAAAGAAATTGATCACTTTGGAATTTGATATTTTTTGTCGACCTGGTAGTCCATGATCTCGCGTTGATTGCATATCTTTCCTTCTCCCATCCAATGAAGAAAAAAAAAATAAAGATTCACGTTGATGAGTCGCTTTCTCTTACGTACTAGTCTAACTTAATGATGCCTCAACTAGTGGAACGCAGCTGGAGTCACATTTGACACATTAGTTGAAATTTTGGAGAAAATTACAAAAAAGGTTTATAGTGAAAAGAATTTTGAAAAAAAAAAGTTTAAATCATCCAAGTCAAACTTGTTACGTTGCTCATGAATTTATGCAGTTGAAAATTAGATAAAAAATAAATTGACTCTTCTAAGGAAAAAAGGAAGAAGGAATATCATTGTACATAATTAAAGCCAGTTATCTCGTAAATGTGAAACTAATTAATGAATTAATCTCCTTTTTCCGATTGCCACCATAATAATAAGGCTATGTTCAATATTATTAGCAATTTAATAAGCAAATAATGATTTAACTAACGGATAGCGAGTAGCGGATGATTAGTGATTAGAGGTTGTAACAAATGTGTTTGGTAAATTTAGCGATAGAATTAGCTAATGAATATAAAATGACATAATTAGATATATGAAAAATTATTCAATTCAAGCATTATACAAATTCTATTATAATACAATGTAATACAATAAATTATTTATAACTCAATTAAATAAAATAAAATTTCACAATTAATATTTTTGTTAAAATACATAGAAATTTATATTGACAATAAATTTTATATTATGTACCATGATATAAAAATATTAATTGTGAAATTATTTTTTATTCATTGTTAACATATAAAAAATTATAATTAATTGAGCATGAATACAAAAAGAAATATAGTTAAATCATTATAAAATAAAAATGAGAAAATAATAAGATAAGTTAGAAACAAATAATATATTTGAAAAAGGGTAAAATTGGAAATTTATAAAATGCTAATATCTAATTGTTGAATATTAGTAAATGTAGTTTTTCAATAATTTTATACGAAATGCTAAGTGCTACATATTTTTGTCACTTATTAAAAGAAAATTAGCATTTGAATATCTAAACGCAGCATTTTTTGTCATTTACCAAATAAAAAATTTAACTTCTGACCCGTTAAACGCTATTTGAAATGCTAATTTTAATGTCACCAAACATGATCGATGAAGCTCCTAAAAAAAATATTTTGCATTGGATGAATTTTGAACTCTAAATAAAGGAGGACGACCTAAATGCTTACCACTTGGCCATCCCCATTCGTATTAATCTCCTTTTCCACTTGAAAAAAAAAACAATTATTAAGCCATGTATTATATAAACCGTCGTGCGCCCTGCAAAGCCCACGGGCAATGCGAGCCAAGCAAACGAAGGAATGGCGAAGGTCTTGCTCGCGTTGCTCTTAGCTGCCCTCTTCTGCGGCGCCAGCGTTCGGGGTCTCGTTGTGGGGCAGGTGAAGGCGAACGTGGAGGAGGAGAGGAGGCCAGACGTCGGCTCCGGTAGTCCGGATGGTTTTGAAGCCTACGCCGGCGACTCCGGAAGCCATGGTGCCAACTATGGCGCTGGCGATGGCTTCGGAAGTCGTTATGTCAGTGGTTGGCCGCCGTCCCCTCAACATAATCGGAACTACGCCTACTCCGCCCCGCCCTCACCCTATTCCGGAAATGGCACTTACTACAGAGGACATGCCCCCTGCCCCCCCTGGCGTTGCCGTTGAGATGGCTGTACTTTAACTGTGGTGGTCTCCTACATCTGCATGCACGCCTTCTAATATAAAAGTATATATGTCTTTGGATCTGAATAGAGAGGAGAAATCATGCTGTCTGGATTAATAAAAAATAAATCACAATCTTTGAATGCAATGGAGATCATGATATATACGTCGAGATTAAACTGAATGATTCGTATGGTACTATCTATCTGCTTAAGCACCTGCATTAGATCTATATATACTATGTTTATAATCAAATCAATATGCATCCAGTATATTTGAATTATTGTAGAATAATTATATGATTGAGATTAAACTCAACAAATTGATATCTTAAATTTGGTTGTAACCACATATTCAATTATATGTTTGGATCCGACAAGCATCCGTTTCTCAAACCGTAAGGACAAATTCTTTGGGGAACAAGGATTCAACAAGTGAATATTATGATAAGAGAGTGAATAGACATTTATTCACAAATATAAAAAAAAAATTGATATGGGACCCTTGGAAGCATTTGATGCATATTTAATGTAATTTATGAATTAATAATTCATTTAAAAAGGTGGAATAAATTTATTCTCCTATTTTTTTTCAACTGTGTCAGAGATGAAAAATAAAAATATTTTATTTAGTAATAACTTTTCTTATTCTTCCAGTAATAAAAACTTATCTACCGAACAATAAAGAAGAATAACTTTAGTTAAGCTTATTGGATAACAAATCTAATAGAATTATATTTCTTATTTTCTCAATAACAATATATGAATCGTAGTGCCCCTTGGTTTCTGCATCCAGATAAATCATTTTTCTTTCTCTTAAATGTTGACGCGTAATTATTCTTTATTGAAATAAACAATGAATCAATTTGAGGTGTAATTCTTCACTGCTATAGAATAAAGTTTGAATTAATTGTGAAAAATTAACTGGGAGACTTGCATTAATGGTGAAAGTAGTTACGATATTGCTAATTGTTGAAAGAAATAAAATCAAATGTTGAAGAAAAAATGATTGTTTTGGTAAAATCCAGAGTTTTTTATAGGAAGAGAGTCGTCCGAATTACCTTTGTCGCAAATAATTTTCCACATTGCAGCCTTTTGCAGTTGTAAAAACTGCGTACACGTGCAGTTGACGAACTGCCATGCAAACTTTATAAATAAAGTTCCATTGCTGCAAATGTGTTTTACACGTTAGAACTCTCCTCATTTTTGTTATATTTTATAGATATTTTGCATTGTGACATTACATCAAAATTTCGTTACGTGATCGTCGACCCAACTTTGAGAACAATACAATGCGAAAGAACCTTGTTAATTTCAATTTCAAGATAATAGGTTGGTTTTATATTAAAACCTTCAATTGGTTACCAAAATTGGTATTTTTGTAATAAATGTATTTTTACATATTGCGTATTTTTATTTTGTCTTAAAATTATGCAATTAATAATATATGTATAATATGACAAAATTATTTTGTGGTATGGATATTTTCACTACATATATATGTAATTAAGGCATATGTGACAAATAATTTCAATTTTTATGAAAAAATGATATTTTAGTTATTTAAATGCCTTGTGTTATACATATATGTCTTATAAGCATGTGACTTTATTTTTATATTTTATGTAAATGTATGAATTAATAATAACCATGCTTATTATATCATTTATATATTATGTTAAAAGCATACATGTGACAAATAATTTCATCATGTGATAAATGAATTGTATAATTATTTGTATGAACAGCCCAACCCTTGGAACATACTACAGTCCCAAGTGGCGAAGAGCCGACATCGAGGTGCCAAACCTTTCCATCGATGTGAACTCTTGGGGTATAATTATTTGTATGCTTTGTAATTCATAATATTTTTTATGCTATGATTGTGTTATGCATAAATGTGAAAATTATGAATGTGACATTTTCATGAACTTAGGAGTTTAATAAATTGGACCTAAGTTAATTATTTTTATAATAAGGCACAGGGAATCCAAATCGGACTAAAGCATTTAAATTATATGATGGTCACGGTAGTAATTTTTTATTGAGTGGTGCATGACATGTACATGACTAGACAACTACTGAAAATATATTGTAAGTAAGAAAGTTAGTACCCTCTTTTTATGTAGACTTATCTGATGTACAGTTAACGCAGTCTCTAAATATTACTATGTTTACGTGACACGATAATTTTTTTCAATTATTTTATTGTCGAGGCGAATTGGTGATGGTTCAATAATTGGCATTTTACATAGACAAGGAAGAGTCCCCATCACAGAACCATAATTTTCTGATTGAAATTTTTTAAAAATGATATGTTAATCACATTATATATTTTAAATGATTTTGGATGTTCATTTTTCCAAAATTATTAGAATAGCACCTTGGCGGAATTATATTGATTTTCCTAACTTGGTAATGTTTTTGGAATAGTGGGAGATGAGTGGGAGCTTTTCTACCATATAGATGTCACTACCTTAAAATATTATCATTTTATTATTTTTGTAATATATGTGAGAAGAAGACTTGTGTATAACGTTCTAACAATTAAGCAAATAATTGTTGAATTGAATAAAGGTGATAAGTTGAATGGTGATAACTATGACATAGGAAGGTACAATACATTATGGAAGAAAAGGAAGTCATTGAATGCATAAAAAACACCATGCTAGAACTAGAATATGGCATTACACCTCAACACAGAAGGAATTTGGACGCTTATAATACTTGAAAAAAGAAAGACAAAAGAGCCCGTATTACGTTTTTTAGCAGTATGGACAATTCCTTAATTTGTGAGTATGAGGTGCATAAAATTGCCAAAGCCATGTAGGATGCCCTTTATGAGAAGTTTGGCAGTATATCAACCACGAAATTAAGGTTACCTAATATTAAATTCGATTCATATCGTATGCGCCCAAATCACACTATGCGGCAGCATTTGCGTGAATTATCGAACATGATTCATGAGTTGAAAAGTGTTGATGTTCCACTTACTAATGAACAACAAGTGCAGGCTATCATTCATTCCCTACCAGCACATTAGGAATAAATGATTTTGAACTTAGCTCATAATGATAACATCAAAACTTTTACTGATGTTGCACATCATATGGATCTAGAAGAAGAGCGCCTTGAGACAGCTAAACCTTTCGGTCAAGCGTATATTGTTGAATTGATCACTTGTTGATCGCTATATGTTTCTAACACATTTTAGATGCAATTTATACATAACGAGTCCCACTTTTGCCTATTTTTGGGCCAATTATACTTGGAATGCATACATTGTGATAACTAGTTGATATTCCTCATTTCATACTTAATTCCATGTGCATAGAGGTTCAAAATACCAAAATCCATTAATATTTAAATTCTATGCCAAGTTATCATTTTGAAGACAAGTTATCATTTCTAAGTGTCAAGTTATCATTATTTTGAATGACCTGATTTTTAATGATTTTCTTGCCCTAAATCCATCATTATCATGTATAAATCATATTTGGATAGTCACATCTCAACTTGTGCAAAGTGGACAGGTGGCTGACATCAAGGAGAATAGAACATTCTGATGATGATCAAAGGGTGGAGAGTAGTCATATAAAAGCTGGATTTTTCTGGAGGAACAGGGGGCTGGACATTGAGAGTTTGGAGCAAGGAGAGGAGGAGCTGCTGCTGCTGGAAGTTGCTGTTGGCCGAGAGCTTTTATCCAAGATGATTTGTATCTGTTTCTTATCCCATTTGATGTCAAATCTTGTAAATATGAGGAGCTAAACTCTATTTCTTCTAGGATAGGGTAGTAGTTTAGATTAGTTATGGATGAAAATGGATTGGATTAATTCCTGCACTGAATCATTTACTGATTTTCATATTTCAGAATTATTTAGAGTTAGTTCTTGCCTTTGTTGGATCCTATTGTAATCTATAACTGAGAAGTTAGCATTTGATCTATCCCTAGTTCAGAAATGGATTAGAAATCAATGTCAAGTTCTGAATTCCAATTTAATTGATGTTCTGATTTCTGAAATTTTGATTTTCTGGTTTCTGTTTTTCTTAACTTCCTGAACCTGAACTCCTGAACTTTTGAATCTGTTTGTCATTGTGGATCTGATTAATAGAGCAACTGAAAGGTTGATATTGTCCCCAATCTTGATCAGAAATGAATCAAGATGTTTGGCATTCTTTATGATTCAAATCTGTTCACTGCTTCTAATCTGATTTTGAAAACCAGAATTCTGAATTTTTCTGATTTCTTATTGGAATCTGTTTTACCAATTGAGTCCCCTGATTTTATTCAATCATTGAGATATGAACTTTAGGAATGTCTTGTAGTCCAGAGATGGGTCAAGAATCAGTTGGCAAGCCTGATTTCCATTGATTTAAAATTTTGATTTCTAAAATACTGTTTTCTTGGTTTTTGGTCTCCTGAATTCCAAAATTTGATTTCTTGGACTTTTGGATCTGATTGTCATTAAGGATTGGATTAATTGAATAGCTGATAGGCTAATATTTGTCCTAATCTTATTCAGAAATGAATCAAGATATTTGACAATTTAGGATTCAAATCTGACTTTTTTCAAAATCTGATTTCTGAGTTTTGATTCTGAATTCTATTTTCTGATTGTTTGAAATCTGATTTGCCAATTGTCAATCCCTACTTTATTCAAATCACTGAGAGGTGTACTCTAGGAATCTCTTGCAGTCCAGAGATTGGTCAAGAGGCATTTGGAAAGCCTGAATTCCATCAATCTACATTGCTGATTTTTTTTGAAATGCTGATTTCTGTTTTCTCATTTAATTAACTTCTGATTTCCATTGTTAAGCCTCATTTTAATTCACTACTGAGAGGTAGTTTTAAGGTCATTCTTGAAAGTCAGAGATGACCCAAGGAGCATTGGATAATCACTGAATTTCCCATTAAAGTTTGAATGTCTTTTAACCCTAATCAAATAGAACTTTGTGTGGATTTTACTTTTCCTTGCAACCGAGAGGTTGATTTTAAATCTTCCTTGAATTCAGAGATGAATCATGGAACACAAGTATTATTATTGGGTATATTTTATCCTGGTTTGGTTGATTGGAATGATTCCATCTTTTTATGATTGCAATTGCAAGTTATCATTCCAAAACTTCCTTGAATTGCAAAAAAAATCAGCATTGAACTTTCTTTTGAGCACAATGATAATTTGATTTTCAATGAGGACCCTCTTTTGATTCAACCTAGCTAACAACTATATGATCATATATTGCTTAGTTAGAGGCCAATTGAACTGCGGGAACAGTCATTTTCATTATTGAATCAAAGTTGGATATTTAATGATAACTTGATCCTATCCATCCTTAATTAATCTAGATGAACCCCAAATCCTAGAAGAACCTTTCTCATAGATAGTTAAACCTTTCTATCCATTAATTTAGCATTTATAATTCAGTTTTGACAGATTTCCAAAACCCCAAAAGAAGTTATCATTCTGCACTAGTTAAAAAATCTGTTTTCACTACTAATCAAAAATCTGTTTTTTGCTACCTTAATTAGGATTAATCTAAACTATTTGTAGGTAGTCTAGGACTTTAAATCTTTGTGGATACGATAACTTGAGTCTACTACAACTTACCTGTGCACTTGCAGCTAGTGAGTTGGGAGACCAAAAAAATGAAAAATTGACCCTTTTCTTAATTTCAGCAAGTTATCACTAGAAAACCCAAATATCACTATCATGAATCCAATGCCAAAGGTGCGAGTAAAAGTTCAAAATGCAAAAGACCCAAAAATTAGAAGGGTAAAGACAATACACAAACCAGCGCAAACGTGATAAGCATGGTGGAAAGTTTGATAAAAGCAAAGTTGTGTTATACTTGCCACAAACATGGACACTTCGCTCGTGAGTTCGTTGAGCCGAAGAAGAAAACACATGCATACTTTCCTGAACAATCTTTCGGGACTCTCACCCTTCATGAATTGTAGACTCAAGAGCAACTGACCACATAGTGAAGGAACGTGATGGCTTTGTGGATTTTCGTCGATTTAGTGTCGGAACCAAGTGGATTTACATTGGCAACAATGCTCAAGTGGAGGTCAAAGGCATTGGTACATGTAAATTAGACCTTTGCGAAGGACGTCCTATACCTCCCTAATGTCCTTTACGCTCCAAATTTTCAACGGAATTTAATGTCAGTATCTTGTTTAAATGAATTTGTAATGACATTTTGTTCAAGTTATGTTGATGTGATGTTAAATAATATTTGTATTTGTACTGCTTACAAGCATAATGGTTTTTATGTTCTTGAAATCTCTAAAGATTTTCAATCATTTGTATCATTTTTTTGATGAAAATGTTGATGTCACTTGAGCATATTGGGCAAAATCGTATGAATAGACTAGCTAGAGAAAGCCTTTAAGGAAATCTCGCTAAATTCATTCTTCCCATGTGTGAAGATTGTATTGTCGGTAAAGCAACTAGAAAATTATTTGAAGTTGGCAAACATGTTGATTCTTCCTTAGAAATAATCCATTCCGATGTCTGTGGTCCTATGAATATTAAGGCTAGACATGATTTCTCTTATTTCATCATTTTTATCGATAATTATTCACGATATGATGTGGTTTATTTAATCACACATAAAGATTCTTGCATATGACTGAGAATCAATTGGATCACAAGGTTAAAGTTTTGCGTATAGATCGTGATCGTGAATATTTATCTAATTTCTTTAGATAATTATGTGATGAAAAATGGATTGTTAGACAACTAACAATTGCTAGAATTTTGCAACAAAATGGTGTTGCAGAAAAATGAAACCAGACTCTATTTGATATGATCCGATCAATGATGATGCAAGCAGATCTTCCTATTTCTTTCTAGGGTGATTCCTTGTTGACTGCAGCCTATATATTGAATCGTGTTCCTAGATTCCATTCCTTATGAATTTTGGACAGGCCGAAAGCTTGAACTTAGTTATTTGCGACCCTAGGGTTGGGTGGCCTATGTACTTCATACTTCTCATAAACATCGAAAGATAGGTCCTAGATGAAAAAAATGTATCTTTATAAAATATTCTGAGACCTCCAAAGGATATGTTTTCATAGGCGAAAAGGATGATAAAACTATCATAGAGATAAAGAGTCGAGATGCTACATTCTTAGAAAATAATTTTCCTAAGCAAGGAGAAATAGATAAAGATCTTCATCTCGAAGAGAATGAAGATTGTGAGTTGGCTCTTCTAGTGGATCAATCTGTTGAGGAGTATGTCTCCCCATCTGAGAATACTGATCCAAGTGGGAGAAACTCATCGTCAACTCAAGAGCAAGATATATCAGAATGTTCAATACGTTGGACTAATCGAAAAAGTATCTCATGTCATCGTTTTGAGATTGATGGGGAAGCTTTCATAATTGGTTCGGAAGATGAACATGAGCCTAAAACAATTGAGGAAGCTCTCATGTATTCTGCAAAGGAAGAATGAATGAAAGCAATAGAAGAAGAAATAAAGTATATAAAAGATAACCAAGTCTGAGATTTGGTTGATTTCCTACTCGATAAAAGACCAATAAGGAGTAAATGGGTTCTCAAGATCAAACATGGTGCAGATGGATCCATAGACATATATACATCTCGTCTTGTTGCACAAGAATATACCCAAAAGGAGGGTATAGATTATGATAGAACTTTTGCACCAGTTACAAGATTTTCTTCTATTGGTTTAATCCTAGCTATAGTTGCTCATATTGATTTATAACTATATCAAATGGATGTAAAAACAACTTTTCTAAATGGAGAATTAGATGAAGAAATTTACATGAAGCAATTTAAAATTTTCATTGTAAAAGGTCAAGAGCGCAAAGTATGTAAAATGCGACGGTCCATCTAGACAGTGGTATTTGATATTCCATCGGTCAATAATTTTCTTCAGATTTTCTATAATTAATGACGACCACTATGTGTATATATGTGACTCCAAAGATAAATTTGATTTTCTAACTCTGTATGTTGATGAAATCTTGCTAGCCAAGAATAATAAGGAGTATATAGATACCATTAAGCAATGATTGTCCTCTATTTTTAAGATGAAAACATGGGTGAAATAGCACATATACTTGGAGTAAAAAACTCATTGAGATCATTCAAAGAGTTTCATTGCTCTTTCTCAAAAAAACCTATATAAAAAGTCCTTAAATATTTTCGAATGAATAATTGCAAACCCATTGATACTGGAGTATGATGTACGAAATGTTATGTACTCGACCCAACATATGTCATGCCATTGTCTAATCCAGGATGCCAACATAGGAAGGTCAAAAGGATTCTCGATACTTCAAGGGCACAGTTGACTACACACTATGCTATCAAGGAGGGAGTCTAAAGTTAGCCGACTATACGAATGCTAATTGGGCTGGTGATATTGATGAATGCAAGTCCACCTCCGGTTACGTTTTCTTACTTAACAATGGCGTTGTGTCATGGAGCAACAAGAAGCAAGATTGTATAACATTATCAACAATGGGACCTGAATTTGTGGTATATACCGAAATTGCCAAAGAAGGCCTTTGGTTAGGCAAATTCCTTTACCATTTGAGAGTAACTTATATTGTGATAATCAAGCTACCATTGGATATGTCAAAAAATGCAAAATATCACTATAAAGGGAAGCATATCGACACTAAGTACAAATTTATATGAAATAAAGATGTTCAGAAAAGGATCATGATTCAATGTGTTTATGCATCAAAATGTGACTGACCCATTTACGAAGTCTATTATGAGAGATGTATTTATTAGACATGTAAAAGCTATAGGATTATGTAATCTTAATTGTACTTAAACATTTGTTTTTAATGAAAGTATTTTATTCTTTATTTAAGTTTTTATGAATTGTTATACACAAGTAGAGTATGTCAGTCACGTGATGTGAAATCTATTAACAGTAAGCTAACAAGTGCACTAATCGATAAAGTAATAAGGTGAAAAGTATAGGTTGTCATTTTAATGAGGAATTAGTTTACTCATCTATCAAATCTCAAAGGCTAATAGGAAATGACATAGGATTCTGGGTAAAAATTGTGCAAGAAGTAAAAATAACAGAAAAGTAAATCCTAAAACTAACGATATGTAGGTCCTTAGGATGATTTATAATGATAAGAATGATTTATAATTTCTGTAAAATCATAAGTAAATATAAAACTTAGAGTTAGCTTTCAGACGGATTAAGGACACCGAAGATATGATCTTCCGTACGGATAAGTCAATTATCTTAAGACATTAATAATCTGAAAGTATTCCGCATGGATATGCCATCAATTATTGTGAACTTAATACGCAATATGCTGTAATCCTTAAACTACAAAATTGCTCGCAATAGTCAACTTATGCAGACCGCATAATCTAATATGTCGCATGATTTCTACTAGATTACGACACGAATTGCTTCAACATAAAGTTAAGAATTGATTCGACAAAAAATAATGAATTAAGGATTGATCACACTACATAGTCAATAACCATCCTAAAAATCATTAAATTCTGGAGAAAACATTACGCACAACAATCATGTTCATAAAAACTAAACTAATTATTTGATTAATCAGAAATAAGAAATTGTACTTGCAGTAGAACTTTTGCAACTAAAAAAGAAAAATAAAACTATAACTAATAATCCAATAAACTATAGGAGATAGATAAAACATAGAAATCCGAAACATCATCCCAACATAATGTAGAACAAGAAGTACTCTACAGAAATGATGACAAGGTGCTGCACAATCCTCGCACGAGTCTACTATGCAAAAGTCTTCTCATTCGTTCTTCAGAAGTGCTCCTTTGTTCTTGGCTTGAAGGATTCGGTTGTAGGCCCTTGCATGATCAATTCTAGCTGTCGGACGTCTCTTTTTATAGGATCTCTGATTTCTAAGTAATTTGGGAACAAACAAAAATATTTTCTATATGAAATAAGGTAAAATTGGAGTCCCATTATTTCTAAAAGTTTTGTCTTGTAAAATTTTGATATTTCTGACCTAATTATTTTTCAATTGATCTTTAAAACATACGATAGGAGTTGGAGTCCTTGTACATGAAGAATTTTCACTACAGGAAAGATGAGAATTATAGACGGTTTCCCTCGAAAACTGTTGGAAATGATGATTTCCGATGTTTTTTCGACGGAATCAATTCTTTTTATTCTTTTCACTTTCCATGGTCTGCTGGCAGAAGAATCAAATATCAGATTTCGATAGAAACTTTACCAATAATAATAAAAAAATTAAGAAATATGTGAATCTAAAATTAGTTCACGAATGCGAATCCTTGAATTATTAATTAACGATGATTTTTTATAAAACTATTAATATGTAAATTAATGATAGTTCGATCCATACAAATTCCAATTCCTAACAAAAAAAAAAGTAGTGCACGTAGAGAGTAATTGGTAATTGACTAATTGCTAGGTAGCTAACTTGTCGTACGCGTCGGTTTGAGCTAAACGCATTGGGAGAAATAAGTTACAAAAGAATTAATTTGTGCCATAAGATATCCATGCTGAATATAAGTTGTGTTTTAGAAGTCAATATAATTGTAAACAAATTTTAAATAAAAATGCAATTTTTCATTTATACAAAAAGATTTTACGGCACATTTTAGTTTTAGACCTTACGTGGGAACTCACAAAAAAGGAGTTAGAATTAGAAAGAGACATTCGAATCGAAATTGATCGTGCCGAGGGGTACACATATTATCAATTTTTTTAATATATATTTAATAAGTTAAAAAAAATAAAAATAAAAGAAATTTTAAAAATAAAAAACGGTTCACATTTACTTTTACCTAAAAATTTAGATTAATTAAAATAAAAAAATTATAATATATGATAATATGATTATTAGAAGTTGGAATCAATTTAGAAGTCTCCAATGATGAATGAAGCTTCCTCGTTCTTCCCCCAAGATATTTCATTCTTGTCACGTCCTCTGCAGAGTCTTTCATTGTCTTCTTGCAGGAGAAGAGTCCAGTCTCCTATTTTGACATCTACTTTAACCATTATCTCCTATATTATATGTGCCCAACCAAATAAAAAGAAGAGAGCAGCTCATTAATTAACATTAATACATGAACTTAGTCTTTTATTGGATTGTTTCACCGTATTTGGAAAGGATCTCAAGATATATGTGAACCAATTTTTTTAAAAAAATTAAGCCGTTATGACTAATGAGATCATTATGGAAATAGATATCCTATTAATTTTTTAATAAGAATTAAATAGTTATGACTAATGTGCAGGTGATCGTACCTGAGTCATGAGTGGACCAATCCGAAAGAAAATCTCAGCGGCCCGGAAATCTCAGTTCATGGATCGTAAGAAAAATTTAACGGCCTTTACAATAGTAAAAAACAAACCTAACGGGTCGATTATAGTTGTTCATGGCCCTTACATAATGATAAACGAAAGAAAATGAAAATTGACGGCCGGTGATCTTCGTTTCACAGTCTTCTCAGGATGATCGTCATCGGGGCCAAAGGTGTTGTTGTCCAGCGAAGGGTGCCTTCTAGACGTTGTTTAGTGCACGTGGTCGAGATCATCGTCGGTCGGTCGCCGATCTGGAAGGAAAGGCAATGGCGCTGGAAGTCTTTGGTCGATGAGAGGTGTAGGTGTTGACAATCGATGTGGGCGATCAACGGCCTTAGTGTGGAGCTTTGGTCGAGCAGATGATCGCGGAGGTCTCCGGAGTTCTTCCGAAATTCTAAGTTGTCGATTGGCAGATGATCACGGAGGTCACCGGAGTTCTTCCAAAATTCTAAGTAGTCGATTGGCAGATGATCACGGAGGTCTCCAGGGTTCTTCCGGAGTTCTTCCATCTACAAAACCCAACTTGTGTTTGGCTAAAAGTGCATTTGAAAAAGCCCTATTCCACATAGCATAATTTTATGATCCAGTCAATCGGATTGTAACCAAAACAACTCTAGGAATATAAGATGGATGCAAATAAAGTGGATGTGTATGATCCAAAGCAAGAACAGCCGAGGAAGCTCCAGAATTAGAAGAACTAGTCATTATGAAGTAGATTGCAAACTAGAAATAAGGATCGATCGAATGAGTTTAGAGAACCTACAGATGTGAGCTCCAGATCCATATCTCATATGAACTCTCCTATGGATCTGATGATGAGAATATCTATAGGATCGAAGGGGGAAAGCAAGGTATCACACACAGCGACAACACCAGAAGCTTAAAACCCTAACCTGCTCTGATACCATGTTACTTTTGGATGAAACAAATGATTCGGCCAAAAGATGACCCAGCAAGCATCACTGAGGCATGGATTTTCTATTTATATGGCTTTGTACAAATAAAATAGAAATAACTGTCCGCTAGCGATACAACATTATATAAACCAATATTAACATTATGTTACATAACACGAGTCTAATTGTTAATAGGATTTGACCACAAGTGACTACGTGAGGACTTAGCCACTAGTCCACTGTCGCCACTAATATTAGCATGAGATCAACATGCATTTTTGGAGCACAAGTGGGATCTTCCATTCTTCCAAACTGGTTCATTCTGGCTTACGAAATTGTAAATTTTGATATATATCCGACCACCTTACATTAGTCAAGAAATCTTCTCAAATTATACTTACTAAAATCAATGATAAAGTGCAGTTCTAAAAACATAATTAACTAATGTTTCAGTAGTCTTTAAATATAATTTTAAAAATAATTAGAATAAATTAACTTTTCTATGTTTAGCTTATTTAACTAATCAAAAGACACTTTTAATTGAAATTATGATCAAAAGCTTTTACATATCAATTTAATAATTATACATATTAGGTCTCTTTTGATTATTCCACCTTGATATGCATGAAAAGTTAATTTGTTCACAATGACTTACTTTTTTTCACATAGCAATTAACTCGGAAATTATGGCATCACATTAGAACATTAAAAATGAACACACAAGCTATCATTGATTTAACATAACTAACATTAAGAAAAAATTCACCTCATAGGCAATCAATTAGAATTTCACTAATAAAACTATTCCCTCGTCTCTAAAAGCAATATTAAATCTAATAGATATTCAGAAAAGAAAGAATAAGAAGTATCAACAAAAGGAAATTAATCAAAGTTGAGCATGTCCTGTTGAATTGTCAACGTATCCTGTTCTATGATATGTTTTTTTCTCAAAATAATGCTACAGTGATAGTCTTTAAGGAGTGCTTTTGTTGTCCGCTTTTTATAGATTTCAGTGTTGGCAAAAGAATAAGAGCTGAATTCCAAATGAATTTGGATCAAATTTCATTTTTCTAAAAATTCTTCCATGATTCATGGTTATGAAATGGCGTTTATGGTCATGAAAATTTATTAGGAAACGTTAACTTGAAATTTTTTCTAAACTTTATTTATAGTTTCATTGAAACTTTTCTTAATTGAAAAATTATCTCTTTGTATTCATGAATCATATAAAAAATACTTGTGTAGAAATTAATTCCAAAAATAATTTCATAACCTAATAAAATAAATTTTAATATATAGAAAAATAATCTCTAAACTATAATGAAAAATAATGACTGAATTTTGATGCACCAATTATATTTCTAATGATAATTAAATATCTTTTTTCTTTCCACCTCCAATTTATGGGCTCCTCGATATATCATTTTTTTCTTTTTAATAGACCATAATAAGTTACAAAATTTTAAGTTACAAAACAATTAATTTGTGCCGAAAGATATCCATGCGGAATATAAGTTGTGTTTTAGAAGTAAATATAGTAGTAAACAAATTTTAAGTAAAAACGCAAATTTTCATTTATACAAAAAGATTTTACGGCACATTTTAACTTTAGACCTTACGAGGGAACTCACAAAAAAGGAGTTAAAATTAGAGAGAGACTTTCGAACTGAATTTGATCGTGCCGAGGGATACACATATTGTTAATTTTTTTAATGTATATTTATTTAATTAGAAAAATAAAATAATAGAAATTTTAAAAATAAAAAACAGTTCACATTTACTTTTACCTAAAAATTTAGATTAATTAAAATAAAAAAATTATAATATATGATAATATGATTATTAGAAGTTGGAATCAATTTAGAAGTCTCCAATGATGAATGAAGCTTCCTCGTTCTTCCCCCAAGATATTTCATTCTTGTCACGTCCTCTGCAGAGTCTTTCATTGTCTTCTTGCAGGAGAAGAGTCCAGTCTCCTATTTTGACATCTACTTTAACCATTATCTCCTATATTATATGTGCCCAACCAAATAAAAAGAAGAGAGCAGCTCATTAATTAACATTAATACATGAACTTAGTCTTTTATTGGATTGTCTCACCACCGTATTTGGAAAGGATTTCAAGTTATACGTGCAACCAATTTTTTTTTTAAAAAATAAGCTGTTATGACTAAGGAGATCGTTATGGAAATAGATATGCTATTAATTTTTTAATAAGAAATAAATAGTTATAACTAATGTGCAGGTGATCACACCCGAGTTATGAGTGAACCAGTCTGATTGAATTCGATCAAATTAAATTAAATTTTATTAAAATATTATTATTTATAATAATTTAAAATAAATACAATATAAGTTGTAAGGTATAATATATGAATATCGTACTAAAAACTATTAATAATAAAAATATAATATAATATAATTTTTATTTATTAAAGTTTTAATAATGATAAATAATAATTGTTAACCTATAAATATAAATAGGTTTTTATTGATTTAGTATTTATTATTTAAATGACGATAGATGCTATAAAAAATAAATTGACTCTTTTAAGGGAAAAAAGGAAGAAGGACCATAAAACCAGTTATCTCGTAAATGTAAAGCTAATTAATTAATTAATCTCTTTTTTTTTTCACCACAACATTGGTATTAATCGAGACCTTCCCACTCGAAAAAGAGTAACAATTATTAAGGCATGTATTATATAAACCGTCATGCATCCTGCAAAGCCCACGGACACCGAGCACGCAAACAAAGAATGGCGAAGGTCTTGCCCGCCTTGCTCTTAGCTGCCCTCTTCTGCGGGGCCAGCGCTCGGGGTCTCGTTGTGGTGCTGCACAATCCTCGCACGAGTCGACTATGCAAAAGTCTTCTCATTCGTTCTTGCTCATTTGTTCTTGGCTTGAAGGATTCGGTTGCAGGCCCTTGCATGATCAATTCTGGCTGTAAGACATCTCTTTTTATAGGGTCTCTAGTTTCTAAGTAATTAGGGAACAAACAAAAATACTTTATATATGAAATAAGGTAAAATTGGAGTCTCATTATTTCTGAAAGTTTTGTCTTGTAAAATTTTGATATTTCTGACCTAATTATTTTCCAATTGATCTTTAAGGCATATGGTAGGAGTTGGAGTCCTTGTACATGAAGAATTTTCACTACAAGAAAGATGGGTATTACAGACAGTTTCGACCGTCTGTAATTTTCTGAAAACCAATGAAAATGATGATTTCCGACGTTTTTTCAACGGAATCGATTCATCCGAAAAATAATAATCGCAAATCAATTTTCGACGATTGGAAAAAATGTGCAGTCATGACCGTCGAAACTTTCGGCGATCATCACATGACCGTCAAAACTTTCGATGGTCGTCGCGCGATCGCTGAAGCTTTCAGCGGTCAAAATTGTCGCAAAGAATTTTTACAATATAAAAAAAATTAGGCGGCCATTGGCGGTCGATCCGACGGCCAGCGACCAGATTCGGCTATCAGGCGGCCAATCCGAAGGCTAGCGGCCAGAACGGTCGCCAGGCGTCCGGATCCGGCCTCCTGCAGTTGGATCCGGCCTCCTGCAGTTGGATCCGGCCTCCTGCAGTTGGATCCGGCCGCTGGGCCGCAGCCAGATCCGGCCGCCAGCCGGCCGAGCGTCCGGATCCAGCCGCGGGCGGCCGGATTGGCTGGCGGCTAGATCCGGCCGCCCGTCGTTGGATCCGACCGCCAGCGGCCAGATCTGGCCGTAGGAGGCCGGATCGTCTGGTCCCCGCGGTCACATTCTGAAGAGAGAGAGAGAGGCGGGAGGGTCGCCGACGTTCGTCGTCCGAAAGAAAGGCGGTGGGTCGTCGGCCGAGAGGTCGTCGGGCCAGCAAAATAATGGGTCGTCGGGCGGGATCGTCGAGGGGGAGAGAGAGAGAGAGGAGATAGAGGGAAAGAAGTAGATAATGGAGTGGGAAAGTAGAAATATATATATATATATATATGTTGGGTTTGAAAGTTAGGAAAGCGAGTAAACGAAAAAAGAAGTAGGGGAGAATATTTTTAAATATCGACGGTCATGACCGTCAGAAAATTAGTAAAGATATATATATAAATATAATATTTAATTATTTTTAAAGTTATCGACGGTCATGATCGTCGAAAATTATTTAATCATAATAATATAATATTACTATCATATATATAATATTTATTTTTTTAGTTTACCGACGGTCGATAACATATTATATTAATAAAAAATTCCTTATATTATATTATTTTTGGCTTACGACGGTTAGAACCGTCGGAAATTGTGACGGTTTGAAATGTTGCTAATTATATTAATAAAATACTTATTATATTATATTATTGTTTCCTACCGATGCTCTAAATCATCAGAAATTGTGACGGTTTCAACTGTCGTCAAATGTATTAATAAAATACTACTTATATTATATTATTTTTTATTTACCGACGGCCGTGACCATCGAAACTTGCGACGGAGAGATATCCGTCGAAACTTCCGACATTCCTAATCATCGAAAAATAAAATAATGATATAACAAATTACATAATTTATTATTTTTATTTCCGATGGTTGTGACCGTCGAAAATTCCGACAGAAGCCTATCCATTGTAAAATCCATCCCAAATTACGACGGATTTCCTTCCGTCGAAAACTGCCCATCGAAAAATCATAATTTTCTCGAAAGTATATTTCCGTGTCGAAATCGGTGTCTGTCACGCCCCGTGAATTGAATTTAACGGCTCAATCAGAGTTGAAGTAAAAGTTTCCACAGGCTTCACGGGGCTTGAAATAGATTTCACGGCTATGAATCGGATGATTTTTCCTTCGCTCGCGCGACTCACGAGCTTTACCATATCTAATATTAAGAAAAATTTCACCTCATAGGCAAATCAATTAGAATTTCAATAATAAAACTATTCCCTCATCTCTAAAAGCAATTTTAAATCTAATAGATATTCAGAAAAGAAAGAATAAGAAGTATCAACAAAAGGAAATTAATCAAAGTTCAGCATCCTGTTGAATTGTCAACGAATCCTGTTCTATGATACGTGTTTCTCAAAATAATTATAATTTTTGAATTGGAGACCTCCTTAAATCAAGATAAATTATCACCGGACCCATTGGTATTAATCGAGACCATCCCACTCGAAAAAGAGTAACAATTATTAAGGCATGTATTATATAAACCGTCATGCACCCTGCAAAGCCCACGGACGCCGAGCACGCAAAAAAAAGAATGGTGAAGGTCTCGCTCGCGTTGCTCTTAGCTGCCCTCTTCTGCGGCGCCAGCGCTTGGGGTCTCGTTGTGGGGCAGGTGAAGGCGAACGTGGAGGAGGAGAGGAGGCAAGACGTCGGCTCCGGTCCTCCGGATGGTTTTGAAGCCTACGCCGGCGACTCCGGAAGCCATGGTGTCAACTATGGCGCTGGTGATGTCTTCGGAAGGCGCTATGGCCGTAGTGCCAGCTAGGGAAGTTGGCTGCCTCCTCCTACACGGAAGTTGGCCGCCGCCGCCCCGCCGTCACCCAAAGGTCCCAGACTCGATTGCTGTCTTTGAGATGGTTGTACTTTAACAGTGGCGGTCTCCTACGCCTTCATGCTCGCCTATAGGTTAATAATTTTTTAAATTTGAATCCATTTGTAATTTTATACGATCCCTTTTCTTAATCGGGAGTTTCATTCCTCTTATGGGATCTCGTTACAAAAAAAAAAAATCTATATAAACTCTCTTGGCCTCGTTTGGTTGGGAGTTAAGTTTGTATAAGGTTAAGACATAAGTCTAGTAGATTATTTTTTTTACTATTCAATGGCCTCGTTTGATTATAATCCGTCAAATATTTATGTAATTCATCAATTAACCCACAACCAAACGTCACCCTAGGGTCTAGGGGTCATCACCTTAAATTTCTAAGTTTTATTACGGTGTATAAATCCTAAAAGTATATAGGTGTTATTTGATATGAATAGAAAGGATAAATCCTAAAAGTATGTAGGTGTTATTTGAGTAAAAGTATATAGGTGTTAACAAAAAAAGAAATCACAATCTTTAAATGAAAATGGGAATCATGATACGTCAACATTAAACTGAATGATTAGAACTGAAAATGGGGATCATGATACGTCAACATTAAACTGAAAATGGGGATCATGATACGTCAACATTAACAAAAAAAGAAATCACAATCTGCTTAAGCACTGCATTAAATCTATGTTTAATTATGCAACCATTGTTTATAATCAATATGCATCCAGTATATTTGGACTATTGTATAGTAATTATATGATCGAGATTAAACTCAACAGATTAATCTTAAATTCAACAAAATTTGGATTTAACCACATAATCAACAGTCAAATGTGTGGATGTGTTGGAGGTTGACGCATGATTTTGGCTCCGACGACCATCCGTTTCTTCATGTCGTAAGGACAAATTCTTTGGGAATAAGGATTCAACAAGTGATTATTATGATAAGAGAGTGAATAGACATTTATTCACGAAAATAAAAAAAAATTGATATGGGACCCGCTGGATTTGTTAATCCAGTGGAAGCATTATGCATATTGAATATAATTTATTATGAATTAGTAATTAATCTAAAAAGGTGGAACAAATTTAGTCTCCTATTTTTTTTTTCCGAGGGGCAGAGGTTAAAATAAAATGTTTGATTTAATAATAACTTGCCAACAAAACACTAATGAACAAATCTAATAGAACTATATTTCTTATTCTCTTAACCATATGTGAATCGAAGTGCGCCTTAGTTTCTTCATCCAGGTAAATCATTTTTTTTTCTCTTAAATGCTGACGTGTAATTATTTATTGAAATAAATAATGAATCAATTTGGCGTGCTTCACTGTTATAGAATTAAAAAAATTTGAATTAATTGAGTAAAATTAACAAGGAGACTTGCATTAATAGTGAAATTAGTTAAGATATTGCTAATTGTTGAAAGAAATAAAATTAAATGTTGAAGAAAAAGAGAAAAAACATGTAAGTATCATATAAAACGAGAACATAAGAGCCCAAGGTTTAGTTAATTTCGGAGGGTTTCAAATTTATTTAGCTAGTTACTAATGTTTTTTCAAAACTAATTGAAATATTAGTTTATAATATATAGTATATAATTGAAATATATTATAAAAATATATAAAAACTAATTTGTTAATATTTAAATGTCATAAATAGGTTATTCTGTTTTGAAAAGTTTAAAATTCAATTTAAAATTACCAATACCCCAACTTCTTATTAAATTATTCTTTCTTAAATAATTAATTATTTTCAATGCAAATTGATTTTTTAGTTTAAATTATTTTGGACAGGATTGAATTCATTGCTTTAATTTTTCTAAGTTAAAAGATAATACATTATTTTTAAAAAATGAAATATTTTTTATCTTTCTAACTATTATTTTTAGAAAGAAAATATTATTTATTTTAATCATACTAAAAAGATCTGCTTGCATAAATATGCTTATAAATTAATCCTATTTCATTTTTATTACCTTATATAACAAAGTTATAAGTAAATTTTATTTGTATTACCTTATATAACTAACTATTATAAGATAAGTTTTTATTTTGTGAAAACAAATTAGATTTGTATATATTACCTTTTATAAAAATTTGACACATCATCATTCTATGATGCCACTTGTTATAATAATAATAATAATAATAATAATAATAATAATAATAATAATAATAATAATAATAATAATAATAATATAGATATAGATTTCAATATGGATAACTAGTTTTTATTCTTAATATTTCTTTTTAAACAAATATGTAAATAAATTATGATAGAAATCTTATCTGGATTTGAATCATTAGAATGATTAGTAGAAATATTAAAGGATAAAACTAACGTATGAATTACTTGCATACGTATTAGGGTTAGGATTTGAAATAAATTAGGATTGTGACA
This sequence comes from Pontederia crassipes, assembly GCA_030549335.1. Classification (NCBI taxonomy): domain Eukaryota; kingdom Viridiplantae; phylum Streptophyta; class Magnoliopsida; order Commelinales; family Pontederiaceae; genus Pontederia; species Pontederia crassipes. The sequence continues at coordinate 10,574,917 of CM060198.1, forward strand.
AAATTTTATTAAACATTTTTTTAATTCTGAATAAAATAATAATTATTACATATTAGGATTAGGATTTGAAATAAAAATTAGGATTATAACAAATTGTTCTTACACGTACATTATTTTTTTAATTCTGAATTCTATGATGCCACTTTGTGTTTTTATCACTCCTTATTATAATAATAATAATAATAATAATAATAATAATAATAATAATAATAATAATAATATATTTTAATATAGATAACTAATTTTTATTCTTAATATTTCTTTTTAAACAAATATGTAAATATATCATGATGAAAATCTTATCATATAACATATATATTAGTTTAAATATTAGCACATATTACATATATTAGAATAATAATTAGAATTTGAATAATAAGATATGTCTTCAGATCTTACTAATAGTAATCGTTAACATCTAACTATGCCTTTCCAGCAAACTTTTATTATACATTATTTTTTAATTCCGAAAAATACAATAATATTATACATATTAAGATATAAGAATAAATATATTTCTTTGTCTACTCAAATGATATTTCTAATCAACTCAGATTTATCTAATTAAATTTAAAAGAAATTAAAATTATCTAAGGATCGAATTATAGATATATATATATATATATCTATAATTTGAATTAAATCGAGATTATCATCTTGAATATTAATATTATTAATATTAATATGACTCAAATTGAATTATATAATTTAAATTATTTTTTAATTCCGAAAATAACAAATTATGTTTTAAAAGGAATTATTTTTACTCGTAATAATACTCAAATTGATAAAAATTAAAGATTAATCTTAATTTGACTCAAATTGAATTATTCATTTAAAATTATTTTAAAATTTCTAAAGTAACGAATTATTTATTTTACTATTGTTACCTTATATAACAAACTATTATAAGATAGATTTATTTCCTTTTAATCATACTCAAATTGGTAAAAGAAGAAAGACTAATCTTAATTTTACTCAAATTAAATTATTTTTAAACTCTGAAAAATGAAAAATTATTTTTAAATAGGAATTATCTTTACTTGTAATCATACTCAAATTGATATAAATAAAATATTAAACTTAATTTGACTCAAATTAAATTATTTATTTATAAAATTTTTCTTCCGAAAATAACAAATTATTTCTTCTAATTTTGTTACCTTATATAACAGACTATTATAAGATTATTTATATTTACTTTTAATCATAATTTGACTCAAATTGAATTATTTATTTTTAGTTATTTTTAAATTTGAAAAATAAAAAATACTTACAAAATATCTTTTAGAAAGAAAATAATTTATTTTAATATACTCAAATGGATAAAAAGAAAGATTAATCTTAATTTGAATAAAATTGAATTTTTATTTTATATTATTTTTAAATTCTGAAAATAACTAATTTTTTTACTTACATAATATCTTTTAGAAATAAAATAATATTTATTTTAATCATACTCAAATATTTGAAGATTAATTTTTAAAATAATATTATTTATCTGAATTTTTCATGTATTGTATATTATTAATTTTGAGTTTTATATATTCTTACCCTATGCAACAAACTTTCTAAGATTAGTTTTATCTTTTAAATTTAAACTGAATTATTATTTTATCTTATTTTTTAATTCCTAAAATAAGATTAATTCTATCTTTTAGATTTAGACTTTTAATTATGTTAATTATTATTATTTGACACGTGTCGTTGTAATATTTTGCCTCTTGTCGCGCTACCAGATCTTGTGCTTTTACCTCTGCTTATATATATATAGATATAGATAGATATAAAAAAAATAAAAAGCATCAACAAGGAAAGGTTTATTTTTCCCTCTTTAACTACAAGATTTAAGGCATGTTCACAACATCTAATGTGAATAAAATTTTCATTACAAACTAACCCTTTTCGACGCCTTATCATTTTCCTTCTTCAGGTTACCGGACGTTGGTAGGCCGCCATCTCTTTCTAGCTCTACAACTGCGAGTTCGAGTTATCTTTGATCGAGTTCAACGCCATCTTCAATTTTCCTAACACCGGGGAGCATAGAAATTCTATCGTGATGTCCTCATAGGTGGTTCACCACTGTTGCGCGAAGTAACCCATGTTGAAATTAGAACATAAAGTCATGATAAATGGACCGATGTTCCATGTGTTCATCGTAACTTGGTCCGCAAATCGAGTGGGATAGACACGGAGGAAATCCAACATCTGTTTCCAGATTCGTGCTTCGGAGGAGAGCCAATCTCTGGTGGCGGCGCAAAGAAGTCGCGATGTGGAGCCCTCTGCAGTGATGACATTATCATATGGGCGATGGCGGCGTGGAGCAGGTGTTTTAACTCGAGGAGCCATGGCGATGACGGCCTGTAAAAATGAAATAACGGCCCAAAAATCTCAGTTCATGGATCGTAAGAAAAATTTAACGACCCTTACAATAGTAAAAAACAAACCTAACGGGTCGATTATAGTTGTTCATGGCCCTTACATAATGATAAACGAAAGAAAATGAAAATTGACGGCCGGTGATCTTCGTTTCACAGTCTTCTCAGGGTGATCGTCATCGGGGCCAAAGGTGTTGTTGTCCAGCGAAGGGTGCCTTTTAGACGTTGTTTAGTGCACGTGGTCGGAGATCATCGTCGGTCGGTCGTCGATCTGGAAGGAAAGGCAATGGCGCTGGAAGTCTTCGATCGACGAGAGGTATAGGTGTTGACAATCGATGCGGGCGATCCACGATTAATGTCGAAGTATTAGCAATTAGTACCTAACTAATGAGATTTTATTTAAGACCGACAATGATTCAAAAAGGTGACTAAATATTTAACCAATTAAGAGGAAAATAAATAATAATTTGGTATTTGAAAATAATAGAGAAATAAATTTTCAATAAAAGATATTATTTTTCATTTGTATTAAAGAATCTTATAATAGGTTTTAGCTTTAGGATTAATCAGTTTACAAGTCTCCAATAAGAATGAAGCTTTCTGGTTCTTGCCCCGAAATATCTCCTTTTTATTCTTGTCACTTTCCATGGTCTGCTGGCAAAAGAATCAAATATCGGATTTCGACAGAAACTTTACCAATAATAATAAAAAAATTTAAGAAATATGTGAATCTAAAATTAGTTCACGAATGCGAATCCTTCAATTATTAATTAAAGATGATTTTTTATAAAATTATTATTAATATGTAAATTAATGATAGTTCAATTTTTTTAATGTATATTTATTAAATTAGAAAAAATAAAAATAAAAGAAATTTTAAAAATAAAAAACGGTTCACATTTACTTTTACCTAAAAATTTAGATTAATTAAAATAAAAAAATTATAATATATGATAATATGATTATTAGAAGTTGGAATCAATTTAGAAGTCTCCAATGATGAATGAAGCTTCCTCGTTCTTCCCCCAAGATATTTCATTCTTGTCACGTCCTCTGCAGAGTCTTTCATTGTCTTCTTGCAGGAGAAGAGTCCAGTCTCCTATTTTGACATCTACTTTAACCATTATCTCCTATATTATATGTGCCCAACCAAATAAAAAGAAGAGAGCAGCTCATTAATTAACATTAATACATGAACTTAGTCTTTTATTGGATTGTTTCGCCGTATTTGGAAAGGATCTTAAGATATATGTGCAACCATTTTTTTTTTAAATTAAGCCGTTATGACTAAGGAGATAATTATGGAAATGATATGCTATTAATTTTTTAATAAGAATTAAATAGTTATAACTAATGTGCAGGTGATCACACCCGAGTTATGAGTGAACCAGTCCGATTGAATTCGATCAAATTAAATTAAATTTTATTAAAATATTATTATTTATAATAATTTAAAATAAATACAATATAAGTTGTAAGGTATAATATATGAATATCGTACTAAAAAACTATTAATAATAAAAATATAATATAATATAATTTTTATTTATTAAAGTTTTAATAATGATAAATAATAATTGTTAACCTATAAATATAAATAGGTTTTTATTGATTTAGTATTTATTATTTAAATGACGATAGATGCTATAAAAAATAAATTGACTCTTTTAAGGGAAAAAAAGGAAGAAGGACCATAAAACCAGTTATCTCGTAAATGTAAAGCTAATTAATTAATTAATCTCTTTTTTTTTCACCACAACATTGGTATTAATCGAGACCTTCCCATTCGAAAAAGAGTAACAATTATTAAGGCATGTATTATATAAACCGTCATGCACCCTGCAAAGCCCACGGACGCCGAGCACGCAAACAAAGAATGGCGAAGGTCTTGCCCGCCTTGCTCTTAGCTGCCCTCTTCTGCGGGGCCAGCGCTCGGGGTCTCGTTGTGGGGCAGGTGAAGGCGAACGTGGAGGAGGAGAGGAGGCAAGACGTCGGCTCCGGTCCTCCGGATGGTTTTGAAGCCTACGCCAGCGACTCCGGAAGCCATGGTGTCAACTATGGCGCTGGCGATGGCTTCGGAAGGCGCTATGGCCGTAGTGCCAGCTACGGAAGTTGGCCGCCTCCTCCTAAACGTAATAGGGCCTACCACTCCGCCGCCGCCCCGCCGTCATCCAAAGGTCCCAGACTCGATTGCTCTCTTTGAGATGGTGGTCTCCTACGCCTTCATGCTCGCCTATAGGTTAATAATTTTTTGGATTTGAACTCATTTGTAATTTTATACGATCTCTCTTCTTAATCAAGCGTTTCATTATTCTCACGGGTCTAGTTAACTCCCTAGGTCTCGTTTGATTGGGAGTTACGTTTGTATAAGGTTAAGATATAGAATCTAGTAGAGTAATCAATGACTCTTATTTTTTTCACTATTCATGAGATCAACTTTTTTTAAAATGATAATTTTGTTCCTTGTACTTTTTGTGAATTAAACGATGCGTTTGGTTATAATCCGTCAAATATCTATGTAATCTATCAGTTAACCCGCAACCAAACGTCAACCTAGAGTCTAGGGGTCATCACCTTAAATTTCTCAAGTTTTCTTACGATTCATAATTTTTCTCGTGCATAAATCCTAAAAGTATATAGGTGTTATTTGATATGAATAGAAAGGATAATTTGGATTAACAAAAAAAGAAATCACAATCTTTAAATGAAAATGGGGATCATGATACGTTAACATTAAACTGAATGATTAGTGTGGTAGTTACTATCTACTTAAGCACTGCATTAAATCTATGTATGTTATGTTTAATTATGCAACCATTGTTTATAATCAATATGCATCCAGTATATTTGAACTATTGTAGAATAATTATATGATTGAGATTAAAGTCAACAAATTGATATCACATTGGTAGTGATATTTGGGTTTTCTAGTGATAACTTGCTAAAATTAAGTAAAAGGGTCAATTTTTTTTAATTTTGGTCTCCCAACTCACTAGCTGCATGTGCACATGTAAGTTGTAGTAGACTCAGATTGTCGTATCCACAATAATTTGAAGTCTAAGGCACCCTAAAACAATTTAAATTAATTCTACTTTAATGGCTAAAAATAGATTTTCAAAGAGAAGTGAAAACATATTTTTAATGGGAAGTGAAATGATAACAGATTTTTGGGTTTTGAAAATTTATCAAAACTGAGTTATAAATGTTAAAATGAAGTTTAAAAAGGTTCAACTATCAATGAGGAAGGTTGTCCTAGGAGTTGAGGTTCATCTAAATTAATTATGGATGGAAATTGATAAGTTATCACTTTTTAGTCAAATCTAATTCAACTTTCAATATGATTGTTTTCACAACTCAATTAGATCAGAACTAAATAATATATTGTCATATAATTGTTAGCCAAGTTGAAATAGAAGAGATCCCCACTGAAAATCAAGTTATCATTGGGTTCAACTCAATGCACTTGCTGATTTTTGGGCAACTTCAATAAAATCTAAAATGATAACTTCTAGATTGCACCTTGAAAATGAAAGGAATGTTTCAATCAACTAAACATGGATGAAATCAACTAAACATGGTTTATCTCTAAACTGCAAGAGGATTTAAAATCAGCTTCTCAGCTACAAATTCAAATGAAATCCACATTTCCATTAATGAATTGGATAGAAATCAACACCTAATACAAGTTTGGGAAATCAGAAATTGTCCTCCTTGACTCATCTCTGAATCTCAAGCAGGGCTTAACAATGGCAATCAGATTCCTAAGAAATCAGAATTCAGCAAAAAATATTTCAGAAATCAGATTGGGAAAACAGCAAGGAAATCAGCAATGCTTCTCATTGGAATTCTGGATTTGCTAAATGCTTATTGACCCATCTCTGGACAACAAGAAATTCTTAGAGTTCACCTTTCAGTGATTGAATGAAATTGGAGATTCAATTAGCAAATCAGATTCCAATAAATTTCAGAAAACAGATTTCAGGAATGTAATTCCAGAAATCAGAATTGGAGGACATGTTTGAATCATAAAATGCCAAAGTATCTTGATTCATTTTTTAACAAGACTTGGACCAATATCAACCTCTCAGTTGTTCAATTAATCAAATCCCCAATTGCAAATCAAATTCAAACAGTTCACAGAAATCAGAAAATCATATTCAGGAAGTTCAGAAAATCAGGAAATCAGAAATCAGATTTTCAATCAAAGTGGAATCCAGTAACTTGGCATTGATTCCTAATTCATTTCTGAATAAGGGCTAGATCAAATGATAACTTCTCAGTTATAGATTACAAGTGGGATCTAACAATGGCAAGAACAGACCCATAACATTGCAGAATCAGAAATTTCAGGATTGAGTTCAGTGTAGGAAATCAGATTACAGAAATGGAATCCAGAAACTTATCACTGATTCTTAATTCATATCTGAACAAAGGTTAAATCAAATGACAACTTCTCAGTTGTAGATACAAGTAGGACCTAACAATGATAAGAACATATTCATTTCAATGCAAAAATCTAAAAATCAGACTTGATAACAGTTTGGGATTAATTTCTGTCAATATCCATCCAAATTAACCTAGACTACTGCTCTATCCTAGGAGACATGGAGTTTAGCTCCTTATAATTACAAAATTTGAAACAAAATGGATTGAAGAACAGGTACAAAACATCCTGGTTTGAAACTTCTCTGCCAGAACTCCAGTAGCCCTGTAATCCAGCTTCAAACCCTTCCTTCCTTCATGCAGCAACCCCTCTCCAAACCCTTAATGTCCAGCCCCCTTTCTCTCCACCAGAAATTCCCCTTTTATATGACTTCTATCCATCCTTGGATCAGCATCAGAATGTTCCTTATCCATTGATTGCAGCCACCTGTCCACCCCTCTGAAATTCTAACTACAGATTCCTTTTTGTGCAGGAAAAAGTAGATGGTCCCCCCTACTTTTTCCACTTTTTGGCCATCTTTCTCCCTGCTACAAATCCCCAAACAGCAAGCATCAAAGCCCTTGAATGGTGTTTTGACAAATAAAGATTAAGATGATAATAGTTGCTAGCTCAGATATCAAATGGTATTAGGTGTTGTGAAGGAATGAAAACTTGTATCAAAATTAATGAATTAAGGGGCCCGAAAATTATCCAAATACAAGTGATTCAAAACATTAGAAACATCAAATGGACTAGAGTAACAAGTGAGTGCATTCAGAAATCAAATATGAATGAGATTTCTAAGAAGTGATAACTTGTGTGCCCAAAAATGATAACTTATATGACTTAAAAATGATAACTTGTGATAACTTGAGTTGTGGTTATCCAAATGTGATAAAATTTGACCAGCAATGAGTTAGAACAATAACAAAATGATTGTTTAAGGTCTCTGTGCAGAATTAATGGTTTTGCATATCGAAATGATAGAATTTCCCTTTAACGATAACTTGGCACTTGAAAAATGATAACTTGTTTAAATAAACTTAAAACTTTGCTCAAATTGAGATGTGACTATCCAAATATGATTTATACATGATAATGATGAATTTAGAGTAAGAAAACCATTGAAAATCAGTTCATTCAAAATAATGATAACTTGACATATAATAATGATAACTTATCCTCAAAATAATAACTTGTCCTCAAAATGATAACTTGGTATAGAATTTAAATATTAATGGATTTTGGCATTTCAGAATCTCTATGCACATGGAATTAAGTATGAAATAAGGAATATCAACTAGTTATCACAATGTATGCATTTCAAGTATAATTGGCTTAAAAATAGACAAAAGTAAGATTCGATATGTATGAATTATATCTAAAATAGGTTAAATATAGTGATCAGCAAGTGATCACACATTCAATTAAATTTGATTGTAACCACATAATTGCAATGTTTGGATCCGACGAGCATCCGTTTCTCAAACCGTAAGGACAAATTCTTTGGGAATAAGGATTCAACAAGTGAATATTATGATAAGAGAGTGAATAGACATTTATTCACAAATATAAAAAAAATTGATATGGGACCCGCTGGATTTGTTAATCCAGTGGAAGCATTATGCATATTGAATATAATTTATTATGAATTAATAATTCATCTAAAAAGGTGGAACAAATTTAGTCTCCTATTTTTTATCCGAGGGGCAGAGGTTAAAATAAAATGTTTGATTTAATGATAACTTGCCAACAAAACACTAATGAACAAATCTAATAGAACTATATTTCTTAATCTCTTAACCGTATGTGAATCGAAGTGCGCTTTAGTTTCTTCATCCAGGTAAATCATTTTTCTTTCTCTTAAATGCTGACGTGTAATTATTTATTCAAATAAATAATGAATCAATTTGGCGTGCTTCACTGCTATAGAATTAAAAAAAATTTGAATTAATTGAGTAAAATTAACAAGGAGATTTGCATTAATAGTGAAATTAGTTAAGATATTGCTAATTGTTGAAAGAAATAAAATCAAATGTTGAAGAAAAAGAGAAACTATGATTATGATTATTTGGTTGAAGTGGCCTAATTCCTTTCGTTTAACACATTAGTTTATTTGACTATTTGGTTGAGAGTTTGGAAAAAACTATGATTATGATCAAATGACATTTGAAAAAGTTTAGATTCTCAAATTCAAACTTATATGGCGGTGATAAACTCATGCGTACTTTAAATTTCGTCCCTTTCTACTCAAATAAAGAAAGAAATTATTATTTTTTCGATCGAGGCCTAATAATCTCTCATGAATCTGATCAAAACAGTAATTTTAAAAATCAAATTCGAAAATACAACAAACCAGTTCGATTAAGATTATGACACAACTATAGGAACCCAACTATAGGAAGACACAACTTCCGATTGTATCTTAACACCTAGAAAATATTAGTTGATTAAGATTATGACAAGTTTATTCCCCTCCAGTTCGACAAGCAGGGGTGCACTCCAGGGGAGGCCAAAACTAAAATATATATTCATTTACGTACAACAAACCACTCACAAGCATGCAGCAAACCCTCCTATATACGCATTATATAAACTGATACGCGTCCCCCAAATCGACAACCAAAGCAGGCAAGCTAAAATGGTGAACATCTTCCTCGCCTTGCTCGTAGTTTCCATGTTCTGTGCCACCGGCGCTGGAGGGGTCGTGGGGAAGCCGGTGACGCCAAACATGGAGGAACAGAAGAGGCGAGATGTTGGCTCCGGAGGTGGCTTTGAAGGCGGCTGCGGCAGTGGTTATGGCAATTGCTACGGAAGCTCCCATGATGTTGATGGTACCTATGGAGGTGGCAATGGCTACAGAAGCAGGTTTGGCCGTGCTGGCTACTATAGAGGTTCGCCACCTTCCCCAGAAAGTAATGCCCATGATCATGGTCATGGTTCTGGTGTTGTTTCTGGCAGTGGCGGCTATGGAGATTGACCTCCTTCCCCAACGTAATGTCGTCTCATGCATCTACGTCCGCACTCTCTTTGGAGTACTATATACATCTAGATATATAGATATATATATGCGCTATACGCCTATATTAACTTGTATCAGTGTTAAAAAATGAAAGGAATGCTTCAATCAATTAAACATGGATGAAATCAATCTAATATTAATGTTAGTGTTCCTTAGTTTATCTCTAAAATACAAGAGGACTTTGATTCAACCTCTCAGTTGCAATTAAAAATGAAGTCCACACTTAACATTAGATAATTGGAACCAATATGCATAGAATCTCAAGTTTGGAAAATCAAAAATTGTCATTGCTCCTTGGCTCATCTCTGAATCTCAAGGGAGGCTTTGAAACCATCTCTCAATGGTGGATTAAAGTGGGGCTTAAAAATGACAATCAGATTTCAGGAATTTCAGGAAATCAGAAATCAGCAACTCATAAAAATAAAAAAAACTAATGGAAAGTACATAATTAAATGATAGGATTGTCAAAATTTCTTAATTCATTTCTGAACAAGATTGGGATATATGTCAACCTCTCAATTGCTCAATTAATTCAGTCCCCAATGACAATAAGATTTAGACAACTCAGAAAATTAGAAATTAGAAAGTTCAGAAATCAGGAAAGTAGAAATCAGATTTTCAATCAAAATAGAATCCATAAACTTGGCATGGATTCTTTGCTCATTTCTAAACAAATATTAGACCAAAAGATAGTTGTAAATATAAGTAGGCTCTTCCAATGACAAGAACAAATGCAGATTAATACAGATTTCAAAATAAATTCAGAACTTGATTCAAAAGAGGAAATAAGTTTTGTCCATAATCCATCCACAATATGCATTAGACTACTACCCTATCCTAGGAGGCATGGGATTTAGTTCCTCATGTTTACAAAATCAGATACAAGATAAAGTGAAGAACAGGAGGAATTCATCTTGTGCTAGGAGCTGTCGACAGAAATCCCTCAGCACTTCAGCTCCAGCACCAAACCCTTGTTGCCTTCTCCCTCTCCTGCAATGGTCGGCCTCTCCCTTCCATTCTAGGGTTTCTTCAGCTTATATATGTGTCATGTCCACTCTTTGATCAGCATCAGAAAGTTCTATTCCCTTGATTTCAGCCATCTGTCCAATGGTCCATGCATTCTAGCTGACTGCAACAGCTTTTGGACAGCAAAGGAGTGGTCCCCCCAACTTTTTGGCTTAATTCATACTCCATTTCCCTGCTAGAAAATCCACAACAGCAAACATCAAAGTTCTCTAATAAAAAATAAATAAATAAGGATTAGGACAACAAGTAAACTCAGCTCAATAATCAAAAGGAGTTTGGTGTTGTGAAAGAATGGAAATCGATATGAAAAACTAATGGTTTTGGAACCCGGAAATGATAACTTGCACTAATCATGGAAATTATCCAAATACAAGTGGTTCAAAGCATTAGAGGCATCAAATGGATTAGGGTGGCAACTGAGTGAAGTCAGAAATCAAATATGAATAAGATTTCATAGAAATAATAACTTGGGTGCCAAAACGATAACTTGATTTCCTTAAAAACGATAATTTTTCATAACTTTTGTTGTGGTTATCCAAATGTGATCAAATTTGAACAGCAATGAGTTAGGACAATAATATAATGATTGCCTAAGGCCTTTGTGCAGAATTGATAGTTTTGCATGTCGAAATGATAGTTTTGCCCTTTAACGATAAATTGGCATTGGAAAAATGATAACTTATTCAAATGGACTTAAAATTTTGCACAAGTTGAGATATGATCATCAAAATATGATTCATTCATGATAATAGTGGATTTAGGGCAAGAAAATTATTGAAAATCAGTTCACTCAAAATAATGATAACTTGACATATAAGAGTGATAACTTGTCCTAAAAATAATAACTTGGCATAGAATTGAAATATTTATGGATTTTGGCATTTCAGAACCTCTATGCACATGGAATTAAGTATAAAATGAGAAAGATCAACTAGTTATCACAATCCATGCATTCCAAACATAATTGACCAAAAGTTGTGCAATTAAGGGGCTCGATAGAGGTGAAATGCGTCTAAAATGGGATAAAAAACTATATTGATCAGCTAGTGGTCAAACTCCCCCAAGCTTAGCCTTTTGCTTGTCCTCAAGCAAAACATTTAGAAATTAAAGACAAACTTGAATTAAAAGTCCACAAATGAAGTAAAAGTCAGCTGAATTGAATTCATTGAGTTCCCCACTTTGCCAACACTTCATTCTTTTCTAAAAACTCAATTTCTAGCTAGGGAATCACAAAGGCTAAGACAAATTTAAGCCATGAAAAAAATACTAGCAGTAACATGTTTGAATTGTAGAAATTGTCAACTTTACTACAAGGTTGAACTAAAAATCTCTTCATGAATAGATTTTCATTGCTTAAACATGTTTAACACCTGACCTTTATTCATGGAATGCAAGTAAACAGGTCAAGGCCTGATTTTTATTCATGCTTTCTTTAGGAGAGATTCCTTTGGAAGTTTTGCTCTCCTAAATTTTTTTCATTTTGCATTGAAGAGAGATTCCTTTGGAAAGTTTGCTCTCTTCCTTTTTTTTTATATGCATGCATGCAACTTTTTACTTTTCCTTTTTCTCATTTTTCTATCATGTTCATGAAGTGAACAATAGTTCAAACTCAAGTATAATTTAGATCTCTTTGTCCAAAAAGTAAAGTTTTCATATTTAACATGGTAGCAAGAGCCTTAATTCCCTTCTAGACATCTAATATTACTAATTCAATCCATAAGTATCAGCTAGCGTGACCCACAAAAAGGAAAATTTTTCAGCTAAAAATTTATTCAAGTGCATCTGAATTGAATAGCCAATTGAAGCAACAAGATTAATGGCCAAGTTGGCCACTTAGTATTGGAGTATATCAACTGTCATAATGAAGTATTTTACCCATTTCAGAGTTAGAATGAGTGAGGGAATTGAATTGAACTCGATTAGTGATAACTACTGATAACTTGTGATAACCGGGTGATAACCAATGATAACTTGCAAAATCTACTGATAACCTGGTGATAAATGATATATGAACATTAAAATCAATTGAAAACATGGTGTAAAGGTTAGAACAGCACCAGGTTTCCTCCCCCAAGCTTAGCCTCAATACTGTCCACAGTGTTCGAAAGTTAAGGCAAGGGAGAGGGTTGGGAGGGTATGAAATATATGGAATTTGCATTTGGTCCCTTCCAATGGGTCTTGCATTTCAATCCTACTCTTCAGGTGTTCCATACTTCATGAATTGCATCAATTCCTGCAAAGAAACAAGAGATATCAGTGGGGTATTCAATATCAGGTTTTTAGAGTTCACAATTTAACAAGACATTAAGATTCACTGAAATTCAGTTAAGATGGATTGGGATAACTGATTTGCATGATGATTCAGTTATTAATATGATGATTTCAGTATGAGAGAAAAGATTATATCAGTTATCATTGGGATTTCAGTGAGGAAAATAAAAAATGAGGGTAGGGGTACTCCCTTCTTTCAAATTGTGGATGAATCTGATTTCTCCCTTCTTTATTCCTGCAAAATAGAAAAGTTAAGTGTAAAATGACTTGGGTTACCTCCCAAGAAGTGCCCTACTTTAACGTCTTAGGCTGGACATTTTTTTACTTATTCATGTTAAGGAAATTTGAATAGTATGATATGATCAAGTAGATATCTCAATTTGTGGACAGCTTCACTAATCAATTATGGATCTCTTAATTTGCCAATGATTGAACTTTGTTTCTCAGCTTGATTTTCTCCTCCATTGTACCAGAAATCTCCTAACTTCTCATCTCTAAAATCCTCATGTATGATATATGAATCCCCTGGACTAGGAAGAGGTTTCAACTCCAAATGGGAGGAAGTGTCCTGAGTTGAATTAGCGATAACTTGATACACTTCATTCTGATTTTCTAGATTTCCCACTAATTTTAAAGAATTCAGTGCAGATTGGTATGTTTTAGCCTCTGGATCATCTAATTCCTCCAAATGATCGAACATTAAGCACCTTTGCAATGGATCTTCAATGGGAATTATGGCAGAAACTTGCTGAACAACTTGATGTAGCTGTCCTTCCTAAAAATCATTTTCTTGAAAATTTGGCCTACTGATAACTTGTGCCAAATTAAATTCTATCATGTCCTCCCCAATTTAGAATTTCAATATGCCCTCCTTGACATCAATGACAGCTCCAGCAGTGGCTAAAAAGGGTCTCCCAAGAAGAATGGGGGTATTCAAGTCCTCATTTATGTCAAGTACCACAAAATCTACTGTTAAGGGGTATGTCCTCAATGATTCCATGTGGGTACTTGATGGATCTGTCTGCTAGCTGTAGAGACATGTTTGTAGGCTACAAATCTCCAACTTCAAGCTTCCTACAAAGTGAAAGAGATATGACACTCACTGATGCACCCAAATCACATATTACCCTTTGAATCTTTCTATTTTTAATTTCACAAGGTATGGAGAAGCTTCCTGGATCTTTCAACTTGGGTGGCAATTTATTTTGGATGATTGCAGAGGCTTCCTCAGTCAAGGTAATATTTTCATGCTCCATAATCCTACTTTTCTTGGTTAAGATTTTCTTCAAAAACTTTGCATAGGAGGGCATCTCCTGAATTACCTCTACAAATGGCACATTTATATTTAACTTCTTCAGGATTTCAATGAATCTTCCATACTGCTGATCCTTCCTTGCCTTGATTAATCTTTGAGGGAAAGGTATCCTATCAAAGTCCCCGGTCCTGACTTCATTTTGAGGGCCTTTGTTCTGATTTTCTCCTACAAATTCAGCTAGTTCTTCAGCAGCTTTGGACTTTGGATTCACTTGGACTGGATTGTCCTCTACTTTCTTCATTGGTTCTTCAACAATCTTTCCACTTTTGAGCTGGACAGCATGGACTTGTTCTTTAGGGTTCATCTCTGGTTGTCCAGGAAAGAACAAAGGGGGTTTTGCTGAAGTGCTGGCCTGCTGAGCAATCTGATTTTCCAGCATCTTGTGATTTGCACTCATGTTTTCAAGTCTAGAGTTGATCTTCAATATTTCTTCTCCTTGGCTATTCTGCTTCTTCAAGATTTGTTGTAGCATCTCCTTCATTTCAGTTTGGAATTGGGAAGCCTGACTTTGAGGAGTCTCATATGGAGGTCTCTGGATTGGAGCATTAGGTTGATTTTGATATGGAAGAGATTGGTTTCTTGGCAAAATCTTGGGCTGCCAACTGGGATTCTGCATTGATGGCCCTTGATAATGGTTGGCCTTGTAGGAGAAGTAAGGATGGTTCCTATTCTCTGGAGTATAGAATTCAGAGGGAGTTTCACTCCATAATTTCCCACAGCATTGACTTGATCTATGGATTGCACATATTGCTACATTATCAAGTTGCAACTCTCAGTGACATGGCCCTGGTTTCCACATACATCACACCTTGATTCATGATTTGAAGACTTTCCTACATTGGTTGACAAATTCAGATTCTCCAATGCCTTTTTCAATCCTTCTTCAATCTGAACAGCAATGTTATTAACCTAATTTTCATTGGATGGCCTCCTTGTCTTGTCATGTGTAAGGAAATGGTGGTTCTTGGCCATGTCCTCAATTAATTGGTAGGCTTCATCAATATTTCTGGATGCAAATATACCTCCTGCCAACCTTGCTAGGGTAGTTCAATCCTTCGTGGAAATAGTTGACAAGTTGCCATTTCTCAAAGTCAAGATGTGGACATGCCCTCAACAGCCCCTGAAGTCTTTGCCATGCCTCACAAATATTTTTCTGATCCAATTGGTAAAACCTGACTATTTGATCCCTGAAATTGTCAGTTTTGAAAGGAGGGAAGAATTCTGATAGAAATAGTTGCATAATGGACTTCCAAGTGGCCACTTCTTCAGGTTTGAGAGTCTTGTACCAAGTCTTGGCCTTATCTTTGAGTGAGAATGTGAATAGTCTCATGTAGACTGCATTCATAGGAGTGTTGTTGAAGTGAACTGTGCTGCAAATCTCCTTAAAGTTGTCCAAATGTGAAGCTGGATCCTCATCCCCTAATCCAGAAAATTGGTATTGCCTAATCATAGTAATAAGTGCTGGATTGACTTCAAAGTTTGCCACAGGTGCTTGGCCTCCATCTCCAATTTGATTCCTGACATTGCTAGGTGAGTAGCAATCCTTCAAAGTCCATGGTGCAGCCATATTGCCTTGCTCTTCCTCCTCTTCTTCAAATATCCTTCTTCTTGCTTCAAGCCTTTGCAATCTCCTTCTTCTCAAGAATCTTCTTTCAGGCTCAGGATCTGATTGGTAATATTCATCTTGATTGCCCAAATCCTGCATAAATGAATTTAGAAGTATCAAATTGAGAAAAGAAAGAAAACTAGACAAAAATTGAAAATGGAGAATGATAACTTGCAAAAACTGAAAATTGATCTAACAAATGGACTAAAAACTAATCTAAAATTAATCTAAACTATCTAAGTTAGTCTAATTGACCTCAAATCTCCGGCAACGACGCCAAAAACTTGATAGTGAAATTGGGAGGTTGAGTGTAATGATAACTGGCTAATTTTTGGGTCAAAAGTCAATTTTTTTTCAATTTCTGTTTCAACTCCCTAACTCACTCTCTACTGCAGTGATAGGTCAATTGTAGTAACCCTAAATGTCGTATCCACAGTGATTTGAAGTCCTAGACTACCTAAAATCAATTTAGACTAATTCTATTTAAAGTGGCAAAATAGATTTTTAAAGGAAGTGAAAACAGATTTTTTTCTTCGGGAATGCAGAATGATAACTTGTTGTAGATTGCTCAAAAGTTAATTAAACTGAATTGTAAATGCTATTCTAGAGTCTAAAGGGGTTTATCTATCAATGAGAAAGGTCCTCCTAGGAGTTGGGGTTCATCTAATTTAATTATGAATGAAAATGGACAAGTTATCATTTTTTAGTCAAATCCAATTCAACCTTTAATATGGCTGTTTTCACAGCTCAATTAGACCAGAACTAAATAATATATTATCATATAATTATTAGCCAAGTTGAATTAAAAGAGGATCCTCACTGAAAATTAAGTTATCATTAAGTTCAGTCCAAGTCACTTTGCTGATTTTTTTGGCAATTCAATAAAATTCTGAATGATAACTTCTAGATTGCACTTTGAAAATGAAAGGAATCCTTCAATCAACTAAATAGGGATGAAATCAATCTAATATTAATGCTAGTGTTCCTTGGTTTATCTCTAAAATACAAGAAAATCATCCAAGTTGAGATATGATCATCCAAATATGATTCAATCATGATAATAATGGATTTAGGGCAAGAAAATCATTGAAAATCAGTTCACTCAAAATAATGATAACTTGACATATAAGAGTGATAACTTGTCCTAAAAATGATAACTTGACATAGAATTGAAATATTTATGGATTTTGGCATTTCAGAACCTCTATGCACATGGAATTAAGTATAAAATGAGAAAGATCAACTAGTTATCACAATCCATGCATTCCAAACATAATTGGCCAAAAGTTGTGTAATTAAGGGGCTCGATAGGGGTGAAATGCGTCCAAAATGGGATAAAAAACTATATTGATCATCCAAGTTATCAAATGGACTTAAATTTTTGCACAAGTTGAGATATGATCATCCAAATATGATTCATTCATGATAATAATGAATTTAGGGCAAGAAAATCATTAAAAATCAGTTCACTCAAAATAATGATAACTTGACATATAAGAGTGATAACTTGTCCTAAAAATGATAACTTGACATAAAATTGAAATATTTATGAATTTTGGCATTTCAGAACCTCTATGCACATGGAATTAAGTATAAAATGAGAAAGATCAACTAGTTATCACAATCCATACATTTCAAACATAATTGGCCAAAAGTTGAGTAATTAAGGGGCTCAATATGGGTGAAATGCATCCAAAATGGGAAGAGAATGGTGGAAGGCCGCTAAGCTGACAACATTCTCAGGCCAGGATCATGTCACCTGGGAAGACTTCAAGAAGGCCTTCAGAAATATATTCATCCCTGCCTATGAGAGGGGCAGGAGGCAAAAAGAGTAACTCACGCTGTAGTAGGGCAACCAGACAATTAAGCAGTACCTGATCAAGTTCCTGAACTTGGAAAGGTACTCTACCTTGCAACAGACGGAATCGGATCGCGTGAAGCGCTGGGTGGATGGTTTGAAGCCCAGCCTCAAGGAAAGAGTTAAAGGAGGGAACTGTCAGACCCTCCAATTTGCTGAAGAGTTCGCCATATATATGGAGGATGGCGACCAAGCAGGAGCCCAACAGCAGCACCAGGCACCTATAAATCAACTGCAGCACCAGAATCGTAGTAGAGATCACAGACATGGCGACAGACGTAACAACCATCATCGCAATGACTGGAATAGGGGCAGACCCCATCCCGAGAGGAGGGAGCAGCAGAAGGCCTGTGACTTCTGTCATCGATTCCATCGTAGTGAGTGCTACCGAAAGACGGGCGCATGTCTGAACTGTGGTAAGGTGGGCCACTTCGCCCGAGAGTGTAAGGAAACAAGGCGCGCTGCACCACCTTGATGCATGCAAAATACAACATATTTTAGAATATTATTTTAATTAATTTTTCTGTAATTTGTTCATGGCATGCATCATTTTTAGTCACTTTTAATCGTAATTCTGGATTTATCAATTTCAAATTATTAATTCTCTCAATACTTTAATTGTGGATGGATTAACTATATTTTGATAATTATTTTGCAGAAAAAATCAAATATAGGATTGTGACGTATCAGCCGAAATTCCAAATATTTATCTTTACGATCGTGATCTCCAATTCAAATGTATTTATCGCTCGAGAACTCCAACACTGATTCAAAAGAATTGTTACGGCCGATAACTCAAATGAAATCATCCTTTTGGTCGAGATATGGAGGGGTAAAAATAAAAATTGTTTCGGCGTAACGAGATTTAATTCTCTATTTTGGCCGAGATTCAAAGGGAGTAATGAAAAAGAGTAAAGATATCATTTTGGCCGAGATATGGAGGGGGTAATGATAAGAAGTCTTTCCTTACGGCCGAGATTTGGAGGGAGTAAAAGGGTTTATCTCTTTGGGCGTAAAAATAAAATAATTTCGTGAGATTTAAAGGGGGTAAAGATAAAAGGAATTATCTTTTGGGTGTAATAGTTAGAAGATTTATCGTGTTGACCGAGTTTATCTCATAATTTTAAAGTCAACCGTACGATGTTACGGCCGGGATCAAATTGAAGGCCGTTCGCACCCTATAAATACGTGAGGAAGCCATCGTCCCAAGTGCTATGAAGTTCAAGTTTTCTTCCACGACGAGTCGTGAGTCTGTGGGCTACGACCAAGAGGAGAGAGGTGCGACGGCTGGAAGTTGATCGCGACCCTGATCAAGTCCGAGAGGCTGCTCGACTGTCTGCCCGTGATCCGAAGCTTCGACTTTTATCTATTTGGGTGTAATTCTTCCAATTATTATTATTTTGTTATTATCTGTCCAGAATTTCTAGGATGAGCTCCATATTTTTATTTATTTCATGTTAGGAGATTATTATTGAAGAGAAACTATTTGGACCCTATATTATTTATTTTAATCTTTTCTGATCAATTAGTTAATTGTGCTTAATGCTTTTAATTTAATTACTTGGATTTCTGAGTTGAGTAATTACCAGTTTGTGGACTATTTAATTTCAGAATTCATTAATTAAATTAATTGATTTTATGTGGAATTAATAATTGACATAAATTTGATAACTAGTGTGTGGAGAATCAAGTTTATGTGGTTTATTAATCTATACCAGTTTGTGGAGTGATTAATAGTCTAGGATTTTCATATTAATGCATCTTAATTTTAATCTAATCTGACGAATACCAATTTGTGGGACTTTAGGTTTGATTAAATTTAAGATAGTTTGATTTACCGGATTAAATAGTAGAATTACCAGTTTGTGGACTCTGTGATATTAATCTTGTAAATTAATAACTTGGAAAAATTCCTAATCCATCTTTAAAGATTAAATTTATCTTTTATAGTTCAAATATTTACCCTGATCTATTTTCATCATAAGGCCTAACTTCAACACCACTATCTTATATTTATCTTATTTTATTTCATAAAACCTCTTTCCAAAGATCCATGTTTTCCTCTCTTATTAATTTATAAATCCAAATATTGAATTAATAATATTCCTAGTGGGTTCGACACTCTTACTCCTATTACTATATTACTTGAGCGACTAGTGCACTTGCTAGCGATTTTATTTTGCTACATCAATTTATCGCATCAAGTTTTTAGCGCCGTTGCCGGGGAATATTTTATTAATTAATTTCTGATTTTTATGAATTTATTAGGAGATGTAAATAAATTGTAAATAATTCTTTGTAAATATGTACTATTCTAATTATTTTTAATTTTTGTGAATAAACTAACATCTTTTTTTCAAATAAAGGTCACGACATTTTTAAAATAGTTGACTTTCAACTCAAATTCTGACGTCGATTGGGAATTTTCAGATTACGTGGACTTGTGGTTTTACGACCAAGATTTATTTTGGCGGCTTTATTAGTTTTACGGCCGATTCTGAATTTTAAACTCAATTTTGCGGCCGCAAATTTTTAACTTGACCATCTTATGAGATCTTATTCTGTTTGATTTAGTTATCGACTGAGAAATAGTTTTGATTTTTGCGGCCGTAAACTTCTAATCTTCTGACTCGTTTCGGCTTTAATAGCAATCTTTATCTAAGATTTACGGTCGAGATTTACTTTATCCACATGATCGAATTGATTTCTTTCTTTGCGCATTGAACTAAATAAGAATTCGATTAATGCACGATTTTACGGGCGAAAAATCTCCCGCACATACTTTTTACACTTCGGATTTTCTTACTGCCCACAATTATTTTCTAAACTACTTCTCGGCGGTAATGTTTTCAACTTTGTTTTACGCCACGATTTATTGATTTCAAGTTTTCTTTCTCGGTCGTAAAAAGTTTTCTTTCAAGTTTTCTAAACTACCATGAAAAAATCCATAAAATGTTTTCAAGTTTATTTATGGATTTTCTTTCTCAACCGTGAAGGATCACGTTCGACTTAATTTTCATCGATTTATGGCCGATATGAATCTTACTCTTCTTCGGCCTTAAAGGATTAAATTGTCGACGTTGCATTCGATTTTTATTTCGGTCGAACACCCTGTTTAGTTTTCTGTCTTACGGCCGAAATTCCACACTAACTAGTTTGTTACGGCCGTAATTTAATTGGTTTACGCCTTCACGTTGAATCCTTTTGACACTGTTTCAATGTTTTTACGGCCAAACAAGCCTCGGGTTATTTAATCTTCTTTCAGTAGAGATATTAATATTTGGCATTTAAATTTGTTTCTTTTGAGCTGAGTGTTCGAATTTTACTTTTTCGCCGTATTTGATAATTTTTCTGTGAATTTTGGTGGCCGTAGTTCATTTTTTGATAAATTTCTCTCAGATATAAATTTTAATGATGAGTTTTCAATTTTATAAGTCCGACAGACTTTTATCGATTTAAATCTTATTTCTTCGTGACCTATTATCTTTATTTCTTTTTGTATATTTTTCTTATTTTATCTTTTCTTTTATCTCACTGTCAATTAGTTGTTGCAGATATTATTGAGGATCTAATCACAACTAATTTAATCTTTGCATATATTTTACACTTTCTGATAAGAAGTTAATTTCTTTTTCTCTGATATTTGGTTGTTGCAGAAAATATTTGACAATTTTATCGCAACCAATTCCCTGTTTGGCTAGTTTTTAAATGAAGTTAATTAATTTTAGTTGATTGTCATTTTAATTAATTTAGTAGTTAGTTAGGGAGTCATCTAATTAATATTTTATGTTGTGTAAGGAGAGCATTTTGTATAAATATCATTCAGGACAAGTATATCCGAGCATGCAACAACACGATGACAACAGGGCATAAAATTCGACACCTGTGCATTACGGCCGAGCATCACCTCGATGACCATGCCAGATGTCTTTTTACGGCCGAGGTGTTGTGCGATCACACAACGGACGAGAATGACAAGACAGAAGCTTCTGACATCTGCATGCACAAGTCCAATCGAAAGAAAAAAAATGCATGCTTTTGCTTTTTCGCCCGGACATGACCTTTCATTGCTAGCCATCACGTCGGAATAGGTCAGATTACGCCCGAATTTTTATCTATAAAATCTTACATCTCGTGTTTTGCAGATCAAGCACCGCCTCCATTTCATCTGCTCCTTGCGGCCGAGGTGCCTCCGCTATCTTTACGCCCGGACGAGAGCCGACGCCGTCACCGCTGCTCCCTTACGCCTAAAGTGCCATGCCTCCTATTCTTTACGGCCGAGCTTCAATACCGCCCTTCCTTCTTTCCGGCCGAAGTGACTACGCCCCTTACGGCCGAAGTTACGCCGCCCCTCTCACCATTATGCCCAGTGCGTTACGGCCAAGCTTCCACGCCGCCTTCGTTTTACGGCCGAAGTCTCACGGTGTCTCCGCTGCTCTTTTACGCCCGAAGTCACACGGCCGTTATCACGCCGCCTCTTACGTCGAAGCTGCATTGCAAGGTTATTCATCGACATCTACTCTTACAGCCGAGGTTCATCTACTCTTACGGCCGAGCTTCTTCAATTACGGCTGAACTTTTCTCTTTACGGCCGAGGTTCGTCTACTCTTACGGCCGAACTTTTCTCTTTACGGCCGAGGCCTCAGCCGCCCAGCCGTCGTCTTCTCAAAGGCATTCCACCGCCATGGACCGGCCGAAGTTTTTCATCGACTTACATATTTACGGCAAACACTTCAGCATATGTATTACGGCCGAGAGACTTTGCGACTGACCGAGGTCTCTTCCTTACGGCCGACACATATTACGGCCGAGATTCAACCGCCAATTTCACCGACGACATGTCTTTACCTCCGACCTTCATATCTTCATCGAATACTACGGCCGAAACCTCAGCTACAAAGCCCACCGAGCCGGCACCTTTCTTTGTTGATTTTTGTCCAGATCAAAATGAGGCGATTTGCTAATATATGGAGGGGACGTCGCGAATGATGACATCTGAATGCTCAACCGGTCCCTCAGCCCTCACAATTAATATCCTACCCCGGAGATTATTATTGGACTAAGCCAGAGTATCAAGCTCGATATGAACGGATGTTTGAGATTCGAATTCATGCCACCAAATTTTCAGATACTGAATTGCTGAGGGAGTATAATTTACTTGCAGATATTCATCTATTATTTTCTCAGATTGGACTCTTTGACTTTGTGCATTCTTGATGGCCAACTTATGAAGTACTAATTATGGAATTTCTCTCATCCTTGGAGGTCTTTAATTTAGATGGCAGGAATTATGATCAGCCTCGCATTTCATTCCAACTTTATGGGCGACCTTTTACTCTCACTCTAGGAGAGATTAATAATATCTATGGATTTCCCAACCATGGATCTCTTTCTGTACCTGCTGACTTTGATGCTGAAACTTTTTGGAAACAGATAACAGAAGAAGACCGATTGGTTTGGAACACCGCTAAAGATAGCTCAATTCAGAATCCTGTTCTGCGCTACGTCCATCGCATGCTAAGCAACACCTTAAGTGGGGGCAATGATAATGATGGTGCCGTCTCAGAGGGAGAGTTATACCTCATCCACAGCATGCTTCACAGAACTCCTGTTAATGTGGGTGCCTTCCTCATTCGTCGATTCCAGCGCCGCACTACTCATCGTGGCGGTAGCATTAATATGGGTGCCCTTCTCACACCTATTATTCAGCACCTACAACTTGACTTGGATGATCTCGAAGCTATGCCAGGAAACACTCACCTCACTCGTAGGACCATTCAGGTATGGGTCTCGTGAAGACCAACAACTCAGGGATCAAAGTTTTTATTTTTAAAGGTCACCATCAGGAGGTGCCCTACTCAGATCGAGATGCTTTTACTCCGATTAATCCAAATAATTGGCTCCTTTTTAGGCAAGTCATAGCTCCAGTAATCCCATCTGCAGGACCATCTACCTCTGTCGGACAGCCACACCAGGATGAACCTTTCTCCTGGTTTGATTCTACTGATTATGCGGCAGCCCAACCCTACCTTCAACAGCCACAAGGATTCCAAGCTACATCACCGGCAGCTTCCCAATATGCCACATCCGTCCATTCACCTTATATGCTGGTGCCTTCTCCGATTCCATCTCTAGCACAAGAGAGCTCTTCTGATCCCTCGTTCATACCTGCTACTCCTTATGAGGAATGCGACTCGATGGAAGTATCTGCCCCTTTACAAGAACCTGTGCAGAATCGCTATATAGCATCGGAGCCCACTTTTACTTCAGTCCCAGAGCAGACTTACTATCCACCTCAGCCTGACTATGCTTCCATGCAAAACTTATGGGAATCAATGTATGATGAACAACTTCGTCAGGCAGGGGAGTTTCACACTTTTCAAGAAGAGCAACTTCATCAGTCAGGGCAGTTGCATGCTATTCAGGAAGAGCAACTTAGACAAGCCCAAGAGTTGACCAACATCCGAGCCGATTTTAGAAATATGGATGATCGTCAGGGTCGCTTCGAATCCCTTCAGAATCAGCATGCACGCATGTCGAGGCGCATCCATGAGTATCATATGCGCCAAGAAAATCTCGGCTACCATTCACCCTCACCACCCCGCAGATAGTAAATCCGGTTGTGTCTTTTCCCTTTTCTTTATTTTCATTTCTTTAATTTTCCTTTTTATTGCGTATGTATCACTTTCCCTTGCTAGCTTAACACTGAGGACAGTGTCTAGTTCAAGCTTGGGGGAGTTTGCATTTCATGCATTGCATGTTTCTTTCTTTTTATTTGCTTATGTTTGCATCTATTTGTTAAAAAATCAAAAACAAAAAAAGTGAAAAAATTGAAAAATTTTCGAAAAATACCATTGCATGCATTTATTTTTGCTACCATCTTACTAACTTTCGTCTTATTGTTTTAATTATCTTTTAGTAAAAGTTCAAAGATATGTCGTTAACTGATGAAATTTAAATGCTTTTCTTTTTTATCATTTACTATTTTAGTATCAGACTTATGGACTGTGTGCCTATGCTAAGTAGAATTATGAATGACTAGACGACAAAATCATATTCATGCCTTTTTATTTATTTTAAGTCTTGATAGTAGTAGCCTTCTTATTGACCATATCAAGTACTTTTTGAGCTTATAAAAAAGAAGGGGTAGTTAAACCCCAACAAATGAAAAAAAAATGAATAAAGTTATGTGTAGGTACAAAAGTGTTATCCGGAACCAAGATGTGTTCGGGTAATTAGATCCGTAGGGGTTCATGCCTGGCGACCTAAGGGCAACTGCTCTGGGATCCGTCGATCGAAAACCTGCTACATGGACCATCTTGTGGAATATGGAGAAGCACCGGAGTACTGAACCATGGCTAAGTTCGAACTCTTCATTTAGAACCTTGGTTGTTCGGGCAAGTAAACTCGAGGGGTGCTTTATCACTTGGTGCCCTAAGGTCATCTGGTCTGGGAGTCATCAGTCTAAAGCCTGCTACATGGACTTCCTTGTGCAATCCTGCTTGAAGATTAGAACTTTTAAAATGATTAAAAATAAAAATGAAAGAAAAAAAGAAAAAAAGTTTTAAGCTCAATTAGTATTTATGTGTTCAATATTAATGTTATTATTGGACAGACAATTTATTTTTCTACAAGGCTGAATTTGAGATTGTTTAAATTTGTGTAGCATTCAGAAGCTCTATGAAGCTAAGTGCATGGAAAGTGGTGAGATACTCAGTAGTAGGTGTGCATAAGAACTGTGTGAGAAAATTAGTTAGTTGACAATGTGGAGACTATGATGGAACTTTCTTGAGCCTTGCTTTGAATTTTTGCTTGAGGACAAGCAAGACTTTAAGCTTGGGGGAGTTTGATGCATGCAAAATACAACATATTTTAGAATATTATTTTAACTAATTTTTCTGTAATTTGTTCATGGCATGCATCATTTTTAGTCACTTTTAATCGTAATTCTGGATTTATCAATTTCAAATTATTAATTCTCTCAATACTTTAATTGTGGATGGATTAACTAAATTTTGATAATTATTTTGCAGAAAAAATCAAATATAGGATTGTGACGTATCAGCTAAAAAGTGCTCAGCTAGCCAATTATGCGAAACTTCATGTCTCTTTCATGTAGGCCAGTGGGAGATCAAGCCACGGCAAGCCGCCCTCCAATAGCTTCGTGATGGCGGGGGACCATGGCCATCACAGGACAGTCATAATTTTCCTAAAGGATGACGTCTCAAACCTTTAGGTACACTATTTGCCCCATACAATACTATAACAATAGTGGTCTAGGGGGCTTAGAGACAATCAGAGAACATGGAGACCCAGCAGTTTCCATCTTTTAACTTATTTAATCTAAAGACCTATCTTTAACAATTCACTTTAGGTTAGACAAGGATCCAATCAGGGGAAAACTACTGCATCGACATCATAAGGGATCACACGATATGACAGGATAACAATGATATAAACCTCAAATCAAATCTAAAAGATATGATGAGGTCAGATCTGTGTGTGATATGATTAGGGATGATAAAAAACAATAAACTATGATAACTATTCAATTATCTATAATAATTTACCAAAATTACAATTTTTGTCCCAGAACCCGGCCCGCGTCGGATGGAACCCGGGTCGTATTCGGAAACAACCAATATCACCTTGGCCAGGGCAAACCGGGGCCGGGTGTATAGTGAACCCGGGCGGGGTCGGCCGGTTCACGTCCAAAACAATCGCGCCGTGACCCGAGTCGAGCCGAAGCCAGAACTCGAGTCCGGTCAATAGAAACTCGGGTTGGGTGAACAAAAACCTGGGTCGGGTTGGACAACCCGAACCAGTTCCAAGTCCAACTCGGTCCGGATTACGTAGACCCCGGGCTGGCTATAGAAGACCCCGGGCGAGGTTCTGTCGTCGACGGAGAAGTGCGTTCCGACGAGACTTTCCGACCATCATAACTATGCCCTACAATATCCAAACTATGTATACGATATATCCATGGGTTCTCAGTATGAAGGAGAAGAGAATAGGGTTCCATGTCGCGGAAAACCGACGACATAGGGATTCCCCCTACGTACCTAAAGTTGGCTGAAAAACCAACTGTAATTCCTTCTCTGTAACTCTGCACGAATGCCGAACTTTGGCCGGCGATTGCTCTCTATCCTCGCTCCGAAACCCGCAGCCAACTCCTGGAACTTCTTCTCCTATGTGCAGGCTTCAAAATCAGCCACACACGTTCTCGGGGTGCCTCAGTTCGCGTGCAAACGAGAGGAAAAAGAGGGCTTGTGTGCAGAATTCTGTTTCGCTTAAAAAGGGGTTTCCAGCCACCCTTTGATGCCTATTTATAGGTGCAGACTTGAGTTATCAATTCTACTAGGCCTTGGACTCTTTTAGAATCAATCTTGGCCATCCATCCATGACTACTCACTTCTTAATTATTCAGATTTATTTAAATCCGAATTTACCTTTTAAATCCATGCTTATCTCCATAACAATTCTATCTTTATTCAAATTCTATCCTCTTTCTCCATCTTATCTCACAATTTCCATCAATTTCAGAACTATTTAATTCCAGAATATTAACATTGGGATTTTCAGATCCATTAAATCAAAATAAATATCCTTTATCAATTTTCTAAAAATCCGAGTTGTTACATTATGGCAATGTAGAAGTCCATTAGTATAATCAAATCTTTATTTTGCATAGCATTGTAATGCCCCGAGACCCACGTGACTATCACGTGCTCAGAGTCGTCCCAAAGGCGCTACGCAATTTTATGTAAATAAATTTTGCGGAAAATAAATTCTATAAATGCGAAAAGAAGACCGCCTAACAATATAATATCAAGGAGCTGGAAACATCCATGACTCCATCGTGCTAAATATGTGGAATATAAAAACTAGACCAATAATCTAGTAGGATTAAATCCTACGCCATGTGCAATATCTCTGTCATTGAGCGACCACCTGCATCACCATCTTTTATCATCTCACCTTCATGAATCCAGATGCAGGGAAAAAACTATGAGTATAAAAATACTCAGTACGTAGGGTCTAACCATAACAATAAACAATAGATAAATGGTGCTCAAAAATCAATAATAAATAATCAATTAGGAACAATAATCAATGGAGCACAGGATAGGACAATATGAAAGAGCTCAATAATCAATAAGACCATGAATCAATAAAGGGGATCAGGTATGAGATCAAGGGATATATCAATATCAATTATCAATTATGCCTGATCACTATGACACTTACCTAATTCGACAATTTTTCTATTATCAATATCTGTGGTCATTGATCAATTAACAATTTCTATTCTATTCAATAGGCGGAGGCAAAGCCAATCAACACCTAAATCCGAATGACCAAGGTTTCAATTCAATTAAGTTCAATTATATTCAATTTCAATTCATTTCAATTCTATTTAATTCAATTCAGTTAGGGAGTGCTCAACCAATTATGGAAACTCCAGGTCTCTCTCATGTAGGCCAGTGGAGGATCAGTACCACGACAAGTCACCCACCAATAATAGCGCTAAAAATATATATTCGTGATGGTGGGGGACCATGGGCATCACAAGATAGCCATAGCTTCCCTAAAGGATGACGTCTCAAACCTCTAGGTACACTATCTGCCCCATACAATACTATAACAATAATGGCCCAGGGGGCTTAGAGACAATCAGAGAACATGGAGACCCAGCAGTTTTCATCTTTTATCTTGTTTAACCTAAAGACCCATCTTTAACAATTCACTTTAGGTTAGACAAGGATCTAATCAGAGGAAAACTACTAGATCGGCATCATAAGGGATCACACAATATGACAGGATAACATTGATATAAATCTCAAATCAAATCTAAAAGATATGATGAGGTCAGATCTGTGTGTGATATGATCAGGGACGATCAGGAATAATAAACTATGATAGCCATACAATTATCTATAATAATTTATCCAAAATCATAATTTCTGTCCCCAGAACCCGACCCGCGTCGGGTGGCACCTGGGCCGTGTTCGGAAATGACCGATATCACCTCAGCCAGGGCAAACCCGAGCTGGGTGTACAGTGAACTCGGGTCGGATCGGCCGGTTCACGTCCAATCCAAATCGCACCGCACCCCGATTCGAGCCGAAGCCAAAACAAGGGTCGGGTCAACAGGAACCTGGGCCGGGTTGGACAACTCGATCCGGTTCTGATTCCAACTCGGTCCAGATTCAACCAAATCCGGGCCGAGCACAGCAGAACCCGGGCCGGGTTCTGCCGCCGACGGAGAAGTGCATTCCGATGCGACTTTCCGACCATCATAACTTTGCCCTATGATATTCAAACTATGCATATAATACATCAATAGAATCCTGATACAAAGAGAAGAGATTAGGTTCTATGTCACGAAAAACCGACGACATAGGGATTCCTCCTACGTACCTAAAGTTGGCTGAAAAATCAACTGGATTCCTTTCTCCGACAATCTGCATGAACGCCGAACTTTGGCCGGCGATTGCTCTCTGTCCTCGCTCCGAAACTCACGGGCACCACCTGGAACTTCTTCTCCTATGTGCAGGCTTCGAAACCAGCCATCACACGTTCTCGGGGGTGCCTCGGTTGACATGAAAATGAGAGGAAAAAGAGGACTCGTGGGCAGAATTCTATTTTGGCAGAAAAAGGAGTTTCTAGCCACCCTTTAATGCCTATTTATAGGTGCAGACTTGAATTATCAATTCTATTAGGCCTTGGACTCTTTTAGAATCAATCTTGGCCATCCATTACTAATTTATCAAATCATAATTTCTCAAATTTAATTAAATCCAAGATTAATTAATTTCCTATCATAACAACTCAATTAAATCCAATCCCTCTCAAATTTCTTCTTATCTCTTTAACCATCTTTTCCAATTTTCCTTGAATTTTGGAATTAAATAATTTAGGAATATTACATAATGATTTTCTAGAGATTATAAATGAACAAAATATTCATTTATTTATTTAACAAAAATCTGGATTGTTACATCATAACCTCCTTAAAAATAAATTCATCCTCGAATTTGCTTAAGGGAAATTACATCAATCTATTTAAATAATTCTGAAAAATCCTTCCTCATTTCATCTTTCAATTCCCATATAGCGTCTTCATATCTATGATGTGTCCATACTACTTTCACCATAGGTACCATCTTATTCTTCAAATGCTTAGTCTGGTACTCCAATATCTCTATAGGCTGTTCTGCGTATGTCAGGTCCACATTCAAGTTTGGTTCTTCCATATTTACTATATTAGTATCATCATGTTGATACTTGCACAACATTGACACGTGGAAGACATTATGCACGTGTCCATATGATAGCAGTAGCGTCAACCTGCAGGCTGCATCTCCAATCAATCCAAGTATCTCGAATGGACCAACATACCTAAGGCTCAGCTTGCCCTTCTTGCTGAACCTCATTACTCCCTTCATTGGGAAGACTTTTAGCATCACACGATCTCCAACCTTGAAGATCTGTTCTCTCCGTTTCATGTTAGCATAAGTTTTTTGTCTGGTGAATGCTACTTTCAATCTTTCTCTAATGAGACGAACCTTTTTAGCATCCTCCATGGTTTGCTTCAACATTTTCTCTGACAAGAACTATCATCCTCCTACCTCACTCCAACAGATAGGGGAGCGGCATGGTCTTCCATACACGACTGCAAAGGGTGCCATGGCAATACTAGAGTGATGGCTGTTATTATATGTGAACTCAATCAGTGGGAGGTGAGTGTCCCAACTGTCACTCCAGTCCAAAGCACATGCTCGGAGCATATCTTCCAATGTCTGTATGGTGTGCTCAGACTGCCCATCTGTCTAAGGATGGAACGCTGTGCTAAAATTCAATTTTGTTCCAAAGGCACTCTGAATGCTCTGCCAAAATTTCATCGTAAATTGTGGATCTCTATCCGACACAATGGAGACTATCACTCCATGTAGTTGGATAACCTCCTTAATATAAATGTCCATCAGGTTTTCGACAAACTGCTTCCATTTGATGAGAATGAAGTGGGCCGCTTTGCTAAATCGGTCTATCACTACCCATATCGCATCGTGGCCCTACTGTGTTCTTGGAAGCCCTGTAACAAAGTCCATCGTTATCTTTTCCCATTTCCATTATGGGATTCCAAGTTCCTGCAGTACTTCAAATGGCCTTTGATGCTCAACCTTCACTTGTTGGCATACTATGCACTTTGCAAGGTACTCTTCTATATCCTTCTTCATATTGTTCCATTAGAAGGTCCGTTGCAAATCCTTATACATTTTCGTGCTTCCGGAATGAATGGCGAATTTTGATTTGTGGCATTCATCAAGCACTTGCCTTCTTAGTCCATCATGGTCAGGGACTCACAAACGTCCCTTGTATCTGACGACTCCATCTGAGACTGAAAAGTCGACAGGAATCTTTTCGCACGACTTGAGTAGGTGGTCGTACTCATTGTCATTTAGTTGTGCCTTCCCGATCTTTAACATCAATTCGGGCTGCATGCCGATATGTGCCACAATCCGCACACCATCACTGCTGGTCACTGGACTGACCTGTATAATGTAGTCGATCATATTCAAGTGACTCACCCTCAGGCATGCGAGTGACCCTACCCACTTCCTGCTCAGTGCATCAATGACCGAGTTTACCTTTCCCGGGTGGTAACTGATGGCAAACTCATAATCCTTTAGGAATTCCATCCATCTCCTCTAACGCATGTTTAGATCACATTGAGAAAATATGTACTTAAGACTTTTGTGATCTGTGAAAATCTCGAACTCTTCATCATAGAGGTTGTGCCGCCAAATCTTAAGGGCGAAGACTACAGCTGCTAGTTCGAGATTGTGCGTTGGGTAGTTCTTCTCGTGTTTCTTCAATTGCCTTGATGCGTAGGCTATAACTTTCTCATGCTGCATCAAGACACACCCCAAGCCAGTGCCACATGCATCGCTGTATACCACATAACCTCCTTGGCCTAAAGGTATGGTCAGAATATGCGCCGTCGTCAATCTTTTCTTTAATTCTTGGAAGCTATCTTCACACTTCCATGACCACTCATATTTGACGCCTTTCTTTGTGAGATTCGTCAGTGGCGACGCGATCGTGAAGACATCTTGTATAAATCTCTGGTAGTATCCTGCCAGTCTAAGGAAGCGCCTGATCTCCGATACGTTCTTTGGTTGCTCCCAGTTGGCAACTACTTCCACTTTGGCAGGATCCACTGATATCCCATCCTTGTTGATGATATGTCGAAGGAACATTATCTCTTATAGCCAAAATTCATACTTCGAAAATTTGGCATACAACTTGTGCTCTCGGAGAGTCTGTAGCACAACTCGTAGACGCTCCTCATGTTCCTCCGGACTTGACGAATAGATCAAGATATTGTCGACGAAAACGATCATGAACTTGTCCAGATATGGCCTAAACACCCGGTTCATCAAATCCATAAAGGTTGCCGGGGTATTGGTCAGCCCAAATGGCATCACCAAGAACTCGTAGTGGCCATATCTTGTTCTGAATGCTGTCTTCGGCACATCATCATCCCTAAGCTGATGGTAACCACTTCGCAAGTCGATCTTCGAGAACACCTTTGCCGAAGACAATTGGTCGAACATGTCATCAATCCTCAGTAGTGGGTATTTGTTCTTTATTATGACCTTGTTCAACATCCGATAGTCTATGCATAGTCGCATAGAACCGTCCTTCTTCTTTACAAACAGTACCGGAGCGCCCCATGGGGAGACCGGCAGTACCGGAGCGCCCCATGGGGAGACACTCGGTCCGATGAATCCCTCATCCAACAGCTCTTGGATTTGGGTCTTCAATTCCAGCATTTCTGCTGGAGCCATTCTATATGGTGCCTTCGATATGGGTGCAATATCGGCACCAAATCGATGCGGAAGTCGATCTCCCATCGTGGTGGTAGTCCTGAAACATCATCCGAAAAAATGTCCGAAAAATCCTTCACCACTTCAATGCAATCTCGATCTATCTCAGTCTGGTTCGTCTTGACTACGCTTGCAAAGAATCCTCGGCATCCTTTCTTCAGTAGCTTATGGGCTTTGATAGCTGATACTAGGACCTTACACAGCTTTTGTGGCACGCCTCTGACAATAGTCTGAGGTCCTCCTTGTGCTCCGATCATGATCTTCTTTGCTCGGTAGTGTAGATAGGCGTCGTGGTAGGACAACCAGTCCATGCCCCACATCATATCGTAATCCCTGATCGGAATGACGATTAGGTCTGTCCAGAAGTTCTTGCCATCCACTTCGACTGACACCTGAGGTATGTACTTCTGGGTGACAATGGACCCCAAAGGTGTGCCGATGTCGAGTGGGAATCCTGTTGCTTGTGGCTTCATACTCAATAGTGGAGGAAATTGCTCCGAAATAAAGGAGTGTGTAGCTCCTGAATCAAATAATATGTTAGCATAAACGCTATCAATTTTAAGCATATCTTAGATGGTGTCATTTGCTCTCTGCTCGTCAGTACGCCGCGCATTGTAGACTCGGCCTTGCACCATCTTCGGTGGCCCATCATTGCGCTGAGGAGGTGTGATGTGGTAAATTGATGTAGCAAAATAAAATCGCTAGCAAGTGCACTAGTCGCTCAAGTAATATAGTAATAGGAGTAAGAGTGTCGAACCCACGAGGAATATTATTAATTCAATATCTGGATTTATAAATTAATAAGAGAGGAAAACATGGATTTTTGGAAAGAGGTTTTATGAAATAAAATAAGAAAATAAGATAAATATAAGATAGTGGTGTTGAAGTTAGGCCTTAGGATGAAAATAGATCAGGGTAAATATTTGAATTATAAAAGATAAATTCAATCTTTAAAAATGGATTAGGAATTTTCTCAAGTTATTAATTTATAAGATTAACATCACAAAGTCCACAAACTAGTAATTCTACTATTTAATCCGGTAAATCAAACTATCTTAAATTTAATCAAACCTAAAGTCCCACAAACTGGTATTCGTCAGATAAGATTAAAATTAAGATGCATTAATATGAAAATCCTAGACTATTAATCACTCCACAAACTGGTATAGATTAATAGACCACATAAACTTGATTCTCCACACACTAGTTATCAAATTTATGTCAATTATTAATTCCACATAAAATCAATTAATTTAATTAATGAATTTTGAAATTAAATAGTCCACAAACTGGTAATTACTCAACTCAGAAATCCAAGTAATTAAATTAAAAGCATTAAGAACAATTAACTAATTGATCAGAAAAGATTAAAATAAATAATATAGGGTCCAAATAGTTTCCCTTCAATAATAATCTCCTAACATGAAATAAATAAAAATATGGAGTTCATCCTAGAAATTCTAGAGAGATAATAACAAAATAATAATAATTGGAAGAATTACACCCAAATAGATAAAAGTCGAAGCTTTGGATCACGAGCAGACAGACGGGTAGCCTATCGGACTTGATTAGGGTCGCGATCAACTTCTAGCCGTCGCACCTCTCTCCTCTTGGTCGTAGCCTGCAGACTCACAACTCGTCGTGGAAGAAAACCTGAACTTTAGAGCACACCTTGGGACGATAGCTTCCTCACGTATTTATAGGGTGCGAACGGCCTTCAATTTGATCCCGGCCATAACATCGTATGGTTGACTTTAAAATTATGAGATAAACTCGGCCAACATGATAAATCTTCTAACTATTACACCCAAAAGATAAATCCTTTTATCTTTACCCCCTTTAAATCTCGGCCAAAACGAAATTATTTTATCTTTACGCCCAAAGAGATAAACCCTTTTACTCCCTCCAAATCTCGGCCGTAAGGAAAGACTTCTTTTCATTACCCCCTCCATATCTCGGCCAAAATGATATCTTTACTCCTTTTCATTACTCCCTTTGAATCTCGGCCAAAACAGAGAATTAAATCTCGTTACGCCCAAACAATTTTTATCTTTACCCCTTCATATCTCGGCCAAAAGGATGATTTCATTTGAGTTATCGGCCGTAACAATTCTTTTGAATCGGTGTTGGAGTTCTTGAGCGATAAATACATTTGAATTGGAATAGAATTGAATTGAGTCTTGGTCATTTGGATTTTGGCATTGACTGGCTTTGCCTCCGCCTATTGAATAGAATAGAAATTGGTAATTGATCGATGACCACAAATATTGATAATAGAAAATTGTTAAATTGGATAGCTGCCATAGTGATCAGGCATAATTGTTAATTGATATTGATTAATCCATTGATCTCTTACCTGATCTCCTTTATTTATTCATGCTCTCATTGATCTATTATTTTATTATTGCTCTTCCTATATGGTCTTATCATGTGCTCTATTGATTATTGTTCATTATTAATTATTGATTTTTAAGCACTATTGATCTACTTATTGTTATGGTTAGACCCTACGTACTGAGTATTTTTATACTTATGGATTTTCCCCTGCATCTGGATTCATGCAGGTGAGATGATAGAGGATGATGATGCAGGTGGTCAGGCTCAGTGACAAAGATGTTGCACATGGTGTAGGATTAAATAACCAAAGCCCTAAGGACGTTATTCCCACGTTATCCTTAAGGCACCATAAACTAAGATAAAAGTGAGGTCAACACAATAAGTATAGCATGACATCTATTATCGAATAGTGAATTAAAGAAGACCTCAATGGATTCCTAATCATAAGGTTAGGAAAGATTATGGATTCAAATTGGAAAGTTAATCTCTAGGTTAGTTGGGAATGCTACTTAAGAGAATAGAAAGGATACATAATGTTATGCCTTAATGATGATGATATAGAGATAGTCCACAAGTCATGTTGTACATGTGACTTATAAGGAATTATTTAGGACTTCATTGAATGAGAGAAAAATTATCATCATGCAGTAAATAGTTATTGGATTGATAAAGGGTAAGGACTTTTTGGCAGACCTGATCCCATCAAGATCAAAGAGTATGACGTAGCGTTGAGTATGGACTGGTTGTCCTATCACGATGTCTACCTACAATGCCGAGCAAAGACGATCATGATCGGAGCACAGGAGAACCTTAGACCATTGTCGGAGGCACGTCACTAAAGCTGGGTAAGGTCATGGTATCATCTATCAAAGCCCAAAAGTTATTAAAGAAAGGATGCCAAGGATTCTTGACAAGTGTGATTAAGATGGACCGGGCTGAGATAGATCGGGATAGTATTAAAGTGGTGAAAGAATTTCTGGATGTCTTTCCGGATGATGTTTCAGGACTACCACCATGACGGGAGATCAACTTCCGCATCGATTTGGTGCCAGGTACTGCACCCATATCAAAGGCACTATATAGAATGGCTTCAGCAGAAATGCTGAAATTGAAGACCCAAATCTATGAGCTGTTGGATAAGGGGTTCGTCCGATCGAGCGTCTCCGCATGGGGCGCTCCGGTACTGTTCGTGAAGAAGAAGGACGGTTCTATGCGACTGTGCATAGACTATCAGATGTTGAACAAGGTCATAATAAAGAATAAGTACCCACTACCGAGAATTGAAGACCTATTCGACCAACTGTCTTCGGCAAAGGTGTTCTCGAAGATCGACTTGAGAAGTGGTTACCGTCAACTTAGAATAACTGATGATGATGTGCCGAAGACAACATCCAGGACAAGATATGGCCACTATGAGTTTTTTATGATGCCATTTGGGCTGACCAATGCCCTTGCAGCCTTTATGGATTTGATAAACCGGGTGTTCAGGCCATATCTGGACAAGTTCATGATCATTTTCGTCGATGATATCTTGATTTATTCATCGAGTCCAGAGGAACATGAGGAGCATTTACGAGTTGTGCTACAGACTCTCCGAGAGCACAAGTTGTACGCCAAATTTTTGAAGTGCAAATTTTGGCTCGAAGAGATAATGTTCCTCGGACATATCATCAGCAAGGATGGCATATCAATGGATCCTGCCAAGGTGGAAGCAGTTACCAACTAGGAGCAACCAAAGAACGTATTGGAGATCAGGAGCTTCCTTAGGCTGGCAGGATACTACCGGAGATTTATACAAGACTTCTCCAAGATCGCGTCGCCACTAACAAATCTCACAAAGAAAGGCGTCAAATATGAGTGGTCACAGAAGTGTGAAGACATCTTCCAAGAGTTAAAGAAAAGATTGATGACGGCGCATATTCTGACCATACCTTCAGGCCAAGGAGGTTATGTGGTATATAGCGACGCATGTGGCACCGGCTTGGGGTGCGTCTTGATGCAGCATGAAAAGGTCATTGCCTACGCATCAAGGCAGTTGAAGAAACACGAAAAGAACTACCCGATGCTCGATCTCGAGTTAGCAGTAGTAGTCTTTGCCCTCAATATTTGGAGGCACTACCTCTATAGTGAAGAGTTCGAGATTTTCACAGATCACAAAAGTCTGAAGTATATCTTTTCTCAACGTGATCTGAACATGCATCAGAGATGGATAGAATTCCTAAAGGATTACCAGTTTGCCATCAGCTACCACCCGGGAAAGGCCTCGATCACTGATGCACTTAGCAAGAAGTGGGTAGGGTCACTCGCATGCCTGAGAGTGAGTCGCTGGAATATGATCGACTACATTATACAGGTCAGTCCAGTGACCAACAGTGATGGTGTACAGATTATGGCACACCTCGGTATGCAACCCAAATTAATGTTGAAGATTGAAAAGGCTCAACTGAATGACAATGAGTACGACCACCTACTCAAGTTATGCGAAAAGATCCCTGCCAATTTTACAGTCTCAGATGGAGTCGTCAGATACAGGAGACGTTTGTGGTCCCTGACCATGATGGACTAAGAAGACAGGTGCTTGATGAATGCCACAAATCGGAATTCACCATTCATCTCGGAAGTATGAAAATGTACAAAGATTTGCAACGGACCTTCTGGTGGAACAATATGTAGAAGGACATAGCAGAGTACGTTGCAAAGTGCATAGTATGCCAGCAAGTGAAGGTTGAGCATCAAAGGTCATATGGAGTACTGCAGGAACTTGGAATCCCAAAGTGGAAATGGGAAAAGATAACGATGGACTTTGTTACAGGGCTTCCAAGAACACAGCAGGGTCATGATGCGATATGGGTAGTGGTGGACCGATTTAGCAAAGCAGCCAACTTTATTCCCATCAAATGGAAGCAGTCCGTCGAAAGCCTGATGGACATTTATATTAAGGATGTTATCCGACTACATGGAGTGTCAGTCTCCATTATGTCGGATAGAGATCCGCAATTTATGGCAAAATTTTGACGGAGTATCCAGAGTGCCTTTGGAACGAAATTGAATTTCAGCACATCGTTTCATCCTCAGACGGACGGACAGTCTGAGCGCACCATACAGACATTGGAAGATATGCTCCGAGCATGTGCTTTGGACTGGAGTGGCAGTTGGGACACTCACCTCTAACTGATCGAGTTCGCATATAATAACAATCACCACTCTAGCATTGGCATGGCACCCTTTGCAGCCATGTATGGAAAACCATGCCGCTCCCCTATCTGTTGGAGTGAGGTAGGAGGACGACAGTTCTTGTCAGAGAAAATGTTGAAGCAAACCATTGAGAATGCTGAAAAGGTTCGTCTCATTAGAGAAAGATTGAAAGCAGCATTCACTAGACAGAAAACTTATGCTGACAAGAAACGAAGAGAACATATCTTCAAGGTTGGAGATCGTGTGATGCTGAAAGACTCCCCGATGAAGGGAGTAATGAGATTCAGCAAGAAGGATAAGCTGAGCCCTAGGTATGTTGTTCCATTCGAGATATTTGCATTGATTGGAGATGCAACCTGCAGGTTGGCGCTATCGCCATCATATGGATACGTGCATAATGTCTTCCACGTATCAATGTTGCGCAAGTATCAATATGATGATGCTAATATAGTGAACATGAAAGAACTAAACTTGAATGTGGACCTGACATATGCAGAACAGCCTATAGAGATATTGGAGTACCAGACTAAGCATTTATAGAATAAGATGGTACCTATGGTGAAATTGACATGCACACATCATAGAGATGAAGATGCTACTTGATATTTGGAAGATGAAATCAGGAAGGACTTTCCAGAATTATTTAGATAGTTGATGTAATTTTTCCTTAAGCAAATTCGAGGACGAATTTATTTTTAAGGAGGTTATGATGTAACAACACATCAGAAAATTGATAAAGGATATTTATTTTGATTTAATGGATCTGAAAATCCCAATGTTAATATTTTGGAATTAAATAATTTTGAAATTGATGGAAATTGTGAGATAAGATGGAGAAAGAGGGTAGAATTTGAATAAAGATAGAATTGTTATGGAGATAAGCATGGATTTAAAATGTAAATTCGGATTTAAATAATTCTGAATAATTAAGAAGTGAGTAGTCATGGATGGATGGCCAAGATTGATTCTAAAAGAGTCCAAGGCCTAGTAGAATTGATAACTCAAGTCTGCACCTATAAATAGGCATCAAAGGGTGGCTGGAAACCCATTTTTATGCGAAAGAGAATTCTGCCCACAAGCCCTCTTTTTCCTCTCGTTTGCACGCGAACCGAGGCACCCCGAGAATGTGTGGTGGCTGATTTTGAAGCCTGCACATAGGAGAAGAAGTTCCAGGTGGTGGATGTGGGTTTTGGAGCGAGGACAGAGAGCAATCGCCGGCCAAAGTTCGGCGTTCGTGCAGAATTCCGGAGAAGGAATTACAGTTGGTTTTTCAGCCAACTTTAAGTACGTAGGGGAATCCCTATGTCATCGGTTTTTCGCGACATGAAACCTTATTCTCTTCTCCTTCATACTGAGAATTCATGGATATATCGTATGCACAGTTTGGATATTGTAGGGCGTAGTTATGATGGTCAGAAAGTCGCGTCGGAACGCACTTCTCCGTCGACGGTAGAACTCGGCCTGGGTTCAGCTGTACCCGGTTCGGATTCTACGTAATCGGGACCAAGTTGGACTTGGAACCGGTTCGGGTTGTCCAACCCGGCCCGTGTTTCTGTTGACCCGACCCAGTTCTGGCTTCGGCTCGACTCGAGTCACGGCGCGATTGTTTTGGACGTGAACCGGCCGACCCGGCCCGAGTTCACTATACACCCGGCCGGGTTTGCTCTGGCCGAGGTGATATTGATTATTTCCAAACACGGCCCAGGTTCCACCCGACGCGGGCCAGGTTCTGAGGACAGAAATTATAATTTTGGGTAAAATATTATAGATAATTGAATAGTTATCATAGTTTATTGTTCCTGATCGTCCCTAATCATATCACACACAGATCTGACCTCATCATATCTTTCAGATTTGATTTGAGATTTATATTATTGTTATCCTATCATATCGTGTGATCCTTTATGATGTCGATCCAGTAGTTTTCTACTGATTGGGTCCTTGTCTAATCTAAAGTGAATTATTAAAGATAGGTCTTTAGGTTAAACAAGATAAAAGATGGAAATTGCTGGATCTCCATGTTCTCCGATTGTCTCTAAGCCCCCTGGATCATTATTGTTATAGTATTGTATGGGGCAGATAGTGTACCTAGAGGTTTGAGACGTCATCCTTTAGGGAAACTATGGATGTGCTGTGTTGATCATGGTCTCCCGCCATCACGAAGCTATTATTAGCGCTATTATTTGAAGGGCAGCTTATCGTGGATTGATCTCCCACTGGCCTACATGAAAGAGACATGGAGTTTCCATAATTGGTTGAGCGCTCCCTAATTGAATTGAATTGAATTGAAATTGAAATCGAATAGAATTGAATCGAGTCTTGGTCATTTGGATTTTGGCATTGATTGGCTTTGCCTCCGCCTATTGAATAGAATAGAATTGGTAATTGACCGATGACCACAAAAATTAATAGAAAATTATTAAATTGGATAGGTGCCATAGTGATCAGGCATAATTGATAATTGATATTGATTGATCTATTGATCTCTTACCTGATCCCCTTTATTGATTCATGCTCTCATTAATCTATTATTTTATTATTGAGCTCTTCTTATATGGTCTTATCATGTGTTGTATTGATTATTATTCAATATTTATTATTGATTTTTGAGCACTATTAATCTACTTATTGTTATGGTTAGACCCTACGTACTATGTATTTTTATACCCATGGGTTTTCCTCTGCATCTGGATTCATGCAGGTGAGATGATAGAGGATGGTGATGTAGGTGGTCAGGCTCAGTGACAAAGATGTTGCACATGGTGTAGGATTTAGTCCTACTAGATTATTGGGTTAGTTTTTATTTTTCGCATATTTAGGATGATGGAGTCATGGACATTTCCAGCTCCTTGATATTATATTGTTAGGCGATCTTATTTCTGCATTAATAGAGTTTATTTTTCGTAAAATTTATTTACATAGAATTGCGTAGTACCTTTGGAATGACTCTGAGCACGTGATAGTTACGTGGGTCTCGGGGCGTTACACATAATCTCCCAAACTTGCAAGTTTGAAATCTAATGGTCTTTTCAAAGTTTTTCCTAATTTCTTCCAAAAGTTCTTGACCTCCTTGATGTATTTTTAATAGCTTTCAATTTATCCCATATCCATTGATCTTAAAACCTAGTTGGTATCCACTTTTTAGAAACGTTTGAGGCATTTTAACTTTTTCGAGAAGTTCAAACCTTTTTCATCTAGGAATTTATAGTAGTTGCAGCTGTTTGGAATTCTTTTAGTGTCCAAAAATTAGGATGGGACATCCAAACCTCATTTTTCCTGAAACTATGCAGGACTTTTCAGATGTTTGAACTTCGTCTAAACATTTTCAGTCAATCGTCTTACTCAGTTGTCAATCTAATAAATTTGCACTCTTTTATATATAGTTTTTTACACAACTATCCAAATAAAATAATTTTAAATCATATTAAAATCAAAGAGAAGTATTTACAACTTTCATATTATCTCTCATTTAAATCAAATGGAGAAATTATTCAAATATTAAGTGTAAGCTTAGAGTTAATTATCCATTTCAAACTAATTTTTTTGAAGTTTTACTCATTTATATATAATTGTTTGTATATTTGTCCAAATGAACTAATTAAATTAGAAGGGTATATGGCTAAGCGAAGCAAAAAGGGTTATACTCTTTTGTTTGAGATCATTAAAGATATGCGCACTAAAAGTTTCATATAAAAACTCAATCTAAAACTCATAAGAACATAA
This sequence comes from Pontederia crassipes, assembly GCA_030549335.1. Lineage (NCBI taxonomy): Eukaryota > Viridiplantae > Streptophyta > Magnoliopsida > Commelinales > Pontederiaceae > Pontederia > Pontederia crassipes. The sequence continues at coordinate 10,616,965 of CM060198.1, forward strand.
ATAAATATTAGTAGAAAGTTAGGTGTATAAAATTATCTGCTCTAAACTAAACTTTTTTATACACCGAATTGATAATCTTAAATGCTCAAAATTTACATAATAATAATAATAATAATAATAATAATAATAATAATAATAATAATTTTTAGAAATTTTAATATAAATCTTATATGAACATAAATAAATATTAATTGAAAGTTAACTATATAAATTTCTGTTCAAAATTAAACTTTTTTATACACAGAATTGATAATCATACATACTCAAATTTTATATAAAAAAATATAATTGATTATGATACAAAGCATAATTTCCAACAGTTACTTATTTTTTTATAATTGGGCTTCCAAATTCTATAAATATGTGCATAATATATTTGCCTCTTTTATGGAATCAACTCATCATTTCTATTTTAGGTATTAAATTTGCCTATTTGATATTTTTATGTATTATTTTTTTTACTATTACCTTTAATCAATGTTAATTTAAGTTTTAAAGTTGTAAGTGGTGTGTATTATGTATGCTAATTTTATATAGTTTTTATTCTTTTCTTATTAAGTAAATTATTTAAATTGACTATGAAACATCTTTTTCAGCCAACTTTTAAAATTTGAGAAAGTTAAGAAAATATAATATACATTAGATACATAAGAAAAATATCAAATTGACGAAATATTATGAGGCCAACTTATATATATATATATATATATATTATATATTATATATATATGAGGAATATTAGTGTGCTACCACACTTTTGCGGTAATGTTGTGCGCCCACGAAACCAGAGTTTCGATCTGATATGGAGGGCAAAGATCTGTGCGTGCCGGTTCAAGGCACAGGGCGGAGGTGGTCGGCAGGTGACGCTTGATTCGGCGAGTCGATGCTTGGTTCAATGAGATCTGAGAAGAAGGAAATAGTTCGACGGTGGGCAAAGTCAGGCGACGACGAGCGGAGCAGGGTGGTGGTGATCGGAGGGCGACGACAAGCGACGGGTGGAGGGCCGAGGAGGGAGAGCGGAGGGCGACGACGAGCCAAAGGCATACGCGTGGGGCGACTGATCTACAAAAGAGGGCAAAGGGCGAGGGCAATATGAAACTATGAATCTGAGAAGGAGAGCGTCGGTTTGACGACGGGCGAAGTAGGGTAGTGGCGAGCGGAAGGCAATGATGATTAGCCGGTGGAGGGCCGGGGGTGGAGAGCGGAGGACAGCGAACGAAGGGCGGTGATGAGCGAAGGGCAACACACAATGGGCAAAGAGCAACCGATCTGCTAAGGAGGGCACATGATGATTTGGATCTGCGAATTCGGGAAGGAGGGCGATAGTTCAGAAGTAGACGAAGGACGGTGGCGACAAGCAGCAAGCGATCTGGATCTGAGATGGAGGGTGAAGGATTTATCGCGAGTAGATTTGAGATTTGAGATTATTGCGATGTGCTCGGAGCTCTCTTTGGCGCTCCTAGAGGTGTGCTTTGTCGGCCGTCCTTGCGCGCTTCGTCATCGGCGAGGGAGGAAGGGTTGACAAAGGACGACGACCAGCTGGGAATCGAAGGCTCACAGGGCGCACGATCGCACACAAGCGATCGAAGGCACAAAGGCAATGACCTGGACCTGCTCGCCGCCTATGCACGCGCTTGAGCCGTGCTACCAAACCGGCACGCATAGATCTTGGCCCTCCATTTCAGATCGAACGGCTTTGAATCTGTGGGCGCACAGTATTACCACAAAGGTGTGATAGCACACTAATATTCTTATATATATATATATATATATATATAATTAGGAGAGGATTCAGACTCATGACTTTCCTTTTAACTTTTTAGTGTGAGTTCTGGAGACTGTATCAAAGTCCATCTTTGACATTCTGAATTCATCACAAGGTTTTTTTAGGGGGTGTTTGATAGAGGGATATAACAAGAATTAGGGGCTTGTTGTCAATGTTGCAGCTAAACAGTATTTAAATTAAGTCGGGGGACCCACATGCAATAATTGCAAGAACAAAAAAAAGTGAGAGCATTTGTGTTCTTGCTCTCATCGAGAATATTCTTGCTCTCACCGAATTAGTTGATGGGACAGCAATAGTGTCATCTCAATTTTATTTTGGAATTAAAAGTTTGCATCCAAACAACCCTTAGTAGGTGCAGATGATTTGGGAGTTTGCATCTGTTTCTAAAAGCATGTTAATAATGCCTTGAATCTGAACCCAATTGGTCCCCCTACATAGTCAGGCGCCTCAGCAGAATTCCCCTACGGGGGTCTCGCTGACCGGGTATTCTGTATGTGATTTGGATTTGATTTATTTCCTTATCACGAGATAGGTGTCCTATTTTCAGGGGATTTATTTAGAGTACCAGTCCGTATGTAATTCCTATCATCTGTCAAAGGGAGTGCCTATATAATCATCATTATTCCATAACAAAGAGCCGCCGCCATTTTTCCTCTTCGCGTTCTTCTATATTTCGTGCGATCCCTCTCTCCCTCTTTTCGTAACAAACTGGTATCACAGCCTTAGGGTTTGTCAACGATTCTCGATCAGCAGGAAGATGGCGTCGCACAACGTGAGCGTGGAGAAGTTCAACGGCAGGAACAGTTTCGAGTTGTGGCAGATCAAGATGCGGGCGTTTTTGAAGCAACAAGAAGTCTAGGCGCCGCTCTCAAACGTGTCAAAGAACAAGCCAAAGGAGGAAGACTCGAAGGGCAAAGAAAAGGAGATCGACCTCGCAACTTTGACGGCACAAGGGGAGAAGGCGCACTCGATGATTCTGTTGTGTCTGGCGGATGAGGTGATAATCGAGGTCGCAGATCAAGAAAAAGTGGCCGGTCTGTGGTTGAGACTCAAGAGTCTATATATGACGAAGTCTCTCACCAACAAGTTGTTGTTGAAGCAACGTCTGTTCTCTCTCCGCATGTAGGAAGGTACCCCTCTGAAGAAACATCTTGATCAGTTAAATTCTTTGTTGATGGAACTCAGAAATATCGATGTTAAGATCGAGGATGAAGATGCTGCCTTAATTCTGTTAGTTTCGCTTCCTCCATCATATGAAAATTTCGTTCAGTCTATGATTATCGGGAAGGAAACTATAAGTATGGAAGAAGTAAGATCGAGTCTCTATACTCGTGAACTTCGGCATAGGGTATCTGGAAATTCTGCAGAGACTCAGGCCACGGGTTTAATATCGACCGCAGAGAAGGGACAGTCCTCGAATTCAAAGAAATCCAAGTCGAAGAAGAAGACAATCGCTGCGAAAGACATCTGTAATTACTGCAAGAACCAAGTCATTGGAAGAAGGATTGTCGAAAGAAGAAGAAGGCCTCCGTCGCTGCGGTGGCACAGGAAATTGAGAATTCCGAAGATGATTTGGTTCTGGCTGCTTCTGATCAAGGATATCTGGTAGATAGTTGGGTTTTGGATTCGGGGTGTTCCTATCATATGACTCCGAATAAAGAGTGGTTCTCAACTTATCAGAAGATTGATGGTGGAAACATCATCATGGGCAATGATGCAGCCTGTCAGATAGTTGGGATCGGTTCTGTGCAGATCAGGACTCATGACAATCTTGTGAGGATGCTGACAGATGTCCGCCATGTTCCGCAACTGAAGAAGAATTTGATATCACTTGGAGTCCTCGACTCTAAAGGGTGTCAGATCAATGCTGCTAGAGGCATCCTCACGGTCATGAAGGGTAATGCTACGGTTCTGAAGGGAGTCAGACAGAAGTCCTTGTATGTATTACAAGGCAAGACAGTCTCTGGCGTTGCTGCAGTGGCTAGTTCATCCAAATCAGATAGGTCCAGGCTGTGGCACATGCGACTTGGGCATATGAGTCAGAACGGGATGAATATCCTTAGCAAACGAGGTCTTCTAGGAGAGAAGAAGATATCTGAAATTAACTTCTGCAAGCACTGCGTATTCGGCAAACAACGAAGGTCTCAGTTTGGCAAGGTAGTGCATAGGACGAAGGCGACATTTGACTACATCCACGCCGATTGTTGGGGTCCCTCTCGTGTTCCATCATTAGGAGGTACGAGGTACTTCCTATCTGTGATTGATGACTACTCGAGGATGACTTGGGTATTCATGATGAAACACAAGAGTGAGTCCTTCAAGGCCTTCAAGCAGTGGAAGGTTCTGATGGAAAATCAGACGTCGAAGAAAGTGAAGCGTCTTCGCACTGACAATGGTTTGAAGTTCTGTTCTACTGAATTTGACCAGTTCTGCAAAGATGAAGGCATTGCCAGACATCGCACAGTCAGGGATACTCCACAGCAGAATGGAGTTGTAGAACGAATGAACAGAACACTTCTGGAGAGGGCAAGGTGCATGCTCTCTAACGCTGGCTTGAATAGGACATTCTGGGTTGAAGCTGTTAACACAGTTTGCTACTTGGTGAATCGAAGTTCGGCGACTGCGATTGATCTCAAGACTCCAACTGAGGTATGGTCAGAAAATCCTGCTGATTATACTTGTCTGAAAGTTTTTGGTTGTCCAGCATACTATTACGTCAGTAAAGGGAAGTTGGAGCCAATGACCAAAGAAGGGGTGTTCATGGGATATGGTGCAGGAGTGAAGGGCTTGGTCTCCTTCAGAACACAAAGTCACCCACAGCAGAAGCGTGACCTTTGATGAATCATCAATGCTTCAGTTGAAAGTGGAGGCTGAAGAGAGTGTCAGTAAACAGGTGGAGGTTGAAATCGCTCCAACTGAGGATGATGCTGAAGGATCACATCAAGAAGCAGAACCAGAATGTGAAGAATCTGATGAGCAACCTGAAGAGGAGTCAATTGCTGCTAGACGTCCTCGCAGAGAAGTGGGTCCTCCTAAGCGATATGGTTTCGAGGACATGGTTGCTTATGCACTACAGGTAGCTGAAGAGGTGGAATCCCTAGAGCCGTCCTCTTATAGGGATGCCATCACATGTGCCGAATCTAGACAGTGGATCGCTGCTATGGGTGAGAAGATGAAATCTCTTTACAATAATCAGACGTAGGAGTTGGTCAAGTTGCTTAAAGGCAGGAAGGTTGTTGGCTGTAAATGGATCTTCAAGAAGAAAGCAGGAATTCCAGGAGTTGAAGGCACGAGATACAAAGCACGGCTGGTTGCTAAAGGTTATAGTTATAAAGAAGGTGTAGACTACAATGAGATATTTTCACCTGTTGTCATACATACTTCTATCATGGTGCTACTTGCTCTTGTAGCACATCAGAATCTAGAGCTCGAGCAACTAGATGTGAAGACTGCTTTCCTCCGTAGAGAATTTGAAGATGACATTCTTATGAGCCAACCAGAGGGATTCTCCATTCCAGAAAAGGAGAATCAAGTTTGCAGTCTGAAAAAATCTTTGTATGGCTTGAAGCAGTCTCCCAGACAATGGTACAAGAGGTTCGACAGCTTCATGATCAGTAAGGGATTCAGTCGAAGTCCCTATGATTGTTGTGTATATCACAAGAAGGTGAATGACGGCTCCACCATCTATCTGCTCTTGTATGTTGATGATATGCTTATTGCTGTCAGAGATATGACAGATATTCAAAATCTGAAGAAGCTCCTCAGTGCAGAATTCAATATGAAAGATCTTGGTGCAGCACAGAAGATTCTGGGGATGGAAATTCTAATGGATCGCGCACAGGGTAAACTCTTCTTATCTCAGAAAAGTTATATTGAGAAGATTTTATCCAGGTTTGGAATGTCTAAAGCGAAGCCTTTGAATACTCCATCAGCTGTAAATATTCATCTTTCTGTTGCCTTCGCACCAAAGTCAGAAGCAAAAAAGGAGTACATGTCTCGGGTTTCATATGCTAGTACAGTTGGAAGTCTGATGTATGCCATGGTTTGCACAAGATCAGACATTGCTCATGCAGTCAGTGTTGTCAGCAGGTTCATGAGCGATCCAGGAAAGGAGCACTGGCAAGCAGTGAAGCGAATTTTTCGATATCTGAGAGGAACATATGATATTGGCCTCATCTACAGAAGTGATAAAGAGTGTTTGGTTGCAGGGTATTCAGATTCAGATTATGCTGGAGATGTTGATGGAAGGCGATCTATAATATGCTATGTCTTCACTTTGGACAGTTCAGTTATTAGTTGGAAGGCTATACTTCAGCCATCAGTTACATTGTCCACCATAGAGCCTGAATACATGGCACTGACAGAAGCTGCCAAGGAAGGCATCTGGTTAAAAGGCTTAGTTGGAGATCTCGAATTACATCAGGAGCAGGCTATAATGCACTGTGACAGTCTGAGTGCAATATGTTTAGCCAAGGATCAAGTACATCATGAAAGAACCAAACACATTGATGTCAGATATCACTTCATCCGCACTGAGAAGAGGATTAAGGTGAAGAAGATTGACTCTGGAGACAATTCAGTTGATATGTTCACCAAATCTGTTCCTTATGGCAAGTTCCAACATTGTTTGGACTTGCTTAACATAAATACTTGGTAATAGCTTCAAGATGGGACTGGCGGCGGCGTGGCGTGCTTTTTGTGCTCTGAAGATGATTCAAGTCAACGTGAAGATTTGTTAATAATGCCTTGAATCTGAACCCAATTGGTCCCCCTACATAGTCAGACGCTTCAGCAGAATTCCCTTGCGGGGGTTGCAAGGGGGCGGAGCCCCCTGAGCAAAAAATTTTAGGGGTATTCTGTATGTGATTCGGATTTGATTTATTTTCTTATCACGAGATAGGTGTCCTATTTTCAAGAGATTTATTTAGAGTACCAGTCCGTATGTAATTCCTATCATCTATCAAAGGGAGTGCCTATATAAACTTCTTAGCGATCTAAACAGAGATCCATTCTTGTAATCATCGTTATTCCATAACAAAGAACCGTCGCCGTTTTTCCTCTTCGCGTTCTTCTGTATTTCGTGCGATCCCTCTCTCCCTCTTGTCCTAACAAGGAGGTAGTTGAGAGTTTACTAATTAACTCGAGTTCCTTTGTACAGAATTGACCATCAACCTACATGTTATTAATTACTGAGTCTATTTCTTTCTGCTGAGTCTATTTCTTTTTTTTTTACAATTTCTCAATGCGAGAGTCAATACAAGAGTTGAGCAATTTCTAACGTGACAATCAAAGCATGCATCACCGTTTTAAAAGTCACTCTTTTTTAATTATTTTATCTATTTTCCTATATAATATTTAATATATATTATTAAAATATTAATTTTTATAATTAAGAAAGAAAATTACGTTGACAAAAAAGTTTAGGAGTGGAATATCTTCATGTCCACATTTATTTATTTATATCTGGTCTTCTAGATACTACAAATGTGTGTATAATAATTTTGTCATTTTATGCAGTCAACTCATACTTCCTTTTTTAGGCATTAATTTTTACTATTTTATATTTTTCATTTAATTGCTTGATTTTATATATTTCCTTGAATCAATATTTTTTTTCTTAGTTCAACTTGTAAAGGTTTAACTGGTGTATAACATTATGTATGCTAATTTGATATACAATTAGTATACATTATTGATATACACAAATAATAATATGTTATAATTAAATTTATGTTTACTAACCGTGACAGAGTAGATCATTTTGGACGGGCAAGTCATGCCAATTAACTCGAGTTCCCGAATAGAAGGGGATATCATTAACCTATCAATACATACATATATAGATGAATACATTCTGCATAAAAAAGGAGATTTAAAGCTTTTTATATTATTGATGCGCCCTCTACAAATATAAAGCAAATACAATTTTGCGTATAAAAAGGTCGAAATAATTTAAGAAATCACTTGTCAATGAATGAGATAGAAACTATTCAATTTCTAATCAGTGTCATATCTTTCGGCCCTCATAAACTGACCACGACACGAATTGTTTAATGATTCATGACCTATGGCATGAAATTGATTGGAATGGGACGTTAAAATGAAGGATTCAAGGAGGTGTTCAAGCATCTTATTGCAAAACGTTCCATTCCAAATTAAAAAGACCATCGAAAGTTGTAAAAATTATTAAAATAAATAAGATGTTAACTAATAAAGAAGCCGATCGATTAAGTCTCATCCATATTTTGATTCTAAGAATCCATTTTTTTTTCCTTCTTTACCACTCATTATTCTATGGTTATCCTCATCATTGACAATTAAGTTATTAAACGATGATGGTCAACATTAATTATTATTTGTTAAAAATCTCAAATAATGATCATTTTAATATAAAATATGTTACTATGGTCAATAGTTAACCATTAACTATTTATGAAAATTATTGAAAAAACAATGGTCATTTATTAATACAAAGTAGATTATATTTTATTAAATCAAACCTAATTTAAATTAATTTTTAATTAATTATGATAAGTCATAAATTAAATATCAATTATAAAATTATATTAATGGTAACTGTAATAATTAATTCTTTTTCGTAACCAGATTATTCATCGTTATATAAAATATCATAAAACATGATAAAATACTTTAGTGTTTGGGGGCAAGGGAATATATATTCGTCGATTGAGTTTCAATTTTTTATTCCATTCTCAATTTCATCTAAACATCGAAAATATCAAATCAAAATTTTAATTTTAATCATTACATTTTGTTTCATCCAAATATAAAATAAAACTAATTTATCAAATCAATTATTTATTAATAACTCAAAATAATTAGAATTTCACATGTCGAATATTCGAAAACGTGAATGCATGGATTGGAGATAAATATTTTATCGAATTAAACATTTTTTGAAATTTTGACTCAAAATATATATATTTCACCTTTTTAAAATAATGCGTTATCTTTCAAAATTTTACTATTTCTAAATTTATTTTTTAAAAAAATAATAAATTTGTCCTTTATATTTTATTGTAAAATATATCGTACGTGTTAATTATATTTTAATAAATATTCATTTATTCTGTGACCTAATTCCAACCAAACGTCCGGACATTGTACCTCATATATTAAAACTAATTAAATGTAGTGAGAGAATTGATCATCAATCTACATGTCACTCAAGTCGAGTCATGTTCTGTAGCCGGAACTGCTGAATCTTCTTTTATTAATTTCTGATACGACAACAAAGCATCCATCATTAAATATAAAAAATCAAGGAAATTTCCGACGTGACAATCAATGCATCCATTACCATTCCTGTAAAAGTTGGTCTTTTTAAATTATTTTATCTTTTTGTCCTATATAACATTTAATATATCATTAAATATTAATTGTTAAAATTAAGATAAGAAGATTTTAGATTCTTTCAGAGAGTTCAGAGTTTGAAGCATTTTATACTTTTCAGGGGCACCAAATTCAGGGACCATCCATATATACACAATATATATTTTCTTACTTATTTATAACATATTATACAAAAATCCGATATATAAATTTATGACGTAATTATTTAACTGATGAGCTGAAAATGAAATTCGTTTTAATATATATATATATTTATTTATTTATTTAAGTCAATGATATATTGAAAATGTTAATGATTATTATTAAATTATTTAACTAATTCATTAACTCAAAAACGAATATTTGCCAAATGCGAGCACTTGACCACGTCAACCAGCTGATCAAAATTGACGTTTGCATTAAATTTAAGCATGGACGGACCTACATATGTTACATATGTGTTAATTGGGTCAATTGACCCCACTAAAATAAGAGCTTATTATGTGAGTATTAACTCAAGTAATAATTAATATAACTTAGACATCATACTAATGACATACTTCTAATTTTCTGTTGTAAAATTAAAAGAAATTTTATTTCTATACTATCATTGTTGCATGATCACTTTTAATAATTAATACAAAACAAACACCTCTAATCATATTTATAAAAAAAATTTTGCACCCATAAGGTCAAGGGCCTTGCGTCCACGTGCTATCTTTTTCAAAGAATAATTTTATCAGACGTTCACATCCAACGTTCGATTGATGATGAATTATTGATAGAAAAAAGTTTTCATCTACCATCCATTATGAATGTAAGGACGATGCATGGAAAATGCTTCTTAAAAGGGATAGTAAAAATATTAAATATATATATATATATATTATAATATTCAAATAGTTGTATCCCTTGTAGATTAAATGCACAGGGTCCAAATAAATAGGGAAATGAGTACGCGTGAATTGTATCATTATTCATGCCCCTGCCAAATAAATGGGTTAAGAATGGAGGGGGGTTGTTCATGCATGTATCTTCTTGCAAAATTTTCCACTGGAGTGACTGCAATAAAAAAGTATGACGCATTCCATGACAAAGTAAAAATCCAAGTTGTTAACCAACGATGAAAATAAGTTGCCAACTAATAATGAAGCCGATCGAGTCAATGTGAATGTCGAGCGAAATCGAAATATCAGAGTTCGGAATTCAGTATCACGTCGCAACCACATTTTGATTAGGAATAACTCGATTTGCTTAAAAAATGTCTAGGAATTCTTTTTTTTCATTATTTGTCTCTTATTAATTTGCAGTCAGAACTTTCGCAAATTCTTCCAAACACGTTTGAAAGTTCTCGTGAATTCTACGGAAACTTTTATTTCAATCAACGCGTTAGTTTCGTAAAAAGTTCTTGCAACGTGCAAGAACTTGAAATTTCTCATGCTTCAGCCCGAACTCGGCCTCCTCAATGCCTGTACCCAGGCAAGCTTCCTCTCTATTTCATTCTCTCTTCACTCTCTCTCCCTATCTCACTCTCATGCACTCGTTCATTGTCTACCTTCCTGTGACGCCCAGGACGTCAACATCCTACGAGCACACCTCCAGCAACGAAATGCTCAGGATAATCTGACGACGAGGTATTGGCACTCCCCTCTCCTCCGGCGCCCTAGTTTTTTTCCTCTTCTTCGCGCTGACGGCGCTGGCGCAGCTAGATCCGACCGACTAGGCCACTACTGTGGGATCTGACTGATTGCGGGCAGATCCCGTGGTAGGCTGCTCCCGCTCGCCTCCCCAGTGATGTCGATTTGGATTCCTATCTCGGGATGTCGATCTGACCTCGATCTCCGTCCTCATGCAATCCGTCGAACTAAAGTTTTGATGCCGTACAACCAAACACCAGCCATAACTAATTCAACCATTACCGTCTTGTCAAATCCCAAGTTCTGCCAGCACAGAAACTTTGTCCAAACGAGTCTCCTGAACTTTTGTGTTACGTCGATGGAGTTCCATGAACTAAAGTTTTCAAGTTCCGCATGACCCAAACACAGCCCATACCGCATAGTTGATAATTAGTTATTAATTAATTATGATTAATTATTTACTATTAATTATTTTAAATCTAAAAACAATGGTTACTTTTTAATATAAAATATGTTACTTTTAAGTAATGCAAACTTTATGAAATTAGTGATGGTCAATACTTAATTATTAATGTTTTAAAAATGATTAAAAATTAATGGCCACTTGTGATGCAAAATAGGTTACATTTTATTGAACTGCAGTGAACTTAAATTAATATTTAATTAATTATGATAATAAATTATTCATCAATTACAAAATTATAATGAGTGATAACTATAATAATTTTTTTATTTTTAAACCACAATTATTCATTAGTGTACAAAATATTACAAAACATGATAAAATGCTTTATTTTTGAGCGAAGAGACACTATAACATTTTAAACAATTTCCGGCAATCAAATCCATAAAAAATCTCGTGAAATCAATTTAGCTTGTTGAAAGAAAAGTTGAACTAATTAATATTTCTGAAATTATCTTTTTCTCATTAATATAAATAAAGTCAGATGGGAAACTATGACAATAATACAAAAGAATTATATCAAAGAGGTATATATTTCTTTGTGTTAGCTTATTTAATCATCCCTGAGAATACAAATAATTTATGCTATTAGAAAAATTTTGATGTAGTATGTTATCAATTATCTTTTCAATATAGATAAAACCTACATCTTATTATCCTACAATTTTGCAATCTTAATATCCTAACCAATCTCAATATTATTTTGTGGATCTTATATGTAAGATATTAATAGGGCCTTAATTTTGATCGCATGATCTTCCGCTCTTACACGATATCATATAATTAATATAATTATTTAATAATATATAATAATACTAATTAATTTGGATGAAATTTAATTAACACATTTTCTCATTATTATTACGTTTGATTAATTTACCTTAAATATGAATAGAAATATATCTTAATAAAGTGTAATTTAGTAATCGAGTACAAAATTGTTAATTTTTTTCTCTTTTAAAATATATATTTATATTTATAAGTAGAATTTTGCATCATCAATTCGATCTTATATTTTCATCTTCAGATCTTAATTTTGACAATTTTGAGGGTTATCAGCAATAGCATTGGACATCAAGCAAAAAATCATAAATCGTAATTAGTCTTCATTCCATTGTTGTAGCTTCAACCTAATATTATTCCTGTCATCATACATGACACAGGGATGTAACCCTGTTCCTAACTAGCTCGATTGTTCTCTTCTTCCTTCTCCGCAAATGCCGCTCTTGGCCAAAGTCGCCTGGATGTCCAAGCTTTTTCTCGCTGCCTTCCTCTGATCCATTGTCAACCTCATAGCCACCTCCTTGATGCTGACCTTTTTCTTGGTGATGGCAATGGCGAGGTCGTTGGGGAACAACGTGCACCACACGAATGCGTGAAGAAGGGTGTACACGAACAGCAGCAGCACCATGGCCGCGGACATGAGCGCAAGGCTCGTGGCCAACCCTTTGCTGAAGAAATGCGGCACCTCCTCGGCGTACTTGATGCCCGCAACCGAAGCCGTCGTTATCGGAAACGTATACGCCCACCACGCAATCGAAAATCTTCATGCATGCGCAGGAAAGAATATTATACGTTAATCACATGGAATCAGTCAGAAGGGGAGCTTTGGTGGTCGAGTTGCTCACTTGATTCCCGCGAACATTTTGATGCGCACTAAAAGGGAGATGTACAGGAAGAGCGCGATGAAGAAAAAGGTCCTCGATACGCCGTCGAAGCTCCCGTAGACGGCGCCCCATGCGATGCTCGCGGCCGCCGGTGTGGCTATGAACATGCAGTACACCGGTTGGAGGTCCCTGGGCAGGGCCTCGCTCGTCGGCAGCCTCTGGTACAGGGTCACGAACACGACCAAGTAGTGAGCCAGTCCCACCGCCCAGAAGAACTTGCCGGCCTCCTCCCACCCCACCTTGGCGGCAAGGATCGCCCCGACGAAGTTGCCGACGACAGCGAGGTGAGACGACGGGTTCACCACCATGCACATGCGGCGCTTTCCTCCAGATAGCCACTGACCGTAGATCTTTAGCTCGAGGCCGAAGATCGGCGTGATGAAGGTGCACCATACGGCTGGGTGGAGCTGCTTGGGCGCGAAGTGGGGCGGGACAGCAATGGCCAGGAACATGCAGCAGATCCAGGGGGCGAAGAAGAAGTTGATACGGATGGGGTGGTAGTACTCGCGGCGGATGGCCCCGAAGTAGTAGATGCACTTGAGGCTGTAGGTGACGAATACGGAGGCGAAGACAGCGAGCGCCAAGAACCAGAGGACGATGTTGATGTCCGGGCTCACGTTCAGAAACTTCATCGCCGGGCTCGACGCGAGGTTGCCCCACAAGATCGCTTGGCTGCCAAGGCCCAGGACGATTCCGAAGCATCCGATCGGGAATCGGAGAAGGAACGGCCACAACTCGTCCGTAGTCACGAGGATACCCTCCGTCTCCTGCAAGTTTAACAGTAGATACGCCAAGGTTACCAAGTGCTTGTGATCAGGAGGGAGCCTGCAAGGATGAGAGGACACAAGCCTCGTACCTTGATTTCGTCCAACTCCGGCCCTCGAAGGGCGGCGAAGTACCTCCCGGCGGGCACACTCGCGTTAATAGTCTCGCTTTCGCCACCGCTAGGTTCCTCGGCGACGTTGGGACGATGCTCACTCTCCTGTCGCTGCGGCAGTATCGTGTTCTGTTTCTTAAAAGTCGATTTCGTCCGGAAAATCCTGAAGTCACCCTTTCGCGCACGGGGGTCTCCGGCGCTCGTGCTGGTGGCGGTGGAGAAAGCCCCCATGCTCTGAACCCTTCTTCTCAGAATCTTCACGTCCGCCTTGTTTCCGCAGTCCTCGTCCCCTTTCTTCGCCCCTCCTGTTTCCAGAGAGGCAAAACGGCCGAAAGGCCAGTTCCTCGGCATATTCTTCTTCCAGCCTCCTCCTCCGCCGGCGGTTCTACCACCGTCACCTCGTCCATTTCGTGATTCCCCAATTTCCGTGAACGTGGCCGTGGTATTGTTCAGGAGCTCTCTCCGGGGGTTCAACGGCGGCGTGTTGCCAAAATCGTTGAGGTCGGGACGGATATCGACGTAGTGGTGCGTGGCGGTGGAAGACGGATCGGTGGCCATGCTCGTGAAGTGGAATGCTACGCTCGGAGTGTATTGTTCAACGTTCATGGCACTCTTATAGGGCGTCAGTGGATCTCTGCTTCCTTCCATTTTTGTTTCGTTTTTAATTATTTTATTGTTATTTTTTACTTCATTGACCAAAGTACATTACTTTTTTTATTGGCAAATCATATGTATTTTTAAATTTTAAATGTCACATCTTGTCTATATAACATCCTCGCGTCGCCTTCCTCCATTTTTTTTTAAAATTATTTCAAAATTTTCTTTAATTCACCTATTTAATGAGAATATTACTTCATGATTGAACAAAAAATTTCAGTTTTAATTGTTATCAAAATAATTATATATTCAGTCATATGACTAAATGTCTATCAAAAGATCCTCTTTCTTTTTGTAATATTTTTCCTATATTTTTATGTAATATTTAATTTTTTTACAATTTTTCCTATATTTTTAATTTAATTTTTATTTATTTTTCCTTTCTTTCTCAACGTTCCACTAGTTTGTTGCATCATTTAAAACTTACCAATGCTTCTCATCATTAGTTTGTGTATACATACTAGTTTCCTCCATTCTTTTTTTCCTCCTTGTTTTTGAATTATTTTGACATTGTTTTTTACTTCATCCATAAATATATTTAATGAGGATATTGATTTTCACAAATTATACTTTTAACTCTTTAAATTATACTGCCGTGTTATTCATAATAAAAAATATTTTATATTTAATAAAAATGTGCAAACCAAGTAACTTTTATTTGCAAATAAAATAAAATGTTAAATAGTGGAAACAAATTCTCTTCAATTTGTGATATTCTTGTTATATTTTTTGTGAATTTTGTTACATTTTAGGTTTATTTTTAATAAATTATTGCGACCACGAAAAAATGTATGAGTAATTAATATGCGCTATTTTTAAAGGCCATTGCTAGAGTTTCATAACTTATAAGTATATTTTTTAAAAATAATTATAATGACAATAAGATAAAAATGTAAATTAAGGTCATTAATTTTTTTTTATTTGTGGTTACAGTACTTCCACAATGATGGTATTTTATTCTGTATTTTTAATTTCCAAATTCTCAATGGGATTATTATGTTCTTTTAAACAAAATGACATTTATTTGACAATTCAGTTGCAAGTAAAAAAAATGATTCAAACTTATTTTCTCAAAATAAGTCTGATCATTATTTAAGATAATAAATCAATATTTATAAACTTTAAAAATCTCTGGGAATAGTCCACCTCTCACCTCTGGTTTTCTAGATCATTTGGAGGTTGCGTCGGTTCTTAGAGGAGGTTGTACCCCATGCATGCAGTTGGGTTATCATGTAGTCTAGAGCAGGACCGACCTAGGGACGAAATATAAAGGGTGCAGATAAAAAAATAACTTATTACATGTAATTACACAAAATTTAATCAAATTAACAAAATGAAAAATTATTCTAGAAACAATGTGTATTAAAAATAACTTATAATTATATATTTTATTTATTTTAATTGAGATATATATTTTTATTATTCATCATGTCTTTTTTTTTATTTATCATGTTTATCTTGCAAGTTGAATTATCATATAGTTCCGTCTCTGGTTTAGAACTATTATCACCTGACTAATTTGATATGTAGGTGGGAGCGAAAAAAGTTAATTATTCCTGAACATGCGGTGGCTCCAAAGATCGAACTCATTGCTATTAGTACCTATCAATCACTTGGAACGCAGTCCGTTATCACTGCCCCAATCGTTAATAAAATTTTTATTATAGCTCAAGGATTTAAGTTTGAATGAAAAATCTTTAAGAGTCTCCTTACAAAACTAATCTCCAAATGATATTCTTCCGAAAACGTCAAAAAGTCTGCGGCAAAGTTGTCTTTGCGACTAACAAATTTACGTATAAATTTTTTAAAAAGTGAAATGAGATTCCAGATATCATTCAACATGGCTGAGATTCTTCATAATGGGTTCATTCCTTTTACTAAAGATTGGGAATCGGATTCAAAAATAAGTTTTTTGGTATCTATCCCCATTCTCATCGTCCAAGATTCATCTCTTTGAGGCACCTTTCTATGTACAGAGAGAATTGATCATCAACGTCCATGTTAACCAAGTCGACTCATCACTTATGCCAATTCAGTAGCTGTAAGTCTGCAACTGCTGAGTCTTTTTTTATTAATTTCCCATACGTCAATACAATGCTATAAGTAAAGAAATTTTCGTCGTCGACAATCAAATCATGCATCACCGTTACTGTAAAAGTCACTTCTTTGAAAATTTTAGATTCCGTAAGAGATTTTAAGTTTTCTATATTTTTCATGCCGATATGAATGAGTCAACTATTAGTAATTTACTCTCTACATATATAAAGAGAATAAAATTTTGGGTAGCAAATTGAAAAAAAAAATCACTTATCAATCAAGGGATAGAGGCTCTACTCATTTTCATATTACAATAAATATCCCAAATTTAAATTTATTGTGTAATTATGGCACTTTAGTATCTGATGAGCATGAAATTCGTTTTAAGAATAAATTTATCTATATTTAAGTCCATGTTCTATTGCAAATGTTAACTATTATTTTGTTCTTATATGGGCTGCATGGTTAACTAATTCACTTCAAGGTGATACAGTGCTCATAGTCAAAGCATATGTCAAATATGAGCACTTGACCACGTCAACCAGCTGATCCAAATTGATGTTTGCATCAAATTTAAGCGTGCAACACGCAATAGACAATGATATATATATATATATATATATATATATATATATATATATATATATATTCAAATAGTTGTATCCCTGATAGAATAATGATCGTTTGAAAATGGAATCACGGTTTCTCTTAAGCTCTCGGTGCATAATTGAATTGACATATTAATTCGGATTGTGTTTGATTGGAGCGAAATTTAATGATAAAGAATAAGGTGGTTAATGTGATAGGAAAAAGTAGATGTGATGGATGAATTTTTTATCAGTTTTGAATTAAAAATAATTATTATAATTATGAAGTATAATTTTATTTTTAATTAAAATAAAATTATAAAATTAAAATTTTTTATGGGAAAATTTTTGTTAAAAGATATATTATATAAATATAAAAAATTATTTTTAAATTAATTATATTTAATAAAATAACAAGTAAGAAATTATATTATATAATTCCTTATTAAAATTATTTTATATTTATTAAATAAATTATTTTATAAAAAATATGATGTGAGAGAAATTAAAAAGAAAAAAAAATAAATTTTGAAAAAAAATCATCACGTCAACCTCAAAAGACAAAAAAAGTTGGTGTGGTTCTGTTTCACAAAAAATGATAGAATCGTGAAGATGAAATGGGGTCACATGACTCTAATTCCACCACATTTATTTTCGCTTCAGAATTCGATTTTGGAGCGGTGTTTGAGGAATCGGACGGAACAAGAATGCAGTTCCTGTTCGATTCCGCAAATAAATGGGCCTAAATGTACAAGGTCCAAATAAATTGGGAAACCGACTAGCGTTAATTGTCCAAGCGGCCATGCAAATAAATGGGTGGGTTAGAATTACTAAGCTCAATTAGCATAAGTTTAATTTTTGAGTAGTTAGTAGTCTTAAGTTTAATTTTTGAAGTCACTATTTGGTTAGAAAAATACCGTTACACTCTTTACCTTGAACTTCAAATTAATCATATATTAATAATCTTGAATACCGAGTTTAGAGCGGATTAGAATGGAGGAGGGTTGTTCACGCATCTTCTTGCAAAATTTTGCACTGGAGTGACTGCAATAAAGAAGTAAAAAATAAGTTGCTAACTAATAAAGAAGTTGTTCGAGTCAATGCCATGTCCAGCGAAATCGAAATATCAGAGTTCGGAATTCAGTGTCATGTCTCATCCACATTTTGATTAGGAATAACTCTCGATTTACTTAAAAGAAATCTAGGAATTCATTTTGGTTTCATTATTTGTCTCTCATTAGTACTCAATGGTTACCGCATTGTTGACAATTAGTTATTAATTAATTATGATCAATTATTTATTTAAAAATTTAAAAGTAATGGTCACTTTGTAATATAAATTATGTTACTTCTAATTAATGTTGTAACACTCCAAATTTCACTCTCAAATTATTAAATTATCAAGAACAATTGGGTCGCCCATTCATCATCACATAATTATAATAAAAATATAATTTTCATAATTCAGTGGAAACATAAAACCATTAAATAAAATAAAAGAATCTTTCCTTAAATACAAAAAACTTCATAAAAATATCAAAATTATGATTATAGAATTGAAAATATCTCTAAGCATCATCATTTATAATAATTTAAAACATCTCAAAACTATAATCAAAGAATTTCTTTTAAAAATAAAATTTGAGTTCCCTAAAACATGTGATTCAACATCCTAGGACCAGTGTGCAATTTTTGTCATCATGAGTTAAGCTGCCACCCATCTAATTACTATGTATCTGCACGGATATATGACATAGAGGTTTTCTTGTTAGAGTATGTAAAGATCATGCTATGCGATATGATGATTCTAAATAGGATATTACATGATATGCATCATCTTTATATAAAAAAAGTAACAATATGCATGCCATCTTCTATACATGAGATCTACGTGTTAGTTATCAATAATAATCTATCATTATGTATTTATAAACAATAGCATGAAGGACATGTAATCATCATTGTACTCATGGTATGGACATTCATAACACTTCATCATTCAATTCATAGGCACATAAGTGAAGTTCACTTATCATAACTGTTGCCTCAGTAACTTTCCTCAGAGTTATTTTATAACCTTTTGGACTTCCACTTTCGTGGGACATCATTTCATTTCATCGATTATTGATCCTTTCTTATTAACATTATATCTTCCGATAGTTAGGATTTATGTCGTTGCCCTCTCAATAGGCTAGCTAGACCTAGGAAGCAATGCTCTCCTCTCACCCGAAAGTGATATCAGAATGCACACACCATTGTCGGTATATGTAACGATCATTCTGGACTCTCGTCTAGGGGTGACATCAAAATGCACACACCATTGTCGATGTGTGTAACGATCATTCCGGGCATTATCCGATAAGGGCCATAGAGGGTTGACATATAATATCATCCACAACTGGGTTCATTATGCTTTGCAATCAATAAACATTTACGTCGCTTAATCTCCAAATTTTAACATAGTTACGTGGGGAACATACATATACGTATATATAGGTTCTTATACTATCATCAAGCATCGATACATACTATTAATACTTTGAAAATAACATTTAATATACTATATAAGGTTTTAGCATCGGTCACGATCGTGAAACGGGTGGCCGTGATAGAACCCCAAACATCACCCTTCTATCACAGTCGTGCCCGGATGTAGTCACGTTTGTGCAATGACCAATGTTGTAAGATCCGACCCAGCATTCATCTTGGATTGCTCAATGGGTAAGGTCGGACCGAATGGTCGGACCGGATTATAATAAATTAATACAATTAATAAAAATATGTATAAAATCAGCATATATTGTGTCACTAATCATAATGACATAATAATTTTTTCAATCACAACTCAACACAATCGATAATTTAAATCTAAAACTAATCCATAAAATAACATAACAACATTAAAGAATTAAATGCAAGTTCATAAGATAACATAATTGAACACAAACTTACAATTTACAAAATTCATAAAGTACCATAACAACATATAAATGTACGCAAACACAACTCATTTCATAAGTTAGCATAACATTTCACAATCAAACACAAATTTTAAGTGTCAACAACTTTTTGTAAACATAAAAAACATAATAACAATGGTGAAATTCATAATTCTTTCACAAAGCATCAAAATTAAATACTTTTCTTCAACACTCTTCATCTTGAGGAAAAGAATTCAAATTGACTTCAAAATCGTCAACATTGTTTTCTTCCACATCATCTTAAAAAAATATAAATGAAATGAGTTAAAAATCATACTTGACATAGCATCGAATTCTTGGAAGACGTTAAAAAATTTACTTAAATCCCTAACCCCTCTTCTTCAATTTACTTAAAAAAATTCACCTTCCACCGTCCGACGCCCGACCTCCGACGCCCGACGCCTGACCTCCTCCTCCGCCACCTCTGTCGCCTCCTTCACCGTGCCGATGTCCACCTCCACGGCCCTCCGCCTCCACCATCGCCTCCTCCTCAACCGTGCCCCTCCGCCGCCCTCCACCTCCACTGCCTCCTCCGACGTCCGCCCCCGCCTCCGCCTCCTCCACCGCGCCCCTCCGCCTACTCCACCGCGCCCGTCCGCCACTTCCACCGCACCCCTCCGCCGCCCTCCATCGCCGCCTCTGCCTTCTCCACTGCCCTCCGTCACCGCGCCGACGTCAGCCTCTGCCTCAACCGCCGCCTCCTCCTCCTCCTCCTCCCCCATCCGCGTCGACATCCGCCTTCGCCGCCTCCTCCACCACGCCGATGTCTGCCTCTGCCGCCCTCCGCCTCCACCGCCTCCTCGTCCTCCACTGCGCCCCTCCGCCGCCCTCCGCCGCCACCGCCTCCTCCTCCGACGTCCGCCCTCCGCCTCCACCTCCTCCACCACGCCCCTCCGCCTACTCCACCGCCTCCTCCACAGCACCCATCCACCACCTCCACCATGCCCCTCCGCCGCCTCCATCGCTGCCTCCGCCTCCTCCACTGTCCTCCACCACCACGCCGATGTCAGCCTCCGCCTCAACCGCCGCCGCCTCCTCCTCCCTCCGCGCCGACTTCCACCTCCATCGCTTCGTCCACCGCGCCGATGTCCTCCTCCGCCTCCACCGCCACCTCCTCCTCCACCGTGCCCCTCCGCCGCCCTCCGCCTCCTCCTCCGACGTCCGCCCTCGGCCTCCGCCTCCTCCACCGTGCCCCTCCGCCTACTCCACCACCTCCTCCACCACGCCCGTCCGCCACTTCCACCGCGCCCCTCTGCCTCCCTCCACCGCCGCCTCCGCCTCCTCCAACGCCCTCCGCCACCGCGCCGACGTCCGCCTATGCCTCCACTGCCGCCTCCTCCTCCTCCTCCTCCCTCTACCTCGTCCGCTCTCCACCGCCGCCTCCTCCTCCTCCACTGCCCTCCACCACCGCGCCGACGTCGGCCTCCGCCTCCACCGCCCATCCTCCTCCTCCTCCCTCCGCCTCGTTAGCCCTCCACCACCACCTCCTCCTCCTCCATCGCCCTCCGCCACCGCACCGACGTCCGCCTCCTCCTCCTCCCTCCACCTCGTCCGCCTGCCGACTATGCTCCTTTGTCGGCCGTCGCCTACCGCTTTCCTCCACCGCTGTCCGCCGCCATCCCTCACCGGTTAAGAAGGTACTAGCCTGCCACCATTTATGTTAAGTTAATTATTAATGCATGAAGTTAAATACTACTTAATTACTTGAAAGTTATGAACTAATGCATGTTAAGTTAAATATTACTTAATTACTTGATTGTTTTGTTGTTAAGTTAGTTAGTAATGCATGTTAAGTTAAATACTACTTAATTACTTGAAACTATTGTTGTTAAGTTAGTTACTAAGGACGTACTAAGTTAGTAATGCATGTTAAGTTAAACTATTTTTTTCATAATTCTAGAACCTCTTTTTGATCATGTTCTCATAAATTTTACTAAGGATGTACTTCCACATTCTTGGTGATAAAATGAGATTATGATTCAACGATGAAGTACTTGAAACATATGATTTTGGACTTCATAAGTTCAAAATCACACATTTCAAGTACACGAATTTATTGACATATTGCTTAATGTTGTCCGTTACAGAAATGATAAAGCCAGATCGTAGTTGGATTCGTCATTGGAAGGATAAACATGGCGTCATGACTGAATAATATAAGGATGATGTTGATGAATTCATTAATGTGGCATATCAAAATGAAGGTGTTGCTTCTTCATATGGCGAAATCTTATGTCCATGCCGGAAGTGCAAATGTTATCAGTGAAAAGTAAGATATGATGTGTAGAAAGATTTGTATTACAACGATTTCTTGCTGACATACACCAGTTGATTCTTTCATGACAGAAGAAAGATGGTCTAAAGAAATAAGTAATGTAGATATCATTGTGGGCGACTCGAGCAATCCGTACAGGGACATGATACAAAATGCAATGTTAGGAGAAAATGTTGACGAAACATTGATTGAAGAAGACCCGAATCCTTCGGCTTCTAAGTTTTATAATCTTCTTGAAGAAGCAGATAAACCTTTATGGGATGGATGCGTGAAGCAAACTACACTTTCTGCAGTGGCACAACTAATGAACTTAAAATCAGAATTCAATATGAGCAAAAGTTGTTTTGACCGGATGCTTGCCATTATTAAGAGTATGCTTCCAACTTTAGAGAAATTACCGGGACATTTTTACAAGTGCAAACGGTTGATGAGAGATTTAAGATTGGAATATTAGAAGATTGATGCATGCCGCAATCATTGCATGTTGTACTACAAGGAAAACAACTCACTTATGAGTTGTTCTATTTGTGGCGAGCCCAGATTCAAGCCCAAAAAGAATTATCAAAGTTCGAAAAAAATGTGGCAAATGCAACATTTAGATACTTTCCGATTGTTCCAAGATTATGACTATTTCTTTTTGAAAAAATTGCATCATTTATGAGGTGGCACAGAGAAGGGGCACGTGAAGATCAAAATTCAATTACACATCATTCGGATGCGGAGGCATGGAGACGATTTGATGCACTTCATCTGACTTTTCTGCAGAATCATGCAATGTTAGATTAGGATTTTGCACCGATGGCTTCAACCCATTTGGCTCATCAAGTACCGCTTATTCATGTTGGCCAATTTTTGTGACACCTTATAATTTGCTTCCAAGCATGTGTATGAGACGAGAGAATATATTGCTTACCTGCACTATAAAAAAATCCTCAATTTGCGACCACCAAATTGTGGTCGTAATATAACGACTATTTTGCAACCATTTAATCTCCAAATAATTCCAATTTTTTGCTCAAATTATCTTAGAAATATTGCGACCACATTGTGTCAGTTTTTTCATTGATCGCAATATTTAATAAAAAATTAGCGTGGTTCTTCTTGGCGAAAATATAAAAAAAATAAAAGTGCGACAAATTTGCAACAATTTTATATTTGTTTATATTTTAAAAATATTGCGACCATTTTTATTTGGTGGCAATCATTTGTGATATTTCTTTCATTTTTTAATAATAATATAATAGACAAATATTTAGTTGCCACCTGCATTTACTTGGTAGAATGTTGTAAACTTTCCTACTTTCCCTCTTAATCCCTCCTCCCTTTTTCAGCCCGTGCCCTAACTTATTTCCTTTTTTGTGCCTCTTGTGAGTTACTTCCTGCACATCTGCCGTGATTTGGTTGGTATTCTTAGGAAGGTTCTCTTTTCCTCTTCCTCCTTTTGATTCGTTTTTGCTATTTTTGTTTAATTGTTTCATAAGTTCTCTCATCATGATCCTACAATTCCCCACGTTGAAGGTATTCAAATGCCTTAGAGGTTGCTTGTGACCAGTGCTCATTGTCTCTCCTTGACAACATTGTCTTTGCTTGGGCATCTAGGAGCTGCAAGCGTTCATTGTTGTCAAGTTAGTTCTTTCTTTTTATAATCTCCTTTTAGGTTTTTTTTTGTTAGTTATTAACATTTCTTTTGTTCTTTTTTTTTTTGTTTTTTTCCCTCAAACTAGTGATTAATGATTTTGTGCTTCTTCTTGATGGCTTCTTATATACTTATGTTTCAGTTAAAATTTTTTATAAATATTTATGTTGTTGCTATGTTAACTACTCCCATGCCCTGAAAATTATATATGCTATCATAATGATAATGATCTGCTTTATAACCTTTGTGGAAAAGAAAACCATGTACTTATGTGAAAAATGAAATGATTTACTTTGAGATGACTTCACAAAATGATTTTAAGTTCATGCAATGGCTGCTGCCATCCTTCCTTTCCCCAATGATAAGCTTCAAATGCTTTCTTTTGGAGTAGAAAAACCAACAAAAAAATCATTAAACCATTTTATATTTTGAACATAGCAATAAGAAATGAGAATATAAGAGGATTTATCTCATTGGTTAATTGACTCCTTAGTGGGTAAATGAGTTTACTCTTTGGTATTAAGTAGATAGTGAACTTTTTTCCCTTAGTCAAGACTTATGATGAGTTGTTTTTTCAATTGCTGAGAGGACACTAGTTTCTTGGTGCCAAAAGTTAAAAAAAAAATAAATAGAAGAGGAAATATGTGCTATAGATGTTCTTGATGACCCACATGTAGAATGCAATTCCACCTATCAAGCCTTCTCTTGTAGATGTGCTTGATGACCACCTATCAATTGTGCCTCAAAAGTTCCTAACCATTCAGATCAAGCAAGAAAGGTCTCACTGGCTCTGCCTTATTTGTTAAAACATCTACTACGTCTGAACAATCCAATTCCACATATTTAAATCATTGTTGCCATGCCAATTGGAGCTCCATTAAGGCTCCACATATTTCTACTTCAATTAGAGTGGCAACTTCAAGCCTATGCATGAACCCCAAGAATCATTGTCCTATATCATCCCAGAGAAGACCACTTGCACTTGATCTTATGCCTAAAGTCACTACTGCCCCACCAATATTTATCTTGATCCAAACCCCAGTGATGGGTTCCACTTGGTGGGTAATCAAGAGGTCCCTCCCTATACTTATGACTTCAATTGAGTGAACTTGTGTGAAACTTGCTGCTTCATTTTTTATAATCTCCTCTAGGTTGTAGGGATTTGAGGTACTGATTTTAAGATCTTTCTATTTCTCCACATGCAAAATCTCCACCGTGCCATAGCAAAAAAGTTTTGGCCATGCTACTACTCCTTCATTTCTCATCCTTTTGTTCAAGTTAGTTTTTTATCATTCCTGAAGATGAGATCAAAGAGAATATCATGTCGCGAGGAGGGAAGTAATGAATCCATAATTTTATTACTCAATTACATTATCCGATGGTGTGGATAATTGTTTCCTTGAAATTAGCACATCTTGGACACTTGTTTGTCTCCATGTGTCTTCTAAACTTCTCTGCATTGGTCATTAGATGCCCATGTGTAGCCATCCAAAAATGAAGCACAGCTTCTCTGGCCCTTTGACATTTCAAACTATTTTTCAAGTATTTTTGTGGAAAATGACATGCATACTTAATTAGTCATGTTCAGTATGTGATACTAGAACTTAACATATTAACTACCATTGCCTTAAGAAAAAAATCAACATGCTGTGTTCTATCAAAAACTCAATATTAAATCATGGATATTTATTAATTAAATCAAAATGTTGGAGGTATCTCTTATTCTTATAGTATTATTTTTTATTTAATTTTCTAGCATCTTCATAGACAAGATATTTCATGTAAGCTGAAAAGCAGTTTGATTTGTTTTCTTTTCCTGAAGGACAATTATAATATTTCTTTTGTGATATGTCAGTTTTTTATTATTTTAATTTTAGAAAATTATAGTCACTGTGATTTCATTTCACCATATATATTTTTGGATTTCTTATACTTTAGATATGTGTCATATTTGTTTCTCTAACAAGGTTAAGGAAATTAGGATTCCTTCCAAACTAATACTACATGAGTTGCTGACCAATTTTTGTCTCATATCCTGATTATATTGGTTAGAATAAATAAGTCAGAAATTCGTGTCATATTGCATGCGCACTATAACTAACTTTGATTAATAGGAAAGTCATCATTGGTTTATGCTAACTTTAATTAGTTGACTTTGTAGGAAAAATGAGTAGATCAAATAGGACGTGGATGTATTGTAGGCAAAATTCAAGGGGGCTGATTAATAGGCAGTTTATTGAGGGTTTAGAAAATTTTGTTAGTTTCGCGTGTTCTCAGCCTCGATTTATGGATGGGGAAAAGATTCGTTGTCCATGTCAAAAGTGTAAAAATCGTAGGTATCTCATGCTAGATGATGTCCGTTATCATTTGGTAAGCAAAGGATTTGTTGAAAAATATTATGTTTGGAATTGTCATGGAGAAGAAGATATACAAGTAGAACATCATAGATCACTTGATGACATACAAATGGAAAATGAATCTTTTAATCCATTTCGCCAAATGATCTTAGATGTGGCTGGTCCAAGCTTTAACCCTAGTAGTGCCATTAATATCGATGGAGCTGAGACGTCAATGGACTTCAACACTAATAATGGACGTCCATCTTCTTCTTTTGAGCCTCCAATCGAAGAGCTACCTAATCCAAAAGCTCAACAATTTTATGATATGCTTGCCGCAGCTGATTCTGAATTGTACAAAGGGTGCACTAATCATTCTCAAATGTCCATGGTTGCTCGTTTGTTGAACATTAAAGCTGAGAATCATTTATCAGAAAAGTGCTTTGACAATATGGTGCAACTTATTCGTGATGCTTTACCAAATGATAACATCATGGTTGATAGTTTTGACCAAACAAAAAAATTAGTGAAGGGATTGGGTCTGCCTGTTAAAAAAAATAGACTGTTGCAAATTTGGTTGCATGTTATATTGGAGAGAGGACAAGGAGCTCACAAATTGCAAATTCTGTAGTTGCCTTAGATATAAAAGAAGTGGTGGATCATACAAGAATAAGAATGTACCATATAAGCAAATGTATTACTTTCCTCTAATTCCAAGATTGAAACGTTTGTATGCATCGCAAGCAACTGCTAAAGATATGCGTTGGCATGCTGAGCATGCACAAGAGCAAGAAGTTATATGCCACCCATCTGATTCTATTGCATGGAAACACTTCAATATAATACATTCTGAATTTGCTGCTGAAACTCGAAATATTAGACTTGGCTTATGCACAGATGGTTTTCAACCATTCGGACAATCTAGTAAGCAGTATTCATCTTGGCCAGTAATTGTCACTCCTTACAATTTGCCTCCATGGATGTGCATGAAAGAAGAATACATGTTCTTGACCATTATTGTGCCAGGGCCTGATAATCCAAAACTAAAACTAGATGTCTATTTGCAACCTCTAATATATGACCTAATAATATTGTGGGAAACAGGGGTTGAAACTTATAACATTTCAAAGAAACAGAATTTTCAGTTACATGCAGCACTTATGTGGACAATAAGTGATTTTTCAGCATATTTCATGTTGTCAGGTTGGAGTACAGCAGGCAATCAAGCGTGCCCTCATTGTATGAATGAGTCACAAGAATTCAGATTGAAGTATGGCGGAAAAACAACATGGTTTGATAATCATAGAAAGTTTTTGCCTAAAGAACATTCTTTTAGGAAGAATAAAATAAACTTTCTTCGTAATAGACAAGAAACAAGGCAAGCCCCTCGAATTAAAAATGGTGAGGAAATTTTATACGAGATAAGTAGGCTGTGCCTAAAGAAAGTAACTGAAGTTGGCTTTAAAGAAGTGAATGACATCATCATAAAGAATCATGGTTGTGGGTGGAAGAAGAAAAGTATTTTTTGGGACTTACCATATTGTTCACATTTAATTCGTCACAATCTTGATGTCATGTATATTGAAAAAATGTGTTTGAAAATGTTTTCAACACTGTTCTAAATATTGAAGGAAAAACTAAAGATAACGCCAAAGCAAGGCAAGATGTGGCTTGGTATTGTAATCGTAAAGAGTTGGCCATAGATCCACAAACAAGAGAATATAAGAAAGCATGTTATAGCTTAGATAAAAACCAAAAACATGTCCTATTAGAATGGGTAAAAAATCTTAAGTTCCCAGATGGGTATGCTTCGAATTTGGGAAGATGTGTGGACATGAAAAAATATAAGATGTTTGGCATGAAAAGCCATGATTGCCATGTATTTATGCAAAGATTGATTCCTGTTGCTTTTCGTGAACTGCTACCAAGCCACTTTTGGAAAGCTTTGACAGAGCTGAGCCTATTTTTTAAAGATCTTACTTCGACTTGTCTTCGCGTAAAAGACATGGAAAGACTTGAAACAGAAATCATATTAATATTATGTAAATTGGAGTGCATTTTTCCACCTGGATTTTTTGATTCCATGGAACATCTTCCAAGTTCCATGTTCCAATTCACTTACCTTATGAAGCAAAGATAGCTGGACCTATGCAATATCGGTGGATGTATCCCTTTGAAAGGTAATTGGTGCAACATGAATTGTTCTTGCAAGTATTTGATATGTTAATTTTAAAAAATAAATAAATTCAAATTTTGTAGGTACCTCCGTCATTTAAAAATAACAATTGGTAATAAAGCTTGCGTCGAGGCCGCAATGTGCAATGCATACTTATTAGACGAATCCTCAAGATTCTTTTCTCACTACTTTGAATCTCATGTTGTAACAAGAAATCGATTGGTTCCACGTAATGACGATGGGGGAGAAATGGATGTAATTGCTGAAAATCTTGCAATATTTACATATCCTAGACGATTAGGAGGTCAAACACATACAAAATTTTTAGATGATGTTGAGTATAAAGCTGCTCAAACATATGTGTTGTTAAATTGTGAAGAGGTTAAACCATTTGTAAGGTGAGAATTTAAGTATGATATGTAATTTATGCATTTTACAAAGTTAATTATGAAGTTCTAACTACAATGTTATATATATTTATTTGATTCTCAAAGTTTATACAAAGAAAGACTACAGATGGAGTCATCCTTTCTAAATGATAGTCAAATAGAAGAAAATCTTGGGAAGTACTTCTGGATGTGGTTCAAGGAATATGTAAGTGTTGATATGACACCCTTTGGTCTAATTGTTAAATAAAGTGATTAATTTTTTATCACTATGTAGGCACAAGCAAATCCATTTGACAATGTATTTCTCCAAAAGCTTGCAGAAGGTCCAAATAAGAAAGTCAATTGCTACTCAGTGTGTTTTGTTAATGGTTATAAATTTCACACTATGGATCACACTTCAATTAGAGCTTCGATGAATAGTGGAGTTTGTATAAAAGGGTCAAACTTTATGGAAGACGATGTTGACTACTATGGTCGCATTGTAGAGATTGTTGAGCTTGAATATGCTGGGTTACCAATGAAGATAACAATATTATTTAAGTGTGAATGGTTTGACCCCAAAATAGACATTGGTACAAAGGTGCATAAACAATACAAATTTGTCGATATTAACCAAAGGAGAAGATATGCAAAGTATGAGCCATTTGTATTGGCTATGCAAGCAAGCCAAGTTTGTTACGTGCCTTATCCAAGTTTAAAAAATGATAAAATTGATTGGTTAAATGTGTGTCATATAAAGCCAAGGAACATGGTTAAAATGCCAAAGGATGATGAAGAAATAACACCTACAAATATCACCCCATTCCAAGTAGAAGTAACTGAAGGCCATGATATTGACATGGAAGATTATGAAGTGACCTTGGTTGACCCTTCAAATGAGCTAATAGATATGAATGATCCAAGTGGTGAGGAATTATTTTTAGACAACGAAGAATTGGAAAATTCTTCTAGCAATGAATACGAGACCTCAGAAGATGAAGAGGAAGAATTTGAGGAGGAAACAGATTCTGATTAGACTTCCTATATACTATTTTTTCATGTATGTAATGATTCTATACATAAACATTAAGTCTATTACTTGATATGATTATTTTCTTTTTCTACAATAATTATGCTTTGAACTAATTAAAATAATTATTTTGTACTTATAGGTCATAACATGTGGAGAAAGATCTTATCGGGGTACACGTGGTGCAAGAAGATGATTGGGTTTAGGTCGGGGTGGTACATGTGGAAATATGCCAAGTATACCTTCTCAAGCTTCACCTACAATGGTGAATGCAGTGGCAACTAATTCATCTAATACACCAACCAGTAACACATCAACTCCAGCATCAGATTCAACTAATGCAGCTGATCCTCTTGAAAATTTAACTGATTCAATGTCTCATAACACAAACAATGAGGATGGACGAATGTTTATTACACTTGACGGAAAAATGTGTGTATTTTTATTCAATTATGTTTAACTAAAATGATGGCATGCAATCTATTTTGTTAGTTAACTATAATATGATTTCAATTTTTATGTTGATATTTATTTTATCCTTAATTATTCATCATAATGTCAATGCTATTAGGATAAAGCCTTCTGAGCCATGCTCAAGATAGATAAGAAAAATATTTTAGCAACGACTAGATGAAGAAGGAATTCGATGGAAGACAGTCTCCCAAAACGCCAAGGATTTTTATTTTGGGGAGTTTAAGGTAAATATTATTACTTCAATATGTTAGTTAACAAGTAAACATCAGTTTTGTTTTAAAATATTTATTTCAGCATGGTTTTCAATAATTGGACTTCTCTTTCAACATGTAATATATATCAAGAAATATATAATAGTTTCTGTTGCATTTAATTTGTTAGTCTTTAAAAGGCTATGATATCCTCATAATTCAACAGGAATCCAAATCTTGACATCAACCAATAATTTTTTTCAGAAATATTTCAAATGGAACCCACTCCTTGACAGCAATGTAAGAGCAGCATTCAACCAAAAGGCAGCGATTCAATACAAAGATTTTATTAGTAGAATCAAGTCAGAGACTCAAAGACCTTATTATGTTCCTGAAGCTGTATGGCTGCATTGGAGACAACTCTGGGACAATCAGGAAGTCCAAGAAATTGTTGCTCGTAATTTTGCAAATCGTCATGCTG
This sequence comes from Pontederia crassipes, assembly GCA_030549335.1. Classification (NCBI taxonomy): domain Eukaryota; kingdom Viridiplantae; phylum Streptophyta; class Magnoliopsida; order Commelinales; family Pontederiaceae; genus Pontederia; species Pontederia crassipes. The sequence goes on from CM060198.1 coordinate 10,647,977, forward strand.
GAAATGATGGTGGTGCACGTGGGTTCCATACTGGTGGTTCCATAACTGCAATAGAACATAAAAGAAGATTGGTTAGCTGAAAACCTTTTAAGAATGCATTAAGTCTTTTTTAGGATTGACGAACATTCTTGCAGATCTAGTATAACATCTTGCTTGTGAAAATTTAAGCCTAAATTATCCCCTTAAATATTTAAAATTTTGTCACTACAATTGTGTTGCCTATGATCAATGCATTAAAATGTTGCCTAGATTGTTTGTTTCTTTTCTCTTTTTTTGCATGATAAGAATTTGCAAGTTCTTAAGAATGTTATGGATTAAGTGTATTTACTTATCCTTATAATTTTGTAACAATTACATGAAGAAACATTACTAGGATCCTATGAATGCATTTTGTTATCACATATGAGCAAATATATGTAGAGACTATAGTCATTAGAAACACCATATCTAAATCGGACTGAAATATGTGTACCAGTTATAGTCACATACAACATATTTAGTAATAGGACACTTTCCTGTAAAGAGCTCCAAACAAAGAAAGAAAGGTAGAAATAATATTACAAATGCCAACAGTTATGTACAATGAATATATTCCCAGCATGATATTTACTAAATTGCCAAAACAAGGAAAAAAGGTCTTAGTTGTCAATTGTTAGGTTGACAAGGAACTAGTGCATTCAAATAGAATACATGAACAAAAAAATAAACATAAAAGTATTCCAAGTAACAGTCCGTAGTGAATTCTTTGTTTATGCTCATTTAAGTCCACATGTGCATAGTATAAAATATTTTTGTCTTCAAACTCTCCATTACTTAAAGGGATCTCTCCATCTTTGTAGGGTCTAATTCTCACTAGACATAAATCATATATGAAAATGATATTAGTTGTAGCCAATCAAGAATAGTCATTCTGGTTTGGTTTTTATTATCTATGATTCCCCTAATTGGAAAACATATTGTAAAACCTGTAAGTTAATTGTTATTAATGAATCATCATTGTTTAGAATATTTCCATCAAGTTATTTAACATTAACATATTTGAGTAGTTTGAATCTTGAATGTCCTCTCACATATTTTTTCTAACATGTCTTGGTATTTTTGACTTTGTGCTTATTCTTCAATGTTAGTCTATACATTGAGTTGCTCTTATTTTTTTTAATACAGATTGAAATTGTTTTTATTATAGTTTGTTACCATACTATTTTAGTTGATTTCTTTATATAATAATCTGTTGATTTTTTTTTTATTTTTAATAGGAGGAAGAACTTGGACGAGAGATGTCACTATATGAAGTGTTTGTACATATGCATACAATCAATCATGATGGCACTAATTTTGTTAATGATAGGGCTCGAGAAGTCAACGTTAGTAATATTTAACTCGTGTTTTTAGTCAATAGACAATTGATGATTTTATATATATTAACATTGATGGGAACTATTAATTGTAGGAGAAATTTAAGCAACTTTTAGAAGAAGCCGATGATACCTCTATTGATCAAAGCGAACTATATTTACAAGCCGTTGAAGCTCGTCCAAATAAGAAAGTGTATGGCATTGGATCACATAATAGTCACATTACTCTTGGTTCTTCTTCTACAGTGCCACCTCCTTCGGATCATATTCCTTTGGATGATTTGGATCGTCGGATTGCGGATATTGTCAAAAATGTTGTTGGACAAATGGTTCCTAATATATTAAGCCAGCTTGGTATTCATTCACCCATTGTTCAAACCCACCATCAGGTTCTTCTCGAAATGAAAGTAATGATGTACAAGAAGGTTCTCCTATGGGGCGAGCAAATGGTTCTATTGAACGCCCTTATGGCATATAGTGATTTTGTTCTACGTTCTTATTTTGATGACGATAGATGTATTTGAATATTTGCACTTTTGGTACTATTATTTTGAACCTGATGTAGTCATCTTGATCGAATTGACTTGTTTGAATGAAATAGGATCATCATTTTGAAATTTATAATGATGTGTAATTTTTTTATTAATTTATAATATTAAATCTATGTAGTTAATGCTATTTTAACAATTCAAAATTTAGGTTTTTTCTTAAAATAAATTGTGACCAAAACATCATAGTTTTTTGTCGTAATTTTTTTACATAGTTTTTTTAGTAAAAATTGTTCATGAATTATTGTGACCAAACTACAACCAATAATAAGCTACATGTGAAAACAACTTTAAATATTGCGACCAAAATGTAACAAGTTGTTTTGGTCACAACTTTTTTTCTATTTTTTTTCTAACGACCAAAGATGAACCACATTTTGCAACCAAAATAATTCAATTTTGCAACCATGACTATGGTCGCAACTTTGCGACCACATCACCTTTGGTCTCAATTTTTTTGCGACGGCCTAAAATGCGACCACTAGGCGCGACCACCAGTTTTGGTCGCAATATTAAATTTGCGACCAAAAACCATTTATTTGCAGCCAAAGTGGTGGTCGCAAATAGCAAAATTTTTTGTAGTGTGTATGATCCCGGGTCCTCGATCTCCTAGTAAAAGTTTAGATGTTTACTTAAGACCTTTAATTGATGAACTCAAGATGTTGTGGGAAGATGATGTGATTACCTATGACAAATCTAAAAAGCAAAATTTCATTATGAATGCCGCATTAATATGGACCATAAGTGATTTTTCGGCATATGAAATGTTGAGTGGTTGGAGCACAAAAGGAAAACTTGCTTGTCCCATATATGAAAAGAATATGAAATCATTTTATTTGAAAAATTGTAGGAAAGTTTCCTGGATTGATTGTCATAGGATGTTTTTGCCATTGGAGAATTCGATGCGTCGTGATCGAAACTCATTTAAAAAGAATGCTTCCGAGAACACTTTGTCTCCAACTCATTTGACGGGACAAGAATTGATAGAGCAAGTGAACAAGCTTAGTGAAGTCTCATTCGGACTGAAGGCTAGTAGTTACAAGAAAATTGAGTTTGTAAGTGAACATAATTGGGAGAAAAGAAGTATTTTTTGAGAGTTGCCTTACTGGTCTTCAAACTTAGTATGTCATAACTTGAACGTCATGCATGTGGAGAAAAAACATATTTGATAACATCTTCAACACTATTATGGATGTTAAAAGAAGAACAAAAGATAGCATACAAGCTCGCGAAGACATGAAATTAATATGCAAAAGACCAGAGTTAGATATCATTCATCTTCAAGATGGTAAATGCAAAAAGCCAAAAACTACTTATGTCTTGAGCGATGATCAAAGAAAAGTAGTTTTCGAATGGGTAAAGCAAATGAAATTCCCCAACGGATATATATCAAACATATCTAATTCTTTTAACTTGGATAATGGGAAGATACATGGGATGAAGAGTCATGACTGTCATATTTTTATGCAAAGGCTACTTCCAATTGCCTTTAAAGAACTTTTGCCAAAGGCTATTTGGGAGGTTTTAATAGAATTGTCTATGTTCTTTAAAGAACTTTGTGCATCCATCGTTCGGAAAGAAGACATCTTTCGGTTAGAGGCTTCTATTGTAATTACCGTGTGCAAGGTTGAGAAGATATTTTCACCTTCTTTCTTTGATGTGATGGGACATTTGATTGTACATCTACCATATGAAACAAAAATTGCGGATCCGGTTCAGTATCGATGGATGTATCCTTTCGAAATGTGCATGTTATATTTGAAAAGGAAGGAGAAGAATAAGGCAAAAATTGAAGGCTCCATATGTGAAGCATATTTCATTGAGGAAGTGTCAAACTTCACTTCAAAATACTTTGAGCCACGCATACAATCATGACACACTCAAGTTCCAAAAAATGATGATGGTGGTGAAAGAGAAGTTGACATGAATATTCTATCCATCTTCAAGTACCCATGTCAATTTCTTGGTGCAGAACGCAAAGTTATCTTGAACGATAGAGATCTCACCGCCGTTGAGAATTATGTTATGGAAAATTGTAGCGAAGTGACGTCGTATCTCGAGTAAGACAATTTGTTCTAATTTGTTATATAATTTAAAGTTAATTATTGCTATATGATTCCATTATATGAAAACTATGAATTCAGAAAATTTGAAGAATTACAGTGAGAAATCAATCTGTTAGTTTCAAACGATGAGTTATTGAAATTACGAGACAAACATTTTGCCGAGTGGTTGAGATGTGAAGTGAGAAATCCTTCAGCTTGTTCTTATAAATTGTTATAAGTTCGTAACTTTTACTAAAGTTTTTAGTTAATTTTGTTATAGGTTATTAATGGCTCAGTCAAAGAGAATAAAATATGATATCTCGGTCATGGCCCAAAGAAATAAGTTCTTAGCTACTGCGGCATCATAGTCAATGGATATCATTTCCATATAGAAGAATATAGCCGACAATGTTCAACTATTAATAGCGGCATATGTGTTCTAGGAAGCATGTATGGGGACAATGACTTTGATTACTACGGTGTTGTAGAAGACATCTTATAATTATCTTATTTGGGAAAATCTAGCAAAGTCGTGATGCTAAAATGCCGTTGGTTCGATTCAGAGAAAGGTGTTCTGATCGATCAAAAGTTTAAATTGGTGGATATTAACCCTCGGTCGAGACTTCGGTCATACGATCCATTCGTATTGGTGGAATAAGCACAACAAGTGTACTATACTAAGTATCCATCGAAAAGAACCAAGGATGAATGGTGGGCGTCATGCAAGGTGAGGAGTAGACTATTCTTAGCAGAAACAATGGTAGATGACAATGAAACATCATCCGTACACAACGATGTGCACATGGATGATTACTATCAAGAAGATAGAGTGAATGAGACGATTGATGTGGCCGATGGAGTTGAGAATTTTCAATTGGTCGATGACGCTGAGCCAATGGAAGAGTTCAATTCAAATGACCTCTTGGATGTGAACTTTGATAATTTTGTTGACGGTGACTTGAACCAAGATTATAGCGACGATGATGAAGATGATGAAAATGAATCAGAATACGAAATAAGCGAATGAATCCCGTAGTTATTCTAATGACATAAACTTTTTACTTCTTTTTTAGGTTATATATGGTTACCGATAATACAAGAAGTTTCTTTTTTTTAGTCATAAAATGAGTGGTCGAGCATCTGTGTCATCTCGCTCTTCCAAGCGTTCACTCCAGATGAGTCAGACATCACAACCATCAGATAATATAATTATTGTCAGCTGCTTATTTATAGTTGATTATAATAGTTAATTTCATTTTTAATAATATCAGTTCCTCCGCTGCCGACGGGGCACGTAGCCGGATCGTCACATAGTAGGCGATCCATTGGTGGGTCTGCTCCGCATATCATTCCAGGTACATGACACATTGTAGGCGATATACAATTTTAAATAGGAGCCAAATTTTATGTATTTTATTATGATGACAATTGCTACCCCACCGCCACCGACGAGAATACTAGACGCTTCACCACATTCTAGCATTGACAAGAGACATCTTATGCCAGGTGATATATTTATTGTTATTGGCATTTCTTAATTAATTATATTTAATAATGTTAGTCGCTACTCCGCCGATAGCACAAGCAGCTAGCTCAATACATTCAGATGAGAGGACTACCACTGATCATGCTACGATACACATCAATCGAGGTGAGAACATTACTGTACATATATGAATTATCACAACTTTAATTTGGTATGACACTAACGATTTATTATGTATTAGGTCCCATAGATGATGTCGGACCTTCACAGCCTACCCCAGCTGTACCGGATGATGATTTCTCTTCGAGTGTTGAAGAGGGGTTACACGATAATGGGGTGGTCACTATGAATAATATTGCTCGACCGTAAGTTAAATAAGTTGTACAAATTTTGTTATAGTTTTGGTTATCATTGAAAATTAATTCTTCTTTGTAATTGGCAGGACCACTGTCATACCCGCTAGTACTGTGCCGGATGTCAGTGCTCTCGTTCTTTCCCACTTGTCAGAAGGGGCCGGATCCTAGAAAGATGTCTCAATTCAAGTGCGGGATGACATCTTTCGAGCCTTTACGGTATGATCTTCTTTTTGGGTTACATAATTTGATTTATATTTATTTTAAAATTACTAAGTTTTAACGTTCTATTTGTAGGAGGCAAATCAGTTTCATCCGGATCTTAGTTTAGGAACGATCCGGAGAGCTTTTGAGGAGGTCGCTGCGAAACGCGTCCGAAATCGATTATACAAGTTTCGTAAGGTCGTCACGTCCGCCGGCCTACAGGGCATACAAAGATGCCCAAGACATATTAGGCGCTCGATTTGGGAGTCCCTCTGTATGAAGTGGTAAGTATGTTTCTTTTAAATTATTTTTATGAAAATTATAGTTTTTGAAAGTGTAAGTATTTGATGTTCACAAAGGACGGATGAACGATGGCAAAGGAAGTCGAAAAAGACAAGAGTTAATCGTCTTTCGAAGCCCAAGGCCCACATCCATACAGGGCATCGACAGTACATGGTAATTTATATATAAATTCAATTTATCAAACTTTTGACTTATACTTATGTTATCAAATTTGAAACTTTATTGTAGGAGGAGAAAGAAGACGGTCCCATAGACTTTCGTATGGTCTATGAGGCCACGCATAAAAGCTAGAAGACAAACGACATGGTCACGTCCACTGCTCGTAGGCTTCTGATAAGTCTCATGACATGGTCATTTCGTTGTTGTCGTTAGTGCACTATTTTTGAAATACAAAATGTTTAAATTTTATAGGATGACTATAATGCGAAAATGGCTGAAAAGTATGAAGATGATCCGAGTACTCAGTCATTAGGTAATATTTCTTCATTGGTTTTGTCATGTTTTTAATTTGTGTTTATTGATATATAATTTATATATTATATGATTATATGATTTTTCTATTTCGTATACGACCCTACTGTTTGGGAGGAGGTGGCCGGCACGACACGAGGGGGGTACTTGCGTGGCCTTGGCATAGCCGCTCAGATACCTAGGAGGATCGGAGGATATGCAGATGGTCCATCTGTTGCGAGCTCATCCGCTGCACCTGATGTGACGCAGCTATCACAGCAGTTATCGAAGCAGATATCGCGGCAGGTGTCGGAGCAGTTATCGCAACAGTTGGCTCCACTATTGTAGGCGATTCAGGGATTGATCTCGACGCAAAATCCATCCCCGCGAGGCTATGGACCGAGCACGTCTGGGTCAAATGTCCGGAATGATAACAATAACTCCCAAATCTAGGATAGAAACAACCCATGAATACAAACAAGGCTTTTGTTACTTATAGATTTAGATATACATATAGATTGTTAGTTCGATTTATTACTTTTCATATTCTTATGTTAAATATTATGCCTGTGATGCTTTTGTATTATTTGTGATGCTCTTATATTGCATGTGATGCTCTCATACTGCCTGTGATGCTTTTATATTGCCTGTGATGAATATCAATGCATTTTTATATGCATTATATAATTGTATGATCTGGGAAGGGGAAAAATGAGGATTGAATGGGTAAAAAACATCTGAAAGTAGCTACTCCATAGCATCCCATTCGCGTCGCAAAGACTGTCGGCGCTGAGTTAAATATATCATCCTTAGCGCCATAGTCGCGTCTCGTTGGCGACGTGTACACCATCATATTGCATCACTTCAGCGCCTTCCTAGCGCCTAGAGTGGTGAGTCGTGGGCGCCGAAATCGCGTCTCATATCTAGCGCCCCTTGTGTGTCGACTTAGCGATGCATGTCTTCTACGCATAGCCGCAAACCACGCGTCTTAATAACATCGAGATAGCATCAACTCGTGGCGCTAGTAGTGTCTCATTTACTTTGACTCCATTGCGACGCTAGTAGCTATCGATATGCAGCATCCCATTTTTGTGCTGCTAGCTAGACGCGAATGAGACGCTCTTCACCGCGGAGACGTAATAGCGCCACCCTAGCATCGCTTATCTTGGGTCACTAATCACCCATTTTCTTGTAGTGTCAGCTCGGTGAACAGCTTCTTTACTTGCCAAGACACTTCTAATTGAAATTGTGCACCAGGAGTAGTCCTTGGAGCAAAAAAACTATTTGCACTTATTTCTTTTCCTTTCCCCTTGACGTCGCTTGGATTCCTTGTGGCAAGTGCAACTTGTTCTTGTACACCTATCTCAACTTGCTCACTAATATTTGTTTTTTTGCTTTCCTCGTGTGCTCCTTTCTTTGATGCAATGACATATTTTAAATACTCTCCAAGTCGATACTTCACTTCATAATTAACTTTAGGGAAAGACACTATCTCTCCTTTTTTTCCAGCAAGATGTAATTTCATTCTATATATTCCTCCACCTTTTAAAATTTTTCCAAAATACAAGCATTTCAATAATCTTATTCTCTATGCATCAAAACAAATCTGACAATGCTCCCATGCAGGATTCGTCTTCAATCTTATTTCTTGAGAGCTTAGTGGAGCTAATGTAGTGCTATCGGTTGTAGATTGTGTTCGAGATTATCCAATAGGTGTTCGAGTTTCACCATAGTTACTCCCTCCTTATGTCATTTCCTGAAAAATAACAAATAAACATAATTATATACGTAAAACATTAATTGATCAAAAATTAAACTTAAAAGCACCCTAAGCCGCCAAATCAAGCAAATGGCACGCCTGGCTGGCCATGGTGCCCTTTGCCCGTGCCCTGGCGGCCAAGGCACTGCGAAGGTTGGCCGGCCAAGGCACCGTAAAGGCTAGCCGACCAAGGCGTCGCTAGGCGGCTATGGCGCGGCCAGCAGCGATCTTGTCCCTTGGCCGGCCAGGCTTTGGTTCGGCCGCACTTGCCTTGGCCCGCCAAGGCACTGCCAGGGTGTGCCTTGGCCAGCCAAACATGGTTAGAAAGTGCTTTGGCTGCTTGGTGGCACCTTGGCCGGCCAGGGCACGCCCTGGCAACATCTTGGCCGGCCAGGGCACACCTTGGTGGCACCTTGGCTGGCCAGGGCACACCTTGGCGGCGCCTTGGCCGGCCAAGGGACAAGATCACCAAAACCTGAACTAACTCGACGAACTAACAATCGAGAAAGGGAGAAACTCATCAAAGGTGGCAGTCGTCGAATCGTGTGCACGTTGTCGGATCGAAGACAATGGTCGCCGGTCGCCAAATTGAACCTATGCATCGCCGAATGCCAAACACCGAACGTCAAAAGCCGAACGTCGAACACCAGTCATCGCTCACCGAATTGTACCTATGGATCGAAGGCATCTCTGCATCGTTGATAGTGAAATTGAGTGTAGTGATAACTTGCTGATTTTTGGGTCAAAAGTGAGATTTTTCAATTTTTGATTTAACTCCCTAATTCACTCTCTACTACAAGTATATAGGTCAATTGTAATATACCCAAATGTCGTATCCACAGTGATAATTTTAAGAAGTTGAAGGAAAGTAAAAACAGATTTTTGATTATGACAAAATGATATCTGATTTTGGACTTTTGAAAATTTATCTAAACTGAATTATAAATGCTAAACTAGGGGCTAAAAGGGTTTATCTATCAATGAGAAAGGTTCTCCTAGGAATTGGGATTCATCTAATTTAATTAGGGATGGAATGGAACAAGTTATCAATTTTTAGTCAAATCTGATTCAACCTTAACATGGCTGCTCTCATTGCTTAATTAGTCCAAAACTAATTATTATATTCTCATATAAATGTTAGCTTGATTGAATTAGAGGAGAATCCCCACTGAATATCAAGTTATCATTAGGCTCAAACTCAAGTTCCTTGCTGATTTTTGGCAATTTAGTGAAATCTGAAATGATAACAATCAATTGCACTTTAAATATGAGGGAATTGCTTCAATTAACTAAACAAGAATGAAATCAATCCAATATTAGTGCTAATGTTTCTTGATTTATCTCTAAATTACAATAGGATTTTAAATCAGTCTCTCAGCTGCAAATGGAAATGAAATCCACATTATCACTAATGAATTGGATAAAATCAGCACATTATTAAATATGGGAACTCAGCACATGCAATTGCTTCTTGGTCCATCTCTGAACAGTAAGAAAATCTTAAGTTCACTTCTCAGTGATTAATGGATTCAGGGGTTTAACAATAGCAAGATTGATTCCTCAAATTTCAGGAAATCAACAATGGAAATTCAGAAATCAACATTGAAGAGTTGCAACAATTCAGGGAATTAAATCTTGGAAGTACCATTGTCCCTTGATTCATTTCTGAACAAGGATGAAACCATAAGCAACCTCTCAGTTATAATTTCAATTAGGGCTCCACAATGGTAGAAACAGATTCAACACGATTCAGAAATCAGAAATGGGGAAAACAAATTTCAGAAATCAGAAAATCAGATTCTTAATTGGAGATTGGATTTAAAACTTGTCATTGGTACTTAATTCATTTCTGAACAAGAATATATCAAAACACAACCTCTCAGTTGTAATTACAAATAGGATCTCACAATGTCAAGATTAGAATCCAAGGAATTCAGAATTGTAAAAACATAAATCAGGAATGCAAACCAGAAATCAGATTTCAGTACTGGAAATCAGATTCGTCCATATCCCATCCATAACTAATTAGACTACTACCCTATCCTAAGAGAAATGAGATTTAGCTCCTCATAATTACAAAGTTTGATACACAATAGGAGGAGAAATTAATACAAAACATCCTGAATTGAAGATCTGTCGATAGAAATTTGGATGTTGCAGCACTTCTTCTCCCTCCTTGCTTCCTTCCTGCTCAAAACCCTTGAATGGCCAGCCCCTCCTCCCCCCCCCCCCCCCCCCCCTCATTCCTCTCTCTTCTCAGCTTTTATATTGCCTTTCATTACCCTTAGATCAGCATCAGAATGTTCCATAGCCCCTGATGTGAGCCACATGTCCAGGTCCTAAAAATATCTGCATATGACAACTTTTTAGACAGCCAAAAAGCAAGTGGTCCCCCTCACTTTTCAGCTGAATTCAGATTCATATTCCTTGCTGCAAAGGCCAAAACAGCAAACATCAAAGTCTTTGAATGAGATCTTAACAAATAAGGATTAGGACAGTGGTTATTATTAGCTCAAACATCAAATGGGACTTGGTGTTGTGCAGAAATAAAATTCATAGTTAAAATTGATAACATTTGAGTCCAGAATGATAACTTTGCACCATATTATGAAAATTGTCCAATTATGAGTGGTTCAAGGCATTGAAAGCATCAAATGGATTAGTATGGCAAGTGAATGAGATCAGAAATCAAATGTAGATAGGATTTCATGGTATTGATAACTTGGTAACCCAGAATGATAACTTGTAGCCATAAAAAATGATAACTTCTCATAACTTTGGTTGTGGTTATCCAAATATGATCAAATCAGAGCAGAAATGAGTTAAGACAGTAATTTAATGATTGCCTAATGCCTTTATGCAGAATTGATAGCTTTGCATATCGAAATGATAGTTTTGCCCTTAAACGATAACTTGACACTAAAAAATGATAACTTATGAAATGGATTTAACTTTGCACAAGTTGAAATATGATCATCCAAATATGATTAATTCATGATGGCATGGGATTTAGGGCAAGAAATTCACTAGAAATTAGCTAAATTAGAAAAATGGTAACTTGGCACATTGGAGTGTTTTCAAAAAAATGATAACTTGGCATAGAATTGAGATATTTATGTATTTTAGCATTTCAGAACCTCTATGCGCATGGAATTAAGTATAAAATGAGAAAGATCAACTAGTTATCACAATCCTTTGCATTCCAAGCATAATTGGCCAAAAGTTAGGCAAAATAAGGACTCGATACGGGTGAATTGGATAGAAAATGAGATAAAAACTTATTGTGATCAGCTAGTGATCAATCGTGCGGTGTGCGCATGTTGCGAATGACGAAACAACCATAATCCGATTGAGCCGGCCCTAACTTGATAAGATTTTTTTTAAATGATACCGGCCAGGTCATAGAAAACTGGCGGGTCTACCGGTCAAACCCGAGTTTTCACCGGGTTTGACCGGTTCAACACGAGCCAAAGGGTAATCCAGGTCTAGACTGATCCGAGACCCTTTTTGGTGGCCGGACACTGATCTGATCGGTCGGGCCGGGCTGGATTCAAATCACTGGCAGTGGCCTTGTCACGACCGTGACACTATTTTTCCCACCCGTTCTGTCACGAGCATGACAACATGCATCACGGCCATGACAAAACTCTGGAGTTCCGCCGCTCAGTTCGATTTTATAAGATTTTTTATCCAAAAATTAGAAAATCAACATATAACATTATGAATATGTTGTCATGCCCATGACAAAACTCTAAAGTTCCGCCGCTCAGCCCGATTTTACATGATTTTTTATCCAAAAATTGGGAAATTAACATACAATATTATGAATCAATACATATATGTTCCCTAGGCATTCTAGGATCAAAAGAACATGAAAAACACTCAAATTTCCAGATCTAAGGTTCATCCCTAAATCATGAATAAGAAGAACACGTAAACCCTAATCATGATTCTAATCATAAAACTTGATCATGTTACATATCTAATCATGAGAAACTTATATACATGCATAGATCTAATGATTTTCATGTTTAAAATCCCTCAATCACAATCCAATAAAAGAACATGACGTCCTCTTGCTCTCAATTCTATACAAGAAGAATATCATTGAGAGAGGAGAGAAGAGTTTGGGGATCCTCTTTAGATACCTTTCTTTTAAATCCTTCTCATCTTTCTTTATCTTCTTCTTCCTCCTTGTTCCTCTTATTCTTGTTCTCCTTCTTCAAACCTCAGCCGCCAAGAGATTTGAAAAAAAGAGGTGAACAATAGGAATAGGGGTTTTATATAGGAGAGAATCATGAGGGTTTAGACAAAAACTCAAATTATCATTTAATGAAAATTTGGGATATTACAAATGTAAACTTAGTGATATTAGTAATTAAATAGTGATGGTCAATAGTTAATTATTAATTTTTTTCAAATTATTAAAAAATAATGGCCTTTTTTTAATGCAAAATATGTTACATTTTGTTGAATTGAACTTGACTTAAATTAATATTTAATTAATTATGACAAGTAATAAATTATTCCTCAATTACAAAATTATAACATTGATAACTATAATCATTAATTCATTTTTTTAATTATACCAGTTTACAAAATATTACAAAACATGATCAAATAGTTTAGTTTTGGGACGAAGAGAATATTGCTTATTTGAGTTTGAATTTTTAATTTCATCCAGACATTCAATACTACCAATATATCAAGACAAAACTTCAACTTTAATCATTATAATTAGTTTTTTTCAAATATAAATGAAACTAATTTATCAAATTATTTACTAGTAACTCAAAAGAATCTCTGATGCTAAACAAAAGTTTTCATCGTGAATCTCAGACACTCTTACAGTTTCACTAATTGTTTGCTTATTTTTTATTGTTGGAGTTTTTAGATTTCACGGTGTATGTAGTGTTGTGTATATCGAAGTGTACATATTGAGCAGGTAGTTAAATGTAGTTAATACTGTAGCATTTTATTATGTACAGAGTAGAATACGAAGAAGGTTCTAGAGCAAGAAGTAGTTAGTTATTAGATGATATAAATAGCTAAAGCAGGGTGTAAGAGAAAAAAAATGATATATGAAATCATTCCCTGGCATCTTACGCCAACTCCTTGTTTCCCCAGTTTTATCCTTTGTGCTATGATGAGATCGACCTCGGTATCAGAGCCCATGATATGAAAGGAGAAAGATCAAGTTCTTTGCTATAGATTGAGTTATTGGTTAGTGCAATCTACTAATTGTGCAAACTCATTTGGAAAGTTGAAGTGCCGATCATTTGTTTTTTTGGATAGTTTTCCAGATCTGGATCTCATTTTCTGAATCTAACAGATTGGAAGTGTTTCTATTTGTTTTCTGATTTTTTGTTCGTTCTCAGTCACAACACAATGTCTTCTACATCGGGTTCATCAAATGTCAATCTCCAGATCGATACTTCAAGCCCTTTATTCTTAAGTCCTACAGATGTTCCTGGAATGGTCTTAACACCTTATCAATTAACTGACTCTGAATCCTTATCAAAGTAAGGAGGGTTTTGTTGATGAACCTTCATCTTAGATCAGTTTGATCAATCTTTATATCACCAATGAAAAAGGTGTAATGCCTTACTTCTATCATGGATATCTAGTACAATTGCAAAGGAGTTAATCAATAAAACAGCATATACACAGGATGCATTGATTTTGTGGAGGGATTTGAACGAGCGATTTAATAAGATAAATGGAATGAAGATATATTCAGTTCAGGGTCAAATTGATTCTATAACTCAAGGGAGTATGTCTGTAACGCCTCCAAAATTCAGCCCCAATTTAAAACTTTGCCGAACTCTAAGCGGCGTCACATTGACATGACATTGACCTAATTTTATAAAACTTTACAGCGGAAACATAACTATAATAAACATAAATAATAAAATCATAAATCAACAACGGGAGACTTCATAAATGGATAAAATCCCAAAATAACAATACTAGCCCATGAGCCACATAGGCTCTAACGTAAGACCCGATAGAGGGTTCATCATATATAAATGAGTTCAAATATAGTACATGACTCAATAAAGACCCATAAGCCATACATGCTTAACCCTTACAAGGGTTCATCATCATAACATAAATAAGATAACTTGGGCATTAGTCTGACCAATTCATGTGCAATGTAGCCGTCATGAGGTGCAAGGAATTTCTCCCGTTAGAATATGTTGAGGCCCATGCATAATATGATCCTATGACATAATCTCTACATGTCATGACATATGCATATCATTATCATAGAACATAAATCATATGCAAGCTATGAGCTACTTATGCACATTATATGACATATGAACATATCATCATAGCAAGATAAGATAAACATGTAATATCATCATCATTATGTTAAAACATATCATAACTTATCATTATGCTAAGGCATATCATCATTTATCTTACTTTACTTTAACATCTTCTTTCATAACATCTTATGACATGGGGTCATACATTAGAAACCGATTGGTACTACATCATCATCTTCATCTTTTATGTCCCAAGTCATCTTTGAAAAGTACATGCATATTTGTAAGACTTTACTTTTCACTTACTTCATCTTTTCATCTTCTATCTTGATTAAGATAGTTTATTATCTTGGTGATTGGGAAGATCATATTGATTCGCGGGACCTTGACTAGCTAGGCCGGGACGATTGCCCCATACTTGAAAGGATTCTTCCTTAGGAATACGACACATCAGCTAGCATGTGAAGACTTTATTCCCCTCCACGATTACAATTAGACACCTTCATGCCAATCCATCTTTTATTTACATTCATCAATACATATATTCATTCATCACATGTTACTTATTTTAACCATATTTAAGGTCATACATATTTCAAATCATACTATGTGTGGGCATTTAATCATAACAAATCAGTTGCCCAAAATGGACGATCGTTTCTTTAACGGTCGACCACTAGACTATGTACTGGGCGACCAGTCAGATTATCAATCGACCGATATGGTCATTTCGGACGACCGAAAAAAGTTTCGGTTCGACCGCTAATCACAGAATGTAACACTCTTCTAAATCGAACGGCCGCTGGAATATCGGTCGATCGTTATAGGTCTTTCGGGCGTTCGAAATGAGCTTTGGATCGTCCGCTAATCACATAATATAACTGCTACACAAATCGGACGACCGCTGAGATATCGGTCAACCGATACATGGCTTTCGGATGACTGAAACAAAGCGCTTGAACGTCTGCTAATCATAGAATGTTTTGACTACTCATATCGGACGACTGTTGGACTATCGGTCGACCGGTACATAACTTTCGGACGACTGAATCGAGGCGTTCAAACGTCCGCTAATCACAGAATGTGTCTGCCCCTCTAGAACGGTTGATCGACAAGGAATCGGTCGCCCATTCTGGAACGGCAGACATCCGATTTTTACATGATTCCTTTCCAAATCTTTCTTACATTGACATCTTGAACACATATTGACTTCCACACATCACATGAGACATTTTTTAACATTCTTAGTGCACTAATCATGAACACATGGGGTTTTCATATGGAGACATTTAGCACGCTAATCAAGGTCATACATGTACATGAGCTTTAAACATTTTCATAATAAACCATCATAATAACAATGAACATTCTAATACTAAACATAATGAGAAATTAGAGCATGAAGCTATGAAATATATGACATTCTAATCATGAATAGCAATAGAATAATAATCTTAAGAAACATAACATCAAATGCACATTTTCCTAACCCTTCACTCTAAGAACAAGGGGGTTTGCTCTTATGCCCTAATTCATACATTAAAATATTATTAGGATGAAATAGGAAGGTTTGAATCTCCTCAAATATATTTTAATTAATAATGCTTAACTCCTAATCTTCTTTCTCCCTTTTCTCTATTTCTTCTCTCTCCAGCAAAACCCTCTTCCTTTCCTTCTTCACTGTTGTCCACAAGCTTGTAGCTCAATGGAGAGAGAATTGGTGAGCTATTTACTGTAGCAGTGAAATGAAATGAAGAGTGGAGTGAGATGGTGCTTCATGTAGCAAGGAATTGGTTCTTTCTTTGCTGCTGCCGTGTGGAAACCATGAGGCAGAGGGAGGGAGGGTATGAGAGAGAGCTTGAGATGCCTTGGTGCTGCCTCCTTTCTGGTGTGCTGCTGCCGTGAGATGGAGAGAGTGAGTTGGGAGTGGAGTTGCTGGCTGACACATGTAGCGAGGGAGAGGTGAGATGGAGTGTTTAGGTGAGTTCCTGTAGCATTTTATGGGGGTTTTTTGTAGTTGGTGTCGGCTGGGTAGGTAGATAAGAGAGGTTAGGGCATTATTTTATTATATTTGAGTTTGGGCTTTTGGGCTGTGGTGCGGCATGGGCTTCTTTGACTCTTTTTCCTCTTTTTTTTTTAATTTTTTTAGCCTATCCCCTTAAATAAAAATTCGTACTCTAATTTTAATAAATTTTAAATTACTTATTGAAAAGTCTTGAAAACTTCTCTCATATTTTTTTTCAAGCTCCCATGTTGCCTCTCGTCCATGATGATGCTTTCATGTTACTTTGATCATGGGTATACTCTTATTCATAAGATGCTCAACTTGATAATCTATGATCTTTATAGGTTATTCTATATATGTCAAGTCCTCCTTGATATTCGGCTTCTCAATCCGAATCACCTTTGCTTCATCATAAACATACTTCCAGAGCATAGATACACGAAAAACATTGTGAAGTTTTGCATATGAGGGTAATAATGCTAACTTGTAAGTTGCTTTGTCAACTTTCCCTAGGGTCTCGAAAGGTCTGATATATCTTGAGGTTAACTTTCCTTTCTTGCTAAATCTCATAACACCCATAGTTGGAGAGATTTTGAGCATTACATGATCACCAACTTCATAAAGTTGCTCTCTTCTTTTTATATTCACATAACTCTTTTGCCTACTTTGAGCTGCTAGCATGCTTTGCTTAATTAAGTCCACTTTATCAACATACATGTGGATCAAATCCGGCCCAAGATATCTTTCCTCTCCGATTTCACTCCAACATGCCAGAGAACAGCAAGGCCTTTCATACAAGGCTTCAAATGGAGCCATCTTGATACTTGAGTGATAACTATTATTATAGGCAAATTTCACTAAAGGAAAGTGATCATTCCAATTTCCAAGTTAATCTAATGCACAAGCGCTAAGCATATCCTCAAGAGTTTAGATTGTTCTTTCACTTTGGCCATCGGTTTGATGATGAAATGTCGTGCTAAAGTTTAGCCTTATTCCAAAAGCATTTTGAAGGCCTTTCCAACATTTTGAAGTGAATTTTGGATCTCTATCTGAAACAATAGAAGCCGAAATACCGTGCAAACGGATAATCTCATTCACAAAGTCCATAAAAATACTTTGCCATTTTCATTTTGAAATAGGTAAGGGTTGTAATTTGCCACCAGACCTTCGGTGTTCAATTTTGACTTGTTAGCAAACTATGCACTTGGCTACATACTTGGCCACTTTCTTCTTCATGTCTTCCCATCAAAAGTTTCTTTGCAAGTTCTTGAACATCTTAGTGCTTCCGGTATGAATGAAGAATTCGGACTTGTGATATTCATCCAAAATTTCTCTTCTTAGTACCTTATCCTTCGGGACCCATAGCTGGTTCTTGTACTTAATCGCTCCATCTTCGCCATACTCGAAGTGATTTCTTTCCCTCTTGCACACATTGATCATTCTAGTATATTCCGGATCTCTTCGTTGAGCTTCAACAATTCTTCTCACTAAGCTTGATTCGATTAAATGATGATCCATAGACATGATCCTTCGACCACGAATGCTTGGGGCCCATTGCACTATACTTTCTACAAGATTCCACTTGTGCACACTTAAACATCCAAGTGATCCCTCCCACTTGCACCTTAGTGCATCGGCGATTACATTTGCCTTTCCGGGGTGGTACAAGATAGAGAACTCATAATCTTTAAGGAACTCAAGCCATCTTCTTTGCCTCATGTTCAACTCCTTTTGAGAGAACACATACTTTAGGCTCTTGTGATCCGTGTACACTTCAAAATCTTCACCATACAACTAATGGCGCCATATCTTTAATGCAAACACCACCGCCGCTAACTCTAAATCATGAGTTGGGTAGTTGACTTCATGCTTCTTCAATTGCCGTGAAGCATATGCAACCACTTTGCCATGTTGCATAAGTACACAACCTAGACCAGCACCACAAACATCACTGTAAATGACGTAGCCTCCACTTCCCGAAGGGATGACTAGGACTGGCGCCGTGGTGAGTCTTCTCTTGAGTTCTTGGTAATGGTTATAACTATGCCATCATATTATCTCGCATTCCCAAGATTCTAGAGCAAATCTTAGATCCTTACACCACCCCCTGAAATGGAGATCATTCGTGTGCCACGCTTCCGTTGCGCTACTCTGATCCCCGATAAGGTTTATTCAAGTGACAAGTTACCTAACTTGATCCTTGATCCTTTCATGTCATTATTTAGGTCCTATAGCCCAATTAGATAAATTCTCATTTTCTTCATACCTTAATCATCCTTCTTATGATTTTGGTAGTTTTTCTTAACCTTCCTCATTTTTAAGAATTATGATCACGTGTCTTTTACGTAGAATATTCCATTTAACATTTCAAATAATCATTATGTCTATCATGCACACACACTATAATTAGTATAATTTATTAAACGCGATGGTTACCTTGAATCGTATCGGGAACTTGGTGAGCTTCTTTGACTTGCATGGCGTGAACTTGTTCCAACATCCTTGGAAAGTTCTCCAGATAATTCTTTACATAATGTCCCGTCTTGCCACATTACAGGCAAGTTCCATCCTTGAAACGACATTAATCGAGGTGACGTCTTCCACAATGATGACATACGTCATAGGCTCGTTCCATCTTTTTCGGAGAATGATAAGGAGGTTTTTTCGGACTCTTCCTTTTTCCTTGCTTGGTCATCTTTCTTGATGTGTTGCTCTTAGAGTTCACAACTTCATTTTTGAGCTTCCGTTCTAATTCAATGACTAGCTCAATAGCTTCACTCATTGTCTTAGGAGCTTCACACATCATCCTAACCTTCAATTCGGACTTAAGTCCTTTCACGAAGCGATTCACTCTCATCATTTTCGTCTTGACCAAGGTACAATACTTTTCGAGTTGAAAGTACTTGATCACGTAATCAATAACGGATTTGTCACCTTGTTGGAGGTTAAGGAACTCCTCTTACCTTTGCTCTCTCATACTTCGTGAAAAGTATTGGTCTTGGAAATCCATCATGAATTTCCACCATGATGGACTTTCTTCTTTGCCGTACTCAAACTTAAGGGTGGAATTCCACCATTGCTTCGCTTTTCCCGTTAGACTATACACAGCATACTCCAGTTTACATTCCCTTGGACATTCCATCACTGTGAAGATGCTATCCAACCAAGCTTCGGCTTCCTCTGGATCATTAATGCCATTGAACATAGGGGGATTGAAGCTCAAAACCTTCGTCAAAGAATCTTGGCACGAGCTTTCGTCACATTCCATAATTTGAGTTGTGCCTTCGTTCGTTGGATAATTCACATCCATCTATCATCATACAATAATCATGCATCAATGTCTAACTTTACACAATTAAAGTAAAACACATACCTTTAGGTGTGGTGGCACCTCATGACAATTGCACATGGACTTTTCACTTAGACATCTTACTTAGATGCTTTAGCCAACCTATGGCTTACGCATCCTAAAACTTATACATGAGAGCCAACCTATGGCTCTGATATCATCTGTAACGCTCCCAAATTTCGGCCCCAATTTAAAACTTTGCCGAACCCTAGGCGGCGTCACATTGACATGACCTTGACCTAATTTCATAAAACTTTGCAGCGGAAACATAACTATAATAAACATAAACAATAAAATCATAAAACAACAACGGAAGACTACATAAATGGATAAAATTCCAAGATAATAATACTATCTCATGGGCCACATAGGCTCTAACGTAAGACCCGATAGAGGGTTCATCATACATAAATGAGTTCAAATATAGTACATGACTCAATAAAGGCCCATAAGTCATACATGCTTAACCTTTATAAGGGTTCATCATCGTAACATATATAAGATAACTTGAGCCTTAGCCCGACCAGCCCATGTACAATGTAGCCGTCATGAGGCTTTCGCTGCCGAACCTAAGCCTCGTCCATACCTGTACGGATCCATAGGGTGCAGGAGATTTCTCCTATTAGAGTATGTTGAGGCCCATGCATGCTATGATCCTATGACATAATCTCTACATGTCATGGCATATGCATGTCATCATCATAGAACATAAATCATATGCAAGCTATGAGCTACTTATGCACACTATATGGCATATGAACATATCATCATGGCAAGATAAGATAAACATGTAACATCATCATCATTATGTCAAAGCATATTATAACTCATCATTATGCTAAGGCATATCAACATTTATCTTACTTTACTTTAACATCTTCTTTCATAACATCTTATGACATGGTGTCATACATTAGAAACTGATTGGTGCTACATCATCATCTTCATCTTTTATGTCCCAAGTCATCTTTGGAAAGTACATGCATATTTGTAAGACTTTACTTTCCACTTACTTCATCTTTTCATTCATCTTCTATCTTGATTAAGATAGTATATTATCTTGGTGATTGGAAAGACCATATTGATTGACCTTGGCTAGTTAGGCCGGGACAATTGCCCCATACTTGGAAGGATTCTTTCTTAGGAATACGACACATCAGCTAGCATGTGAAGACTTTATTCCCCTCCACGATTACAACAAGACACCTTCATGCCAATCCATCTTTTATTTACATTCATCAATACATACATTCATTCATCACATGTTGCTTATTTTAACCATGTTTAAGGTAATACATACTTTAAATCATACTATGTGTGGGCATTCAATCATAACAAATTAGCTGCCCAAAACGGACGACCATTTCTTTAACGGTCGACCACTGGACTATGTATTGGGCGACCGGTCAGATTATCGGTCGGCCGATATGGTCATTTCGGTCGACCGATATGGTCATTTCGGACGACCGAAAATAAGTTTCGGTTCGACTGCTAATCACAGAATGTAACACTCTTCTAAATCGGACAACCGCTATAGGTCTTTTGGGCGTCCGAAATGAGCTTCGGATCGTCCGCTAATCACAGAATGTAACTGCTACACAAATCGGACGACCGCTGAGGTATCGGTCGACCGATACATGGCTTTTGGATGACCGAAAGAAAGCGCTCGGACGTCCGCTAATCACAGAATATTTCGACTACTCATATCGGACAATCGTTGGACTATCGGTCGACCGGTACATAACTTTTGGATGATCGAATCGAGGCGTTCGGACGTTCGCCCATTCTGGGACGGCAGACATCCGATTTTTACATGATTCCTTTCCAAATCTTTCTTACATTGACATCTTGAACACATATTGACTTTCACACATCACATGAGACATTTCTTAACATTCTTAGTGCACTAATCATGAACACATGGGGTTTTTACATGGAGACATTTAGCACGCTAATCAGGGTCATACATGTACATGAGCTTTAAATATTTTCATAATAAATCATCATAATAACAATGAACATTTTAATACTAAATATAATGAGCAATTAGAGCATGAAACTATGAAATACATGGCATTCTAATCATGGATAGCAATAGAATAATAATCTTAAGAAACATAACATCAAATGCACATTTTCCTATCCCTTCACTCTAAGAACAAGGGGGTTTGCTTTTATGCCATAATCCATACATTAAAACATCATTAGGGTGAGATAGGGAGGTTTGGATCCCCTCAAACATACCTTAATTAGTAATGCTTAACTCCTAATCTTCTTTCTCCCTTTTCTCTCTTTGTTCTCTCTCCAACAAAACCCTCTTCCTTTCCTTCTTCACTGCTGTCCACAAGCTTGTAGCTCAATGGAGAGAGAATGGGTGAACTATTTACTGTAGCAGTGAAATGAAATGAAGAGTGGAGTGAAATGGTGCTTAATGTAGCAAGGAATTGGTTCTTTCACTGCTGCCATGTGGAAATGATAGTGATATTATGGAGTGTAGTGATAACTTGTTAAAATTTTGGTCAGATTTGAAAATTTCCAATTTTTTATTTAACTCCCTAAACTCACTCTCTACTGCAAGTGCACAGGTCAATGTAATAGACTCAAGTGTCTTATCCACAGTGATTTGAAGGCTAAAGACTCCCTAAACTAACCTAGACTAAGTCGTAAAAATAGGAAATTAAAGAAAAGTGAAAATAGATTTTTCAAAGTGGCAAAATGATAACTGTTTTTGGTGTTTTGATAATAGAAATGAACTGAGATCTAATTACTGTATTGAGGACTAAAAAGGGTTTGTCAATCAATGGAAAGGTTCTCCTAGGGGTTGGGGTTCATCTAACTGAGCTATGGATGGAATGGAGAATTTTAACAATTTTAAATCAAATCTGATTCAACTTAAAGTATGGCTGCTCTCACAGCTTAATTAATCCAAAACTAATCATTGTATTCTCATATAAATGTTAGCTAGGTTGAATTAGAGAAGGATCCCCACTTAATGTCAAGTTATCATTAAGCATATGCACAAGTCCCTCACTGATTTTGCCATTTCTTCTCAGATTTTGGCAATTTCAGTTTGGCACTTTAACCAACCAACATTCACACATCAACTATGAATCGAATCATAATGCTAATGCTTCTTGGTTTATCTCTAAACAACAAGGAGATTTTAAATCAGCCTCTCAGCTGCAAATTGAAATAAAATCCACATTAATACTAATCAATTGGATAAAATCAGCACATATCACACATTGGAATTCAGCGCATGCCATTGCTTCTTGGTCCATCTCTGAACAGCAAGATAATCCTAAGTTCACCTCTCAGTGGATGATGGAATCAGGGGTTTTACAACAACAAGACAGATTCCACAAATTTCAGGAAATCAAAATTTGAAAATCGGAAATCAGCAAATGAGAAGTTTGCAACAATTCAGGGATTGAAATCTTAGAAATACCATTGTCTCTTGATTCATTTCTGAACAAGAATGAAATCATAAAGCAACCTCTCAGTTGTTAATTCAATTAGGGCTCCACAATGATAAAAACAGATTCAACAAAATTCTAGAATCAGAAATGGAAAACAGATTTCAGAAATAAATGAATCAGATTCCTAATTGGGATCGGACCTAGAAACTTATCATTGGTTCTTGATTCATTTATGAACAAAGAGTAGATCAAAGGACAACCTCTCAGTTGTAAATACAAGTAGGACCTCACAATGTCAAGAACAGATCCATAAAAATCAGAATTTTAGAAATCAGAAAATCAAAACTTGAATTCAGTGTAGGAAATTAGATTGGTTCTTCATCCATCCACAACTAAATTAGATTACTACCCTATCCTAAGAGAGCTGAGATTTAGCTCATCATGGTTACAAGAATGGATACAAAATAGATTTGAAAGCTGATATCAAACATCCTGAAATCATATTGCAAGAAAACTGTCCACAGGATCAGGTTGCAGCAGCCTTCTTCTCCAACTCTTCCTTCCTCCTTTCCTGGTTCAGAAACCCTCCCAATGGAGGCTCTCCCCTCTTCTCCAGGGTTTCTCAGCTTTTATATGTGGCTTTTGCACCCTTGGATGCAGATTAGAATGTTCCATAGGATCTAATTTAGGCCACCTGTCATGTGGTCCTAAAAACTTCCAGCAGATTCTTCACCTTTTTGGACAGCTAATGAGTGGTCCCCCCTGCTTTTCCAGACTTTTGCAGATTCATATTACCTACTAGAGGAGTCAAAACAGCAAGCATCAAAGTCCTTAAATAGAAACTAAGCAAGTATAGATTAGGACAACACATATATCAACTCCATTGTTAAATAAAATCTGGTGTTATGCATAAATGAAACCATTATACATAAATGATAACTTTATGCCCGGGAATGATAACTTCTAAATATGAGTAGTTCAAAACCACTTCCAAGTTTTCAAATAGAAGTTGAACAAATATGGATCAGGACAACAGTTAAATGAATTCAATTATCAAGTATGGACAATGTTTTATAAGAGTGATAACTTGAACCCTGGAATGATAACTTGGTGCATGAAAATGATAACTTGTGCAGATTTGATTATGATTATCCAGATGTGATTAGTTCAGGGTGGCAAGGAGTTTAGGACAGCAATTAGACAATTATCTAATGCTGTTATGCATAAATAATAACCTTACACACTGAAATAATATTTTTGCCCCAAAAATGATAACTTTGCCCAAAGAATGATAACTTTTGAAATGGGATGATTACTTTGCACGAATTGAACAATGAACATCCAAATATGATTAATTCATAATAGCAAGGGATTTAGGGCAAGATAACCACTAGAAATTAGCTCAATTAGTAAAATGATAACTTCAGGACTTGGAATGATAACTTGCTCAAAAAGTGATAACTTGGCATAGAATTTATAACTTTATGAATTTTAGCAATTCGGAACTTCTATGCACATGGAATTAAATGTAAAATGAGGATGATCAGCTGGTTATCATAATCTATTGTATTTCATGCATAATTGATCAAATGTGGGATAAAATGAGGGCTCGATACATATGAACTTATTTGAAAATGGGGTAAAAATATAATATGATCAGTTAGTGATCAGAAAACAATGAGGGAGAGAGAGGGGGAGGGTATAAGAGAGAGCTTGAGATGCCTTGGTGCTGCCTCCTCCCTGGTGTGCTACTGCCGTGAGATGGAGAGAGTGAGTTGGGAGTGGAGTTGCTGGTCGACACATGTAGTGAGGGAGAGGTGAGATGGAGTGTTTAGGTGAGTTCCTGTAGCTTTTTATGGGGGGTTTTGTAGTTGGTGTCGGCTGGGTAGGTAGATAAGAGAGGTTAGGGCATTACTTTATCATATTTGAGTTTGGGCTTTTGGGCTGTGGTGCAGCATGGGCTTTTTTGGCTTTTTTTCCTCTTTTTGTTTTATTCTTTTAGGATGTTACAATGTCAGTGTCAGATTATTATAATAAATTGAAATTTCTGTGGGATGAATTGACTTCTATGGTTCAGCACTTCCTATTACTGATCAATTGCGAAGTTATCATACCTATCTTGAACAACAGAAATCATACAAGTTTTTATTTGGTCTGAATGACACAACAATTCTTGTTCTCAAATCTTTTTGATGAATCCGGTTCCTTCCTAATTTTTTCTTACTCTCTGATTATTGAAGGGAACAGAGACAAATGAGAGTACAACAACCCAACAAGTTCATCTGAACATTCAGCTTTTTATGGAGGAAAAAGTGGACCACAGTTTGTGAGAGGAAGAAGGGATAATAGTATCATTTGTGATCCCTGCAAGAAATCAGGGCACAAAAAGGCCCAATGTTATAGAATAGTTGCTTATCCACCTGGCTTCAAATTTAAACCGAGGGTACAAAATCAAGCTAATTTAGTTGCTGCCCAAGAGACACTTATAGAGGCTGTATCAGATGGAAAGGAATCAAAAGAAGATAATGTGAGACTCAACAAGGAACAATATCAACAGCTTCTACAGTTAATACCCAAGGAACCTGATGTTATAGCTGTTGGAGCAAATATCACTGAGACAAGTATCAGTTTAAATGCTATTCATCAAAATGTAAATGAATGGATTTTGGGTACAGGAGCTAGTAATCACACCTCACAGTAGAGTGGCTCACTGATATTAGACTTTTAAATAAAAAGGTTCAGGTCACTTTGCCCAATGGAACCGTTTCATTGGTCACTCACATTGGATCATATAAGGTGTATTCCACAATGAAACTAACTAATGTGCTGTGCATTCCAGAATTCAAATTTAATCTTGTATCAGTATCACAGCTTATTAAAGATAACCTGAATGTTTCAATGATTTTTTCTTATTATTCTTGTCAAATTCAGGACATTTACACTGGAATGAAGAGCCAGATTGGTAGGAGAATACAAGACTTATACTATCTGAATCTTCAAGAGACAGAATGTATGGCATATCTAGTTATAGGTACAAAGATTTCAGAGGTTGAATTGTGGCATCACCGGTTGGGACACCCTCCTTCAAAAAAGTTTACATTTTCGAACTTCATGTAGTAATCAATTAAATTTTCTTTGTCAAGACTGTCCTTTAGCTAGACAGACAAAATTGACTTTTTTAGACAAAACATATTGTAAGAATACTTCTCTTTTTCAGTTACTCCATATGGATGTTTGGAGTCCTTATAGGGAACCAACGTATAATGAACATCGTTATTTTCTTATTGTGGTTGATGATCATAGTAGACTAACTTGGATCTACTTAATGTTGAACGAGGCCTAATGTAGCAATTTGTTGCGAAATCATGTTATTCTAATTGAGAAACAATTTGAGGTGGTTGTTAAAGTAATTTGTACGGATAATGGAACAGAGTTTTTTAACTCTTCTTGCTCAACTTTTTTTTTACTTCTAGAGGGATTATTCATAGAGTAGTTGTGTCCATACACCTCAACAGAATGGTCTAGCAGAGAGAAAGCAAATACATATATTAGAGGTTGCAAGAACATTGTTATTTCAGTCCAAATTAACTTTGAAATTAATATTGGGGTGATGCAGTTCAGACAACAGTTCATCTTATCAATAGGCTTCCTCTACAGGTTCTAAATAATTGCACAGCATATGAGAAAGTATTTGGAAAGGCTCCAGATTTGAGCCATTTGAAGGTGTTCGGGTCTCTGCTACAAAACCACGAAACCCAGACAAGTTTCAGGAAAGAGCCACTCCTTGTGTGTTTTTGGGATATTCTCTCTCACAGAAGGGCTAAAGTTGCTAGAATTAAACACAAGAAAGGTTTCAGTGAGCAGAGACGTGAAGTTCTTTTTTCCCTTTGCTTTATAAAAAAATACATAAACAAGATTTTTTATATAGCCCTTCTATAAGAATTGCAAAATCAAACATCGAAACAAAGATAAAAAAACATGGAAAAAGGAAGAAAAGGAAAGGAAATTTGAATTCAAATTAGAAGAAAAAAATGAACTAAAGAACTTGAAATCGAAAAGGAAATCTCCTACTTGATTTCCGCCGACTTGAAACTATAAGAGGACACGAGGAGGAACTCTCGCACCCCCTGAACCCTCCTGCGAATGGCTGCCGCCACCACCTCCTCTGTTCTTCTCTCCCTGCTCTGGCGAAGTGCACGCATGATCACTTGCTGATCACTATATGATTCTAACGCATTTTATATGCAATTCATACATATCGAGTCCCACTTTTGCCTATTTTTTGGCCAATTATACTTGGAATGCAAACATTGTGATAACTAGTTGATATTCCTCATTTCATACTTAATTCCATGTGCATAGAGGTTCTGAAATGCCAAAATCCATTAATATTTAAATTCTATGCCAAGTTATCATTTTGAGGACAAGTTATCATTCCTAAGTGTCAAGTTATCATTATTTTGAATGAACTTATTTTCAATGGTTTTCTTGCCTTAAATCCATCATTATCATGTATAAATCATATTTGGATAGTTACATCTCAACTTGTGCAAAGTTTTAAGTCCATTTGAACAAGTTATCATTTTTCAAGTGCCAAGTTATCGTAAAAGGGCAATTCTGTAATTTCGACATGAAAAACCATTAATTCTGCACAAGGACCTTAAGCAATCATCTTATTATTGTTCTAACTCATTGCTGGTCAAATTTCATCATATTTGGATAATCAAAACTCAAGTTATGACAAGTTATCATTTTTAAATCATATAAGTTATCGTTTTTGGGGCACTCAAGTTATCACTTTTAGGAATCTCATTCATATTTGATTTCTGACCTCACTCACTTGTCACTCTAATCAATTTGATGCCTGAAATGCTTTGAACCACCCATATTAGGACATTTTCCAAGATTTCCATAAAGTTATCATTCCGGGCCCTTGAATTCATTCATATCGATATAAGTTTTCATTCTTGCACAACACATAAACCCATCTAATAATTGAACTAGTTACCAGCATTATCCTAATCCTTATTTGTCAAAATACTACTCAAGAGCTTTGATGCTTGCTGTTTGGGTTTTTGTAGCAAGAAGAAAAGGTGGCCAAAAGGTGGAAAAAATAGGGGGGACCACTACTTTTTCCTGCACAAAAGGGAAGCTGTCACTGCTGGAATTTCTACAGATGGACAGGTGGCTTAATCAGGAGGATTAGGACATTTAGATGCTGATCAAAGGGTGGAAAGGAGTGATATATAAGCTGGATTTTTCTGGAGGAGAAGGGAGGCTGGTCATTCAAGGGTTTGGAGCAAGGCAAGGAAGGGGGCTGCTGGATTTTGGGAGCTACTGCCGAGAGCTTGAAGGAACCATGAATTGTATCTGTTTCTTATCCCATTTCATGTCAAATCTTGTAATTATGAGGAGCTAAACTCCATTTCTTCTAGGATAGGGTAGTAGTTTAGATTAGTTTTGGATGGATATGGACTGATTTCTAATCCTGCACTGAAATCAATTCTGGTTTTCAGATTTTAGAACTTTTCTGCACTGATTCATGTTATCATTAGATCCATTGTAAACCATGATTGAGATGTGTTATTTGATCTAATCACCCTTCAGAATGTATTAAGAGATAAAGTCAGATTTTTGGATTCCATTTAGTTGCAAATCTGATTTCTGAATTTGGTTTCCTGAAAATCTGATTTCCTATTTTTTCTGAATCTGATTTCCTGAACTGCAGAATCCGTTTGTTACTCTCAACCTGATTAATTGAGTCTTTGGAATGTTGGTATTGTCCCTATCTTGTTCAGAAATGAATCAAGATTGTTTGGGCAATCATTTGACTCAAACCAGATTTTCCACTAATTCCTGAACAGAAATAAGAAATCTGATTTTTCTGGTTTTACATTTCTGAAATCTGATTTGTTATAAATCTGATCTTGTCATTTGAAGACCCTATTTGTATTTATAACTGAGAAGTTATCATTTGGTCTAACCCTTGTTCAGAAATGAATCAAGAATCAATGCCAAGTTCTAGATACAAACCCAATTAGAATTCTGATTTCTACTTTCTTAAATCTGATTTTTCTGAAATTTGAATTCTGATTTTCTTGGGCTGTTTGAATCTGATTGTCATTGGGGATTGAATTAATTGAACAACTGAGAGGTTAACATCTATCCCAATCTTATTCAAAAATGAATTGAGAAACTTTGACATTCCTATGATTCAAATCTGATTTGGTTTTTCCTGATTTGAATGAGTTGAATGAGTTGCTGATTTCTGGTTTTCTAAAATTCCTGAAATTTGATTTCCTGGACTTGGGATCTGATTGTCATCAAGGATTGGATAATTGAATAGTTGAGAGGCTAATATATGCCCTGATCTTATTCAGAAATGAATCAAGATCATTGACAATTCAGAATTCAAATCTGATTTTTCCAAAATCTGATTTCTTAGTTTGATTCTAATTCTATTTTCTGATTGTTTGGAATCTGATTTGCCAATTGTTAATCCCTATTTTATTCAAATCACTGAGAGGTGTACTCTAGGAATCCCTTGCAGTCCAGAGATGGGTCAAGGGGCATTTGGCAAACTTGAATTCCATCAATCCACATTGCTGATTTTTTCAGAAATGCTGATTTCTGTTTTCTCATTTAATTAACTTCTGATTTCCATTGTCAACCCTCATATTAATCCACTACTGAGAGGTAGTCTTAAGAGCTTCTTTGAGATCCAGAGATGGGCCAAGGAGCAATGAGAATTATGAACTCATGTGGCCATATGGTTTGCATTTCCAATTGAGTGTGTTTGTGTGGATTCCAATTTATTTTGCAACTGAGAGGTTGACTTTGAATCCCCCTTGAATTCAGAGATGAATCATGGAACGCAAGCACCATTATTGAGTATATTTTATCCTGGTTTGGTTGATTGGAATGATTCCATCTTTTTATGTTTGCAAATGCAAGTTATCATTCCAAACTTCCTTGGATTGTAAAAAATCAGCATTGAATCTTTCTTTTGAGCCCAATGATAACTTGATTTTCAGTGAGGACCCTCTTTTGATTCAACCTAGCTAACAATTATATAATCATATATTGCTTAGTTAGAGGCCAATTGAGCTGTGAGAACAGCCATTTTCAAGTTGAATCAAAAGTTGGACATTTAGTGATAACTTGTTCCATTCCATCCTTAATTAATTTAGATGAACCCCAAATCCTAGAAGAACCTTCCTCATAGATAGTTAAACCTTTTTAGACTTCATTCTAGCATTTATAATTCAGTTTTGATAAATTTCTAAAACCCAAAAATCTATTATCATTTCACTTTCTATAAAAAAAAATATGTTTTCACTATTCATTAAAAATCTATTTTTAGCCACTTAAGTAGAACTAATCTAGATTGTTTTAGGGTGTTTTAGACTTCAAATTCTTGTGGATACGACAACCTGAGTCTACTATAACTTACCTATGCACTTGCAGCTAGTGAGTTGGGAGACCAAAAAAATGAAAAATTGACATTTTCTTAAATTTCAGCAAGTTATCACTAGAAAACCCAAATATCACTATCAACGCACAAACAACAGAGCAACCGATGGATGTTCGGTGCTTGACAACCTTTCCTCAATGTGCTCAGAGGTTGACTGCACCCTCCTCGCCGGACAGGACCGACCGGGATCGGAGAAATCAACGCAAGAACCGCCGACGAACGAAAAGTGATCGGAAAGGTACTCTAGACGTTAAATCGCCGTAGGCGATAAATTGTTGGTCATATAATGCATGTGATGTTTCCATAGTAGTATAGAGATCATAAGCTTCACTTTTTTTAGTGTGATCATCGCGATCCGACGACCAAAGGATGGCCGGAAAAGAGGAAAAAGACGGGGATGGTTGCGCCCTATTCTGGTCACAACGGCATGACCGCGCCAACTAAGTGGCATGGGGTTGCCCGATCATGAAGACGAGTGCAGAGTCACAGCACGGTCGTGCCTGATAAGCAGCACAGGCGTGCCTGATCATGAAGATGAGTTCAGAGTCACAGCACGGTCGTGCCTGATAAGCAGCACAGGCGTGCCCTATTAGGAGAACGGTCGACCGATTTGATTGAATGGTCGACCAGTTCGGACGTAGGCAAATCTCGGTCATAGCACGGGCATGCCCAAAGAAGGGCACGACTGTGATGACGGAACAGACGTGCCAAAGAGAGCACGACCAAACCACTCTGTCATAGGCGTGCAAAAGGATGGCACAACCGTGACAGAGGAGTTCCGGACCAATTTCGATGCACATGCGCTGATCGGGCCTGAGTCGAACCCCGACTCAGCCTGAGTCATGTGCATGGACCCTCGTTAGAAGACCCGACCCGGGTTTCCCTTACCCGACTCGAGTTATGTTATAAAGACATAACTACCCTTTTTATTTAGGCCTGAACTCTCATAGTTGGGCCTCACTTCTGACAAGTCCACTTGAGATCATGTCCAATATTGTAAGGACTCTAATGAGCCCTTCCCATCTTAAAGGATGGGTTAGTATTAGGCATAAAGGACAAAGACATAGGCATAATCTTTATTGCCCCAGAAAAAAGGGATTTGACTCTAACCTTTCTCTGATCCATGATTCTAAATTTCGCAGATGATAAACAAGATAAGTAAAAAAAAGATGAAACTACGGGATTGCTATGTGCCGCCCAAAGTACAGAGTAAAGATAATGGATATAATACAGAAGCTGAGTTGAGAGATAGTGAACCTACAGGTCCTTAACGACCATTGCTTTTGGGATTCAGATCCTCTCCCACTTGTATTTTAAAAAGGGTTATGCATTGACATCTCTCCTTCCCCAAAGAGGGCATCATATGGATTATAGATTATAGGCACAGATAGTTAAGCTGAAGAGACAATGAATCTATAGGTCTTCAATGATCACTGTTCCTAAGGTCCTCTCCCACTTATACTTCGAAGAGGGTATGCATTGGCATTATACCTCCCTTAAAGTGAGCATCCCTAGCTTCACAAAGATCATAAAGGCATCTCTAGCATCCAACCTAATAAAGTCAAGCTCGCATAGGACATCGAACTTCAAGGACTGCATAGTAATGTAAAAGATGTAGTACAATTCATGATAAAGTAAAGTATAGTAAAGTATGATAAAGTAAAGTATGGTAAAGTAAAGTACAATAAAGCATGAAAAAGTAAGGTATAGTAAAGAATGGCATGATAAAGCACAGAGCATGATGTAGTAAAGACAAAGCATTATCACAGTAAAGACAGAGCATGAGTATAGTAAAGAATAGAGTATAGTTTTGATAAAGAATAATTCATTGCCTTTGGGCAATCATAGTATTGATTATGATGGGATCACTTATTCATAGTAAAGCAAGTTATCTTATTGCCTATCTATTATTGATTCCAGCATGATCTGATTATCATTTATAGCCTATGTTTCTACTGTATTGGGCATTTACGCTTATGGGTATTCGATGCTCCTGCATTTGAGATTTTGCAAGTGAGAATCCTGCCTAGAGAGGAGGACGCAAAGCCCAAGGATCACTGCACATGACTCATCAAGCCCAATAGTGTCTTTTCCTTTCATTTGCATTAGTTGATAATTCATTTCCGCATCAAACAGATAATTTGGTCTTTCCTCTTGAAACTAGATATGTGGTCATTTGCTTTGAACTATTGGATAGTGTGGTAATTTCCTTTTCCCCATACGGATTGCATTAGATGTTGGTGCCCTTTGATATTCCAACATTTTCCTCTTCCGCAATAAAGTTCACATTTATTTTATTATTACATTCTTTGCCAAGTGTTGCATTTGTTGAATAGTCAAGGTCATAGTATGGTCAAGAGCATAGCACGCAGTGTAGTGTTATCGGGGTTAACCTGGCTGCCCACGTGGCAGGAGGACTGATTTTTAACGCTACACTTTCAACCCCTTTATTCTTGGATGATTTCATTTCTGCTGATTTGTAGTTGCCCAGTGACAATATGGTCTTTAGCCCATCAGAATCTATCTCAATTAATCCTCCTCTTGCGGATTCAACTTCATCAGATCCTTCACTTCAATTAGAGGTGGATATTCTTATTGAAAACTCTTCTAGTGCTAATTCTCCTGCATCTTCCTTACCTTCTCCAATTCGACCCCACGTATTAGAAAACCTCTTGTTTGGCATAGAGACTATCTTTTTCCTTTATCTTCAGCAAACACTATTATATATTCATCCAATTCAGCAAGCAATTTCCTATGACTTATTTTCTACTTCTTATAAATCATTTCTCGCTTCATTATTAGTTGCCAGAGAACCTGTATCTTTTGATCAAGTCATTGTTGATCCTCTCTGGAAAGAGGCCATGAAGGCAGAATTACAAGCCCTACAATCCAATGGTACTTGGAAAATAGTTTCATTACCTGATGGTAAAGTTCCAATAGGCAACAACTGGGTGTATAAAATTAAGTTCAAAGCAAATGGAGAGAATGAACGATACAAAGCTCATCTTGTGGCTAAGAGATATAATCAATTGGAAGGAATTAATTATAAGGATACCTTCTCTCCTATTGTAAAAACTGTTACAATCAGGGCTGTTTTAGCTGCTGTTGCTCAACATGAATGACCGATTTTTCATCTTGATGTCCACAATGCATTCTTGAATGGTGACTTAGAAGAAGAAGTACATATGGAGATTCCTAAGGGACTTTGCAATAAGAGGGAGAATGAAGGGAAAGTCTGTCCGTAGATATGTCTTGAAACAAGCCTCAAGGCAGTGGAATCTTAAGTTTACCAAAACTTTATTAAATGTTGGTTTCCTGAAAAGTCATAATGACTACACATTATTTGCTAAAGCTTCGGGGAGTGATTTTGTTTTTTTATTGGTTTATGTGGATGACATATTAATCACTCGAAATTCAGATTTGTTAATTCATCAAGCTAAGTCATCTCTTCAATCAGTGCTAAAATTTAAAGACTTAGGTCCTTTGAAGTTTTTTTTAGGGATGGAAGTTCTTAAGTCTCACAAGCGAATTGTGCTGAGCCAAAG
This sequence comes from Pontederia crassipes, assembly GCA_030549335.1. NCBI lineage: Eukaryota > Viridiplantae > Streptophyta > Magnoliopsida > Commelinales > Pontederiaceae > Pontederia > Pontederia crassipes. The sequence continues at coordinate 10,682,547 of CM060198.1, forward strand.
GAAATATACTCTTGAACTTCTTCCATATCATGGGTTTAGTGCATGCAAAGGAGTGGATACACCCTTAGAATAGAATGTGAAGCTTACTTCCTTCGACTATGATAAACATCTATTGGCTCATAATCATTCAACATCATCAGATGACACCTTGTTAAATGAACCAGAGTCTTTCTAGAGGCTGATTGGAAGATTAATATATTTGACTCAAACTCGTCCAGACATAGCTTTTGCGGTTCAGCATCCCCGTCAATTCATGCATCGGCCCAAAATCACACATCAAAATGCAGCTCTAAGAGTAATCAAATACTTGAAGAACTCCCCTAGAAAAGGTCTTTTCTTCCCAGCAAAACATTCAGGTGACTTAGTGGCATTTTGTGATGCAGACTGGGCAGCTTGTCCTGTGACTCGGTGATCAGTTTCGGCTTATTGTGTGAAGCTAGGTGGTTGTGTCATTCCTTGGAAATAAAAAAAAAACTATCTCACGATCCAGTGCAGAAGCAAAGTATAGGATCTTGGCTTTAGCAGTTTCTAAAGTTATCTGGTTACAACATTTGCTAACAGAGATACACATTATAGTTTCTTTACCTATTACTCTATATTGTGATAGTAAGGCAGCGATTCAAATAGCACAAAATCCGATCTTTCATTAGAAAACCAAACATGTGGGAGTAGATTGTCATTTCATTCGAGATCAGTACTTGCAATCATTTGTGCGCTTACAACATACTCCTTCCAAAGATCAGCTAGCAGATTTGCTTACCAAGCCATTAAATTAATTGCAGCATAATTATTTGGTAGACAAGTTGGGTATGATAGATCGCTATCATCCTCCAACTTGAGGGGGAGTGTTAGAGTTTTTAGGTTTCACGGTGTATGTAGTGTTGTGTATATCAGAGTGTACATATTGAGCAGGTAGTTAAATGTGGTTAATACTGTAGCATTTTATTATGTACAGAGTAGAATACGAAGAAGGTTCTAGAGCTAGAAGTAGTTAGTTATTAGATGATATAAATAGCAAAAGCAGGGTGTAAGAGAAAAAATGATATATGAAAATCATTCTCTTGCATCTTGCCTCAACTCCTCGTTTCCCCTATTTTATCCTTTGTGCTGTGAAGAGATCGACCTCAACACTGATCTATGGCATGATATCCTTTAGCTTGATATGCTATAGCTTGATGATTCATTTTCTCGTTAATTTGACACTTTCATTTAGGGGTGTACCTGATCCAAATTGGGTTGGGTCAAATCAGGTCAGACCCGACCCAACTCGACCATGATTAGACCTAGGATCGAGTTGATTTCGGATTGAAAAACTTTAATCCAATTTGACTCACTCTCGATCCCTTTCCCTCTTGGTCTAGGGACTCTATTAGGAAAAATATTAACTTCTGATGTAGGGTCTATGCTCTAATTCAAAATTGATTTATTGTTATATTTGTATAGTTTGGATTCCATTTTCTTTCCCTTTCTTTTTTATTTTGATTTTATTCCATTAATTCTTATTTTTTCCTAATAGGAGTCTTTCTACTCCAATTTTGTTCAGAGTCCTAGTTTGGATGAAAGTGGTACTGCAAATTTTTTTATGATTAATTTTAGACTTTTAGTATACAATTGTTTTCTCATTCTGTTTCTTCCTTATGGTTACAAAAGATGAGCAAGCTGTATCAAAGCCGAGCAAACCGATTGAAGACAAAATTAGCAATCATTTTGTATGCTCTCTATATGGTTAGACCATATGGGCATTATCCTTGATTGTTAAACTGTAGTCAGATGGGAGAAAAATCATGTTATGTTAATTCTCTATGGTTTGACCTAGAGAACACGATCAAACCATAATGCATCGAATCCAATCGTAGGGCAACACTATCTGTAGTGCTCGACCATATCCGATGATTGTAAATCATATTCTGTTAGGTTTTAAAGGTATTTTAGATATTTTTGTAAACCTAAAAGGGAATTTTGGGGCCAAAATTAAGGGCGACGGAGTTGTTTTTGGAGGAGACGCTACAACATTTTTAAAGATTTCCTAGTGAAATCCATTGGAACATCTATTTTTTGATGAATTTTTTTATGGTAACAATGTCATTGGAAAAATGCTTGTCAGTAATGATTTTTTGATGAGCGCATAAAAATTGACAATATTTCTAATGAATAACGTCTTCGCAATGACCCTATTCGAAAATTTCCATAGGAAACTCTTGTTAGAAGTTTCGAAGAACGAGCACCTTCGGAACTTTCGACGAGTGTTTCCCATTGAAATTTCTAATGGGAGCATATCTGTTGGAACTTTTGAAGGCTGAAGACCTTTGGAAGCTTCGATGGATAGATCCTGTAGAAACTTCTGAAGGGGTACAAAATTTGGGTTATTTCTATAAACCTCCCCTAAAGTGTTATGATTTTTCGTATTTAATATCAAACTACGAACTTATTTTTTTGTATCCCTAAACTATCATGATTTTTTCACTTTAGTCTTTCCGTCTACTTCTGTTATGTTTTTCGTTAGTTTTGATTTTTTTTCATTTATGAAAAGACTAAATTACCCCTCCCTACATAACATATCAAATAATAAATATAAAAAAGAAAATAAGAAAATAAATCAAGGGAAAGGTAATTTAGTCTTTTTTCATAAATGATAATTTGTTTACCACTTTAATCCTTCCAACAATTTTTTTATTTTTATATTTCTTATTTCATGTTTCTCTCGAGTGAGAGGGAGAGGGAGATAAGAGAGAGAGATCCAACTAGAGCTGAGGGTTGCCGTTGCCGGAGCTGATGTCATCACCGGAGTTGGCGGTCGCAAGAGCCGGTAGAGTGAGAAAGGTATAGAGAGAAGGAGATGAAGAGGGAGAGAGAGACGACGAGAGACAAGTAGAGAGGGTGAGGGATCTAGATGTCGAGTGGCCAGATCTAGCCGAGGCGTCGCTTGCAGCCAAATCTAGTCACAAGTAGCCGGATCTAGTCGTAGTCGAAAGAGTGAGAGAGAGAGAGAGGAAAAGGGAGAGGGAGAGAGTCAAAGAGAGAGAGAGGGAAGAGATGGAAAGAGAGCCGATCCACAATTGAACGAGAAATTGTTATCGACAAGACATCGATCTTGATGTTGGCGAGCTTCGAAATAGAGATCAAACACAATTAAGCTCCAATCGTGCTTCCTTGTGATGCCTGTCGCCATTCGTGCTCGGTTGGATGGCGAGCTCAACATCATCGTCAAGATTGCAGCCAGATCTACTAGATGAGCGTTGGCTTGTGCTTGCTGGAGCCATATAGGTTGATGGCGCTTCACCCGACGAGACCTTCATGAAGAAATGATCATCGACAAAGCAAAGCACAGCAACAACGACTTCAGCCGCGCGGTTGGATGACAAATCAAAGCTCAACAGGATCTTCAATGTGGAGGCTCTAATATCATGATAAGAATCATGAGAGCTCCTATGAGTCCGTTAATAACTCATCGGTAGATAATGAAACAGATGGAGAAAGGGAGAAGATGAACACAAAACAGGGGAGGAAGAGAAGCACAAGAAAACTTTTTAATTCGAGTCGTATGATAGTGATATTGAGGGGTGTAGTGATAACTTGCTGATTTTTGGGTCAAATTTCAAATTTTTTAGTTTTTGATCTAACTCCCTAATTCACTCTCTACTGCAATTATACAGGTCAATTGTAGTCTACCCAAATGTCGTATCATCAGTGATTTAAAGCCAAAGACTCCCTAAAATAATCTAGACTAGTCCTACTTTAAGTGGCAAAAATAGGAAAGTAAAGAGAATGAAAAATAGATTTTTAATTGGGCAAAATGATAACTATTTTTGGATTTTTGAAAATTTATCTAAACTGAATTATAAATGCTAAACTAGAGGCTAAAAGGTTTATCTATCAATGAGAAATGTTCTCCTAGTAGTTGGGGTTCATCTAAATTAATTATGGATGGAATGGAACAAGTTATCAATATGTATCACTTCTAATTCAACTTGGAAATGGGCTGTTATCACAGCATAATAAACCAGGACTAATTATTATATTTTCATATTATTAATTAGCTAAGTTGGATTAGAAGAGGTCCTGACTGAAATCAAATTAAAATTAAGCTCAAGATTAAGTCCCTTGCTGATTTTTGGCAATTCAATAAAATCAGAAATGATAATAATCAATTTCACTTTAAAAATGAGGGAATTGTTTCAATTGACTAAACATGAATGAAATCTATCCAATATTAGTGCAAATGCTTCTTGGTTTATCTCTAAAATACAAGAGGATTTTAAATCAGCCTCTCAGCTGCAAATTGAAATGAAATCCACATTTTCACCAATAGGTTGGATAAAATAGCACCTAATTACATATGGAAACTCAGCACATGCAATTGCTTCTTGGTCCATCTCTGAACAGCAAGAAAATCTTAAGTACACCTCTCAGTGATTGAATGAAATCAAGGGCTTAACAATAACAAGGCAGATTCCACACATTTCAGGAAATCAGCACCTAGCAAACATTGGAATTCAGCACATGTCACTCATTGGAATTCAGATTTACCATTGCTCTTTGGTTCATCTTTGAACAACAAAGTATCCCTAGGATTCACTTCTCAGTGATTTGATGAGATTACGGGATTTACAACAGCAAAATAGAATCCAAAGATTTAGGAAATCAGCAAAGAGAAAATCAGAAATCAGCATTCAAAAGTTTGCAAGAAATCAGGGATTATAAACTTGGAAACACCATTGCCTCTTGATTCAATTCTGAACAAGAATGAAACCATAAGTAACCTCTCAGTTATCAATTAAATCAGGGGTCAACAATGATAGAAACAAGTTTGACAGAATTCAGAAATCAAATTTGGGAAAAAAAACAAATTTCTGAATTCAGATTTCAGATTTCTAATTGGATTAGAACCTAGAAACTTGGCATTTGATTCTTGATTCATTTCTAAACAAGATTAGATCAAATGACAACTTCTCAGTTGTAGCTACAATCAGGACCTTACAATGTCAAGGATCAGATTCATATGGAAAGGAAATCAGAAATACAACCAGAAATCAGATGTTAATGCAGGAATTCAGATTTGTTCATTATCCATTCACAAATAAACTAGACTACTATCCTATCCTAGGAGACATGGGATTGAGCTCCTCATATTTACAAGGTTTGATACAAAATATAATAAAGAATAGAAGCTATTCATCCTGGAATGAGAGCTGTTGACAGAAATCAGCAATGCTCCAGCTCCAAACCAGCTTCACTTCCAGCTCCAATCCTTGCTTCCTTCTTGCAATGGCCGACCTCCCCCTCCATTCCAAGGTTTCTTCAGCTTATATATGACATTTTATCACCCTTAGATCAGCATCAAAATGTCCCATAACCTTTTATGTAAGTCACCTGTCCAGGTCCTGAAAACATCTGCATATGACAGCTTTTTGGACAGCCAAAAAGCAAGTGGTCCCCCCTTTGCTTTTCCAACCTTTTTCAGCTCCATTCACCTGCAATAAGAGCCAAAACAGCAAGCATCAAAGTCTTCTAATAAGATTTAAATAAATAAGGATTAAAATAGCAAGTAATGCCAGCTCAATTGTCAAATGGGGTTTGGTGTTATGCATAATTAAAATCCATAGTAAAAAATAATAGTTTTGAGGTCCAGAATGATAACTTTGCATATTTCATGAAAATTGTCCAAATTTGAGTGGTTCAAAGCATTGAAGGCATCAAAGGGATTAGGGTGGCAAGTGAATAAGGTCAGAAATCAAATGTGGATAAGATTTCATAGGAATGATAACTTGGGTGCCAAAAACGACAACTTGATGCCATAAAAATGATAACTTGTCATAACTTTGGTTGTGGTTGTCCAAATGTGATGAAATTTGAACAACAATGAGTTAAGACAGTAATTTAATGATTGCTTAATGCCTTTGTGCAGAATTGATGGTTTTGCATATCGGAATGATAGTTTTGCCCTTAAACGATAACTTGACATTGAAAAATGATAACTTGTTCAAATGGATTAATAATTTTGCACAAGTTTAAATATGATCATCCAAATATGATTCATTCATGATGGCAATGGATTTAGGATAGAATAATCACTAAAAATCAGCTAAATCAAAATAATGATAACTTGTGCATTTAGAGTGATAACTTGCCCTAAAAATGATAACTTGGCATAGAATTGAAATATTTATGGATTTTAGCAATTCAGAACCTCTATGGACATGGAATTAGGTATAAAATGAGAAAGATCAACTAGTTATCACAATCCATGCATTCCTAGCATATTTGGCCAAAAGTTAAGCAAAATGAGGGCTCGATATGGGTGAATTGAATAGAAAATGGGTTACAAACCTATTGTGATCAGCTAGTGATCATCGTAACAAAGCAAATACAATCGACACCTATTTATACTAAGCACGATCGATAAAAAAAGCAACAAACCATTCAATGACACTATTACAATATGAATGAGTAAACGACACACATGTTTGCTCATATGCAATTAATTTCGACAATGCATTTCAGCGGAGAAGTAGACGATGCCGGAGAAGTGGACGCGTCATGACTTCCAGCATAATGATTAATGAGATACATATATGAGATCATATGTGATTGAATGAGATGAGATACGAAAGAGGAAAAGATATAAAAGAAAATAAAAGTAAAAAATATGAAAAAAAATAAAGAAATGTGATGAAAGAAATATTTAAATGTGTTAACAAATTTTCCATAAATTTAGAATTCAACTTACTTTTTCATATGCCATTCATATAGAATATGAATTATAAATATTCAAAAGAATAGACAAAAGAATGTTGACAACTTAAACAAAAATGAAAGAATAGTATTATAGGAAATGCCTACTTGAATATCCAGCTTTTAATTTTAGTTATATATAGAAAGATAGATATGTCTGATTTTATTTTTGAATTAATTATAGGGAGATAACTCGAATCAAGTTTTAGGAGAAAGCTCAAATTATATGGCAACAACTGAAAATTAAATGTGTAGAGAATGTTGTACTTGATAGTAGAAAGAAGGCATGCATCTCACGCATGCTCAATAATATTTTAAAAAAGTAGTGAAAATATATAATCTTCATCGAAGAAGAAAAGTTTGAAACCTGACATCTATGCATCTAATGTTGTGTTGTTATATGACAGTTAAAGAAAGGCTAAAGTGTTAACATATGTCCATTTATCTTTTTTAGTTTTAATGGTTTACAAGAATCCCAAGTTTTTAATCACGAATCGATTATCAGTCCGATTCGATTTTCCTTCAAAATCGAAAATGACAAAAATCGAACCGATTCAACCAGTTGAACTGGTTCAATCCAATTTTTAAATTATTGTATTAAAATAATGCAAATTTAGAAATTTTAATGGTAGAATCAAATGCAGAAGGAAAGAAAATAAATCATTAATGATAGAATCGACAATTTCCTTTTTGTATTAAAAAAATGTAAAATTGGAAATTTGATGATAGAATCAAATAGAAAAGGAAGGAAAATAAATAATTTTAAAAGGAAAAAAGGTAGATAATGGTGTATAAATGAAGTGAGAAATCTAAGGAGGAAAAGAGGAAGTGAGAGAAAAAGTAAAAATAGAAATAAAAATTGAATGGAAAAAGGAGAAATAATTTAATGAAAAGATATCAAAAAATAGAAAAGTTATTGAAAAAAGTAATAATTTAAAAGAAAATATATTAATATAAACAATAAAATAATAAAAATATTTAAAAATTAAAATAATAGGGCTTTAAATTTTCTTGACGTTAAATAATTTATTCAGCTTTTTTATAATACTTACATTACAATAATAAATCTAAATAAAATTAAATCATTCAACTTACTACCTTTTTATTATAATGAATATGGATCTCAGTATTTATTTCATATTATTTTAATATAATGATTCTAATTTTTTTCTTTATTTGCTTTCAAGTATATTAATATTTTCTATATTTTTCTAGAGTTTTACTCATAATATGTCTTTAAAATAATAAATAAATAATATTTTAATAAAAATTTAATTCAATCCGATTAAACCGACTGAACCATGACCCGTGTCAGTTCGACGTCCGATCCGATTTTAAAAACATTGAAGAATCCCCTTTAAGGGGATTGTGTTTTATATTTCTTGGGTTGGCAGAGACCAAGTGCAACCTCATTGGGATGACTTTTTGGTGGTCATTTACATGCTGAGACCTCTGATCTAGGCTCCTCGGCCTAGGACTCAAGAATCCTCCTTTTCTTGTTCCATGACCCCAATTGCATTTCTCTTTGGCACCTAGGGACGAACTTCAGTCAAATCTTGAGGATTGTTGAGCAGGCCATATTGGGAGGCAATTATAGGTTGCTCAAGCATGCGTAGAGATCAATCTATCACTCTCTGTCAACTAGGGTCTCTAGATCCAATTGTCAGATAGCACAAAGTTCTTTTAGTAGGTAGCCTAAGAGAACTTGCCACTTTTCTATTTCAGGGGGTGGCAAGGGTGGTCATCGCTAGAGGCTTGCCTTCGGCAATGGCTATTGGAAGTATAGTCATTGATGGGGCTCCCTCCGATTTCTGAATTGGATAGGTCGGGACCTAATGATTAAAAACCTCTCAAGCAATTGTACCGCCTCTCAGTGGTGGCCAGGCACAAAGGCTAGCATTCAACGGTTCATTTTTAGATGGTTCTCAACATGCGGATCTTTTGGGCGGTGTTTGGCACGGGAATTTTGAGTTCTCATTAGTTTTTTAGAACTAATCGATTTGATAGAAAAGTTTAAGTTGGTGTTTGGATAAAAAATGTAATGATGAGATCGAATTTAAAATTTTAATTTGATAGATAAGTTTAGTGGGTGTTTGAATAAAAAGTAAGAATTAAGAATATAATTTATTATTTTATGAGTTATATAATTATAGTAATAAAAATATTATACGTATTTATTTATTTAAAATAATAATTATTAGCACATAAAAAATAAGTTGTGTCGTAATATATTAATATTAATTTTGATTAAATCTTTTATATGTTATTAATATAATAATTTACATAGATATTAAGATCCAAATACAATATATTTTTTTTTAAAAAAATGAAAATTTTAATTAATAAAATTCTATTATATTAAATGTAATATTATAAATAAGATTTTACATTTATTTGATTTATAAGTTTAATAATAATTTATCAATAAATAAATAATATGGACATTAATAATAATTAAAAGAAAAAAGGAAAAAAATAGTAAAAAGTAGAAAAAATTAAAAGAGGAAGAACTAAAATGTAAAAAAAGGGCTTACTGGAAGTAAGAATTTTTTATTCTTAAAAATGATCACATGACCACAACTTTGAAGGTTCTGATCACATAAGGTGTTTGACATAACTTTAACTTGTCAAAGTTTTGCAACCAAACACACCCTTGAGAAATGTGGACAATTCCGATGTAACATCTAATATCAGACGGCTACAAATGAATCCACTTGAACCCCACTCACAAATACCCAACCCTGCTTCCACCTTTTCCCACAGCTCACATGATATCTCTCCATCCTCTCATATGTGCTCATCGAAACCCCATTCTAATCCCAAAATTGCCTAGAGGAAAACCTCTTCTCTATCTCCAACATATGCTCCTCTTTGTCCTACTTCACCGATCTCTCGAATGGCAAAGATCCCTAGGCCGATCCGCATTGCTTCTCCTATCTCAGCTCCTCTGTCCAAGTAGGCTTTGAGATGTCACAACGACCTTGTGTGCCATTTATTAGAAAAGCTTTGAGAAGTTTAGAAAACTAAAACCAAAGTATGTAGAGGTGATAACTTGCCGGATCCTTCATCCGATAGTCTCGAGGATAAGGAATGCGAGCCCGACCTTCTGACCTTCTCAGTTGGGTAGAAGACACAAGGCTACGAGAAGATTCTCACTTGCCTCGTCGGAGATTCATACCAAGAGGAAATCGAGGAAGACCAAGATAGGTACGGACACCAAACTCTCATTTTCACTTCTCTTTTAGTTTATGGTATCGAGCCTACCCCAAACCTTGAGAAATGTGCATCCTAGTTTGGAACTACAAAGGCGCTCTATAGATAGGCTCATATATCTCAATAAGAATCACAAATCGGACATTATTGTCCTTGTTGAAACTCACACTACTATTGAAAATGCTAACAAAGTAGTTAAGAAACTTAGTAGTAGTTGAAAAAATCTAAGTGTAGGCAGTTCAGTCGTATCAGGGACATCCTGGTGGCTTGGCTGAATAATGATCTCAAAGTAAACTTTATTAATTATGATCCACAGGTTTTACATATAGTAGTTTCTTTAAATGATTTCTCTTATTTGCTTTCTACTTCCCCTGTTCTTCGTGACATCCCCTGGATCATTCTGCATGAGATTTTAACTTCATATTGTTCTTCCCAGATAAGAGGGAAGGCATACCTTTCATTTTAATTAGATCTATCAGAACCATCAAGATCCGAATTTTCTCACATACCAATTAGATATTGGTCTTATGGGTTCGAAATTCACCTAGTACAATAATAGAAGGGGGCAATATGGAATCCATTGTAGTTTGATAGAGTCCTTGTTAGCCAACACAAGCTAACTCAATTTCCTAATATGACTCTTAGGACTCTTGAAGGATGTGCTTCTAATCATGCCGCTTTTCTGCTATCTACAACTAATTAAAACCCCTACGTCCCTAGGTTGTTTAAATATGAACTATGCTTGCTAGATTACCTTGAACCCAAAAATATTGTGCTGTTGAGGGCTCCTCTAATTTAATTGATACACTTAGAGCTATAAGAAATTGAACAATAAAATCAAATAAGAATGACTTGGTTAGGCTCAAAAGTTGAGCTAAAGACATGGAGGAGGAAATCAGGGATGTACTGAACATGACCTAAACCATCTTAGATCCTTATTATCACTTGTCAACTATAGGGATATCAAGGAATTCTTTTGATCCATGGCCCCTGGTAAAGACTCTGGTATGGATGACTTTACCATTGTATTTTACAAACATAATTGGGATATTGTATGACCACAAATGATTGAACACATCACCAACTTCTTCCGGACAGGCATCCCTCCAACAAGTTGGAATCACAACTCTCTAATTTTTATCCCAAAGTAGGTCAACCTCATTTAAGTCTCTGAGTTTAGGCCCCTTACCTTTTGCAATGTTCTTTACCGAGTGACATCCAATCTCCTTGTTAATAAAATAAAACAAACATTAGAGCACAACCTGTCAGTAATTAGTGGCGGCTTCACAATCTAACACTAATTAGTTGTGCCTGGACAACTCATTGCATTGTGGCATACTAGGACAATTTTTTTAGTTACACTAGAACAATTCTTTTCAACTCTATGTATAGTAGTAATGATTGATAAGCAATTTGTAATGAAGTAACCAATCGAAGACATTTTTTAAAAAAAAACATCCAATTAAAACAAATACATAGTTTGATTGTTCAATGCAAAATATTAAAATTTTAACAACAAAATCGTATCCAAAATATAGAGCAACATTCACATGCGCATTTTGTTTAATCTTCTTCTTCATCTTCTTCTTGATCACTTAGTGGTTGGTTTGAAAAGATTGCAATTGCCTCATCATGGCTATCATTCTTTTTCTTATTGTCATTGTTGTTGTAGGAAGTATTTTTTTTCATTTCTTTTATTTCTTTTTTAATATCATTTCACATTTGCTCTCTTCTTGTTGAAGGCGTTCTTCAAATTCTACTACTATTTCCGATTGTAGTTCACCTCTTAATTGTTCTCTCATCTCATTCATAACATTTTCAAAAATTGAATATGGTGATGTCTTAGATATTGATGGATCTTGATAAGTTGTAGAACCAAAGCCATAAAGATGACCCTTCTTCTCTCCACCAACAATGTCAATCCAAACTTTTCTTCCATCAAATTCAAAAGGAGTTCCATCGTCATTTAAGCATTGTGACAGTTCAGCTTCCTTTGTCTTGTATGCTTCCTAGAAGATCAAGCAATTAAATAATTTTTACAGTTACAATTATCATTAAATATTTAGAGAGTGTCAAATAAGTCATGAAGCATGTTATAAAGATCTCAACTTTGTCATTGTGCTTCAGCATTCATTTCAAAGGTCAAGTCAATGCATAAATTTTCCATTAGCTTTAAACTCTAATTATTTATATAATGTAGAAAGAAGTTGCTATCTTTGGCATTAACTACAGCTATTCTTTGGACAAAGCACATTTATTATGTATACAAGAAAAGCCAATAGAGGAACATAGATAAATTATTCCTATAAGTAGCAAAACTTCTTCATTTTTTAATTTAGTCTTAGAAAAAGGTTAACAATAGAATGTCAATTTAGTTAAAAATCAACCTAAAAATTTCAACAGAGGAAAAGTGCAAGGTAATATAATTTGTGAGGGATTGCTTTTGTCATGGCTCTTCCTCTCACAAAAGGTGTCAAAAAAATAATTGACAATAATTTCCCTCGATAATTTGCAACTATTATATTCTGGCACAAAAAAAAGTGCCACTAATTAGATCGATTGTGGTTCTGATACTAGTGAAATAATAAAGATATAATAATTAGATCGCGATCATCAGAATGCATAACAATTCTGTCAGCAATGAACGTTTTCTTACATGTATTCGGCACGGCACTACCACACCGCTTTCTACCATCTTCATAGTCACACCGTCAGTCACAAATTAATCGCATGTCCATATTTATCATTAACTAGCAGCCTAACCTAAATGAGGTACGTTTCAACACCATCATTCAAGTGGATATGTGGGTTGTTCTTGACTCGCAGGGGCCAACATTAGGAGGCTGTTTGGATATCAAGCTTTTAATTTAGAACCAATCTTTTGTAACCCACAAATACGAATGGATTAGATACTCATTGTGAACTGTGCATGAGTTATCTTAATCCTAATCTACTTTTTATTTGGCTCTATTCGAGTGAATATTGTTAATAATGTCTTGAATCTGAACCCAGTTGGTCCCCCTACATAGTCAGGCGCTTCAGCAGAATTCCCCTACGGGGGCCTCGCTATTTTTAAGGGATTTATTTAGAGTTCCAGTCCGTATGTAATTCCTATCATCTGTCAAAAGGAGTGCCTATATAAACTCCCTAGGGGTCTAGACCGAGACCCATCCTTGTAATCATCATTATTTCATAACAAAGAGCCGCCGCCGTTTTTCCTCTTCGCGTTCTTTGATCACTTGCTGATCACTATATGATTTTAACCCATTTTAGATGCAATTCATACATATCGAGTCCCACTTTTGCCTATTTTTGGGCCAATTATACTTTGAATGTAAACATTGTGATAACTAGTTGATATTCCTCATTTCATACTTAATTCCATGTGCATAGAGGTTCTGAAATGCCAAAATCCATTAATATTTAAATTCTATGCCAAGTTATCATTTTGAGGACAAGTTATCATTCCTAAGTATCAAGTTATCATTATTTTGAATGAACTTATTTTCAATGGTTTTCTTGCCCTAAATCCATCATTATTATGTATAAATCATATTTGGATAGTCACATCTCAACTTGTGCAAAGTTTTAAGTCCATTTGAACAAGTTATCATTTTTCAAGTGCCAAGTTATCGTTAAAGGGCAATTCTGTCATTTCGACATGCAAAACCATTAATTCTGCACAAGGACCTTAAGCAATCATCTTATTATTGTTCTAACTCATTGCTGGTCAAATTTCATCACATTTGGATAATCAAAACTCAAGTTATGACAAGTTATCGTTTTTAAGTCATATAAGTTATCGTTTTTGGGGCACTCAAGTTATCACTTTTAGGAATCTCATTCATATTTGATTTTTGACCTCACTCACTTGTCACTCTAATCAAATTGATGCCTGAAATGCTTTGAACCACCCATATTAGGACATTTCCCAAGATTTCCATAAAGTTATCATTCCGGGCCCTTGAATTCATTCATATCGATATCGGTTTTCATTCTTGCAACACACCAATTCCCTTTTTGATATAGATCTGATTTTAACTACTGTCCTAATCCTTAGTTGTTTAAATATTATTAGAAGACTTTCATGCTTGATGTTTTGGCCCTTGTAGCAAGTGGAAAAGGTGGCCAAAAGGAAGAAAAAAGGAGGGGGGACCACTAGCTTTTTGGCTGTCCAAAAAGCTGTCACTGCTGGAATTTCAGGGCCAGGGGACACATGGCTGTAATAAAAGCACAAAGAATGTTCTGATGCTGATCCAAAGGTGGGGAGAAGTGATATAAAAGCTGGATTTTTCTGGAGAATGAAGGAGGGGGGTCATTCAAGGGTTTGGAGCAAGGAAGGCTGCAAAGGATTCTGGTGGAGGAGCTGCTGGCCAGGAAGCTTCAAAGAACCATGAATTGTATCTATTTCTTACCCCATTTGATGTCAAAACTTGTAAATATGAGGAGCTAAACTCCATTTCTTCTAGGATAGGGTAGTAGTTTAGATTAGTTTTGGATGGATATGGACTATTTTATAATTCCTGCACTGAATCATTTCTGATTTTCAGATTTCAGAAACTTCTTTACTGATTTATGCTATGCTACTATTAGATCTAATTGTAACCAATGACTGAGAAGTATTACTTGATCTAATCATTCTACAGAAGTGGATTAAGAATTAATGTCAGTTTTCTGATTTCATTCAATTGCAATTCTGATTTCTGATTTGGTTTTCTGATTTCTGAATTTGATTCTTATAAATATCAGAATCTGTTCTTCATTTCTAACTTGGTTAATTGAGTCCTTGGGATGTTGGTATTGTCCCCATCTTATTCAGAAATGAATCAAGATTGTTTGGGCAATCATTTGACTCAAATCAGATTTTCCATTAATTCCTGAACTGAAATCAGAAATCTGATTTTTTCTGGTTTTACATTTCTGAAATCTGATTTGTTATAAATCTGATCTTGCCATTTGAAGACCCCATTTGTATTTATAACTGAGAAGTTATCATTTGGTCTAACCCTTGTTCAGAAATGAATCAAGAATCAATGGCAAGTTCTAGATACAAACCCAATTAGAATTCTGATTTCTATTTCCTGAAATCTGATTTCTTGAAATCTGAATTCTGATTTTCTTGGGCTGTTTGAATCTGATTGTCATTGGGGATTGAACTAATTGAACAACTGAGAGGTTGACATCTATCCCAATCTTGTTCAGAAATGAATTGAGAAGCTTTGACATTCCTATGATTCAAAACTGATTTGGTTTTTCCTGATTTGAATGAATTGAATGAGTTGCTGATTTTTTGGTTTCCTGAATTCCAAAATCTGATTTCTTGGGCTTTTGAATCTGATTGTCATCAAGGATTGGATAATTGAATAGTTGAGAGGCTAATATGTGCCATGATCTTATTCAGAAATGAATCAAGATCTTTGACAATTCAGAATTCAAATCTGATTTTTTTTCCAAAATCTGATTTCTTAGTTTGATACTAATTCTATTTTCTGATTGTATGGAATCTGATTGCCAATTGTTAATCCCTATTTTATTCAAATCACTGAGAGGTGTACTCTAGGAATCCCTTGCAGTCCAGAGATGGGTCAAGGGGCATTTGGCAAACTTGAATTCCATCAATCCACATTGCTGATTTTTTCAGAAATGTTGATTCCTGTTTTCTCATTTTTCTAACTTCTGATTTCCATTGTCAACCCTCATATTAATCCACTACTGAGAGGTAGTCTTAAGGGCTTCTTTGAGATCCAGAGATGGGCCAAGGAGCAATGGAAATTGTGAACTCATGTGGCCATATGTTTTGTATTTCCAATTGAGTGTGTTTGTGTGGATTCCAATTTATTTTGCAACCGAGAGGTTGATTTTGAATCTCCTTTGAATTCAGAGATGAATCATGGAACACAAGCACCATTATTGAGTATATTTTATCCTGGTTTGGTTGATTGGAATGATTCCATTTTTTTATGATTGTAAATGCAAGTTATCATTCCAAACTTCCTTGAATTGCAAAAAATCAGCATTGAATCTTTCTTTTGAGCCCAATGATAACTTGATTTTCAGTGAGGACCCTCTTTTGATTCAACCTAGCTAACAATTATATAATCATATATTGCTTAGTTAGAAGCCAATTGAGCTGTGGGAACACCCATTTTCAAGTTGAATCAAAAGTTGGACATTTAGTGATAACTTGTTCCATTCCATCCTTAATTAATTTAGATGAACCCCAAATCCTAGAAGAACCTTCCTCATAGATAGTTAAACCTTTTTAGACTTCATTCTAGCATTTATAATTCAGTTTTGATAAATTTCCAAAACCCAAAAATCTGTTATCATTTCACTTTCTATAAAAAAAAATTTGTTTTCACTTCCCTTTGAAAATCTGTTTTTAGCCATTAAAGTAGAACTAATTTAGATTGTTTTAGGGTGCCTTAGACTTCAAATTCTTGTGGATACGACAACCCGAGTCTACTACAACTTACCTGTGCACTTGCAGCTAGTGAGTTGGGAGACCAAAAAAATGAAAAATTGACATTTTCTTTAATTTCAGCAAGTTATCACTAGAAAACCCAAATATCACTATCAAGTTTTTGGTGCCGTTGCCGGGGATTTGAGGTCAATTAGGCTAACTTAGATAGTTTAGATTAGTTTTAGATTAGTTTTTAGTTTATTTGTTAGGCTAATTTTTAGTTTTTGCAAGTTATCATTTCTTACTTTTCATTTTTGTCTAGTTTTCATTTCTTTCTTGAATTTGATACTTCTGAATCTCTTTATGCAGGACTTGGACCATCAAGAGGAACATTACCAATCAGATCCTGAACCTGAAAGAAGATTTTTAAGAAGAAGGAGATTGCAAAGGCTTGAGGCAAGGAGAAGGATATTTGAAGAAGAAGAGGAAGAAGCATACAACCTTGAATTTGAAAGAGTTATGAATCAAAATATGGCAGCTCCTAGAACTCTTAGGGACTGTTATTCACCAAGCAATGCAAGGAATCAACAAGGGGGAGGAGCCTTAGCACCTGTGGCAAATTTTGAAGTTAATCCAGCCTTGATTTCTATGATTAGGCAAAGTCAGTTTTCTGGACTTGGGACTGAAGATCCAGCATGTCATTTGGACAATTTCAAGGAGATATGCAGCACTGTGAACTTCAATAATATCCCCATGAATGCAGTGTATATGAGATTATTTCCCTTCTCACTCAAGGACAAGGCCAAGATATGGTTTAAAGGATTGAATCCTGAAGAGGTAGCCACTTGGGAATCAATTGTTCAATTGTTCCTTTCAGAATTCTTTCCTCCTTCAAAAACTGATAACTTCAGGGATCAAATAGTGAGGTTCTATCAGTTGGACCAAGAAAATATTTGTGAGGCATGGCAAAGGCTTCAAGGATTATTAAGGGCATGTCCCCATCATGGTTTTGAGAAGTGGCAGCTAGTCAACTATTTTCATAAGGGGTTGAACTACCCTAGCAAGGTGGCATTGGATACTGCTGCAGGAGGCATCTTTGCATCTAA